>CM068367.1:1359338447-1360803852 GCA_034769895.1 Magicicada septendecula
AATTGTTGAACTTTTCAATACAAGTATCATTGTATTAAATTAAAAAAAACATTTTAATGCAATCATCATGTTGGAAAAAGGTCAATAAATGTATTAAATCACTAATTGAGCATAATTTCTGCAAGTTTGGTCAGCTAACTACCTGTCACCTTGCAATATATATATATATATAAGTAGTAATAAAAGGTTGGTTCTGGGACAGCCACGCCCCCCTCGTTTGTTTATGTTTACATTTTTTTCACTCCCTCCACCCCCGTCTTCACCTACATACCGCCGCGCGGTCACCCAACTCCGCTCGTTTGTTTACATTTTTTCCGGTTTGTTTACATTTTTTCTCTCTCGCCACGCCCCCCACTCCTCTGTTTATGTTTACATTTTTCCTTCCTCCCCACCCCCGCCCTACCCCCGCACCCGCCGCGGTCATCGACCTCCTCGTGTTTATGTTTACGTTTTTTTCTCACCGCGTGTCCCAGCTTTGCGTTGTTTACGTTCTCTCCTCTGTTTATGTTTACATTTTTTCCTTCCTCCCCACCCCCGCCTCGCCCCGCACCCACCGCCGCCGCGTCGCGGTCATCGACCTCCTCGTGTTTATGTTTACGTTTTTCGTGTCCCAGCTTTGCGTTGTTTACGTTTGTGCCGAGAGAGAATGTTTATGTTTACGTTTTTTTCTCTCTCGCCGACGCGGCTATCACCACGTGCTCGTTGTTTTATTTGGCCGCCGATCGACGACACGCTGACCCAGAAACAAACGTAAACATAAACATTCCGACAAACGTAAACAAAGTAAAGCTGGGACACGAAAAACGTAAACGTAAACATTCGGAGTTCGGCTACCGCCGCCGGAGCGCGTCTGTTTGTAAACAAATGTTTAGGAGAAGGGATAATGGCGTGATATATTTTTTTATTAATGTGGTATTGTTTACGTATCAATTTTTTCAGTTAATACGAGATTTTCGTTTATGATGTCTGTAACGCGTGTTACACCCGTCCAGATTGTGCTAGATTTTTTTGTCAACGAAGGTTTTGTTTTTATAACTAATTCAGATAATATTAAATGCAGCAAGTGCGGTTTTAAAACAAAAGTATATCTGACAATCGCGCATATCCAGTTCATGCATAAACTTTTATATCCGAAATGCGGAATGATTCGCGATAGGTATTATAAATTTGAAGATTACGCTAAATCGAGAGAGTGTATTACAAATTATCCAATCGCTGTGAAATGTGTTCGAGAAGCGCGGAAACAGATGGAAGCATCATTTGCGTTTCCTCGATGGCGAAAACGTTACCCGTCAGTCGAGAGACTGGTATCAGCGGGATTTTATTACACCGGAACGGAAGACGACGTAATATGTGTTGAATGCGGAATAGTACTTTGTGATTGGAAGGAGACTGATGATCCTTGGCTCGAACACGCGAAAGCTTCGCCAGACTGTGTATTAATTAAATTGCACAAGAGACAGTGTGCGGAAAAATAGTAGTAGTAATAAACAAGTTTTATCTGGAAATGTATGCGCTTTTTTTATTTTGAATTATTCGTTTAGTATCGTTTTAAAATTATTATTTATCAAATATGATTTGGTCGTGTGCGTTAATTGTATCCTATAACGGTTTTATCAGTATTATTAGTTCGTAGGTTCGATCCCTCTCATTACCAAATCATATTTTTTTTATTAATTAAAATATATAAAGAACAATTTTTAGTTCCCGATTAAACAAATGTTTATTCTCTGTCAGTAAATAGCTTGCGGTCTTAGCGGCAACATTGTGTTTTTACGAGCGCAGATTTTTCGTCAGATTTATTTTGTAAATAATGAATTTTTTGAAACAAATGTTACTCGCTAAATCAAAAGAGTGTATTGCTAATTATCAGAATGCGATAAAATGTGTTGAAGAAACAGAAGAAATGATGAAGTTGACATTTTATACATGGCCAAAACGTTCACCGTCAGCCGATAGACTCAGATCAGCGGGATTTTATTATACCGGAATTGAAGATGACGTAATGTGTGTGGAATGCAAAGCGGTTCTTTGTGAGTGGGAGGAGACTGACGATCCTTGGATTGAGCATGCAAAAGCCTCGCCATATTGTTTATTAGTTAGAATATATAAAGAATTATTTTCTATCCCCACCTAACCGAATATTTAGTATACGTTCAATTTTATTGTCAGTGTTCAGTTTACAGTCTCTGTGAGAACATGTTAACGAAAGAATGGACGGTAGAAGTATAATCGACTTATTAAAACGCGAATTTTCAGAAGACGTTGTATTAAGGTTATCAAATATTATTAAAGTAACGAGTTTAGACGATTCGGTGATAGATCATTTTCGAACGTGCCAACTGAAGGGAATATATGATTGCTTAAAAGAAATTATTTTTTATTGTGAAGTAAAAAAGTTATCTGAAGACGGGTGTTGTTGTAGTGATAAGTTTACTGACGTTATAGACGGTCCGTGCCCGTGCGCTATTTTTGAAAGAAATAAAAATAAATTACTGTGTTGTTTACAGTTGATTGAAAGTCATGATGATTCAGAAATTAAATTATTTTTTGTAGATAGATATCTTCGATTTTTAAAAACAAAATGACTGATAAATTTGAAAACAGTATTTCCGCATTTAATTGGCGAATATATTATTTCGGCCCGCCGCTCGATGGAGAATTAAATTTTAACGAAATTTGTTGTTTGATAGTGAACGAATGTACACGAGCAAATGTTGTTAAAATTGAAAGGAATAAGCAGATTATTAAAATCAGTTTACCGATTACTTATACATACGGTGCTGTATTGAAAAAATTAAAAAACTGTAGTCGTCAAACACTACTGAGTATCGATCATGAAGAAGAAGAAAAATTGTATAAAGTAAAATCAGTTCGTGCGTCACCAGTCGCTGTGAAGACGTCGGTTAAAAAACAATGTCAAAACAAGCGCTGCTGTGTGAAAGATTAATCAATCATTCGATAAACGAATTGTTAGAATCCGGTTTTGTTTTTAAACGATATTTAGATAGTGTTCAGTGTTCTTTGTGCGGGTTTCAGACAAGAGGAACTTTACCTATCGAACATATTCAGTTTATGCATAAATTATCGAATTCGAATTGCGAGATGGAGCAATGTATAATGTATAATTTCAATAATTATAGGAATGCGAAAAGATGTATTGCAGAGACTAAAAAAGTGATGTTATTATCATTTAAAAGTTGGCCTACACTCGAGCCCAATTTTAAAAAACTGGTTAACGCCGGATTTTATTATACCGGCGTTGGTAGTAAATTATCATGTATAGAGTGTAGAGTCATTTTAAACGGTTGGAAATGTTCTGACGATCCTTGGACTGTTCATGAAAAAGTATCACCACACTGTTTTTTGGTGAAAATTCACAAAGGTGAAGATTGTATGTAATTAATTATTATTATTATTATTATTATTAAAAAATAGTATTGATGTATTTGTGTTTGTTGTTTTTTATTCATTTTCTTATCGTAGTTAGAACCATCAACATATATATAATGAGTGTAAGGGAGAATATCAGTAACGAATTACATAAACAAGTTAGAAAAAATTTTTTAACTCGTAGTGTTGAGCTCAAAGGTCTTGATGATTTATATCAAGCCGATCTTGTAGAAATGATTCCATATGCAAAGTTGAATAGAGGTTATAAGTATATATTAACGATGATAAATTGCTTCAGTAAATACGCATTCGCTGTTCCAATAAAAACAAAATCGTCTGAAAATGTTGCGCGAGTACTTAAAATTTTATTACAAAATAATAAAATGAATCATTTACAAACAGATAAAGGTAAAGAATGGTACAACGAACGTGTGCGTAATTTGTTGAAGCAATACAATATAAATCATTATTCTACACATTCAGATAAAAAAGCTTCTATTATCGAACGGTTTAACCGTACTTTGAAAAATAAAATGTGGAAATGGTTTACAACTAACGGTAAGTATACGTGGTTGAATGTCCTTCCTGATTTATTGAGAGACTACAATAATACTGTGCACAGAACGATTAAAATGAAACCTGTAGATGTAAACAAGAATAACGAAAAAGAAGTATTGTTACGAATAAATAAAATAAAACAATTAACGTTCAATAAGAAACCTCCAAAATTTAAAATCGGCGATAGAGTAAGAATTAGTAAATATAAAAAGGTGTTTGCTAAAGGTTACCTTCCCAACTGGACAAACGAGTTATTTACTATTTATAACGTTAAATCTACAGCGCCGAGAACGTATATTCTGAAGGATGATAAAGGTAATATATTAGAAGGTGGTTTTTATGAACAAGAAATAAGTAAAACAAAATTTGGTGACGTATATTTAATTGAAAAAATTTTAAAACGTAAAGGCGAGAAAGTACTTGTACGTTGGTTGGGTTATGATAAATCACACGACAGTTGGATTAATAGAAATAATATTATATAATAACGTGTGTAAAAAAATAGACGTCAGTGATGAAGCTTAAACGGCAGAAACATAAAATAAATATTCGCGATATTGATACGATTGTTTATAATTGTAGGGATCTGAAGAAAAAGAGAAAAAACATAGTAAATTATTACCAGATAATATTAGATGTTCAATTACAGGCTCATCAGACATGGGGAAGACTAATTTAATGCTTAATTTGTTATTCGATCCGAACGGATTATGCTTTGAAAATATATACGTGTTTTCAAAATCGTTGTATCAGCCTAAATACAAGTTTTTAAATAAAGTGTTTTCAAAAATACCGTTTATAGGTTATCATACGTTTACAGATAATGACGAGGTTATACATCCGAATGAAGCTAAACCTAATTCTGTAATAATTTTCGACGATATAGCTTGTGAACGGCAGTATAATATACGAAATTATTTTACAATGGGGAGACATAATAATATTGATGTTTTTTATTTGTGCCAGTCGTATAGTAAAATTCCAAAACAACTGATACGAGATAACGCAAATTTAATAGTTTTATTTCGGCAAGATGAACTAAATTTAAAACATGTTTTTGCCGATCATGTTAACACGGATATGAGTTTTGATTGTTTTAAAGAAATTTGTAATTAAGCATGGATACGTGGTAAACATCATTTTTTAGTAATAGACAAAGAGAGTGATATGCGTTGCGGTCGTTATCGTATTGGATTCGATATTTATATAGATACATAAGGATTGATAAATTATTGTACAAGATGACGTCGCGAGCGAAACGTGAACAACTTGCGAAAGAGATCAAACAAATTAGGAAAGATATTAGACGAAAACACGCTAATTTGACTCAAAGCGCTATCAGCGAACAACAGGAATTAGAGAAACAATTAGAACCGATAGTTCAACCTTTAAAAAAATTAATAAATTTACGTAATGCGCTTTATGATACGGATGAAAAAATGGATGATGTAGAAACGCGTTTAAAAAAACATAAACGTCGTGGAAATAAAATAGAAGAACAAAAAGAAGTAGGAATTACGCCGATTAAAATGAGAAAAATTGGATCGATAACTAGTACACCTGAAATGGATGTTAACGAAGGTGCTACGGAAATATATGAAACACCGCCGACATTACAAGAAGTACTATCAACATCTACTGGTCTTAGTAGAGCAAATTATTGGATTGATAACGCTGTCACAGGAAAATTGCCTAGACTATATTTACGTAAATTGTTTAATGATAAAAATAAGGAAATCGATCATACTTACGGTGTTTATTTTGGAGACGATGATTCGATAAAGATAGGCAATTCAACTATTAATTTCGAGGGCGATAATATTATTATCGATAATGTAACGTATGAAGGTACGCCTGGACTTTATGAACTTCTTTTTATGAAAATACCTGACGATTATATATATTCAGAAGAGGATCTGCATACGTACGGTTTGATACTAAAAGCGACAAATGCTCATAAACAGAGTCACTCTGATCGAGTTAAGAGTAACAAAGGACATAAATATAATAATATAATTAAAAATCTGGTATCAGAGTCAACGTCTACTAAATCGAAACTGAAACGTATTGAAGGACGCGGTGTTTTATCGTTAACTAACGACGATAAACCGAATTATGTATATTGGGATGATCCGAACGAGTTATGCGACAGATTACGTTTATTAATAGCATCTAAGAATACCGGTCATTCCGGTCATGAAAATGAAATCATATCAATTATCGAAGAATTGCGAGAAGCGAATATAATAAAATAACGTGTAGTAATGTTAATTTTGTCATTTACAAAATGAGTATCGATAAATTCGGACGTTACAATAGACATATGCGGATAAACGTTGTTCGCGGTCCTACCGGTGAAGGTTTTCGTTTAACAGATGAGTGTGATTATGATATAGATAATAAGAGACTCTGTAATGTCGGTAACGCTGTTTCGGAAGAAGATGCTGTTAGTTTTAAAATTTTAAAAGAAAATTGTTTATATCAAATTGATAACCAGTACGACGTTGCTTTGAAAAATATAATTAATTTAGCCGATCCGAAATTATTTACTGACGCAGCGACTAAATCGTATGTAGATACAAAAATTCCGACCGTATCAAATGGAATTTGTAACTTCGAAGGTTATAGGTTAAATAATATAGGTTATCCATCGGTTCCGACAGATGCTGTAAGCAAACAGTTTATACTCGATACAGTTAATATAGTTCAACAGAGAGTTGAAGACAGATTAGACAATTTTGTTAATATATTAAACAATCACGTGTATAGTATATTATATAATGTTTATGTAAAAACAACGAAAGATAATCCTGTCAGAGATATAGAAGATTGGAAAAAAAATATATATTTGTAAATTATTATTTATCGCCGTCACAAATGCGTGTATATCAGAAGAGTGCAGAAGATGTCCGTCGCGGTCGAGGATTAATCGGAAATTTACTGAATAAAGCGGTCGATATTTTACCTATCGAACTACATGTTCCTGGTTATCAATACTGCGGACCGGGTACGAAATTAAGCAAACGATTACAGCGCGGAGATTCGGGTATTAATAAATTAGACGCGGCTTGTAAGGAACACGATATAATATACTCGAAATATCGAGATACTGAAAATCGTTCTAAAGCCGATCGTGAATTAGCGGAAAAAGCTTGGCAACGTGTAAAAGCACGAGACTCGTCTATCGGTGAAAAAGCTGCTGCTTGGGCGTTAACTAATATTATGAAAGCGAAAAGTAAATTCGGCGGCGGTATTAAAAATAAAAAAAATAAGCGAATTTCTAAATCAAAAAAAAGAAAAAGGAGGGGAAGGGGATTATACTTACGACCGTATAAAAAATCTGGTGGTGGTGGGAATAAAAAAAAAAAACATCGAAAGAAATAAAGATTCCCTCACACGCTCTCACCAATAATGAATTGTTTTCCTACGCTAAACTCTTGAATGTATCTAATTTTAGAGGTGTTTTTATGAAAGATACTTTACCGTTAAAAATTCAGAAAAATGAAACCGGTATTGTTAATTTAGATAGTATACGCGGGTCAGGTACGCATTGGGTATGTTACCGTAAACAAAATAAGACAATAAACTATTTTGATAGTTTTGGTAATTTAAGACCGCCAATTGAATTAGTTCGTTATTTTCAAACATCGGAGCAACAACCCGTCAATATAAACTATAATTATAAACGTTATCAACGATCAAATACAGTTAATTGTGGACGTTTGTGTTTGCAGTTTCTTAGTAATAATGTTTAGCTTAAACGGAGTAGGATCGTCGCTTAGTTGTGATATATTTCCTCCCATCGAACTCGAAGGAAATTGGGAACTCGGGTTGATTAATTTCATGACATACAATTCCATACCGAATGTTGAAGAAAATGTAAATAATATGTTTTATTTCGGTGACGATGGAGTGATTGAATTACCTACAGGCTCTTATGAAATCGAGGATATAAACACTTATATAAATCAAAAATTACCAAAAAGTAATAAAAAGAAAATTATTAAATTATTAATACGTGCTAATAATAATACTTTGAAAAGCGAAATCTATTCGAGTGAAACGATAGATTTCACTAAACCGAATTCTTTGGCTTCTCTTCTCGGATTCGCTAATACTGCCAAACTCGAACCGCTTATATGGCATTCATCACAGTCGACAATCAACATTGTAAAGACAGATGTTGTAAGACTTGTCTGTAGTGCCGTGGTTGGATCATTGAAGAACGGTCGAGAATCTCATATATTACACGAATTTTATCCGACAGTCGGACCGGGGTATAAATTAGTAGAATCACCGACAAACGTTATCTATTTGCCAGTGAATACAAATAGATTAGATAATATCACAATACGATTAGAAGATCAAGACGGAAAGTTAATAAATTTTAGAGAAGAAACGATTTCTTTGCGATTACATATAAGAAAAAGACGAGATGAGGCTAATTTTTCCATATGGGCAAAATAAAACAATAGTTAAGCCCGTAAATAGCGCCAGTAAAATACGGGATGCTAATCAGTTAACATCTCTTAATAGAAAATTTTTAAAGTCGTTAGGGTATAAAGTACTTATTAACAATGAGTATATTGGACGTGTTAAATAGCGCTTCTATGATGACGATAGTATCATCGGACGTGCGTATCATACACACACTCCTTACGCATCTACTACATTAAATAATAATGATGAGATACGTATTCCTGTTCATCAACAAGATCATTATACACTTCCTTGTGAGAGTTATCTACATATCGAAGGTAAATTAATGGGTGAAAACAATCAGAAAAACGAAAATATTCGATTAATTAGTAACGGATTAGCGTTTTTATTCGATGAAATACGGTACGAAATATGTGCTACGGAAGTAGATCGTGTTAAAAATGTTGGTATCACATCAGTAATGAAGAATATTTTAACATTCAAACCCGGTGATATGAAGAAAATAACTAATGCAGGATGGACGGGAGATGTAAAAAGTTGCTTCACAACAGATTCAACGAATTTCGTGTTTTGTATTCCTTTAAAATTATTACTCGGTTTTGCTGAACAATACAAACGCATAATTTTAAATCTGAAACAAGAACTGATTTTAATACGATCATCGTCTGATAATAACGCTGTAGTTTTAAACGCTATCGATAAATATAAATTACAATTAACAAAAATCAATTGGCGAATTCCTTATATTTATGTTAGCGATGAGTATAGACACAGGTTATTGAGTATTGTTGATAGAGATACGCCAATAAAATTAGCGTTTCGTAGATGGGAGTTGCAAGAATACCCGACTTTACCAGAAACTAAACAGTTGACGTGGACGATAAAAACTGTAGCACAGACTGATAAACCGCGTTATATAATTGTAGGTTTTCAAACAGATAGAAAAAATAACATAACAAAAAATGCCTCTCATTTTGATTTATGCAACTTGCATAATATTAAATTATATTTGAATTCGCAATACTATCCGTATGATAATTTAAACGGAAGTAAAGAGACGTTATACGAGATGTATAAAGGGTTTCAATCATCGTATTATGATGGTAGCGAGAACGAACCTGTTCTGGACAGGACCGATTATTTATTATACGCGCCGATAATTGTTATTGACTGCTCTCATCAGAGCGACCTTTTAAAAACCGGTTCTGTCGATGTTCGTTTAGAAATAGAAGCAGCGCAGAATTTTCCGTCGAAAACGACCGCATACTGCTTACTGATATCTGATAATTTGCTTGTATATTTACCTTTATCTGGTGTTATAAGAAAATCGATAGAATGAATCGATTGTTAACATTATATTTATTCGCTTGTCATACACATTTTATAATCACTTGTAGTGTTAGCGCTTTATAATAATGATCGGTTTTATTGTTGATGTTCAATGTTTTTTCGACGACGCTAAAAATTATATTGTTAAAGAATTGTGTGTACAAAGAATAGAAAATCATAACTGTACCGGTGTGAGAGAACATTTTTTGTTTTTACCACCATTCGATTATCGTTATTTATCAAAAAATAGAAAAAAACAAGTAGAGTGGTTGAAAAGATTTTTTCATGGTTTCAGCTGGAATTGTGGAATTCACAGCTATGACGAACTTCACAATATTTTAAACAGCATCGTTACTGAAGGTGAATATGTGTACACTAAAGGAGCGGAAAAACAGAGACTCATCGAGGACATGATCGACTACAAGTCGGTTGAAGTAATAGATCTCGAAGCGCTTAAGTGTCCATCATTAAGTGTCTTACAACAGCAGACTGTGGCACGTGTCGATTGTCCATATAAACATAATCTTGATCATTGTGCGCTAAATAATGTATTTCATATAGCAAATTGGATATTGAATAATAAAATTTAAAATGTATTTTTTTAATGTATTTATTTCACATCTTTTTCCTTCACTATTATTAATCTATGATCGACTACAAATCGGTTGAAGTGTCCCTCATTAAGTGTCTTAAAACAGTCTGTATAAACATATTTTTTTTCTTCACTATTACTATGCTAGAACATCACATTATTATTAATCCGGGAATCCATGATAAATACCAAACAAAGGAAAGGATTTTGTGAAAGTATTAAACACCAACACTAAATTTTTTTTATATGCTATTTATTTATACATATATATATATATATAATTACAAAAATTCTATAATTTTTTTATTAATTCTTTTATAAACGGTTGTATAGTCGAGCCTGGTCTGTCGACTATCGCTTTCAATTTCACAATTTCTCCAGGTGTTAATCTTTTTGGCGAAAAAAACCATTTATGGAGAAGACGACTCTCCTCCTCCTGTTTTGATGACGTGTTCATTTCCATCAAAGACGCAAATAGAAGTAGGTCAAAAACAGCTGTAAATGTGTTCTATGTAAAATTAAATACGGTTTAAAAATAACATAGGAAAGTCTTATAACAAAAACAAATTAATTTTTTGAATAGAGAAATGTAAAACACGTTATACCTTGTAATAATACATATATTAAAAATGATATAAAAAGAACACACTTATTTTACAGGTGACCAAAAAAAAAACAAGAATTATTATACACGTTCTTGTGTAAAACATATTATTTTTATTATATATATTAAAATTAAATTATTTATATATATACATACAATTAAAATTAAATACTTATTTATAATATATACATATTTACATACATCAATCAATCAACTAACAGACCAACCTTAAATTATTTTAATACGGCTTATACCGCGTCTTGTACGAGCCGTGTGCTACATCTTTAACATTTTTAATTTTGTTTAAAGCCGATTTAAATAAATCGGCTGTTGCCACGAACAGCGGGTCTTGTTGTGACGATGCTAAAACAGTCACTTTACGGGATACTTTTTGCCACCAGTTGTCGGAATGTATACGTTTGATGTCAGCCGTCTGCGTTAATTTTACCTCGATCAAATATGGACCTTCCTCACCTGGTGTTTTAACCCATTTCTTCATGCCGTCTTTTAATATCTCAAACTTTTGTTCAAATTTAGTGTTTTTGATTTTTTTTGATTTTTCAGATTTTTTAGATTTTTTAGATTTGGAAAAAGAGTTAAAAATTTTATCAAAATCGTCTTCGCTATCTGATTGAGTATCGGTACTACTATCGCTGTTTTTATTGAGTTCAATCGTCTCGGCCGATTTCTTTATACTAATTAATTCACGAAACAATTTAATACTATCATGATCTAAATTTTTGCTATTGTAAAGTTCGTCATCAATCTGAGAATTAAAATAATCGATAATTTCCGCTAAGGTCATTTCTTTTTGTTTCCTACGGAAAATATCGATTTCTGACGGTTCATCATCAAATATATGCATGACCGCATTCTGAATAATTAAATATAAATTAATAATAATTGAAGGTTGGTCCAGTACAATCGCTTTCAAATTTTCTAATGCCTCCTCCCACAGCACTATTTTTACCAGCCCCGTTATGTAAAGACATTGAATCAGGTCTTTAATTGAAAAATACGTCGATGGGCCGGCGGATGCTGAAGGAGAAGTATTGGATGCTTCGCGTTCCATTACTAGAAACAGAAAAAAAATAACATAATTAATTTCTAACAACATTTTTAAAAAAATAAATAATATTGTTAGAAAAAAAGAAAATTTAGAAATCTGTTAAAAATTTTTCTATTTCTAGCAATAAGTTTTCATCATCATCATAGTTATCTGCAACGCTTGTTCCTCCTGTCGAACCAAAACCACAAGAGCCGCGAGCTGTTGAATCTAAACTCGCTAATTCTTGTAATTTTGGCTCAGCTATTTGTTCGCATATTAACTGCGCTATACGATCTCCTTTTCGAATGTAAAAAATTTCAGAAGAATGGTTAAATAAAATTACACCAACATTGCCGCGATAATCTCTGTCAATAACGCCTGCACCGACGGCGATATGGTGTTTTAACGCTAACCCAGAACGTGGTGCAATTCGTCCGTAACATTTCTCTGGAATTTTAACAGCCAAATCAGTTTTAACTAACGCATTGTCATGAGGAGCGATCATACAATCATACGCGCTTCTGAGATCGAAACCCGCAGCATATGCGCTCATTTTGACTGGAGGATAAGCATTATCAGATAACTTGACAAAAAACAGAGTTGGAACTGCCATTATGCCTGCAACACAAAAAACAAATTATACTGCCTTCAGCGATGATAATATCTATATACAAAAACAATTACATTATCGGATAATATTAACATATATTAAAAAACAATTTTAAACAATTACTTACTGAATTGATGTATGAAGTTGTTGCACAAAAAAGAGAAGAAGAACAAGTTGATAATATCTGTATAAAACAAAATAAAGTATTAGTTTTATAACTTAACATAATCACCAGTAGCGTTAGTATTTTTTAATAAAAATAATCATTTACCAAAAGTGACGGTAGTCAGTCGCTTGATAAAAACGTACGAAGGGAGACGAAAGCTGATATAAATACAAGCTGATAATATCTGTATAAAACAAAATAAAGTATTAGTTTTATAACTTATCATAACCACCAGTAGCGTTAGTGTTTATAATATAAATAATCATTTACCAAAAGTGACGGTAGTCGATTGATAAAAACGTACGAAGGGAGACGAAACAAGCTGATAATATCTGTATTAATTTTACAACTTAAAATCTATTACTATCAATAGCGCTAATGTTTTTATATTAAATAAAAATATCCGCTTACCAAAAATAATAGTAGTAGTAGTAGTAGTAGTAGTAGTAGTAGTAGTAGTAGTAGTAAGCAGATGATATCTGTATAAAAATAAAAAAAAGTATTAATTTCACAACTTAACATTATCTATTTAAAATCTATCACCATCAACAATGTTAGTGTATACAAAAAATTGTCTCTTACCTGAGATAGCAGCAGTACAACACGTCGAGTCGAACGAAGAATTGTACATAGATCAGTAAAATTCAATTCACTTTATATACATTTTTTGAGAATACCAATTATGACCTCTGTACAGAGACTTGTTTACTGTTTTCCGTTATCAAGCCACTTCCATTTACGTAATTATACAAAAAAACTGTGATTAATAATCATGTGATATACGCGTGAAACTTGCTATTTACAGATTGTAATGTCAAAACAACAAAAAAATAATATAAAGAAATAAAAATACTGTAAAAAGAATAATAATTAGGACTTTGTATCCAGATTTTGTTTACTGTTTTCGTTATCAAGCTAATTCCATTTACGTAATTGTACAAACAACTGCAATTAATAATCATGTGACATACACGTGAAACTTGTTATTTATAGGTTGTAATGTCAAAACAAAAAAAAAATAATATGTAAGAATACAGTAGAGAGAATAATAATTAAAACTCTGGACCCGGATTTCGTTATCGAACCAATTATTTTAATAACTGTAATTAATAATCGTGTGATATACACGTGAAACTTGTTATTTACAGATTGTAATATAAAAAACAAAACAAAAAATAATATAATTAAGAGTACTGTCGATTAAACAACCCGGAATTATCGCAAATTGGTTTTTCCATTTATGTACAGCGCCAATTAACTGAAATGACGTAAATATTTTTTTTTCTCAATTTGTATTTTACTGTTATAGACGCAAAACGTTTAAATACTATGATTTTATTTCTCTACATCAGTATGAAGACAAATTCATCAAATTCGTTACAGGACAGATAGAGAGATACAATCGCTTCATAACAAAATCAACGAATTTTGTGTACCTTCAAAACTATTACTCAGCTTTATTGAACAACAGCAACCTATAGGTATTGGAATTATTTATTTTACTGTTAGACTAATTCAATAGTAAATATTTACTTTTTAAAAAATGAATGATTTTACTTTTTTTAGATTATAATGGACAAACAACTCCCATTCAAAAAGAGATTGTCTGTGAGAACCGATAATGACGCAAATACTCGCACACCTGAACCGGGATCTTCATCCAGACAAGATCCTCAACCTGGGTCATCTTATATACAACATCCAAGTTATTCTTCCACATCATCACCATCATCATCATCATCATCTAATAATAATAATTTACATTTAAAAAATAATAGATTAAAACATATAATTTTAGAAAATAAATTTATAGAAATAGAAAATGCGTTTAAGGGTAATTTAAGAACGTATTTTTATAAAAATAATAATAACGTAATTAAAGACATATGTCTATTATTAATTTATTTAAAATTAGAAATATTAAACATTTTAAGTAATATGATTGTAATATATAACGCTATAAAATTCAATATTTTAGTTGAATGTACATACGTTAAAAATAATATTAATGAATATCAGGACAGAACATTTAAAACCAAAAATATTATTTTACTTCATAGTTCGTCTATACCATCTGAAATAGACAGTATGATAAACAGTATTTGTAATGAAGAAGACATATATGTACAAAAAGGCTCTGGATGGTCGTTACATTCAATTGACGGGATATTAATTCGAATTAATCGTTTTAAGCCTTTAAGAGGTAGTTCGCTTTCACCAAAACTGACTGCTAAAAAAAGCATAATTAATCCTAAAAATACAGATAATTATTGTTTTAAATGGGCGATTCTTTGTAAATTCGTAAACGGTTCACACCCGGAACGCATAAATTTTCGTTATAAGGATTTAGAAAATAAATTTACTTTTAATAATATCGATTTTCCTACTCCGTTAACACAAATAAAAATTTTTGAAAAAAATAACGTTTCGATTAACGTGTATGGTGTTGAAAACGATATCACAATTTACCCGTTAAAAGTATGCGATAATGAAAAATCAAACCATTTCGATCTTTTATTATTAAATAAAAATAATACGACCCATTATTGTTATATTAAAAATTTCACCAAATTAATTAGATCGCAAGTAACTAAAAGTTTTAATGATATAGAATTTTGTAAACGATGTCTAACCTACTTCACTGTTAAATCTAAAAAGTTAAAAATACATAAACGAAACTGTCAAAAAAATACACCTACACGAGTGATAATGCCGACTGATAATTTAAAATTTCAAAATTTCCAATACCAATATAAACTTCCAATAGTAGTTTACGCGGATTTTGAATGTATATTAAAACCGATAAGTACTTGTTACCCTGATCGGAAATATTCTTTTACAGTCGCGAATGAACTACACGAACCTATGAGTTTTTGCGTTTATTTCGTTGTAGAAAATTCAATTCCCGCTAATATTAAAAAACATTTGCCATCAGAACCGTTCTTATATAGAGGTAAAAATGCTGCGGAAAAATTCGTATCATATCTCGTTGAAAACATAAATTTATTAGGTTTGCTTCTTAATAATATTATACCGTTAAAAATGACAAAACAAGATAAAATCAAATATAAATCTACTACACATTGCGAAATGTGTAAACGCGAATTCACGTTATTTTACAGACCCGTTAGAGATCATTGTCATATTACCGGTCGTTACCGTTCCGCATTATGTAATAATTGTAATCTGAGGAGACAAAATCAAAAATTTGTTCCCGTTTTTATTCACGCTAGTTCAAATTATGATTCTCATTTTATCGTCCGCCAATTAGGGTATGATATTAGGCAAATAATTGTTATTCCAAATTCGACTGAAAAATATATATCATTTTCAAAAAAAACGTGTAACGGAATAACTATTAAATTTATTGATACTTTTCGTTTTCTAAATAGATCCTTAGCGGAACTAAGTAATAATCTACCAAAAAATCAATTTTTTCATACTAGCAAATTTTTTTCAAATAATGATATGGATTTAGTCACTCCAAAAGGTGTATATCCTTATGAATATACCGATTCGTGGGAAAAATTGGAAGTACAAGAACTACCTCCTAAAGTCGAATTTTATAGTAAATTAAATGCGAAACATATAAGCGATGAAGATTATAATCACGCGGTTCAAGTTTGGAATCATTTTAAAATTAAATCGTTGGGCGACTACAGTGATTTATATTTGAAAATTGACGTATTGCTTTTATGCGACGTTTTTGAAAGTTTTCGTTTGCTTTGTTTATCTTCACATAATTTAGATTGCGCGCACTATTTAACCGTTCCAGGGTTTGCTTTTGATGCGATGCTATTTTGTACTGGTATTGAACTTGAGTTGCTTAACGAATACGAAATGTATATGTTTTTTGAGGCCGCTATAAAAGGAGGAATATCGTCATGTATTAAAAAACATTCAAAAGCCAATAACGAATATATAAAAGAAACATATAATCCAAATTATCCTAAAACATTTTTAGCATATTTAGACGCGAATAATCTATACGGGTGGGCGATGAGTGAATATATTCCGTATTCTAACTTTGTATGGACTGATAAAATTACTATTACAGATATATTAAATACCCCTAATAATTCTAAAACAGGGTATATATTAGAAGTCGATATAGAATACCCTGAAAGTTTACACGATAACCATATGGATCTACCATTTCTTCCAATTAATAAAAGTATAAATCACACAAAACAAACAAAATTACTAACTACATTAGAACCAAAAGAACATTATATTTGCCATTATATCAATTTAAAACAAGCTGTCAATCACGGGTTGAAAGTAACTAAAATTCACAGAACGTTAAAATTTTATCAAAAACCATGGTTAAAACCGTATATCGATTTAAATACGGAAAAACGACGAATTGCAACAAACGAGTTTGAAAAAGATTTTTTTAAATTGTTAAATAATTCTGTCTTTGGTAAGTGTATGGAAAATGTAAGAAAAAGAATGAAATTAGATCTTGTAAGTGAAAATAAAAAATTATTAAAACTTATTTCTAAGCCGACTTTCAAAGACAGAATTATATATGATAAATCACTTTGTGCTGTATTATCAAACAAAACGTCTATTTATTTTAATAAACCAATTTATGTAGGTTTCGCGGTATTAGAATTGAGCAAAACCTTAATGTATGAATTTCATTATGATATAATGAAAAAAAAATATGGAAACAAAATTTCGTTATTATATACTGATACTGACAGTTTGTTTTATGAAATATTGACAAATGATTTTTATGAAGATATGTTAGATCCAGATTTGAAAATGTTTTTTGATACTAGCGATTATCCTCCTGATCATAAATGTTATTCTACTATAAATAAAAAAGTAATTGGCAAATTTAAAGACGAATGTAACGGTATTCCGATTAAGGAATTTATTGGTTTACGATCAAAATTATATACCTATACTACGCGTGACAATAATATTCAAAAGAAAGCGAAAGGAATTAAAAAATGTGTAATTAATAACGAGATCGCGTTTAACGATTTCAAAAATTGTCTTCATAATACTCTTTCGGAAACAGAAAAACGTAGAATTATGAAATTAATAAGATCGAAAAAACATATAGTAGAATCGGTATCAATTAATAAATTAGCGTTAAGCAATAATGATGATAAGAGAGTATTATGTGATAACGGGATAAATACAATCCCGTACGGTCATTATTCATTAAGCCATTCAAGTTGATACTTTATAGTCGAACTATGAATCGTCTTTTTATGTTGTAAAATAAACACAATCAACGTAAAAACATCGTTTTTAATATTTACGATACTCAGACTATGGGACTTAAAAATTTTAATATCTGTTATTCTAAAATATTTAAATTTCTTCGTGAAAAAGTAGAAGAATATGATAATAATATGGAGTGTGTTAAAAATTGTACAAAGTTTGATGTGTATCAAAATACTTGTTGTAATAATCATTTAAAATGCGATCAACGCGTTACTCAACTTTGGAATACTATATCTCAATTATTTTAACATATTTTAATTTACCATGACATTTTATGTATATATATTTTTAATACCTGAACAAAAAAAACGATATCGACAATATTCAAATAATTTCCTACACAAAAAAATGTTCATTGAAACGCATACTGGAAACGTGATTGTGTTAATTGCAATGAAACCAATAATAAATTAATCTTTTGACCTTCTACTTATAACACGTACTGACGATAATGCGTTTTCTGTCTATATAAACCGATTAAAAATTGTGGCTCAGCATCCAGAAGCATACCAACTGTTGTAATGTATAATCACACAGAATTTTTGAAACGCTTAAAGACGTTTTATAAAGTTGAAAAAGCTGGACGAAAAAAACATTATCATAGATTTTATCCTAATAGGAATCAAAATCCTCACAATCTGGCAGCCGCTGGATTTGTTTATGAAGGCGATGGCGACACCGTTCGATGTCTGACATGTAGAGTCAGATTTATGGAATGGACGGCGGAGGATTGCCCTATAGCATTACATAAGAAAATAATGCCGCAATGCCAGTTTGTGATAACACAACTTGGATGTGATCATTATCATCTTTAAGGTATTTTTTTAAAAAATAATTTTTACTATTTTAAAAAAATAGGTGATTATATTAGTTTCACAATATAATTTAATTCGTTACCTGTAAAATAAGTAGGTTCTTCATATGTCGTTTTTACATTTCTCTATTCCAAAAATTTTGTCTTATAAGTCTTTCCTATATCATTTTTTTTAAATATGTAATTATTAAAATATATAATGTATTCTGTACGTTTCTCTATTACTTTTTTTATCTTTAGTTAATAGGGTTCAATTTTTAGTTCTTAAAAGTTTAGTTTATCTTTTGTTTAATTTTTAAAAAAATATGACTTTTTTTCAAAGGATTCTTGGTGCGTTTAATTAACAAATTATTATTTTTGTTTGTTATAGGTTGGTGAGGACTGACTTCCAACTGCTGACAAAAAAAAAAAAAAAAAAAAATAATATGTTAATATAATCTTAATTATTTTGTTATCATAGTTCAAATAGTTATTTTGTATGTACTTATTAATATAGTTAATGTAATCTCAATTATTTTGTTATCACAAAATTTGTTAGTCATTTTGTATGTACATAGTTATTTTGTATGTACTTGTTAATATAATCTCAATTATTTTGTCGTCATAAAATTTGTAACTGTTCAAATAGTTAGTTTGTATGTACTTGTTAATATAATCTCAATTATTTTGTTATCACAAAATTTGTAACTATTCAAATAATCATTTTGTATGTACTTATTAATATAATCTCAATTATTTTGTTATCACAAAATTTGTAACTATTCAAATAATCATTTTGTATGTATTTGTTGATATAATCCGATCATTATATATGTATTTAATGGTATGATAATAAATATTGTGATCTGCTTTGATTTGTTATTATTATTTCGTAGGAATAATTAAAATAAAACCAGTGTTTTGTTAACAATACAATTTATTACACTCTTTACAACAATGAAATATTTCTCAATACAAAAATTCGAGTCATATCAATTTGAAGGTTATAGGTTATCCATCGACTGTAACGTAAACAAGCGTCGACAATAATACATATCAACTCTATTTTTATAAATTTTATTTACAAACTGAACTTTTATTCTTCTTCATCGATATTACTATCAATTATTATGTGAAATCGATTGGTCTTTCTTTTGAATTATCAATTGTAATATTAATTCTTTCAATTTGTATAGTACATCATCATTTGCACATTTCTATCCGAATATCGATAGATTATTTTGTTCTGTTCTAACTAATCCGCCCGTAAATTCATTAAAGACATACACAGTGTTATTCTTAAAAAAGTATAAATTGCCATCAGAAAATCTAAATGATGAATCGATTTTAGGCGGTATTCCAGGAAATGTATCGGATATATAACCCCATGATTTAGAAGTCTCATTGACTTCTCTATAATAATTATCATCATGAAATATATAAGTTTTACCTGTATAACTGTTAAATACCGCATGCAAATTATTCGGTTGTATGTTAAATAAAGACTGGATATGCTTCGGATAACCATGACTTAATTTAAGACTCATTAAATCAAACATGAATACCAAAGAATCTATAAACATAACTATCTCGCCAGATGGCCGTTGATATACAGCTAAAATTTTTGTGAAATTTCTTGGAAGAAACGTTAACCAATGCTTTATTATAAGCGGTTTGGTGTACATCATCTCTGTCGGATTTAATATCCACAGCCATTTTTCATGTAATATATATAATCGTTTATCGGCAATTAAAAATAAATTAATATTTTTAAAATTACAAAGATCAATTTTATTTGTATCTATAGGACGCTCGTCTTCCGTCTCTGGTATTGAAGAAGATGGTGACATCGGTATGAAAGACGTCATAAAAGTGTTTTGTGTCTTACCATACAAATTTTGAATAGCTAAAACATCATCATCACCTAACTCGATTTTACCGTTGTAATAAGCATACATTACAGAATCTGATACATCTGAATGTGATAAACCTATAGCATGACCGATTTCGTGTATTAAAGTTGCATACAAACTTGATTGACCAAGAGGAACGACTTTGCCAGTCGAATATGACCAATTTTCATCTTCATCAATATGAATTTCTCGTCTTGAATTATTATAATCAGGAAAATATGCGTGCGCTAATGTTCCGCCTTTGCCGTCAAACATTCTCGTACATTGCCATGATTCTTTTTGCATCATATGTTTCAATCGTTTATTAGAAATTAAAATATCTGTATTCACTCTATCATGTTTGAAACGTATACCAGACTTTTCCTCCCATACTGCGAAAGCTTGTTTAGTCAATTCTAACACCTCTTGATTCGCTAAATAATAATGCCATGTTACTTCGGGCTTGTTCCATTTGAAACTAGATACTCGATAATCGATAATATCACTGTTACCGCACCTAGTTTTCGACATTAAGTTTATAGTTTCATTATTTAATTCGCCATCAGTAGGCAATTTATAGTATTCTTGAAATATAAGTAACGCGTTAGCAATATCTGATTCATTTACCGCTTGCAACGAAAATTCATCATCTGTTTTAAGATAACCATAGTCATATAAATATCGCTTAACTTTATCCATTTTAATCTGTGTTGTATTATCGGTCGAAGAATTTGCTAGTAATATTTGATCGCATTTTGCCCATAATGTTAAAAAAAATATTACAGATTTAAGCGGCGTCATAGTTTCCGATTGTACTGTACAATGACAAATACCAAACAACATCATTAATAAAAAAATATATCACGCCATTATCCCTTCTCCTAAACATTTGTTTACAAACAGACGCGCTCCGGCGGCGGTCGCCGAACTCCGAATGTTTACGTTTACGTTTTTCGTGTCCCAGCTTTACTTTGTTTACGTTTGTCGGAATGTTTATGTTTACGTTTGTTACTGGGTCAGCGTGTCGTCGATCGGCGGCCAAAGAAAACAACGAGCACGTGGTGATAGCCGCGTCGGCGAGAGAGAGAAAAACGTAAACATAAACATTCTCTCTCGGCACAAACGTAAACAACGCAAAGCTGGGACACGAAAAACGTAAACATAAACACGAGGAGGTCGATGACCGCGACGCGGCGGCGGTGGGTGCGGGGCGAGGCGGGGGTGGGGAGGAAGGAAAAAAATGTAAACATAAACAGAGGAGAGAACGTAAACAACGCAAAGCTGGGACACGCGGTGGAAAAAAAAACGTAAACATAAACACGAGGAGGTCGATGACCGCGACGCGGCGGCGGTGGGTGCGGGGTAGGGCGGGGGTGGGGAGGAAGGAAAAAAATGTAAACATAAACAGAGGAGAGAACGTAAAAAACGCAAAGCTGGGACACGCGGTGGAAAAAAAACATAAACATAAACACGAGGAGGTCGATGACCGCGGCGGGTGCGGGGTAGGGCGGGGGTGGGGAGGAAGGAAAAATGTAAACATAAACAGAGGAGTGGGGGGCGTGGCGAGAGAGAAAAAATGTAAACAAACCGGAAAAATGTAAACAAACGAGCGGAGTTGGGTGACCGCGTGGCGGTATGTAGGTGAAGACGGGGGTGGAGGGAGTGAAAAAAATGTAAACATAAACAAACGAGGGGGGCGTGGCTGTCCCAGAACCAACCTTTTATTACTACTTATATATATATAATAATATTTAATATATTATATGTATTACAAAGTGTAATTAGATACATTTTGGTTGGAGCATTATCTGCAACAGGAAATTTTCTTACACAGTAAAATACAGCTGATTTGTTTTATACCTCTGCAATCGTTTTCAATTTACGCTGAAACGTGTTTTTTAAATCGGAAAACTGCATCGTAAATTTTCCGTTTCTGTGAGAAAATTTTCTTCAAGTTTTGTGTACTTTGTAGACAACTGGTATAAGTATTTATGTATTTGACAAAACGTTCCATGGAAAAATGCATTTCCCTATCTGTTGAGCAAAAGTAGTTTCAAGTACAAAACATTAAATTTTTAATTTAAAATCATTTAGATTTTATATTTAATTTTTGTACATAAATTTAGAATATGTAGTAAACTAATAAATATAATTATTAAAATTAATTAATAATATAATATTCTGTGCAGACAATAATAGGCAATGGTAGGAAATACGAATCGTAACTTGAATTTATATGATTTCTTTAGATCGTCACTTGAAATTACATAAAATATTGTTGATAAAATGTGTTTATGGGAGTGTTTTGTTGTAGCATTTAAATTAAAAGGATAAGTTTAAACTTTAGGTAATACGTATGCGGATCGTATATGTATTACTTTGCGATGCCACATACTTTCTTTAGTTAGATGGTGTTTTACAGCGTGTTTAGAGAATAATTAACTGTCCATTCGGTTTTAATGGTCTTCTCATTTTTGTTTATTACATTTTATTTCTGATTATGGCTGATTAGAGACAGAGTATGGGCACAATCCTTACGAAACGTAAATTGGGCGTTATTTGTTGTGGAAAGAAATCACTGAGAAATTGCTGAGAATGCGTTCGTAGGATGTTGATGGTGATTATGTTGAATGTTACCATAGTGGCGGTAAGGATGATACTTCATTTACTATTTTCTGTTGCAAAAATTGTTAATTTTTTGTTATTTATTTTAATCTGTTACGGTAGTTACCGTCTTGTTTAGGAGTATTTTCCTAGGTCATAGAATATTTTCTCATTTCCATGAACGAAATCATCATCATCATCATTATCTTCACGGATTACACCAAAAATGGTTTGTTCCGGTCTCAAATAGGAAAAGATTAGAGCTGGTAACTCCAGCACTTCCTCGCACGTCCCACACCTCTCCGTCCTTATGGCTTAGAGTTCCAGCGTTGTTTGGGGACACGGCAGTCATCCATTCGGCAAAGATGTTCACACGAATTCAGCCTATACAGGGCGATCCTGTAGAGTATACTCATAATATTCAATTCCTGCCGTATATCTGTGTTTCTTCTATGATCATGGAGAGTATCCTGCCACCTGCCTGAAAAATCCCATTTCAGTCGCTTGGATGCGACTGGCCTGGCCTTTCGTTAAGGTCCAATTCTCGGACCCATAAAGAAGTGTGGGAAGTGTCATCACATTGTAGAATTTTAGTCCTGTTCCTTTACTTGCTGACTTAAGGGTTCACCTTAAGGGTTTCCGCACATATGGTTGAACTTAAGGAACTTATTCACAACCTCGTTGCATTCATTATAAGACACACATGAAGGAAATCTAATCTGATTATTGCTACTTTTACTGCTGCTGTTGCTAGCAAACACATACGAGATAACGCCTTTATAGCATCACGTTTGATTACAGTCAGACAGAAAGTTTAGTGAATGTAATGTATTCAATGCCTGTCTCCGTGACGGGAGTTTGTTAAAAGCACCGTATCGTATCATATCGCGATCAATAGGTGGCGGCTGTTACATAAACTTTTACTTCTAACTTTCGATATCAAACTTTCCTCCGCGTGTTTACAGTGAAGTGTAAGTTCGAGGTCAAAATTAAACAGACTGATTGACCGGATCAGTGGCTGTATAAATTTGGACTGTTGCCAGTAAAACTCTTGGCTTTCTTATCGTACAAGGCTCAGTTGCTGGTAGGCCTACTGAAAAACTGCTATTGTGTGTGTGTGTGTGTGTGTGTGTGTGTGTTTTGTGTATATCTACCAATACTGATGCGTGATGACACAGCAGGGTCTCCATTGCAACACTGCTTTTCCTGCAAGGCGTAAGGAAACCAATGCAGTGCCCCAGCCAATTCATATTCACTGTTCCTTCCGCATACCTTGTTTCATCGTCTCTCCTTATCCCCTGTGTATTCTCACAATGGTCTAACGGATCGTGATCGTCATATGGTACAGTGGAAACAAATTAAAGACACCACTGAAATCACTAATTACCAGCTTTATTTAGTCACAAGCTAAATTTGTCCAGGCGTAATAATTGAATCAACTGTTAAGAGTTCAGCACTAATTATAACACAGTAATCACTTTACCGTAGAATAGTGAGCATATCATGGACAGCACATATAACTACTGTTGAAGTCTTTAGAAAGATGAAAAGAGAAAGGGAAGTTATTAACACAGTGAAGATAAGAAGGCTTCAGTATCTGGGACATCTCATGAGAAATGAACAGAGATTTTACTTATTGCAGTCCATACTACAGGGAAAAGTACTTGGAAAGAGAGGAGTTGGGCGACCGAGAATACCATGGTTGAGACATTTAGGGACCTGGTTAGTCACGAATACAACTGACTTATTCCGTGCAGCAGTATAGAAAGCTAAAATAGTCTCTATGATATCCAACACCCGAAACGGACAGGAACTATCAGAAGAAGAATCACTTTCCACAGTTACTTGATCGCACTCTACAATCTCGCGAGTTGTAACTACTGTAACTTCTAAGGTGGCTGCTCTTATAGGTACCATCAGTTTATGTAGATCCCGCAGGTGTTTCAGAAAAATTTTCCATAATTTTGGCATCGTGCCAGCATAATTTTGGTTCTTAAGACTACTCGAACAGTCTGGCAGGTAATTTAGTGGACGGCCTTGACAGAGACACTGCACCTGCTCAGCTAGCCGAGAAACGTGTAGAAAGTTAGCGTAACTGCACCTGCCGATTATTCGAGAGCGTTGCGTAATTCGTAGCAATACCACCACATCCTCGCTTCCCTGTGGCCACATACAACACAGGTACAACACACACAGCAGAGCACATCACTTACAGTTCATTCGCCAATTCAAGTCTAGTCTCAATTTCCTCAACGCATGTCTCCAGTACCTGGTGCTTCCCGGACACTTGAACTGTGTTACGTACATGCCCTGTCCACTAACCAGAAAAACTTTATATATTAGTATTTCAAATTGCGAATTGTCCCCCAAAGTACTGGATAGAATGAGTAATGCCTTATGGTCTTATTCCTTGATGAAGGGAAATATCCAGCTGCATCTCCAAGTGGTGGGGGATGGGCAACACGTACGGGTGGCTAACGCGGCTTTGGAGACCCAGTGACAGCCGGTATAAGCTGTTCCTCCTCTAATTGTCATTGTCAAGTAGAGGTTAGGGCATCCTCTTGCCCTTGGGGTGAGAAATCGCCCCTAAAACGGATGACCTTCCATTGGTCAACGACGTAGGATTTGAGAGGCAAGGAGAAGCCACCACATTAAAGATTCTTATAGATATCTGAACAGGGAAAACTGCCTCATTAGTCTGGTAAGACAGCCAGTTTATGGGGGAACACTCAGACAGTAAATCGGGCTGGACGTTAAACCTAAAGGTGGCAGCCCCACCATACGCCTTACCCTGCGATATGCTAGTAACATATCCAGGGGACATATTCACTGCTAAATTGCCCCAAATAAGGACTAGAAACACAGATATACGGCAGGAACTGAATATTATGAGTATACTTGAGAAGATCCCTTTGTATCGGCTGAATGGGTGGGAACATTTATGCCAAATGGATGACCGTCGCATCCCCAAACAACTCTGGAACTATAAGCCGAGGCGACGGAGAGGTGTGCCACGTTCGAGGAAGCGAGTGACCAGCTTTAATCTTTGCCTATTTGAGACCGGAACAAACCATCCTTGTTTAATCCTTGAAGATGATGATTATGATAAAATTGCAAAATACTTTAGTAGATCACTGTTGTTCCTATGTAATTTTTGCAGTACGTTTAAAATTGTAAGGGTGTTTAATTAAAGTATACCCAATATTGACAATATTTTTCAGTAACTTAAACACAAAGTTTTATTATTGGGTAATATTCGTTTAAAATTGTAATAGGTATCACAGTGACGTAACTAGGATCTAAAGGTTTTTAAAACATATACACTCACTTGGTAAGTTTTGCAGTTCATAAACTGTGAAACATACCAAGTGTTTGTATATTTTTTAAAAACGTTTGTATTAAAATGTTTCACCAAGTGCCTCCAACGAGTCATCAACCAATATCGTAACTATAATCTGTTAATTATGGGGGGGGTGCGGTAGAGTGAATAAGAATAACTAGGTTGAATAGCCTCATTTTACCTCACGGAAAATGAGAAACTCAGGGTTACTAACAAATCATTTTATAAATATTTGCTTATAATTAATGTTTGTTTACGCTCAAAGCATTATTTTCCGTTTCCAAAAGTCGGTAAATTTGAATAATTTTTTTATTCATTATTCAAATTTTTAAGAAATTTCAACCTCATCTAACAAACACTAAGACTCATTGCTGTGTTATATTTACAGTGTTAAATTTGTTTGGTACATTGAGCATTTCTTTTGGTGATATGATCACGAATGAAATGTTTACTACAGCAATATTTTTTCACCAAATTACGGCAAATGTCCAACATTGCTAATCAAACATGTGTATCCTCAGAAATTCTACACTGGGAAATCAAATGAAACAACTCATACGAGAAGGATTTAATTTATTAATGGTGAACACATAACAGTTCTTAAGATCATTTACCTTCCGGTACGGTTGTGATGTAGCAGTTTGCTTACGTGCATCCTGCATTCATCATTTGCGATCTGATCCTTCTCTCCCTGCTTAACGATGTGAAAAAACGCATATTTTTCTGTAGGCACTAAAACGGTGCGGCAAACACATTCTGCCGTTACTTCAACAGTATCCTTCAATATTATCCTTACCAATTCCTCTTGCAGTATATTTCAACTAAAGAAAACATAACGACTATCGAAATATTGCAGACAAACAGTTTACTATATTATCTTTGAAAATAGTGTTTCTATTTTATGAGATACTAGCTGTTACCCGCGGCTTCCCACCCAAATATTTGACTTTTAATAAGTATTTTAATATAATTTTTATTGTGTATGTCTGTAAGGCGTTCTGTCAGCTCGTGTAACAATTTCGTACTGATTAGTCTAATTCTCTTCAAAGCTGTTTTCAACAGTTGTACTATTTTAATTTGTAATAAATTATTATGTGCAACAGCCTTTGGGGATTTAAAAATTCCCATTTATAAAGCCTTTGGAGATATTTGTAAAGTACGTGGTAAATCAAAACTCTAAATTCTTTATTTTAAGTGTCACTGTGTTAGAAGCATTGTACAACACATGCAACGTTATGTTTTCTTCAACCATGGCTTTTATTTATTTCAGCAGTAAACTAAAAACCAAAAACCGTTGTCACCTAACCTCACAAATGAAAACAATACGTATTTTTGCTTTGCATTATGTAATAGGACAATTTACAATTAGTAGGCCTACACTTCTTCTTTTCCACATTGTAATATATCGATACAATCGCATATTATATAAAACATCGAAAATGTACTACAGGAATGGATAAATGTACCGTCCCGATGCTGCTAAATAGCTTTTGTTTATTTACTTGTTACTATGGTAATTAATTCTGGTCTGCATGGTATTGTTGACATCCTTAGTAGTATATATTTAATATTCATTGCATCATCAAAAATACGTGTAAACATACACTTTTTAATTGTTTAAGACAATTTCAAAATATATAGACGTATCTGTATACAAAATTACTAAATATATTGATACAATCGCATATTAAAAATATTAAAAACTGCAGGAACGGATAAAGGTACAGTTCCGATGCCGCTAAATTTAATTTGTTTATTTTCTTGTTACTATGGTAATTAATTCTGGTCTCCATGCTGATGCTGACATCTTTATACGCGTCAACGAAAAGGCATAATTAAGATTGCCTAAATCGTGCGAACGTGGCAAAATATCAAATTCCACGTTAGAGAGTATTTTTCGCCTTGTGTCAAAAGTTACCTGTGCAAAATTTGGTGGCAATCGGTGTAACGGTGTGGATTTGTATTGAGTACCTATAAATCCCCAGACTTTGAGTTTTGTAGATAATTTATTATATATACTACAAAGTGTAATTTGATACATTTTGGATAAAGCATTATACGCAACAGGCAATTTTCTTACACAGTAACACACAGCCGACTTGTTTTGTATCTCTCCAAACGGTTTCAATTTATGCAGAGTTTTTTTTTTAATCGGAAAACAGCATCGTACATTTTTGTAACGTTTTCGTTTCGTGAGAAATTTCGCTGCAAGTTTTATGTACTTTGTAGGTAAATAATATCAATTTTTTTGTGCCTGCCAAAACGTTCCACAAAGAAATTTATTTCTCTATCTGTTGACCGCAAGTAGTTTCACACACAAAATATATATTTTTTCGTTTTTTTAACATAATTTGTTTTTATATTTAATTTTTGTATATAAGTTTAAAATATATATAACCAAATTAAGTAAATATAATTAATTATAAAATATTCTATGCAGGTAACAACACAATGATGTAGTACAACCCAGTTCAGTTGCTTGTTCCCAGTTCATTGGGAGACGTGTTCGGCGTACCATCTATTTCGAACACTTTTTGCTACTGAAGATGGCCACCGGTGGTGTGGCCGAAACGTCTAGCTGCAGAACATCAAGCATTCGACCACGGCCTTTCAGCCCGGAAGTTTTAAATAATTATAATTTAAAATGTCTTTGTGGGAGTGTTTCGTCCTGCGTTTTAGTGAACTCCGGGACCATGGGATCGATACACAACTGAGTCCGTATGTTGATATTATGATTTAGGCGTACTACCTCTATGGAGGAGAGTCGCGCCCACCACATGCAAATATCGCTTGATATGTTTTGCTCCCTGCCAACAGCTGTTTTGAGTTTATGCGAAAACTTTGCAGTCACGAAAAACGCAGATCGTAAAATTTTATAACTTTTCTCGTGCTGGCACATCTTAGAAGTTTACTCGATATAACTCTGTGCATTTTGTTTGTACAACTGCCAAAACATTGAGCAAATATATTTTCCCTACTTTTAGAAGTAAAAAATGCATCGTAAAGATTTTTCAAACTTTTTGCAATGCAAAATATTTTTCCTTAATGCGCTATGTGCACTTAATTGTATATTGTGTGCGGTGATCGCAGCTGACATTCTTCCACATATATTTATGGCAAGGAACAAAAGTGTTTAGTATAGTACAACGGAACTATTATATCTACAGTCAGCATTAATGAGCGCTACAAGATTTTACACAGAAGTACGAAATGAAGGTTAAATAGTTGGCGTTACCGTGTGGTAGTGACTCATTAAAAAATTCACCTTTAATGATGTTGTGATGTTTTTGGCTTTACAGGGGCAGTTATTGATAAGGTACCCTTATAACGGTTGATGTCATATTTCTGTACTACCACCACAACTTTATCTGTTTGTCTGTCTGTCTGTCTCTCTCTTCCGCTCTCTCTCAATGTCTAGTCTGTATCGCTGTCTGTCTGTATCTCTGTCTCTCTCTCTCTCTCTCTCTCTCTCTCTCTCTCTCTCTCTCTCTCTCTCTCTCTCTCTCTCTCTCTCTCTATCTCTCTCTCTCTCTCTCTCTCTCTCTCTCTCTCTCGCCCTGTCTGCCTCACTGTGTCGCTTGTGTCCCTGTGTGTTCATTATCACCACTCAATGGCTTATGAATACAATGCGTTAACACTAAGTGGAGACATTGACTACAGGTGGCGGACATTAACAGTTATCAACAGGTGTCACGTGTTATCAATGGATATGGAGGCATTATTACATTCTACAGCATATTTACTGCCAATGAAAGCCTACTTACCTTACGCAACGACCGATCGGTTAAAAAAAATCCAACTTTTGAAAGTTAATAAATTTTTATGTAAACTATTATTGGTAATATGTAAAATTGCATTTACCACGACAGAAAACACTCAGTATATATACTCACATACTGTGAATATTTTTTGAAAATTTCACAATGATTGGTTCAGTGGTTGGTAATAAAATGTTCCTTTTGTATTGAAGACTATATACTTTCGGTAATCAAGAAAAATTTAAAAACATGTGAAAGTTGAGTTTTGAGTGTTTCCATGGGGACACTTTTTCAATAATTCTGGATTGCCAAGATCTCTAAAATTGGTTTGATTTCAGTCATTATGGAAAGAACTTGTGACATAGTTCTCTGGGCAACAATTTTAGCATATCTACCCGGAATGTCATGATACGTTTTGAATTTGGATGGAGGGGTTGAGGAAGATTCAAAATACCACAAAGCAGCTGACCCTCTCTCTGGCCCTTACCAATACACCTTGATGCATAAACTAACCTAATATTAATAGCATTCAGTTTCAAGTTAGATTCTGTTATTTCAATTTCCGGTGAATTATAAAATTATTCTGCTAAATTACAGAAAGAGCAGTAAATTTCTAGCTGTGTTACAGTAAAAGCTTTCTCCCGTTCAAAAATGGTTCCTAGTCTTCTTGGATACAGCATGCAATATAACTATTCCTCCTCCCTTTCCAGTAGACACCTTTAAACCGTATCACACGTTTATTGTAGAATTTCAAAAATGTTTTTGAGAAATCCAATGTTCAATCTAATAGTAAACTGGTCTCCCACCATTTTCATTTTTAATTCTAGGCATTCTGGGTAAAACAACGTTACTTTGCTTGAGCTATTGAAACGTTAATCTTTCAAGTAAATGTGTTCTAACATAATTCATTTTTTTTTAACAAAACCCCCTACATTTGTTAAAATATGACTAATTGATGTAACACTCATAGAAAAATGCTCTATCTTTCTTTGTAAAGATTTTTCCGCTGTTGGATATTTGCCTTTATCAAAACATTCCATAACTAAACGTCGTATTACGAAGTCAGACAACTGAGTACCTTTATACTTTTTATTGTTTTTTAAGGTTGAATGGAGAAAGATTATAGCCTATGTTTTTGTTTCTGCACGTGTCTTTTCTACCTCCGATCTACCGTACCCACAAGCTTTACGCGTTAGTTGTCTATAGTAAGTTGTTCATCATTATCATCATTTTCTTAATAGTTTCAGGCTTTAGCGGCCTGTTCTTATTCCACAGTCCACCTTTCCTTAGGTCTACCAACTTTTCTTCTGCTTCTAGGGTTGTAATATTTTCCCATCTTCTGTGTTCTACTTTCTTTCATTCTATTTATGTGTTGAATCCATTTTCTTCTGTACCCTTCAATCCTTTCATTAACTGAAAAAATATCTAAGTCACTTCTTATCTCTTCATTTCTTATATGATCTCGTCTACTACACCTTTTAACTGATCTCAGAAATTTCAGTTCTGCTGTTTTTGTATCTTCTGTTCATCTTTTTCCTTTATGACCCAAATTTCACAACTATACATTAGTGTAGGTGCTGCCATTGTTTTATAAAATTTTATTAGGGTTTATTTTCTACATTTATTTCCCAACGTTCTCCAAATCGTTCTACACAGTCTTGCGAAATTCGTCACTTTATTTTCTATATCTCTATCTTGATCATAAGTAATGTCTTCGTTTATCAAAAACACACTAGGCTCAACTAATGTCGCTAGAGACATTAATTAAAAAACAACTGCAAACGTTATAAATTATTCCCTTACTCAGTTATAGAATGTCAGTGCTTTCTTTTTATCAAGCGTTGAGCGTCCAAGGTGACTTAGGCCTATGTCTAAGTTACATTTACAACACAATGCTCGCTCGTATTATTCATTATAATATATGCACTAATTATGCCAAATAAAAACAGAAAACATCTAAAAATAAAAACAAAAAAATGCATATCTAAAAAGGCAGAAATAAGGCATTACAATACAGTAGTGAGGCCTGAATGCACATATCCAAGTGAATTTCTAGCATTTAATTATAATTTAGACAAACCAGAAATATTGGAAAGACGAATTATTAGGGAAATATTAGACCCACGAAAAACTTCAGGAGGTTGGACATTGTGAAGTTATGATGAAGTACATCAAAGTATAGAAAATATAACACAAACGGTGAGAAAATGAAGACAAGTATTTTTTGTACATTTATATAGAATAGGTTAACAAAACAGATCTTCAAATATCTGTGAGGAAAGAAGACAAGATCAAGTTGGATTAAATAAGTCAAAATGGATTCAGAGGAAAATAATATAAACGCAGAGGAAACAATATTGAAAGAGAAGTTAAAAGTGTAAAAAGTGTTAAAAATGGAAGGAGTCCAGGGTAGAAGAGAGAACCACACAGGTTCAAAGTGGAGTGAAGACAGGAAGAAGAGACATAGTGAGAAGATGAAAGAATATTGGAGAAAAGGGAAAGAACAAGGAATAAATAATTGAAATTGGCATGTGGTCCTAAGATAACTCATACAAATAGACAAAAAAAAAACACAGAACACAAGCGTAACAAAAAATACAATTTGTATTTCTTAGGGGATCAGGAAACTTGTGCAACGATGGATCAAGTGTATCGTAAAGCAAGGGGACAATGTTGAAAAATGAGGTAACTATCACAATTGTACTGTGGTTATAATATTAAACTATAAAAATTGTTTGCGGATACTTATTGACTTACCCTCGTTAAAAGGAAATATGTATTGACACAAATCAACGTGACGGACTTGAGCTGGAAAAACCTCGGCTAGGCAACATTGGCGGTGCTGGTTTGCAATTAGTCAGTGACCTTCAGTGACTGGCATCCATGTTGTATAATTGTCCAACATGCTGCACTACATGTTGTATAATTGTGGTATAATATCGTGTACCGCAACGCTCAGTAACGTTTGGCAACGCTGTACACTGTAGCCAAACTGTGCCAGGTTCGCAAACATATGATTTCTACTAGTAGCAGTGCACATTAACAACAAGCTAATTCGAAAGTAAAAGAAAAAATATACGTCATAAAATGGAGAAAGAATAAGAGGGCGAGAGAGCGAGATAGTGAGTGAGAGGGAAGGAACGTGAAAAAAAACCTTACAGAGAGACCAATGAGAGTTATAGACAACCATAAAAGCGTAATAATAGGACTTATTGGACCAGCGAAATTGGTTCTTAGTTGTAACAGGACCGTTTGTGTGTGTCACTCTCTCTATCTGTCTTTTTGCAGCATGTCTCGCGACCACGTATGAATTCATCAAGCGAGTGAAGTAAAAAGTAGCGTGTGTGTCCACAGTTTTACCTCACATACCGCTATTGTTTCTAAGATTGATTCCTCCTCCCCCCCACCCGGAATTGCAGAAATCAGTGTGAGGTATCAAATTAAAAATATCGGTATGGAGAACCATACATGTCTTTCATGTTCTAAGATTTGTAATTAAAATCATTTCCGAAATGAAATATTTCCATAGAAACTACTTCTTTCTTCAGCCTTAACCACAGTACTGTGGTCACTAACGTATTCAACCTCACGTTAGCGCACTTCCTGATGATGGCAGTCGATGGCACTGGCGAAACATCTGGTTTTGCAGAAAACATTGGACCACGGCCAAACAGCACGGGAAGGAATTTTAACAACAAACTACTTCTTCGTTGCCGATAACGTAGTACACATATAAAATATCGGTATGGAGAATCATACATGACTTCCATGTTCTAAGATTTATATTTAAAATAATTTTCGAAATGAAATATTTCCGTAGAAACTACTTGTTTCTTCAGGCTTATCCACAATACTGTAGTCACTAACGTATACGACCTCACGTTATCGCACTCGATTTTCACTGATGATGGCAATCGATGGCACTGACGAAACGTCTGGTTTTGCAGAAAACACTGGACTACTGCCAAACAGCCTGGGAAGGAATTTTAACAACAAACTACTTCTTTGTTGCCGATAACGTAGTACACATAAAAAATTATTCCCTCACCCTTAAACTATAATTTTCATTTATAGAAAATTACCCACACCCCGTTCGACTAGCCTCTTCATATATAGATATTTCATCTACTTTTCTACAGTGCATTATTATGAGATTCTTTTCAGGATACATTATTGACCAAAATTAAGTACTTTACATTTGTTAAAACATAAAACGTTGCAGGTAAACTACCCCTTCCCCTTAACCAACATTTACAAAAATCAGTAGGTCTTGAGTACTCTACAACTGGGACACATCTGTAAAGTTATCGTTCGCCATATAAAAATTTCTACAAACAGACACTTTTTGAAAAATTATTTTTCTTCATGTTTTGAGGGTAGTACAATCAGAATCATTCGTTATCTCGAACACATTTTTTATTTTTTGCCATCACCATACTTCCATTTGCTTATGGAACATGGATGTAAAAAAGTTAACCAGAATCTGAATACAGTGTTTGGTTTTAGAATCTTCAAAATCGTTTAAACCTGAACGTAGAAGTCGTTCAAAAAGGTTTCTAAAGATTTTATAACTCTAAGACAAATATCAAATTATAGAAACATTTTTCAAGAAACTAACTATAATATTACGTTCTTCGTATTGTTTAAATTAGCAGCCATCCTTACTATTTCTTTTATGAATTTGCTAACTGCTATAATTTTTTATTGTTCGACTAAGCTTTTCGTCATTACTGACATCTTCAGGTCTTAAACATCTTCAGGTTGTTTAAGACCTGAAGATGTCAGTAATGACGAAAAGCTTAGTCGAACAATAAAAAATTATAGCAGTTAGCAAATTCATAAAAGAGATATAATATTACGTTTTAAAAATTTTAATGTTTCAGCTTTAGGGCCCAAAAAAGTTGACAATTAATAAAAAAAAACTGTAAACTTTCATGACGCGTCACAGTATAATGATAATTTTAACATAAATCTGAATAAGAGTTTATTTTGACACTTTACGGAAAACTCGAATCTGAATTGATAATCAATATTTAAACACATATTTATCCACACGTAAGACTAAGGTGAAGGCTGTTCGTGGAACTGATCCCGTATAGGCAAAGATTGTTACAGATGTGACTTATAATGCATGCAACGACGTTGTGAACAAGTTGCTTTAGTTCAAACTTATGTTAGCGAACCCTTAAGTCAGGAAGTGAACGAACACGCCAAAAATTGTCAAAAATGTATAACACTACTGGTTGTAAAGTGTTAAGGTCTGCAGGCTGGTACTGGTAAAGTTGCATACACTACAGTCCTCCAGATTGATATTGCGCTATCATTATTGCAAGCGAGTGGTAGGTAATTTTGATAAAACGTCTTTAATAATAATGTTCATCGTCTATTACAAGTGTCTTCTAAACTCTCCAACACACACACACACACACACACACACACACGCGCGCGCGCGCGCGCGCGCACACACATATTTAATTATTAGTACAATTAAATGCCTGATAACTTTATTAATAACACGTTAGCAGTTTTGAATACCTGGGCTACAGTGTGTCTTATAATGCAAGCAACGACGTGGTGCATAAGTTCAACCTTATGTGCCGAACCATCAGGCGAACCCTTAAGTCAGCAAGTAAAGGAACACGCCTAAAATTCTACAAGGTGATGGCTCTTCCCACACTTATTTATGGGTCTGAGAATTGGACTTTAACGAAAGGCCAAGCCAGTCGCATCCAAGCGGCTGAAATGAGATTTCTCAGGCACGTGACAGGGTATACTCTTCATGATCATAGAAGAAACACAGATATACGGCAGGAACTGAATATTCTGAGTACAGTCGACAGGATCGTCCAGTATCGGCTCAATTGGTGGGAACATCTTTGCCGAATGGATGACTGCCGTATCCCCAAAGAACTCTGGAACTATAAGCCGAGGGGACGGAGAGGTGCGGGACGTCCGAGGAAGCGCTGGAGTGACCAGCTCTAATATTTGCCTATTTGAGACCGGAACAAACCATTCTTGGTTTAAACCTTGAGGATGATGATGATAATGATGAGGATAACTTTACTAATATGGCAGAATTAACGTTGCTATAAAATTAACTAATTTTTTGTTCGTATATCGCTATTAAACTCTCTGCTGTGGCAAATTAGCAGCAGTAATTCTTTGGAAAACAATATTGTGTAAAAAGTTACAAAGATTTTACCAACTACAAAAATGGTTGTTTTCAAATTTCTTTATTATTTGGCAATAATGAGTAGTTATTTTTTGATATCGGCACTTGTTACTGCAACGGAGGAACCAAAGGTAAGTTTTTAATTATTTCCTACACGCGGTGTTCATTGGAAAGGTACAAATTTACAGAAATATAATTTCTTCTTACCTTCAGTACTAATACCATCACCACTAACTTTAGAGTTTCAAATTTAATTTCTAATCTACATTAATATTTTTAAATGAGTACGTTTCTAAGGTAAACGAAATAAAGTCTGGAATCCCATAGTGCAGTGTTTTGAGCCGTTTTATCTGTGGTATACAACCTTTCTCCTTCAAATTCGCTATTTGTTTTTAAGGTTGACTATTATTGAAGCTATACGTATTTTCAAAGCTGCATATCTCTCGACATAAATTCTGACGCATTTATACAAGAACAGCTTACTCCTGCCAGTTACAAGATTATGACAAACAACGTACTCTTCAAATACATGTTTTCCAAAATCGTTTGTTGTAAGATAACATTTTCCGCATCAATCATGTTCATACTATGCTTCCACATAAGTACAGCTCAAATGTCCCCTATTTTCATGATATTCGACCTTTTCATCGTTTACTCCAGATGAACATAGCATCTAAGTGGCCATAATTTTAGTTGAAAACTTATTAGTATTGTGTATTGTCATGAATGTACCAACAAACAATTCAATACTGTTTATTTTTACCAAGCTCCAAAGCTTTATCTTAGCATTTTGTTTATTTAATTTGTTTTGTCCATAGTGTCAACTACGTTTTCGTCTGGATCGCATAAAATTCTCCGTCTCTACGTCTTTGTAAACACGTGAGACACGGCAAGTAGAAAACGTCACCTTAGCAGTGTTTGCTGATGATACTGCCATTCTGACAGCAGAGGATGATATGACAAAATCTACGACAACGTGCAGAAAGTTGGTGAGGATGTTACCATTTCACAAAGAGTTTGAGAATAAAACTAGTTGAGAAGAAATCAGTACATACACTGTGCAAACTAAAATTACAAATATAGCTGCCAGTGACTGCCAATTGAAGTGTTGTTCGTTTTGAAAACACTGCAAGGCATCATGGGTTGACTTTTGACACTATGTAAGTCAGAAAAGGAACAAATTATCTGTAAGGGTACAGCAAAATTAATTTGATTAATGGCAATACACATTTCAATTGGCAGTACATAAATTCAGTTGTCAATGAACAATAAAATAATGATTTACAAGAGGATACTGAAACCTATATGCACATAAGACATAATACGGCAAAGGTTATTCTATAAGAGTAGATTAAACAGGGGAAAAAGATCAAACTTGAAAGATACTTTCCAAAAATATTTTTTCCAAGTTGAAAATGTTTATTATAAAACAGTTTCAATCAAAGTTACAAAACCATATACAATTAAGAATTATGCCATCTTACATTTTATAATGAATTTTTAAGATTTCTAAACCAAACCCTGCATGATTTTATTTAAGTACAGTTACAGTAAATGAATGTTTCATTTATTTGTTAAGTTTTTTGATAAAATTTGCTAAATTGTTTTTTTAATCCATCACAATTTTGTTTTATTTGAGACTTGTACTAAATTGTTTTTACTTAAACAAAAATTTGTTCAACATAAAACGTTTCGTTTGATGTTTAGAAATGGCAGAATTTTGTTGTTATAGGCTAGCTAAAAATTTTGGTAGCAGATGGTATCAATGTAAATATTTCCTGAACTTTGAATTATATCAATTACTGTAAACCTACTAAGAAAAATCTAAAAGTTGATTTCGTTGTTTTGTTAAAGGAAGCAATGAAAAGGACTTGCGTGTTACGTGAACCAGAATTTAAAAATGTCTTACTATCTGAGTGTTTAGTTGACAAATCACTGCTCATAATGGATTTCTTCTATTACATGAATATGGGATCTCGTCTTCTTTGAGTAACTTACCGAAACCCTTTGGTAGCACAGTGAATTTAAAAATTCTGAAGGCTTTCCTGCAGCCAAAAAAACTTCCTGATATCTTCCAGTCAAACAAAGGGTTGCAGCCTATTAGTGAAACACAATCTAAATATTCTTAAGTGGGATAAAAATTGTTTTCCTTTCATTGGGGGAAATACCCTGTAATTTATATTTCTTTTAAGAAGATAACGGGGAATAGTTTTAATGATGTTCTTGATGCGTTCAGAAACGTAATACGCTATTCATTTCTAGAACACAGGTACCTACTAAACAGCAGTCGGGTGGACGATAATGAGAAATACCGTATTTCATTATATACTGATAAAATGTTCTGCAAAAACTTATCTGAAATACAATTACAGAAAGCTTTTGGATATTTATCAGAAATGTTGTATTTGCACTTCAGTAAAAAAGTAATATTTTTAATTGAGAATTTTGATGATCAGGTTTGGAAATCATTTTCCAATACCGGACGTACACTAAACAATTTATTTTTATCCACCACTTTCTGTTAAATTTAATTTAAAATTATAGACACGTTAAAATTGGTTTCATTAACGATTCTATAAGTCTGTCAAAGGTATTATTACTAAACAATAGTAGTATTACTACATTTTACTTTCTAAAAAACCATTGATTTGTTAAGTATTATGGGCTGACAGAGGATGAGTTAAGAGAAAATTAAATTATTTCAATATACCGCATAAGCAAGAATATGTAAAAGCTTACTACAATGGTTACGGGGATGTTGGAGTCAATATCTACAACACCTGGTTGGTTTTGAACTACCTGGAGACTGAAGATTTGAATGACTACTGGATCGCCACGAATGGCTTAAACACCTTAAGTGGAATATTTTTATACACAGAAGTGCGGAAAATAGTTTCAGATCTTCTGCATTCGAAAACGATCAGAAAACGAAGTTTGGTGAGGGCATCGTGGTGGTTTCGTGATATAATGATTGTAAGAGATATGATGACAAGCACGAAGGACTTTTATTGGACAGAAATTGAACGTGTCCTTCTGGTTTTATCTGACAACGGTTATTTTAACGTTACGCGTGTAAATGAAAACCTAGTGTCGTTAAATATTCCAAACAAACAAATTTACCAGCATCTTAATAAAGTGTGTTTTGCAAATCGCAGTTTATAAATAAGATAGTCGTATTATTTTGTAAATTAACATATACTGTGAAGCTTGAAATGTATTATTGTTCAAATATATTATACCATTGCAAAAATAGGACAGATAAATTCAATATTTCCAAGTTTCTATAATTTATTTGTACCACATAACTATGCCAAATAATGAGATAAAATTTACTAATTAACATACGTATGTTATTTTCTGCTTCGTATAATACAAGTTTGCAGTTTTATCAACAAAATTGGTAGTACAGTAATATAACTATAAAGGTATGTTACGACGGTCTAACTGATCGTCGTATGGTACAGCGAAAAACAAAATACAAGCACCAATTACGTCACTAATTACCAGCTTTAATTATGACAATTAAACAGTTTGTAATCATCAAGAGAGTCTGTTACAACAAATCAAATAAAAATTGTTCACACGCAATAAAATGTCAACTAATATAAAACACAATTGTATTACAATTGATAATAAAAAAAAGAACACTTCGGCACAATACTTCAAACCGCACTTTGTAGTTCGCCACTTAAACGGACTGTGTAATCTCCCGACAATAACTAACTATAATACTACAAACCGCATTCCAGTAAACCGCAACTTAAACTGAAACTGAACGTCTCTGAGTACTTGTATTTATAACCCGCCAAAGATCCAGAAACATCCATTAACTACGCTTCAGCTCTACACTAGGACGCAATTGATTGCGGCCTTGACAAAGTGCGCGTGGCTGGCGACGTCTAGAAAAATCTCGCGAGCGCATATACGCACATTACATTACAGCCGGATTCCCCTGGAACATTCGATAAACAAGTAGATTGTTCTGTGATGACGTAACAGTATAATTATTATTAAGAACCATGATGTTGCTACCGATGGTAATCAGAAGAAGAAGCAAGTAGTCGTTAATATGATCTTTAAGACTTAGAGTACCAGGAAAACGTAGAATGTTGAGTTGGGTAGTTCGAGACACACCTGTATGAATCGAAGTATAATAATTAAAATCTTATATTCTCACGTAGGCTTCGGCGGCCGGTGTCCATTGTGTTTTCGAAGTCTTCTTCCTGTATAGACGGCGTCAAAAATGTCTTGTATGACAACGTTTCACTCATATTACAATGTGTATTCTCAGGTCTAAGATTTGTGAAGTATAAAAATCAAAATCTTCTTTCTTCAGTGTCATTTGCGGTATTTTATAACTAATCATAACACCGACTAATTTCCAAAACAATGATTAATGCACGGTTAAACGCTAAACGCTTATTCCTTTACTGCGGTGTGTCATGGTTCTCTTTCTCTCTCTGTCTCTATCTCTGTCTGTCTGTCTGTCTGTCTCTCTCTCTCTGTCTCTCTCTCTCTCTCTCTCTCTCTCTCTCTCTCTCTCTCTCTCTCTCTCTCTCTCTCTCTCTCTCTCTGCCCTCTTTACCTTCCCTTTCTCTCTGTTTAATATGGTTTAGCGTGTGGTAATAACTTTGTATATATGTGTCTGCGTGTGTTTGTGTGTTACTTTTTGTTGTATGAAATATGTTTCTTTGATTTGTTCAGTCTTCCTTCTTCTTCAGGGGCGCAACAACCCATTAATGTGTCTAGGCCTCCTTTAACAGACTCCTCCAGTTGTCCCGGTGAAGTGCAGCTGCTCTCCAGTTCCGGGTCCCAAGGATATGGCGCGCATCATAGTTCACACCGTCTTCCCAACGTAGTTTGGGTCTACCAGCTCTCCTGGTGCCATAGATCTGTTCTGTGAGCGCTTTTCTGGGCATTTCATTCTCCCCCATTCTGATCACATGCCCAGCCCACCTGAGTCTACCAAGTTTTTTAATTTTCACAATATCTGATCCATTCAGAACAGTGTTCAGTTCTTGGTTGGTCCTTTTCCTCCAATCACCACCCACACAAATTGGACCAAAAATGCTGCTGAGGATTTTGGGTTCATGAACCAGCAGCCTTGACTCAGACTTTCTAGAGATGGTCCAGGTCTCAGAACTATAGGTAAGAACTGGAAGAAAAGTGTTTTATAAAGAAGCAGCTTGATGCTCCTGGCAATTGTTCTGCTCTGGAACAGGGGTCTGAGACCAAAGAAGTACTTATTAGCTGAGGTGATCCATTGCTTTATTTCTTCTGTTGTTTTCCCATCGAAGTTAACTTGGCGTCCTAAATAATCAAAGTTGTAGACTTTTCGAAGGAATAGTTGCCAATTTGGACGCGGTCTCCTTCTCTAGCTTCCTGTGCTGTGACCATGAATGTTGTCTTGCTTTCGTTTAATATGAGACCCAGCCTCCTTGCGGGACCTTGAAGAGCAAGAATGGCTTCAGTAACTGCTCGAAGAGCCACCCAATTATATCTATGTCATCGGTGTATCCTAGGACCTGCACCAACCTGTTGAATACAGTCCCGGAGGAATCTATTCCAGCATCTCTCATAGCTTTTTCTAAGGCAAGAATGAAGAGGAGGCAAGCCAGAGCATCGCCTTGGAGGACTCCCTTTCCGTAGTCAAACTCTCCTGGGTACAGTCTTTTGGACATTAGAAAGTCTACTTTTAAGGACGTTGCGATGTCTTGACCTTCACAGAGACAAATATTGTTAAGACGACGCTTATAATGGTTGATACGACATTTCGTTAGCACCACCGCTACTTTGGTCTCTCTCTCTCTGTCTGACTCTCTCTGTCTGTCTGTCTGTCTCTCTCTCTCTCTCTCTCTCGCCCCTCCGCCTCGGTCCTCACTAGAATTAAAGTTTATTCGTACAAAACATTCTGCGATTTTTCAACGATTCTCGTCTAATTTAATTTGAATGAAATTTTTAAAGGCTTTAAATTCAAAAGCTCGTAGTACGGTTGTTGAACTTGAACTCAAGCAGACGATTAAAGTGTGCCTCACGGTTTTCCTACGCAACGTACGCCAAAATTATTCCGGCTTGTAAACAACGGTGCTGTACACAAGGCTACTAAATCGCGTCGCCTGATTGTATACGGTGCGGAAACAACGTCATTGTTTTGTTGCATAAACGTAAATCTTCTTCTTTTTCTTCTTTTCTTCTTCTTCTTCTTCTTCTTCTTCTTCTTCTTCTTCTTCTTCACTCCATGGCTTGGGCTATAGCCCGCTCCGATTTCACACAGTCTCTGACTATTTTTGCCAGGGTCTTCCACGATCTCTCGTCCCCACTGGCCTATATTTAAACGCTTGTTTAGGAATACGCGTGTCTACCATGCGTTCCACACGGGACTTCCAATTCTAAATAAATATATTTACCTTTTCCTGTCTCGTGACCACATGTATTAACGCAATGATATTATTTACGCGTTTCGATACTATGTATCGTCATCAGAATATTAAAATATAATTACTCAAAGAGGTCGTTAAGATTTAAAACATTAAAATCACAATATCGAAACCAAATAAGTATTTATACGAAGCGAGTGCGCACTCGACGAAAGCCGGCCGGACACTGATTGGTATCAGTTAGAGATAACTCTGCCAGGAATAGAATTTTATGATCCCAAATACTAAGACAAAAGTGATGGCCTTCATAGGTAAAAACACTGTAAGAAGAAAAATTGTAAATGATAATAGTGTCCGGCCGGCTTTCGTCGAGTGCGCACTCGCTTCGTACAAATACTTATTTGGTTTCGATATTGTGATTTTAATGTTTTAAATCTTAACGACCTCTTTGAGTGATTATATTTTAACATTCTGATGACGATACATAGTATCGAAACGCGTAAATAATATCACTGCGTTAATACATGTGGTCACGAGACAGTGAAAGGTAAATACATTTATTTATTATTTGTTATTATAAGTGACCTGGATGCCGACAGACATGTTATTCAAACTTCCAATTCTGCCTGTATTCTTTTATTTTCCCTAGAACCGACTGTAACTTTAGGTCTTTCCTTATGTCGTCGTTGCGTATACGATCTCTCAAACTAAATCCCTTAACTTCTCTTAAAAATTTCGTTTCCGAGGCCTGTATTTTTGAAATATCTTTCTGCAGGACAGTCCATGTTTCACATCCATCCAATAAAGTCGCCACAGCCACGATCTTATAGAATTTTAGATGTATCTCCCTCTGCGTTTTATTCTTCAATAGTCGTCTTATTGTTCCACAAGTATAACTAAATTAATTTAACTTTCTCTGCAAATCGCTATCTTTCCTATATAAGATGTCACATCCTAAATAATTAAAATGTGATACCTGCTCCAAAACACTATTATCAACTACAATGTGATACCTGCTCCAAAACACTATTATCATTTACAATTTTTGTTCTTGCAGGGTTCTTCCCTAGGAAGGCCATCACTTTTGTCTTAGTATTTAAGATCTTAAAATTCTATTTCTGGCAGATTGTATGTAAGGTATAAATACACCAGGGTCCACATCATGTGGATACGGGTTTGGCAATCCCGATGTGCCCTAGCTAGATTCTTACTTTGCTCCAACTTTTCTTGGGTGAGATCCTTTTCTTTAGTCTTTCCTGTCTAGTCTCTCTTGATTGACTATTGTTCTTTCTGACCCCGACGTTATTAGAGTACTTGAGGGCTGGGGTGTCTTTCTTTTTTTATTCTAATTTCTTAATTTAGAATGGGCAGACCGGGCTCATTGGCCGTAGAGAAGGGGGCCAGTTTAGGTGTAGTGTAGCGCGAAATCAATGTAGCTCGTCCTCTATGGTGAGGGTTGTGCAAGGGGCTGGTAACCCTTTCATATAAAATTTAGTTTACTCAAATACATCAACAGAGAATGAAAATAACCGGCTCGATAATCGTAAGTACATATTATAAATACGTGTATTTACACAGGTAACTGATAAATTTAACAATTTTTGTTTACACCTTGATGCAATAATGTCTGAAAAGAGATTTTTGAAGAACCGTGAGAAGATGTTTTAGACACAAGTAAAAAACCTTAGTTGTAGTGTTTCCCGACATGTTGTGACGTCACACCTTCCGATGACGTCTGTGTGCATCAACCTGGCTGCTGACAGTCTTAGATCAACTACCTACTGTCTATTAAAGACCCCCCCCCCCAACTTGAAGCAGTTCCTAGTTACGCAACTGGTGCTGTTTTGTTCAGCCCATAATCAGATCTCACCATATGTCTCTTCCATCTGCCCAAATTTCTTCTAGTCGTCGTTTACCGCTTAGGCTAATAGCCTGTTCCAGTTTAATTCAAAGTCATCCAACCATCGCTTACGGGGCCTTCCCACACTTCTCTTTCCCTTGGATGATAGTCAAGGGCTCTTCTTGAAAATATATTTGAATCCATTCTCTATAAATGTAACCGCCACTACGTTTTGTACCGGGAGATTTTCTCATTTAAGGTTTCAGCTATGCCTAGCTCCATTCTAATTAGATCGCTTATGATAAAATGGTGTAGCCTGGTACAAACTTCTACAGCCCTCAAGAACCCCATTTAAGCTCCTTGCATTCTAGATATATCTTTGGGCTTTCTAAGAAATTCTAGAAATTAAAAAAGCATTAAAACATAACTATTTAACTAATAAACAAACTAAATTCTCTGCATCCCCTTCATTAAAAGCTGTTATTTAGTTTAGTTAATTTTATATTTTGCATTTAGATTATATTTAGTTTTTACAGACACTTGACCTTCCCTTAGCTCCTGCAAAGCCCCGTCCATCTTTACACCTCACACATATTACGAAACACGCCCTAAACAGATGTTCACCACCACTCTTACATCCTCTGTTTAGTGTTCACTCATATCTTTGACAACAGTTTAAAAAGTCAAAACAGCTGTCAGAGTAAATCAAAACTGTGAAACGTACCAAGTGTTTATATATTTTTAAAGACCTTTGTATTAGATTATAATATTTCAATTGCGTGCCTTTCCTTGTTTTCTCTTTTGAATGTATAATGACACAGCCATAGATCGACTGGAAGAGACTAAATTTGTTTTCAAAGGACTACTGCGTATTCCACAAAGAGTCACATCTGCGTCTCTCTCTCTCTGCCGCTTCCCTCCTTACAGTCACAGTCAACAGAACGTACTGACCATTGCTGATAAGTTCGTTGTATGCGGTAAATTCACGAAATGTTCTGAGAAACAAATAGCCTTGAGCTACTCAAGGTTATAACAAGTTGGGCGCGGCAAAGGTCGTGAACTGTCGCGAAACTTTACAAAGTCCAAGTCCCGACAGACACAGTTTAGTTCGCTTCTTGAAATAGTTTAGTCCAGCTCGTACACTATGACCATTAGTTAGGTAGTTATAGTTAGTTACAGTTCAGCCCGGCATTAAACTTACAAGTAAATGTTACTGTCAAAACCATTTTCGTCTACGATAGACTTGCTGTTCTAGTAACGAGTGAAAATTTAAAAAGTCTTAAAGAGTAAATATTCGATTTGGTTTTTGTTGTATCAAGAGCGTCATCAAAAGAAAACAGTACTGTATGATACTGTTGCGTTATGTGCGGGAATATATACACATCTGCTGAATTATTGTTGAAATTTTGTTTTTTAATTCAAAACTGGGGTCAAAGGTAGTTATGATAAATGTTTAAGTAAACTGGAGACTGCCTGGCGGTCAAGATGCCGGTGGTTGTTGCGCTTCAGCCAGTGCATGGACAGAAGATCTTATTGACTTTGTTTTGGCCGCGTCTGTAAAGGTTGTCCGTTCCTTATGTCTATCTCATTCCGTGTTACACCGCCGCTAATAAACGTATAATTTCAAGTACATTTAATTAGTTTTGTGGGCGTTTGTGTGTGTGTGTGTGGGGGGAATGTGGAGACGCACAGTCGGAAGAAGTCTGGATAGGTTGTTGTTGTAAATGAGAACTAAGGGAAAAGAGAGAGAGAGAGAGAGAGAGAAGAGAGAGAGAGAGAGAGAGAGAGAGAGAGAGAGAGAGAGAGAGAGAGAGAGAGAGAGAGAGAGAGAGAGAGAGGGACAGGGAGAGAGGGAGAGAGAGAGAGAGAGAGAGAGAGAGAGAGAGAGAGAGAGAGAGAGAGAGAGAGAGAGAGAGAGAGAGAGAGAGAGAGAGAGAGAGAGAGTGGGAGAGAGAGAAAGCGAGAGAGAAAGTGTGTGACAGAGAGAGCCAGACAGACAGACCCACAAACAGACAGACAGAAACAGATAGACAGAAAGACATACAGAGAGAAAAGGGAGCGAGGGGGAGAGAGAGTGAGAGAGAGGGAGAGCGAGCGAACGAGTGGGAAAGGGGGAAGTCCAAGGGGGGGGGCAAAGAGAGAGCGATGGAAACGAACGTTTACGAGACATAACTTTATTGAGAAGACAAAGCAGACTGAAAATCAAGACGGTACATTGTATACGGTGTATTGTATTCATACAAGAAAAATGATCTTCTTATAAGTATTTACTGAATTGAATGCGTGCTTGAAGGAACTTACATGTGTCAAAGGAGTGTTTGTCTGCAATGAATAATTGTACAGCTGATAGGTGTTTACTTACTGGGATAAGCACTATAAGGGTGGGGGGGGGGTCAGTGCCACGATAACTCCAGTAAATACTCGTAATGCTGTTATTTCTCTATGTCCGAGAGACACATTGGTAACGTAAAAAACAAGCTGACTTGTAAGAAAAAGAGTGAAAATATACATCCAAACGTCATATCAGTCATGACAAGTTCAAAGTCAAATTTAATTCGTATCAGATGTGAAGGAGGAGTGAGATGGAAGTTGGAAAACAGATATGCAGAGAGAAAGAGAGTTAATGATGTGATTGACTGAGCAAGCGAAACGGGTTCCTAGTTTAACAGGATCGTTTGGCATTTGTCCGATTGTCTCTTTATTAGTCTATTTGGAGACGCCTCATCACAACTTGTGAATGCATTAACCGAATCCCGCAAAATGTACCATTTTTCCACACTTTAACACTTTTTAGGTTAAACACTCAAAAGTAGAGGGTCAGCAGCAAAAAATGTGCCGGCAAAAATTGAAAAAATGCGCAACTTACAAAGGCGTATCGAATTAAAGAAAATTTTAACACATATACTGTATGTAATTGTGTAAACAGGTTTAGGTTTGGGCACTTCAAAAAACTGCGACTCAAAGGTCACACAAAAATTATTCAAGATTTCTAAAATTTGTATTAATCGACGTCGGACATTGTTAAAGGAGATTTTAAAAATAAAAGTAATTATACTTTAAAAATATAAAGATTTAAAATTTTAAAGTCTTTACCGTAGAATACTGAGCATTTCATGGACAGCTCATATAATTAATGTTGATGTTCTAAGAACGATAAAGAAAGATCGGGAAGTTATTAACACAGTGAAGATAAGAAAGCTTCAGTATCTGGGACATCTCGTGAGAAATGAACAGAGATTTTGCTAATGCAGTCCATACTACAGGGAAAAGTACCTGGAAAGAGAGGAGTTGGGCGACCGAGAAATCATGGCTGAGAAATTTAAGGACATGATTCGGCATGAATACAACTGACTTATATCGTGCAGCAGTGTAGAAAGTTAAGATAGTCTCTATAATATCCAACATCCGGAACAGATGAGAACTATCAGAAGAAGAAAGTTTTTAAGACTTGGGCTAAATAAGTTATACAAATTTTGAAAACACTATAAATTTCCATGCCGCATATTACAACAAAGTGATTCTTAAACTAACTACAGATGCAGTGTTTAAGTTAAAAAGTTTCAATTAGCGTACACCACGGGACAAAATTGAAGTAAAATATTTTAAAATCTATGTGGAACATCAGATTTTGTGGAGTTTTATCCCCACTAGAACTCGGCAAAAAGTTAACCTTACAAGTGTAATATATGTTGTATGGTTGTCGTTTGTGTTGATAAAATTATTTATTTTGTTTTCCAATGTTTATTTGACTTATTTTATTAATGAACTCCTACGTTATTACAGCAATTATTTTTGCAAAAGTGGCGAAGATGATGAATATGATGAGGATTATTATTTATGGAATTTAGAAATGAATACAGTCTGTCTTATAATGCATGCAACGACATTGGAAATAAGTTACATAAGTTCAACACTATGTGCAGGACCATTGGAGGAACCCTTAAGTCAGCAAGTAAAGAAACACCCCTAAAGTTCTACAGTTCTACAAGGTAATGGCTCTTCCCACACTTCTTTATGGGTCTGAGAATTGGACTTTAACGAAAGGCCAGGCCAGTCACATGCAAGCGCTGAAATGAGGTTTCTCAGGCACGTTGCAGTGTATACTCTCCATGATCATAGAAAAAACACAGATATACGGCAGGACTGAATATTGTGAGTATAGTCGACAGTATCGCCCAGTATCGGCTGAATTGGTGGGAACATCTTTGCCGACTGGATGACTCCCGCATCCCCAAGCAACTTTGGAACTATTAGCCGAGGGAACGGAGATGTGTGGGACGTCCGAGGAAGCGCTGAAGTGACCAGCTCTAATCTTTGCCTATTTGAGACCGAACAAACCACACTTGGTTTAATCCGTGAAGATGATGATGAGAAATGAATATTCTCATTTCTCATGAGGAAAAAGGAGACACAAAGTTTGCAAATAATAAGTTTCATAAGACGTTTTATACATATATCAAGTAGACAGCTACAAAACAAAACAAAAAATTATTTACTTTGTAAAATTGTACCAATTTTGATACGTATTATTTATTTTAAAAACTGATAACAATTTCGTAAACTACAGAATAAAAAAAACTCCTTTTCCGCTATTAACATTGAATACAAGTAGAAATTTAGATAAAAAAATTTAACAATTAAATTTTTGTCCATTAGAATTAAAATTAACTTTATTTCACGATTAAAATTCCCTGCAAATCGTTTATGTTTATTACTATGACAGATGTTATGTTCTCACATTATTAAACATTACCGGCACTTATTTTATATTGTTATTAATCTCTGTGCGGTCGTAGGTTAGCAGTATCGGTTCTTTGCTTAGCATCATTGTGTAAAACAGGTACAAGAAAAAATTCTGATTTAACCAACTATGAAGGTGACAGTTTTAGTATTTGCTTATTATTTCGTAACATTAAACGCTAACATTTTGAAAGCAGCAGTTATTAATTCAACGGATAGACCAGAGGTAAACTCATAATTATTTTCTGTTCAATGTACAAACGAACGATAGAATCCTTCTGTAGTAATATGATCTGTAGTTGGCTGATGATCTCGTAACTAAATCTACCATCACAAACTCTAAAGTTACAATTAATTCATTTTCAATTCTAATTTAATAGTATTATTGCTGTCGTATAGCCATATAAAATTGTTCCATAATAAATACCTCATATCTCGCATGTCATGCCTGACTGGTTATACAATTACTGTCATCATAGTGGACAATAAGTTTCTGAGTTAGACCAGACGTAAAGACTGGTTTTCTACACGGCAGAATTCTGAGCCCTGTACTCTATCCCTGCGATACCAATCTATTTCTCCACATACGGTTTCCATTGGTAATCGTCAAGGCCATACGTATTACCAAAGAGGCATATTACTAATGATGAAAGCTGGTGCAATCATACGACACACAACTATTCAGAACAGTGTATGCAGTAATACAGTAAGCGTTGAGTAACAGTGGTCGCTGGTAATAGTGACATTAATGGTGAAGTTGGTATTGCGACGGTAATCAAAACAGTTCCTGGAAAACAGGAGTCAGGTCTCCAACAACAGTTCTTGTTGAGCCCAATCAGTTCTTTCACAAAATTACCAGAAGGTTGTAGAGGGTTGATCCCTTCCAGTCGAGTTTAGTGAGAGGCCAAATTTGCTGAGATTGACGGTACATAATCACGACAACTGACAATTTTAGTACGCCAACTGATGAGCATTATATTGTTAGTGATTGAATGAGCGAAGCGAGTACACAGTTTTGACTCGACCGTTTGGCATTTGTCTGTCTGTCTATCCGTTTTGGTGTATGGCTGACGGTAACTGTTGAACGCATCAACCGATTTTCTTAAAACGTGACATGAGTCTCTGTAGATCTATAGATTCTATAGATCCCTGTTGTTTCTTAGACTGACCTTTCTACAAAATAAGGGGTGGAAGGCAATAATATGAAGGAACTACTGAAGCCCATGTGGGGTATCAAATTAAAGGGAATTTAAACCTCAATAATAACAGGAATCTTTAATATGAGGAAATATTTTTAATTACAGTCAGTTATGGATAGAATAAAGGAATGTAGGCAGAATTGGAAATCCTATGTGGGACGCGTAGTAGACACGCGTATTCCTCAACAACCGTTTGAATATAGGCCAGTGAGGATGAGTGATCGTGGAATACCCAGGAAAAAATGGTCAGAGGCACTGTGAAGTCGGAACGGAATATAGCTCAAACAATGAAGTGAAGAAGAAAAAGAAAAAGAAGATCACAGAAATTAACGTGGGGTGTCAATTAAAGGGACTTTTAACAAAAATTTTCCTATAGCGTTTAATTTCAAAATTTTGGGATGTCGTCAAAAAAAGTGGTTAACAAGTTTGCCTACAAAAGAAATAGTAGAGAAATCAGAAATTTTGTAATTTTTCTATAACTGAAAAATTATCCAATATTGTCAGAATGTTTGTAAGAATAAAGTTACTTCGTTCAACACAACGAGCGTGTTTTGAAGCTCAGTAACCACAGTAGTTAACTTAAAAAAATTAATGTAAAGTTTATTCATTGCAATTCAGATTTATCGATAGATTTGTAAGGCAATGCAGGGTAAAAGAAGGAAATGACGGACGAAGTCAAGCTATGTGTGTAACACTGCTTTATTGCCTTCACTGCTATACGGTACAGCCTGCACGAACTTAAGAGCAGGCTGCAAACCAGTGAAATGAGATTATAGAGTCAGGAAACTGGACGATCTAGAAGCGAACGAAATAGGAATATAACCATTAGAAATCTGTTCCAATCAGTTGAGAGATAGTAGAGAGAAGACGACGGCAACGTTTTGGTGACATAATGAAGATAGTCGAAATGAAGCAGATACTCAACAGTGCAAAGCGCCCAGTCCGAAGAAGCGAGACAGGAAGAACAAGATTGGGATGGTCGGCTGTGTTGAGAAACTGGAGAATTTAAGAAAAATACCACGTCAGAAATCAAACCCCTAACGCATGTTACCACAGAGAAATTAAGTGGTTGAAGGTACTCTATCCAAGACGAAGAAAATGGTAGAAAAGAAAAAAAGAGAGAAGAAGAAGTAGAAATAGATCATACTTTCAAAAAATTTAATGTTAAAAAAGAAAAAGTATTAAATGATATATTCATTTGTACATAATGGGAATCATTAAATATCTTAAGCAAATAAAAATATTGATTATAAAATTTTTTTTAGTAATATTAAGAGCTTTATAATCAAAATTTCTGATGCTCATTTTTATTTATAATGAATTTTGTCAAATGCCTTCAACACATTTTTTTAATATTTCAAGGTTTATAAAATCGCATAAATTTACAAGGGAAGACATGTTCAAAGAATGCTGCTTCGATTTGTCATTCGTTGCAGTACTTGTGTGATTATTATCTTAGCTGATAATTTTTTATTTATCTTCAAATAAACAGATGGATTTCTTCAAGCAACTAAATTTCAAAATGCCCTTCATCTTGAATGATGTTTACTAGTAACCTAATGTAAAAACTTGTTAACAAATCATTCTTATAAACAGATACATTTTTTTATATATTCATCAAGGTGAATATGTATATACATGAAAACATGGTGAGGACGATGCTGTTGCGTTTGATATCCATACATAGTTTTATTTTGAGATTTTAAGCCCAAATGACAATTTCAAATTAAAATTTAACTAATAAGATAAGTAGTATGAAAACATATAATTTTTAAATCATTTCATTTAGTTAACAATATTAATTACTAATAATTTAATATGAAAAATTTTAAAGATTTATTTCACTGCTTTGTTATAGGCGACGATAAAAAGAAGATGCGTTTTACATGAATCGGAATTGAAAGATCTCTTAAAATCTGAGTGCTTTGTTGACAAATCGCTGATAATAAAGGATTTCTTGAATATGGAATCGCGTTTTGCAAGTGTAATTGCACCGAGGCGCTTTGGTAAAACGGTGAATATGAAAATACTGAAGGGGTTTCTACAGACTGATAACGGACTGATAAATTCCAAAGAAACTGATTGTTGCAGGGTTTTTATAAACCACAATTTAAATATATTTATATGGAATAACACTTTTTTTCACTTACATTGCGGTAAATACCCCGTAATTTATATTGACTTTAAAAAAATAGCTGGGAATAGTTTTAGTGATGTGTTACAGGCGTTCAGAAAGACAATGCATGATTTAATATTAGAACACGCGTATCTGCTAAATAGTACTCGCTTACTTAATCGAGAGAAGTCGTTAATTTTACAATATATATCATTATATTCTGGCACAAAAGTGTACAGATTCTTAGAAGCAGAATATATGATTGACAGTATAGCTCATTTACCAGAATTGGTGCACTATCACTTTAATAAAAAGGTAATAGTTTTAATCGATGACTTTGATTGTCCGGTTTGGAAAGTATTGTCGAGAAATTTTCTGGTACGTGATATACAGAAAACTATGAAATTCATCAGCTGTTTCATGTTCAAATTTTTGGAAAATAACAGATACGTTGAAAGAGCTTTGATTAACAATTGCTTAGAGCTGTCTAGGAAGTTTCTGAAGACAACTAGTATTGTTTATTTTCATTTTCTGGAAAACCATCCGCTAGTCAAGTATTACGGACTGACAGAAGATGAGGTAAGAGAAAAATTAAATTACTTCAATATTCTGCAGAAGCACGGAGATGTAAAGAATTATTACAACGGTTACAAAGTACAGGACTCTGCAGACAGTATCTACAACACCTGGTCGGTTATGAACTACCTGCAGACTGAACATCTGGACGACTACTGGATCACCACGGCCGGCTTACACAACTTAAGTGGAATATTTTTAAAGAGAGAAGTAAGAAGATTAATTTCACTACTTTTGAAGGGGGAAAATCATCCAGTACATAATAGTTACTGGTCAGGGCTGACCACAACACTAAATTTACGTGAAACAATGACAACCATAAGCTGCAATTGGCTCCAAGCTGAAACGTTCCTTGTTTTCTTATCTGACATCGGTTATTTTAACCCTACGCGTACAAACGGTAGTATAGTTTCGTTAAATATTCCAAACAAGGAAATTTACCAGCATCTTAACAAGCAGTATGCAACAAATCGCAGTTCATGAAGAATTACCATCTTAGATTTATGTAAATTAAGGAATTTTTATACTTTAAAAATATAGTGAACATTGATTGAAATAAGACGGAGTCACTGAAAATCTGTGGCTTCACTACTACACGTTCCTCACTTAGATTCAATTCGTCCCCATTTCTAGCTCCACCTTCCAATATATAATGTTGGTTCTACTCCATCTGACCCTTAATTCCAGTTGTATTTACTCATCAGTCTGCAGTAAAGTGTTTGTTTTATCGGCCAATATTAGGCAGACAAGTAATAGACCTACATACATACAGATATGCACTACACATGACGGTTGCATTTATTTAACATCTGTAAATGTTAAGTTGTTGCATTATGAATTTCATATTTTATACTCAATTATATACATTATATACAGTCTCCAGATCGCATTAACATTAAATTTAAAATTTGTAATATATCTTTATTGTGTGTAATATTTTCGCCAATGATTCCTATATAATAGGAGGATAACAAATTCTTCACCTGAGGATGGGAATTTTTCCCGAAACTTGTAGTGTACAAAATAACTACAAAATCGCAAGACGGATTACAATAAAGGTATATTATAAATTGTAAATTTAAACTTAATTATATCCATTATGTCTGTGTTCAATCGAAACCAATTGCTATTTAACACTATTATTATATAGTATATTTAAATTGTATATCAAATAGTATAGTATATCAAATATTGTATATTTAAATTGAACAACTTGAGAATATTTAATTACGAAAACTTTAAAATTATTCGTAATTTTCTTCATAAAATATTTCAGACTTTCTGTTTTCACAATAAAAATCAACGGTAAGATAGTCTGTGCTGCTTTAATTAATATTAGGAAAAATGTTTGTACTGACATTATTATAGCTGGAAGTTAGGAAGAGACGCTCTTCAGGACAGAATAATCACTACAGTGTTTTGGACTTAGTGGACAAGTTCAAACGCGAAATTTAATTTTGGGTAAAATGTTTGTTGTCTTGTACTTCAATTAGAAGGCACAGCAGAAGTGTATCACCCCTAATTTGTAATTTTCAAAATCTTTGTGTTAATTTTCTTTTTCATCAAATGGCGCCCGTTACTAGGCATTACATTGCTGTGTACGATGGTTTTGCTTAATAGTAATATTATTGTTTGTTTTGATAGATTATTTTAGATTGTGTAACATATAATAATAGTGTTAAATAGCAATTGGTTTCGATTGAACACAGACATAATGGATATAATTAAGTTTTAATTTATAATATACCTCTATTATAATCCGTCTTGTGATTTTGTAGTTATTTTGTAGTTATTTTGTACACTACAAGTTTCGGGAATAAATTCCCATCCTCAGGTGAAGAATTTGTTATCCTCCTATTATATAGGAATCATCGGCGAAAATATTACACACAATAAAGATATATTACAAATTTTAAATTTAATGTTAACGCGATCTGGAGACTGTATATAATGTATATAACTAAGTATAAAATATGAAATTCATAATGCAACAAATTAACATTTACAGATGTTAAATAAATGCACCCGACATATGTAGTGCATATCTGTATATATGTAGGTCTATTACTTGTCTGCCTAATATTGGCCGATAAAACAAACACTTTGCTGCAGACTGATGAGTAAATACAACTGGAATTAAGGATCAGGTGGAGTAGAACCAACATTATATATTGGAAGGTGGAGCTAGAAATGGGGACGAATTGAATCTAAGTGAGAAACGTGAAGTAGTGAAGCCACAGATGTTGCTGACGATGATGTTGATGATGACGGTGGTGTTGAACACTCTCCATAGGAGTCATAAAATGTTTTAAAAATAAATACGCTACATAATTACTGTACTCAGGTTCTATTTGTATCGCCATTTTTATGATAAGTTAGATTATTAATTTTTGAATAATTTATTTGTAAAAAATAAAACATTGGTCATTCTTAAATAACATATTTTGCCTTCCATATTACTGTAGTGATTTTAAAATCATGTATGCGTTTGAATTAAAAAAAAATTAAATGTTATTTTTATTTCAAATAAGAGTGTTTCAAACCAAGAACTTACCCTTTATAGTCATAAAAACAGCTGTAACTTACGTGTGCATGACGATAGCTCGAAACGTGAAAGTGTAATTTTTACACATTGTACACAGCTGCAGCCTTTCTACATTTCATTATAATAATGTACATTGGCATTTTCTTGTATATTAATATATACTGTACTTTTGTACTTTCTAATAGATGTGCCTAAAACCCACCAGTTAATAACTATTGTAACGTTCAGATTAATATATATAATCCTCCTTATGTATCCAGTGAATGTGGAAGGCCCCACTTCTGAGCGTCAATTTGTAACGTTCAGTTACTATATATAATCCTCCTTTTGTATCCAGTGAATGTGGAAGGCCCCACTTCTGAGCGTCAATAAGTAATATCAAAACAAATTAGTATCTCTTACTAATAAAGTATAACCTGTTTTATTTTTTAAATAGAGGATTATTCATCTGAACCTCAGGGTCAACATACAATTTACATATAGAACAAACAATACAACTTTGATGCATGAGACTCGGTATTACAGTGTTGTTAATGTCTTGAATGTTTGTGGGTCCTTTTAAACTACTATTAACTATAACAAAAACTCTTATTATTAATGACTATTGTATACTAGTGTACAAAAATAATTCACAATTATAATGTTTTTATATTGATTTTTAGTTATTGTTTTTGTTGTAATTCAATCTTTACTGTCATAATGTTTGGTCGAATATTTGATTTAGTCATGGAGTGATCTCACCAATCTAGCAGTTTTCTTAACGGATTTATTGGTTGATTCTTTATTCCTGGACATCTGGTTTTTTGGTCTCTTGATTAAAACAGCATTCTTCTAGGTTTTGCATTTTTTCCTGGTCCTCTCATCTTTTATTGGTCTTCAATTTGTATCCAATTCAGGAGTCACACCTTAAACGTTCTCTTGCAATTCACAATTTTTTTAACAACAATCATCTTCACTCAAAACCTTAATTTCATTAGTTAAAGGCCATGGCTATATTTTTTATGGGTCACAGGTTCGGTTTACCATTTCTAATTAGTAATATTCTGTTGACCTTTACTTTATTTTTCCTTCGTAACTATATTATTATAAGTTTTTAACGTAAGAGTTTCTATCTTTTAAATTATTTACACTTGGTTTAATCTCACTATATGGGCTACATAACTGTTTCATATAGATTATATGTTTCATTCAATGCTCATATTATAATAATGTTTAATCACATTCCTTATATCTGATTTTTTCCTTTTTAAAGTCTATCACTGTTATTTTCACTTTCTAGCACTATCACACAACCTAACTTACATAATTATAGTTTGATTTATTATATTTGTAAAATCTATAAATTCACTGTTTGTAGTTCAATGATACAAAACAACTGTCTGAGGCACGCAGACCTCCTCATAGTTTTAATCTAATGCTTATGAACTAACAAATGTCTTTTTACTTATTTTCTAAGTTTAACATTTGTACCTTATAATTCTATTAATTAATTATTATTTACATGTTAATGAGTATGTTATGTTTTATGTTTAGTGAAACGACACGTTACATAAAGCCCCCCGTTTAAGACAAGTTATTTCAGTAATGGTGGTTTTAGGAGTTACTGAAATAAATGGCAAAAATCTACAAAAACTGTCTTCACTTTTCATAAAACCTCTTTATCTCGGTTTGGTTATATATTCCTTGGGGTATTGCTACAATGGGGTTGGTAATTGACAAACTACTCTTTCTTATAATATCTTCTTTTATCATGAGCTGGATTTACTTTCTTACAGCTTTCTTGAACAACTGTTTAACCGGATATTATTTAAATTCTTCTCTTTATTCGGTGAGCTGGAGAATACGATGCAGTAATTATTGTAATAGTTCACTAACCTCTTCTTTTGTGCCACACTCATGATCTCTGTATATCCTTTTCCTTGGAATGCCCTGATTTCCTGCAGTCTTTCCTGCCATGATTCTGGTCTGTTACGGTTTATTTGTTTCCTATGGGTACCCTAACATTTTCCCTAACTTAGTATGAATTCCCGTCCTGAGGGGCACTTGTGCTTCCTATTATCTCAGCGGATCATTCATAATTGCAGAGTGGCGCCGTAGCATACAACACTCTGTTTATACCTTAAAGAGTAACCCTTGGGTTACTAATAACACTATAGGAATTCCTATTCCTTCTCTCGTAACATTCAGGTTTATGTGCTGCTTTTGGGTTTTAGATTACCTGTGGCTCCTATAATTGTATCTGGTTTATGGACAGCGTGCGTATTCTCTCCGTTTTATTCTCCTGCGTTTCGTTTCATTCCTGAAGTGTTCGCTCATGTTTTAATCAAGACTGTTGTCAGCACCCCTTGTAGTGTTTACTTTGATGTACTCTATGTCTTAGTTTGTTTTCGCTTTACCCTGTTTTCTTTCTAATGAATCCCTTGTTATATTTTTCTAAATAATATTTTGTCTTAATTAATTGTTAGTTTAATACTTTTTTCTTTCTTATTTTTCTGTTTATATTCCCCTTTTGTTCCTTACCCGCTTTTTCTTCAGTTTTGGTTATGTTTTCTTAATTATCATTATTTTCTCTTAAGTCTAGAGTGATTATTTATTTTATTTTTGTTTTAATTATCATTATTTTCTTTAAGTCTAGAGTGATTATTTATTTTATTTTTGTTTTAATTATCATTATTTTCTTCTTCCTTCCTTAACTGGTTTGCCTTGTCGGTAGTCAGAAAATCAGTCCCTTTTTACAATATTGTTCCTACTTGGTTTATCCGTTTTCGGTATCTGCCACGATCCGGGTTCTTCTGGTGTGCAGAACTATTTCCTTCCTTGTGGTATAGATCTCTGCTACCTCATACACCAATTCTTCTAATACCACCTTTTCACTAGTATCCAGTCCTATATTAATCACTCTATCATCTGTTTTCCTAAACAAATATGTCGATGGTATATCAACTATTGGTGGTATCACTGATATCTTATCATGTATTTTTATTTCAAGTATATTTACCTTGAATATCAATTTTCTGAAGTCCTTACTCACTGTTTTATTGTGAGTACTTTCTATAATTTCTGTTAAGCTTCTCCTACCATTTTTAAAATTCATTATCTCTCTATGGTCAGTAATAGGGAGATTAAGTACATTTACTAGTCCACTGTTTATCATCTCCAAATTTTCTCTTGTATTTATTGGTTTCTTTGGATGTATTCTTCTTATTTTCTTTATCTTCTTTTCGAGTGGCTTAGTATTCTCCTTGTTCCTGTTATGTTTATTTTCAGGTAATAATTCAATTGTCTCTTCTTTATTTTCTATTTTTTTACTACCTTCTATTTTCTTTTTACGCTTCTTATTTCATTCTTCCCTCCATTTACAAATATCTTCTCTGGATTGTTCAAACATAAGCCTTATCCATTCCTTTAGCTCTGCATTTTCTGTTTGTACCGGTTTCTCTGGTTGTCTTATTAATTGTCTCATTTGTTCATACTCCTCCTGTGTATATTGTTCTTTCAAATGTGCGTATATTCCCGTTCTCTCGTTTTTCATTCTTTTAAGATTATCATTCCATCTATCCCAATCATCCTCAGTCATTCCTTCCACATTTTTATCGTTATTTTCGTGAGTTCTCCCGATAGTCTCTTCTTTATCATACTTTGCGTGTAGCTCCCACATTTCATCATAAATATCTCTCAACGTCAGGTTGTCGTTCGGTGTCACCATTCTGTTCGCACGCCTCATCTGTGCTCGTTCGTGATCAGTGGTATTTTCATTAATATAATCCATATCCTTGCTGAATTTTTTAAATAACACTGTCATCCATTCCGCGTAGCTTAATCGTCTCTCTTGTTCGGGCATTTTCGTTTCCTGTTGTGGCATAGCCCTTCGTTGCATTTTGTTTGTTTTTTCTAGCAGTTGCCAGCTAAAATTAGGTCAATAGTTATTTCACTAATTGTGTTTCGGTTAGTTAGTTTTGCCTAATTCAGCTCCCCACGTTGGGCGCCAATATGTAACGTTCAGATTAATATATATAATCCTCCTTATGTATCCAGTGAATGTGGAAGGCCCCACTTCTGAGCGTCAATTTGTAACGTTCAGTTACTATATATAATCCTCCTTTTGTATCCAGTGAATGTGGAAGGCCCCACTTCTGAGCGTCAATAAGTAATATCAAAACAAATTAGTATCTCTTACTAATAAAGTATAACCTGTTTTATTTTTTAAATAGAGGATTATTCATCTGAACCTCAGGGTCAACATACAATTTACATATAGAACAAACAATACAACTTTGATGCATGAGACTCGGTATTACAGTGTTGTTAATGTCTGTTGAATGTTTGTGGGTCCTTTTAAACTACTATTAACTATAACAAAAACTCTTATTATTAATGACTATTGTATACTAGTGTACAAAAATAATTCACAATTATAATGTTTTTATATTGATTTTTAGTTATTGTTTTTGTTGTAATTCAATCTTTACTGTCATAATGTTTGGTCGAATATTTGATTTAGTCATGGAGTGATCTCACCAATCTAGCAGTTTTCTTAACGGATTTATTGGTTGATTCTTTATTCCTGGACATCTGGTTTTTTGGTCTCTTGATTAAAACAGCATTCTTCTAGGTTTTGCATTTTTTCCTGGTCCTCTCATCTTTTATTGGTCTTCAATTTGTATCCAATTCAGGAGTCACACCTTAAACGTTCTCTTGCAATTCACAATTTTTTTAACAACAATCATCTTCACTCAAAACCTTAATTTCATTAGTTAAAGGCCATGGCTATATTTTTTATGGGTCACAGGTTCGGTTTACCATTTCTAATTAGTAATATTCTGTTGACCTTTACTTTATTTTTCCTTCGTAACTATATTATTATAAGTTTTTAACGTAAGAGTTTCTATCTTTTAAATTATTTACACTTGGTTTAATCTCACTATATGGGCTACATAACTGTTTCATATAGATTATATGTTTCATTCAATGCTCATATTATAATAATGTTTAATCACATTCCTTATATCTGATTTTTTCCTTTTTAAAGTCTATCACTGTTATTTTCACTTTCTAGCACTATCACACAACCTAACTTACATAATTATAGTTTGATTTATTATATTTGTAAAATCTATAAATTCACTGTTTGTAGTTCAATGATACAAAACAACTGTCTGAGGCACGCAGACCTCCTCATAGTTTTAATCTAATGCTTATGAACTAACAAATGTCTTTTTACTTATTTTCTAAGTTTAACATTTGTACCTTATAATTCTATTAATTAATTATTATTTACATGTTAATGAGTATGTTATGTTTTATGTTTAGTGAAACGACACGTTACACTATCTAAAAGAAGGAATTCTCAGAGTTTATCCCAAAAATTAAAAATGCAGACATCAAATACACTTACGTAATGGTTAACTTTGATATAAAACTTGGCTGATTTGATATAAAACTTGGCATAGATTTAACAGTATTCGTTACGCGGAGTTTGAAAGGCAACTTTCAACCTGATATACCAGATTCATCTACTAAAATATTATGAAACTCTGTTAAAAATAGTTACAAAATAATTTCTCTTAAATTTTATATATATACATTTTCAGTAGTGTTTTTAGTCTACCTTCTAATGTTTAGTGAAACCATGCAAGTCCGTTGTTGTATCATTAGGTATTTCGTTGATACCTGCAATCCTTAAGTAAGCATTTGTGTTCTTGAAAACATTCTGCTCTGGTAAAATGAATTCATTTAAAATATCTTATTATTTAAGTAAAATGTACGTTACATATTTCGAAACACGGTAAAATATGTTAAAGAATAGTCAACGTAAAAATGACTGTGGAATAGGAAACCAAACAACTCTTATTTGGATTAACTTAATTTTAATTAATTATTATTATCATATTATATTACAATTATTTGTTTGATTCCTTATATTGTTTCGTTTGATATGTGTGTAGTAATTAGGTTGATTATTTTTATAATCTTTATAGAATAATTGAATTAGATTTGTCAGTCATGTACAAAGTGCATCCTTTTAATTAAATAAATTCATCTGATCTACATTTGTTAATTCCTATTTCTTTCTTTTTTTCTTTAAACAGTTAAATTTTGAATACTGATTCAAAACAATACGTAAAAACAACTTGGAATTTTCAAAAGAATTGAGTTTATCTCTACTCACTGAACGTTTTAATGAATTTAAATTATTAACGGCCTTATAGTCTATGCAGAATATATATTTAAAGACTCATGCAAGCCCGTGTCCGTAAAAATTCAACACACGACGCACTAAATCTCTTTCAGTGCTCAGGGATGTTTTTCTGCATTTTGGACAGAAGGACATTGGCACGCTACTCAACTTGTACAAGCCGCCATTTCTGCTTTATAGACAACCAGACAGCATCCACAAAACACATCATTCTATGTTCTAAAATTTGGTAAAAACATAACAAATATTCATTACCAAAATAATAACTGAAGGGTATTTACATACAATTTGAAGACAAAATAATAAAACAGAATGGCAGGGTATTTCAAATGTGCTTTATTTATTTATTTATCTTTATTAATTGGTTTTGTTAGACCGTTTAGCAAAACTGTACTATTGCATACCGTACGGAACAAAAAACAGAGAAGACAATACACACTCAATGTAGCATTATCTTTCTGGTGCCTTCCCAGTTCACTCCACGCAGGCAACATGTAGAAACGTTTTGCCTTGTGTTACATCGTGCGATATCCAGTGTAAGTGTTTGAGTATGTTGATTTAGAGGTGGGCCGATATACCTGTAACAGGTATTTTGGAACGATATTTTTGTGGAACGGATGTAACAGTGACTGAAAAGTTGAAATACCTGTTATTCGCGGCGACGCTGTTCCGAGTCGAGACACGCCGCCCTCCCTGTTCCGATTCGAGGCACGCCCCCTACGCTCCTATACAGACACACACACACAGAAAGTACGCAAGTATCACGTAAACGAATACGCAAAGGCCAAATACTAGGCGTACAAAAATATCGCTGGTACGCAAGGAACAACCAGTATTTCAAATACTAGGTATTTCGAATACTAGTGGTATCACCGATACACAAAATACTAAGCGTATCAGAGGAACAGTAGTATTTTTGGAACACCTAGTATTTTAGGAACAGGTAGTATTTTAGGAACAAGTAGTATTTTTATATCAAGCGTATTTCGAGTAGAAAGTAGTACGAAGCCACTTTTTCGTCCTGAATACTTCATTCTGGGCAAAGAGACGAAGCTGTTTTTAATAAAGGAAATAATTCATCCTGCTGTTACATTTATTCTCGTGTGATATGCAGATATATAATACAGATTATATGCTAATAAATTATATATCATACTAGTCACCAACTTGTAACTAAAATCGGTTGGTAAAACTTTATGTTTTTACTCAAAAAAACTTTGTGTTCCGAGTCGTTAGTGAAATAGTTGTATTTAATTATATTGAGTTATAACCTATAGAGTGGCTAATGTTGATAAGCTATATTATACTTTTTATTAATGTGATTTTAACTTCACTACACATCTCACGTAAATGATGGGATTGTTGTAATGGACATTTATGCACTTTATCTAGTCCTGTTGCTTAAATATCTGTAATGCATTTAATTTACTTTTGTTGTTGCTTATTATTTATAAGTTTTTATTTATGTATTTATATTTATTTTATTACAATTTGTTTTTATTTTTATTTGTAAAATTTTGTTTATTCTCATTCACTCTTGTGGCTTACTGTTATGTTTTTATTATACGTTTCTGATGTCTTTTCACATTATTTTTTGTGGTATTACGTGTAGGCCTACTCTAAATTATTTAGTTGCCCCGAGTTTCGCAACTGATTTGTCTAACCAATGTTAGTTTGTTTACTACTAGTGAAAACTTAAATTGGTATTCCCAAAGGGAGATAGGCCTATAAATTCTCTTGTTTCTTATTTTCATTTAAACAGTAATAGTTTAATAAAGTCAGAGTGTAAAGTACCACTGTTAATACGTTTAGTTTCAATTTATTTCTTATAACAAGTTATATAATATAGGTTATATATCTTCAAATAAATACACAGCAAGCATTTTTATTAATATATTAATCTAGGCGAAAATAAACCTACTTGCAGTGTATTTATTTGAAGATATTACATAGGAGACCTGCAGGAAACTCAAAACGAGTTACTTACAAAGGATAATATAGGTTATGTATATATAGTATATAATAACAGGTATTTGTACCTATTATTTTTTTGAACGGTATTTTCATACCTAGTATTTTAAAATAACAGTTTAGCCCACCGTTGATGTCCTTCAGACGTGTTACTGTAAGTCGCACCAGTGGCGTGTGTTCGGAGGTACCCAATGGGATCAAGCTATTAAAATAAAATTAGCAAAATTCCATAACCACGTAACATAATCCCAGTTGCGCCTGTTACAATAGAGCTTGTAAATAATTGTAGAAATAACAGGTATTGCAATATTTTTGAATTAATAAAATAGACATTTCTTAGTAACGACAATCAATCAATATTTGGTAAATAACTTTCATATTTGCAGGGTTAAAAACAATTATGTACGCCACAGTCAACGGAGGCAGAGCCTATTCGTCTACAGACGCACTCCCCCTTACGGGGCTATCCACGTCGTTACTCTTCCAGTGTAATATCTCTATGGTTCAAACCGTCGTCTTTGCTCATGCGAACCGGCATGCGGCAGTTTGTTGAATTTACTTCCGAAAAACAAGAAGATTTTTTTGATGAATTTTAATACGCAGCGTACTGTAACATAAACTGTAAACACAAGATGGAAAACGGAAAACTTAAATCATTAAAACTTTTTCTATAAAATATCCTTAAAGTATGAAGGGGTAATAAAATTTGGGTTTTCAATAAATCTTGAGGACGACTTACTTTTCCAAGGTTTATTAGAAATAATGGTTTAGAATGAAAGTGATTCCTAATTACATGCGATTCAACACCTTAAATTTTATTAGCAATTAATAAAGATAGAATATTTAGTAATCGGACAGAAATCACAAATTAGCTTTTCCATGTCCTATTCAACCGTTTATACTTCATGTTGGTTTACTAACAAATTTTGGCGACCTACGAAGTTTATAACATTATGCGGGAAGAACTGTGAGTTTATAATTTATTCTGAGCAGAAAGGGGTTGGGAGGTCCAGCTTTTAAAGTTCGTCGTCTCACACCCCCAAAGATGTATTCTCACACCTCCCCTCACCCCCGGGAGCTTCTCCGCGTACGCCATTGGTTTACACTGTAATTTCACTTTCAGTGCTAATCTTTATATTTATACGGTACGGTGAGATCCATAGCAGCAAGAGACACACACTAAGCCCGTCTCAGACAAATTGCTAACAACACTCCATTACTTCGCGGCAAAACCCGGATTTACTGAGATGTTTGTTTAAGGCGCTTACTTAAATAAAACCTTTAAATTAAACACTGTTTACTTATCCTCACGCTGTAAGGCTTTAATTCCTTGTCTACCGTCTCAGTAAGACAAACGTGTCGTAATCTGTATAGGCCTATATTTAATTACTTAATTGTTTTTGTATCAGTCATCTGAGGACCACATGCCAATTTCAATCATTTATTCCTTGTTCTTTTATTTTTCTTCAATATTCTTTCATCTTTTCACTATGTCTCTTCTTTCTGTCTTCAGTCCAATTTGAAACTGCGTTTTTCCCTCTCTTAGCCTGGACTCCTTTCATTTTTAATACTTTTGTCCGAAAAACTTCTCTTTCAATTGCTTCTTCCGGGTTTATATTATTTTTTTTTCTAAATCCTTTTCGACTTTTTAAATCCAAACTTGATGTTGCCTTTCTTCCCCACAGATATTTGAAGATCTGCTTTGTTAAACTATTGTCGTCCGTTCTATATAAATGCCCAAAATATAATAATCTTCTTTTTCTCACCGTTTCTGTTATATTTTCTATAGTTTGATATATTTCATCATTACTTCTTAATTTCCAACCTTCTAAAGTTTTGCGTGGGGCTAACATTCTCATAATAATTTGTCTTTCCAATATTTCCAGTCTGTCTAAATTATAATTCAATGCTAGACATTTACTTGCATATAGGCATTCTGGCCTCACTACTGTACGGTAATGCCTTTATTTTGCATTATTAGATACGCATTTTTTATTGTATATATCTTTAGTTACAAGATACGTTCTTTCCATTTTATGAATTCTTTTTTCTATACCAGTTTTTTCTAAACCATTCTCTTGAATGGTATATATTGATTTATATTTCGTTAAAATTAGTTAACCGCTTACATTAGCTTCAGTCGTAGCAATTAGAATTTCTAGCAACACTTTTCCCTGCTGCTAATAGCGTTTTGCTGTTATTATCATTGACACGAAACGTTTTGCCTATTTTATGTCGATGGCTTGTGATCATACCACTGAGGATGCAAAGTTTAAAAGAGTTTCTAAAGAGTAATTGGACATTTACATCGGAAAACACAAAAATCTAAGCTTGCAATGAGAACAGATACGTGTAAACATAAATAATTACGGGATATGTGAAAAAGAAATTGATAAAAGTATATTTGCAGATATCCACACGTAAGACTAAGGTGATGGCTTTTCCTGGAACTGTTCCCGTGCGGCAAAAAAATTTTTATAGATGGTACTGTCCTGGAACAAGTTAGCAATTTTGAATACCTGGGCTACAGAGTGTCTTATAATGCATACAACGACATTGTAAATAAGTTGCCTAAGTTTAACCTTACGTGTGGGACCATGTGGTGAACCCTTAAGTCAGCAAGTAAAGGAACGCGCCTAAAATTCTGTAAGATGATGGACACTTCCCACACTTCTTTATGGGTCTGAGAATTGGACTATAAAGAAAGGCCAGGCCAGTCGCATCCAAGCGGCTGAAATGAGATTTCTCAGGCACGTGGCAGGGTATACTCTCCATGATCATAAAAGAAACGCAGATATACGGCAGGAATTGAATATTATGAGTATACTCGACAGGGTCGCATAGTATCGGCTGAATTGGTGGGAACATCTTTGCCGAATAGACGACTGCCTCATCCCCAAACAACTCTGGAACTGTAAGCCGAGGGGACGGAGAAGTGTGGGGACGTCCGAGGAAGCGCTGGAGTGACCAGCTCTAATCTTTTCCTATTTGAAACCGGAACAAACCATTTTTGGTTTATTCCGTGAAGAAAATGATGACGATGAAAGTATATCTAGGTGATTGAAGAAAACAATCAATTGGACTACACTAAGTAAGCGAAATAATTGTTGTTAATATCACATCAATTATATACGGTTGCCACTCGAAGAAAATGGGATATTACTGAGAATAAGTTGGCTGTAAACTACTATTGCAACAACGTTTCTCTCAGAAAGTAGTTAAATTGTCTCAGTACACTAGTTGAGGAGGCCTACACAATAAAATAACAATTTTATATATACATTGTACGAGTAAGGGACCATTACCAGCTTACATTTAAAGGTATTCGAGCGCGCGTGTGTAGTTTGTGTTCACGTCGAATCAATGTCTGAAGACCGTTTGCCGCTGTACTGGTTAGAAAAGAGTCCAGTCAATACAACACAGATACAGATGGTGAGACAAGAGAACTGAGACTATAGTCGCGGGATTACAATAGTCTCAGCACTATCTGAACCATTCCCATAACTCATACTTGGGATGCTGTGAGGTCATCGCCTCCATTTATAATTTATATTGATCATGTACTTACCGGCTTAGAAAATCTTCAGGGATGGGATTACTATCGGCACTAATAGGACATTATACTTTGTCATGTGTCATGGTGAACCTCACAACAAAGAGGACTGAAGGCGGCGGCAAACTGGAGCAACACTTCGTTTCGCGACAGAAGCGTTTTGGCGTATTGTGTTTCAAAGCGTCGCAGATGACTCTACTGCCATTAGGATCTATTATAAAGGGCCACACACTGGCTGCGATGTTGTCTAGAGATGTCAAAAACAGCTTGCGGCATTTTGAACTGCGCTTGCACTGGATCCTGACCACACAAGGCGGGGTTTTAATATTAGTCCTACACTGCGTACGAGCATTGTCCTTTCGTTCTGATTCTCGCATTTTGTTGTGTATTTATTATTAATTGTTATTGAGTATAAAATGAAAACAAGTGTAGGTATAGTTTAAACTGTAATAGATGCAAAATAATGCCTCTCACGATCCCGCGGACCACACACTTTTACAGCTCAGAACAGCTGACGAGAAATTGTTATGTCGTAAGACAATGTCCCAAGCCTTCCTCTACCGGTACGATTCTTTGCAACACGATGCGTCAAAACGGTTCTGTCGCGAAACAAAATGTTACTCCAGTTTGTTGCTGGCTTTAGACTATGCAGATTACCGTTTAGCAGTCCCGGCCGTTTATTTACTGATACCATGATAACACTACGCTTTTTAACCTTTTATTAATCCTATCTGATGTAAAGGAAATTCAATTTGTTGAATTAAATTTTATGTTATCCTGATCAGGCTCCAGACTGCATTATTCTTCTGTCGTAACCGTTACTTTATGATATGAGCTTCTTTATTATCAAGAGTTTGTGTGTGTGTTTTTTTTAAACCTTTGTAGTTATATTGGTTTTACCAAGTACACAGCGTGTCTTCAATAAATATCGTGATAGTATACTGGTACGGTCGTGTCCATCGAATGCCCGACAAAAGGCCACCGAGGGCAGTAGTGCAAAACAATGGACATCTCAGTACAAGCTAAAAACGGAGAACCTGAATGTACACGATATTGATGTATAGAAAGACACTTGCATGTCTGTAAGAAGTTTGCAAGCTGGAGATAGCAATAATACGTCAAAATGGAAACAGATAGGCAACGAAAAGACAATGGAACCCGACAGATCTTCTTCTTCTTCTTCTTCTTCTTCTTCTTCTTCTTCTTCTTCTTCTTCTTCTTCTTCTTCTTCTTCTTCTTCTTCTTCTTCTTCTTCTTCTTCTTCTCCTCCTCCTCCTCCTCCTCCTCCTCCTCCTCCTCCTCCTCCTCCTCCTCCTCCTCCTCCTCCTTCTCCCTCCTCCTCCTCCTCCTCCTCCTCCTCCTCCTCCTCCTCCTCCTCCTCCTTCTTCTCCTCCTCCTCTTTTCTTCTTCTTCTTCTTCTTCTTCTTCTTCTTCTTCTTCTTCTTCTTCACTTCAAGTATTAGGTTACATAAACCTGTTTCGGCACCCACCTCATTCTCGGACGACCCACGTCTCTTCTATCAAAGGCTTTGTAGTTCAGTGCCGCTTTTTGTAATTGATCCTCTGTCATCCTTTCCAAATGATTCCACCATTGTCTTCCAATCCTTAATCCGAGGCTGCTTTGGGTACGATAAGTATTATAAAGTTTTACATGAACAGGGTACTAGCATGTTGTATAACTCCCTACCAGGAGGACCAGAGACTCTTCTGTCAGGGTTACCGTGCCTTAGACGAATGGCCCCTGTTTCGTGGGGCAGGAGATTCGCCCTCAACCTTCTCTTTTTTATATAGGATTTGGTGCCTTGTATCAGTTATTTTGATACTGAACGTTCTTTAGTATTTCCAGTGCTCACATATCAATATCAATAAGCACTCTAAGATCCTAAACCACCCAAATTTAAGAAATTAGAATTAAAAAGAAAGACATCAGATCCCTCGAGTACTCTAATAGCGTCGGGGTCAAAAAAACAACAACAAGAGTTTGTCAATGTGACTAGACAGTTAAGATTAAAGGAAGGGATCTTACCCAAGACAAGTTGAAACAAAGTGAGAACCCAGCTAGGGCACATCGGAATTGCCAAACTCGTATCCACGAGAGGACACTATCCCTCGTCCCTGATGTATACTATATATTTAATTCGTAATGTTTTGAGTTAGTTACATTAATATTGAATTTGGAGTTTGGTAATTAATCTTTAAAATTTAAAGTAGTGACTGGGATCGGTTGTGGAGTGATTGGTCAATAATAATAAGGTAGACAATTAGTACACCTGACAAACAACTTGCTGTATACAACTTATAACTTACTACTTACAACTTACTATACATAACTTGCAAAATTTATTCTAAACAATAAATGACAGGCTACGAAGAATTGGTGAGAGTTTGACTCTTAGAAGAGCAACATGGTTTTCGGAGGGAAAGGTGCACAATAATTGTCAATTATTGACAATATCTTTATGTTACAGCACACAGTGCAAAAGAGAATTGAATTTAATGCAGAGACACATCTGTGGATTTGTGGACCTCAAAAAAGAATTTGACAGGTTGGATAGAGCAACATTATGGAGGATAATGCAGAGAAGAGGATAGCCTATTCATATTTAATTGAGCTAATTAAAAGTTTATATAATTGAACGGAAATACGGATAAAAACTAACAGATTGTCAGAGCCCATTGGAATAACCCAAGGCGTTCGGCAGAGTTACAGTCTATCTGAAATACAATTTGTATATACAAAAAGAAATTATTAAGTTCTACACGTCATGTAAACTACAATACGATAGACTGGTATTTTATTGAATAAAATAAAATATTCAGCCAATAATAAGATTAACAGCCAATCCTAATGGCAATTTACATAAATCCTCGTGAATAATAATTTTTCTTATCTACTTCAAATTGACATTATATTTTAATGTGCACATTTGCTTAATGACAATTTTGTTACTTTGTAACTGTTATCTCTATTAACATTTCAATCAGAGAGGCAATATCATAAATATATATTGCCTATCGTTTATTGTTGTTAAACTCTCTTGTGAAGAAGATCTAGTTTTGCATTACTAGTTTGGAAAGAGCATTATGTGTTGCAAAGTTAAAAAGAAGATTTAGGGCTTTTATTAAAAAAAAATGATGGCCTTCAATCTCGTTTATTGTTTGTTAAAAGCAAGTAGTTTTGTGTTGGCTCGAACAATGACGGAATCAGAGGTAAGTCAATTACTATTCTTACACTGGTATTGACTCGAACGCAACACATTAGTGCAGCAGTATAATTTAATATTTTAACATCAGAAACTGAATACATGATGAAAAAATTCAATTTTTATTCAACGTTAATCATACTTACATTTCCATTTATCTACCTTATTGCCATTTTAGTAAAGGAATATAACGTTAATAATTTGTTAACCAATTAATAAAAGACCTTGAAATCTTCCTCCTCTTCTTCTTCTTCTTCTTCTTCTTCTTCTTCTTCTTCTTCTTCTTCTTCTTCTTCTTCTTCTTCTTCTTCTTCTTCTTCTTCTTCTTCTTTTTCATTGCCGCAACGGATGGATGTAGCTGCCCTTGGACTGCTCAAACACTGTCGTCCATTCATATTGGTCCTGAGCTAGGCAAATGTTTATCCTAAGCTGCTTGAGATCATTCAGAAAACTGACTTTACTAGGCTGTCCTGTAGGTCGCATTCCACCACGATAATGCATATATACAGTTTTCAACAGGACTTACGTTATTTAACTTTGGGGTACTGCTACTACATGTAACACCGAAATTATACAGCGCTGTCAGTCCAAATTTTTATAATCAATAGTCGACGCCCCATGGTCTGTCTCTAACAATTCTATACACCGAGACCTACTATAAGCGTAAAAACTGTGCGCCTGTAAGTTCCTATTTAAACTGTAATACTATAAGTTTCTACAATAAGAGAAAAAAATTGTGCGCCTCGGTAGGAGACACATGTCTGAATGAGAATACAATCTTAAACCCTAGCAATTGATTTATTGGATATTAGCAAAGACATTTACAGACTACAAAGACATAAATTGTTAGAGCTGCTCTTCAGGTTCAACGAATAACTTGTAGTCTGTATTATCTGTATTGTAATGTCTGTGTTAACTGTACTATAAGACCTGTATCACTTGTGTTCATATCAACATTAAGTGTTAATGTCAACTGGTATTTCTGCCCTACAGGCTCAATGTTCAATATGGTGAAGCAATTTACTCTGTTCATGACAGCAGAAAGTTGTGGTGACTTTTTTTTTATATGTTTGACCATTTAGTTTTTAATTATAGTATTTGTGTATCTGTTTAATCTGTAGACTATAACAAGAGGAGCTGTCAATGGGAAACTCTTCAGGTCATGTATGTGTCCGTCATGCAATTTGTTTGATGTTCGCAAGTCAAAAAGATTACGAATTTGCAATAAATTAATAACAAAATAAGCTTTTTAACTGTCCTACTGTCTTCCACTCACATGACATCACCTAACCAATTCAATCTGAGTATTTTAATGGAAGAGAAACTGTTATGATCATCAAAATTCTCTATTTTCCTCTCCAGCCATAACCCATTTTAAGATATTAGGCCTATAATTCTCCTAACCAATCTTGTTAAAATCTGTCTGGCAGGTCCACTTACGATCTAGTTAGGACCTACGTTTTGCCCTTAACACCACGCTTGGTCTAATTAAAATTTGGTACATTCCGAACTGTGTTGACTGGCTTATCAATCAACTCTTCAAGATTGTATTCAAGTCAGAGTATGCTCTGTTCCCTTCGGCTACAATTCTTCTCTTTATTTCTTCCTTTTGTCAACCTCATCACTAAGAGTAGACCAAGGTAATGGAAACTAGAAACTGCTTGAAAACAGTAATTCCCAAAGACATTATGCTGCCGGTGTTGTACATGCCTCTTCCTCCTTAAACTCCGTTAACTTCATTTAACTAAGTTCTATTTTGCGTGCGTATTCATTTGTTTTAGGAAGGCTTCTTTACCAAAAAGCAGAGGTCTAGCAATAATTATTACAACATTGTTTCCATCTATACCATTTTACTAAATGTAGTCCCGCCTTTGTCTATAGCACTCAATACAGAGAGAAGCCAGAGGTCTTGATTTAGGCCAACTGCTTTAACTATAGTATGCATAAATCTATGATTCGGTCCACAGATTTCTGACCTAAAACAAACATAATCTGTCAGGGCGCACGGCAGTCATCTGGGCCCTGTAAGTTATACTTTCTATACGACTGATCTTCTTCAACTGGCTTCTTCTTTTGCAGTGGTTGTCAATAGTCAGATCCACGCGGGTGTGGCCCGACACTGCCATACACTGGCCATTGATATCCTCGGCCAACACACTTCGCCCAGCGTGGCTCGGGAGTAAAACTGGCACTTCGGCCGGATTGGGACTGATGTGTGTCTTACAAGGGGGTATCGCAATTTTCTTCGCTGGCGAGTAGTTGCAAGAGGTGGGTTGAAACCGAGTATCTGGGAAACAGGAATCTCATCTCTGGCTAGTAGCCCTAAAGCGTTGTCCATTCTTTGGGTGGCATGAAAAGATGAACCGGTTCCCGCATCCTTGAACGGCGCATGACTTAGGTACGACCTCTGCGAAGCCTCTGGAGGTCAAGGTTTGCGATCACCGTCTTTTTTCATGGTCTAAGCCTCCACCCAGTATTTCTACGCGAAATGTATCCAAGTATTACCCGAGATAAGTATCGCTGCGCCAGCACGCTAGCTGTCTCAATCCAGTTCCGTAGCGTCAGCTGACACTCAGACGAACACTAGCAGCGTTCGGTCCCTTAGAAATTGAAGTCTATAATTTTTAATTTGTTGATATAAAATTATCGTCTCCCTTCTCGATATCATTAGCACTTACTTGTTCTAGGTTGTCTTCACATAGGGTATTCACTTGTACTGTTCAATACAGCCGTAGCTCAAACGCCTCTATTTTCTTGACATCCACTGGTTCAGCACAGATATAACATAGCCTCTCTTAAACCGTATTTCTAATTCGAAACTAAAGCCTAGGACACTATCTTTATTTTTATACTGTACCTTTCGGTGATTCTGTCCTCTTTTCTCCTTACAAGTAACCCTGGTTATCACGGATATTTGTTCGTTATTCTATTTCCCATTCTATAACTACGACTTTCCACTCACCCCAGTCTCCCAGTTGGCTGAGGTCAGTCTCCACCGTATTTCTGGCCTTCCTTTTGGGCGTCAGTTATATATTTATTGCTATATATCTATATATAATTACTTTCTTTATTGATTGATTGACTATCATATTGTTACGACAATTACGTTACGCACTCGTCTTTTCGAGAACGTCGTTCTACGAGTTTCTCGGCGCCGCGCAGGATTAGTGTCTCGGTCAAGGCCGTGTAGTCAGGTATACTGTAGACTGTTTGAGGACTTGTAACTACGCAAATTATGAAGGCACGCGGACAAAAAGAATGGAAAATTATTGTGCAAACTCTGCGGGACCTATATAAACAACAGCCGCCGGTTAGTTAGTTACACCTGGCGAGTTTGTAGAGTGAGACTCAAGTGATTGTTGCAGATTAGTGGAAGGTGATTATTGTGTTATAATTAGTGCAGATGACATTATTATTGGGTGTGGATAAAGTTAACTTGGATTACTGTATGAGAGTACCTTGTTGATTGCAAATTGTTATTTGTGACTAATTAAAGCTGATAATTAGTGACTTCATTGGTGTCTGTATTTTGTTTCCACTGTACAATACGACAGTCCGGGGGTATGTAAGGTATCTGAACTATCTTCACTACTATATGGGACAGAACGTCTCACCGTACTGCAGCAACATAAGAGCAGATTAGAAACCAATGGAATGAGGTTACTGAGGTGGTCTATGAGAGAGAAAACTAGTAAGAATGCGACAATTGGAAATATATTCCTGCGGGAATTTGTTGCCGTGATAGTAGCACAGGATTGTTTTGGTTATATAATGTGGGTAGATAAGAGGAAGCCGAGGCTTAACATAGAAGTGCGCACAGAATTAAGGAACGGAAAAGGAAGACCAACATTCGAATGGGTCGACTGTATTGGAAAGCAGGATAATGGAATGGGGAGATCGCGTTAGGAGTCAAACACCTGACGCAAGACAAAAGCGAGTAACGGAACTGACTAGAGGAGACGGACCCAAAGCGGATAGAAAAGAAAAAAAGAAGAAGAAGAAGAAGAAGAAGAAGAAGAAGAAGAAGAAGAAGAATGTCATCCTTTCAGAAAAGTTTTAATACTAAAGGCAGAAAAAATTTAAAAAGAATTTTACAATAAGTAATAAATTTATAATAATTATTTCTAATATTATTATTTCTAATAAATTCAGTAATTTTTAATTACCATTTCTAATAATTATTTCTTGAAATAATTATGTATAGTAATTTTACAAGGATTAACATTAAATAAACTACAAAAACATTTTCAGTGATATATTGTACTTTTGTATCTAAAAACTATAATATCCTTTGTATAATTTAAAAAAAATACTTATAAAATACTTTTTAAAAGTATAAATATTTTTATATTTTATAAATATATATATATATTTTTATAATAAATACAATCTTCTATGATTTTATTTATTCTAATTACTGTCAATGAATGCTTAATTGAATATTTTTACTTTAATGAATTGTTACTAAGACTCCATTGTTTTATTAAATTGTCTTACAAAATTGGAACTTATAAGAAAAGACGTTTTCAAAATATGCTGTAGCCTTTGGTAGTTGTTACAAGGCAATATATTTATGGTTACCATAAAAGCTGATGACATTTAATTAGAATTGAACTAGACAGATTGTGATATTAAAACAATTTAATTAACTTTAGTAAAACTTTTTGTATTGAATATTGTTGTTCCTAAATTTGATGCATTGAAAACAATATTTCCTTAACTTTCAATAATTTTTCTTAATATAAATGATCGATTTTACAGTTTTGTTACAGGTGGCATGGAAAATAACTTGCATCGGAATTTAAAGCCGTCTTACTATCTGACTGTTTCGTTGTCAAACCACTCATCAGAAGAAATTTCGTGAACATAAGATTGTGTATTGCTCGTGTAACTGCACCCAGGAGCTTTGGCAAAACCGACAATCTGAAAGTGCTGACGGCTTTACTGCAGGCAGAAAATGGCAGACATCTTCCAATCAAACCGAGCGTTGCAGCGTGTCCGTAAAACACGGTCCAAATATTTGTAAGTAAACTTTCTTTTTACTTACATTGCAGAAAATAGACCATAAGTTTTATTACGATTGACAAAATAAAAGTGGATACTTTAAATGATGTTCTAGATGCGTTCAGAGAGGTAGGCCTAATACGTGATTTAATTTTAGAACACGGGTACCTACAAAACAGTACTCGCTTAGAAGGTAGCAAGGAAAGGATTATTTTAAGATATGTTGCATTATATTCTGATCACATTAAAAAACCGTAACTGAAGGAAGACTGAGTGAAAGTGTGGTATATTTATCAGAAGTGTTGTACTATCACTTCAGTAGAAAAGCAATAGTTTTAATCGATGAGTTTGATGCTCCAGTTTGGAAATTATTGTCAAGGGATTTTCCAATATATGATGTACACAAAACTATTTATTTTATCAATGTTTTCATGTCACAATTATTAGAAAATAACATATACAGTGAAGAAAATTTGATTAAAAATTTCCTTGGAGCTGTCAAGTATATTTTTAAAGGAAACAAACAGTTGTGTTCGCCTTCTTTTTCTGGAATACCATCCACTTGTCAAGTAATACGGACTGATAGAAAATGAGAAAAGAGAAAAATTAAATTACTTTAATATTCTGCAGATGTATGAAGATGTGAAGGATTATTACAACGGCTACAAAGTACACCGCTCTGGAGACAATATCTAAAACACTTGTCGGTTATGAACTACCTGCAGACTGAACATCTGGAAGACTGCTTGATCGCCACGGCCGGGTTACACAATTTAAGTGGATTATGTTTGAAGAGAGAATTACGGAAGTTAGTTTTACCACTTTTAGAATGAAGACATATAACAATACAAATTACTAAATTTGATGAAGCTGGAGGATATACCACTTTTGCAACACACAATAACAAGTAATCGAGAGTTTACTTGGTTAGAAGCTGAAGCGTTCTTTACATTTATGTCTTCTTGTATGGTGTCACAATTCGGAGTCAAACCTTACCCTCCACAATCATCCAACTCCATTTTTCCCTGTCCTTGGCGATCGATGTCCATTGTTGTATTTTAAGTAAATTAACAGCATCCCTCGCCACTGCGTCAATCCAGGGTGTCTTGGATCTACCGACAGGCCTTCTACCCTCGATTTGACTAAACGGTACCTTCCTAGGTAATCGGTTGCCTTCCATCTTAAGAATGAGTCCTGCCCATTGCAGTCTATGCAGTCGGATATTGGTCGTCAGTCAGTGTCTTTATACAGCTGGTATAGCTCCTCATTGTGACGCATTCTCCAGAGCCCATTGACTAGGATTGGTCCATATATTCTCCTTAAAAATCTCCTTTCAAAAGTACAGACTATGTTAGTGGCTTGTTTGTTCAGAGTCCAAGTCTCGCTGCTATATATTATCACCGGTCAAATCACTACTTTATATAATATACTTTACCTTGGACTGATGGTGGATATTCCTTGTCTTGAATATAGATGTCAACGAAGCATATGATCTATTTGGGGTCTGTATCATTTTCTTATTTTATTTATTTCTTCATTGTCTTTTGCCACTCAACATCCCAAATATTTAAACTGATTAACTATTTCCAGGTTTATCGGTTCTATTTAAAACTGTTCAGGTTTCCAGGTTTTCTTTCGATTGGTGATCATAACCTTTGTTTTATCTGTATTTATATTTTTATCTACCAACTTTTTTTTACAAGCAGAATGATCACTGTTGCACACCACTATATAAAAATTATCCCGATTAGCGCTTTCAAGCTTCACAGCTCATCGTCAGATCGGAATAGACAGAAATTATGTGAAAACAAACCCTTCACCTCTCTCACCCCACCCTGCTCACACACAACAAGCTATAAAACCCTCTTCAATTCAACTTTTAACTTGAGATATTTAAAAACTTTACTTACCTTATTGTTGTCGTTTATTACCTCATTGTTGTTGTCCATTACCTGTCGTCGATTGCACATCTTAACAGACGTTTAATGAAGAAATTTGTGTTAGTGGTTGAAATCACAAGCAGAATGGTCACTGTTGCACACCACTATATAAACAACATTTTTTTAACGCTACGCAAATACAAATAGAAAACCATTTTCTGGTTTCGTTAAATGTGTTCCAACTAATGAAATTTACCAATATCTTATCTTCACATGCGGTATGCAGCAAGTTGTAGTTTTTAAAGGACGAACACCATATAGGTTTGTAATATGTTGCATTCATATTTCGAATACGTGTACGTTATTCGGGTGGACTTAACAGAGAGAAAGAGTATTTCATTATATGCTGATGAGATAATGTTCAAAAACGTGACAAATTTAATGACAAATTATCTTAAATTTCTTGAAATATCCAAAGCTAAATAAGGTGCCGACTCTGTGATGAAATTCTAGACCTTATGCCTGGTTTCTTTGCTCATCAGGGTTTGATAAAATATGAACTTTCTCGGCCATTTTTTGACAGTGAAATGAAATATACATACACTCTACTACATATGCGTGCATTTCCTTAAAAACTGTTGGTATTATGTCGTTTTAGTTTCAATTTAGCACTTTATATTTGATTATTTAATCGGTATTAATGTTGGTACAATAAGTAAAAATAACAGTATGTGTTTATGCAGCAGAGTGTTTCCAAATTTTATTATTTGCCAACAGGAGCGTATTTACGGAGAGGGACAAACGAGACCGAACCCCCCCCCCCAGAAGGTCAAAAAAGTTGACGAATTTTGTTAGTTTCTTAGTGTCCAGGCTCTTTTATTATTCTGCCAACTGTGTTTTTGAGCTACTAACACTTTTTAAATATACAATGAGGTTTATTGCACAGCATTTGCGTATAAGTTTGAAATATGAAATATAGGAAAAACAAATTCAGTCAATAAGTATCTTGTAAACAATGTTTTAGTAACGCGTATTTTATTGTCTTTGTACCGTTTACTTTAACGACATTGGTTTCAGGTTGTTATTAGAGGGTTTTCAGCCACTTTAAAGTTCTTCTTCTTCTGATAGTTCTTATCCGTTTCGGATGTTGGATATCATACAGACTATTTTAACTTTCTGTACTGCTGCACGGAATAAGTCAAATGTATTCATGCCAAACCAGGTCCTTAAATATCTCAGCTGTGAGATCCTCTCTTTCCAAGTACTTTTCTCTGTAGTGTGGACTGCAATAAGTAAAATCTCCGTTCATTTCTCATGAGATGACCCAGATATTGAAGCTTCCTTATCTTCACTGTGTTAATAACGTCCCTTTCTCTCTTAATCTTTCTAAAAACTCCAACATTAGTTATATGTGCTGTCCATGAAAAGCTCAGTATTCTACGGTAAAGTCATATTTCGAAAGATTCCAATTTTTTAGTTGTGGTTTCAGTCAAAGTTCAAGATGACGGTACACAGTAGAGGAGGGCCGAGAATACGTATCAGCATAAAACTTTAAGATAGTACGGTTATTAGTGTCAATTTGTTTGTTGTTGTTGTTGTTGTATGAAATCGACTCGACTGGACCCGCAACAACCCCAAAGCCAAATTCTAGATACGCTACTGTTTTCCAATAACAAAAACCAAATCTCTTCTTACTTATCCTTCTGTCTTGCGTCCTCTCTGTGCTCATTGTGCTCAGTATAAATAAGTTGCTATTGTACACTATTAGTACAGCCTGTGTAAAGTAACCAAACATAACATATGCTGAATATGATAATAATATTAGTGGTTTAACGATTTTAATTGATGACTCGTTGGGCACTTGGTGAAACATACTATTACAAAGGTTTTTTGAAAAAAAAATATAAAACACTTGGTACGTTTCACAGTTTTTGTTTAACTCTGACAGCTGTTTCATCTTCTTAAGCTATTATCAAAGAGATCAGTAAAGAAACTAAACTAAGCAAAGGATGCTAGGGTGGTAACATATGTCTAGGGCTGGTATCCGGACATGTGTAGGGTATTAACATGAGAAGGCGGATTTAACTAATACAACCAATATAGGTTTTGCATATCATTGCTTACAACCCAATCATTTCATAGATACAAAAAACAACACTACTGCACAACATACGAAAAGGTAAAAAAATGGATTATTTAGAAATTCTAGAAATTAGAAAAGCAATGAAAAATAACAGAAATTTAACAAACGAACAAACTGAATTCTGTGTATCCCCTTTATTAAAAGTTGTTATTTACTTTAGTTAATTTTTATATTTTTTATACAGATTATATTTAGTTTTTACAGACACTTGACCTTTTCTTAGCTTCCCCCCCCCCCATCTCCACACCCCACAAGTGTCCGGATACACGCCCTAAACATATGTTCACCACCCTAACATCCTTTGTTTAGTTTAGTTTGTTCACTGATCTCTTTGACAATAGCCTAATAAGCTGAAACAGCTGTCAGAGTTAAATAAAAACTGTGAAACGGACCAAGTGTTTATATGTTTTTTTAAACCTTTGTAATAGTTGTTAATAAAATCTATCCGTACAGAAAAATGTAATGCCTAGAAAGTAATACAATGGTATACGTCGGACTTTCAATGTGACGAAAACGTCAGAGCCCCTATTAGTCCGTATTAACTGGGGATTACTGTATACAATTTTAAAAGGCGTTTGGCATTACAGGCATTTACTTACGATAAACATGTGCTTACTATCTAGTCAGTAATCATTTTGTTTAGATTATAAGGTAAAATAATTTTTGTTTGACGGAAACAAGATAACACGCATGCGAGAGAGCACGTGTGTGTTACCTATTCTTGTTATCAGCTGATCCGCACAAATCCTGCACAATCTCGACAGGATTACGTTATAAATTGCCAGTGAACTCTGCGCTGTATATAATGCATCCTCAGTGTTTATCAAGTCAGACACGTGACGCCTCGTTCTCTTGCTTTTACTCAAAGCAAATTTGTAGTAAAGAATTGTAGGATTTACTGGATCAGCGATTGTGACACTTCGAGCTCTTGAATCTAGGGCGATTCGTCACAGCACCAAAAGTCAAGCAGCTGTTTTCAGTCTGCAGGTCAAATCAGCACATACAGTGAGTAACTAAAATGAAAGCGTAGTGCCAAATCACTAAATCAAAGGCATCGAATATTGAAAGCTACAAGTGTAATCAAGGCTTGAACTGTGTGTGCTAATATTGTGATTATTATAATTGGAACTAATTGTCGTGAACTCATCTTCTGGCAAACGTTTCACTATTTCTCAAAAAACAGTTGGCCATGCTTGTAGCAAGTCTAATTCCGGCCCAGTTAAAAAAGTAAAAATTAAGATTAAAAAGCTAAAAAACAAAGTGATTGTTGAATAAAATATTATTGAAGTACCAAATGAGTTGCGAAACAGGGGAATGAAAAGATGCTTTCGTACTACGTAATAAATCTAATTTCTATTAACAACAGCAGGCAGATCGGGCAATCCACACATTGATAGAATTGAGGAAAATAGTCTGCACTGACCTATACGGCTCCCGCTTGGTGGCCACTTCCGTCCACCACCAACAGGTGTAGATTGAAAAAATTCCCATCCCAAACCATCCGTTCCTTGTTTCCTTGATTTCTCAGAAATAATGTAATTCGAGATCTCTGAGTTGCTACCTTGTCAACCTTTGTCTCCGGTCGTTAGCTGTAACTCTCTTTGCTGCAGCTGCGGCGTCATCTTTCCCTTACCTAAGGACCATCAGCATTACGCAACCTCCTCTACCGATATGGGTCAAACGCCCTGGGCGATTTTTTGATGACCCGTCTTAAAGACATCCTCAAAAAAAAAAAGAAACACACTTCAGTCCCAGCCATTGAGTTAACCTTCGAGTTGCACGCCGACCACGCTGCTTGCTACTGTTACCCCTGTACCGGACCGGCATGGAGGCTCTCTGCGTCTGACGCCTCCTGCACGGAGGAGAGCCACCGACGCATCAAGGCGTCTGCCAGCTAGGCTTGAGACAGGCGACACCCGGGTCACTTCCAGCGGCAGTACCACACACTAAAGTCTTCTTTCCCCGCCATCTAGTGGGTGACCGTGTTGGCGGTTGACCATTCCAGTTTTAGGCACCCGTCTACTGTATCAGCACTATATTTGTCACCTGGCAGTCTTTGGGCTCACCCTTCGGGTTTTAAGTCACCCCACAACTTTAATCCAATACCTTAGATTCATCGCGACGAGTTGTTGCTGGCACATAAGCTTATTGTGGAGTTTCCATAATCCTTCTCCTTGCTGGGAATACTAACATATAAAGTATTATATTATTGTTGTAAAACAGAGTTAAAAGGTCGGCTGTAATTGATAAATTGTGTGATTTCGTTTGCTTCCGTTCAAGTAGAAATGAATAACACATTCGAAAATGTCAGAGACGTTACTTAATAGTATTGAAGGAACGCGTGCAATTTGGCAACAGTGTCAGTCGCATTAATCTGTTACGGAACAGGACGTGGTTGACGTCGCAGAACTGGCACTGACACAGAAATCGTTTTAAGCCTATCTCAAGCAGTACGCACACCTCCACTTCTAGATTTCTGTTGTAAGAGTGACACACTAAGCCCAAACAAAGTATTTCTTCGCGTTGCAAAATCAACATAGGCAGTGGCTATTTCTGAAGTTATCAAGTCACCCTTTGCTCCGGCTTCACACTCATTTCTGCTGGCACTTAATCTACCACCAGTTTGCACAGCCTTGGCAAAAATTTTCCCCCCACCAAACGTTTCATTCATACTGTAGTAATTTAAAAGAGAGAAAGGCAATAATCTCAATCCGGGGAACAGCCAGTGGGCTTCTACCCCATAAACCGTGACTGTAATATTAAAGAAAAGCAACTTGTTGGGCTCGCTCAGTTGTTGCAAAGGGAGGTGTTTTTAGTGGGTTAGAGTCCCACACTACCTGGAACTACGGGGCTCCAGTGTGTCTATAGAGATTTTCACCTGCCCTGCCGAAAAAAAAAAATAAAAATATACTGTAGTAATGTAGGCATCTAATAACAACAATAATAAACTACTTTTTAGTCACTAAAAGCGTTGTAGAATAACCAGGATAAGCTACTTTGTTCTCCGTCCGTACGAATTTTGTATTCCGTCACTTTCTCACCACTACACTTATCTTCATACCTCTTCGTAAGTATATACCACCTAATTCTTTGTGACTTCATTGCTTTCGCTGCACCCTTTACTTTTAAAAGTAATTATTTAAGGCAAAAAGATCTAGTGGAATGATGAGAGCAATATTGTATATCAGCGTTTGTAAACTATTGTACTATAGTTATTATTTGGTGTACTGCCCTGCAACAGTACAAACAGTAATGATACTGTGAATTCCCCAAAAAATAAAATAAATAATAAAAATGAATAAATATGAATTAATAAACATGATTCAGATTATATAAGCCGAATCGTAGTAAAAATAGGGAGTACAGAATTCATGCATGGACATGCAGTTTCGACACACCTGTCGCTAGGTTGTGTACGTGCGTATTTTGTTAGTGTGTGTGAAACCTGTCCGTTCCTGAAAAGTAACCGCCCTTTTCAAGTAGAATAGTTATATGTTTATTGTTAATTATAAGAAAACTATGTACGATAGGATAAAACAAAAGACACCAAAGTGTATAGAAATTATAGGTAAATAAAATGTTAAAAAACCATACAGCGGTGATGAAAAGTGCAATTACTATACGTAAAAAGTCAACAACTCTTTTTGTGAATACCATAAAAAAGTGCAATTTACGTATAGTAATCACATAAAAATTAGTGATCGATTGAACATCGAGTGAGGTGAAACAAACTTCGTAATTCGCGAAAATAGGCGAAAATAGTGAATTGAACCAGAGTGGGGGTAGTAACGCCTCGACAGAATCTGACAAGTTGAAAAGTGTTCAGACGAAAATTTTTGCACGACCTGACTATAAATACCAGGTCGCGCTAATAAAGTTTCTTTTCTCGATTCAACCATTGCCGCAGGAGGCTATGTTAGTCGACGACACAAATTCACAATTATCGTAAGAGTCACAGGATCAACTAGATGTCCAGCCAGAGCTGCAGAATACATACGATGAGGTCTATGGACACACAGGCAGCATATGACGTGAGACGAGACGACTATTAATCAGTACACACGGAGTACACGACCAGAGGACCAGAAGCACATGCAGAGAACACGCAGAGGACACGACCAGAAGGACACGGAGGATGTACAGATGAATAACCACGTCACACGAGGTGATAAAAAAACATTTAATTACAAACAGTTAAAAGACACTAATTAAAGTTTGAATGGAAGACATTCAACCAATATTAAAATAAATAAATGATACATAAATGTAAAAGCAGTAAAAATTAGAATAATATTTCTTGTATCAAATTTAGAAAGTAGTAACGTAAATGATAAGAGAAATAAGTAATTTTTCAATTAACGTAATTAGTAAAGTCTTTGATGATAAAGAAAAAAATTCATATGCATTAGAAAGTAAAACAAAGTAATATAAAAGAAGTCTGAATAGAAGTAAAGTAATTTTTTGAAGCTAATGAATCAGCAATTTCAAAAATATGAACAAACCATGAGTAAGCCGAGAGCAAAATAAACATTATAAAGTAATTACAATTAGATAATAAGAGTTGTATATGACTTATGTATGTAATTTGTTAGCAATAAGGTATGTACGAAAACTTCGTACGAACGATTTAATAATGAGTTATTGTTTAATATCCGATATAAGAGATGTTGTTTAAATAAATAAATAATGGAACGATTTTAAACGTAAATAACGTATCATCTTCTTATTACGATTACACCCATGAATTCAATACACAATATGTAAATGCATTTAAATTGGTTAACTTGCGTTGTACAAATAATTGTCTCCCAAAAGCATGAGGCTACACAAGTTAAATTAACTTGAATCGATGTACAGTATTTGTATTGTCGTAGCCCTAAGGCAGGTCTTCAAATTTTAAAAGCTCTCCAAGTTGGCCTGTCGCATGCCAGTCTTTTCGTTTCTTCGCAACACTCTCTGATTTTAATGCTATCTATTAACTTCATTATTCTACGCCCTCTTCATTTTTCTCATTCTATGACACCCTCCATGGTAGTTGTAAGCAAGCAGTCTCTTCTTAAACAATGACTTAACCAATTCCTTTTCCTATTTTTTATTACCTTCAGGATTCTTTTCTCTAACCCTGTTCTTCCTAATACTTCACCATTCCTTACTTTATCAACCTAATTCACTTTTTTTTGTTGCTTGCCAAACCCACAACTCAAATGCTTCTAATCTTTTCTCATCCTCCTTCCTCAGCGTCCATGTCTCTGAACCATATAAAGCAACGCTCCACACGTAATATTTGGCCAACCTTTTTCTAATTTGAAATTTCAAATTAAAAAAAAAACATACACCTGTGTCCTATAGGCTTGTATTTCCAGAATGGATTAGCCAATCTAAAATTTAATATTATTTGGTTCTATAGTAAATTTATTTAATGTTCCTTCTCTGCGCCGACAAACTCACTGCCAACAAGTTCTGGTTGACTGCCCAGCCTACACGGTAATGAGCGGCGCCGCCGGACGGATAGGCTAGCCGTCTCTCACTGCTATTATTTAAATTGCAAATTAACGCGGTTAGATAAACTGTTCGGCGGCATTTAAACTTTTGCCCCCCTTGTTATATGGACAACAAAAGTTACGGTCTGTAAACACAGTGTTGCATACAGTGATATCGAAAACACCGTAACCAAATTTGTTTATACTATGATTTGAAAGCAAAATTAAATACGCGACTAGACAGTAAATTCCTAGCTCTGAATTCTATAGTCCATACTACTACTTTATAACACCAAGATGTAATTTCATTTTCCTCCTCTCTATAAAATATTCCTAAAACATTTTACGATTTTTTCCAACTACTGTTACGACGACAAAACAAGATATGAGGAACGTTTTTACCGATTACAATTAAAAGATCTGTCATTAAATTCTGTGGATAACGTTTAGGCCTTACTTGCTTTTACATTGTTACTAAAGATCTGTAGAACTATTCCAAGTATTCGTCGTCGTCATCACCTTCTCAAAAAGGCATAGGCAAGGTGTTACCGGTTCCGCCTTCAAAAATCCTGCACCCAGCTCTCCCTGCATCTACCCACACGCCTGTGTCCTGTGGGTTTGTATTTACAGACTTTTTTGGCCAGTCTGCAATCCGACATTCATTCTAAATGTTCTTTCGATCGTTGTTTGTAATCTTTTAATTTTTCATTCAAGTTAAAAACTTGTAAGTAATTTCTTTTGACATCGTTCATTATACGGTCAAGTTTACACCTTTTAACTCCTTGTAAAAACGCCATTTATGAAGCCTGTATTTTACTGTTTTGTTACTTGTTTGTTGTCCACACGTCATACCCACAGAGCAGTACAATGACGGCCATAACTTTGTAAAACTTTAATTTTGTTGTATCTCGACGTATCTTGTTTCTAAAAGTACGGTTGATCGTCTAAAGCTTACCTAACGTATCATCAATATCATAATTTTTATCATAGCTAACATCATATCCCAAATAATTAAAATGGTCACCTGTTCTAAAATTCGACCGTTAATAATGTTGTTGTTGTCCGTATTGGTTTTTTGCGTCGGTATGCCATTACCTTTGTTTTTATAGTGGAGATTTTCGTATTGTATACTATAAAAATTGTCATATTTTCATATAAAATTTGTTTAGTTTGCAAATCAGATGCAGCTAAAGAACAGAGTTTTGCAAATTAGATTCTGTATTTTGAAGTACGAGCATGTAGTCAGCAAAGAACGGCACATTCAAATATCTGTCTCGTGATAACTTAATACCAAGGTTCAATAGATGTTTCCACTTCCTTACCAGATTGTCAGTACAAATGTTAAAATGAGTAGATAAATTACTGCACCCTTTATAACACCTTGATTGACAGATATTTGTTGAGATATCATACAAATATATTTAACAGCTATTGTTGTTCCGTTACATACCAATAAAAATTGTGCTGTTCTGGAAATTATTTTCCTGTGAAATTCAAAATGTGTTGGCATTACTATCATTGTGTTTTGAAGACAATTAGTTATTGTCGTGGTTTTTACTGCTCGATGAAGCACATGCTTTCTATATACTGTGTATACTGGAACACGAGAAACTGTTTGTCATTAAAGATTTATTCGCACTGAACAATTCAGGGCAGACACGCAAGCCAGTATTAAGCTGGCTTGTACCGTGTTGTGAGCGTGCGTGCGTAAACACTGCCTCCTCCTCCCCCCCACTCAATGAAGACAAAGGGTAGGACAAAGTAAGCTTCCGGATGCCTTTCGTGTTTGTAAACACAGCTTCCTTCCGCCGCCCGGCTAGCTGCAGGAAGTCCCTTTCAAGTTATCCGCTTTGGGCTGCAAACAGAATATAAATTGAGTCTGGGGAACAGATTCATTCACGGAATACTTTGTTGAAGGAAAGTTTATTGGAGAATTCTTTTTGAAATTCCAATAGGAGCAGCGTTTGAATTCACTGTAAATTCTGTTTATCAAAGAAGAGTTATTTACTAGTTTTGCAGTCTTTCTATTCGTAACGTACACAGTAATTATACTGAGTGAATTTTTTTGTGTAAAATATATCGAAGTAAGTGTAAAAAGAAATTTGTACCAAAAAAAAAAAGAAAAATTAGAACGACAATATTTACACTTTGATGCAGTTGGAGAAAATAAGTAAGGCGCGATAAAATGACCTGCAACGTTGCCTCTGAGAATGTTTTTAAAATATTGAATTCTGGCAATACCACAGTACGCTCTGTGTATAAGCCTACACAGTGATCCTGTAGTACAAGTCGACCACATCTATCTACGCGATGTTCCATGCTCTCGGAAGATACGAATTAGATGTTCTCCACTGTAACAATTGTGTTCTATTTCTATTTAATCAACTTTAGTAAGCGATAATTGATCACTTGATTCTTTTATTTACGTGATGACGGAAAATATTCTGGACCTACGTGTATACGAACTGTTATTTTATACTGATGCAGAAAAACCAAAAATATATATTGAGGACATCTACACCCTGTATGCGTGTGTGTGTGTGATAGATAGATAGATAGATAGAGAGAGAGAGAGAGAGAGAGAGAGAGAGAGAGAGAGAAAGCTTGTGAGTGTTCCATCAGGGCTTCCACCAGCATTACTTTACACCGTGGTTCTTTTCCTGCAATAATCTTTATACTCTGTAGAATTCATATTTCCAGTTCGGTGTCCCGATCTTCTAATTACTCCTCTTCTGTACTCGTACTTTAAGCAATATTCCGTCTTTGAGGGAAGAAGTTTTGCGGAGTTTTCTTTTATCTTTATAGACTATGATCCACATTCAAACAATACAATGGGAATTTGTATCTTTCCAGCAAAATGATTCTGTTACGAAATTTTCTTAAATTAAAAGGATTGTCTCTTATCCCTTCGTAACTTCGTGTTTTAGTTCTGTATTTATTGCTACACATACATATTATTATATATTATTAACTTATAATTACTTCTGCAAGTCGTTGATATGATTTATTAAGTGACATGACGTGCTTTTCACTGACAGAATCAGTATCTTCAGAGGTTTAAAATTAAGTTCACAAATAATCGCATTTGTTTAGAAAAGTAACAAATATGTTATTTGTTATAATTCACAAATTATGATTTATTTTTTGTTTACAAAAAATTATGGTATATATATTCATATATCCTCAAATTTGTCTTGATATTTTATATTATTATTAATAATAATCAAAACCTTTTAACAAGAATGTATTTGTTTATTTTATAAATTAAAATTATTTTGATAGTATTCTGACTATCACACACACACACACACACACGCGCGCGCGCGCGCGCGCACATTGTGATGTTATTCAATTTAATTAATTCATTCAATTTAATTGAATATTTTAAATTAATTTAATTAATGTTATTCATAGTAACAGAATTATTTCGATTGTTATTATTTTACTTACAAACCTCTGATGATACTGATTTTTTTTAGTGAATCGTGCGTCAGGTGTTAAACAGAAAATACGAAATTACACTACTTGCAGAAAAAACAAATTGAATAACATCACAAATTATATAATTGTTGCAAGAAACGTCGAGTTACCAAAACAGAAAATGATGAATATATATATATATATATATATATATTATGTTAGAACACAAATAAGCCACCCCAATACCAGGGATAAAAAATATGATTCTGAATATAAAATAATACTTCATATAAAATAAAATGTTTAATATAAATAAAATATAAAGATAATGACACGACGAACGACGACATGACTTAACCCAAGTGATTGAGCCAACAAAAGGAAACCAAAGAAGAAGGGAACCACAAAAAACAAACGAGATTAAAACCCAATGAAGAAGAAAGTGATTAACCAATCCAAATAAAGAAGGGAAAAAACCGAAACCAAACAAAAATGAAACAAATTAAAGGAATTGAATGACTCAATGCAACATATTAAAATGAACCCAAAGGAGAAGGTGGAAAACCAAGGTACTAACCAAATACAATGAAAATAAAGAAGGAGGGAAACGAAAAGGAAACAAACCCAAGATAAAGGAAAATAAATAAAAATGAAAACCAATGATAAGACACAAACAAATAATAAAGAATATGAGCAGGAGAAATTATGCACTCAAATGTAATATTGGAAAAAACCAATAATTAACTTATGAGAAAAAAAAGGTAAATGTTATTATCCATCAATGGATAAAAAAGTAAAAGATAATTAAAGGAAACCCAATTCAACAATGTAAAAAATAAGAAAGCAAACTAACCTACAATTTAGAGTTAGATGTAATGTTAAAATATAAAGACATAAATTGTTAATATTAGTAGTGATATTTGTAATGAAAGAGATAGTACGGTAGTGAGATAGTAATTAGAGGGATTACCCATTTAGAAACACTTAAAAACAAAACATTTGTGAAGTGCAAAATGGAAGTGTAAAAACCCCAAAGTGAAGTGATAAAGAAAGTACACTAATTAAATTATAATAAACTATAAATAATTTAAAAGTGAAGGTAATGATTAAATGAGAATAGTGTAAAATAGAGAATGTTAATATAGTGAAATATGGTGAAGAATAAAAGCATAAACACTCAATAAATCCCAAGGAAACACTAAATAATTAAAAGTGAAAAATATTAGTAATTAAGAATAGTAGTAAGTATAAACAGTTAATTAAGGTATAATAAACGCTGAAAAGTGATGAAGACAGTATTTAGTTAAGAAAGAATCTTATTATTAAATTTAAGTAAATGCAATTATAATTAAATGGGAGAATACTCTGAAAGGAAAAACAGATAGTGTTAACATGGAGGGAAAGTAAAGATTGTTAAAAAAATTAAGTAATTAAAAAACCAATCAATAAACACCCATGTTATAAGGGATCGTTATTAAAGTATGTTCATAAAAAATGATGTTGTTTATCACACAAAAAATGATATAAAATAAGATGAATTGTAAACAAAGATTAGCAAATAATAGTTAAATAATTATTTAAGCAAGTTTATGAATAGGATATGGGTGGAAGAATTATGCAGACCATAGGCCTAGTTATTGTATTTAATAAGATCAAAAAATTGTAAATAGTAGCCACATTGTTATTATTGGAAAATTAAATAAGTAAGAAAGTTAAGAAATGTATGACTAGAAAACGAGGAAACCAAATATTAAACAATTATGTATAAAATAATAGTGACATAATAACAACACATAAACAGACCCAAAACACAATAATAAATAATACAACCAATTATAATAACAAAATAAAGCCCATTAGGCTAAAAGGAAATGTAATTTGAATGAAATAAGTCAAATACCATAATGGCTACTTAGGCCTACGAAAATGCCTAACTGTCAAAAACAAACAACTACAAATTGTAATAAGTTAACTAAGAAATTAACAAATCCGAGGCGAACGACTCACCAAGGATAAAGTGTAAATCATTATTAAGACAAAATATTATAATAAGCATTTGAATTCAAAAAGAAATGTAATTAACAAGTGTTAAAATAATTGTAAAAACATAAAACCTAAAATAACCCAAACTTTTGGGGTATCAAAATAATCTATTAAAGGAAATACATACTATAGTGACAATATTTAATAATTAGGAAGGAAGATAGAGGAATAACAGCAATCAGAAGTTATACTAGGATTTTGAAAAGAATTCAAATTTTGATAACAATGGATTTATATCAATCTCAACCAATCAGAATTTTTTGGTTACCATAGAAACCGACGTTGGTGGCGAAAATTACCGTTGAATACCGTTACTCGTAAAGCGTCATTCTACCAGGACAGAAACTGAATTTTGGAAGACCGAATTTTAATTAAATAATGTAAAACAGTGAACGAAATTCAAAACCATGACTGGATAAGAAGCAGACGAACCATTAGAGCAGTCAACTAAAGACCAAGGACCATAAAACAGAAAAATAAAAGAAAATTATGACCACATCCTATATGAAAAGGACGCCAGACCTATTTAAGTCTAAAGATCAATGAAAATAGAACTTATTGCAGCTTAATCCTCTTCCGATCCAATGAATGAAAACACCAAGTCATGCTGATGTGTTAAGTACCATTGAATTACCTTATTTCCAAAAAATAAAATCACTCTAAATTTTACTGAAAGTAATTTGATCTCACTATAAGACGAACATTCTCTTTCAAAGATTATTTAAGAAAAATAAACACACTAAAAATTTGTTAACATAAAATCTAACCTCTTGTTTAAATACGAACGTTTGAACCACAGTTAACGACACTACAGAACAGATTGTAAACACACACCTTATTATTTATGTACACTTAGATTAAGGTAAAATACTTTTATTGTAATCATAGGAATTCTTTGCCTTGTAATCAAAAGAATTCACCGATTTTGGAACGAAATTAAATATGATAACTACACGTTCAGCTGCCATGCTGATGTGAATATATCGTTCCTGAATCGATTCGTCATCCTGAGTATAATTGTTTCATGTAAAAAGTCGGTGCAGAGTTGTTAATCAACTAATATAATTTAATTGTCAAAATTGAAAATATTACTTAGCAAACATTAAAATAATTAGTACAGGGAGTAACCGTTGTTATTATTTCATAGGGAGTGCATTATATTACTTGTGTTTATTTACGAAAGCTAGGTTTGATGATCAGTGCTCAAGTTGCAATTTGTACAACTACCTACACGATTCAGAAGGCTGGACGAGAGGGAATTATTTGAACGCCCCGACCGTCATAGCTGAGAACACTCTATTAATAAGTTTAATTGTTTTAATAAACAATTTGGCGCCACCCGGGATTAACACACCCCTATATAAGAACAGGTAAGGTTACTGCTGTGTTGTACTGGTAATTACCGCAACGCTACGGACATCGTTAGCGCAAAATTGATGTAACGACCCCAGTGCGAGACGAACGCACTAACAAATTACACCTATATAAAACTGGTACACATTTTACAGGGACGTACCAAACACCGCGTTAAAAAAAATATATATATATATTCAATCACTTTCTGCTACAGTTCGTTTCTTGATATATATAAGGTATTTAAAATTTATAATTATATTACCTCAAGATGTTCTTTTCCTTATTTGGAACATGTTTCGAGAGTTCCTGTTCTCCCATCTTCAGCCTTCGCCATCTTGTTTCTGGTTAAGTATTTGTGTGTTGGCTGCTGGATGTTATTAAGGTAGTTTGTTGGTTTTTGGTCTTTTAAAGTTGTATATTGTGTGTGGTTGTGGTATATGTTTTTGTATTTTGTGTATTTTCGATATTGAGTGCTTTGAATATTGTGTCATGTTTTGTATTGATTTGTATTTGTTCTGGTATTAGTTTGTTTTGTGTTTTATGTTTGTATATTTGTAAATTTTCCCAAATGTTCATTATGGTGCCTTTGTGTGGTATATGTTTTATTAGTGATACATTGGTTATGTTTGGAAATTCGTGTCCTGTGTTTATTGCATGTGTGGCTAAATGGATTTATATATTTCTGTTTGTTTGTATGCTTTTAGGTGTTCAAAGTAACGTTTTTTCAGCTATTTGTTTGTTTGTCCTATACAGGCTGAAGATGAGAGAACAGGAACTCCCGAAACATGTTCCAAATAAGGAAAAGAACATCTTGAGGTAATATAATTATAAATTTTAAATACTATATATATATATTGTAACAAAATACACAATTCGTTTACAAAATAAAAATTTTGTGGTTTACCAAAAATAACAAATTTTGGTTTTGTTTTTGAAAAATATTGTTTAATTGGTTTTTGTTGTTTGTATTTAGTAAATTAATTTTCGTAATTGACTCGTGTAAAAATTTAACTCTTTTGTTTCTGTTTCTGTTAATTGTATCACTTTACGTTTTAATAATTAACTTCCTCCTTAATTGTATTATCTCCAGCACTAATCGACAGACGTTTCTTCTTCTTAATTGAGTATTCTCCTTCTTTTTTTTTTTGGTAAAGGCCGCCTTTCGGATAGTCCGTGATCTCAATTTATCTTATTTTTAATTCTATTTATTAAATTTATAAATAAATAGAAACCAAATTGCAGAAATTTTAGATTTATTAACAATTGTATAATGTATCGAGTGTTAATCGATTATTCAACAGTAGTATCGACTCGTTCTCAGGGCTGTCGATTAATTTTTTACATCTGTATTTTCTATTAATCATTAGGTTGTTTTAACGGTTATTTTATATATAGTCAGAGAAGGGTAAGGTCAGGAAAGTATAACACTTACATGTAAAAAGCTTAATAATAAAAAATTACAAGTTATTAGTTAATATATAATGTTTATTAAAGAAAAAATTCGAACCATTGAAGACTGAATGATTATGTTGGTAAAGCTCGCTTTGAATTGTGGGAGTCAAGATGGCTTCTCCCGGACTGCGTATGTTAATCTGTAGCCGGCTCGACGAAATTTTCTTCCAATAAATGGTGCCTTCTCAATGTTTCCTCGTCTCCGCAGTTGTGATTATTCCTTCTGGTGTAAGTAGAATGGTTCTGGTTCAGTGTTTTGTGATTAGAAATCCCTTCAAACTCATACTTGTTTATTAGGTATTTTGGTTTGTTCTGGGTATCTTCCTTATTCATTCTTTGTTTCTTCATTACCATATAGTTATTATGTACGTTGGTTTGTTCTGGGTATCTTCCTTACTCACTCCTATCCTACCTGGGTATTTTCTTACTTTATTTTAGTTTTTTAATTTATTTTTCATTACACAAATTTGTTTTTTCTGTATTGTTACTTCTTCAAGTTATGATTGTATTTTATGGTGATACTTATTTGCTTTCATTTGGATTTTATTTTGATAGTTATTTTAATTGATATTTATTTATGATCATATTTCATTGTTTATTAAGTGGATAATCTGTCATGCTACAATATATATATATATATATATATGTATTGTTATAATCATGTATATATATAATATAATAATTACAAGTAATACTGTGTATATTTTGCTGTCTTGTGTTTCTCCTTAAAGCCACACTGCTGGGCTAGCCAACTTGTAATATAATAAAATTACAAGTTTAAGTTATGTATTTCTTGTTGTATTGATGTTAGGTGTTTTCGTGTGGTTGTAGACACGCACCGGTGCCTACTATAATGTTGGTTATAAAAGGTGTAATTTGCAATCGTAACTGTCATGTACCTCGAGAGCATCTCTCGCTCGTCTGATGAACTTCATTCATTCCATTGGTTGGTTTTTGATAGTCTCTGACCCAAAAGGCCTATATTTTATTAAAATATTTAATTTTTAGTCAAAATCGATTTTGGGTTGGAGACTTTTTCACGTCATCGACGGTACAAATTTTTAGTTCGAAAGTTAAAAACTATCACAACTTCCTTATTATACGTCCTATCGTTAATCGGTTTATATCACTGAACTCAGGGCGTTTTGCTTATTAAAATAAGTCCAAACACGCTTATTTTCTGTTCACTATCAATATTATTATATTGATTTTATTTATTATTTTTGGTACGTCTTATCTTTATAAGTTCGTATTACCAGATTTTTCTTAAATCTAATATAACATTTCTTATTTAAACACTTCGAGTCTATATCTCATTTGGTTTAAGTTACAATTTGTGAAAAACTATTTCCTACACAATTTTCGCTATGGTGTTACTCAGCGTCCATGTTGGATTTTTCACAAACATGCTTATTATTAAATATCCTTATCTAAAATGAACATATTATTACCTAGTATTACTAACAATGACTATTTACATACTTTTTTACTATAATATTGGTGTATTACCGTGGTCAATTCAGTATTTACATCATTTTAAACCTCTCACATAATGCTTATACAACTTTTCATCTTGTTTTCTATTTTTATTACATAGATTATATTATTTAATTGTTATAATTAGTGTACATACACAATAATTAATCTGTTATATTCAATGGTCATCTTTTAATAAACTCAGAACCTCCTAATTATTCAGTAGTGGCTCTGTCTATGTTGTGTCATGACATTATTGGTATTTATTTTTTCTAATATAATAACAAAAGTGTTATTGTCCTATTTGGATTGTATTCCTAAAGTAGCATTGGATATCAATCTAACTTTTAGTAATGTTTCCAATTACTTTTACATAGGTTTACTAGTTATATTTTTCATAACTAGCTGGTTGGTCATTGTTTGTTTACCTCTGTCCTTTTTCACATTGGACATTTGGTTTTCAAATGTTTATGTACAATATGATTGTTTTAGTGGTCATTATTTGTTCTCAAAGTAGCTCTGATATTTCCTCTTGCTACTGGTAATAATTGTAATACCTTGTTCTCAATATTTAGTACAGTATTTTCTTTAACTAACTTGCTATACACTGGTTTAGCTTACATTTGGTCATATATACATGGTTATTTTGTTTACAATAATTCAGTCATAATACTGTTCTTAACATGTTCAAAACTTGTTCTCAAAGTATTATCATATATTCCTTTCACTACTGGTACTATTCTGATAAACATTTACATTAGTTTTAATACTGTAGTTTGCTTAACTAAATTGGTACATTGTCTTATTTCTGTCTTTGACTGTGTCACTATGTCTGACTTGTTTTGTTTACATTGTTCTGTCTTATACATTATATTGTTTCTTTATATTTACTTGATGATCATATATTTATACTAATATGTATCATTTTCTGTTATAATAGGTCACTTCCTTGTGGGTGTTGTAACAATGTATCATCGGTTTTAGTGCAGTATCTACCTACACCTAAACTGACTCCATTATGGTATATTAACATAATACCTTCACTAATTTGTTACAAATGTTTACAACTCCTTCTAATACACTAATACAAATCTTTCTTATATTACTTACAATGTTTTTCTCTGGTCAATTGTGGAATCTAAATTCCTGTCATGTTTGACACTTAACAAATATTCTCTATTTGTTGTCAGTTTTTTGATATAAACAATAATATGATTGTTTTATATGTTCTGATCTGGTGGTCTTATAATTATGTGTGTTGGTCACAACTTTGTTAAATCAGTCACACTCATTGTTTGTGTTTATTTGACTATTTTTTAACCTTTGTTGCCTCATCATGAAATTAACCTATTTTTTCACACTGTAAACTTCCTCACTGTAATTGTTTGTGTGGTTTTCAGTTGAAATAATCAGTTATTCACCGGTTTCACATTTGTATTAAGTACACTTTTATTGTTTGTGTTTCTTTAAATGATCACACTGGTTTTCATGTCACACTTATAGTAATTTCTTTTGTCACTGACTGTTTCTTCTTTAAAATATATATGGTTCATTGATTCCTTACGTCTTTGGTTTCTCTTCATTCTTCTTCTTGGTCCTTCTTCTTTCTTCTTAATTCCAAATTTCATGGTAGTCGCTGTTTTCATTTTATTTCCATTGTCGTTGTAGCTTGATGATCCTTGTCTCGTTGATTCCCCTCACTGCTGGATATTATTTTCATTTATTCCCCTCACTGCTGGATCCTATTGGGTCTATTTATTAGTATTTTGTTTTGGTCTTGTGGCATTTTCTTTTTACGTTTTATAATTAAGGTTGACATATTCACATTCTCGTCTTCATTGTTGGATTCTTCTATTATTAGTTTTGTAGATACACAACTTATATACTTATCTTTGTTCATTTAAATATGTTCCCATGTCTCTTATCATACTTGACGTCATATATATTTATAGTATGTAACTACCATATTTTGGTACTGTTACAATATATATATATATATATATATATATATATATATATATATATATATATATTATAACAGCACCAAATATTAACTATTTGGGGTTATATGTTTACCGCATACTGAAAGCATATTTAAATAAAATGTACCAGTCAAAACTCCATTTGAATGTAGCGCATTGAAAATAATGCTGTGTAAAGCGACGCACACGTGGTCATTATGTAATCAGTTCGCTGTACAAGGAAGCGACCACACCCAAACTGTTAATTATTAATATCTCGGAAACTAATAAATAAAGGCGAAATCCAATATAGCCAAAATGTTTACCGAAATATTAATAATGACGTGTGCAAATTTGATGCAATATAATTAACAAATGAAAGAGTTAATTAAAATAATTGAATAACTTCTGTAAAAATAGAGTTACAGTAATGAGATTTTAGTATGTTATAAAGATAATAATTTCTGACAGATTGTATATTTTAGATTTCACACAACTTGGTTTGCAACCAAGTTATTGCAAAATTAAATAAGCACAGGATATCCGCAGCGGCAAATTGGTTCCGCCGGATAATTATATTAGATAATAATATTCTATTCTCCGTCTGTGGGAACCTAACTTCATTCTCACGGACCAAGGGAATTCAAAATTGTATGTGGTAGGGAGAGTGTGGCAGCCAATGAAATCATTTCACGCGAGCCCCGGCCAGTGCGGTGTTTTCTGGTTGAAAGATCACTCTTCTGTCAGTACTCACGAAGTTAAGACGTAGTCCTTCGATCGTCTAGTAACCAAAGTGGTGAAGATCAACAAGAAGACTCTACGTGGTCAACACACACGCAATTACGAACACACTAAGTACAGATCATCTGTATAGCTCGTAATTGTTGCGTAAAGGCGAGATACTCTTCAGTACATCAACCAAGCTTATTGTGTACTACCAGTTAGTCATAAGCACGCAAGAGATCCACCAGACTTCAAGACCAGACTTCAAGAATACAGCAGAGAGGCCGTCTAAATCATTGGTGAACAGCTGACGAGCAGAGCGACCACTCGAACGAAGCACACACACACACGCTGACGTGCAACGTGCGAACCGACGAGGGACAGGAAGCCGTTCCAGCGGACAGCAGCAGACGTTAAAATATTCACAAACAGCAAGGAAGCAGAGTGTTGCCGAATTTTGAACTCCACGACCGAATCCAGCAGTTCTAAGCAGATTACTTTCTCTAACCAAGGACTCGAATCGACGAGGGACAAATCGGAACGACATCCTCTTCAGTAACAGGAAAGCAAAATCCACTTATTTATTTTTCAGATCAAATTTTCTATTTTTTCAATTAAAACATTGTAATTCAAATAATTGAGGTGACAAACAAAAAGCAAAGACTCTAGTAATTAAAAAGTAAATTCGTTGTGATAATCTGTATAGCAGTTTAAGGCTTTAGTAAGTTATAGTTAAGAAATAGAAGTAGTATAAAAGCGCTATACAAATCTTAACTGACAATCTAATCTTAGATCATACTGCAGTAGATCAGAAGTAGAATCACTAGAAATGAAATAACGTGAACTAGACTGTCACGTCTAATTTATTTTAATTAATTATTCTAATTAATTTCAGAGTTTTATATTTTGTTTCATGAACATTTAGATTCAATTTAATTAAATAAATTTAATTAAATTCAAATCAATTAATAAATTAAAATTTAAATTGCAATTAACTCGCCAAAGAACGAGTTCAGTTTCTTTCAACTATTGACCAATCGAAAAACATTGATTCATTGTTAAGACTGTAAGAAATTCATAAAATAATAACCATTCTATTCTTGTGTGTTGTTGGTGTAATAAACAACGTTTTATTACCCCATATAACAGTGTTTTATTGTTGTACGATAAAGCCTACCAGTTTCACAAAACTCTCCCCCTTTAAAGTAACCTATTTTGTGTGTTGTTGTAATAAATTTAAGATTACTAGCTTGCGAACTTCAAATCCAAAATCCACACGCCCTAGTCGGAAGAATCTGCGAGATCAGACAGCAGGTGGGTACTCACACACAACACAACATAACAATAACGCATAGAAGTAGAGTTATAAATGGCGCTCCAATCTCGTGGGGCTCGAGAAAATTAATTAAATTCAATTTAAATTTAATTTTCACGTGTAAAACAAACTTTGCTGTTTTAACTCGTAAAACAGCTGGCGTCCAACTAAACAATCCCCAAAGAGTTTTGTGACTGGTGTTCGTACAGCAGTAAGGTTATTGTGTGTATTTGAACCTGTTCTGTGTATTTTAAATTGTTTATATTTGAAATTGTTGTGTATTTAAAATGGATATGGATAAAATACTTAAACAAATACAACAAATGAACGAAAATATGAATGCGAAATTTGAGAAAACAAATGCCGAATTAACCGCTAAAATAGACGCGAAATTTGAACAGAGTGCAGCCAAAGCTGATCTAAATATCGCAGAATTAACTTCTAAAATCGAGGCACAAAAAGTTAGTCTAACCGAGAAATTAGATCAAAGCAACGCTGACATAAACGCCGAGATTAAGCAAAGTAATAAAGAAAGTAGTAAAGAATTAACTGCGAAAATAGACGAAAGCGTAAACGAGTTGACCGCTAAGTCACCGAAATCGCGGAAAGCAATGCAAAAATCGCGGAGAGTAATAAAGAGCTAACCGCGAGAGTCGCAGAGATCGCTGAAAGAGTAAATACGGTCGATACTAAAATCAATGAACGGTTTAAGGTTTTTGAGACCACTATGCAAAAATCGTTTATTGAACAAGTAACACGTATGGAGGGCCGGTTCAAGGATCACATAAGCCGTTGCGAGAAGCAAACCCTAGACGTCTCAAGGAAGATGGAATCCCTAGAGGTAAAGATTCACGCGGACGTGACCGAAACGCAACGACGAGTAGATAAATTAGACGCTTCAATTGTAGAGACGCGATCTAACATTGACTCTAATAAAGAGAGTGTTTTACAAACGTTAAACGACGAGATTTTGAAAGTACGACAGGAGGTACGAAGGAGGTCTGCTCCAAATATTTTGGTACAAGGTCCTGTCGACGAGAAAAATCGCGTGTATTTTACGGGGGAAAATAACGAAAACCCCATCGAATTTTTATTAGCGTGTGAGAGTGAAATGGCTAGAGTAGGTTCCCGACTAGAAGATCAAGACAAAATACAGTGGGTGGTTAACGCGATGCGTGATTCGGCGCGTAAGTGGTATAACATTGTACGCGATAGAGTGTCCACATACGCGGAGTTCAAACAAAAATTTGAAAGCCGGTACTGGAACTCGCATACCCAACGACTTCTGCGCAATGAACTGGAATATGGCCGATTTGATAAGAAAATGGGTATTACCGCCGAAAATTATATAATCCAGCAGGTCGAACGCGCGAAGCATTTAACCCCAGCATTTGCGGAGATTGACATAGTCACCAAGCTTGCCTACCATTTTAATCATAACATTAGAGTAGCTGTATTTACGCAGGGTATTCCCACGGTAGACGAACTCCTCATTCTAGTGTCCCAAAGTGAGACGGTTTTTGATTTTGGTGGGTGGCGTTATAATCCCGATTTTCGCCGAAATAATGAAGGGCAGAATACGCGACTACAGTACCATCAGCAAACGGATCAAAAACCGAGTACCAGTTCTACTCCACCCCAAACACCGTCAAAACAGCCAAATAAAACCTTTGAGTACAAGGGTAAACAAAATTTTGGTAGACCAAAGGGGCAGGGTAAGGGCAACGACGGGGCACAAATTAGAGCGATTCAAACGGTCGAATTAGCCAAAGCTGATACAACTGAAAAAGACAGCGACTCCCAGGGCAATAAAAACTCGAACAATAAATCGAAAAATTACCAAGCTACAAAAAACGTGCCAAAATGCGCATCCAGCAAGGACGCGCTATAAATTCGGCAAAATTGTGTAAATATAAGCATGTTAATTATAAGGATTATATATTGTGTGAAATGTGTACTTTTAATTATGTAACTTGTGTGCCAGTTAATAATGTGTTCCCACCGGATGTCAGGGATTCGTTGCTAGAATCCGGTCCCACGCGACAAAGGCCCGTGAGCGCGGCGTGTCCGGTGTTACACGCCTTTGTCAATAGCGTTCCCACACGGATTCTGTTGGATACTGGTAGCGTCGTTTCCGGCGTCAGTGAAAGGTTCCTGCGTACCAATAAAAAATATTTTCGTAAGGCCCCATCACTCCCAATCAATCAATTTTATATACGAACCGCTACCGATACAAAAGAAAAAATTGACACTCAATACTATCTAACTATCATGATAGACAACGTGCAATTTGAAGTGTGTGTAGTGGCTATAAACAATTTAATATGTGATATGTTATTGGGGGTAGATGTATTAGAACATATACGTGCGGAAATTAACACCAGTGAACACTTATTAAAATGTACCATTGACAATGTTAGTTAAACTTTTAAATTGAACACACAGACACACACACAAAACCATGGTGACCCAATTAAAATCACACGGCCACCAAAACAAGTAATTCATTATAAAGAATGTGAAGAGGGAGAGACCACCTTAGATTCCCGAACTGAACGGAGGTTGTCGTCGCTGCAAGAAGAATTCAGCGATATCTTCAGTGAAGAACATTCAATCTCGTCAGTGTATGAACACAGAATCCACCTCACAGAGCCGGAGAAGTTCATAAGGAGAATCTACCAGGTCCCTATAAAATACCAGGCCGAGGTCCAGCAGGAGATACAGCGGATGTTGGATGAAGATATTATAGAGAGATCCAATAGCAGCTTCCTCAACCCACTGCTAGTCGTCCGCAAGAAGACTGGAGAAATCCGACTCTGCCTGGATATGAGGAACTTAAACAGTCTCGTAGAGAAAGAGTTTGACTGCGCACCAACAGCGGAGGACCTCTTCATTAAATGTGAAGGAGCCAGGTACCTCACGAAGTTAGATCTAACAGCAAGCTTCTGGCAGGTCCCGCTGTGTGAGCAAGATCGTAAGTATACAGCATTTATATTCAATAACAAATGCTATCAGCACAAGGTGGTACCTTTTGGCCTTAGCACGAGTCTCGCTGCGATTGTAAGATGCCTCGAGAGAGCTCTAGGACCTGAGGTAGACCCATACACTGTAATATTCGTTGATGACATCCTCGTCATATCCCGCACGTTGGAGGAACACTTCGAGCACCTGCGGAGCGTCTTCCAGAAGCTGAGGTTAGCAAACATCAAGCTCAAGCTACACAAGTGCGAGTTTGTAAAGTCTCAAATGAAGTTCCTGGGACATATAATCTCAGCTACAGGTATCAGTACGGACCCAGAAAAGCTCAGGAGTATTATGGAGTTCCCGGTGCCCAAGAACCTCAAAGCACTGCGAGCATTCCTTGGACTCACGGGATATTACAGGAAATTTACCAGCAAATACGCCGAATATACAGTCCCGTTGCTATAGCTGGTACGCAAAAATATAAAGTGGAAATGGGGTTCTGAACAGAACGATGCGTTTGAGAGGGTTAAGGGCCTGTTCCAATCTAATTTACAATTATTCCATCCACAGCAGGGTAGGAAGTACGTAATGTACACTGACGCTAGCGAGTACGCTATCGGCGCCGTGTTGCACCAAGAAGACGAACAAGGTAGTCTTCATGTTGTAGCATACGCCAATAGAACGCTCAAAGGCGCTGAGTTGCACTATTGTACTTCCGAGAAAGAAATACTCGCCATAATAAACGCACTCAGAAAATTCAGACACTACCTATACGGTACCCATTTCGAGATCCACACTGATAATCAGGCGTTATCGTTTATATTAAAATGTCGATTAGCAAATTCCCGACTAACACGATGGATGTTAGCTATTCAGGAGTACTCATTCACTATTAAATATTGCAAAGGATCAGAGAATACCACCGCAGACACTCTAAGTAGATATCCGCCCGTAGAAAAGGAGGAGGTATATGAAGCAGCTGACGACGAGTTGAGAGTGTTAAATATGCAATACACGGTCGCGCCTGAAGCTACTAATATGCTACAGAACTTAGGACGCGAGCAGGACGATAACCTCGCACTCCTTGCTAAAAAGCTAATGTTAGCAGCACACCCGAATCCTCACTATCTTATACAAGACAATATATTGTATAAATTGTTACAGGGCGAATGGAAAGTGGTATTATCTCCAGCGATGCTTGCGTGTGTAACACAATCTTTACATATAAAAATGGCGCACGCATCTCCTGTAAAATGTGTCAAAATATTGCAGGAGGATTTTACAATAACCAACATGTACCGTAGGGTAAAGAAATTGCTAAAAACATGTTATCCATGTCAGACAGCGAAAGTACCAAACTTGCACACTTACGTTCCCATGGCCAATGTGATAACGGAAGGTAAGGGACAGATGATCGCCATCGACTTTCTGGGACCATTACCCAAGGCTACCAGAAATCTAAAACACATGGTAGTTTGCGTCGATGTGTTTACTAAAAAAGTTAGCCTTTATGCGATCCCTAGGCCCACCACAAAGCCCTTTTTAAATATTATACTTAATAAGTGTATCCCACAACATGGACCAATAAGGAATGTACTTAGTGACCAGGGAAAGCAATTCCAAAACAAACACTGGGCAGCCACCCTGGAACGTAACGGTATCAAAGCAGTCCTAACCTCGATACGACGACCACAGGGAAACCTTGCCGAAAGGGTGAATCGGGAAATCGGTAAAATGTTCCGTATCTATTGCTATAAGGAACAAAGTAAATGGCCCGAGTTCTTACCATTCTTCGAAAAGGCAATAAATGAGAGTTATCACGATACCACGGAATACACACCAGCAGAATTAGACTCTGGAACCACGCCAGAGAGGTTTTGGAATAATTATTTAAGTAGGCCAAAGACTTATAATCTACCTCTGCCGGTGCAATGTAAAAATCAACTTGTGAGGGAAAGAATAGTTGAAAAAGGGCGAAAAAGGGCAGACAAATTTAATACGACTCATATACTAACGAACTTTGTAGTAGGTGAGAAAGTACTGCTCAAGGCGAATCCTGTAGGCCGAAGAGACATAAATGTGGCCGCAAAGTTTTTTCGTTTATATAATGGTCCCTATCTGTTGGCTCAACAACTCGCGCCTCACACGTTTATCGTTACGACGCTCGACCGAACGAAAACGATCGGTAAATACCATGCGAGCTCTTTGAGAAAATACTTTGAGTAGCATGGCGTTCCAAAGCGCGTCGCGACGAAATAATAAGACTTTAAAAAAATAAATAGTATTTAGAGTTAATAATAATTGTATTATAACAATTAAATTTAAAATAAATAATTTGTGTTTTATAATATTATTAATAATAATTATAGATAACTTGTGTAGTAATAATAATATTTTTCTATCGCGATAAACAACGAGCGTGTACAACCGAACGAACACACAGCAGGAAATAGTTACGTCACGCGATAACCTGCTGACCGACATTTGGAACTAGGTCAAGCAATTAGACGCGCGCCAGGCGATAACGGTTGTAAATACTGTCAGCAAATTCTTTTGTGCGTGTGCCACTGTTTACAAACAAAGATACCGGCCGTTCTGAAAACATTTATACGCAAATGATTTCAAATGTAATATTATTAACAAGAGTATGCAGAATTAAGTTGTATGTAATGAAAAAATATTAACACACATGTATGTTTTTCTTTTGAATAAGTAATACAATGTATAGGTAATAAGTATAATGATTACAGAATATGTGTGTAATGATTAAGAAAAAAAAAATAACTGTAATTATTACATTCATTTTTTTTTTAAAGCGGGTGTGGGAATATATAACAGCACCAAATATTAACTATTTGGGGTTATATGTTTACCGCATACTGAAAGCATATTTAAATAAAATGTACCAGTCAAAACTCCATTTGAATGTAGCGCATTGAAAATAATGCTGTGTAAAGCGACGCACACGTGGTCATTATGTAATCAGTTCGCTGTACAAGGAAGCGACCACACCCAAACTGTTAATTAATAATATCTCGGAAACTAATAAATAAAGGCGAAATCCAATATAGCCAAAATGTTTACCGAAATATTAATAATGACGTGTGCAAATTTGATGCAATATAATTAACAAATGAAAGAGTTAATTAAAATAATTGAATAACTTCTGTAAAAATAGAGTTACAGTAATGAGATTTTAGTATGTTATAAAGATAATAATTTCTGACAGATTGTATGTTTTAGATTTCACACAACTTGGTTTGCAACCAAGTTATTGCAAAATTAAATAAGCACAGGATATCCGCAGCGGCAAATTGGTTCCGCCGGATAATTATATTAGATAATAATATTCTATTCTCCGTCTGTGGGAACCTAACTTCATTCTCACGGACCAAGGGAATTCAAAATTGTATGTGGTAGGGAGAGTGTGGCAGCCAATGAAATCATTTCACGCGAGCCCCGGCCAGTGCGGTGTTTTCTGGTTGAAAGATCACTCTTCTGTCAGTACTCACGAAGTTAAGACGTAGTCCTTCGATCGTCTAGTAACCAAAGTGGTGAAGATCAACAAGAAGACTCTACGTGGTCAACACACACGCAATTACGAACACACTAAGTACAGATCATCTGTATAGCTCGTAATTGTTGCGTAAAGGCGAGATACTCTTCAGTACATCAACCAAGCTTATTGTGTACTACCAGTTAGTCATAAGCACGCAAGAGATCCACCAGACTTCAAGACCAGACTTCAAGAATACAGCAGAGAGGCCGTCTAAATCATTGGTGAACAGCTGACGAGCAGAGCGACCACTCGAACGAAGCACACACACACACGCTGACGTGCAACGTGCGAACCGACGAGGGACAGGAAGCCGTTCCAGCGGACAGCAGCAGACGTTAAAATATTCACAAACAGCAAGGAAGCAGAGTGTTGCCGAATTTTGAACTCCACGACCGAATCCAGCAGTTCTAAGCAGATTACTTTCTCTAACCAAGGACTCGAATCGACGAGGGACAAATCGGAACGACATCCTCTTCAGTAACAGGAAAGCAAAATCCACTTATTTATTTTTCAGATCAAATTTTCTATTTTTTCAATTAAAACATTGTAATTCAAATAATTGAGGTGACAAACAAAAAGCAAAGACTCTAGTAATTAAAAAGTAAATTCGTTGTGATAATCTGTATAGCAGTTTAAGGCTTTAGTAAGTTATAGTTAAGAAATAGAAGTAGTATAAAAGCGCTATACAAATCTTAACTGACAATCTAATCTTAGATCATACTGCAGTAGATCAGAAGTAGAATCACTAGAAATGAAATAACGTGAACTAGACTGTCACGTCTAATTTATTTTAATTAATTATTCTAATTAATTTCAGAGTTTTATATTTTGTTTCATGAACATTTAGATTCAATTTAATTAAATAAATTTAATTAAATTCAAATCAATTAATAAATTAAAATTTAAATTGCAATTAACTCGCCAAAGAACGAGTTCAGTTTCTTTCAACTATTGACCAATCGAAAAACATTGATTCATTGTTAAGACTGTAAGAAATTCATAAAATAATAACCATTCTATTCTTGTGTGTTGTTGGTGTAATAAACAACGTTTTATTACCCCATATAACAGTGTTTTATTGTTGTACGATAAAGCCTACCAGTTTCACAAAACTCTCCCCCTTTAAAGTAACCTATTTTGTGTGTTGTTGTAATAAATTTAAGATTACTAGCTTGCGAACTTCAAATCCAAAATCCACACGCCCTAGTCGGAAGAATCTGCGAGATCAGACAGCAGGTGGGTACTCACACACAACACAACATAACAATAACGCATAGAAGTAGATTTATAATATGTATATATATATATATATATATATATATATATACAAACACTTTTTGCTACAGTCTATTTCTTTATGTATATATAATATGTTTAATATTTACATTTATTTTACCTCAAGATGTTTTTCCCTGTGTGTAACATGTTTTGGGAAAACTATTCTTTCCATCCTCAGCCTTCTTAATTTTGAATCTTGTGAATCACTGGTGTTTGATTGGTTGTTGTTACGGTTTCTTGTTGGTTTTCGGTTATTACTGTGTGTGATTGTGGTGTATATATTAGCATTTTGTGTATTTTCGTAGTTGAGTGCTTTGAAAATTGTGTCATCTTTATTGATTTGTATTTGTTCAGGTATTAGTTTGTTTTGTATATTTTTTGTTTACACATTACATCATCATTTTATCTATCAAGAGGATATATATAAAGAGAACGAGACTTATCGATGTTATCTGAAATGTTACCTACAACAGAGAACGGTTGATTCCGAAGACAGAAGAAGGTATAGATATCACTGAAAAACATGAAAAGAACATGTGAGAGAAAAATGGGTTATCGAATGACGGAGAAATACAGAGATTACACAGCAGAACTTTGTGAACAAACGTTTTTCATTTTATATAGATGCTGAACCGTATTACTGTTTATGGGTAAAGGTCACTATTTGATTTTGTCAATAGTTAGCAGTGATGAATTCCTTTCTTCACCTTTTTTCCTAGCCCACAGCGTTCAAATCTAACCAACTTTGCACTGAATTTATATAAATCAGGCAGTAATATCGCTGTTAGTAATAACCAACCAAGAACTGAACACTCTTTTGAATGAACCAGATAGTGTGAAAATTATAAAGCTTGGTAGACTCAGGTGGGCTGGACACGTGATCAGAGTGGGGGAGAATGAAATACCAAGAAAGGCACTCACAGAACAGATCTATGGCACCAGGAGAGTTAGTAGACCCAAACTACGTTGGGAAGACGGTGTGAACTACGATGCGCGCCATATCCTTGGGACCCGGAACTGGAGAGCAGCTGCACTTGACCGGGACAACTGGTGAAGGCTCAGTTTATGGGTTGTTGCGCCGCTGAAGAAGAAGAAGAAGAAGAAGGGAAGAAGAAGAAGAAGAAGAAGAAGAAGAAGAAGAAGAAGAAGAAGAAGAAGAAGAAGAAGAAGAAGAAGAAGAAGAAGAAGAGAGAAGAAAAAGAAGTATCCCTGTATTAGCGTTTAGAGTAGGCGTTGCATTTTGCATTGTACTTAAACACACGCCCACCGCGGGTATATGCAGAAGTGCGTTTACACTCAGTACAGCACACGTATCGCTTACAGGAATGACTGTAATCAACTTAAACACATATAATATTATCAGTAGTATTGTAGTGGTCAGTAGCGTATATACATTTTGGTTTGGGGAGGGTCCGGGGTCGGGTCGTCTTCATAGAAAAGAAAAACAAGTTAAGACTAACCAATACTACTATCTTTAAAGTGGCTGAAATCGATCCCAATAAGTAAACTATAATAACATTATAAAAATACGCGTTATTGAAACATTGTTAACAAGATATTTACTGACTGAAATGATTTTTCTACATTCCATATTTCAAACATGTACGCTGATAATGTGTAATACACCTGTAACCTGTTTGTATATTTAAAGAGGAGTTACTACTATATTATCTTAGGTCTACACATCTGAAAAAATCATAAAACAGCTTAACATTTAAGAGAGTAGCAGAATTCACATTATTGTAGTAAGGGTCGTTATATGGATGCATGGGAAGAATTTGAAATCTATAGTGGACATAACCCAGTTACTCATGATGGCATACTTAACGATAAAGTAAATTTCAAATCAAACCCGTTATACAACACCGCGCTACAATCGATTATGAGATAACACACGACTAGACACGCGTTTGCTCAGTGTCCAGTGGGCCTTGCGCAGTGCACTGTGTCGGACGCTTGTATAAGTTTTACAATTATACATTGTAATAAAATCAATTAAATTAGATTGGATTGAGTCTGTGTGTTCTCAATTGGTGTGTTTAATTGGTGTGGCTCTCGACGTCTTACTGGCCTGAAACACTTCCTTAAGTTTCCCAGCTGGTCGAGTTCCAATTGTAGCAAGACCTGTCAGATAGCGTAATGTTGTTGAAGAAATGTATATGTAGCTTCACCAAAAGTTTCAAAACACAAATTGTTGTTTTGAAGAAAATTTAAAAAAAAATTATGTTAAAAAAAAATATAATTAAAAAAAAATTTCCTTTTTATTAATTAATTAATTATAATCAATTAATTAATATAGGGCTGTGATGTTTTAAAAAGCGTAACACTCTTCTGAAAATTTTTATTAAAGTTCTGGTATTTTTTAAATAAACTACCACCACTCATAAGATTGTCTCCAAACCAATCGATACTTGTTTACCTTTTCGTTTTTGTAGGTTATATTCACTTATAGGTGGTAAAGTCCTGGTAGATTGTTAATTAGAATTATATTAGTGGCAATTAGTAATATTTGTGAAATAAAGAACTATTTAGTAGTGAAAAGTATTAGGATTTTATTAGATATTAGCAATATTGACTCTTATCGATTATAATATCGACTCTCAGGATATCGAAACAGTTACAAAGTATATTATATAAAATTCAAACAGGGTTCTTTAAACAGCCAATTATTATCAAAGTCAGAGAAATCGGGCCAATATTTAAAAAGTATAACGTTACAACAAGTTCATAATTATTACTAGATACAGACATTGAATAATAAATTTGAAAATAATATAATTGTTTTCACCAACAGCTGACGTGAGCACGGAGAAGGCATTGAGATTGGCAAAAGCAAATGGCCGCCATCCAGTTGATCAAAATGTCGCTCGATTCTGCTATGTTCTGAATAATGTATTTTCTGGCAGTATTCCTGTTCTGGTGTCTGCAAATCTCTTTTTAAATGTTGTGTAGTGCCTTGTGTAAAGTTTCTGGGTTGTATTTTGTGTATCTGTGTAAATATAAGTTCAAACACTTTTCCCGATTCCGACACTAATATGGTTATTGTATTATACAGTTTTCTGGTGTTTTGTGGTGTTTTCCGGGGTAGATATGTATTGTTCAGTGTTATTTAATCTTTCTTGATTGTTTCTGTCATAATGTGAGTGTTCTAGAAGTATTTTATAAGCCACTCGCGATTTCACAAAAACGTACTATTCACTCGCCCGACATTACCGTTGTAAGTTAGGTTAGATTCGTCATAAAACGCTTGTCAAGTTAACCGTTCAAATACCAATAATCAACTATCTTATTTCCTCCAGTTTCAATTAAACTCTTAGCCAATATAATATTATTCTTAACATTGTTCAAATATAATTTCATATCCTGTGCATATATAATAATACACTATATGATTGCCTAAACTTTGGTTATTTATCAATTTTATTTACTAGATGTTATTTAAATTAATCTTTCAGTTCATTCGGCTTATTTTAAGATTAAATAATGCCGTTTTATAGTGTTTTCTGTCCAAAATTAGTAATTTTACTTTCATTTTGTATTCTCTGAAAAGTCAAAACATCTCCAAAATTTACTTCCTGTTATTATGTAAATTCAGCCATTTTATCAGTTATATTTAATATTAATAATCTTATATTGTATTAAAAGGTTTATATTCCCTTATTTTTTTTAATTAATTGAATTAGTTGATAAAATTTTATACTGAAGTAACTGAATTAAGCTAATTAAATAAGAAAAACATACTAATTTACTAACTTTATGCGAGCGTTATTTAGGTGTAACATTTTTTACCATATATATGTAATGACTGGTGTCATTACAATTTGTCTTCTAAAACGTTTCATAAGTCATGATCTTTTATAAAAATCAATGCACAAATAGTTCAACTTATCGTAGCTTGTTCGTTTTATTATAGCCTGTTTTTGTTTATTTAGTTTTACCCATTTTCTCTTTAAATTATAAATTCTGTACATTAATGATAGATTGCAACTATTAAAGTGCACAATTGAGAGATAGGGACTTTACATTCAATTAAGAAGTAATTTACTTTTTAATTTATAATTGTTGTGAATTGAATGCCAAAGCTTAAAATAGATTAAACTAATAAACACTAAACTAAGAGACTATTAATTTTGTTCTTATCAAATTTACGTGAACACTGAAATATTTCTGGAGTATTTGTGTAAATATGAAATAAAGTAGGAGTACTAATGTAAATAAATACTTGTTAGACAGTTACGTATTATATACTGATCAAAGTTAGGTATATCAGCAAACGTAATGAATTATCTAAAATGTGCATTATTATTTTAAACCATCACTCGTTTTTACGCGGATATAAAGCATAACTTATTTCGTTCATCAACCTGACTAGTGTATATAAATCACAACTAAACAGTACGCAACGTACGTACGTAAGGACTACGTATGCGAGGTCACAGACCGAATGAAAACGAGTTTGTTTATTAAGTGGAAGCCAGAACAGCATTGAATATTATGTCTTCAATTGTATACACAGCTGGTGTATGTTATTAAATAATTCTCCTTGATAGTACAACATCTGACGACTATATTGCTACATACCTTCTTGAAACAATTTGTTAGTCATCACTATGAGAACTTGTACACATGACAATTTGTGGTAAGCAGTTCTAACTAAGGCTAGGCGCACACTTGCGATTATCTGTCGCAACGAAAAAAAAACGTGGTCGCGAAAAAATATCGAAGTTCGCACACTTGGCGATAAATCAATCGCAATTTTACCATAATTTTTTGTCATTATTTGTCAGTATAGAAAGGACGTCTTAGAAACAACTTGTCTTGTGGCTTTGATTTTGCGCTTAAAAGGAAAACAGAAGCGATACAAAAAGAATACTGGGTACATCCAATTATCAGTCAGAGGACGCTGAATGGACAGTTTTATAAAATTCATGCGGATTTACGATTACACCCCAAAGAATTTTTCAATCGAACGGACTTTCCTAACTGTATCGGTGCTGTGGATGATAAGCACATAAGACTAAAGAAACCCGAAAACTCCGGTTCACAATTTTATAATTATAAGAACTTTTTCTCAACGATACTTCTCGGCGTAGTTGACGCTGACTACTGTTTCACAGCAATTGCTGTAGGATCATGCGGTTCAATTGGCGATTCTAATTTACTTATTCAAAAATTCAAATTTTGTTCGAAGACTACAAACCAACAAAATGAACATTCCTAACGCACAAACGTTACCGTACGATGAGCTAGGGAAACCTATGCCATTTGTTTTCGTAGGAGACGAGGCATTTGCATTGTGACAACATATCCTTAAGCCTTATCCGAGGAGAAACCTAACAGTTAGGCTACACAACGAGTTTATAACTACAGATTTCTTCTCCTTCGCAGATAATTCACTCCAATTTCGTATTAGGCCTACATTTACGCACACCTCGCCCCACAGTTTGTCTTTTATATTACGGTCTCTGTATTCTTTTAACCGCTTATTGAACAGAGCTGGTCGTTTTTCAGTTTCAATGATAATTAGCTCTGGGTCGAGGACACAATTTACAGCATCCTCAGATTCGGTGCCAGACATGGTGCTAGTCTACTCAGGAATACACTCGTCTCAAGACTAACAGCCTAGCAATCGTGGCTACAGAATCGCAAGTGGGTGCAGGTCTGTACATAACTGTGCTTTATTTGAGCCAGCGACAATCGCGTCGCTGATAAAATTGAACATGTTCCTACTTTTTAATCGTTGCAATTTCTCAGTCGCAAGTGAGTGCACTGGCATTTGAAACTATGTGTTCCATTAATCTGTCGTGCAACAAAAATCGCAAGTGTGCGCCTAGGCTAACCGATTATCCCACCGTGAATTGACCACAGGACCGTATTTTCCTAAAAAATAATTATTTTCTTATAAATGAAAAAATCTGGTAACATCAGGTCGCCAAGTAATTGACATTTCTTTCTAAGTGACTTCCGTAATTATATAAATTTAGTGTTAATATTTATGTAAATTCTGAAAACATGGAGTTCGTTAATATTCTTAAACAATTAATTTGAGAAGGTTTCCTTACAAAAGGCTTCGTTTTACCTCGGTCTAGTCTGCAGTGAGACTAGAGATCTTCCTTCCACAATTTTTTTATAAAGAAAAGAAAGATTACTCAACCTTTTTTTCAATTTTCGTCTTTATAGATCACATTGTAACTCTCATTTTATAATATATTGTTATTATTATGTTCTACTATTTGTAACATATGAAAATCTAAAATAGTGAAACCATATCAGAACACTGGCTTCACCAACATGAATTTTATGCCTTGAAGGATTTTCGCCTTGCTACAGAAAAGCACAAAACCACGAAACCTCAAATTTTGCAGTAAAGGTTATTTCAACCAGTAGAACAATTTTTATTCAGATTTGAAAACCTTCTTAATTAAACTTCTTGAATAATACGACCAAATTAGCTAAATCAAAAAAATTCAGCACACTTTTAGAAAATTAATATTCTTTAGAAAATATTTGTTAGCACTTACAGGCTATTAAACGCTTCACTTTGGATATAGGGCTAGTTATTAATATTAAACACATTACTATTATTAGTATTGTTATTATCATTACAAATATTCCGTTCCCAGTATTGTATTATTGATATTACGTTTATGAACTGACATAAACGTGCGAATACACAGACACGCGCTTGCGCGCTTGCACAAATACAAACTAATGAGATTTCCATACATCTGATGTTGAAGACTTCAATCGTGGATATTTTATAGATACAACGTTTTTTAGACTTTGCTTATTGTGGGAAACATATTGTATAGAATACTGTAACATTCAAGGAAATTTGTTTAATTTATTCAGCTGTTAAGAAAGGATACTTAAATTCGATTGAATTTTGTAATGTTCTAAATTACATTTACAAAGTTCTAATCTAAATTAAGATTAAAAGTGCCGTTGATTCACAAGAATTTATTTTCATGCGTTTTCTGACACTTCTTTACATAACGAGAACTCATATTTTAAAATTTACAATTCAGGTCAAATTAGGTAGTAATCCAGTCCCGTTCTCGATGTGCCACTATTAAAGGCGAAACATAATTCTTATCACAAATAATGAAGCTTTTTAGAATTGGTATTGCTAGATGGTAACTAAATAATCAAAATATTTTATACAATTTGTAGGTTCATTGTCATTAGGGAAAATATAATTGGTAAAAATATTGCGGATTCCTTCTTTTCAAGAACTCTATTTTGTACTCCTTTAATTGCTCCCCGCATATTTGCACCGTTATCGTTACCCTGAGAGCGACAATCTTGTAGTGGGTTGTTAAGGCTATCTAAAGTGGAAACAATCTCGTTGGCAATCGCCTCTCCAGTCTTGCTGGTCTTAAAATACCTTGCTCTTTTGTGCTTAAATAACAAATTTACTATATTTGTTCCTTTATCATTATTGATGTAAATTATTGATTTTACTCTTTACATATAAAAGAAAATGATAATAATCTCTAAGCCAATTTTCGACCACAAATTTACTTAAATCGGTCACATTTTAAAGCCACAGTCTATAAATGTTGTGGATTTTGAATTTTTTTCCACTAGCCCGGGCCCCTATGCCACGGCATACGCTGGGCCCTCCCTTGTGGGGGCCATGCTCTACAAATTCCTATAAACAAGTGATTAATACAAGGGATCAAATTACGTAGCCTCTTGTGCTTGCGTGGGGTTTCCGACAATTATCTTACCCCCCCCTCTCTCTCTCTCTCTCTCTCTCTCTCTCTCTCTCTCAAACACACACACACACACACACACACACACACACACACACACACACACATTGCTTTTCTATCGTAGTGACTATTTCAGTCTTAAATACAGATACTCACTGCGTCCCTTTCTCTGCTTGTCAGCCTGTAAATTTCTTTTTATTACCCTCTCTTGCTATCTGCTGAGTAGCTAATCCTAAACTAAGCCTCAAATTAGATGAAAACTATGCATACCATTTATAGTTACTTAACCGTACTACATAAAGCAGGAATCTTACTAAACAAAACGAAAACTGGTGTTTAGGGATTACGCTCTTTACAGGGCAGCAGCTAGAGCCCCGACATAAAAAATTGCTACTCAGTGAATTAATATTATTGGTTGTGCATACCAATTAGAGCTAGTAGGGCACATTAAATTTCAGAATCAAATTTAGTTTTACATGGTTTACGTAATACGTAAGTGGCTACAAACAACTTACGAGTGAAAGTATTAGTATAAACCAATATTAGTAACATCAACACAGGCAGGTGATGTAAGGATATATATGGAATTGTATGATCTCAGTCGTTGCCTGCATATGGGTATCAGACAAAACAGTTTTACTGTTTACAGACATAAACAGTTTTACTGTTTACAGTCATATGTTCTTGTTTGGCTTTAAAACATTAATCAATGTTATGTGACCTTGCACACTTTTTTGGGGGGATTTTCATCGTTGATAAAGCTTGTCTACTGGCTAGATGACATGCTGAAAAATAGACACAACACATTATCACTGAACTAAGTCATGTATACAAAAGAAAAAAATACTGAGCAATAGGCTTCCACTTTAAGCAGGATTATTATCCATACCAACTCCACTTCCACTTCTACGTAACCTGCTCGAGACAAGCATAACTCTTAACGTTGCGCATAAACCGTGGTGACAAACATTTTGAACTGTATATGTAATACAGTTTGCGTACCTTTATCTCTCAATTACTGGCTGTCAGTTTATCTCTGTCTGTCTGGCTTTCTCTGTCTCTGTCTATCTCTATTACACACGTACGCCGCACACAGACACGCGCCTGGCACGCAAGCGATCGCGAAATCAAACACAGTTTTCTTGTCTTTTTCCCACAATTTCAGTCTCAGAAATAAACCCTCATTGACCTTTTCCTATCTCCCTCTTACTTTGTCACTTTGTAAACTCTTTCATCAATCCTAACCTATACGTCGATTAGATCGAAACTAGGCATAACACAATTAGTAGTGGTTTAATCGAAGTCCCTAAACCAGAAAAATAATTGGGTCATTTGAGTGAAAATCAGAATCTCAAATTTCTTGGGCGTAAAGCAATTATTGGAAGAGGAATAACCAAATTTGTATTTATAATACACATGTTTTAAATAAAACAGTGTTTTTATGAATTACTAATAATTATTTTGTGAAGCGAGAATTGAAGAACAACCATACAATAAATCCTAAAAATCCCAAAGAATCGTATATCTGTTAAAATTCTCTGAAGTCTGTCATCCGGCTGGGTTTTTATAATTTTTGCATATTTGTGATCCCATTTTGGAGCCTTGGGGGCAGAAAATTTTGAAATATTCAAAACTCTACACTATATTTAGATTTAGATTTAGATTTAAATACTCTTTAATTTGATATCCCACATGGAATTCACAATTTTATTATATTAAAGTTTTAATATTGTTCTAAGGCTTTCACGGCCGGTGTTAGTTGTATTAGAAGTACCGGGCTGTTTGGCTGTGGTCCAGGGTTATCAAACAAACCAAACGTTTCAGGAGCACCACTGGCTGCCGTCATCAGTGGAATTCGAGTCTACCTGAATGTGGGTTGTTAAACGTCAGGCCCACCAACTGGTGAAACGTCAGGTACTTATTTCGTAAATTTATAAGTACAGGTAGCATCACGGGACATCTTCAGCCTTCACCACAGAACTGTGAGCCTGCTGTTTAACAACCCGTGTTCAAACCTGTAAGATATAGTGAAGTAAGATATTCAAACCTGTAATTATGCCTTTGGATGAAGACATTTTGAAATTTGCAAGTATGCTCAGAAATATGGAAACTGAATATCAACAAAAGGTTGAGAAAGAAGTAACAGTGTTGAATTATGAAACGCTGTGCAATGTTACTATCTGCCACATATTGACATTAAATAGGCGACGACCTTTTGAACCAACACATTCAGAAATTGAATTTTATATGAGGAAGCAAAGTGATACTAACCAATTCTCTCCAGATGTGCTAAAAACGTTAGCCAAAGAAGAAAAACTATCACTCGGCGAATTAACGTCATACGTTGTGCCGACGAAAGGAAATGAGGATATGCTACAGTATATGCTAAGAGTATATATCTGTTTGCGAGACCGGGTTTAAAAACCCCATTTGATGGTTCCAAAGTAATGAGGGAGATGAAATTACTTTGTCCGAACTTAAAAATAACCGAGTATTTAACTGCGACTTTATTGCGCCATCATGTAGCTACAATGGCGCATGTAAAAGGTCCTGCACTGTCTAAGAAAGTCAGTAAATTTATGTGCCATACACAGTCTGTCCACGACAAAAATTACGTGACTCCATTAGTTAGAAAATCGTGGCGTCGTGGTGAATTACTTAGCCAAACTAGAAGGAACAACGCTTTTTCCAAACGAACCTATAGAGAATCCAGTAAACGAACGTCATATACACATACCAGACGAAGAAGAAGAAATTTCCGATGACGACGGACCAAAAACACATAAAAGAAGAAGGCGGTGGACAGAAGAGGAAAAAACATAGTTTTATCAGAATTCTCTGAATATATAAAAAAAAGGTATTAACCCGGGCACAAAAAGGTGCAAAACGTTGATTGACAAAAACGAAATCCTGTTATAAGGACGTACCCCTCCCCAGATTAATGCATTTGTTGACAACATAAATAAAAAACAGTAAAGCTTCCATCCTCATTTTCTTATTTAAAACAGGTATAACATTGCATTAGAACATTAACATTAACATTAACATTAAATTTTACACAGTAGGCTGTATTTCTACACTGTAATGAAATTGGATATTATTTCCGCTTAATTTAAAATCACATGACCACTCTTCCTACAAAAAACACATAATAGAGTAACATGCAAGATTAATCATTTTTGTACATTAGTAAAGTTTATAATCCTCTTTGAGAAACTACCTACAGCACGGTCTTTTTATATAAAAAAATTAGTCTCTCCAACATTTTTTTTCTTTATATTAATAGACTAACATTTAATAATGAAAAACCAATAGTAGTAGTAGTCAAACTAATTGTAGTGAGAATAATAACGAATATATGTACCTGACCTTACTCTTAATCACTTTCTCACACCTCCGTTAGTATTCGAAAGTCGGAAGCTGTAGTGCAAAAGTTGAATAAAGGGTATCGATTTTAAATGTAGAAAAGAACTTAATCTGCAAATGTCGAATGTCCAAAAGTAGAGGGCGTATATGATTTTTTAAATGAACAATCTGCTTTTCTTATGTATTTACATTTTTGTGTTAGTATTTTTTGTTTTGGATTATTCTAATGTAACTTGTATATGTGGTTTGTATTTTCTCATATTTTCTGTACATAATTTAATATAACACATTTTTTCTGCTTTCAGTATACTGCTTAGACTTTTGTTTTAAATGTTAGTTTTATAATCTTTGCATTGTTTGAATTGTTAAATTTTTTACGTGAAAGGTTTTATTAATATAACTTAATTTTAAATTTTTGCTTTGGATTATTGCAAAATGTAATTTACATACGTGATTTATATTTTTTGTTATTATCTGCACTTATCCTTTAATATATATTTAATTATTTGCCCTTTTTATTTTAAGTTTTGATGTAATAGGCTATATCATTAAATTATGTTAATTCTGCAAGCAGTGGCGTAACTAGTAACAGCTGATTTTTGTCTACACGTTGTAAATATAAATAGTCAGCTCTTTTCACTGTTGCATTAATTTATAATGTTTATAATGTATTTATGTTAATAAATTTGTAATTTAAGTAAAAGTAGTAGTTTCATTTTAATTAATTCTTTAATTAGGAAATAATTATTTTTGGATTTGTATATATTCATTTTGTGTTTGTATTTTCTCAAATATGTATTTTTTGATTATTTGTATCTTTTTGATTATGTATTTAATATAAGATTTTTCCAAAATTTGATATTCACTAGTGAGCATATCTGGTTTTTAAACTTTATTATTTTACTCAAAATACTTTTTAATTTAAACATTTACTTTATTTACTTAAATTTTTGTAACGTAATACTACTTTAATAAAAACTAGAATATATTATCTTGTTGTTTCATTATTTTCCATCTGTTTCACCACTCACAGCACTAAAAACTTTGGAAGTAGCCCTAAAAAATTAAAATAACTACATATAAATTACCTTCACCTTCAAATCGTCTAGGTGTGATTACTTAAATTAATACACGGTATGAATACGAGGTGAGTAACCATCGAAATTATTAAAATACAACAGTTATTGAATTGCATGTTTATTCTACCAAATAAGTAAAATCATACAATTGTGGCTTATTTACTTGAAATGAATTTCCATTTTATTAACCTTTACATTGAAATGAACCTTTACTTTTATTTTGAACTTACAAACTTTTAAATACTATAAGCTGATTTTTCTCTACACGCAAGATGTGGTTCTAAATTACTATACAGATAATAATAGACACGAAACTATGTAATTAAAATGAATATTTTATTTTCGTAGTGTCCATCAATCAATGAATTTTAACGATGAAGGATTTAAAAAAGTATAACACAAATTTTAAATTATTTCTGCCGCGTTTCAAAAATATTTAATGTCATCATCAGGACGGATACAAGAGAAAATATCAAACACAACAGATAAGTTAGTTGATCGAATGTTTGTGGTGTGTGCGCGTGCGTGCGTGCGCGCGCGCATATATGTGTACGTATGAAGGAGTTGAAACAGTTTTTGCCTATAGTTTATTTAGCTACTGGAACAACTGATTCTTTTTAAGAACCTTTTCAAATCCCTTCTATATCACAAAATTATAATGAATTTGAATTAAATTACCGGTTGTTTATTTTTTATAGCGTTCAGTAACACTATAACACTGTAACTGACTTCTTTGTATGGCTTTTATTAAGCCCATTTCTCTCCCAAAGAGTGCAATTTCATGGAATTAATATTTATAAACCAAATGTCCCCCCTAACCAAAATTCATTTTTTGGGTTATGTAGTGTAGATTTTCACTCCCGATGTCTTGCGTTAAAATGTCCATGCTTTAAGGACTGCGATCCATCATCGCGTTTATTGCCAAACGTTTTGACCGCCTATGCCGCTGTCGTCTTCAATGCGCTACATAAAATGCATCAGCGCCCGTGATTGTTACGGGTTAATCGATGACAAAAACTGTAATGCAGTCAAATCGTTTGGTAACTGGTAAGATATTGTGCCTCAACCATACTGTCCGGACACATTGAGCTAACTATTGAGTTTTTCAAGAAAGGAATATAATGAGTACTTAAACCAAACTTTCAAATGTTATACCAGAAAACATTAAATGTTGCTTTCATTAATTATAACTTTCATTCTTAATGTGTTTGCAATTTGATTAGTTTTAATAAATAACTCTTTTTTTTAGTTGATATGAATACTTAAAAATTACGTATTTTACAGCAAAGAAAGGAATTTATTGTTCTTTTTCAGACAGTGTTGTTTGTCTGCTGTCTTCTCCCGTCTATAGGTTTAAAAAAAATTGTATTATTACATAAACATGTTTTCATAAAATAGAAATGAAACTAAAGAGAATGGGAAATTTGTGGATATAATATTATAGTGACTATCGCCCTACAAAAATAAGGCAGGTGTCTCATAAATATAATAAAAAGTAAGTCAGAACATACGAGAGAGAAAGTAAGAGATAAAGATAATATTTGAGGGTAACACAACAGACAAAAACTCGAATGGAAAACCAAAACTTCAATGGTGTAGGTGTTTAGACGTTACCGGTACTAAGAGACCAAATGTAGTAGTTAAATAAGAGAATTTAATTTAACAAGAATATTTAGAATCTTTTAGTATAACAAGAATTACTAATCTTTTGTTGTATGTTAAAATTTGGGTGTGTTAGTAGAAATAAATAATAGATTGGAAGTAAATGTTAGTTTATTTTAATTTTGTTTATAGCAACAATTAATTTTAATTCTTGAGTTTTAATATTATTTTGTTTGTAAATGAGTTGCTATTATTATTTAAAATTTGAGTTAAAGTCAGACACACTGAAATAGATAGCATTTAAATAAGTTGTTTAACATGTTTGTTTAGCTAGTAAGATTATATGGTTGTTTATTTTTTTGATATGTTATGAACAGCATAGCAGGTTACATTATATTTGTGAAGTATAAAAGTGAATATTTATTTATCTAATATTTGAAATTTTAATATTTGAATATTTTCTATTAATGTTAATCAATCATAGAATTATTATCTTGAGCGGTTTTAATTAATTAAATCTTGTCAACAACACCTCACTCCTCTTTAAAAATTATTTAATTATTGTGCAATTACGTATACTTGACGCAACGAGGAAAAAAATCCTGCGACCTGGCCGGTGTAATACACTTTATAGTTGCGTTGAGTACATGGTAATGTATTTGTGTAATTGTGTATAATACTGGTTGTAACGTTGCATAATAAATTATATATGTGGCCTATATATGTAGTCTATATATACATAACGGTAGACAAAGAAAAACCTAAAGAGTAAAGCCAAGGTCACTTAGCGTCGTGTGGTTGTGTCCCAGGTAAGTATGAGCAAGTATTTTGTACTTCTAATCTTACAAGATGGTTTCAACTTTTTTTTTAAATCCTTCAGTTGTAGGAATTATTGAGATATAAAATTAATGTAAACCGTTGATTATATTGGTCTTTTATGCTTTGAGGCAGGTATAGTTACTCAATATTCTAGTATTACATTTTATGTAAAAATGGATGTTGTTAAGCCAATCATCTGTGAGACGTTCAGACAGTCTGGATTCGCAAGTTTGATATTTTGGAACGCCTTATGGAAAACCGTTTAAAATTTAAAACAGAAATTAGTACTAATGTTTAAATAGTACGATAATTGTAAATTGATTTATAAACCGTCCACCTTTGTATGAAAACTTATTACACCAAAATGGTTCTATAGACTAAACTCAATTGTACAGCTTACTTACCTTTATTTTTTATTATACAGAACTAAAATGCATGCAGTTTTGGTCTGATTCAATTTTGGATACATCAGTTCTAAAATGGTCACAAAAAGTGTTTGTTAATAGTTAACTGATTAATATTAAATCTTTTTAAACAATGGATTTCGTGTGGCTAAAAGGTTACACTGGAATGTAGACAACTCAACAAAATTTTTAGATATTTAGAGGAAATATTTGACCTAATACTATATATTTGACCTGTCTAATATCACTACCAAATAAAGGACTTTACAAGCTTTAATACACGTCCCTGTTTACGTAAGAAATAGGCTACTGAATCGACTACCTGGATGCGAGTTGTTTCAACGTTAAGCTTTCTCTCCCAAAATATACACGCAGTCCGGGGAGTTTTGTGTGTGTGTGTGTGTGTGTGTTTATTGCTAACTATGTGGGATAAAAAAGTGTGGACTTGTTTTATTAGAACACGAAAAGTGGATGTAGGTTTAATAAACTACACCCAGAACATTGGTTGTCTCCGGATTATTTATCCGTTTTCAAACCTTTTATTCTCCAAAAATTTAAACACTCTCAGAATTTGATGCAATAGTGTACAGTGTGTGCAGAAACGTTTATGTGTCTACGATAATAAAATATACGTACTGTTATTTGAAAATAATAAAATGAATTAAATTGGAACTCAAACAATATTTAAATTTGCTCAAGATGAATAGTTGAACGATAAGTTTACTTCAGTGATAAAAAACTTTATTATTTGTAATCCAGGAAATTCATCATCAGATAAAATGATCTGTTCATTATGTTTCCCTAGTGGCAGCTATTGCAATCAAGTAGACTACATCTTAATTATCGCTTGGTGGACTCCACGATGTTCCCAAACAAGTAAAGACTCTATGAGCTCCCCAGAGAAAGATTTTTTAAGTAATCAGTTTCTTGCAGCTAAAGTTAAACTGAACCTGGAAAAGCCTACATCAAAAGAAAGTCATACGAACATGATAGTGTTTAAAAATGGACATGTCATATAAGCGCAATGCAGATATAAGAGTGAAGAGGAACATTGTTGGTGGCAGTGAACCTATGAGGCATGCAGTGAGCGCCTATCTAAAATCAAATAATATATTATAAGAAAAAACCTCTAAAGTAACCACAAATCCGTAATTTCAGTAAAATAGTGTAAAAATAGATAAATAAAGATACGTGTAACACAATACAGACAGAAAACGGGACTACACAATTAAGAGACAATATCCTTAAATAAGCAAAGCCATAATACAGAAATGTAGGTACGATAAGAATGTAAATACAATTTCAAAGAACTAAAAACAAGTAGAAACAAAATAAAAATTATAATTAGTTAAAAATTAAAATGTCAGAAGAAAATTTGTAACAAATACAAGAATGGACGATGCTAATATAAAAACAGCGGAGAAGCTACTGCATAAAAACCTAATTAAAGATAAACGCATAGAAAGAATACAACAGGTAACTTTGCGTTTGACCTGGAAATCAACATTACCATGCAATATTAATAACTACATTCGAAAAAATAAAACACAAGAAAGCTACTGGGAAAGACTATATAGTAATAGAAATGATTATGTCTCTCGGTGAAATGGAAATCTAAATTTTCTTGACTGGCTACATGATTGAATAAGTTTAGTATATGTCCCTATACATGAGAGTACTTAAAGATCGCTGTGACAGATTAATCTTATTTTTCACCTGCTAGTAAAGCTAAGTTACAAGAATTCTATAAAAATTGAAGTATACCTAGTACTCTAAATACAACGTGAACAAGCAAACGTTTTACCATGTTACTGAATACATGCAAGATTTAAAAAGAATGAGATAATCCCACATTGTTTTTCAAATTACAATGAAACTTAGATTATTTTAAGGGTCAGAAAATATGGATAATTCTAGCCGACATTAGGACAATGCATCACATAATCACATTAAGTAAACATGGAAGGGTAACATTAAATCAGTATCACAATCATGACAATAGGAAAGGTAAAGTCAAGGTTAACTCACTGTCCACGAAATTTTTTATCGTAAAGAAGGGATATGACAAGGATGCATTCTCAGTCTTATAAGATTTAAATTCTGGGGTTTAAATAGACAGGAGCCACGGATGGATGGGAAGGAGATATTGCAATGTGAAGTAAGAAGGTTTGCAATCTATAATATGCTGATGACATAGTACTTCTAGATGCAAGCGAATAAGAATTTCATCTATCCGCAGAATGAAAAAGCCAACAACGATGCAAGGTTACAAAACAAAAGTTAATATAAGACAAAGTAACGACTGCAGACACATCAGATAATAAACTGCTTATCTACTCCGAACATGTACAGCGAATGGGCAGAGATTCCAAAAACACATGTTAGAGTGGAAATACAAGGGAAGAAGAATGCCAGCCAAGCCAAGAAGTAGATGGAAAGTATAGAGTCGGAACTGAAAGGGGCCTTGAGGACTACCACGATAGGTGATTTATCATAGGACATAAGAGAATAATGGAGTCTAATACGTAATTTATTTGTGTGTGTGTGTGTGTGTGCGCGCGTGCTTCTTAGGTGGAAGGGGAGAAGGGTAATAAAACTGTTTATGTTATGAATTATTAATCCTATTAATTGTTATTATTATTATGTTTTTAGTATAAAATATTCATATTATTTTAATATGGTTTCCTGAATGTGTCGTAGTACGATACATCAGCCTACCAACACGTTTGGCACAAACGTAAAAAGAGACAGCTGATGTACAGATAAACAAGAGGTTCCATGAGTTCAAAAGTTAGATCTGTATATATGTGTCAGCCAAAACAGTAGTACGTTTTTTAAACATACACTGCTGAGTCATTAAAACATTAAGAATGTTATGTGACCGTGAATTCCCTTTTTGGCGGGATTTTGACGAATGAGAAATTTGTAGACATTATCACTTTACACCATGACCCCCACATCTTTCCTGGAGCCCCTATGCCAGCCCACCTTCCGGGCCCCTCTACGCCTTTCAGAAACCCCTCCGGTTTTAAAGCCTTTTTCTTATTAGACAAACATATTACTTGTGTGTCTAAAATCATTTTTCTGTAAACAGGCTAATAATAAAAATGCTAAATAGGTGAAAGTCTTTTCATTAGATAGAAAATTTTAGACGTAACGCTTTAAAGAAAAACAGAATTAACGAACTAATTGAAGTACTTAAAACCTACAACGTTTCAAATTTTAAGGTCATAATCAAATCAATTAACTCATTTTTTACCTCAACCATCTACTAAAATTAACTTTTATAAGACACAAAGAAACACAATCCATGTTTATCAAAACATAAAAATAAAGAAAAACAATAATATGTCTAAGATCATAACCAATTGTAAGTGAAAGAGAAACCTACTTCTAAAATGGTTTAAATAGTGCAAAGTTTTTTTTTCTTGCTTTCCTTTGAGCAAACTGGTCAATAATATCTGAAAAATTATTATTGTTAGCCAATTCATTTTCAGTAGCTAAAATTGCTAAATTATTAAGCCTTTCTTGTAAGGTAGTGCTTTTCTGTCAAGTTTTCAGTGAATTCGCTAACCTGCTGAAAAATCTTTATTGAAAGAGAAATAACCACACTTGCAAAAGTGATTTCGGAATTTTGGAATAAGGGGTAAGGTGGCAATTACTTTTAGACTGAATTTCATGTAGGATAAAAAGAGAAATACCCTTTTTTTTAATGGGGTCCACAATTTTAGATTGACTTATAAGTTAAATAAGGGATTATTATTTGTAGTTCTGGTACCCGTTTACACCATATCAACACATTTTTTTGCTTCTAGCTTAGACTCATAGTTTTAGTGAGTACTTAAAATATTGTTTATTCACACTCACAAGAGCCGGACTCGATCACTAAAATAAGGCCTTCTGTGTAGCCTACTGTCCTATCTGATGCCTACAGAAAGCAATATTGTAATTACTCAAAATATAAAGCCACACACTGTAAGTGTATAAACAACTTGAGGTGAAGGAAATAAAGGGCTGACTGTAATGTCTGTAATTATAAAAATGTGACACACTGTGCGTCACTGTATGTCACCTTGAAGTAACCAAAACATATGCTTTCGGCGCGAAAGAATGGTGCGTCTAGGAATACGCGGGAGAAAACGAGGTTAGTGGGTACCCTATTGCAACATTCAAACGATGGCGGGAGAAGTATGTTTACTGGGAGCACGATAAACTTACACTGTAGTATCGTCACAGCAGAAAGCTCAGTGTGTCAAATCTGAAGCCTTATAATCCGTTCATAATACTACTACGACAGAATACTATATAAGTAACTCGTACAAGTTATTTGGTTTATTATTATTATCATTAATACGTGTGCTATTAACTCGCAAAGAATTCTTTCCAATTCGGCAATTTCTGTTGGTCTCTCTCTCTCTCTCTCTCTCTCTCTCTCTCTCTCTCTCTCTCTCTCTCTCTCTCGCGCGCGCGCACACACACGCACACACACACACACACTCCACATATACATTCTTTCCGTTGCTATCATAACATAAATTTAATTTCGTACAATATCCTTTGACGATTTACGCTGTGTATGGGCGAAAAGTTTCCTCACGTGACCTTGCACGGTAACCTTCAGTCTAACGTGCCAGTCTTTCTGTCTAATATCTGACCCAATCTATGTGAATTAAAGCAGCAATTCGTATCATAAACATATGCAGTGTTTGTAAAACTATATAGCTAAACACACACACACACACACACACACACACACACACACACACATTGCTATTCTCTCGTAGTGTTTATTTCAGTTTTAAATAAAGATTCTCACTGTCTCCCTTTGTCTGCATGTCAGTCTGTCAACTCGTTTCAACCTCCCCTGACACTTTCTTTTCGTTACAGTCTCTTGCTATATACTAATTAGGTCCTAAGCTAGGCCTCGAATTAGATGAATTATGTGCAATTTTAGAGACAATGAAGAATTTTAATGTTTTTAGTCTAAGACAGTTTTTTTCTCCTAAATAAAACAAAAACTGGTATTTAGGGAGTATCCTCTTTACAGGCAACAGCTAGAGGTGTTGAACACGCCAAATTCATATTTCGAATCTATGTGTTGTAAATGTGATAGTACGGTACTCCTTCTTGTACGTACTTCTAATCATATATATATTTTTAGGTGTTTCTTTATCATCACCTACACCTGCATAAATATGAATGTAGGGGTACTCATTACAGCATTCACTTCCCCTTCCTTTGTATTTTGATTTGACAGCATTACAGGATGTTTACACTACCTTGTAAGCACGTATGTTTCCCCTTATGTTTTGTCCAATATACAGTAGATTTGATAGAAATTTTAAATGAAGAAGAAAACTGCTACTTGGTAAATTAATATTATGTATTTGCTTTTAAAAGAAAAAGAGAGATAGCTACCGTTTTTCCAATTCTATCAGTAGGATAGAAAACAGATATAATATAAACTGTATGAGACCCAATTAATATTAAGTATTTATCTCTTTGCAACGCCTGACCGTAAATCATCAGTCGATTGTCTCAAAATAATGCGAAAAATTGCGAAAGAAACTACTGTGTAGTTCTTTTTATCTTGCAAGGGTGTGTACGATGAACTATAGAAAAGAAACTTGTAGAATAATGTTTTTAAACAATGCCGTTTGGTTGCTCATCCCCGTCCTTATAACTTTTTTATATACTTGCTTTTGTATAGAAAAGTCTTATGAAGTGAAAAGAAATTAGTAAAAGAGAACGGAAAATTCCAGGGTGAGGAAGAATATCTAACGTTACGAATTATAAATGGAAGAAGATATTACAGCTGCAATAAAGAGCAGGCAACGAATTAGATCAAGGGCTCAAGAAAGAAGTAACGCAACGGAAGGCTGATGTTTAACTCAACTTAAATGTGAAGGAGGTACCGTATAATATTAATACTACCTGTAACACCCGCAGACCTTCCTTTGTATAAACCGTCTCCTCACCATTGCCGATGGACCTCCTCCCAGAAACCCCCGCCAACGGAGAAATAGAAAAATAATTAAGTCTCTTCGTCATACTTACTACACCTGGCTTCCTTCTTAATCACTTAACATCTTAAATTTTCCTATCTACCTATCCGGTCTTTATCCCTCTCCTTTGTGCCTCACCTTGACGCCTCTCTGACGCCTCCCTCCAGCTTTGGCGCCCTGCGTTACTCGACCTCGTCTTGGCTGTCGTATGACTTATACTTTTATTATGGCTCTTCCATCTGTCTCTTCCATCACCCATTTGGCTCTGCACACTACGTAAACACACAAATACACATCCATACACTACCCTCTATCCTGAATGCCTCCACCTTATTCGCCACCGGTCCGCGCTTCGCTGGCGTGCGACTCCTCTAACTCTTCCATTCGGCGGAAGGGTGCTTGCCCCAGATCAGCCTGAGTCTTATCCTCTGAGACAAGTCTCAGACAACGCAAAAAAAAAAGGTATAATATTATAGCCTACTGTCTACTATGACTGGGAGACGTGAATATGACAGCAGATATGCAAGAATGTAGGAGGCTACAGAAAAATAAAGTAACGGTCCAACGTCGGATATTATTGCTTAAGTAACCATATTAGAAAGGATTATTACAATTTATTTTATATACCACACAATATATGTGAAAAAATTTAATTTTTTATTTATCCATAAATTTTGAAACGAATTAAGACCTACATTAACTTCAACCGTTGTGTATATAATTCTTTAACACTGACATTTCACAATGTTTATTGGTATATTAAAACCATGTGTAAGATAATCAATTTTTATGAAACATATACCCATTAAATTGTGTAGACTAGACACAAGTGTGATAGTAGCTTAATACAGTCTTTTTTTCGGGATGAAAGGGAAGTTATAATATTGTGCGCTTAAGAATGAAACTTGTTTTGTTACTAGACCAACGTTTATGAACATTTATTTGGCTTCATTTCTCAGAGTTTAACAAAATTGCAATAAATTATAGCCTATATGAAATTAAAAATTGTGGCCAAAATTATTTGTTACTAACCAAGATTACTTTATTTTCTTAACCGATGGATTTTTGCACGTAAAATTCCGTTTATTAGACATCGATTTTTCAATATAAAATTGGTCTCTAGATTATTTATTTGCGTTAATGCATAAAAAAAATAGTAGTTTGATAAACCTTATTACTAAGTTTTAATGTTTGTTTACATACGGCGTTTTCAAGAAACTGTAACAGTGTTAGAATAAATAGGCCTACTTAAAAATTTGATTACATACCTGCACCTAGTTTCGTATACAGAAGCAGTGTAAAAAGTATTTTGTAAAACTTTCTTACAAAATTATAACATAACTGAAGCACAAATGATGTTTAAGATTGTGCATGTTATGTCATACTAAGTTTACTTGAGAACCTGTTATGTTCAGACTTCCTGAGATACAGTTATTGAGAAGAAAATAGTAATAGAAAGAGAGAGAGAGCGAGAGAGAGAGAGGTCAAAATACATGATATTTACTACAGTTGGCTACTTATAAGAAACTTGAAAATAATTAAACTTATTGTAATGTAGAAAGTTAACGAAACATGAACCAAAAGCGAGGATTATGTGTAGCAGACTCAATAGTTTTATTAACAGGATCCAAACGGTCTTTGGTGAAACGATTATTACGTTAAATAATTTATCCGCAATTAAGAAGTGGTACATTTTGAAGAAAGGTAAAAAAGAGGATGAGGAACTTTATGAATTGCTATTAAAATATGTAACTTTCCTTTTGGATATCTAATTATTTTACAAGCATGTTACGGAAACTATACAAAAAAAAATTAATTCTTAGTATATAAGCCTTAACGTATTATTTCAAAAAAACTAGTTTACTGCTCACTGTGATATACGAAAAGCAAAAATATAATTAATGTAACATTAAAACACACTGCAGCTGTTACTTAAATTTGTTACAAAACTGTTACGTCCGGGATCGACATTGTTAAAACTATTGTATTCTGGGCTGCTAGGCCGTGGTTGATTGTTTATGTTCTTGCGCCTAAACGTTTAGACACGAGAATATAAGCAATCGACCACTGCCGAACAGCTTGGAATATAACACTTACAACAATGTTGTATAAATTTTTGGGTACTTTCCCAATATTCGTACCAACATTTCATTTTCGCTGTTTTGAATATGGGATAGTATCTATATACCACGACGTGAAGAAGAAATGCACTAACTATAAATTATTATATTTCTTAATTTACAGTGCAATTACATAAATTTTAATTCAAAAGTTAGATAATAATATTAATTCGTTTTTTAGTTTACCATTTAAAGAAATAAAAGCCATAGTTAGAAAATATATAGCGTTTCATGTGTATAGTCTATACAATGCGTAGCCTGTAACAGAATAACATTTAATATAAAGACTATTGAAACCCCCCTTTTATTTTTCTAAGTTTTGTAATTTTTTTGAATTTTTTTATTTTATTTTATTTTATTTTTTTTTAAGTTTTTTTTGGTAAAGGGGAGAGACATCATATTTAGAACTAGGTGGAAAACCTAGAGGAAGCAAAAGTGTGCAAGGCCCAAATACAATTACAGACATGTCCCCCCAGGTGAATGACAGGACTTGCAAATGAAAAACTCTTTTAACCAACAAGCGTGTGCTTTATTCAACCTGCAAGATGTTACATACATGACAAGTTCTTGATTGTGTGAGCACACCATTAAAGGCAGAATTATATATATATGTATATCAATTAATTCATGATGTCACAAAGTAAGTGAATTTGATATTGACCTAATTGCAAAATTTCTGCCTGATTATGTATGAGTCAAAGTTAGTAATAATCTCATTCATAAAGCAATACTAATCCATAAGTGTTGTATAATATCAAATAGGCTAGCCTGTTGTCTCAGTAAGCATTTATGGTTTTTCTCTTTTTTAAATCCGTTACATATTCCCCCAGCAAAATATAGTAAAATTACACACACAAACACATATACGACATGAATAACAAAACATCCCTCATTTCAACACTAACCTCCTCATAAACCCATTCCAACTACAGTAAATGAATGCACCCTAATATGTATAGATAGGTACAAATATAAATGACAGCGTAAACTGAATATCTCAGCTCCTAAGCATAGATTTGCCTTGGTAGTTCACACCAGAGAATGTAAGTGACCGCCCCGAAACTCAACCAGCTAAACGACCCTGACTTTAATCATTAAACGCTAAGTATGTGTGTGAAAGAAAATAGTTTCTCATCTAAAGCATCAGACAGCCCCCGTTACGTTATTAAAACTCAGCTATGACCAGATGACATGATAGCACAAGATAATTAACTCCCTAATGGTCTTAATTAGCTGAAAAGTTAGATCTTACAGCAAACTGCGGATGTGTGTGAATGTGTGTAATTTCTTACACATTATACAGTTATAAGATACTTCATTAGGTGTACTGCGGTAATGTTCACACATGCAATAACATAATTGAACATGAGAGTTTGTGCTAGAGTATAATGTTCAGAACTTCACGAGTGAGCTTCTGGCGGCTTCTGTGCATTCACCATGTTATAGAGAGAGAGAAATAGATAATCAGAATTTTCCCACCTGGATTGCCCGGTGTACTTAGTCCGTATAGGCGCAGATCAGTGATGTCACAGTCGTGTCACAAGTCCCGGGTGCAGCTTAGCGCTGGAAGAGTTCTAAGTTGTCCTCGACTGACGGCATCGTGGCAATAAGATCGTCTCTGCCCTTAGGGTGGACAGATGTACGTCCACCCGACACCCATCTCGCCCTTGTTCGAGCACCTGGACATACAATAGGTTCTAGAGGGTGTCATAAAGAAAATACGCCACTTAGGCCGTCCACATTAACTTCCAACACTAACTTTACACATCAACAGCACACACACATCGCCACTAATTCATATTAAACAGTATTAAGCTGCTCAGCTGTGACTTATTTCACTTATGTACCAACTACCTTTTAAGTATTTCGTTGAAATATGACAATTAATCAATTACGCATTTCATAACCGTTAATAACACCAAACACAGCTGAGTGCGAGATGCTTTAGTATTTTCTTTATTGAAGTCGATTTAGCTCACAACATTTACACTCATATCAATTTAATTTGGTAATTGCGTTAACGCACACATCGAAAACTGCTCTACACACACACACACACACACACACACACACACATATATAAATTTATAATAGAGGCTGAAACGTAAAATATATTTGGGGTTAGAATATTTTCAGAACCCGCTGACTTGTACATACCTGGAGCTACACTTTATCTAGCCAACCATAGTGATAGCCGAGGAAGTCCAGAACAAACGGTATCCGCCAGTCGAGAGCAGATGACTAGGTTGGAGGACAGAACAGAAATGAGGCCGGTTCAATGTGTCGGCCTAGCCAAGTAACCTCTGGATGCAGGAATGTACAGAAACATTGGCGCTGCCAGCTGTATTGCGTAGCTGCACAACATTTGTGTGCCAACAACAATCTACCGTAGCCGTGTGGCCGTGCGTGACGTCAGCGGGGCTCGTTTTTAAAATTCTTATAATACGCTGCCGAACCCGGTACGGCACACCCTCACCCCAAAAGGACAACATGGTTGACCCAAAACAAACAAGTCCTCAAGCACGACGGCTGCGGGAAAACCAGGAAATTTCAGATTCTAAAACGCTCTTGGTGGGTTCAGTAACACAGGAAAACGAAAAAGCAGAAGGAAGAGGTGTGAGTCAGTGAATGTGTGTCTGAAAGAGAAGGTGTAAGTGTGAGTCCTGCATGCTCGCCGGGCCCTGGTCCGCATGCAGATAGAAGAGACAGGAAAGAACAGGAGAAAGAGAAGAATCGCCGGCCGGCTCTGAGTACTGACCACCAAGGCCTCCCAAATCTAATAACTGAGATCCAGGAACCCAAATAGTGTTCCCCCCCTTTTTATAGGACTAACTGTCATCCCTAACTCATGCCCTATGGCAAAACTTTAGCTTTGAAATATGAGTGGTTACTCTTTCAACATCCCCTCCAGGATCACCCAATTTCACTGTGACGGGCGACACAAACCGAAGAATGCGGTATGGTCCCGACCAACGATAACATAGTTTAGCGGCCCTCCTATCTATGGCTGAGCTGATCGGATGGCTCTGGCAGTAGACCAAGTCGCCAATCTTAAATGGGTTCGGAGTTCGGCCCTGATTGTAGCGACTACGGACGCGTTCGTGCGCACGAAGCAAATTCCTCCGGACCTCCCGCCATCGGTCCACAGTCGTGACCTTCGGATCGTTAGGTAGAAGATCCTCAATGTGCCACAAATTGTCCAACGGCAAACTTGGCGAGAAACCAAACATGACTTCAAAGGGTACGGCCTTGTGACTCTCGTGTAGGGCCGTGTTAAATGCCAATTGCAACCACTTCAAATTAAGGTCCCAACAATCCTGTTGTTCAGCATGGTAGGCGATGAGAGCTGAACGGAGATTCCGGTTAAATCTCTCCGCGTGAGACGGTTGAGGGTAGTACGGGGAAGTGGTCACATGCTTGATGCCGTTAGCGAAACACATTCGCCGGAAATCTTTTGAAATGAACTGTGGTCCATTGTCAGAGACAATGGTGGACGGAAAACCGAAATGCTGAAAGACATGGGACTGTAGCATAAGGATGGTTGAGCGAGTGTTTGCCTGTCGTAAGGGCAGTAGCCAGACAAACTTGGAAAAAGCATCCACACAAACAAGTAGGTAAGCGTTACCCGACTTGCTACGAGTGAAAGGTCCCACGTAGTCTATGAATAACTTCTCCATTGGTTTGCTCGCCACATCAGATGACAATAGACCCAATTTAGTGTTTTGAGCAGGCTTACTCAAGCCACAGAGATGACATGCCTTCACACGAGCCGCGATGTCCCTGTCCATGCCCTTCCAGATGAAATGCCTCCTAATACTGGAAATGGTCTTCGAAATTCCCTTATGGCCACCTATTGGGGAATCATGATAGTAACTGAAGACCATTGGCACGAGTTTGCTAGGCAGCACAACCTTCGGGGCACGTCCTTTTCGTTCTTGGCAGCACAGGACGCCCTTGGACAGAAAATATGGAACCTGCACGTTACCCTCTTTTAGGTGTTGGATGATAGGATCCAACTCTTCATCATTTAACTGATGGGGCAACACATCAGTAAAGGCCAAAGAAAAATCTAGCAGAACGGAACAGGCTTGCTCAGAATTGGCTTCGCTGGGTTGTGAGAACATACGTGACAAGGCGTCTGCAACAACATTTTGTGTTCCCCGGATGTGTTGCACTTTGAATTTAAAGGATGAGATCTTGACCACCCAACGCCCTATTTTACCCAGCTGCCGGGGATGAGCAAGAAGCCAGGAGAGAGCCTGATTATCGGTCTCCAACAGGAACTCAGCGTGTTCCAAGAAACGCCTGAACTTATCTAGAGCGTACACGACAGCATGACACTCTAGTTCATACACTGAAGACTTCCTTTCTTGTTGGGTCAAGGTTCGGGATATAAATGCCACCGGCTGCCTAGCACCATCGACTTCCTGGGACAGAACCGCCCCGAGCGCAACAGAACTCGCGTCCGTTTGCAAAATAAATTTTTTTGAAAAAGCAGGCATCCTCAACACAGGGGGGGAGACGATCGCCTCCTTGAGGGTATCAAAGGTCCGCTGTTGCCTCTCACCCCACACAAATTTGGTACCCTTCTTTCTGAGTTCGTTTAAAGGTACAGCAATCTCCGCGGCATTAGGGATAAATCTACGATAAAAATTGACCATGCCAACGAATCTGGCAACACCTTTCGCATCCCTAGGGGGAGGAAAATCTCGGATGCCTTGTGTCCTCTCCGGGTCGACCGTCACACCCCCATATGAGACGAGATGCCCCAAAAACGAAATACTCTTTTGTGCAAATTTGACTTTGTCTGGATTGATAGTGAGGCCAGCACTCCTCAATCGGCACATCACCTCTCTCAGGTGACCCAGATGCTCCTCGAACGTTTTGCTATAGACTAAGAGGTCATCAAGATAATTGAAAATGAATTTAAATTTCACATCATGGAATACAGTGTCGAGTAGTCGCGTGAGGGTTTGAGCCCCCACGGCCAGACCCATGGGTACTCTAGTATATTGATAAAGATTCCATGGCACACAGAATGCCGTATAAGGGCGGCTTTCCTTAGACAGAGGAATCTGATGATAAGCGGCATTGAGGTCAAAGATGGTGAAGTACCTGGCCCCACTAAACCAATCGAAAGCGGAATGTAAATCGGGAAGAGGAACTGAATCCACCTCAATATTAGCATTTAGTTTGCGATAGTCTATGACCATACGCTGTTTACCCCCAGGCTTGGGCACCAGAAATGCTGGACTTGCATAACTAGAGTTGGAAGGTTCAATGACCCCTTGTTTAAGCAACTCTTGAACCTTCTCTCTAAGAACATCCATCTTTGGAGGAGCGAATTTGTATGGGTGTGAACGTACTACAGCGGAGTCCGTCAAACGGATCTTATACTCCAAAAGATGTGTGAGCCCCAAGTTGGGAGTTAATACAGTGGGGAACTGCTCACACAAATGATCCAAAGCATGCTTCTGGGACGGAGTGAGATGGTCTCTTTCTGAATCGGGACACACAACCTCTTGGATACATCCCTTGGCTCCCTGGTACCCAAGGAAAGGAATGACAACCTCCCGATTGAATTTAAAATAACAGTGGTGCCCTTGTATGTCTAAAACGAGACCACTCTTGGAGATGAAATCGGCACCCACAATGCAGTCGACTCCCAGAGCCGGAGAAACCAAAAATCGCCACACCCATGAAAAACATTCGATTTTAATACTTAGGGAAACCACCCGGGAGATGGGCAGAATTTCCCGCGATGCAGTCCAGCATACCACGGAAGACCGATCCGACCCTAATAGTAAGCCCTGTTGTTCAAGGTCCTCGCATACTCTAGATGAAATTATGGATCGGGCTGATCCAGAGTCAACCAAGGCTCTGAGCTGACCCTTTTTCAACTCGATCGACAGGAAGGGGCATACTGAACTGTAGTTGGGGACAGTTCGCAGGACCTTGGAGCCAGATGATCCGGGATTTACTACCCGCCTGGGGTTAAGTGAAACCGGAACCGAACGGCCTAACGGGGAAGACCACTCCCTACTTATCTTCCCCGAGAGCTTACGTTTTTTGGAAAGTTACCATTTCGGGAAGTCCCTTGACGCCGTCTAGCATCGTGACAATAGCGCGCAACGTGACCGGATCTATGACACCTAGAACAGAATAATTCTCGTACCTCACAGCTCTGAACCGGCGCAGGCCGAGGACCCCAAGACCCGGGCTGCCCGACTCGTCGCTCTAAATCAGGGCGATCTGAACGCCTCCTAGCCTCGTGGGCTCTAATATCGTCATTACCCCGTATAGTGGTTGACTCGGCGCACAGCCGGTCCAAATCAATAAAACTTTGGGGACGGACAGCGAATGTCAAACGTGACCTTTCCTCCGGCGTCACGCCCTCCAAAATAGTGTGAATAACTTCAGACTCAGACAACCCCAGCCTCAGGATCCGGGCCGCGTCCTTAACACTGGAAATGAAATGAGCAAGGGACTCTCCGCTTGCTTGAACTCTATAAAAATGTTTATGTCTTAACCGGTCGTGTAACCTTCCCGGTACGAAAGCGTCCAGGACTTCCCGATGGAAATGGTCAATGCCACCGCCATCCCTAAGGGTACTTGTCACGCGCTCAGCCATAGATTCCCGACAGTACGGGTAAATGAGCTCAAGCAAAGTCCGCTCCGACAGCCCAGGGAAATCGGCCAACTGAAAAAATATGCGCAAGAATCTCAAAAGCGCCTCGGGATCCAGACCATCGACAACTGGGAGACGCTGAATGACATCCGACAGTGGGTTAGGGAGCTTGTGATAGCTCGCTGTAGCCATATCCGAAAAGGCAGGAACATGGGCAGGGGGTTCCACCCTGGCTGCCGTCTCAACAGAAGATGAAGAAGAACCGGAATTCGCATCCACGTGGCGACGCTGGCCGAGAGAAAACTCCCGCAATGCCATCGCCACTTGCTCCCTAAGAGTGACAACATTTTTCTCTAATTCCGAGGTGGTAGCCTGTGATTCAGCATTCTGTAAACGGCATAGAACATGTTGTAAACGTTGGCGTACCCTCTGTCTAGACGTAGAGGTGGGTGCCGCCGACTGCAGGCCTTCGGCCAAATCGCGCAGTTCTGAAAATTTTTCCGAGCACAGCTCCACCTCGGCTGTGACATCCGTAAGTAATACTCTCCCACTCGGTGCCTCACCGGAGGCAAGAGCCTCACGGGGTTGCTTCCTTAATGAAACAACAGTCTCCTGCGGCTTCCGTCCCCGGAACCGGACCTCCCACTCGAGCTCATCTTTGACAAACAAGTCCACATTCACATAAATGGACATGACCGCGCAATCCACACACACACCACGTAAAAGCAATAATTGAAGAGAACGACAGGAAGAACTTGATCATACAAGCGGCTCCAGAATGCTCTAGCGATACGACGAGATGGGTGTCATAAAAGCAGAGAAACAGCCATACAAAATGCCCAGAAGAGAACACGACACAAAACAACCAAACTAACTCACTACATACCATCCACCAAGTACACATAAAATTCGATATAATCGAAAATATAAACTATCACATCCATGCCCTTGGTCGGACCATAACCGCATTCAAAAAACATGGTACTGCAACGCAACGCCCTCAATAAACAATTACCATATAACGGGGTGCTAGAAAACACCTAGTCTAATCCAGGAGACAAATCACAATCAAAATCGACAAGTACTGACGGCCCTCATCACGTCCAGAATCTGGTTGAGCTCCAGGGTATGTGCAAGTGAAATCAACCAGCACACATTCATAAAAAAAATCAATCACATTCCTATAACCCCTTTTTCAAAATTCATCTCACACTCAACATCACAAAATAATCACTTAAACACTAACACATATTAAATTATTTTAAACTTCATCAACCCCTTATTCATTTTATAAAATGTGCTATTTTTTTTTTTTGGTTATTCTTTCTATTAATTCGTTATACTACCATTAAGTTTTCTTGCAACACTTGGATTCTAATTAAAAATAATTTGAAATAATTTGCAAGTCCTAACACCAGCTGACATGTCTGTAGCCACACCAAGTTTCATTTAAGGAAATAAATGTAAGTCCCCAGATTCTGAAATTTCTCAAGTTCCAAAGAAAAGAAAAAATAAGGCAGAAATACTACCTACCTAGAATCATAACCACGCTCTGATCTAACATTTGAAACCCCCCTTTTATTTTTCTAAGTTTTGTAATTTTTTTGAATTTTTTTATTTTATTTAATTTTATTTTTTTTAGGTTTTTTTTGGTAAAGGGGAGAGACATCATATTTAGAACTAGGTGGAAAACCTAGAGGAAGCAAAAGTGTGCAAGGCCCAAATACAATTACAGACATGTCCCCCCAGGTGAATGACAGGACTTGCAAATGAAAAACTCTTTTAACCAACAAGCGTGTGCTTTATTCAACCTGCAAGATGTTACATACATGACAAGTTCTTGATTGTGTGAGCACACCATTAAAGGCAGAATTATATATATATGTATATCAATTAATTCATGATGTCACAAAGTAAGTGAATTTGATAATGACCTAATTGCAAAATTTCTGCCTGATTATGTATGAGTCAAAGTTAGTAATAATCTCATTCATAAAGCAATACTAATCCATAAGTGTTGTATAATATCAAATAGGCTAGCCTGTTGTCTCAGTAAGCACATTTATGGTTTTTCTCTTTTTTAAATCCGTTACATATTCCCCCAGCAAAATATAGTAAAATTACACACACAAACACATATACGACATGAATAACAAAACATCCCTCATTTCAACACTAACCTCCTCATAAACCCATTCCAACTACAGTAAATGAATGCACCCTAATATGTATAGATAGGTACAAATATAAATGACAGCGTAAACTGAATATCTCAGCTCCTAAGCATAGATTTGCCTTGGTAGTTCACACCAGAGAATGTAAGTGACCGCCCCGAAACTCAACCAGCTAAACGACCCTGACTTTAATCATTAAACGCTAAGTATGTGTGTGAAAGAAAATAGTTTCTCATCTAAAGCATCAGACAGCCCCCGTTACGTTATTAAAACTCAGCTATGACCAGATGACATGATAGCACAAGATAATTAACTCCCTAATGGTCTTAATTAGCTGAAAAGTTAGATCTTACAGCAAACTGCGGATGTGTGTGTATGTGTGTAATTTCTTACACATTATACAGTTATAAGATACTTCATTAGGTGTACTGCGGTTATGTTCACACATGCAATAACATAATTGAACATGAGAGTTTGTGCTAGAGTATAATGTTCAGAACTTCACGAGTGAGCTTCTGGCGGCTTCTGTGCATTCACCATGTTGTAGAGAGAGAAATAGATAATCAGAATTTTCCCACCTGGATTGTCCGATGTACTTAGTCCGTATAGGCGCGGATCAGTGATGTCACAGTCGTGTCACAAGTCCCTGGTGCAGCTTAGCGTTGGAAGAGTTCTAAGTTGTCCTCGACTGACGGCATCGTGGCAATAAGATCGTCTCTGCCCTTAGGGTGGACAGATGTACGTCCACCGGACACCCATCTCGCCCTTGTTCGAGCACCTGGACATACAATAGGTTGTAGAGGGTGTCATAAAGAAAATACGCCACTTAGGCCGTCCACATTAACTTCCAACACTAACTTTACACATCAACAGCACACACACATCGCCACTAATTCATATTAAACAGTATTAAGCTGCTCAGCTGTGACTTATTTCACTTATGTACCAACTACCTTTTAAGTATTTCGTTGAAATATGACAATTAATCAATTACGCATTTCATAACCGTTAATAACACCAAACACAGCTGAGTGCGAGATGCTTTAGTATTTTCTTTATTGAAGTCAATTTAGCTCACAACATTTACACTCATATCAATTTAATTTGGTAATTGCGTTAACGCACACATCGAAAACTGCTCTACACACACACACACACACACACACACATATAAATTTATAATAGAGGCTGAAACGTAAAATATATTTGGGGTTAGAATATTTTCAGAACCCGCTGACTTGTACATACCTGGAGCTACACTTTATCTAGCCAACCATAGTGATAGCCGAGGAAGTCCAGAACAAACGGTATCCGCCAGTCGAGAGCAGATGACTAGGTTGGAGGACAGAACAGAAATTAGGCCGATTCAATGTGTCGGCCTAGCCAAGTAACCTCTGGATGCAGGAATGTACAGAAACATTGGCGCTGCCAGCTGTATTGCGTAGCTGCACAACATTTGTGTGCCAACAACAATCTACCGTAGCCGTGTGGCCGTGTGTGACGTCAGCGGCGCTCGTTTTTAAAATTCTTATAATACGCTGCCGAACCCGGTACGGCACACTATAAGCGTTTATTAACAAAACAGCAACAGACAATGTAAAGTGTAAAATACGGTTATTTCTGAATGATAAATTAAAACAAAGGAAAAAAGTATTAACAAATGAAAACAAGATTTGTTATTCGTTAGGCAGCCAATATTAGCCAATTATGTTTATATTATACAGTAAAATCTCGAAAACTTCACTGGACGGAAAACGTAAAAAAGGGATATATGTATAGCAGCCCGCCTTACTTTTAGTTGGCTTTCTTACGTGGTTTTCATAAAAAGCGAGTATTGTTTTAAGGTCACGTTGATTTCCATGTGTATTTTCAGTTTGCATGTTAACCTAGCAATATGGAGTATATCGTGTAACCTTAAGTTTATTCGTTTATTTTTCTGTGGCTTAAAATACCTTTTGGTACTTTGCAAGAGCCGTCACATTGCAACAAGACGTAAATATATATGCCGCCTACATGATATTCCCTTTGTAAATTATTTATAACTTAATTAAATGTTTGCCCATAATGTTTTGTTTAAGTACTGTTGAACGGAATTTATTGGTACAAAATTAGCTCTCTTCTCTTCACCAGTTGTTTGATCTCATCTTCATTGTTGTTTTCATCTAGCATGTGGCAAGTAATTTTTCGTCGACTAGGTTTTCGATATATTATTTTTTTTTATTTGTTATGTGTATTCATCTATTCCAAACTCACTTTTTCCGTAGATATAAACTCTTCTGCTTCTGCAGGTTGTTATTTATATTATTAGTACTTATAGAAATTTTTATGATTTTAATCAGAATTGTGCATAAATTTCCAACGGATGGAAGTCAACTTGAAACATTGTGCTTCGGTAATACTGTATACCAATAACTGAATAACTATATTCTTAAAAATGATATTCGGTATGAATGAGAATAATTAAAAATTCGTAATTCTCTCTCCCCTTCTCTCTCTCTCTCTTCTCCCCCTCTCACTCTTTCTCCTTCTTTCTCACTCACTCTTTCTCTGTCAATTTTCCCTATCTACCTCACTAATAGGGACAAACCTCACTACTACCTTTAACTAACATCACTACATCAGTATTAATTTCCTTTTATTTTCATTAAGTTAGCACGGCAGGTCCTTCTGCGACTGCACCCAAAGCGCGCCTCTTTAAGTGTTTGTTGAACAGTTACATTGTTACAAACAGATTACTCAAGTATGAATGTGTAGTCTATACGAACACAAGGAATGATTAAACACGCACACTACCTTGGACAGGGATATGTACATATGACTGTCATCTCACGTCTCTTATTTAATTTTTATTTTAACTTTTTAATACTTTTATATGTTTAATTATTATGTAATCATTAAGGATAAATAGGAGAAATAACTCTTTTTAATTGGCTTCATTATATCAAAAAGTAATTCCTTGCTGGATTTGTGAAATATTTACAATTTATCTTTATTTACGTAGGTCTTGAATGTTGTGACACCGATCCTTTGAAGTATTCTCCGATCTTTATAGGTACGGTATTCTCTTCCGGATGTCTCTCTTTGACTATGATCCCAGACATCCAAAATTTTGTGTTTGGACTCCTATGATTTTCTGGCCTACTATTATTATACATTTTTATGTGCAAGAAAGTGGCTGAAGTTTCCATTTACAAACTATCTGATCCCTCTCGAACAGTCAGTGATTACTATAGACCGGGATGACACGAGTTCTGGAAAGACAATCTAGAGAGTATCGCTGTATCTCTTCTGTACCGTTTTACTTCTTCCATTCACTTTATGCCCACTCTATTTTTGTTAGTCTACAACAAAAAATCTTTGGTATTAGACTTTCTAACGACCAAAAATACTTCCAAAGAATCTGACCTTCTTGCCTGTCCTTTCAAATGGAGCACTGTTTCTATTTTAACCGGACGCACAATACCCTACAGTTTAAGAATATATAGACGAAGAAGTGTATGTAGTTGCAGTGAGGCGAACGAACCCGACAGTATCATACCGAGGTTATCTAAACCTGTGTTATCACCCCTGCAGCCTCCAGTATTACCTGGAGGTAACTCCATCAACTCCCTAGATACCAGTCCGTCAACGAGAGGAACACAATCGTGGCAAGTCTAGAGTACACTGTTTCCGCATAATAGGTTTCCATCTTCGTGAAACAGACTTCATGAACCTGGCGTGAGAGATACACATAGCTACTTACCACGGACTCGCCAATTCTGCCTCCCTTTCACGCAAGTTATTAGGATCTCAAATCACCTCGAGTCATCTTCTGCGCAGTGGCATATATTTTTCCCAATGTTCAGCGATGATGTCCTCACACGCTCGAAAGCAGTACAGGATAGGATGGTTCCTTTTGTCCATGAAAGAATATCTACTACTACACTTATCTACGTACATTGGTAGTAGTCGGCAACCATATAACCCCGGGGGGGGGCCTCCCTCCCGGCGATCAAGCTGGGATCTCACAATTACTTACAAGTAAATTGCCACTCATTACTTTCCTAATATAAGTCCCACGCTAAAAGAGTTATGAGAGGCAGCAGATGTGTCAAACATATGTGGCAAACCCAAAACTGCTGCAAAAATTGCTAGTCAGGAACACAATCAGGCAAAGAAGTGATGTTTTATAACTTGGAAAATGACATTCATGGTCGTCAGTCAGTTATCCACATGAAGACAGTTAATGAAGACAATTATCAATGAGTGAGGGAGAGAGTAGCAATTAAGTACATGCACATGTAAAAGAATGAATGGGAAAAGACTTAGACTCACGGCTGAGATAATGTTCATGAAGGTAGGTTTAACAACGTAAAAATATACCTACCGTGTTTACATGGCGTAAAGTTGGAAGAATTGATAAATGCTCTAGACACAAAAAATCGTAGTGCTTCTTGTTTAAGTGGTGTAATTTTATCAAAAACTTTAAAGCATACGTGGAATAATACATAAAACGTTTAAGCAGAAAATGCATTTAAAACTCTACAACGTAAGAAATATTCCAGTAATAACGTACGTTCTAGCGATGTTCGTTGTACCAAGGCACTCATCGAGCAGAAGGCACTCATCACGGATTAAACGCTTTAAAAGTATTCTGGAATGTAGACCTACATTTCAAAATAAGAATACATAATGACATACGTCTTTGAATGTCGAAATGATAGAAAAGGAACTGTGTTGTTCTTAATTTGAAATGATACTGGTCGTAGTCCTTCAGCCTTTCGACTGGTTTGTACCATCCCCGCATATACCCGTGGTGCGTGTGGTACTGAGTCTTTCACTGGTATATGGGACCTACAGTTTAACGCCGGATCCGAACGGCATAGTTGGGGAAGGTTTATACTAAGGAGGATACCTCTCGCTGGTTTGCCATTGCCTTGCGAGGGGGAACGGTCGTATCTAAATCAGATGGCCCCCGGCGGGAATTGAACCCGCGCCGACAGCGTACCAGCGCCACACATGATACTGATAAACAATAAAATTGGCCCTCGCTTCCTATACGTCATCGATCACATAGTAATTCAATACATGTACACATAGGCCTGCTCCAAGTAAATTAAAGAATATAGAAAACTAAATTTAATTGTTAAAAATCATTTACTTTTACTACAATGATTGTCACAGATTAAATTCCTTTGGTGTTTAAAAATATTTAAAAACCAATTGGTATCTCCCGACTATTTCTCCTTTTCAGATCTTTTACACTCCAAAACATTACTGCATCTACTCAAAATGGAATACAATACTGTGTACAGAAACCTTTATATTACTGTTATAAAAAATAAGCATTTTTAAAATTATTTGAACTAAAGTACACCTCAAATAATATTTACAGTATGTAAGTAAAGCTAAATATACAACTGTAATAGAAAGGTAGTAGGCTAAACCAGCAGTTATACGTTGATAAATTTAATTCGTTGATTAAATTTTAATAATGTTAAGATTTTACATATTAAAAAATTTAAAAAACGCGCAACACTTCTTTCCAATTTGCAAATAAAAGAGGCGTATTATCAGAGACGTACAATCTATCAGTACGATCTACAGTATCTATCAGAGACGTAGACTGAACTTTTTTTATATGACATAACGCTGTTGAGGTCCATGATGCTTCATTCTTTTATAATTTTGATTGTTTACTATCTTTAAATCTCATTGTTCAAAAACGAATTCTCTACTTGAGCAGATTATACTGCAAAATAAAATTGATGTAACATAATTTTCATAAGAAGTTTACAGGTATTACAATAAGTTTAATAGTATACGCAAAAACGTAAAACGTAAATGCAGACACGTTACGTGAGCGTAAAAAATGTTTCCCTGATTTCTGACGGAATGTGTGTGAACTAAAACTGCAATAAATATCATAAACATACGCGGAGCTTGTAAAACACATAGCCTAAACGCGTGCGCGCGCGCGCCCAGACACATACACATGCAGTCACTCTGTTCCTGACAAATTATTATTCTCTTTCTCCCCTCTTTTCTCTTTCTCTGAGTTAACCATTCTGCCAGCTGCAATTATACGTATTTAAATTATGTTGAAATTAGGCATAGAAACCGCACAGGTTTTGACATGTTTTTATACAAATGTTTATATGTAAATATATTCTTTATGACCTTAATTTCAACAGTCTTTGAGGCTTGTTTTTGTTAATTATTATACTTTGTTGACTACGTAAAATTTGAATATCAATAACAAATTGGAAACAAGTATTGAGTGTTTTTTAATTATGTTTGTTTTAATTTTTCAGAGCTTAACATAATTAAATTTCAATCATCCAATTAAATTTATCAATGTAGTATAATGCTGTTACAACAACGTTTTTTTGCTAATATTTAATCTTACACACTTAGTTTATAAGTGTACTTTTACACGTAAGTTTACTGAACACAGCGTTAAATATTTTCCTATATTCAAATACACAATTGTATATCGTCTACCGAAGACTCACGTTTTTGTTGGCAAACGTAAGAAAACTCCAAGACCGCGCGAATTCAGTACAGTGTGCCCTAGCGCGAAGCAGACAGTACATTGGAATGACTGTTACGCAGCGCTGACGTAAGTGTGACGTAGGTTAGTTAGTAGTGACCGCTGTAACGCTTAATTTATATATCTTAATATAACTTTATATAAAATTTATTTGAGTATATATAGATTCAAGACAGTTGAAATTATAGTGCGCAATAAAAAAAAGCTAAGAAAATGTTATATATTACATAAAAATATGGGGGTCCCCTTGGCCGCTCAGTCATGCAAAATGTCTGTGTCCTCACAGGCGCTCATAGCGTGGTATATATATATATATATATATATATATATATATATAGACTTAGCGCCGCATAATTTCTTCATCACACGCCAATTTTTACCCAGGGTATCTAAAACAAATTTGAGGAACTTGTATAAGTACATCTGTAGGTGAAGAAGTTATTTTCCCCAAGTTATGGTGTGTCAGCGTACGAAAAACTTATACAAATTTTTATACATCGTATTTTTGCTGTACGCTGAAGCCAGACAACCTGTTCGATATATACAAATGTATATAATGAAATATGGGTAGTTAGTCGGCCATATTGGCATTCGTAATAATTATTCTATAAAATTTGTAACATGTGTAAAAAAGACAGACACTACAGAGGAAAGTGTGTTTTTATTCTGTTTAGTTGGTATAACGAAATATTGGACCTGCCATAATTTATTCTGTTTAGTCGTCTAGTGCGTTAATTCGTTGAGTTTTCTAACGTGTGTGGGACAGAATTTTGTAATTCGTATGAAGTGTTTGTGATTGCAAGTCGAAGTAAAAATATGTTGGAGGCGCTAGGAATAATAATGAAAGGTAAGATGATCATTTATTTAGTGTATGTTCTCCGTTGTTTGTAGGAAATTAGCTGTTAGGTTATGTATGAATGTCTCGCTTACTTTGGGTTGTACACTAGGCCTACTGGTTGTTATAGACCCAACTATACATAATATCACTGTGTTCTGTCCAAAATTTAATAATGGAGCAAATTAGCATTCTAATTTAATTAATACAATATACCTAGGCTAACGCCATGCGTTCTTATGGGAGTAAAAATTTAATTTTTTGTCTCCGTAAATAGGTTCGACCGCCGTTTAAAATTATTTTTCTCGTGTTTATATAACATAGAAGAATATAATAAAAATATATCAGCGCAATATCAGCATTGATGAGAATCTTCATAATTACCCAAGGGGTAATTAACTAATTTAAAAAAAAAGTCCCTGTAAGGCACTGAAGCAATTTAATTAAATAAAGTTTCGGTTAATATTTACCTGTGCTCCACCATACAATCTTGAAGTGAATTTTTTTTTTTTATTCTTCTATGTTATATAAACACGCGAAAATTAATTTTAAACGGGGGTCGAAGCTATTTACGAAGAAAAAAAATAAAATAAATACTCCCATAAGGATGCATGCAAAAGTGAATGATCGCCATATTGACTGTGTAGACGGTGAGCCGAATTTGACTGGAAATCATGTTGATGCGTTTCCAAAACAAAATTTACATGATTCTTACATGTTCAAAATTGCGTTGAGCCCAAACGGCGGTTTAAAGCTTTGCGTTGAGCCCACCGCGAGTTTATTATTAGTAACCTCGGAGGCGCCGAAGGCGCCGTAGACTAAAGCATGTGCGGTGAGCCGGCTACCCAAAATCACTCTCAGCGGTGGATACTGTAGGAAACTGATGAGTCGGCCACCCACGAGTCTGAAATGTAATGCTTTGCGTTGTAGGCAATTGAATTACGTTAAGGCAAAATGTAGTGGTGATCCCACAACTACTCAGTTAATATGGCGTATGGTGTAGCACAGGTAAATATTTACCAAAGTTTCTTTATTATAGATATATAAAGACCTGTAAGTCTGACAATTATTTTGTCTACTCTAGCCTACCTATATATGTGTAATGTATCCAATTTGTAAATCATTTTATTCGTAAAATGTGGTCCTACCTAACACAAGATGGTACGCCTTACTATAATATATTTAATTTGAACTCTGCTCGTATTTAACTAGTTACAAATTTTATTTAATTCTTCAGTCCAGCTATATTACTCTAAATATACTTTCAAATTCAGCATTTTTCATAAAATTCATAAAAGAAATACGTTAGGTTATGTTTCATGTCTAGATTACTTTGTCGAACACGTATCTGTTATAGAACCAACTATGCCTAATAGCACTGTGTTCTGCCCAAAATTTAATAATTGAGCAAGTTAGCATTCTAATTTAATTAATACAATTTTATTTTTTCATTATTAGCGGGCCAATTTATACAAAAACAAAAATTCTGGAGTTTTGTATTGTAGTGTTTTAGGGTAAATAGAATTGCCATAATAAATTTAATACAGTAGGCGTATTGTTTTGATTGTGAAACAAAAATCATTTGTTTGATGTTTTAATTCAGTTCACTTATCCCCAATAAGTAAAAACCTTTACAAAGGTGCATAAGGTATTATCATTTGCTTTAAAAAATTGAATTCCAAAATAATACAAAGACTATTTAAATTAGATTTGTTTCCTTTACTGCATTAATAAAACCTGTCATATACGCGTCACCTTATGCTACATAAATATCAAACACACTTAGTTAGTTAGTGATTAATTATGTTAACAAAACTAGCAAACTAGCAGGGCATTAGCCGATTAACTTACAGCGGAATAGCCTGTAAGCCTAACCTAACTCTGAAATAAAATGAATTACTTTTAGGAAAAAATCAAAATTTGTTTGTGTTATGTAGGCTTGGGTGTTAAGTATAATAGGCTAAGTTCTTTATCACAGTAAATTGTCTCTAGCTCCAGATACTTGCATGTCTACATCAATTGTCATATTTTACTTTTCAGATGACTGTGAAAGTAGGCCTAGGAGACGTACAGCAAAAAAAGGTACATATAGTTTTAATTGTTATTTATATTCAGTGTATAAAAGCACCCCTTAACTCTAATCAACTAAAAATATAAAATTAATTAACCCATTTTTGAAAAAGACCCTGTGAGGGAACTGACTCCAGTTAAATGAAATATGTATTCTGTATTAAATGCTTATTCTGTATAAATATCAAGTTACTGATACCTTTACACAGAATAATTTTATTTAGATTAAGTCTGGCCTATGATAATATAACTGATTTAGCTAAACTTACTGCGGATTAGCCTGTAAGCCTAACCTAACTCTGAAATAAAATTAATTACTTTTAGAAAAAGATCAAAAGTTTATAGGCCTGGGTGTTAAGTATAATAGACTAAGTTCTGTGTCACAGTTGAATTATCTTTAGCTCCAGAACTTACACCAATAGTGCATGTCTACATATATTTTCATACTTTACTTTCATATTTGACTGGGAACGTAGTAAGTTCAGTGTTAATTTATTCATGTTACCTTATATTCGGTGTATAAAATCACCCCTTAAACTCTAGTTAACTTTATAATCAGGATTATATTATTCAATGTTAATCATTTGAACAGTTTTTGTTTTTCGAGTTTGTGTGATTATATTAGAAATCTTTTTCAGGAATCTTCAGTGCAGGGATGTAACCAAGCAATAGTGACTTGAGTTCATTTAAATTAAAATAGATTACTATAAAATAACTACTAGATTATGCTGTAAATTTAATTTTTTTTAGAAATGTACACAAAATCCATTAACTTTTTGTAAATTCATAGTGCTAACCTACAAATATTGTGCTAGGTTAAGAAAATAAATTATTCTATTAATTATTAGCTTAATATTATTATAATTATTAACTTAGTGAAAAATTATGTATGAGTTTTGTAATGATCTTTCAGGTTCCTCCTGAACTTTCCAGAATTGACTGGGAAAAAATGACTATTATTGCACCATCAGTAGTATCGACATCAGATGATATTGATGTGGAAAACATATGAAGTGGAGAAGGTAATATAATCAAAGCAATTTAGCCTATAGATAATTTAAAATTTTTTTTTCTGTTTGTGAATTTTGTAACATTAGCATATTTGATTTAATGTTTGTTTCATATGTAGTGTTAGGTTTACCTAAATTATCTTTACTTGACAAACTAGACTTGTATAGGTACTTTAAATCAATTAAGAAAATCAGCTTTGAATGTAGCACAATTAATTCATACCATATTTCATTTATTTTTTTTTTCAAAGCATTTTTTTGTTTGGGTGTTAGCCTATTTAATTTGTATTATGGCAAAGTTAATTTTCTGCATCAGGAATGTCCTATTTCATTGAGCAAGCTTTATAGGAGATTTTGAAGTTTGTGATAAAATAGCCATTAATGATTCTTTTGTCTTGTTAATAACAACAATATAAAGTTATTAACAGTCCCATTTACATTTTAAATGAGAAAATTTAGTAACATAGTAGTTGGAATCATTTTTAATTAGTAGTATTATGTGTCAATGCTTTCAAATCAGGGGCTTCCTTTGGAAAGTATAATCATATGATAATTTTAAGATAAGTATTGTTAGAAGCTCTAAATAAGTTTGTTTATATTATTTTTTATATAAAGAGTTTTGGAAGCTGCTGGAAAACAAAAGTTCTTAATAAAGTACATAATTAGTTTAATAACATTATTTCCCATAAAATTGCAATTATTTCATTTAGTAATTTGCACTTTTGTTGATACTGGCAATGATAATTATTTTTCTCTGTTAGCTAAAATTCTTTCTTTGTTACAGAGTCCATTGTTGTAGAAGCTCTTATATCGCCAGATGATTGTGCAAAATTTATAAGTTTGGAGGTAAATTTCTCCTTATAGAACTGCTGTATTCTTATATAGTTATCTCTCTCTGACTTCTATTTTGCACTATGAGGTGTACACTTATTTCCATTCTTATTTGGTATTCTTTTATCTCTTTCTACTATTATTTAGTTACAATAGTTTAATCATAGTAGTCTCTTTATAATTGGTTTAGTGTTTTTTGTACACTGGTCTGTCCCTTAGTGTATATCATTGACTAACATTATTTACACCTAGTGTCACATGACAGGTGTTCTTAATTACGATTATAATACATTATGTCCTTTCTTATAATATTCTTATACTATTACAATAGTGGCATTACACCTTACTTGTGGTATAGACATTAACCTTTTACTTCTATTTGGTATTATAAAGTGGTTTTGTTCACGTTTTACTTAGTGAATCCACTTTTGGTCGGTTTTGGTTCACTTTATTTACTTAAATTCTTATTTAAAATCCATTTTGGGTATCTTATATTGGTACCTGTAGAAAGCTTATCAGTTCTTCTTGGTTTAAGGCACAAAACATTTTGGTTTAGGTAGGCTTTTCCTACTGATAGATGTGAATTTAGGTGAAATTTGTACCAACAATGTGTATGTTAGGTTGATACAAATTTACATTCTTTTAACCTTATTTTCTCAAGTTTGGTTTTATTAATGATAACTAATAACTCTTTAGTTATTGCCTTTTCTTATCTTACATGATTGTTTGACTATTTGAGTAATATTTGTTATTATTATGAGACAATTTTAATACTTCTTTATGTTACATGGGTGCTATGCATAACATGTTACTATGATTTTATTCACAGCTTCTATTCAGTTAACAGTCTAGTTACTTTCATTCTTTTATAACATATCTTGTCCTATACATTTATAATATTATCTGTTGTATATTGTACAGGAATGGGTTTCCTCTCCTTAAAACCCCACTGTTGTGTTTGTCAATTTGTACATACACCTATGCCAATGTGTTTTGAATTATTTTAATTATGTAAATCTCGGAGATATTTGGAGTTGTGGGATGTATTGATGTAAGTAATTAATTATTAACTTAGCTCTCTAAAAACTATCAGTGTTTGTGTACCTGTAACTTAAATAATTAATGAGTTATTTTATAATTCCGTTCAACCCTATTCAGTGGCGGCGCTAACGAAACGGGGGCCCCCCCGCGAAACTAATTAGGGGGCCCTATAAAAATGGTTAAATTTTGTATACGTAATAGGGAAAAACACTCAAATGAGTTTCTATTTACGTGTGTTTCACAACAATGGTTTGTGAATACTTTCTCGTCTATCACAAAGCGTTTGCAATTTGCAAAGGCTGTTTTACACGTATACAAACTCTTAAAATTCATTGTTGCTAAATAGACAAAGTTCTATACAAACTATAAAAAAACCAAAATAAAAAGAATTATTTATTTTTACGTCAAAGATCTAAATTCAGATTATGAAAAAGTACCGCACACAGAGTGTTAAAAATTTATTATTTAAAAACGAATATCAAAGTAACATTCTAGCTTTTTTCAAACATTTAAATTAGTTTGTAACTGAATTTGTGAAATTCTTGAATATACTCTATACACGTTCTCCTTAAGTCTAATCCAATTCAATAACACTCGAACTCAAGTAATGTACAGTATTTACAGATGAGGATCAACCAAAGTTCACTGTTTTCCTAAGCCTAGTCTTCTTTTTTTAATAGCTAAGAACTTTTCAACCACTTCGTTGATATTAGTTTTCTGTGTCTCTTCATGCTTAATGCTTAACAGTACCAAGTCAGTCAACCGAGTTTGGGCCATGGCACTTCTTAAGTATGACTTAATTAATTTAAGTTTTGAAAAGCTTCTTTCCGCTGTAGCTGTTGTGACAGGTATGGTTAAATAAAGCTGCAAAGCTGTAGTTAAGTCTGGGAGGCAGCTCATAAGGCAGCTGTTTTCTTCAACCAGTAAATTCATCATTTCTCGAATGCTTTTCTTGTGTACAATTTCTTTGGCCATCAGAGCTTTGAAGGATATTACTTGGTCAGGCAGTGATGTGGAAAGGTCACCAGGATACACATTTACCAGAGCCTTACTTTTCTCCACTATTGTCTCTTGTGAGAAGTTTACTAAATTCTGAGGCGTCAGGAATGAAAACCTATCATCAATGCAACGCAATCCTTCGAATCTCATTTGTAGCTGAGCTATTACAATATCTAGTGTTGCATTGAAAACTTTTACTTAAAATGATTTCACTGGGTCGTCAATTCTATGGTCAACTGATAATTCAACAAAGAAGCGTTTTACATCTCGCTTACGCTTATTTTTCATGTTACAAGTTATGTCCCATGTCTGGGCCAACTGTTTAGCACCAGCAAGAAAGCCGGCAAAGTCCTTTCTTAAAACTTTTAACTCATCACAAGCGCGGCTTAGAAACTGCCACGCTCTGCCTAGGTCAACAGTTGGCCTCTGTAGTGCTTTCGAAGTTATATTTACATTCTCTAAAATCTTAGTTTCAAGACAGAGCACAAGAATAAATTCAAAGTTTTCCAGGTGGTTTCTAATTGCTAATGCTTCTTCTGCCTCGGGTTTTTTTGAGCTGTATAGAATAATTTCTGTCAAACACTTAATCACAATTTTGAAATCATTTCTTAAAGCTAACAGACAGTCGTGTCTAGAAGACCACCTTGTTGGACATAGCTTTTTTAAAGTTAGATTTTTGGCAGAGCTGCCTTCTTTAACAGCAGTGTTAAGTTCTTGCCATCTATGTAAGCTTTCACTGAAAAACACATAAGTTTTCTGTACTATGTCATAAAATTGTCTTATTTCAGAAATATTTGATACTGAATCATTGATCACCAAGTTCAGGTTATGTGCAGCACAGTGTACGTAATCCGCGTTTGGGACTATATCCATAATTCTTTTCTGTAACCCAGAGTATTTCCCGCTCATTGTTGCTGCACCGTCATAACCTTGACCTCTACACTTACTAATGTCAATTTGTTTTCAAAAAGTCTAAAATCTTACTTTGAAACCCCTCACTGTTGGGATCCTTTATTTCTTGAAATCCATAAACGGACTCACTAATCACAGTTTTATAATTGCCAGGAGATTCTTCTATTATGTTAATGTATCTGATTACAACACTCATTTGGTCAATCTTAGAAATGTCTTGTGTGCTATCAACAATTATAGAAAAAAAAGGAGACTAGTGAATCTGTTTTAGTAAGGCAGTCAATAATGATTTTCCTAGCAAGTTAATGATTTCATTTTGAATGTCATAGTGGAGGTATTTTGATCTGTTTTTTTTTTCATTTTCTAAGTGTGCACTAAGGAGAGAATCGTAGCGAGAAATTAAAGATAGTATGTTCAAAAAATTTCCACTTTCAGGATTTATTTCATGTAATGCTTCTCTATGGCCAAGAAACGGCAATGAACACAGTGCCATGGTTCGAATGACATCCACAATCTGTATGAAAATATCTTTCCATTTTTCCCGCTCATCGGAAATTTGATCAGCTACCGTTTTACTCTTTTTCCAAGTGGCATACGTGAGACAAGATTGTAAATGAGCATTGCTACTTTCATGAACTTTAACTTTTTTACTGAGACCTTTCCAATCTCTAATATCGCCTTCACGCCAGCTTTGGGCATCAGCACTTTGGCTGAAAAGCCAACATGGTAAACAATAGACTCCATCTAGATTACGAGAGTAACAAAGCCAAAACCTGGGAACAATTTGGCCTGCTGCAGTTTTGAAAGAATAATATGCTGTACTGAAAGACCGCTTAGAAACGGAATCCTTCGGGAAAGGACCCTTTGTTTGACAAAGTTCACTTAACGTTATTAACTTTTTCACCTCGTCTGTCATTGTAGCTTGATTTTTATAGAATGCAATATCTGTCTCAAAACTTTGGCAGTTTGGATCGGAAGGGCCTGCTAAACTAGTTTTATTTGCGTGATTACTTATAACTTCAGTTGGTTCAAACTGATTTTCTGGTCCAGGTATGTCTTCGGACTGGCGAACACATTCAATGCCTAGCAGTTGTTCTTCTTGTTCATGTTGCAGTTGCTTATTTGTTTCCGTAGTTGTATCACTTGTATCCGACGGACTAATGTTTAAATCAGGTTTATTGTCACTGTCACAATCAACTTCAAGTCCGATTTTTGTTTCTTTTTCATTACTTGCACTTGACCCGGGTTTGGGTTGTTCAACTTCACATTTTGATGATTTTTTTAAAAACTGGTCGAGTTTTTGAAAGTTTACTTTTAGATTCTTCTCGTTGTTTTTGCAGTTTCCTTTTCGTAGCACCACTTAAATATTCACTCTTACTTTCCATTTTATAAACTCTGTCTCTAACACTCTAACACTACACAAAATACAAAAACTAAAATCAAATGTTAAGTCATTAAACTTAAACGGCACTAAATTACGAAATGAATGCAATACAGTACTATCGCGCAGGAGATGCGACGAACTACTGAGTACTGAACTACATTGTGTTGTGTTTGTTTACGTCTCCTCAGTGACGAGTGACTCATCGCATGGACGTACGGGCACCACAAGAGATAAGATAAGCTTCGCTTACAAACTACAAACAGTAATGTCATTTCGGAAAACGTAGTTTTTTTGCATGTCTATACACTTAAATAAAACGTATATTTCGTATTTTAAATACAAATTTGCCGGTAGTCGGACCCCATTAAAACTTTTTTTCCTATTATAGCTCGTTTCATATTTTTTTCTAGGGGCCAGAGTGGCGGGGCCCCCCCGCGCCGCGGGGTCTGCGGGGGCCTTATCGCCGCCACTGACCCTATTATACCTTGAAGAGAATTCTGTCTAATTTTGTATTTTTACTCTCTCTCTCTTTGGTGTCAGATAATTCCGCTATAAGCGCTGTAGTATCGGCTCAACGAAACTTATAGGTTATTTCAATGTTTATGTTAACAAATTATTCTATACTTATTCAGTTACTTTTTTATTCCTAGCTCATTAAACCATACTCCAAATAACAAGATTTTGCCAATATATAAAGGTTCTTTATTTGTTTACTTCTTTAACATTGAATAATATATGTTCTAATTAACATACGCTTGAGCTATAGATTGTATGAATCGATTGTTGATTATTCTGATACTTTATTTAAATTTAGTTATATAGTGTGTTTTAATTTGTAATTAATTTAATTCAGGGTGTGAAGGTTCTTGTAACTGTGGGGAAGATTAAAAATACATAGATAAGAATGCAAGATTTACAAATTTAAAGTGTTGTGTAGTTAGTATGATTAATATAATAATAATTTACCAGACTAGAACGAAGCCAATCGTGTAGGCGGTTGATTGATAAATTTACTGTTCTGGACAATTATGCCGTACGATTTTCTTTCTTCGATTTAATAGAATGGAATTCTTCTCCTGTCCACTTCGGAATTACAGCTTGGATTGGTTTACAGCCCGATTGATGCTTCTTCTGCAACGCCAGGATCCAAATACGTTCTTCTCTTGGTTGAAGCAATTAGTGTTGTTCCGTGTTTTTGAAAGGTTATAACTTCTGGTGTAGTGAATATTATTAATTGTGATACTGTTAATTCTTTCTATTTGGTTTAATATATCATCAATTCCCTTCGGATATGGGACAGTTCAAGTTCTTCCTTGTATAATCCAGTTATTTATTCTCTATTGTGATTTCATACTGTAGTGTTATTTGGATTAAACTGTACTGGTGATAGTCATAAACATTGTCATTAGGATTTTGTGTTTTATAATCGTGTCTGATGATTTAAAATATTCCGATTAAATAGATAATTCTTTGGTTTTTTAATCTCATCACATTCAGATCATCAAAGCAATTATTGTCAAATGAACAACTTCCTCTTCTTCTGTCGTCCCTAGCAACACACGACTTCTTCCTTCCACATGTTTTGAATGTAGTGTTTATTTCATATATTTTTTGTCTATTCCTTATCAATTTGCTAACCTATCGGAATGTAACTTTACCGATAGTTGGTTTATTATTTTCTACAGATATTCTGCTGGTTTTTTGATATAAGCCGGTTTTTTTCCTTTTTTTATATTTAATCCACTTTCGATATTAAATGTTATTAATCGATATCATGGCATTATGGTATTATCATAATTTGTATAAATTTTATTATATATCATTATTAATTTAATGTTTTTTCTAGCTCTTCAAATCGTATTCATTAATTATTATTAATTGATGTACCTAACCTTTATGTTATGAGTGGTTATATAGTGGTTTTGGCTGTTAGGCCTTTTATTGTAAACAGATCTACCTGTGTTTATAACTGGTACACATCTATAGCCCCTTTTACATAAATTCATACATATAATTAAATCTTAACTATTAACATTTACATAAACAATTATTTTTTCCATATCTAATAACAATTTTATCTTGACCTATGGATCACATATAAGAAAATTCAAATCTATTAACGTTAATTAGCTGCTTCACACTTCATTCTACAACAGTCATTGAATAATACATCTTGTTTCATTATCTTTCATTAACTCAACACATATTTGGTATAACATAACATAAACTTTATCATAACATTTGTTGTCACAAAATAATACCTCTTAACTCAAAATTCTTATTTGCTATTAGTAAATTATTGTTTCATTTTTTGTTTGTTTTTCATTAAACATATATCATCAACTATTGTCTAACTTACAGGTTCGGTTATTCTTGTTAATATTACCTTGCATCCTTATTTACCTGTATCTATGATTATAAATATAATTATTAGCTCTTTGTTCTATCATGGGGTTAAATATTGACTTGTTTATTATTCTGAGAACCTTGTTTTTATGTAACTTGAGTGCTAGCATTTCTGTTGCGTTACAATATTGGTCATCTCAGTTAGTCAGTTCTTGTCCATCTCTTCAATCTGTAAGTTGTTCAGTCATTGCATATACGGGTAAGATGTTCTATAGTTGACTGGCTCTTGGAATCTATATTTTATACCATGGTTGTTAGGTGTCTTTCTCGTAGTATGTTTCTTCCTTGTCTTCATTGGTTCCTTACTGACCGAAAACTATTGGGTTGTTGGTTCCTGTGGTACAACCATTGTTTGGTGCATCTTCTTTTTCTTATAATGTTATTTCACTTGTTAGTTACCATTAGTTTTATTAACTCTTATTGTTGTGAGTTTATCCTTGGTGATGAGTAGCTCATGTAGTTTCATGCTTGGCCTTTTAGAAGAAACACTTGGTTTGTCTCTTTCACTCAATTATTGACATGTGTTAATATTTTGGGTTACTGAAATATTTGGGCTCATATGTCTCGTTACAATATTAACTGGTTGTAGGCATATAAACTTATACACTGTTGTGAGAATTGTACAAAAGTACCTTTAAGCTAATTTCAAAACACAACATTTCAGAATTAATCACATTTTTTTCACTTTATAGGCTATGTCACACCAAAAGAAAATGTACAGGTCACTTTCAACAACAGTTGACAACAGCTGACTGAATATTATCCGATGACAAAATACTAAACAGATGGGAGATAGTCACACCAACCAACCATTTTGTATATAGTCTTTAAAATGAGATTTTTTTGCTTGTACACGGAAAACCTGGATCACTGTATTAAGATATATATTTTAGATATGTAGGTCAATTTATTAATTTTGAGCTATTAATTTAGCTAGTGCTAAGCTTTAAAACACAGTTATTTGTATGAAAGAAAAGTACAATTTTGTAGGCCAAGTAATAAATCCAACTATGATTCTGAAAAATTGTCACGGGTAGGAAAATAAAAATAATAATAATTCACCGATCTGAATGACGTTTTACAGAATCGTGATAAACATAAAATTACTTTTGATAGTGATCCCATGCTCATCCCAAGTTGAAACTTTCAGAATATGTAGAGGAAAACAATATCTTTCACATATATTTTTTTGAGAATTTTAAAAATACAGTTTTTCAAAATTCAGTAAATGCAATAATGATGTGTTTATAAAAAATATATATATTTTCAACTAATTATGTTTTATATCATATGAAAGCCCTTTAAAAGAGCTTTCAAATGAACTCGATGTCATTGTTCTAGCTTAATTAGAACACAAGTTGTGAACAAATCAATATTGTTGCGCAAGTCAAAAATTTTATTTATTTTTTTCATTTTTGAGCACCCATTACTCAGTAACCTTTCGTCAGAAAAATGTGAAAAAATTGATTTGTGTTACTATTTATGAATACTACATGCATACTTAATTTCAAATAAATCTAAGAGGGTCAGGTTGTAGCACTTGTTGATTTGACACGGAATATCTCTTAAATGTAACTTGAAGTTTTCATTTTGTTGTAAACATACCAGTCTAGTTTTTCTATTTATAGTTTATGCTTTTTTTTTTTTTAATAATTTCAACTAATTGAACCCCTAATCAATCCTACACTCCCTCGCAGAAAAACCTATATTTAGTTCATTTATATTGTCATCTGAGTTTAGTTATGTTTGATGTAATAAATAAAATGTTTATTTCATCAAAGGTGTTTTCACTTTTTGTAATTATGTTCTTGTAAATAAATATTCTATGTACTTTATGAATGTAATCTTATAGTTACTGATAAAGTAACAAAGCCCAAATGTCTGTGTGGTATTTTTGTTGTAATAATATTTGTCTGATATGTATTATTTTTGCAATGTTTTTATGTATCTTCTATGAAGAAATAATTTGTTCATTATCCTTAATAATTATTAATTATTGATACCTTAGAATTGAAACTGTTTTGTATAAATTTTGTAATAAAAATCAATGTACTTGTAAGTCTTTTTTTATCAATAACCTATTGAAAATAACACATTCCTTGTGCAATGCAAGTAGGCCTACCAAATACCTACCAAAAATGTATATCCCCAATTTTTGATAGAATATTTGATTTTTGTTGCCATCAGAATTTTACTTTGATTTTACTTTCATGTTCCATAAGGAAATGGAAGTATGGTGATGGCAAAAAAAATCGTGTTAGAGATTTTTGCAGATTCTGATTATACTACCCTCAAAACATGAAAAAAAGTAATTTATCGAAAAGTGTCTGTGTGTCTGTCTAGATTTTTTATGGCAAACGATAAGAGCCGCAAATTCAAACAGAATCAAATAATTTTTTGCATACAGCCCTGAATTGTAGAGTATTCAAGACCTATTGTTTTTTGTGAAGATCGGTTAAGATAAAGGGGTAGTTTACCTGCAATATTTTATGTTGTAACAAGAGAAATTTTTTCATGACGAACGATAACTGCCGTAAATTCAAACAGAATCAGATATTTTTTTACATATGTGCCCGAGTTATAGAGGACTCAAGGCCTATTGATTTTGGTGAAGATCGGTTACGGGGAAAGGGTAGTTTACCTGAAACATTTTTTTGTTGTAACGTAATAGTTTACCTGATAATTTTTTGTATATATGTACTACGTTATTGACAACAAAGAAGCAGTTTGTTTTTAAAATTCCTTCCCGGCCTGTTTGGCCGTAGACCAATGTTTTCTGCAAAACCAGACGTTTCGCCAGTGCCATCGACTTCCATCATCAGTGAAAATCAAGTGCGATAACGTGAGGTGGTATACGTTAGTGCCCACAGTAAGTGGCTGAAGCAGTAAGTAGAAAGAAGTAGTTTCAATGGAAATATTTCATTTCGAAAATGATTTTAAATATAAATCTTAGAACATGGAAGTCGTGTATGATTCTCCATACCAATATTTTGTTCTTAAGTGTGCTATTAAGTATTAGGAATCTTCTCCATGTCAAGGTATAGGATTACAGCCTGTTTTGCCTTCACTGAAGGCATCTCTTTTCCTTGCCCTACCTATATCTCGTCTTCCCTGAGGTCTGTATCTTATTACTTGTTTAGGTAGTCCCATGTTTTCCATTCTCTTGATATCCTGCCTCTATTTTATTTGTCCTTCCCTTACTCTGCCGGCTATAGAATATACATTTTACTTGGTACTTATATTTTCATTTCATATTTGATATCTAAGGGTTTGCATTATGAATACTCGACACAATATTTTTCTTGTTAGATTCGAAGTTTTAAGTAATTTTCTCTTAAAAAGTGTGTATGAACATTTTAGCACGACGAGATTGTCTGTTTTATTATTATTCTTAACGTTTTGGTTTTTATTATTAATTTTTGGTTTATTGATTTATTCTACCCAATTCAATCTATTATTGAATCCGATATGAATAAATCGGTTTACTTACTCTTTGACATCGTTTATTAATTTTGTTTAAATAGTTTAGAATGTTTTTTGTTCCATTTCATGAGTTCGATTCTGAAGAAGTTGCGTTGACTCTTCTATTATTAGCTGCGGTGAGTTGCTCTGTACTTTCCTGTATAGACACTAACATAAACACAACATGTACATGATACTTAATATTATTATAACATTAATAGTTAATAACATTTTATTATGGCCTATGCATACTGCATTGGTCATTGTCACTTCTGATAGTGTCCTTTTTCTTCATCTTGTGGTTTTATTACCTTAACTATAGTTTGTTAAGTGAGTTTACTATACTTTAGGAAGTTACCTTTTTATATGGGTTGTAATCCTATCAAATTATTCTCGTTATTGCTTGAATATCTCTTATCATTGTTTTGATAGCACTGTTATTATTGTGCAGTAGTTCATTCTGCATTTATACTGAAAATTGCTTTGGTTTAAAGTAACCAAGATTACTTGCATCTAGCTGTCAACATGGTTTATTTATTATTATGGTTATTATTAGTATTTGGGTGGCTATAATCCTTGAATTTACTTATTCGAATAGTATTCTGCCTCATTCAATGTTGTTGGTTTAGTTCCTACTCTTTTATGATAAGTTTACAAGTAATTTTGTTCGTCATGCATCCATTCTATGGCAAGCATATAGTTATAATATACAACAATGGATTATTGTCGGTTTTGTGTTTCTGTATTACATTTGATTTATTTGACTTTATGTAGTACTGGTATATCTATTGGTTCTTATTAGATTACATTTTGTTTATCTTTTACAGTCTTTACTATTGGTAATTAGTGGTTATTTCTAATATCAATTCCTAATTTTAAAATTAAAGGTGTACCTTCAATTTCACCAGAAGGAAAGTGGTATGTTGGTACAATGTAAGTAAAACATTTTGTTCTGTTTTCTTTTTTTCATATTTGGTTCAAACGTACAAGTGAAAAACTTTCTGGGGCGATGTAGCTCACAAACCCTACAAAGACTCGGCGTTTTCCACAACTTGTATTTAGGAAAGAACAAAAAGAAAAATCAGATTTCTGTGTTATGATCTGCACTATTCTGTTAGTTATTATGGTTAGTACCCTAAGAATATTCGTATGTTAGCCTCCGAATACTTGTTTGCAAATAATGTCGATTTTCTGGTGAACTGGGCTGGTAAAAGATTTCTACAAGTACCAATAATATAAATAACAACCTGCAGAAGCAGAAGAGTTTATATCTTACAGAGTTGTAATGTTACATTAATTATATTTTTGCTTTTCGTATATCACAGTGAGCAGTAATCTAATTTTTTTGAAATAATACGTGAAGGCTTATATATTAAGAATTAATTTTTTTTTATAGTTTCCGTAACTTGCTTGTAAAATAATTAGGTATCCAAAAGGTAAGTTACATATTTTAATAGCAACTTATAAGTTCCTCATCCTCGGTTTTTTCCTTTCTTCAAAATGTACCACTTTTTAATTGCGAATAAATTATTTAACGTAATAATCGTTTCACCAAAGGCTGTTTGGATCCTGTTAATAAAACTCTTGAGTCTGCTGCACATAATCCTCGCTTTTGGTTCATGTTTCGTTAACTTTCTACATTACAATAAGTTTAATTATTTTCAAGTTCCTTATAAGTAGCCAACTGTAGTAAACATCATGTACTTTGACCTCTCTCTCACTCTCTCTCTCTTTCTTTCTGTTACTCTTGTTCTTCTCAATAACTGTATCTCAGGAAGTCTGAACGTAACAGGTTCTTAAGTAAACTTCATATGACTTAACGTGCAAAATCTTAAACATCATTTGGGCTTCAGTTATGTTATAATTTTGTAAGAAAGCTTTACAAAATACTTTTTACACTGCTTCTGTATACGAAACTAGGTGCAGGTATGTAATCAAATTTTTTAGTAGGCCTATTTATTCTAACACTGTTACAGTTTCTTGAAAACGCCGTATGTAAACAAACGTTAAAACTTAGTAATAAGGTTTATCAAACTACTATTTTTCTTGGACGCATTAACGCAAATCAGTAATCTAGAGACCAATTTTATATTGAAAAATCGATGTCTAATAAACGGAATTTGATATGCAAAAATCCATCGGTTAAGAAAATAAAGTAAACTTGGTTAGTAACAAATAATTTTGGCAAAAATTTTTAATTTGATATAGGCTATAATTGATTCCAATTTTATTACAATCTGAGAAATGAAGCCAAATAGATTTTCATAAACGTTGGTCTAGTAACAAAAAAAGTTTCATTCTTAAGCGCACAATATTATAATTTCCCTTTCATCCCGGAAAAAAGACTGTATTAAGCTACTATCATACTTGTCTAGTCTACACTATTTAATGGGTATATTATAGGTTTCACAAAAATTGATTATCTTACACATGGTTTTAATATATCACTAAACTTTGTGAAAAGTCTGAGTGAAAAGAATTATATACACAACGTTTGATGTTAATACAGGTCTTAATTCGTTTCAAAATTTATAGATAAATAATAAATTAAAATTATCACATATATTGTGTGGTGTATAAAATAAATTGTAATAATCCTTTCTAATATGATTACTTAAGCCATAATATCCGAAGTTGGACCGTTCCTTTATTCTTCTGTAGCCTCCTACATTCTTGCGTATCTGCTGTCATATTCGCGTCTCACAGTCGTAGTAGACAGTAGGCTATAATATTATACCTTTTTTTGCGTTGTCTGAGACTTGTCTCAGAGGATAAGACTCAGGCTGATCTGGGGCAAGCACCCTTCCGCCGATTGGAGATTTAGAGGAGTCGCACGCCAGCGCAGCGCGGACCGGTGGCGAAGTAGGTGGAGGCATTCAGGATAGAGTGTAGTGTATGGATGTGTATTTGTGTGTTTACGTAGTGTGCAGAGCCAAATGGGTGATGGTAGAGCCATAATAAAAGTATAAGTCAAACGACAGCCAAGACGAAGTCGAGTAACGCAGGACGCCAAAGCTGGAGGGAGGTGTCAGAGAGGCGTCAAGGTAAGGCGGGGAGGCACAAAGGAGAGGGATAAAGACCGGATAGGTAGATAGGAAAATTTAAGATGTTAAGTTATCAATAAGGAAGCCAGGTGTAGTAAGTATGACGAAGAGACTTAATTATTTCTATTTCTCCGTTGGCGGGGGTTTCTGGGAGGAGGTCCATCGGGAATGGTGAGGAGACGGTTTATGACAAAGGAAGGTCTGCGGTAGTTACAGGTAGTATTAATATTATACAATACCTCCTTCACATTTAAGTTGAGGAATTCCAATCAGCCTTCCGTTGCGTTACTTCTCTCTTGAGCCCTTGATATAATTCGTTGCCTGCTCTTTATTGCAGTTGTAATATCTCCTTCGTTTTATAATTCGTAACGTTAAATATTCTTCCTCACCCTGGAATTTTCCATTCTCTTTTACTAATTTCTTTTCACTTCATAAGACTTTTCTATACAAAAGCAAGTATATAAAAAAGTTATAAGGTCGGGGATTAGCAACCAAACGGCATTGTTTAAAAACATTTATCTACAAGTTTCTTTTCTATAGTTCATCGTACACACCCTTGCGAGATAAAAATAACTACACGGTAGTTTCTTTCGCAATTTTTCGCATTATTTTGAGACAATCGACTGGTGATTTAGAGATAAATACTTAATATTAATGGGGTCTCATACATTTTATATTATATCTGTTTTCTATCCTACTGATAGAATTAGAAAAACGGTAGCTATCTCTCTTTTCCTTTTAAAAGCACAATACATATTAATTTACCAAGTAGCAGTTTCCTTCTTCATTTGAAATTTCTATCAAATCTACTGTATATTGGACAAAACAGAAGGGGAAACATACGTGCTTACAAGGTAGTGTAAACATCCTGTAATGCTGTCAAATCAAAATACAAAGGAAGGGGAAGTGAATACTGTAATGAGTAGCCCCTACATTCATATTTATGCAGGTGTAGGTGATGATTAAGGCCCGGATTTTTATGTAATTACATATTTGAATGCTGAGTGCACATTTACACGGAAAAGCCAGATATCGGCGAATCATACCAATAGGTGTCTTATCCGCGAGTTTAATTTTACATATTTTTACATATTTTGTTCATATTACATATTTCACTCCATCTTACATATTTCTACATATTTTACTATACTTTACTTCAATTTGAAAATTGAAATGGCAAAAAATAGTTAGGCCTATAACAACATTACTCAGATGCGCAAATGTGCAATTAATCAGAATCAGGTCCAATTAAATTTATTACAAGAAAAGGCAAAATATTGCATCTGTTGCAATTGCACACATAGATTCTACTTTCAAGAAGTAAAATTTTTTATGAGCTCAAGCGACAAGTAAGGCATTTTGCACGGGATGTTAGATGAGAATGGTATGCGCGGCCCCACTCATTTACGTTTTGTTCGCACGTTCAGCGGGGTCGGTGGGGAAAGAACGTGCTGTCCGCGGTAAATAAATACTCTTCGCAGATCTTGCAATTCTCGCAACGGATTCCATCTACCTAAACAAACAAATATCTATATAACTCTATGCTATTGTAGGGCACAATGTGATTTTTGACGCCAGTATTATCGACGCTCTCGGAGTGTAAGCCTACACGTAAATAACAATCTGGCGTGCAGTGTGGTGTGTTGAAGTTATTGTCAAGTCAGTGTTTTGTCTTTCGCCTATACTTCTGCGCTTGCTTGTTTCTTGCCTTGGCGGATTCTCGTTGTTGGACAAAAGACGTCTTAAATAATATATTGTGCGGTATTGTTCAACGCAAGTTCTTAAGAGTTTTAAATACAAATATCCTTGTTTTATCATGGCACCGACCGCATCATCTTTGTCATCTAAGTTAAAATCATGGGTACAGATTGACAGTGCTTTTACAACTGACGATAAAGCTGTATTTTGCCAAGTTTGTTATGGCCAAATGGTGTTAAAGAAGAGAAGGTACTGCTGTTGTATACAGATGCAGCAGCATACATGTTAAAAGCAGGTAATTCTCTAAATGTGTTTTACCCCAACCTACTACATGTTACATGCCTGGCTCATGGATTGCATCGAGTAGCTGAAACTGTCAGAGACCTTTTCCCCGAAGTAAATACATTAATATCAGCAACAAAAAAGGTGTTCTTGAAAGCTCCTTACCGTATCCAGTGCTACAAACAAAGGCTACCTGACACACCTCTGCCTCCAGAACCCGTAATTACAAGATGGGGAACCTGGATCGAAGCCGTAAATTTCTACAGTGACAACTTTGAAGCTGTGAAGTATGTGATGGAAACATTATCTCCCGATTCTGCAGTGTCAGCGAGCGAATCCTTGCCTGCATTCAACAACTCTAAGGTGATATGTTCAGTTTCGTACATCAAAACGCATTTCAGTTGTATCAAGAAACTGGAGACTGCAGGTCTGACTCTCCAAGAGGCCATAGGAATAGTTGAAGAAGCAGTTAACAAGTTAAATGCTGTGCAGGGTGAAGTCGGTGACAAAGTTTCTACTAAATTAAATGCTGTGCTGAATAGAAACCCTGGTTACTCAACTTTACATACCATTTATCGCATATGTAACGGCGAAACTGTAGAATCGATTGAGAATATTCTTCCAAGTACGATTCCTCTATATAAACATGCGCCGGTGACGACATGTGATGTCGAGAGATCCTTTTCTATATATAAAAACATACTCTCAGACCGAAGACAGTCCATGTCAACAGACAATATAGAAAAGTATTTCATAATTAATTGTGCAACTAAACAGTGGAAAAAAAACTTACATGGACACTTTATTCTTATGCAGAGTTATAGTAGAGTTTTATATATATATATATACAATATAGATTTTCAAGTCAAAAATTTACCTTTAATTTTATAGTAATTTCAACTCTCCTAGTAAAATACTTTGTTAAATAGTTAATAATTCTCAATGTTTTACTTTATACTCATGTCCTATACTACAGAAATCCATAGGTAAAATACTTTGTTGTCGTTAATTTTATAATATCAAGGTTTCTTTTTTAATACTGTTTTCTAAAATATGTTTTCATAAATTTTCTAAAGTACAATAAACAATTGAAAAGTAATTCATTTCTTATGCATGCTGTCTTATTGTAAACTCTTCAACAAAGAGTTGAACTTTCAGATACTGTGTATTCTGAGGGTTAACTTATTTTCTGTAACAGAAGTGGTAACCTAACTGGTGATTAGTGTCAGCCCCGAACTTGATTAGTATTTTATGGATTACATTGACTTTGCTCAAAATATATTTGCATGTTTTGAAAGTGATTTTAAAAAGTTTAAAATGAAGCACCTATTATTTTCAAAACCTTTCAAAGAGGGCACTGTTATGTTCTCGTAAAATGTAAATTATATTGTTGATGTGAAAGTATTTTAATACTACATATTTCTTAAATATTACATATTTAGCTACATATTTTCCTTATTTTTCCTACATATTTATGTACATAAAGGGAGACTGTGCGCTGCGCCGTACGCTAGACAGAGAGGGTATAATAGCAACTATCTCGCTCTACTTTCGTCAGTGAAACACGCGGCTGATGAGTAAATTTTAGTCGATTCATTTTTGCAGTTCAACCTGCGATAACTTCAAAACCAATAAATATACAGCAATTCTGAAAACTGCATTGTGTTCAGTAATTAAATCTCTATAAGTAGCCAAAATCTCAATTAATATAATTAACAATTACAGAATTGCAAAAATTAGTTTGGAGATACGTCCGGATATCACAGGTCCGGATGTGACAGGTTGTACTGTATTTACCTTATAACAATTCCCCCTAAATAAAAGGGAAATCCCCAAATTCATATTTCGAAGCCACCTGTTGTAGATAAAACGGTATTTATCTTGGATACATACGTTTAATCTCATACAAACGTTTTTATGTGTGTTCCCATCAGCACCGACACACCTGTACAGGCTTCTCCATATTTTTCTACACCTGTCCAAATATGACTATACTGATTACAATAGTAATTTCTTCTACGGTTTGTTTATGACCATAAGATATGTCTTTATAGTTCCTTTTAAATACCATTATTTTCTGCTCATTCGTACAAAACGTTTAATTGTTGAATGTGCCAATTCTGATAATCTTTGCCAAACCCAAATTTTAATGTTATACGGCGTCACCTTATTATGTAGCAAACAAAATTAGAACAAATCACTGTTATTTTAGCAGTAGCTTTTTTAAGGAGCCCAGAGTAGGCCTATACCTACCCGACACGCACACATTTGAAGGATCAGTATTTTGTCTTGGAGTTCACTCTCCCAGCTGAGATACCCATGTTTTTAGGGACCAGGAACTCGCATTTGAACTTCTATCATCAGCTACATAATGTAAATCCTAGATAAATGTACAAGCCTATGCTCTAAAAGCCTAAGCTATGATACCCACAATCATCTACGTTTTACTAAAATAATGGTTGCAAGTTAAATTTTTTGATTCATGTTGATGCTTTTGTCTCGAAGAAACCAGGTAAATTAATCTGCTTTTCGTATCCGGCCGACGATGGTGTGCTCCCACTTACGAACAGTGGCACTTGCAACTCGTTTCACTTGCGAACACTCAAGTAGATAAGACACGTAATTAATTTTTGATACGTGAGAGTACCTCCCACTTGCGAACACACAAACAACGATGTATGTACATCCACCCTGTATTGTGTTTATGTTTTTATAATTCGTTAAATGTATTTTTTGTTACCAACTACGTTTACCAAGTTACAATTTTTATAAAACTCACACACACACACACACACTTGCATAGCCGCTCCCTCACTCTCTCTCTCTCTCTCTCTCTCTCTCTCTCTCTCTCTCTCTCTCTCTCTCTCTCTCTCTAAATTAAAAAGGAAGGTTATTTTTTATTTATTTTTATTAGTCAACTTGTAGAACGGACGACGTGATCTTGAGAAACATCCCAACTTCAGAATCTTTTTCATATCTTTTAGTTTATCCAATTCAGTATACTTTTTCGTCCTTTTCATAGCTTAAAAATTTCACTCCATCGTTACATCGTGTTCTGAATACATTTCTCTGCCTCAGATTATAAACATTTGATAATGTTTTTTATTCTTGGATGTGGTCTTCCAACGTGGCTGTTTAGTTTCTGATGCGTGCTTGTACGGTATTATTCATTGTATGACGTCGGAAGTAGCAGTTCCGTAACTCCTGTGGCACTAATCATTGTCTAGCTATTGTTCTACGAAACAATTAAAGAATTAATCGAGTTCCTCTTCCTCTGGAACTTGACCATGGATATACTACCAGCCACATTCTACATCTTTTCGAAGGAAAGCAAGTGTAGCACACATTAGGATTTTTGTGCTCCCTAAGTCATTTGAATGTGTATACTCGTGCAAAGTCACTACTGCAGCTTTTGAATTTTCCATTCATGAAAAATTACTTTTAATCTTTCAAACTCTCTTTTCTATTGATTTAACCAAAAATCGGGAGCTTAGCTTGCACAACGTCTTCGCCCGGACGGAAACTACTCTCGTCAATTTTCAAACCGGGACAATTGACAAACTGGCAGGGACCCCGGGATCAGGTCGTCAAACCGGGACAATCCCGGTCAAACCGGGACGTATGGTAAGCCTATTTATACATGTATTTATCGGTTTTCAATATTGATGTGAGCATTGTACTGTAGAATTAGGAAGCGATTGTATTGAACGAATCACGATTATCAAATGATATACGGTATTCCTTTTAGTTCAACAATTCCGTCATCTCGTCTCCGGTACTTTGTAAAACCATTGTTATTTTCAATAGTTTAACGTAAAATGTTGCTCGGTTATTATGTGTACATATTCCATCAATCATGCAAGGAACATTAGGATTACGAGCTCTACAAGATCCATGTATCATTCGAGATAACAATTTTATGAATCCTTGGAAAAGTGATACGGCACAAAACTTAGGATAAGCAAGAGGTAGTGTATTAACTTTTTAAATTGTATATTATTATTATTTTTATTATGTTTTTACTATAAAATATTCATATTATTTTAATATGATTTTCTTGAACACGTTTGGTGGAAACGTAAAACCGGCCAGCTGATAAATAAGAGGTTGCGAGTTCAGACGTAGATGTGTATATATGTGTCAGCCAAAACAGTGTTTTGTAAACGTACACGTCTGTCATTACAACATTAAGAATGTTATTTGACCTTGAGTAGGTACTCATGTTGACGGGAATGAGAAATCTTGTGGTGTTAGCGCTGAATAGCCACAACACAGGGGGGGCCATTCCGGCTTCCCGCGCTAACCTAGCGATCAGCTGTTATTGCCGCGTGACGTCCGACTGGTGGAAGAAATACGCGCGAGTCTTGATTTACCATGCAATCTTACCTGAGACAATGTCCTACTTAGCATCTCTCTGCTGTTTACACGAAATATTAACAATAATTGTAATGAGCTATTCATATAGAAAAAGGATTAAACAACAAGATTAAATGGTTTGCGGCAAAAAATAATGGTAAAATCTATTTCTACATTTAATAGAAAAGTAAGCAAGTCTGTCCACATATAACATTGACAAAATGGCACAAGATGTAAAATTAAGTCGGAATTTTTTATTATTCGTTAATTTTATATTAATAGAATTATTTCGATTGTTATTAATTTACTTAGAAACCTCAGATGATACTGATATTTTTCAGTGAAACGTGCGTCAGGTGTTAAAAAGAATATACGAAATTATACTTCTTGCAGAAGAAACAAATTAAAAACATCACAAATTTTATATATATATATATATATATAATATGCCTGCGTGGGTGGGTGCGCGTACGTGCACACGCGTGCGCGCATGAGTGCGTGTATAAACATTTCTATGTAGTATAATATATTTGAAACAAGCTTCCAATTATTATAATTATAATCAATATCATAATCATTTTCTTTATCTACATTTTCTACATTCTACATTATCTACATTGAAATTTATTGAAATTTAAAAGATACATTAAATATACTGTATTGAAAAGGACACTGTGCGCTGCGCCGTACGCTAGACAGAAAGGGTAAAATAGCAACTATCTCGCTCTACTTTCGTCAGTGATACACGCGGCAGATGAGTAAATTTTAGTCGATCCATTTTTGCAGTTCAACCTGCGATAACTTCAAAACCAATAAACATACAGCAATTCTGAAAACTGCATTGTGTTCAGTAATTAAATCTCTATAAGTAGCCAAAATCTCAATTAATATAATTAACAATTACAGAAGATACACAGAAGAAGAACGTGTTTTTTTAGACGTTTCTATTGGTTTACTACTAATGTACAATGAAGATATACTTATTATATCTTTATTTAGTATATAGTTATTTACGTGTCAAGAAAAGAACGTGTGAATAAAGTGATCACAACATTTTATACCTTATATGTTTTCTGTCATTGAATGATTAACCCACTTTTTAATAACAGCGTTGAAAAATAGTTGATTACGTCTTTCAAAGATTATTTTTACTACGGTACTGAAATTAAAAATAACTAAGATCGTATACAGGAATTAAACGTAGGCGACTGGAATACACAGCCGAGACACAGCAGCTGCAGGAATTGCTTACGTTCAGTAGACTTGGCAACGTTGTGACCTTCGTGACTTTATATACATTTTGTGGCAACACTGTGCATATTTTTCATCAGTAAAAGCTAAACCGATATCCGTGATAAAATAGTAATGCATTTTTTTAAACGTGTGAGTGGTTTGTAACGATAAAGTTAACAGGGTAATTATTATTCAACTTTTTTCAACAAACTATCTTGAAACGGATATATATTTTTACGGTTTTTTATGCTGATTACGAATATGTAAGAATAAAATGTCTAAGCTTACTCGTAACTTTTATATATGGGGTCTCAAAAAGATGAACTTCTCTGGTCAGAACTTGCATGTTTAGCTAATGATGGATAAACGTGATTATATATATATATATATATATATACATATATATATAAGTTTTTGTTTAAGCAGCAGAACTTTTAATATTATTATATAATAATATCAATGCCGTGATTTTACTTAAATTTGTCTTCTCTTCTGTCTGTGCTCAATCAAAACTAATTGGAGGTTTACAATCTTGGTATAACAAGACGTAATAAATAATTTATGTAACATATGATATATGTAAAGATTTACATAAAATATAATTTATATAATAACAAACGCTTATATTAGTGGTACATGTTACACCACACACGTAGAACGTGAAATATTCTAACAAATCTGTGCGTCTGGAAACACTACTTTTGTAAAACACATATTTTCACTTGAAACACGTCCAAAAACAGTTTACATAGAAAAAGACATAATACTAATAATAACAGTTTTTGTAACTTTTAATATTGCATTGTATTTATTTAGTTTTATTATTATAGTAATAGCAGTGGCCGTGAATATACTTAAAATCGACAGACATTCTGTCTGCGCTTATTCTAAACCAGCTGGTATTTTACACTACTAGTATATGTTACATAATCAAAAACAATAATATTTTAAGCAAATAATATTTATTTTAAATAAAACCATCATACACAGCAACGTAATCCCTAATAACGGGCCTACATTCAAATTGAAAAAATTAATACACAGTTCTTGGAAATTATAAATTAGGCGTCATACATTTGTTTTTTATCTTACTTGTTGAAATACAAAACAACAATTCCTCTAGGTACTCAAATAAACATTCCGCGTTTGTACTTGTCCTGCTTACTTCCAAGTATATTTAGATTATCTAACAATATCAGTATTATCATTGTTTATAGTAATAATTCAACAACGAAGGACTGTCATACCATTGATTTTTATTGTGAAAGCTGAAAACCTGTAATAGTTAACGGTAAAAATAACTAATACATTTACATTTCTCATTATTAGGTGTTATCTTGTTGTACAAAGCAGTTTTACAGTTCATAAAATTTTCTAGTTATTCGTCTTATTCTGAACAATGTGTACTAGGCGTATATTTAAAACGTACCAAATGCCATACTTTACAAAACATTAAGTTATTAGTCCCTTATAAACTACATGCTGCTTATAAAGATGCCGGTAGGTTTCATTATTTGGAATATTTAACAAAACTAGATTCGTACTTTTACGCATAGAGTTAAGATAACCGATGTCAGATAACAAAAGAAGAAACGCTTCAGCTTGGTAATGATCACACTCAAAATTATTTGTCATTGCATGCTGTAAATCTAATATATCTTTCGACTTTACCAGTTCTGTAATTTCTATTTTCACTTTCCTCCAAATCAAAAGTTGTGAAACTAATCTCCGTACCTCTCTTTTTAAAAACATTCTACTGAAGTTGTGTAAGCCGGCCGTGGAGATCCAGTAGTCGTCCAGCTTTTCAGTCTGCAGGTAGTTCATAACCGACCACGTGTTGTAGATATTGTCTCTAGAGACCTTTACTTTGTAACCGTTGTAATAATACTTCACATCTTGGTGACTCTGCCGAATGTTGAAGTAATTTAATTTTTCTCTTACCTCGTTCTCTGTAAGTCCGTAGTACTTGACTAGCGGATGGTTTCCCAGAAAACGGAAGTGGACAATACTAGGTGTCACCCTTAAAAATATATTTGACAGCTGCCAGCAATTGTTAATCAAACCTCTTTCAATGTTTCTGTTATTCTTAAAAAATTTAAACACGATCATTTTAATGAGGGAGATAGCTCCAGGTATATCATTTACTGGAAAATAATTGCTTTGATAATCCCGTGATATTAATCGCCATAGCAAAGTATCAAAATCATCGATTAAAACTATTGTTTTTTTGTTGAAATGTGAGTACAAAATTTGTGATAAATGTACCAAACCGTCAATCAATGTTGTGTCTGTTCCGTCTATGACTGTTTCACTGCAATAAAATTTAGAATATTTTGAAATATAGAATTTATCCCAACCGTTTAGGCGATTACTGTTTATTAGGTAAGAGTGTTCTAAATACGAATCACGTATTACCTCTCTCAATGCACGTGAAACATCGTTAAAACTATTTCCTGTTATTTTCTTAAAGTTAATATAAATTACGGGGTATTTACCGCAATGTAAGTCAAAAAACGTATTATTCCACGTAAAAACCTTTAGATTGTATTTTACAAATAGACTGCAACCTTCAGTCTGATGGGAAGTTATCAATCCATTATCTGCCTGCAGGAAAGTCTTCAGCATTTTTAAATTATATGTTTTACCGAAGCGCCTAGGTGCACTTACACAAACAATATGCGGTTCCATAATCAAAAAATCCTTTATGATCAGCGATTTGTCAACGAAGCATTCAGATTTTAAGAGATCTTCCAATTCTGATTCATTTACAACGCATCTTCTTTTGATCATCGCCTACAACAAATCAGTGGAAACAACAGTTTAATATTTTCGTATTCTATTTATATTAATTAATAATATTTAGAGTTAATTAAATAATATCTCAATTGAATAGTTTTTGAAGAACCATCAGCTTATTTTCAGAATATTTGGAAAATTGTCATTTGGGCCTATAGCAACAAGACACAACTATGTATGGAATGTCAAACGCTACACCATCGCTGTCACAATGTTTTCAGGGCTATGAACAAACTAGAGCAAAATTTTCATCAAGTCATTAAAAAAATTACTAATTTACAAGAATGATTTCCCTATTAAACTTTCACAGTAGCTCACTAACCGGAGATAATTCAAATTAAAGAAATGCTTAAATTGAATTGCTTTAGTGAAACCATGGGTCTATTTTACGTCAAATTATAAACTCTCAGCTTAGCTTCTAAGCACAAAATTAAGCCTACTAAAACGAACATAATTAAGCCAATCAATACAGCATATTTTGAACTTTTTAAGTTTCAAGTATGAAATATCTTTTTTGTAAGTACAAAAAATATTTATAATACCTTTAAATATAACAACAAATGTGTCAAAGTGAACCAAAGAGTGTATTAAAATAATAAGAATTATTTTTAACAAGGAGTAAAACATTAGTTCAACATAAATATAATTATATAAGTTCATGCCGATCTGAATGTAGACATTTTATAAGTTCATTATAAATATAATAGATGTCAAAAATTTCTACTCCAATGTTCTTAGTATCACTAATAAAGTTTTTAATTCTTATTTTTTATTTTCTTAAGGTGATTAGTAAAATCTCTTTCATTTTATGACCTTTTTAAATTTTAAATTGTTCTCAAATTATGGCCTATTTCTACTCTTTATTTTGATTTTCCTTTTCTACCATTTTTATCCGCCAAGCGTAGATTACCATCAACCACTTCATTTTCTGCCGTCTACCATGCGTTAGGCGCTTGACTTCTAACATGGTCTTCTCGTTAAATTATCCAGTTCCTGAACACAGGCGACCCATTAAAATCTTCGACTTCTTGTCTGTTCATTCTCCAATCTCTAATTTCTTTCCGCTATCTTTATTATTTCTTCAAGCCATTGCTGCGGTCTTGTATCTATAATCTCGACAACTGATTGGAACAGAGTTTTAATGATTATGTTCATATTTCGTTCTCTTCAAGCCCTTGCAGTTGGTCGCCTCAATAATTCCCTTTTTACTGATTTGCAACCTACTATTTTGTTCGTGGAAGATGAGGGTTTTTGTGGCGTATAACGTAGTCTTACACACTCATAGCTTGAGTTCGTCCGTGATTTCACTTTCTTTACTATGAATTAGCTTACGGATCTGCTGCTATTTCTAGGTTTCAACTAATAATAAGTTTAAAATAAATTCCTTTAATGTTAATTACTAAAAACATAATGGTTATCAATCGCCGTCCTAAAGTTATCAGTTATCGTGATTGAATAGCACCACGCCCAGCAGAATTTTTCACTCTCACTGAGCAACTTAACAAGATTCTACTTCCTGTAAATCAGCTGTTAATTTTGTTATAGCGGTGAAGAAATGCCTCAACACAGTCTTGCTTCATGGTTAGTAGGAACCGTCTTGATCACCGTCGCAATTCTATAGACACCGACGTCACTATTATGAGTGAACAATGCAGTGCTTACTGCGTTACACAATACTGTATTGTCACTAGTGTGTGTTCTATATGACACTGTCTGGGTCACCCCCACAACTGGGTACCGCAAGTCCAGGTGGATTTAAGTCTCCGGTTGCAAATCATTATTTTATTATATATTAACAACAGAAAAATTCCTGATTAAATTCCAAGTAACAGGTCTTTACTTCCAGTTACGTTTTTCGTTTTTTCATGTTCTCTTTTCTGCTAACCTACGTTTATGTTTTCAAATATTAATTTTTTAAGAATTAGTATAAACAATTAATCTTAAGTTAAGTTAAACCAAATTTCACTGAATGTATTTAGCATGAAATCAAATGATATTTTTATCCTTTTATTGATATTTTACTTTTGATGTTTTTTCAGAGTATATATTCTTTAGTGATTGCACAATAAAGCGGTTACTTCAGTTAAGAATGCACACGGCTGCCGTTTATACATAGTTATACTGGCCTGCACACCGATGCACATCGTTATACGTCCAGGATAAGCATCGTCAAGGCCAGCGTAATTTACGAAAGTAACCTAATAAATAAGCCACAGTACGCGATCACGTTTTGAAGGTTATCCTGACTTTGGCAGCTTCCAACTTATTCTTCAGAGGCCTTAAAGAGGAGATGGGTCAGCAAAATAGTTTAACCGTTTTAGCATTTATCAATCTTTTGATAAAATGTGATGCATTGTTGAAAGAGATGAACAGTGGTCCAGGAAACTTAAAGAATCTTATGAGTCTCAAAATTCAAATTTTTCTCAATCACATTTTATTTTAAAACGTTTTAAAATGTTATTATTAAAGAGATTGAATATATTCAGTTTGTTTTTAATAGTGTATACTATACAAGATATTAACAGAAATGATATTTAACTTGAGAAATCATATATGTCTCAATTTCCAAATTGTAAGACCCAAAACTAAAAAATTGTAACAGCTTTTTGGGGTTTATAAAAATAGTCCTGAAAGAAAATATGTATTTCAAACCGTCCTGAACAGAACGTATTCTGTTTACGATATATATAACTCTAGTGGCTACTACAGTTTTTAGGAGAGGTCAGTGACATACACCAGGGAACAACGACGTAATCTCTGTAAGGGTAGGACACGAACCCTCAAAACATTCCTGTAGGCTGCCCCAGAGAAATAGTTCCGCCACCGGGACAGAAAAAACATTGAATGAGAATGACTGTAACGCAGCACGTACAGAAGATCAGTCTCTGTCCCACATCCTCCAAATAACAGAAAAAATCCCAATTGAAATTTTACTGGATTTGTTTAATAGCGTTTACGGAACTGGAATTATACCAGACTAGTGGTTGCAACAAATATTTGTGACTCTCCCTGGGAAATAAACGCAAATCAGTGCAGTCGGCGCCGCAGTATAATGAGCCGCTCAGTGAATGGATTTCTAAAACTTATATATACATAAAACCTGACCAGGGGACAACAGAAATTCAGATAAGGAATCAGAACGGCCTTGTTACCGGGATAACATTATTTGTAACTGAATTCTTTGTGGCCGAGGTTCGTTTACGTCAACCAATTTGTTACCGTATGCTTTACTGACTCTTATAAACCGTTAATATGGTGCATTATAACCTCTAAACAGACTACTCAAAGTTCTGCAATAAAAAAGAAGTTTCAAATCATGTCCAAAAGAATACATCCGAGTAACTGAGATAAAGTAAAAAGGTGTTTCTAGCTCATCCTCTTTAATATCCTCTATAAGTCAGTAGACGTTATGAGTAAGGCAGTGGCCGATGTAAACTTAAGTAAAAGGGATACTAGCAATTAAGGTAATGGTGAGAAATTCAAGTAAGATCCTAATGAGATAACGAACTATAATGTACTAATGACATACGATGTTATTTTATCTATAGATAAATCTATTTATATATAGATATTAATTTTATCTGTGCTAAACGATGAAAGGAGCAGAGGACAACAAAATCGAGACACTTGTGATAAAGATATATGACGGAATAGGGTGAACATTATTAATGGAGAAAATGCAGAAGATGGAACTGACAAGAATGGTAACAAGTGTAAAGGAAATTATGATAACTATTCAGAGTATTGGCAGAAATATATCAACTGCTTGAAGACATCCTGCAACAAAAACTTATGTGACATACGTGTATTGAAAGAATACAACGAACGTATCGTATAATTGCACCAGCGTTCATCTTTGATGATATGCTGCCTTTCGTAATACGTATAGCCATGAGACTTTATTTCTTTTAATTCAGTATCTTTTTATCCACTATGAGCTTACCAATTAAATGTTAAGTATGAAATATAAATTATAAGGTACTTATTTAATAAATAGATTTATACAGTAACACCTCAATACTAATGTTATTAACTTGGAATTAATTGAAAATGAACTCATGTACGTTTAGAGCTTGCGATGGTAGAGTTAGTTCGGTTATTATAAAGAAATTGCACAGATAAATTGTGGCATTCGAGTTAATACAGAAAATATATATGAGCTTACCTTTGGTCCCTTCTCAGTTGCATTAACATGTGTTGCATTAAATATTGTAGTATTAACAACAGTTACATTAACAAGTGATCCAATAGCAAGTATCGCATTATCAATCGTCTCGTTAACAACTGTCGCATTAACAGTTATTTCATTACATAATGTTGCACTAAAAAGTGTTGCATTCTTAAGTGTTCCATTAACAGGTGTCTCATTAGTAGATGTATTATCTGTACACTTTGTACTGTACTGATCTGTACTGCATCTAATGTAACTGTTTGATGTTATGAAATAATAAAAAAACATAACACCTATCGTCTCCATAATTCCAAAATTCAAAACCATATTTGTAACTGTGTTACACAGTAATACTTTACGAACCTGCAATGCTGGTGACTTGCGATAGCCAACAGTTTAGTACCGATTTAATAAGGAGTACTTATTACAATGATAGCGTGGAAACATTATATCTCCCATATTAATAAAGACTAACGTTATTTTATATATTTTAATTTCTAATAGAATTGATTGTAATTTTTAACTGCCAAGAAATATTATTATTAAAGGCGTTTTATCTATATTGCAATGTGGGTGAAATATTACGGGCGAAATAACAATTTGTCAAAATATAATTTTAAAAAATTAGTAACATTTTTCTATAACTAGTAGGTACTTGAATTTTTACAATTTTCTAAAAGAATTAAACAATTCTTTTTATCCATCAAGACATACGAAATGCATACTAACTATTGCTTGCATATTGCAATACTTTATTGTTCCACTGTTCACAAACTTTTTCTTACGCTTTTTCTTCATTTTCACTTTAATTTTCATCATCATCATCATTTGTTACAATAATAATTGCATTTCTGACAAAGTACTGGAGTAACTACGTACCTCAGATTAAAAATACCAAAATTACGAATAATAAAATTACGAGTAACATCCAAACAGAACATATGCAACACTTGATAATGCAACACATGCAACACATAACAACTTAGTAATAATTGAAAATGAGATATTCATTTCGTTCATGTTCGTTTAGAGCTTGTGATGGTGGACTTGCTTCTAAAAAATAAATACATTAAGAAATGGAAAAGAAATAAATTTTTCAAAAGAATTGTGTGGCATTCGAGTGAAACCAGTGTATATTACAGAGAATATATATGAGCTTACCTTTGGTCCTTCCTCCGTCGCATTAATATGTGTTGCATTAAATTTGGTAGTATCGACAAGAGTTGCGTTAACAAGTGATTCATTAGCAAGTATCGTTTTAACAGTTGTTCTTTAATAAGTGTTGCATTGTCAAGTGATTCAATAACAAATGTTTCATTAACAATTGTCTCATTAACAACTGTCACATTAACAATTGTTTCCACACAAAATTTTGCATTAACAATTGTCTCATTAATAACTGTCGCAATAACAATTGATTCATTACAAAATGTTGTATTACAAAGTGTCACATTTACAAGTGATTCACTAGCAAGTATCGCATTAACAATTGTTTCATTAATAAATGTTGCATTGAACAGTGTTGCATTCACAAGTGTTTCATTAACGGGTGTCTCATTAGTGGTGTTGTATTATCTGCACGCTTTGTACTCTACTGATTCTCCTAGAAGAGACGGCATTGAGATACTAATGAGATAATGAACTATAATGGGTTAATGAGGTGCTATGTTTTATTTGTTGGGAACGATGAAAGAACCAGATGTCAATAAAATAGAGGCATATGAGCCATAGTTATATGAAGCAACAGGGTGAACATCATTGATGGAGAAAGTTTTGAAGACGATATTGCTAACATAAGTAACAAATAAAAAAGGATTTATGATAACAATTTAAAGGGGAAACATCGGTATGTGGGCAGAAATATAACAACTGCTTCAAGTCAGCCTGCAACATAAACTTATGTGACAAACGTGTATTGGAATAATACGAAATATACATGTCGTTCATCATTAGTGATATGTCGCTTTGATTTTAAGTATAGCCATGACGTTTGCCAAACATCATTACGATGATCGCATGTGAAGGAAATGATTGTATATATTAGAGATAATGTACAGGCCTCAGGATTTTGGCTTGTGGAAAAGCAGACTTTATTCCGTTTACCTCAGTAACGTATTTCCACTGTGAGAATAGCAATTGAACTTTAAGTATGATATATGACGTATAAGGTATTTGTTCAATGACTAGCTTTATACAGTTACGCGTCAATAGTAATATTATTAATTTAGAATTGAAAATGAGTTCACGTAAATTTAGAACTTGTGATAGTGGAGTTAGTGATGGTGATGGTGATGGTGTGATGGTGGAGTGAGATTAAAAAGAAATTATTCAGAAAACTTATGGTATTCGAATGAATACAGTGTACCTGATACAGAATAAATTATGAGTTTACCTTCGGTCCTTTCTTCGTTGCATTAACCAGTGTCGTATTGACTGTACTGTTTGTACTGTACTGAAGTGTACTGCATCTAATGTAACTGTCTGATATTATGACATAATAATAAAGAAACATAAAAACTATCATCTTCATACTTTTTAAAACTGTTTCACACGATGACAATTTACAAACAAGGAATGCTGGTAATATGCGAGAGCCGACAGCTTAGTACCGATACACAGTAAGTAATAACTGACAACATTGTATCCCCATATTAAAAAAAGATAAACGTTGTTTCAATATATTTTAATTGCCCATGGAATAAATTTTAATTTCAAACTGACAACAAACATTATTATCATTGACGTTTTACCTAAATTTCTATTTGGTTATTTAAATTTTTACAATTTCCGAAACAAAGTAAATAATTTTTTTAGCCATCGCAACATACGTAAAACTATTGGTTTCAATAGTTTATTGCGTTCTTGTTGCTGTGTTTCCAAACGATTTATCTCACTTTTCCTTCGTTTTAACTTCTAATCATCATAATTTTTTACAATAATAAATGTATTGCCGACAAATGAATTCAGTAATTAGGTAATTCACATATACAATACAATTGTAAAAAATAAGCATAAAAATATACAAATAACGGCAATAGGCCTAGAGAATATATTGTACTTGTAAACTTGATTTATTACGGAATTCGTACTCTGGATAAAACAAATAAAACTTGATGGCCCGCATAGATTTAAAACAGCTATTCAAACATTTGACACCAATTTTAGAATGATGGTGCCAGTAAAGTAAAACATTTGTAAGGTAGACGTAGCACTCGTGCTTAGATTAAAAATTCATTTGTTCTCTTACACGGTCTTGGATTTTATAAGCATTTTTCAAAATTTTTATCACTTGCTTGGTACCTGGGTCTTTTTAATTTTGAAAACTAGATATTATATTCAATTTTTTGTTAAAATTCTCTTTAACAATTGTTCGACGTGGATTTATACAATTTTACAAATGTTTGTTTATTTTTTGCTGCTGGTGTCGCAACATTTTATAATGGCAATACTCGGACCTCGTATATTCAGAGGTTGGTTAAAATTCCCTAATATACTAATACATCTGTGCGGAAGGAAATACTGCTTTTGTAAAATAATTACATTCATTTGAAACACGTCTAACAAAAATTAACATGGAGAAGAACACGTACTATTGAAGATACTTTTTTAATTTGTATTACTTAATTTTATTATATAATAATAGTATTGGCCGAGACTGAATTTAAAATCGTTGTCCAATCTGTCTGCGCTCAGACAAAACCAATTGGTATTTTACACTGTCGGTATATGTTACATAATAAACTTAATAGTTAAACAAACAATAATATTAACTTCATGTAAAACCGTTATACACATTAACGAAATGCCTAGTAACGGGTGCTATTTGCTAAATGAGAATAATAATACACAGATTTTGGAAACTATAAGTTAGACGTGATACAATTTTGTTTTGGAACACATTGAGTTAAAGAAAAACAAACAATCAAATTTACATTCCGATTTTACACTTGTCCTGCTAACTTCTAACTATATTTTAATTATTAATAATATCAGTGCTATAATTGTTTCTAACAATAATTATACCAACAAGGAGTGTCGTGTCATTGATTTTTATTGTAAAAACTGAAAAGTTGTAATATTTTAATGTGAAAATAACTAATAATTTTACAGTGCCCTTTATTATATATTATCAGTTGTTCGAAGCAGATGTACATTTTCTAAAATTTTCCAGTGATTCTGTCTTTTTCAGAACAGTGTATACTAGTCCTATATTTATAGCGTACAAAAAATGTCATACATTGGAAGACTTTAAGATGTTAGTCCCCTATAAACTACAGAATCATACATGCTGCTTAAAAGATGCTGGTAAATTTCATTATTTGGAATATTCAACGAAACTCGATTTATATTTCTACGCGTAGGGTTAAAATAACCGTAGTCAGATAATAAAAGAAGGAACGCTTCTGCTCCAAATCAAGTACACTTTCCATAAGCTGTAATTGTATGGTGTAAATTTACTAGATCTGCCATCACTAAAGCTTTATTAATTTGTATTGTAATATTCTTCCAATCCAAAAGTTGTGAAACTAATATCCGTACTTCTTTCTTTAAAAACATTCGACTTAAGTTGCGTAAGCCGGCCGTGGAGATCCAGCAGTCTTCCAGACGTTCAGTCTGCAGGTAGTTCATAACCGACCAGGTGTTGTAGATATTGTCTCCAGAGCCCTGTACTTTGTAGCCGTTATAATAATGCTTCACATCTTCGTGACTCTACAGAATGTTGAAGTAATTAAATTTTTTCCTTACCTCATCTTCTGTTAGTCCGTACTACTTGACAAGCGGATGGTTTTCCAGAAAAGGGAGGTGAACAATACAAGTTCCTCTATTCAAAACAATACTTGACAGTTACAAGCAATTGTTAATCAAATCTCTTTCAACGTACTTGTTATTTTTCAGAAACTTAAATATGAACTCCTCAATAAAGGGGACAGTTTTGAATACATCATAAAATGGAAAATAATTTTTTTGAGAATCCTGTGAAAGTAGTAGCCGTACGAAAGCATCAAAATCATCAACTAAAACTATTGTTTTTTTTATTGAAATGACGGTACAACATTTCTGATAGATATACGAAATCGTCAATCAGTATATGTTGTGTTGAGTACGCATACGTTTTATCTAAATAAAATCCAATATATTTTGAAAGTGAGATTTTCTCCCAACGTTTTAGGCGAATACTCTTTTGTAGGTACACGTGTTCTAAATATCAATCACGTATTACCTTTCCGAAGGCACCTAAAATATCATCAAAACTATTTCCTGTTATTTTCTTAAAATTAATATAAATGACGGGGTATTTACCGCAATGTAAGTGAAAAAACGTGTTATTCCACGTAAAAATATTCAGATTGTACTTTATAAATAGCTTGCAACCCTCAGTCTGATTGGAAGTTACCAATCCATTATCTGCCTGCAGAAATGCCTTCAGCATTTTTAAATTCAGTGTTTTTCCGAAGCGCCTCGGTGCAGTTATACTAGCAAAATGTGAGTCCATACTCAAGAAATCCTTTATGATCAGCGATTTGTCAACGAAGCGCTCAGATTGTAAGAGATCTTTTAATTCTGATTCATGTATCATGAGATCTTCTTTTCATCGTCGCCTATAACAAAACAGTGAAACCAATCGTTTGAATTTTTCTAATGAGATTTATATTAATTAATATCATTTAAAGTTAATGAAGTATTATATAAATTGAATTGTTTTCGTAGAACCATGTGCTTAATTGAATACTAATTTAAAAATGTTAATTTGGCCTATAGCAAATTTAAAGGAATGTCGAACGCAACACAGTCGCTCTCACAATGTTTTTAGAGCTGTGAACAAACTAGAGTAAAGTGTTGATCAAATGAAAAAAAATCATTATATAAAGTTATGTTTAGGCCAGTGATAACATATGAAAGCGAGACTTGGACTTTGAACAAACAAGCCACTAACATAGTCAATACTTTTGAAGGGAGAATTTTGAGGAGAATATATGGACCAATCCATTTCAACGGGATATAGAGAATTCATCACAATGAGGAGGTATACAAGCTTTATAAAGACAATGATCTGCCTACCACCATCCGATTGCATAGATTGCAATGGGCAGGACACATCGTTACAATGGAAGACAACCGAATACCTAGGAAGGTACTGTTTAGTCAGATCGAAGGTAGCAGGCCTATCCGTAGACCAAAAACACGCTGGATTGACGCGGTGACGAGGGACGCTGATAGTTTACTAAAAATAAACTATGTACATTGATCGCCAATGACAGGGAAAATTGAAGGCGTATGATTATGGAGGCCAAGTTTCGACTTCGAACTGTGACACCATAGAAGTAGAAGAAGCAGATAAAACAAAATTACTAATTCAAGAATAATTTGTCAATTAAATTTTCACAGTAGCTTACTAACGCTGATAATACAAAATAAAGGAAATGCTTGAAGTGAATTGCTTTAATAAATCCATGGATCTATTTTACTTCAAATTAAACATTGTCCGCTGAGTAGGTGCCGCTAATATATGCATGTGCTAAATGTGCACCCCACATGGGAGGCTATAAAAAAAGGGGTGGCCGTAGGCTTGCAAATTCATCAGCAGATATTGCAAAATAAATTAACACAATTAATAGGAACTAGGTCTAGGTATATGACATTAACGTTTATTGAGTTGTTCTTTATCATGTTTGTTAGCATTGCCGCAATGTACTGCCATAAACCTTTGTTTTGACTGACAGGAAAGCATATACGTATTGTTGCGCGACATTTATATCTGAGTTATAGCTGCGGTTTCATTGTGGTTTTGTAGACAGGCGCGTGAATGTCGACGCTGGCAAACTATAAAGCACCTATCCGATAAGATAGGAAATTATTTATGCTTTGTTTTGACGAACAGGCGCTTGTTGGACTGAAAACAACAGCAGTTTGTATGAAACAAAAGTTTGTTAATTATGCGTAAGACGTTTTTCAAGTACGGTCTTGTTCCTGTCCATTGTCTGGCGGTGTAATTCTGAGACGTGTCGTATTTTTATACGGTTTGTATTTGTAATATCATCAAAATGTCTTACAGAAAAAAGGAAACTGTTGTCGGGCTTTGTCAATTTTACTGTTTATGTCTCTATCAATTTATAATTAAAATAATATTAAACAGTGTGGCAAAGTAGGGGTACTTCCCACCGGAAAGTCTATTCAGGTGGGTGGCAAAGGTAAAATTGCACACTGGCGGCAACCACCCTAGCGGCGGCCCTGCAGCTGAGCTTATAACTACACAAGTAGGCCTATTGAAATGAATGACCAGTCGATACAGCATTTTTGAACATGTATTTCCTTGTACATTTATGCAACTTTATAACACCTTGAAATAATATTAACAATGTGTCAAAATCATCAAAATAAAGTATTAGTATAATGAAAATGATTTGTTAATTATACAATAGAACATTAATTCAACATAAATAGAATTACATATATTCATGTGGGTCTGTATGAAGGCACTTTAGAAGTTCATTATGAATATAAAAGAACATAAAATTTTTTATTACAGTGTTGGTATTGCCACTGATAAAATTTCCAAATTATTATTTTTCATTTGATCAAGGCTATTAGTAAAATCTCTTCCATTACATTACTTTTTTAAATTTTAAATTGTTTTGAAATTGTAGCATATTTCTACTCCTTGTTATTTTCCTTTTTCTTTTCTGCCACTTTTATCCGTCGAGCGTAGGTTACCTTTAAACACTTCATGTACTCCCGTGTATCATGCGTTGCGAACTTAACTTTTAACATGGTCTTCTTGATAAATTATTAAGTTTTTCAATGTTAAGTCTCTACTTTCTTTCGGCTATCTTCATTATATCACCAAACCATTGCCGTGTTCCTCTCTCTATTATCTCGACAACTGATTGGAACAGATTTCTAATGGTTATATTCCTACATCGTTTTCCCTCAGCTTTTGCAGTTGTCTGCTTCCCTCTCTCTCACATAATTCTCTTCAACTGTCCTCGTAAGGTAGTCAAGATTCAATAGCACCTCGCGCAGCAGAATTTTCCACTGAGATAAAGCCAGGAGTAAGATGAGAATGTGTATACTGTTTATTCTATTTAATATCAATTCACGTCAGTACACGTAAGGCTGATGTCAACTTAGGTAAACCAGCAAGTAACATAATGGTGGCCGTTAATGCGATTCTCTCAGCAGAAACTACAGTGAGATGCTAATATTACAATCAACTATAATGAGATGCTATTTTTCATCTGTGCTAAACGATGAAAGGAGCAGAAGTAAGAAAATATAGGCAAATAAGCTGTAGGTATATGATGGAATAGGGTGAACATTATTGATGGAGAAGAAATCCTGAAGACGGAATTGCTAACAAGAGCAACAAGTAGGAAGGAACTTATATTAACAATTCATAGGCGACACATCAGTATGTAGGTCATTCGTATGACATGGGCAAAACAATAGGCTATCAACGGCTTGAAGACATCCTGGAACAAAAAATTATGTGACAAACGTGAATTGGAAGAATACGACATATACGTGTCGTATAATTGCACCAGCGTTCATCTTTGGTGATGTGCCGCCTTTAGTAATACGTATAGCCATGATGTTTGCCAGCCATCGTACAAAGACCGCATGTGAAGAAAATTTTTAATATACTCGTACTAGAGATAAAGTATAGGGGTCAGAATTTTTGCCTGTGCAAAAACCAAACAATATTTCTTTTAGCTTAGTAACTTATTGTCTACTATGAGAATAGCAATTAAATATTAAGTATGTAATATAAAGTGTAAGGTATTTATAAAATGACTAGATTTATACGGTTGCACAAAGATAGTAATATTATTAATTTAGAATTAATTAAAAATGAATTCATCCACGTTTAGAGCTTGTGATGGAAGACTTAATTCTGATATTATAAAAACATTGTGGAGACAACATTGTGTCAGTCGAGTGAATACCATGTACAGAGAATTATCATAAGCTTACCGTTGGTACCTCCTCCGTTGCATCAACAACTGTTACGTTAACAGGTGTTGTACGAGTATTAACAGTTGTTTCATTAACAAGTGCAGCATTAAAAACTGATGCATTAACAATTGTTCTATTAACCAGTGTTGCATTAGCAAGTACTTCGTTAAGAAGAGTAGCGTTTTCAAACGTTGCATTTACAAATGTTGCACTAACATGTATTGCATTGACTGTTGTTTCATTAACAAATGTAGCATTAACAATTGTTACATTAACAATTGTTTCATTAATAATTGTTGCATTAGCAAGTATTACGTTAAGTAGTGTTGCGTTTTCAAACGTTGAATTTAAAAATGTTGCACTAACATGTATTGCATTGACAGTTGTTTCATTAACAAGTGTCGCATTAGCAAGTATCGCATTTTCAAACGTTGCATTTAGAAATGTTACATTAACAATTGTTGGATTAACAAGAGTCTCCGTAACAAGTGTTGTATTATCTGTACTTTTTGTACTGTACTGAACTGTACTGCGTCTAACGTAACTGTTTGATGTTATGAAATAAAAAGAAAAATTAAAACTATCATCTACATTGTAAACTGTTATATCAACAATATGAGGAACTGTTTTACATAATGATACTTTGCGAACAATGAATCCTGCTAACCTGCGAGAGCAGACAGTTTAGTACCGATAAACAATAATTAATAATTGATATGGTGACAACATTGTATCTCTCATAATAATAAACATAAACGTTGTTTCATTATATTTTAATTCCCAGTAGAATAAATTTTAATTTTTAACTGAAAAACATTATTATTAAAAACATTTTATCTAAATTTCTATTTGCGTGAAATGTTGTGAGCGAAATAACAATTTCTCAAAATATAGTTTAAAAAATTACTGTCATTCTTTTATAACTAGTACATACTTGAATTTTCACAATTTTCTAAACAAAGTAAATATTCTTTTTATCCATCGCCACATACGTAATACATACAAACTATTGCTTGCATATTGCAGTACTTTCTTGTTCCACTGTTCCCAAACAATTTACCTAGGTTTCCTTCATTCTACTTCTAACTTTCATGATCATCATCATCATGATTATCATTTGTTACAATAATAATTGTATTAGCGACAAAGGAATGCAGTAATTACGTAACTCAGATTACAAATACCAAAATAAAGAATAAAAAAATACGAGTAAAATCCAACGAGAACACATGCAACACTTGATAATGCAACACTTGTTAATGCAACACTTGATAATGCAACACTTGTTAACTTAGAATTAATTAAAAATGAGTCTATGTAAGTTTAGAGCTTGTGATGCTGGAGCTGCATCTGAGATTACAAAGAAATTGTCCAAACAATTGTGGCATTCGAGTGAATACAGTGTACATGTCAGAGAAATTATGGCCTTACATTGGTCCCCCTCCGTTACATTAACAAGTGTTGCATTAACAAGTGTTTCATTAACAAGTGTTGGACAGTGCAAGTTAACACTTGTTAACTTAGAATTAATTATAAATTAATTTTTATACGTTAATTTCTTATAATAGTGGATTTAGTTCTGAGATTATAAACGTTGTTTAGTCTCTGGATGTCTTTATTTTACTTCTCCCTTCCTCGGTGTCAACTTGTTTCTCTCAATGGTTGTCAATTTTTATCTCTTGGTCTTTTCGGTCGGTCTTTAATCTGGACTGTCAGGTAGATTTAGTAAGTGATATAAATTGTTTGACACTTGTAAACTCGATTTTTTAAGTAGGTCGTACTATGGATAAAACTCCTTGTAATTTGATGACCCACATAAAATTAAAAACAAAATTCGTCAAGAATTTCACATCAATTTAAACGGGAACCTTACACCCACAAATTTAATTTTTCGCCAGTTTCAGTTTTTTGTTCCTTATTATAGCCTGGAATGTTCTGAACAAAGTGACATATAAAATATCCATGTTACGAAATTGTAACCTCACATAAAAGAATAATAAAGTGACTCGTGCAGAAAATTTATGTTAAAACTTTGGACCCATTGCGTGCTGCCACATGAGTATGCCTCATTTTTATACACATTTGGTTTTACCATTTCCATTACCTTTTTAAAACAGTTTTAAATCAAGTAAAACCAACTTTTAATGAAATTTTTAATAAAACCATTTTGAGTAAATGCTGTTTGGGAAAGACCCAGATTCCAAACTAATCATCCAATGCGCTAATCAATGTGGTAAAACTGTCAAAAATATTTCTATCGGCATCACAACACTAAACGTAGGGGGTGTATGATGCAGTTATATCGTTTAATAAAGGTGCAGTGGGAAAACTGGGTTTGCTTAGTGCTTTGTGATTAAACATAGTAAAAATTGTAAAGTGGGATTACGGTAGTTCGACAGAATGCTGGTGCGGAAAGCTGATAAAAAATTCAATGTACATAAAAAAGAGGGAATACGAAAGAGACATAAAAAATGGGGACAGAAGAAAAAGAAAAATTCAAAGATTATGGAGCTGAGCTGTTCTGAAGTGTTAGTTGCCCACTGTTTTATCAGGAATGCATTTAAAATATCTTCTTTAACTTTAACGTGTTTTCTGAAAAAATTGTGTTTTGATTTCACAAATGTACCCTTTATCTCAGAAACTATAAAACAGAGAGACTTTAAATTTTTACTGAAACCAAATTCATAGAATTACATGTTTGGAACCTAATTCATAAAAGTAGATATGTACTTTACAGACAAACAATTGATACCATAATGAAAGTTTCCGCTATATTCAAAATCTTAAAAACTAAAATTGAAGCAACAGATACAAAAATTTTATTCACTTTTTATTGATCTCCTTTGCATCGACAAAGATCAGTCTTATCTCAAAGGATCCTTTGTGAATTGTAAGACTTTCTAGACATAAAGGAAGGCACCCTTGTTAATAAGAAGAAAGGACCAGAGAGAGCTCGTGTCTGACGCATCAGCCCGAAGCCCGAATTGTTGTTACTGTACCGCGGAAGCACAACTCAAATTTTTGATGCAGACACTTATGTTGATAACTCCGACACCAAGAGTTATAAATGTTGACGATTACGTCAGCAGATTTGTTGTCTGCGTTTTGAACTGCCAACATAAACTTTAATGTCGTTTTATGTACGTCTACTGGAAGGGATACAAAGAAATATGCCAGTTTACAATATTATAACCAAATGTCAAAAGGCTGAATTTTTGTACAATGTGCAGAGACTTCACATTCACGTTATAAACTATCACTATGCGCACAGTTAATTACATCTTTCCTTAAGACTGAAAAAGGAAAGTTTGTCAGTGTAAACATATTATAAATTAATACTTTAAAACCTAAATAATGTTGTAGCCTACAGATAAATAATTTAAAGAATACAGGTTTTTAAATTGACTACAGTAATATGGGAGGGAGAAGTACGTTATTTTAAGAATAACCAGTTGTTTTAAATGGCAAAGAAATTATTCAAAATTTAATAATTCCACTTGTAATAACAAAGGCAATACAAATAGAACCTGAATACAGTAAATTTGTAGCGTATTTATTTTAAAATATTTCATAACTTGTGTCGGGAGTATTCACTACTATCATCATCATCATCATTATCAGCAACGTTCGTGATTCCAATAATATCAGGTTCCTTGAGAAGATGATATTCATCCTCATTCCTAGCTCTACCTTCCAATATACAACGAGGGTCTAATCGATCTGACCCTTAAATCTAATTCTCGGTATGTTTACCCATCAGCGTGCAGCAAAATGTTTGTTTTATCGGCTGGTATTAGGCAGCCAAGTAACACATACAAAGATACACATATTAGGCAGATACGCACTACAAATGACGCTAACATTGTTTAAAATTTATTTGTGTTATTTTGTTTTATTTTGAACTTAAAATTTTATACATAATTATTTAAACAATATTAGTCGTGGCAAATTAAGTAAAGTAAAAGTTTTTGAGTAAGCAGAAGAATTTTTAATTTTATTATATAATAATATCAATGCCATGATTGTACTTACAATTGTCTTCCCTACTGTCTGCGCTCAATAAAAATCAATTGGTAGTTTTCAGTCTTGGTATAACTTACATAATAAATAATTTATATAATTTACCATAATATATGATATATGTGAAAATTTACATAAGATCATGTTTATATAATCACAAACGCTTTTATTAGTGTTATACATCTCACACCACACACGTAGAACGTGAAATATTCTAACAAATCTGTGCGTCTGAAAACACTACTTTAGTAAAACACATACTTTCACTTCAAACACGAACAAAATCTGTCTAAATAGAAAAGGACATATTTATAATATTTTTTTTTGATTTTTAATTTTGTATTTTGTTTATTGAATTATATTTATATAATAATAGCAGTAACCCTGATTATACTTAAAAACATCGGCCATTCTGTCTGCCCTTAGGCAAAACCAACTGGTATTTTACAATATTAGTATATCTTACATAATCAAAAACTATAATATTTTAAACAAACACTATTTATTTTAAATATAAATCATCATACAAAGCAACGTAATGCCTAGTAACGGGTCATACTTACAAAAAGAAAAAATTAATACACTGTTCTTGGAAATTATAAATTAGGTGTGATACAGTTGTGTTTTATCTTACTTATTGAAGTACAAAACAACAAACCTTCTACCCAAATAAACATTCCAAGTTCGTTATTGCCCTGTTAACTTTCCGCTATATTTGGATTATCTAACCATATCAGTACTATCATTGTTTTTTAGTAATAATTCAACCACGAAGAACTGTCGTACCATTTATTTTTATTGTGAAAGCTGAAAACCTGTAATAGTTAACGATAAAAATAACTAATACATTTACATTTCTCATTATTAGGTATTATCGTGTTTACAAATTAGATCTACAGTTCAAACAAAATGTACAGTTCTAGTGATTCCGTCTTAGTCTGAACAGTGTATACTAGGCCTATACTTATAGCGTACAAAAATGCCATATTTTACAAAACTTTAAGACGTTGGTCCTTTATAGAGTACAACGTGCCTCATACTGGTTACGAAGATGCTGGTAAATCACATTATTTGGAATATTTAACGAAACTAGATTTATATTTGTACGAGTAGGGTTAAAATAACCGTAGTAAGATAACAAAAGAAGGAACGCTTCAGCTTCAACCCAAGTACACTCCTCATTAGTTGTCAGTGCGTGCCGTAAATTTATTATATCACCGTCATTCCACAATGCCGTCTCTTTAATTGGTATTGTAATATTCTTCTAATCCAAAAGCTGAGAAACTAATCTCCGTACTCCTCTCTTACTCAACATTCCTCTGAAATTGTGTAAGCCGGCTGTGGTGATCCAGAAGTCGTCCAGATGTTCAGTCTGCAGGTAGTTCATTACCGACCAGGTTTTGTAGATATTGTCTCTAGAGACCTGTACTTTGTAACCATTGTAACAATCCTTCACGTCTTTGTGACTCTGCAGAATATTGAAGCAATTTAGTTTTTCTCTTACCTCATCCTATGTCAGTCCGTAATATTTGGCAAGCGGATGGTTTTCCAGAAAACGGAGGTGAACAGTAGGATTTGATTTCTGTAATAATGTATTTGACAGTTGAAAGCAATTGTTAATCAAGACTCGTTCGACGAATCTACTATTTGACAATAATTTTGACATGACAACTTGGAAAAAGCATAGTTCGGCGTATAACATTTTTCGGGGTATCTCTTGACAAAAATGTCCAAGCCGGAGCGTCAAAATCATCAATTAGAACTATTGCTTTTCTCTCAAATTGATAGTACAACATTCTTGATAAATATAACAAGCATTCACTTAGAAATACTTCTGTTACGACTTTTTCCTTTTTACCATAACATAATTCAGTATACCTTGAAAGAAACGTTTTTTCTATATTACCTAAGCGTGTACTGTTTCGAAGGTACACGTGTTGTAAAAATGAGTCACGTGTTACCTCTTTGAACGCATCTAGAACATCATTAAATGTATTTCCTGTTGTTGTTTTAAAAGTAATATAAATTACGGGGTATTTACCGCAATATAAAAGAAAAAACGTGTTATTCCACTTAAAAATGTTTAGATTGTATTTTATAAATATCCTGCAACCCTCAGTCTGACCGGAAATTATCAGTCCGTTTTCTGCCTGCAGGAGAGACTACAGCATTTTTAAATTTAATGTTTTGCCGAATTCCCTCGGTGCATTAAGAAGAACAATAAGTGATTCCATACGCAAAAAGTCCTTTATCATCAGCGATTTGTCAACGAAGCATTCAGGTTGTAAGAGATCTTTCAATTCTGATTCACGTAAAATGCATCTTCTTTTAATCGTCGCCTACAACCAAACAGTGAAAACAAATGCTTATTATTTTCGCATTCAATTTATATTAATTAGTATTATTTAGAGTTGAATAAATAATATTTAAATTGAATTATTTGCAGAAACATCAGCTTATTTACGAATATTTTAAAAATTTTTATTTGGGACTATAACAACAAAATAGTTCTATGTATGGACATCAAACGCAAAGCCATCACTCTCACGTTTTCACATCTGTGTACAAACGAGAACAAAATTTTGTTCAAGTCATTTGTTCAAAATTACTAATTTACGAGAATGATTTGTCAATTGAACTACACAACGCTGATAATACAAAAGAATCAAATTAATCAAAAGAATGTATTAAAATAATAAGGTTGAATTGTTTGTTTCTCAAGGAATGAAACTTAAATTCAGCATAAGCAGAATTATCACTGTTGCACACCACTATATAAAAATATTCCGATTAGCGCTTTCAAGCTTCACAGCTCATCGTTCTGCTTGTGATTTTACCCACTAACACAGCTTTCTTCATTAATCTAAATGCAGCATAATCAAAACGGGAACGCATTCTGTTTACGTTAGTAGCTGCCATAGCTATAACGATAGGTCAGTGACATACAAGAGGGAACTATGACGTAATGTCCCTAAAAGTGTTACGGAGGCACGTAAAACATTCCTGCGTGGAAGTCTAGAAAAAGGGGTCCGTCACTGGGCTTTCCATTGAATGAGAATGACTGTAAAGCAGCACGTGCAGAATATGTCCCATGCAACTTTGGTGATACGTATAGCCATTGAAGTTTGCCAACCATTGTAACAAAGACCGCATGTGAAGAAAATAATTAGTATACTAGAGATAATATACGCCTCAGGATTTCGGTCTGTGCAAAACTAAACTTTATTTCTTGTAGCTAAGAAACTTATTGACCACTATGGGAATAGCAATTAAATGTTATGTATGAAATATGACGTCAGTAACAATGTCTATATTAATATAGTTACACGACGATAGTAATATTACTAAATTATAATTAACGAAAAATGAATCGTTTAGAGCTTGTGATGATGGAGTTAGTTTTGAAATTACAAATAAATTGAGCAGAAAAAATCATGGCATTCGAGTGAATACCATGTACAGAGAATTATCATAAGTTTACCTTTGGTGCCTCCTCCGTTGTATTAATAAGTGTCACATTATCAGGTTTTATATAAACAAATATTCCATTAACAAGTGTTGATTCAACAAGCATTTCATTAACATATGTTCCATTAACAGTTGTTTCATTAAGAAGCATTTCAATGATAAGTTTTTCATTAACAAGTGTTTCATTAACTAGTTCTGCATTAACAATTGTTTGATTAATATGAGTTGCATTAACAAGTGATGCATTATTTGCATTTTATATACTGTACAGAACTGCAGTGCATCTAATGTAATTGTTTGATGTTATAAAATAATAAAGAAAACTGAAAACTATATTCGTCATAGTTGGTAAAATGAAAAGTATATTTCCAAATGTGATCGGCTACTTTGCAAAGAAGCAATGCTGGTAACCTGTGACAGCCGACTGTTTATTTGCCGTGTACAATAAGTAATAATAGATAGCGTGACAACATTATATCTCTCATATTAATAATGATAAATGTTTCTTCAATATATTTTAATTGCCAGTATAATAAATTTCAATTCTTAACTGAGAAGAAACATTATTATTAATTACGTTTTATCTAAATTTGGATTCGCGTGAAGTGTTAACAGCGAAATAACAATTTATCAAAATAATAAAATACATAATTAGTGGCATTCTATTATAACTAGTAGGTACTTGAATTTTTACGATTTTCTAAACAAAGTAAATAATTATTTTTACCCATCGCCACATACGTATTACGTACAAACAATTGCTGCATATTACAACACTCTCTATTACACTGTTCCCAAACGAATTGTCTCGTTTCTCCTTTATTTTCCATCTAGTTTTCATTATAGTCATCATCATCATCATCATCATCATCATCATTATCACTTGTTACAATGATAATTGTATTACTGTCAAAGGAATACAGTGATTACGTAAATCATATTACAAACACCAGAATTAAGAATAAAAAATACAAGTAACATCAATACAGAACATATGCAACACTTTTTAATGCGACACTTGTTAATACAACACAAGTTAACGTGGAATTAATTGAAAATGGGATCGTGTAGGTTGAGAGCTTGTGATAATGGAGTTAGTTTTGAGATTATAAAGAATATTGTGCAAGAAAATTTGGCATTCGAATGAGTACAGGTACATGCTACAGAATATTTATGAGCTTAATTTTGGTCGCCCCTTCGTTGCATTAACAAATGTCGCATTAACAAGTGTTTCATTAAAATGTCCCGAGTTACTTGTTAACGCAAAATTTGTTAACATAGAATTAATTGAAAATGAATTCTCTGTACGTTTGGAGCTTGTGATGGTAAAGTTAGTTCTGACATTATAAATGTTGTTTAGTCTCTGGATGTCAACTTTATCTCTTTATCTTTTGGTCAGTTTGTATTTAATCTGGACTGTTAGGTAGATTCAGTAAGTGATATTGATTGTAAGATACTTGCAAACTAAATATTATACGGAGTTTTTACTCTATAAAAAACTCTTTGAAATTTTATGGCTCACACAGAATTTAAAAAAATCAAGCATTTGAGATGCGTTTTAAGTCAATTTTGCCCGTAAAGTTAAAAATTTCAAAATAAAAATTACACACGTGTAAGGTTAAAAATTCTTTGTTCTCGTATACAGTCTTCATCCCATAAGAATTTTATAAGATTGTATTAAATTTTTGTTTTACAATTTTTATCACTTATTTGTGATCTGGTTCTAAAACTTATAAATTTTTTAAACTGAATATTATATTAAACTTTTGTTAAAATTCTAATTAACTGTGTTCGACTTGTATTTACAGAATTTACCGTTTGTGTCGCAATATTTTGAAATGGTAACACCTGAGACTCATATATACAGAGACTGGTGAAATTACCTTTAACTAAAACTCTAACTTGAGTTCCGAAATTTTTTCAAATTCTTGCATTTTTTCATGCTGACCCTCTTATTCTTGGACGTTCAATCTCAAAGGGTAAAGGTCCGTACCCATGCTACGTTTTATGAGATGCGGTTGTTGAATTCAGTACTTTCCTTGAGACATCCCCCCCCACACACACACACACGCGCGCGCGCTCGCGTGCACGCGCGCACGCACATACACACACAAGCCAAACAAAGCCCATCTTGCTTGCTCAATCAATAATATTACTACACTTAGATTGTCTCTTTCCATGTCTTTATTTTATATTATTTTGAACGTTCATCAGTTTTTCACATCACTTAATAATTATTATTTAATGTACTTTCACTTGTGAAAAACTTACTTGTTATTATTTCCTCAAACGTCGTTTAGGAGTTGTATTTTCCTTCCTCAGTGAGGTTTAAATGCGAAAATCTCACTTTAAACCTGACGGAGGAAGGAGAATACAACTCCGAAACGACGTTTGAAGAAATAAAACAAGTAAGTTTTTCACAAGTGAAAGTACATTAAATAATAATTACGTTATTTTATCTCTACCTTGCTCGGTCTCACGTTGTCTCTCCCTCTATGTTTGTCTGTTTTATCTCTTTTCTCTCGGCCAGCTTGTATTTATATTAGACTGTAGGTAAATTTAGTAAGTGATATAAATTGTATAATTCTAGATTAGTTACATTTACAATATTACGTGTCTATAAATAAAATGACCAAAAAACCAAAAGTATGAACCCATCGACCGGATTCCACTTGCTTAGTAGATTGGCGGCTATAGTTTTTGCTTTTAATCGAGATGTCCCGGATTCAAATACTGGTGACTGAGAAACACTATAAAGTCAAGCTCCCAGGTCAATTCAGCTTTCGGAAATGAGTACCTGATACAACATCCTGGGTTAATAGTGGACAATTGAGGGGTATAGCTCGCCCTGTACACGGACGTATTCAACCAGCATGGGAGCAATGTACGGTGTGGGACAGGCCTGCTTTTATCAGTGTTACCCGTATGTGGGATTTTATTCCCGCTCCTAACATAATATGGTAATCTATGGCCAGTTTTATTATTATCATGAATTTTCTTGTAAGAACGAAAAAACAAAGCAGATAAAGCTTCTGCACTGTGGTGACTAATATAATTAAAATACATACCCAGAAATAAATCATCAATTTTTATTAGCTCTGATGAAACAAGAACCAGTTATGTGAAACTAGGAGTGAGACGACGTAATCTCACTGCTAAGGTATACAGTTACATATTTAACTCATCATCAACTCGATTGTACAACAAGGGGATGATGAAAGCTGGGGATTTCCATCTTCACAGCAGGGAGATCGCTCCTTCTTTTTCTAAGACATTTTCTGCCAAAAGTGGAGTTGTAATCACTTGAAGACCTTGGTCTATATGGCCGGTTATTTCTGGTTGTTTTTATAAACTTTTCCACGTAAAATGTACGTAGGGTCTTTTCTATGAAGTCATCCCTCTACTCTATAGTTAAGTGTATCTACGTATTAAGGAGCCAAATATCGTCTGCCGGACCTCAGTCAGTAACACCGCGGCATCTGTGTGTCGTCCGGTCAGTAGGTATGTACAGACTGGATGTGTGTCTGGAAATGTTGTGTCAGTGCTTCGCCTAGAGGGCGCAACATCCCCTGATGATGGGGTTGATTATAAATATTATTATCTTTTAAATATCAATTTACCAAATTCCTATTAATATTATCTATCAATTTCAGACTGCCTAAATAACATAATTTCACGTCATATCTACAAGTATGCAAAAATATTGCCAACCTACGTAACACACACACACACACACACACACACACACACACACACACACACACACACACACACACACACACACACACACACACACACACACATATTAGTGTTCTGCTTTAAGGCAGTTCTTCAAATGGTAAAAGCTCTCCAAGCTGTCCTATCGCATATCAGTCTTTTCGTTTATCCGTAACACCCTCTGATTTTAATGCTATATATCAATTTCATTCTTCTACGCCCTCTTCTTTTTCCTCCTTCTATGACACCCTCCATGCCAGTTGTAAGCAAGCAGTCTCTTCCTAAAAAATGGCCTAACCAATTCCTTTTCCTATTTTCTGTTTTCTTCAGGAGTCTTCTCTCTTCCCCTATTCTTCTTAAAACTTCATCATTCCTTACTTTATCAACCCACTTTTTCCATTGCTCGCCAAACCCACATCTCACATTATATATATATATATATATATATATTACAACGCTACCAAATTTAATGTGTTTAATAATTGATGTGTGACATATATTTAGGTACATTAAATTCGTGTGTGTGTGTGTGCAAGAATGAAGGTTGTAATAATAATAATAATGCTATTTGAGTAGGGGTAAACTGACAGTTCTACCCCGGATGTGACGTCATATGGCGGGAAATTCAAAAATCTATGTGGTGGGGGTAAAAATCTGGTAGTCGGCTTTCGGTCATGTTGTGGGCGGTGAGTATAAAGTGGGGTTATGTGTGCGTTGATTGGTGTATACGTCGTCGACGTTGCCGCTTCGTGCATGTGTTATAGTGTACGGGTTTGTATATGCAAGGAGTTTTTCCGGTCGGCCATGTTGTAAAATCGTCGTGGTCGGCGTTGCCGACTCGTGCTGGTTAATCGCCGTAGTCGACTCTTGCGTGTGTTATAGTGTACGGGTTTTGTATATGAACGTCGCTGCGGGCGATGGTCGATGGCGATGGCAACGGCGTGTCTGTGTGTCGTGGCGAACTGTATCGCGAGCCCGTGTAGTGATCCGGTTCGCCGTTCGCTGTTCGCCGTTCGCCGGCCGCCGTCCGGTTGATCTGCTGTCGGACGCCGTCCGCCGCCGACGGCGAATGGCGAACGGCGAACGGGTTCGTGAGGCTGCGTCGTGATCCGGTCGGTGCCGTTCGCCGTTCGCCGGCCGCCGTCGGCGGCCGGCGAGCGTCGAACGGGTCACGCGGTGATCCGGTTCGTCGTCGAGGATTGGTCTCTGTGTCACATAACGGGTTACGCGGTGATCCGGTTCGTCGTCGAGGATTGGTCTGTGTGTCAGTGGTAAGTAAAAACCGTGCATGTGTTATAGTGTATGGGGTTGTATATGTAAGGGGTTTTTTCGGAAGTGCGGCCATGTTGGAAAAGCGTCGTCGGCGTTGCCAACTTGTGCTGGTTTATCGACGTTGTCAACTCGTGCGTGTGTTATAGTGTACGGGTTTGTATATGTACACCGCCACCGCCGCCGTTCGGATATCGTTGCAGTTAAAAATCAATTCACTTGTAAAAATTAAATATCACACATTTGTGCATAGAAGATAAAAGCGCGATTGCCAACTTGTGCATGTGTGCTGTTTTAGCGTCGTCCATGTTGTCAACTCGTACAAGTGTTATAGTGTACGGGTTTAGATATGTACGCCGCCACCGTCCAGATATCGTTGATGCGAAGAGACTGAGTGACGTGTATTGCATTGTTGTCAACATGTGAACTGTGTAAATTCGAATGCGTGTGTTTGTGGTAAGTATATATTGTAAAAATAAAAAAATGTGCACATCATCACTGCGAAACTCTCGATGACTCGGTCCTTCGGTGCATAATTGAAATCAATTCACTTGTAAAAATTGAATATCACACATTTGTGCATAGTAGATAAGTATTACTATATACGTAATATTCTGATTGACACTTCACTTGTAAAGATTATGCAGGACGCATCATGCATGGAAAAAGGATAGTTGAAAATAAACAGTTAAAAGAAAAATTTATATATATAATTTAAACAAACAAAAAATATATGTTAAAGTACAGATAAAATATATTAGAAGGACTTTTGAAATTAAATACAATAAAAATGTTAAAGCAATACCGTTTAATTAAAAACAATTAAAATACATGTAATAAAAATATATTACAATTTAAAATACATAATATATAAACCACACAGTAGTGACAATTACAAAATACATAATATGTACACGAAATACATCTAAGTAAACTAAATACAAGTTAAAATAAACAAGTGCACTATGACAAATGTGTACAATTAAATCAAAATGAAATATGTATAAGGAAAATAAATATTATGTAAACGCACACAGTAGTGACAATTACTGTAACAATTACACAATACAATAAACATAAGCACAATGACAATTGTGTACAACTAAATCAAATGAAATACACATGTAATCGTACTTACAGGCAATGATAATTGTGTGTGTGTGTGTCCAATGACAATTATACATGATAAATGAAGGTGCCCATTCGGTATTACTCTAAAATGTCTACCACGTAAGCCCTATCTTTTTCTCCACGATAAACCAGTTGAAGTGAATATGGTGCTAAATTTTTTAATTCTTCATCATCGAAAACGCTTGCGTATCTCTTAAGTAGATTTACGTGATATTTCAATTTTGGGTCCTTGTAGTCCTGGATAGTGGCGAGTACGACCTTCCCGCACTTCACGTCTATATTTTGTAATTCTGCTATTGGATATTTAACACCAATTATTAATTCCTTAATTTTTTTATATTCAATCGCTCTAATGGTAGCAAACTTCGCAACGAATTATGCCATTTTACAATGAAGAATTTCGCTTGCGCGTCTGTCAAGGTCTGAATGAATAACACTAGTTTGTAGCGGTATAAAATAGGTAGGTAGTTGAGGAGGGGGAAACCGGAGAGTGGGATCTACTCAACGTACAGTAAGCGGGTATTTTTAACCGTGTAAACAGGATGCAAGCTGCTTTCTCCCGCTATGTTCAGCGGGTAGGTGGGGGGAGGGGGGAGACGACTCGCTTATTTTTTTTTATTTTTTTTTTAGACAAGGTGATATCATCGACTACACTCGAACGTGTGGGAATAAGTCGATGGTGCTAATTGTTTTATGCATGTAGACAGGATGATGTAATTGACAGAAAGGCAACAAGTGATATTTTTATGATGCTAAATAAAAACAACAATGTATGCAATTAGTAATTTACCAGAAACCTATTGATTAGTCTAAAATCCGAAACAACCCACTCGCGTAAAGCGTGTACTCTTTGATTTGTATATATTTCCGGAAATAAGCGGTGCACGAGACAGGCTGTTCCGTGTATTGAACGTAATTCTTCGAGTTTAGGACAACTGAAATCTTCTAAATTTATAATATTGAAATGTACAATACACTTCTCCAGAAATCTTTTTTTCTGTAATCCTTTTACGAACACATAGTTAAAAGGAAACGTGTACTTTATTAATATCGACCCAAGATGTTCGTACGATGTGTCCCCGTCCGTCCACTCTAATCTATGATAATGCTCCGTTAACCAACGGTTTGTCCTCATGTGTTTGTGATTCGAAACGATCGTGTTTACTGGAGATGCAAATATCCAATGCCTGCTGGTAAATGCGGTGATATCCATAATGGCTAGTTCCTTGATGAGTTCGTTTCCATCGTCGTCAACGAAACAGTGAAAGTCAAGTATAACTGCTATCTCGTCGTTGGTCATCCTCGTGGCTTGATCATCGCCAGGATTGGTGGGGTCGTCGTCCATGTTGAAAAAGTGGTGAGGTTGTCGGGTTGTGTAAGAGTGTGCTGGTTAAGGGTCAGCCAGGTTGCCAACTCGTGCATGTGTTATAGTGTACGGGTTTTGATATATACAGCTTTTTCCGGAACCGTGACCATGTTGGAAAAGCGTCGACGTTGCCAACTTGTGCATGTGTGCTGGTTTAGCGTCGGTCACGTTGTCAACTCGTGCATGTGTTTTAGTGTATGGGTTTAGATATGTACGCCGCCGCCGTCCGGATATCGTCGATGTGAGGAGACATGTATTGCATTGTTACCAACTTGTGAACTGTAAATTCGAATGTGTGTGCCTTTGTGGTAAGTACTGTTACAGTCCGAACAGACCATAAATTTATTTCGTTCTTGAAAGGCTGCAAACTGAACCATGGCAGGCTAACGAGGTGGATACTTGCCCTTCAAGAATACCATCTAAAATGGGAATACATCCCAGGTAAAAAGAATGTAGTAGCGGATGTGTTATCCTGGGTCAATGTGGAAGAACAAACTTTCGAAGGGGAGAAGGAAAGCGTGCTAAAAATATACCATCTTCTTAGCACCAGAGCCGATTTAACAACAATATTGACCAATATGAGCACCCACCAACAAGCGGACCCGAAATTGAGAAACCTCAAACTTCGACTAGAAGAGGGAGACGAAACCGTTGCTCAATATTACCAAATAAATAAACAAATATTGTTCGTTAAAACATCCCTGAAGGAAGAGATCTGGAAGGTGGTTGTTCCCACACAGATCGAAAGGGAATTGATAGTGAACTACCACATACGTTACGGGCATATGGGCGCCCTCAAGGTAATAAAAGCTCTGGAGGAGAGCTGCCATATAAAAAACATAAATAGGAAAGACCGAATGTATATAAAAGGTTGTAAAATCTGCCAGCTGGTAAAAACAAATAATGAGAAGAAGGAAGGTGTTATGATCCCAATCACTTCCCAAGCAAGATTGGAGAAGGTATTCCTAGACATTTGCGGACCATTTCCCCGTAGTGGAGGTCGACACCAATATCGGTACCTAACCATCATAATGGACCACTTCACAATGTATGTTAAGCTATACCCTACTAATCGAGCGACTACCCGGAAAATTCTGGGGATACTAACGGAACAGTATATCCCACAACTGGGGAAACCATCTTCGATCATTACTGATCATGGAACCCAGTTTAAGGGTGGAAAATGGCGAGATACATTATTGTCAATGGGCATTCGTACATACAAGACCTCGGTCTACCATCCGAGCAGTAATCCGGCAGAGCGGGTGTTACGAGAAGTGGGGAGGATCCTAAGAACTTATTGTCACCATCAACAAAAAAGGTGGCAAGACTATCTAGAAGCCACGGAGGAATTCCTCAACTTGGCATACCATATAGCTATAGGGATAACCCCATACTCCGCTATGTACGAAAAACCACCTCCACGAGAGATCGCAGATATCCTCGAGTTCCCGATAAACCATGTGTACAAATTTGACAAAGCTAAATTCTACAACAAAGTGGCAGAAGACCAGGTAAAACGGCAAAATAAGTATCAAAAGGCTAGTGGTAAATTAATAATTTATGGAAAGGGAGAAAAAATTTTGTTAAAAAATCGTGAACTACCCAGCACACTGGAAGGAATAACGAAGAAGTTATTGCTGTTATACACCGGACCATATGTCATATCCAATGTGAAAAATAATAATACTTATGAAATAAAGGAAATAGATTCAGAAAGGATAAAGGGTGTATATAACCAGGCTTCCATGAAAAAATATTATGAGTAATTGAATGTATAGAAGATTTGAATTTTGTGTGCATAAATATAAAAATCCTAAATTCAAAAAGAAAGTAAGAACAACTTACTACCTAATTTTTGAAACTATTATTGAATTAATAAACAAGAAATGAATAAATTCAAAAACAAAGTAAGGACAACTTACTACCTAATATTTGAACCAACTTTTAGAAAGGAACAAAAAGAAAAAGAATTTGGAATAAATGAATAAATTCAAAAAGAAAGTAAGAACAACTTACTACCTATTATTTGTGAAACGATTTCTAGAATAATAAGAATTTGGAATAAAATTTAAAAAAATTCTAAAACCAAGTAAGCACAACTTACTTTACTTTACCTTATATTTGAAACTACTTTTGGATTTATGAATGAAAGAATAAGAATTTGGAATAAAATTTAAAAAATTCTAAAACCAAGTAAGCACAACTTACTACCGAATATTTAGGAAACGATTTATGAATGAAATAAAAAGAAAGGAATTTATTATAATGAATAAATTCAAAAAACAAAGTAAGCACAACTTACTAACAAACATTTGCAACGATTTATGAATGAAAGAAAAATAATTTGTAATATTTAAAAAAAAATTCAAAAACAAAATAAGCACTACTTACTACCCAAATATTTATGAAACTATTTGAGAAAAAACTAAAAGAAAAAGAATTTATTAAAATACAAATAAGTTTAAAAACCATGTAAGTACAACTTACTACCAAACATCAATGAAACTCAAATCATGGAATATAAAGGAAAGGAAAAAGAATTTTGAAGAATAACCACAACATTCAAAAGGAAGAGTAAGTTCACGTTACAAACAATTATATATGGGACCAATTCTGAAAAACTTTTGAGAATAAAGAAATGGCAGCAAAAACCACTGATACAATTAAAATGAATAAACTTATTGTAAAGTAAAATTAATGAGACTTTTAAACAAAATAAACAGAGATAATAACCACATGGAATTAATAATTAAAGAGTGCATTTGGATAAAAAGCAAGAGCAGAATAAAATTTTGAAAAAGAAAGAAAAAACTATATATAAATAAATACATAAGAAAAATATGATCATATAATAAATGTCAATTATAAGAAGGACAATTAAAAGAGTAATTGCAAGAACATAATACTAGTGGAACGATTCGTAAGAATTAAGAAAAAAACAAAAATATAATACAAAAATATGCTACCAATGACCAGAAGGAGATTGTAATAACAGTCAAAATATGACAGAGAATTAAAAATAAATAAAAACTTTACATTGAATAACAAGTGATAATTATATTAAACCAGCTTCCAACCATAAGAAGGAATAAAATGCCAACAGAGCTAACCATTGAGAAAAGTAACTGGGATAGAAATTAACTAAGATAGAAATATTAACAGATCTGAGCAAATACGAAGTGAAGTATCCAAAGATATTTAAATTTTTTTTTATAGTCATAAGGTGGGATATTCTTATGTAATTTTTATTAATAACTGTCTGTAGATAAGTCCAGCAGTATTATTATGTATTGATCAGAGATGATTTGCCTCTGTAATCAATAAATGACGTAGTATGGCCAGCAGAGATTGTAGCCTACAGAGCCCCTCTGGACTGCCCCAGCTAACGTGTTAGGGAATTTTAGGGAATAACTATCCCAAGGATAAAGAACCAAGTTAAGAAGAAAATGGAAAAATAAAAAATAACGAACATCAGATGACTATTACTATCAAGAAGAATCCAGTTAATAATGAATTATAGATAAGCTCAAAAATAAAGAAGAAAAATTTTAGAAATGTGAAGGAAGTAAAGAAATATAATTTATAATGAAATATCATAAGCAATTACTTCAGACAAACTAAGTATGATCTGAACTAATCACTTCTGGAAGAGAGAAATCTGTAGCATGACAGATAATTCACATAAATAAATTACTCAATGATCATTAATAAAGCTCAAATGTATAAAATATTCAGATGAGAATCAATTAAAAGGCACTATTAATTAATAGTAACAGGGTATCCCAAAATGTACGTGCGGAACTTACCGCAAGCAAATACCACGCTCAGTAATTCTTTTTCAGTCACCGTGTAATTCTTTTCGCACTGGTTCAAAGACCTGCTCGCGAAGCTAATTACTTGATGTTGACCCTTCTCGTCTTCTTGATACAGTGTCGTTCCCAGACTGATGTTGCTGGCATCGCAATTCATGAAAAATGGTAATTTAAAGTTTGGGTGGCGAAGTATTATAGTTGCCAGAAATTTGTTGAAAAATCCCATCTTGTTCTTTACACCATACCCATTTGTTTTTGGATGATAATTGAGGTTGAAACCTCGCGGTTAATTCCGAATATTGTTCCTGGAACTTTCTATAGTAATTACAGAGTCCCAGGAACGACTGTAATTGCTTCCTGTTTTTGGGTGCCGGGAATTTCTGGATTGCCTCCACCTTTTCTGCCGACGGTGAGATTCCTTGATCGTCCAAGTTAAATCCTAAAAATTGCACTTCTCTGGCAATAAACTTGGATTTTTCTAACTTCAGCGTGACGTTACTGACAGATAATTTCTCAAGCACATGTTCCACACGGCAGCAGTGTTCCTCCCACGTTTCGGATGTTATTAGTAGGTCATCGACATACACTGTGGTAAACTGAAGTGCTTCTTGTCCCAATATCTGGTCCATGCAGGTCACAAAGATGGCAACTGAGTTTACCAATCCGAAGGGCAATCTTTTGAATTGGTAATTGCGTCCCTCGAATATGAAAGCCAGATATTGGCGACTCCGTGGGTGTAACTCTACCTGCCAGTAACCGCACACCGTATCCCAGGTACTGAAGTACTGGGTACCATGGAAGCGTTTCAGGATTTCCTCAATCTCACCGGGCGATGTTCTATCATTAAATATTTTTTTTTTTTTTTTCCCGTGCATCCAAGCAAAGCCGGACTTGGCCGTTTTTCTTGGGAATAGCGACAATAGGGCTGGTGTATGGGAATTGGCTATGTTCTATAATATCGCTATTAATCATTCGGTTGATTTCTGCTCTCACAGCCTCCTTTCGTGAAATCGCAAAAGGGTAGGATTTTCTATTAAACTCCACTGTATCTCGGAACTGAAGGGTATATTGATAATTTCTTACCTTGCCTGGCTCATCTGAAAATACTGAGCGGTACTTCTCATAAATCCTTATCAACTGATTTGCTTGAGTAATGGGCAATTTCTCTCTATTAATTCCGCTCCGGAAATCCCTTATCTCCTGTATTTTTTGGGACCATAAATCTTCGTCCGTGTTGTCGTATACTATGGTGTTAGTATTCGTATAATTAATGCTACGTATTTGCTGGTGGATACTGCTGGGAAGTGTTATCTCGCTACCGACTAAATCGGCCGTCCAGGTCAGATCTCCGGTAAACAGTGATACCTTCTCCGATCGTAAATCGATGATAGTCGAGTTTCTTCTCAGCACATCACATCCCACTAATATGTTGAAGGGTAATCCGGCCGCAATTAGGAAGATCATGTTTATAGCTATACCCTTACTAATCACATTCAATGACACTTGTTTTCTTATTGTCTTGTTTTGGCGACCAGTGGCACCGATTAATACTATGTTATTTATAGGTAAGGTCGGCAATAACTTACCACATTTTTCTTGGATTCTCTCCAATTCTGTTGTGTTAATTATAGATACATTCGCACCTGTATCGATCATTAGCTGTGAGAATGTTCCTTCGATTTCTGCATTAATATAAATTATTTCATTGTTTATAATAGGGAGGCGAGTGTCATCCTCCTCCAGTAGTTCATTTCGAATGTTTTTCAAATGGCTACACCGAATGATAGTAATTTTATTGTGATGATTTGCTCTTGGCAATTCTTTTCTATACCCAGGCGACAGAAGCAGCAAAAGGTCCTTATTGTTTATTACTGCCTCCTCCCGTTTAAATTCTCCTCATCCTGGTTATTAATTGGACCAACAGAGGCGTCAGTGGGGAAACCCTGAGTGGGTTCCAGCCTTTCAGTTCGCTGTTCGTATGTTTGTTCCCTATTTGTATGCCGCTCCGGGTCATCTAGGCTGGTACTTCGCCTTGGCGGATTATAACTGGAGTTGTCCCGTTCTCGGCTTCTGCGTCGATCTTCGTACTCGTGGACGCTGCTCCGCCGTTGATGGTTATACCTGCGTTGGCTGTTTCCTTCTGCACGTATAAAATTTACCCGGGGTCGGGAGAACCTGTTGTTGTTGTTATTGTTATTATTAGGGTAACCCCTATTGTTATTGTAAAACCGCTCGGTGTTATTGGTATGGTTGGGGTTTCTCTGGCTATTTACATTATTATTCGGGTAATAATTATTTCGATGATCGGAGAATCCGTTATTATTTCTGTGAATGTTCGGGTTTGTATTACCGTGGTTATTGTTGTTATTATTACCGTTGGTGGGGTGCTGATTATGGTAATTTGGATTATACCTGTTTCCTTGGTACCCACTGTTGATCTGTTGATTATTATTGTTCGATGACGGATTATTTCGAACTTCTGGCCGCTCATTTCTTCTTCTACTCTGCCTGTAATATTCTTCGTTCTCATAATTTTCTAATAGCTCCGTCATCGCCTGTATGGTCTTTATCTGGCTACCTCTTCGAGCTCTTATGACCTCTTCGTCATAATGGTAGGAAAGCTTATTCACCAGGCATTCCTCTGGTATGGCTGGTTCCAGGTCCTTGGCCAGGCACACCTTCCCAAGGAAGTATGCAGTCATGGTATTGCCAAACTGGGTTTTGTATCGGCCATGGCAGATGTTGTCCCTTATTAAATTCTGGGTGGTCTCTGACCAATACTTGGACTTGAACAAACTTTTAAACTGCTGGTAATCGTTTATCTCGCTCCTGTCCGCCATCCACCAATTGTCCGTCATATCCCGGAATGATTCGTCCAATAGTTCTCGACTATTGGACCATCGATTATTTCTATGTTTGGCCATATATTCCTCAATACGGGCCAAGAACTCCATCGGCTTCCTTTTATATTGGCGGAAGTTAAGCCATTCCCTGTTTTCATTGATGGGGATATTCGTGAAGCTGGTTGGTCGGTTCCGAATTGCTTCCATTTCCTCCTGGCTCTGCCGCACTTGACCAGTGATGTTAGTCATCGCTTCCTCCATTCCGTCACATCTTTCTGTAATTTGAGTTCGTACTTTACTGAGTTCTTCCTGGCTTTCCTTTCGGTTTTCTTCTGCCTTCTTGCAACTAGATTCTTCAAGACTGGTGACCTTGGTGTTTACCACTTCCTTGAACTCTTGTACCTCCATTTCAGTCAGCCGACATCTTTCATCAACTTCTCTTATCTGTTGATTTATAGTTATGGTTTCGTCTTCCAGCCTTTTAGTCATAGATTTCTTATTTTCCTTGAGTTCTTTGTTCATTTCCTTTCTTAATAGTTCCATTCGTTCGTCTAACTTGTCTAGATTCTCCTGGTTCACTTCCCGTAATTCTTCCCGTAACAGTTGGTTATCTTCTCTTAACTCTTCCCTTAACTGTTGATGGTCACTTTCGATTTTCTTACTGGTTTCTTCCATCTTTTCTTCCAAATTCTTCTCATTTTCTTCCATTTTCTTTTCCACCTTTTTACTGGTTTCCTCAATTCTTCTATTGGTCCTTTCGATCTTACGGCCCAATTCTTCCTTTTTGGATTGGTTGTCCTCCTTCAATTCTTCTAACTTTTTCCCCATTTCTTCTTCCATCTTCTTACTGTTTTCTTCAAAGTCCTTTCTTAATTCTTCCTTCGTGGATTCTATGTTCTTATTTATTTCATTCACTTCTTCCTTGGTTGAATGGTTGTTGTCATCCATTTTCTTATGCAAGTGTTCTTTGGTGGAATCAATTTTCTTGCTTAATTCTTCCTTGGTTGACCGGTTGTTGTAATCCATTTTCTTGCTTAAATTTTCCTTTATCTTCTTGTTACTTTCTTCCATTTTCTTGTTATTTTCTTCCTTGGTGGAATCCATTTTCTTATTCAAATTTTCCTCCATCTTCTTGTTACTTTCTTCCGTGGTTGACCGGTTGTTTTCCTTCAAATCTTCTATGTCTTTACTCAACTAATCACTGGTTGATTTGAATTCCCGGAGGAGCATTTCTATCATTTTGTCCATCCTTGTATCTTCTGTTGTCTTGGCTTTCTCTAGTTCCTTCATCTGGAGATTGTCCTCTTCTGTTTGTGTTGGCAATTCCGGTTGTTCCTTTGGTGGTGTTGGTTGTTTATGTTCCACCGAGGTTAATAACGTTTCGACGTCCTCTACTGAGGTTGCCTCCTTATCATCCATATTAAGTTCTTTTTCGGCCTCCGCCGCTCTCTTCTTTGATGTGGCACGACGTTGCATCTTTCCTGGTTCTCTGGCTGGATAACCGCTGCCAAGCTGAATTAGAAATTGGGCGAGTTATTACAGCCTTACAATCCCTAATTACAGCCCCACGTTGGGCGCCAATTTTGTAACACAAAATTTCAATGTAAGATGTGTGTGTTCTTTAAAGCCTCACGTTGGAGTCGTCAATTTTGTAACAAAATCTCAAAATTTCAATGTAAAGAATGTGTGTGTAGTAGTGTTCCACTTTGGAAACGCCAATTTGGTAACGTTCCTGGTCTTCGTTATGCCCTCCCTGTTGGGCTAGCCAATTTTGTAATAAAACAAAATAATCTGTTTGAATGCTGTTGTAACAATTTGAAATAAAATAATTATTTTATTTCACAAAAATAAATTTCTGAAAAAATCTTTTTTATGTAAATTTTAATCCTAATATTTAGGAACTAATCGTGTTTATTGTTTGTAATTATAAATGAAGTGGTATTATGTTTATTTTTGTAATATTGTCACTTTCAGTAAATTTGTTAAAGGACAATCTGGTTAACTCCGAATCTAGTCGAAAGACGGCTCTCTTCTTCTTCTTCTTGAAGCGTTCGTTGTTTCGTATATACCGCCTTTCGGTTAGTTGGTATGCTTGAATAATTTATTTGTTAAGCTTTTTTAAAGAAAAAACCAAATCCAAATTACAAAAACAGCACGTTTATTAATAAAATAGTTAATTTGTTCGATAAGAATCGATGTTACAAAGTAGTATCGACTCACTCAGGGCCGGTCGATATAAAAAGTTACATTAGTCGTATATAAAATATGGTTCTTTAAACGGTTATTTAAGATATAGCCAGAGAAGGTTATGGGCAGGAAAGTATAACACTTACAATTATAAAATGCCTTAATATTAAACAATACAATGTTATAATTAGAATAATAAAAGTTTACATATGATATTTATTCAAACCAAAAGCAGCAGAAAGTCGTTCTCTACAGCTGGCTTAAGGTGAAGACGATTCCCAAAATGGCCGACTGGCGCATGCGTAGTGTAACGTATAACCTGGATGAAAGTTTTGGTTAAATAAAGATGTCTTTTCTCCGTGTAAATGGTCTCCGCAATTGTATATGATTGTTCTGGATGTATTTGAGTGTCACTGGTGTATGGTGGAATAGTTCACTTGGTGTACAATGTTATTATTGTGTTCATCTCACTTGGTCTATGTGTCTCGTGTTTAACCTTGATTGTTCGTCAGTAAATTGTGTGATATTGGTGTTATTTGGTTTAATTAGTCATATGTGGTTCAGTTTAATGGGCTTACACTGTTCATATTTTAACTTCACCGGTTCACAATTAAAAAACAACTCAAAATAAGATTTTATGAAAATTTTCACCGAACTCGGTTTATAATGTTAGTCGCCATTAAGGTTACTTCGAGCAAATAATTACGTTAAGTACACTCGTCAACGTATAATAATGAACTGTTCTCATTTCCTTCGTCTCCTGAAAATCTTAGCCAATTTAATATATCTTATACATTGTTTCAAATTATCTTAGCTTCCGATACATTTTATTTTGATACATTATACTCAGAAAATAATTTCGTTATTAATTAACTGTACGAAATACAAAATACATATTCGGTTTCTTTATTCTATTCTGCTTATTTTGATAATAATTAATATAGTGTTACAAAGTTTTCATTAAAAAATTATATTTCTTACATTTCTGGAAGGTAGGCCTAATTTTATATTTCCTGTTGTCTAAGCAAATAATAGCCATTTTCCCTGATATAATTATTATTCTATTAAATCTGAAATTGATATAATTGTCTATTCTTACTTAATTTCTTCCATTTTAGTCTATTAGTGATTGTTTTTAAATACAATTCATTTGTCTATGACTCCTCCTCTGATAATGTCAGTTAGTACATTCCATTTTTATGTATAATTTTATTAGATAAATAAGTAATTTTACTTATCTGCTGACCATATCTTTATAAAGTCTTATTTACATGGTATTACTGTATGTTGAGTTTATCTTGCATAAATATTGTCAGTTTAACTGGTTTATAGGACTAGATTTGTTAATTATTTCTGCAGTTTAAATTCATTATATGGCCTAGATTTGATGTGTTGCTATTTGCAAAATTTTTACTAATGTAGTTAGTTTATACCCTTCTCTGACTTTTTATCCTTATATACTTTATTAACAATTAGTTCCTTGACTAGTATAACAGTGATTATTGATTGTACAATTAAAATATAACACATATCTCTATCAAAACTGGTACCTTGAATAATACCTTTTATGTGTACTGATTACACCTAGTAACATAATTAAAAACATTTTATAACATGGGAATGATATCTTCATTTAGATAGGGCATTCCTAATTCAAATTAACAACAAAATAACATCTTATAACAATAATATTACTTACTAATAAATCTTATTTATCTAGTTAATATATGGAACAGGAACATAACATATTGGTTCCATATATTGGTTAACACCTTCTTAAAACTATTTATTGACAGTCTGCTCTGTATTTCCCAATTTTAAGGATTTATTCCCCATCTCTAAGTATAACACTAGCTATCTGTTTATTATTTCATTCTATGGAATGTTCTTATAAATTCAGTAGCATTTCATTAGCAATATTATTACTTCATATCAAATATGATACTGTTCAAAAAACACTTAAAGTTATTCATTTGTACGGCAACTCATGTACCTTTTCAAAGTTTATTGGCTATAATTCAATAACTTACACTTGTCCATGGTTATTTATTAATATTATTACTAGTCCTTTTCTAGCTTTACAACATGAAATATTTAACCATGGGGGACTGTGAAGATTTGTTCATATAAACTACACAATAACTTTTTTGGGTGCACTGTTACTTAATACTATTAACACTTTTGGTTTTTGTCAGTTTTATATTGTGATATGGTTATTTGGGATGTTATACTTTCTCTTTGGACATTCATTTATTTTTGGGGCTTTTGGGTTCACTCCCTATGGGGTTTCTATTTGGTATGGGTCGTCTCACTTCCTTTTTTCTAGTGGATCTTCTCAGGTTTCTTATTCTTCAGTATTTTTGGTCATTCTATAATTCTTCTTTCTTCGTTCTTCAGTATTTTTGTTCATTCTATATTTCTTCTTTCTTCTTTCTTCATTCTACAGTATTTTTGTTCCTTCTATATTTCTTCTTTCTTCTTTCTTCTTTCTTCAGTACCATTTCGCTGTGTATGCTTTTGTTTCTTCTGGTCTGGTTTCTTTGTCGGGGTATCTTAATTGCCTGCTTCTATCTTACCTGGGTAATTTTGTTATACATATTTTAGTTTTCTAGGTTTTTAAATTTGTAGTATTTATATTATTTGCAGATTTTTTCCTTATGTTTACTTTTCTTGTGATTATATTAATTAATAGTGCCTTTTAATTGATTCTCATCTGGATATTCCATACATTTGAGTTTTATTAATGATCATTGAGTAATTTCTTTATGTGGATTATCTGTCATGCTACAATATATATATATATATATATATATATATATTTATATATTTCAATCACTTTCTGCTACAGTCTGTTTCTTGGTGTATATAATACTATAATACTTATAACTATTTTACCTCAAGATGTATTTTTTCCTTTAGGGACATCTTTCGGGAGATCCTGTTCTCCCATCTTCAACCTTCGCCATCTTGCTTCTGGTGCAGTATTTGTGTGTTGGCAACATCCAGAAGCCAACACACAAATACTGCACCAGAAGCAAGATGGCGAAGGTTGAAGATGGGAGAACAGGATCTCCCGAAACATGTCCCTAAAGGAAAAAATACATCTTGAGGTAAAATAGTTATAAGTATTATAATATTTATATATATATATATATATATATATATATATTGCAATGAATCACAGGATCCTGATAAGCGGGGCAAGCTCATATAATACACAGACTATGAACATTCATGTTTAAATTGGTAGATTGTTAGATTTAGTTATGTTATTTTAGAAAGGATAAGGATTTAAGTTTAGTAAAACTGTGTATTATTTATTTATTGTTTATTCATGTACTGTGTTTGTGGAAATGTGCGCGCGTGCGCGAGTGGTAAACGTTTCCCTGGCTGTGCGTGAATAAATTATCGTTGTGTTATGACATTGAACTGAACTTAGACAAATGTATTCGCTACAATCCCTGTATATTTCTGGCTATTATTTTCATTCATATATGATATTATTAAAGTATGCAGTTATGCATGAGATAAGGGTATTCGGATTACCGCTATGCATGCTCTTACAAAGTAAATGCACTTTACAGCATGAAAAGTGCATGTCATGGTGTATGTAACCATGTGACTTCCTTCCACCAATAAAATGCTGCAAGGTGGTCGGAAATTTTCTTAAGCCTATTGTTACACAGGCAGTTCTTCTCCGCCAGCTACCGCGAACGGGACGTGCAATTCTTGTTCAAGATTCTACCGCTTGCAAGAAGTTGTAAAGACTATTCGACGATAGTAACGCGTGTGAAGACTCATAACTGTGCGTGTATTACAAGTAGAGGGAAAGTGATGATTCTACCCACAATGAGGGGGGTAGAGGACATGATTTATGGCTCTGACGTCACCGATTCATGTCGTCATTGGCTCTGACGTCACAGATTCATGACGTCACAGATCCCTCTACCCCCCTCATCGTTGGCAGAATCATCACCGTGGTAGAATTGGCTCTGACGTCACAGATTCATGACATCACAGATCCCTCTACCCCCCTCATCGTTGGCAGAATCATCACCGTGGTAGAGGGAATGCGACGAGGCGTTGACGGGTTCCGAAAATTCGAGACGGCATTGGTGATGGGTACCGTTACACGAAAAGTTTGGGTTACTTGACGGTTCCCGAAATTTGGTGATGAATGACGACACCGTGACAGGTCCTATTGGATATTATTTCATCGTTGGCAGAATCATCACTGTGGTAGAGGGAATGCGACGAGGCGTTGACTGTTTGTCTGACGGGTTCCGAAATTTCGAGACGGCATTGGTGATGGGTACCGTTACACGAAAAGTTTGGGTTACTTGACGGTTCCCGAAATTTGGTGGAGAGACCGGTCTCACCGTGATGTGAACCCGGTTCGCAAAACCGACATGCTAACCGTTACACCAAGAGACCGTTGTTGTTTTATCGTACTTTATTTTATTTAAAAATAATGTTATTATATCATACATATATAGAAAAACATAGATACAAACCTAATTATAGGAAATAATGATGTTATATCATGATTGATTATATCTCTCATATGTAGTATACCACTGATAAGTAACTATTTGCAAGTATTTATATTGTGCATATCCTTGAACTTGAACGTGCGATCCTTTGTGAGGCATTACATTGACCGTAGGGTAAAAATAACTTGAACAGGATGTGCTTAACCTTGAGTGTGTGTAGTTTAACATCTGTTGTAGAGTATAAAAGACGCGTTCATGCTATGCAACTATATCAGTTACTTGTCGCACTGAAGGAAAGGTATGTTATATTTATGTTACCTTTGTGAATTTAAATAATATTTGTTTTAATACATATTTCAGGTTGAATAATATTAAATCAATGTTATTATAAAACAGATGAATATGTAATCGTTATTCTAACAGTAGACGTATGTGTCTTATAGAGAAAATTCGCTTTACAATGTGATATGAAATGTAAATGTATAATCATATAATATTGCATATGTTTGTCTGAGGATGTTATTATATTACAGAATTTGATTGTATGTAGACACTTCTCACTGAAATATTTTAAGTGTATGAATATATTTGTTCCAATCTCATCGGTATGCACACACTCTGAAAACTGGTTTTTTGAAGCCAGCTGAGCTCTATACGACTTGCGGTGGGTGTGTGTGTCTGTGTGTCGACGGCGCTAAAAACAGGTTTTTTGTAACGAAACGCATGAGGTCTGTGACGGGTCACTGTTACGTCGCGTGTGATGGCGCGCATAATAATTATTCTAAAAAGTGTATTTGTTTTTTGTGTATACTTATAATCGTTGTATATGTTTGTAGTGAAGGGTGCCGTTTATAAAAAAAGGGGTTTGGTTGAAATTATAGTAAGTAAATTATTGTGTAACAATGTATGTACTGAAAGCGCACGGTAGGAATTATATTATGGTCTTGGTTCATAGAATTGTTTTATGTGTAACAATGTATGTGTTGAAAGCGTACGGTAGGAATTACATTATTGTATTTGTTTAAAGGTTATAATAACAAATACAATATATATTTCATATATTTTTTTAATAACATCGAAAGATTTTTACACATAAGACAATTGGTAATTACTATACATTACCACAAAAATATATTTTACAATTGTGTACAGTATATATTGTTAGTAAATCTGTTTTAGCCTGTGTATGTTACGTACATGATACAATGTTATGCATTTTTTAAAAAGGATTTATTAAAAAAATCATGTTCTCTTTCTGTCACGCCTTCTGTAGATATCTGTTTAGAATATTATGTATTACATAATTGTACAAAATTAAGCTCAATCTTTATAGACTACACATGCACATCTACATGCATAATACAACTGGTAATTACTGAACATTACCACACAAATATTTTTTACAATTGTGTACAGTATATATTGCCAGTAAATCTGTTCAGCCCTATGTATGTTACATACATGATACAAAGTTATACATTTTTTGAAAACGATTTATTAAAAATCATTTTCTCTTTCTGACACGTCTTCTGTAGATATCTGTTTAGAATATTAAGTGTTACATAATTATACAAAATAATCTTTCTCTCTCTCTCTCTCTCTCTTTACATTCATAAGAGAATTGTAAATTACAACAAGACAATTCTGTTCAGGTCTATGTATGTTACACACATGATACAATGTTATACATTTTTTGAAAAGGAGTTATTAAAAATAATTTTCTGTCACGTCTTCTGTAGATATCTGTTTAGAATATTAAGCGTTACATAATTATACAAAATAATCTTTCTCTCTCTCTCTCTCTCTTTACATCCATAAGAGAATTGTAAATTACAACAAGACAATTATTATACATTACCACTACTACAGACCACAAATATGTATACAAAATAATCTCTCTCTCTCTCTCTCTCTCTCTCTCTCTCTCTCTCTCTCTCTCTCTCTCTCTCTCTCTCTCTCTCTTTACATCCATAAGAGAATTGTAAATTACAACAAGATAATTACTATGCATTACCACTACTACAGACCACAAATATGATCAGTATATAGTGTTAGTATATCTGTTCAAACCATTTTGTACTTCATCGTTGTGGTTGTATTCTATGTTACATACGTGATACAATGTTATGTAAAACTGTATTAAGGATTATTTAAAATCACTTTTCTTTTCTGACATGTCTTATGTTGATATTTGTTTAGGATATCAAGTGTTACATAATTATGCAAAATAATAGCAGTTAACAACTAGCTCTAAGCTCGCTCTTTACACACACACACATCCATATGCATAAGGCAACTGCTAATTACAACAAAAGAATTACTATGCATTACCTGGCAGAACACGTTCTACTACAGACCACAAATATTTTCGCAGTTGTGTACAGTATATATTGTCAGAAAATCTATACTTCATATGATATATCTGTTCAAGCCATTTTGTTTTTGCATGTACTTCATCGTCTTTGTGGGTGTACTGTATGTTATGATACTTGCAATAGGATGTTTGTTGGAAAAACGTGTAAAATTGTTTTTTAAAGAATTTATTCAAATCGCTTTTCTGTTCTGTTAGGTTTTTTGCAGATATCTGTTCACGATATCGTGTGTTTTCATGTAGCGGTTTAACAAAATGTTCTGTTTTTATATATCTGTGTAATTTAATGAAATCACACTTACAATATAACCTGTTGTTTTTATGTTCTATTTCTCTTTTAATAATTTTTAAAGTAACATTGTGTCCTGCATATTGCGTGATCTTTTTAGTCTGAAAAAAATAAACAATATATGAATCATTCCAGGTTACAATAATACAATAATTAATCACAACATAAGCTCTCTACACATACATATACATAAAAATATGCGAAACATCATTCATGCATTTATTATAATCTATGCGTGTGTGTGTGTGTGTGTGTGTGTGTGTGTGTGTGTGTGTGTGTGTGTGTGTGTGGATTACACTCTAGTTTTTTTACTTTTTCCAGAGTTTTCTTGAGCGAAATCATTGGTCTGAAAAAATAAAAAGGAAACAATTATATTATTAACTTATATAAACTTATGTATGTTGTAACAGTACCAAAATATGGTAGTTACATACTATAAATATATATGACGTCAAGTATGATAAGAGACATGGGAACATATTTAAATGAACAAAGATAAGTATATAAGTTGTGTATCTACAAAACTAATAATAGAAGAATCCAACAATGAAGACGAGAATGTGAATATGTCAACCTTAATTATAAAACGTAAAAAGAAAATGCCACAAGACCAAAACAAAATACTAATAAATAGACCCAATAGGATCCAGCAGTGAGGGGAATCAATGAAAATAATATCCAGCAGTGAGGGGAATCAACGAGACAAGGATCATCATGCTACAACGACAATGGAAATAAAATGAAAACAGCGACTACCATGAAATTTGGAATTAAGAAGAAAGAAGAAGGACCAAGAAGAAGAATGAAGAGAAACCAAAGACGTAAGGAATCAATGAACCATATATATTTTAAAGAAGAAACAGTCAGTGACAAAAGAAATAACTATAAGTGTGACATGAAAACCAGTGTGATCATTTAAAGAAACACAAACAATAAAAGTGTACTTAATACAAATGTGAAACCGGTGAATAACTGATTATTTCAACTGAAAACCACACAAACAATTACAGTGAGGAAGTTTACAGTGTGAAAAAATAGGTTAATTTCATGATGAGGCAACAAAGGTTAAAAAATAGTCAAATAAACACAAACAATGAGTGTGACTGATTTAACAAAGTTGTGACCAACACACATAATTATAAGACCACCAGATCAGAACATATAAAACAATCATATTATTGTTTATATCAAAAAACTGACAACAAATAGAGAATATTTGTTAAGTGTCAAACATGACAGGAATTTAGATTCCACAATTGACCAGAGAAAAACATTGTAAGTAATATAAGAAAGATTTGTATTAGTGTATTAGAAGGAGTTGTAAACATTTGTAACAAATTAGTGAAGGTATTATGTTAATATACCATATTGGAGTCAGTTTAGGTGTAGGTAGATACTGCACTAAAACCGATGATACATTGTTACAATACCCACAAGGAAGTAACCTATTATAACAGAAAATGATACATATTAGTATAAATATATGATCATCAAATAAATATAAAGAAACAATATAATGTATAAGACAAAACAATGTAAACAAAACAAGTCAGACATAGTGACACAGTCAAAGACAGAAATAAGACAATGTACCAATTTAGTTAAGCAAACTACAGTATTAAAACTAATGTAAATGTGTATCAGAATAGTACCAGTAGTGAAAGGAATATATGATAATACTTTGAGAACAAGTTTTGAACATGTTAAGAACAGTATTATGACTGAATTATTGTAAACAAAATAACCATGTATATATGACCAAATGTAAGCTAAACCAGTGTATAGCAAGTTAGTTAAAGAAAATACTGTACTAAATATTGAGAACAAGGTATTACAATTATTACCAGTAGCAAGAGGAAATATCAGAGCTACTTTGAGAACAAATAATGACCACTAAAACAATCATATTGTACATAAACATTTGAAAACCAAATGTCCAATGTGAAAAAAGGACAGAGGTAAACAAACAATGACCAACCAGCTAGTTATGAAAAATATAACTAGTAAACCTATGTAAAAGTAATTGGAAACATTACTAAAAGTTAGATTGATATCCAATGCTACTTTAGGAATACAATCCAAATAGGACAATAACACTTTTGTTATTATATTAGAAAAAATAAATACCAATAATGTCATGACACAACATAGACAGAGCCACTACTGAATAATTAGGAGGTTCTGAGTTTATTAAAAGATGACCATTGAATATAGCAGATTAATTATTGTGTATGTACACTAATTATAACAATTAAATAATATAATCTATGTAATAAAAATAGAAAACAAGATGAAAAGTTGTATAAGCATTATGTGAGAGGTTTAAAATGATGTAAATACTGAATTGACCACGGTAATACACCAATATTATAGTAAAAAAGTATGTAAATAGTCATTGTTAGTAATACTAGGTAATAATATGTTCATTTTAGATAAGGATATTTAATAATAAGCATGTTTGTGAAAAATCCAACATGGACGCTGAGTAACACCATAGCGAAAATTGTGTAGGAAATAGTTTTTCCCAAATTGTAACTCAAACCAAATGAGATATAGACTCGAAGTGTTTAAATAAGAAATGTTATATTAGATTTAAGAAAAATCTGGTAATACGAACTTATAAAGATAAGACGTACCAAAAATAATAAATAAAATCAATATAATAATATTGATAGTGAACAGAAAATAAGCGTGTTTGGACTTATTTTAATAAGCAAAACGCCCTGAGTTCAGTGATATAAACCGATTAACGATAGGACGTATAATAAGGAAGTTGTGATAGTTTTTAACTTTCGAACTAAAAATTTGTACCGTCGATGACGTGAAAAAGTCTCCAACCCAAAATCGATTTTGACTAAAAATTAAATATTTTAGTAAAATATAGGCCTTTTGGGTCAGAGACTATCAAAAACCAACCAATGGAATGAATGAAGTTCATCAGACGAGCGAGAGATGCTCTCGAGGTACATGACAGTCTACGATCGAACACCTAAAGAACAAGCCACGCCACTCCAGACCAGAAAAAGTATATTTTTAAATTAGTGCGCGACATGTTTTACTCAAGTACAATATACATACACTAACCTAATACTACACATTTACTAACGAGTGCAACAGTGCGGATTTGTGTTACTTTTATCAAGTAGATCAGTGTACAATATCGATCTATTTGCGAGTGAATTTTTTAATTAAGAAACAGGGAGTACAATTTCTATTAAACAATACTTAAAAGAAAAATAAGAGTTTAGCCAATTTCGAATTTTCGATACTACGCAAGTCATTATGCAGCGTATCGGAAATCAACAACTAAGTTATCAGAATTTAAAGGAGATTTAACACAACATTATTAAAATATTATAAAAAATATTTTAATAAATTATAACGATGTAAAAAATAATGCTTAAAGATAATTATTGATAAATACGAGTGCATTTAGACGCTTACTTGATAAAACGTATTTGTTGAATATTTCGTTATTTCAGAATTTATTTTATTAATTGTATCAAACATAATTCTGATAATCCTATGTTAAAACTTATTAAAAAATAATATGTTTACCTGTATAGCATAAGTAATATTAGTTAATAAGACAAACTTATCCTTACAAAAATAACGGTCATTCTTAACCTCAGAAACCATTACGGTAGCTTGTTATGATGACATTACCGAATTGTTCTCAATTAACATGCAAATTAAAGTACATTGCAAACAAGAGTTTTTTTTATTAGAAATTTTTCTCTTGTGAACAAATTATTTTAAAACTAATTATTAACTAAAAGTAATACTTGTTAAATGCTGTACAAGTCATACAGCCTAACCACAATACTAAAGTAAAGATGCGTGCGCATACCGGCGTACGATAATTTTTGTAAACATCAGAAATATGATACCAATTTTAAATTTTATATTTTGTTCAATTATCAGTTAATATTGTTAATCCTAAATAATTAATTATAGTACATCTTGAGTCTGGTATCATGATATCTCCAAGAACCTTAACGGAATATGGTATATACTGAATTAAAACAACATAACCTGTACAGTAAAATTATTGTAACAACAACAGGTATACCAGAGCCTTGAGAGATCAGATAGAGTTTCATTTGAAGTTTTATTTTGTAATCAGCAATTGAAAGGGTTGTTAATTATTGTTTTGTTTGTTAAAAATATTCTCGCTTAATAAATTGTTAATAAACCTATAATTTTTATTACCATAACAAGAGTATCATTTTATTAAAAGTAGATTCATTCATTATTTTTAATCAGTTCTGACAGGTGGCGGAAGAATTCAAAAAGTATTAGTATAAATCAATATACTTATCAGATATTGCTGCATTTATTACTGTGTGTGAAAACATGTTAAATATTCAAATTGAATATTTTTTCTATTGTGTTTGAAGTGAATGTATTTCAGACGGAACGCCACAAGATAGAATTTGAATTTCAACAGTGGTAAGTAAATCAGATACACCACAAGTGCGCGGACTATATTTTAATAAGAAGAGTGAATTATTACGGCGTACTTACAACAGCAAAACATTAACACCAGTGACAGTTACGATTGCAAATTACACCTTTTATAACCAACATTATAGTAGGCACCGGTGCGTGTCTACAACCACACGAAAACACCTAACATCAATACAACAAGAAATACATAACTTAAACTTGTAATTTTATTATATTACAAGTTGGCTAGCCCAGCAGTGTGGCTTTAAGGAGAAACACAAGACAGCAAAATATACACAGTATTACTTGTAACTATTATATTTATTATATATATATACTTGATATAACAAAGTTGGCGCCCAACGTCTGAGCACGATTTAAGGGGAATTACACCATAACTAGATACACAATAATCCTAATTCGTGAAACAGACAGCAGATACATTACCAAGACAACAAGATGTACACTGACAGGTTGAAATCAAGATCGAAATCACGGTCAACATCAAGGAAGAGGGCGACCGAAAAGGAAAAGGAGACTAGAAGAGAAGAAAAAGAAGTCATGTCTACAGAAGATATAGAAGAAGTTGTGATGGAACCAAAAGAACAAATAATTGAACCGGCGGAGGAGGTTCAGCAGCCTATGGAGGAACCGGAAATGGTGATTCAAGAAGCTCCACAGAAACCAAGCCAACTTGAACAAACAACGTCAATCGGAGAGCCTGCTTTTCAAGAATGGATGAGAAGGATGATGGAGTCACTGAAAGAAGACAATCGGTCAATGAAAACAGACTTAAATAGAATGGAAGAAAGCCAGAAGTCCACAGATCAGAAGATGGAAATAATGAACAAAAAGATGGACGAAAATAGCCAATCCAATAGGGAGACCAGTCAATGAATAGAATCACTGAAGGAAGACAATCGGTTACTGAAAGCAGACTTAAGCCAAAAAATAGAGGAAGGCCAGAAGGACAACCAGAAACACATAGAATTGTTGAAAGAAGAGCTTAACAATCAAATAAATGAAACAAATAGAAGAATGGAAGAGGGTCAACGAAAAACTGAAGAACTGTTGGAAAAGAGAATGGCCACCATGAAAGCAGATTTGTCAGCAGAATTAGGAGAGAAAATCGACCAAACCAACCAGAAGATAGATGGGATCAACGCCAAACTTAATAGAGATGTGGAGACTATACAAGCCGATCATGACAATATTTGGCTACAGATAAATATCAATAATAATAAAATGGAAGAGACCGCTAAGGAGACGGCAGAGATGGTGGAAAGAAGACTAGGAGAAAGCGTTGAAGAAATTGAGAAGCAAATGGCCATTCTAACGACCGAAATTAATATGGAAATAGTGGAAGTGCGCAAAGAAGGAGAAAGTACAAACTTAAAATTAATCCAGACTGAGTTGGATATTCACCAACGTATTAATGAGGTGAAGCAAACTCATGATAACCAAATAAGTATATTAACACAAGAACAAACAAGAATGGAAGCAGCACAATCCACATTAAAGGGTAAGTGTGAAGAAGTTGCGGGAAAAGTAGATGCCATCAAACAGCAGGTAAACAATGATAAGGCACAATCTACAGAACACCAACGGAGGGAAATGGACAACCTACGGGATGAAATGCATCGACTACAAATAATACCGAATTTCTTATCCGGTCTAAGCCATCTAGAAGGAAGAGATCAAGTCGACTTCAGGACATATTCAAAAAACCCTTTGGAGTTCCTCGAGCGAATGGAAGAAGTAATACAACGAAATCGTGAGAACAGATGGACTGTAATAAAAGGTATGTTGGACGAGTCATTTAAAAACACATTTGACAATTGGTGGACAGCGACCCGACACAAAGTGTGTAACTATGAAGCCTTCAAGACAGCGTTCAAACAGAAATATTGGTCAGAGGCAACTCAGAATATTATACGTGACGACATAACCAATGGACGATTCGACATAAATGGCAGGCAGTCCATGACCACCTACTTTTTGGGGAAGATTTGCCTAGCAAGAAACCTGGAACCGGCAATCCCAGAGGAATGTTTGGTAACAAAGTTGGCGTACCATTTCAATCAAGGAATAGCACAAGGTAGACTCAATGCTCAAATCAAAACCATCCAAGGCATGTGCGAATTACTTGAGAGCCACGAGAGGGAACGCTATTACCAAAGGAGTCGACAGGTACCACACCAGACGTACGATCAAGGAGGACCGGGGAACAATAACCCTACCATTCACAACAATGGTAATAACCAAGGAAGGAATTTCCATAATCCTCCCAGATTCCAGAGTCAGCCCACACCGCGTCAAGATGGAGGTGGAAATAACATTAATAGAGGGAACCAAAACAATTATCAGTCTAACAATTACCCACGAAATACAAATTACCAAAGAGGTAACCATTATTATAGACCATATCAAAATCAGTCCCCTAACCACCAACCAAGACAAGGGAATGGTCATAATAACAACCACAGTCAATTTAGAAGAGTACATTATACACATGCCAGTCGGGGTGGAAACCACAGGCATTATTATCAAGGAAGAAGAAGCTTCCCACACCAGCACCAGCATTTCAATAACCATGATCGGGATGAAAGAGAATCCGGATATAGGTCGAACGGAAGTGACAGCAGTGGGAGTCCCAGAGCAACCATGCAAAATACAGAGATATTCCACAACACAGGGAATCAGGAGCCAGTCGCTTCGACATCTCAGGATCGACACGAAAATGGTGACACTAATTTAAACGCAAACCGGCAGTGAAAACCCCAGGATCACCCTCACTGAACCGGCCTATTGGGTCCAATGTTTTGGCAGAATCAGCAAGGCTTCGAAGTATATATAACAATAACTATCTAAAAAATATAAGGAAGGATCTAATGGAGGAAAATGAAAATACTATCGGCGATACTAGCAATAGCGAAATTGCATATATAACCGTCAAAGTAAATAACACCGACGCCACAGCCATGATTGACACTGGCGCAAATGTATCACTAATAGACAAGGTAGAACTGGACAGAATTCAATCAGAAAACAAAGCCACAATACCCACATTGCCGATTAGCAATATAATTCTCATTGGTGCTACAGGACGTCAAAACAAAACTATACGACAGCAAGTGCAATTGGATGTATCCAGTAATGGACAATCAATACAAATGGTATTCTTAGTAGCCAGTGGGTTACCGTTCACTATATTAATCGGGTGTGATATTTTAAGAAAATACACCGCAATCATCAATATGGATGATAATACCGTGAAGATGAAAGCAGAAGAAATAGAGTGGACAGCCAAATTGACAGAATACAGAAAGGCACCATCTGAACATGTAATTTACTACATTAGAGAGAGCTGTGAACTCCGAGAAGACGTCATCAACCAAGGAGTACAAAACAGTCCAGAGGAAGCTTTGTGGTTGGAGAAAATCAACAGTATCCGAGAATTTAAACCAAGTCAAAATAGTCAAGAAGTAACTTATGAACAACGGGAACGATTGATAGAGATATACTACCAGTATCGCCACATATTTTCAGACACCCCTGGAAAAATTAAAAATTTCCAATGCGAACTGAAGTTCAAAGAACATATTGAATTCAAGAGGAAATCATATCCTATCGCATTTTCACTAAAAGAAGCGGTAAGAGAAGAAATTCATCGCTTAATAGAAAATGACATAATAGAGATAAGCAATTCACCATACACAAACCATATTGTGGCTGTACCGAAAAAGAATGGTGCAGTACGTATCTGTTTAGATGCTCGAGAATTAAATAAAACCATAATAAACGACAGGACATCACCTGGCGAAATTGATGAAATTTTAAAGAAGTTTTATGGTTCCAAATTGTACAGTATATGGGATACGGTATGTGGATATTGGCAGGTTGAGCTGCATCCAAACAGTAGAAAATATACCGCCTTTATCTTTGAGGGCCGAAACTACCACTTTAAACGGCTACCATTCGGTCTTGTAAACTCAGTAGCAATATTCGTTAAGTGCATGGACGAAATACTGGGCCATAACACACTGCAGTTCACCACAGTTTATGTGGACGATCTCCTAATAGCCTCTAACAATTGGGAGGAACATTGTGACCGGGTGGCACAAGTACTGAAAAAGCTAGAAGACAACAACATCACTTTAAAGCTAGATAAATCTCAACTAATTGCAAAGGAGGTGCAATTCTTGGGGTTCAACCTATCTGAATACGGAGTTACACCATCCCAGGAGAAGATGGAGGCAATTCAGCGTTTTCCCGTCCCGAAGAACAAGAAACAACTACAATCGTTCCTCGGAATATGCAACTATTATCGAAAGTTTCAGAGTAATTATTCCGAGTTAACAGCTCGATTCTCAGCTCAATTATCATCAAAAGAAAAATGGAAATGGGAAGCAGAACAAGACTCCACATTCACATTGATTAAAATGAAATTTCTAGAAACCGTTATGCTGCATCACCCCAATTTTAATAAACCGTTCTTCATGAATTGCGATGCAAGTGATTTAAGTCTTGGTTCAGTACTCTATCAGGAAGACCAAGAAGGACAGCACCAAATGATTAGTTTTGCCAGCCGTACATTAAACACGTGCGAGCGCAACTACCACACCACAGAAAAAGAGTTATTAAGCATAGTGTTTGCATGTGAAAAGTTCAGAACATTTATTTTGGGTTACACCGTAACTGTAAGAACAGATCACAAGTCCATTTCATTTCTAAAAAACTGTAAATTAAAACATGGACGACTGACAAGATGGACCCTCACGCTTCAAGAGTACAATATACAATGGGAATACATACCCGGAAAAAGCAACACAGCTGCAGACGTGTTGTCACGGATAAACATTGAAGCCCAAACTTTTGAAGGAGAGAGGGAAACTATTGCCAGAGTATACCACCTATTGAAGAATAAAACAGAACTTACTAATATACTATCTGATATCATCAATCATCAGCAACAAGACCCTAAGATATCATTAATTATCAAGAAATTAAACGACAATAATGCAAACATAAACCGATATTACTGTGCTTACAATCAAGTGGTATTCACCAAAAACAAGAAAGGTGACGAGAGATGGAAGGTAGTTGTCCCCAAAACCATAGAAAGAGATTTGACCATAGACTACCACATACGTTATGGTCATATGGGAGCAGTGAAAGTCATGAAAGCTTTACAAGAGCATGTGCATTTTAAAAACATGAATAAAAAGATCAGGAAATACATACAGAGTTGTAATATCTGTCAACTAGCGAAATGCAGTAACGAAAAGCAAGAAGGAGTCATGATACCAATCACCTCAACTGCCAGACTAGAAAAAGTTTTCCTGGATATTTGTGGACCTTTTCCACGAAGTGGTGGGAGGCACCGATACAAATATATTATAATAATGTTTGATCATTACACTAAGTATACCAAATTGTACCCACTCAATCGAGCGACAACCAGCAAGATATTAGAAATAGTTGCAAATAAATATATACCCGAAGTGGGTAAACCGTCAATGATCATCACCGATCACGGAACGCAATTCCGAGGACGAAAGTGGAGGGAAACACTGAACCATCTGGGAGTCAAAACATATAAGACCTCGGTGTATCACCCCAACAGCAACCCTGCTGAGAGAGTGTTGAGAGAAGTAGGAAGGATTTTAAGAACCTACTGTCACAGCCAGCAGAGGAAGTGGGAAGAATATTTGTCCCCAGCTGAAGACTTCCTGAATCTAGCTTACCACCAGTCAACTAACGAGACACCATACATGGCAATGTATGAGAAAAAACCACCCCGGGAGATCACAGAAATAATCAACTTTCCTATCAGTGCTGAATTTAAATTTGATAAAACTCGATTCTATAATAATGCAGTGGAGAGAGCAAATAAATTGAGGCTCAAGTATAAGAAATTACAGCCCAAAATTATAAACTATGAAGTGGGAGACCAAGTACTAATAAAAAATCGAGAACTCCCTAGCACTATTGAGGGCATAGCAAAAAAGCTATTACTATTGTATACCGGACCATATACTGTGACAAAAAATAATTTAAACAATACCTATGAATTGCAAAACCCCGTTACAAAGAAAATAAAAGGTACATACAATCAGACCTCGATGAAAAAATACATTGAAGATTAAAATTATGGAACCAAATAGTGAAAAAATGGCGATAAGGATTACTCGAGTATTGATAATGTGAAAAATGGAAATATTTGTTATAAAAAATGAAGATGTAACTATATGTATAACTGTTGACTATATTGAGATGAAAAAATGCAAGGTTGATATGAAGATTATTATTATTTAAGGGTGGAAAATGAAAGTACGAGTACAAATATAGATGTTAACCACAGAAAAAGAAGGTATTACTATTGTGAAAATTATTATGTGTGTATTAAATGAGAAGTAAATGTATAATTATGTATTGAACATTGAACGTATTGTAATTTTATAATGTAAGAGAATGTACTTCAAGAGAATTAATGCAAAGGATACAGAACATTGTATTATTAATAATATGTACTACTACTATAAGAAAGATAAATAAACGAGACCGACACCCAAGATCCTTGGCACAACTATTTCCAAGAGCCAAGTCAACCAGTAGAATAAAAACATCATACCCGTACTACTACTATAAGAAAGATAAATATACGAGATCGACACCCTAGATCTATGGCACAAATGTATATATGATACAACGATTTCCAAGAGCCACGTCAACAAGTAATAACAACATCTCACCCGTACTACTACTAAAAGAAAAAAAAAAAAAAAAAGAGAGAGAGAAGAAACAAGTGCGAAGTTGGAAAAATGAAACCAAATTAAAGTTGTAATGTAGACCAGCCACCACACACAACCACATTGTTTATAATGTATACTACTAATAAGGAAACCGATACCATATAGAATGTAAACACCAAATACAACCCATGATGAAGAAGAAAAAACAAATGTATTTAAGTTTTATACCTAGAAGAATGAAACCTAAGATGAAGAATATAATGAGATGACGCTCAAGGTGACAACAAAAGAAGAGATTGATCAAGATTAATGAAGGATGAAAAATAATATAATAACGAAGACAATCATGAGAGTATACCAGTGAGAATGTGTAAAACAGACTATCCCTACAATATGTGAAGAATATAGTATAAGTTGAATCAAGAAAAGAGAGAGAGAAGAAACAAGTGCGAAGTTGGAAAAATGAAACCAAATTAAAGTTGTAATGTAGACCAGCCACCACACACAACCACATTGTTTATAATGTATACTACTAATAAGGAAACCGATACCATATAGAATGTAAACACCAAATACAACCCATGATGAAGAAGAAAAAACAAATATATTTAAGTTTTATACCTAGAAGAATGAAACCTAAGATGAAGAATATAATGAGATGACGTTCAAGGTGACAACAAAAGAAGAGATTGATCAAGATTAATGAAGGATGAAAAAATAATATAATAACGAAGACAATCATGAGAGTATACCAGTGAGAATGTGTAAAACAGACTATCCCTACAATATGTGAAGAATATAGTATAAGTTGAATCAAGAAAAGAGAGAATAAAAATGTATAAACCGCAGATGCGTTGATTGATCCCAAGTATATTTATTATTTGACTGTTTGTCTGACGGGTTCCGAAATTTCGAGACGGCATTGGTGATGGGTACCGTTACACGAAAAGTTTGGGTTACTTGACGGTTCCCGAAATTTGGTGGAGAGACCGGTCTCACCGTGATGTGAACCCGGTTCGCAAAACCGACATGCTAACCGTTACACCAAGAGACCGTTGTTGTTTTATCGTACTTTATTTTATTTAAAAATAATGTTATTATATCATACATATATAGAAAAACATAGATACAAACCTAATTATAGGAAATAATGATGTTATATCATGATTGATTATATCTCTCATATGTAGTATACCACTGATAAGTAACTATTTGCAAGTATTTATATTGTGCATATCCTTGAACTTGAACGTGCGATCCTTTGTGAGGCATTACATTGACCGTAGGGTAAAAATAACTTGAACAGGATGTGCTTAACCTTGAGTGTGTGTAGTTTAACATCTGTTGTAGAGTATAAAAGACGCGTTCATGCTATGCAACTATATCAGTTACTTGTCGCACTGAAGGAAAGGTATGTTATATTTATGTTACCTTTGTGAATTTAAATAATATTTGTTTTAATACATATTTCAGGTTGAATAATTTTAAATCAATGTTATTATAAAACAGATGAATATGTAATCGTTATTCTAACAGTAGACGTATGTGTCTTATAGAGAAAATTCGCTTTACAATGTGATATGAAATGTAAATGTATAATCATATAATATTGCATATGTTTGTCTGAGGATGTTATTATATTACAGAATTTGATTGTATGTAGACACTTCTCACTGAAATATTTTAAGTGTATGAATATATTTGTTCCAATCTCATCGGTATGCACACACTCTGAAAACTGGTTTTTTGAAGCCAGCTGAGCTCTATACGACTTGCGGTGGGTGTGTGTGTCTGTGTGTCGTACGGCGCTAAAAACAGGTTTTTTGTAACGAAACGCATGAGGTCTGTGACGGGTCACTGTTACGTCGCGTGTGATGGCGCGCATAATAATTATTCTAAAAAGTGTATTTGTTTTTTGTGTATACTTATAATCGTTGTATATGTTTGTAGTGAAGGGTGCCGTTTATAAAAAAGGGGTTTGGTTGAAATTATAGTAAGTAAATTATTGTGTAACAATGTATGTACTGAAAGCGCACGGTAGGAATTATATTATGGTCTTGGTTCATAGAATTGTTTTATGTGTAACAATGTATGTGTTGAAAGCGTACGGTAGGAATTACATTATTGTATTTGTTTAAAGGTTATAATAACAAATACAATATATATTTCATATATTTTTTTAATAACATCGAAAGATTTTTACACATAAGACAATTGGTAATTACTATACATTACCACAAAAATATATTTTACAATTGTGTACAGTATATATTGTTAGTAAATCTGTTTTAGCCTGTGTATGTTACGTACATGATACAATGTTATGCATTTTTTAAAAAGGATTTATTAAAAAAATCATGTTCTCTTTCTGTCACGCCTTCTGTAGATATCTGTTTAGAATATTATGTATTACATAATTGTACAAAATTAAGCTCAATCTTTATAGACTACACATGCACATCTACATGCATAATACAACTGGTAATTACTGAACATTACCACACAAATATTTTTTACAATTGTGTACAGTATATATTGCCAGTAAATCTGTTCAGCCCTATGTATGTTACATACATGATACAAAGTTATACATTTTTTGAAAACGATTTATTAAAAATCATTTTCTCTTTCTGACACGTCTTCTGTAGATATCTGTTTAGAATATTAAGTGTTACATAATTATACAAAATAATCTTTCTCTCTCTCTCTCTCTCTCTCTTTACATTCATAAGAGAATTGTAAATTACAACAAGACAATTCTGTTCAGGTCTATGTATGTTACACACATGATACAATGTTATACATTTTTTGAAAAGGAGTTATTAAAAATAATTTTCTGTCACGTCTTCTGTAGATATCTGTTTAGAATATTAAGCGTTACATAATTATACAAAATAATCTTTCTCTCTCTCTCTCTCTCTTTACATCCATAAGAGAATTGTAAATTACAACAAGACAATTATTATACATTACCACTACTACAGACCACAAATATGTATACAAAATAATCTCTCTCTCTCTCTCTCTCTCTCTCTCTCTCTCTCTCTTTACATCCATAAGAGAATTGTAAATTACAACAAGATAATTACTATGCATTACCACTACTACAGACCACAAATATGATCAGTATATAGTGTTAGTATATCTGTTCAAACCATTTTGTACTTCATCGTTGTGGTTGTATTCTATGTTACATACGTGATACAATGTTATGTAAAACTGTATTAAGGATTATTTAAAATCACTTTTCTTTTCTGACATGTCTTATGTTGATATTTGTTTAGGATATCAAGTGTTACATAATTATGCAAAATAATAGCAGTTAACAACTAGCTCTAAGCTCGCTCTTTACACACACACACATCCATATGCATAAGGCAACTGCTAATTACAACAAAGAATTACTATGCATTACCTGGCAGAACACGTTCTACTACAGACCACAAATATTTTCGCAGTTGTGTACAGTATATATTGTCAGAAAATCTATACTTCATATGATATATCTGTTCAAGCCATTTTGTTTTTGCATGTACTTCATCGTCTTTGTGGGTGTACTGTATGTTATGATACTTGCAATAGGATGTTTGTTGGAAAAACGTGTAAAATTGTTTTTTAAAGAATTTATTCAAATCGCTTTTCTGTTCTGTTAGGTTTTTTGCAGATATCTGTTCACGATATCGTGTGTTTTCATGTAGCGGTTTAACAAAATGTTCTGTTTTTATATATCTGTGTAATTTAATGAAATCACACTTACAATATAACCTGTTGTTTTTATGTTCTATTTCTCTTTTAATAATTTTTAAAGTAACATTGTGTCCTGCATATTGCGTGATCTTTTTAGTCTGAAAAAAATAAACAATATATGAATCATTCCAGGTTACAATAATACAATAATTAATCACAACGTAAGCTCTCTACACATACATATACATAAAAATATGCGAAACATCATTCATGCATTTATTATAATCTATGCGTGTGTGTGTGTGTGTGTGTGTGTGTGTGTGTGTGTGTGTGGATTACACTCTAGTTTTTTTACTTTTTCCAGAGTTTTCTTGAGCGAAATCATTGGTCTGAAAAAATAAAAAGGAAACAATTATATTATTAACTTATATAAACTTATGTATGTTGTAACAGTACCAAAATATGGTAGTTACATACTATAAATATATATGACGTCAAGTATGATAAGAGACATGGGAACATATTTAAATGAACAAAGATAAGTATATAAGTTGTGTATCTACAAAACTAATAATAGAAGAATCCAACAATGAAGACGAGAATGTGAATATGTCAACCTTAATTATAAAACGTAAAAAGAAAATGCCACAAGACCAAAACAAAATACTAATAAATAGACCCAATAGGATCCAGCAGTGAGGGGAATCAATGAAAATAATATCCAGCAGTGAGGGGAATCAACGAGACAAGGATCATCAAGCTACAACGACAATGGAAATAAAATGAAAACAGCGACTACCATGAAATTTGGAATTAAGAAGAAAGAAGAAGGACCAAGAAGAAGAATGAAGAGAAACCAAAGACGTAAGGAATCAATGAACCATATACATTTTAAAGAAGAAACAGTCAGTGACAAAAGAAATAACTATAAGTGTGACATGAAAACCAGTGTGATCATTTAAAGAAACACAAACAATAAAAGTGTACTTAATACAAATGTGAAACCGGTGAATAACTGATTATTTCAACTGAAAACCACACAAACAATTACAGTGAGGAAGTTTACAGTGTGAAAAAATAGGTTAATTTCATGATGAGGCAACAAAGGTTAAAAAATAGTCAAATAAACACAAACAATGAGTGTGACTGATTTAACAAAGTTGTGACCAACACACATAATTATAAGACCACCAGATCAGAACATATAAAACAATCATATTATTGTTTATATCAAAAAACTGACAACAAATAGAGAATATTTGTTAAGTGTCAAACATGACAGGAATTTAGATTCCACAATTGACCAGAGAAAAACATTGTAAGTAATATAAGAAAGATTTGTATTAGTGTATTAGAAGGAGTTGTAAACATTTGTAACAAATTAGTGAAGGTATTATGTTAATATACCATAATGGAGTCAGTTTAGGTGTAGGTAGATACTGCACTAAAACCGATGATACATTGTTACAATACCCACAAGGAAGTAACCTATTATAACAGAAAATGATACATATTAGTATAAATATATGATCATCAAGTAAATATAAAGAAACAATATAATGTATAAGACAAAACAATGTAAACAAAACAAGTCAGACATAGTGACACAGTCAAAGACAGAAATAAGACAATGTACCAATTTAGTTAAGCAAACTACAGTATTAAAACTAATGTAAATGTTTATCAGAATAGTACCAGTAGTGAAAGGAATATATGATAATACTTTGAGAACAAGTTTTGAACATGTTAAGAACAGTATTATGACTGAATTATTGTAAACAAAATAACCATGTATATATGACCAAATGTAAGCTAAACCAGTGTATAGCAAGTTAGTTAAAGAAAATACTGTACTAAATATTGAGAACAAGGTATTACAATTATTACCAGTAGCAAGAGGAAATATCAGAGCTACTTTGAGAACAAATAATGACCACTAAAACAATCATATTGTACATAAACATTTGAAAACCAAATGTCCAATGTGAAAAAAGGACAGAGGTAAACAAACAATGACCAACCAGCTAGTTATGAAAAATATAACTAGTAAACCTATGTAAAAGTAATTGGAAACATTACTAAAAGTTAGATTGATATCCAATGCTACTTTAGGAATACAATCCAAATAGGACAATAACACTTTTGTTATTATATTAGAAAAAATAAATACCAATAATGTCATGACACAACATAGACAGAGCCACTACTGAATAATTAGGAGGTTCTGAGTTTATTAAAAGATGACCATTGAATATAGCAGATTAATTATTGTGTATGTACACTAATTATAACAATTAAATAATATAATCTATGTAATAAAAATAGAAAACAAGATGAAAAGTTGTATAAGCATTATGTGAGAGGTTTAAAATGATGTAAATACTGAATTGACCACGGTAATACACCAATATTATAGTAAAAAAGTATGTAAATAGTCATTGTTAGTAATACTAGGTAATAATATGTTCATTTTAGATAAGGATATTTAATAATAAGCATGTTTGTGAAAAATCCAACATGGACGCTGAGTAACACCATAGCGAAAATTGTGTAGGAAATAGTTTTTCACAAATTGTAACTTAAACCAAATGAGATATAGACTCGAAGTGTTTAAATAAGAAATGTTATATTAGATTTAAGAAAAAAATCTGGTAATACGAACTTATAAAGATAAGACGTACCAAAAATAATAAATAAAATCAATATAATAATATTGATAGTGAACAGAAAATAAGCGTGTTTGGACTTATTTTAATAAGCAAAACGCCCTGAGTTCAGTGATATAAACCGATTAACGATAGGACGTATAATAAGGAAGTTGTGATAGTTTTTAACTTTCGAACTAAAAATTTGTACCGTCGATGACGTGAAAAAGTCTCCAACCCAAAATCGATTTTGACTAAAAATTAAATATTTTAGTAAAATATAGGCCTTTTGGGTCAGAGACTATCAAAAACCAACCAATGGAATGAATGAAGTTCATCAGACGAGCGAGAGATGCTCTCGAGGTACATGACAGTCTACGATCGAACACCTAAGGAACAAGCCACGCCACTCCAGACCAGAAAAAGTATATTTTTAAATTAGTGCGCGACATGTTTTACTCAAGTACAATATACATACACTAACCTAATACTACACATTTACTAACGAGTGCAACAGTGCGGATTTGTGTTACTTTTATCAAGTAGATCAGTGTACAATATCGATCTATTTGCGAGTGAATTTTTTAATTAAGAAACAGGGAGTACAATTTCTATTAAACAATACTTAAAAGAAAAATAAGAGTTTAGCCAATTTCGAATTTTCGATACTACGCAAGTCATTATGCAGCGTATCGGAAATCAACAACTAAGTTATCAGAATTTAAAGGAGATTTAACACAACATTATTAAAATATTATAAAAAATATTTTAATAAATTATAACGATGTAAAAAATAATGCTTAAAGATAATTATTGATAAATACGAGTGCATTTAGACGCTTACTTGATAAAACGTATTTGTTGAATATTTCGTTATTTCAGAATTTATTTTATTAATTGTATCAAACATAATTCTGATAATCCTATGTTAAAACTTATTAAAAAATAATATGTTTACCTGTATAGCATAAGTAATATTAGTTAATAAGACAAACTTATCCTTACAAAAATAACGGTCATTCTTAACCTCAGAAACCATTACGGTAGCTTGTTATGATGACATTACCGAATTGTTCTCAATTAACATGCAAATTAAAGTACATTGCAAACAAGAGTTTTTTTTATTAGAAATTTTTCTCTTGTGAACAAATTATTTTAAAACTAATTATTAACTAAAAGTAATACTTGTTAAATGCTGTACAAGTCATACAGCCTAACCACAATACTAAAGTAAAGATGCGTGCGCATACCGGCGTACGATAATTTTTGTAAACATCAGAAATATGATACCAATTTTAAATTTTATATTTTGTTCAATTATCAGTTAATATTGTTAATCCTAAATAATTAATTATAGTACATCTTGAGTCTGGTATCATGATATCTCCAAGAACCTTAACGGAATATGGTATATACTGAATTAAAACAACATAACCTGTACAGTAAAATTATTGTAACAACAACAGGTATACCAGAGCCTTGAGAGATCAGATAGAGTTTCATTTGAAGTTTTATTTTGTAATCAGCAATTGAAAGGGTTGTTAATTATTGTTTTGTTTGTTAAAAATATTCTCGCTTAATAAATTGTTAATAAACCTATAATTTTTATTACCATAACAAGAGTATCATTTTATTAAAAGTAGATTCATTCATTATTTTTAATCAGTTCTGACAGGTGGCGGAAGAATTCAAAAAGTATTAGTATAAATCAATATACTTATCAGATATTGCTGCATTTATTACTGTGTGTGAAAACATGTTAAATATTCAAATTGAATATTTTTTCTATTGTGTTTGAAGTGAATGTATTTCAGACGGAACGCCACAAGATAGAATTTGAATTTCAACAGTGGTAAGTAAATCAGATACACCACAAGTGCGCGGACTATATTTTAATAAGAAGAGTGAATTATTACGGCGTACTTACAACAGCAAAACATTAACACCAGTGACAGTTACGATTGCAAATTACACCTTTTATAACCAACATTATAGTAGGCACCGGTGCGTGTCTACAACCACACGAAAACACCTAACATCAATACAACAAGAAATACATAACTTAAACTTGTAATTTTATTATATTACAAGTTGGCTAGCCCAGCAGTGTGGCTTTAAGGAGAAACACAAGACAGCAAAATATACACAGTATTACTTGTAACTATTATATTATATATATATACTTGATATAACAAAGTATATATATAATTGAGTAAAACTTTTACATACATCCCTTCTAAACGGCTATTAACTTCTCTTAGAAAACGATTCAATGGAACCCAGTTTTGGTATTCACTCATAGGGTTGGTAACCCCAAACTCTGTCAGTATAAGACATAGGTAATATTAAAAAACCGCATCAGTCATACTATGGACCTGTCTCTCTCTCTCTTCCATCTCTTTTTATGTTAATTTGTTGGAAAATAACTATAGTTATGTAATTACTTAAGATAAAAGACGAATCATTATGTACTTACATAGTCGATATCAAGTTGTACGCTAACCTTCTCGTTAGCAAGTGTTGTGTGCGAAGTTACAACCAACGAGAGAACGCAAGGTTTGACTGTCTTCATCTGGTCCACAGTGAAGGCCTCGCTCCAACGTTTGGGCAGGAAAACGTGGAACTTGTTGTCTTGCGTTTGCGGGCAAGCTCCACTTTCCTCCAGATCTACCACAACAGCATTCCCAAATTTAGTATTTACCAATTTCATCGCAAGTACATGATATTTACAGTTGATCTGTAGTTTCTGCAGATCGCGGCGTGGCAGAAAAGTAGGCACGGTCTTCGCGTTACACACGATTGACTCCATTTTCAACGTCGACTGATGGTTGTATTAGAAAATATTGCTGTATTTATTCTGTTTCCCCCAGACGACTAGGACTAGGTTCCTTTCTTCTAAAGCGTCATCTCCTTCGGTCACGGTCGGACATAGATTCAAGGCCGTCGTGAACACCTGCGTTACCATCCCCCCCTCTAACCCACACATGTGTTCTGTTTCAGCAAGCCCCCACCACCGCGAGCTCGCAAAGACAAAGATCAGTTTACCCCGCACCGTCTACCTCACCTTGAACCAGCGATGTAACGTTCGGTTTACCCCACCATTGCCTACCTATCGCACCGCACCCCGCAACGCCTACGAATGCAACGACAGGCTTGAGCCCGTCGGTCACGGTCACCGGCTATGAAGGCAACAACCTAGCCCCCCCTTCTCCGCACCCATCACCAGCGACAACGTTGCTGACACACCCCACCCCGCACCACCTAAACCTCCACCCCGCAACGCCTACGAATGCAACGACAGGTTTGAGCCCGTCGGTCACGGTCACCGGCTATGAACGCGACAACCTAGCCCCCTTCCCCGCACCCATCACCAGCGACAACGTTGCTGAGATACCCCACCCCGCACCACCTAAACCTGTCGCTCTGCACCCCGCCGCACCTACCTCTCGCTCCGCACCGACCTTGAGCCCACCCATCACCCACAACCGCCGACAACATGGAGACACCTCTACGTTGTTGAGAAACCCCACCCCGCATCGCCTACCTCTCGTCCAATACCATCTACTTCACCTTGAACCCGCCAATGCAACGACTAGTTTACCTTTCGTCTCGCCTACCTCTCGCTCACGAATACAACAACCAGTTTACCCCGCACCGTCTACTTCACCTTGAGCCAGCGAATGCACAAGTAGCGACGGATCGTGCACTGCATCCTTTGTCAGCCTTGCGGTGTCGGACTCAGGAGGATGGATATATATATTGGTCCGGCGAGCAGTTCCATCTCACAGTCTACGATTGAAACCTACATCTACTACAATGGATCTCACAGCTAGCAGTGAACAGCGCGCAATTCGTGGTAATGTAATCACCATTAAATTTACTTTTTCAGAAAATACAATAAACATACACACGATATTATCAGATTATAAAGATGTAATTATTAACAGAATATGTACTGAAGCTTCTCTTATGAATAATTATGTAAAATGGTACTTGGCAGCACGCGTTTCATTTAAAAAGCTTATCGACTCTGAAAGTATTACATGCACGGCTATCTTTCGATCCCGTACACAATTGAAATCATTTTATGATGATATCGATGAACAGTATTCGACAAGTTGTGAAAAAATAATCGAGAGTGCGGAAACATTCATACGTGACGGAAGCGGATGGGTTGAAAACGGTATCGAAACTCTTGAGATCAATATAACCAAATACAATCCGCTAGTGGGGTCAAGTTATCTTCCGACTCCTCCACGGTTACGCAAGACTAAGGGAATTGTAAACGTACAAAATAAGAAAGACGAAAAGTGTTTTTTATGGTCTGTGCTAGCTGCTATACACCCAATCGTGCTGCATAACCCGCATTTACTTAATTACTATAGACCTTACGAAAACGATTTAAACATGGACGGGATTTCGTACCCTGTTGAAATAAATAAGATAAAGCGGTTCGAAAAATTGAATGAAGATATATCCGTCAACGTATTTGGGTATGAAAATGAGGTATATCCGTTACGTATTACAGAATATCGTGGGAGGAAATACCATATCAACCTTCTGTTTTTGTTTGGTCTAACCACTACACACTATTGCTTAATACGAAACCTATCTCGAGTACTTGCGTCTTTGACGAGACATGCGCGCTCTTCGGTTTACTGTGACTATTGCTTGCATAGATTTGCGGACAATAAGGATACCAACGCGGCGCGAAAGCGGGTTGAAGAACATCGCGTTTACTGTTCGCCTCATGGTGTACAAAAGGTAAAACTTCCTGCCGAAAACGATAAATTTATGTATTTTCAAAATTTTACTTTATGTCATCGCGTACCTTATACGGTGTACGCGGATTTTGAATCGTTCGTTGTACCGATCGCTCAAACCACAGGAAATAAATCGCTAAACGTGACACACCATGTACCGGCTAGTTTTTGCTACCTGATTGTCGACTGGGAGGGAAAAGCCGTCAAGGAGCCAGTACTGTATCGGGGTAAAAACGTAGTGGATACGTTCTTGAGTACGCTGTTAACCGACGTTCAGCAATTGGATAGAAAATTCGCTGAACCCAATACCATGTCGGAGGACGATGAGCGTGGTTTTCAGAACGCCACACATTGTCATCTTTGTAAGGAACCGTTAACGGATGAGAAAGTACGCAACCACTGTCATGTAACGGGACAATATTTAGGAGCTGCACACAATGCTTGCAATATCAATTTTAAAGTACACACACACGTACCGGTATTTTATCATAATTTAAGCGGTTACGATTGTCATCATCTGATGCAAGCATTTGGGAAATATAAAGAAGAAGAAATGTCGTGTATAGCGACTAGCAGCGAGCGATACATCTCCGTTTCACTAGGACCCCTCAGGTTCCTAGATTCCATTCGATTTATGAACGAGTCTCTGGAAAAACTTGTCGGTAACCTTTCAAAAGATAAATTTAAAATTCTGCATCAGTTTTACACGAACAATGTTGACTTGCTGCTACGTAAAGGCGTGTACCCTTATGATTACTTTACTGACGAATCAAAATTTGACGAGACGCAGTTACCGTCGCGCGATAGTTTTTACAATGCGTTGACAGAATTGTCCGTAGAGGAGAAAGATTACGCGCACGCTCAAACGGTTTGGTCAGCATTCAACATGCGTACGTTTGGAGACTATCATGATCTTTATTTAAAAACAGACGTACTTCTGTTAGCAGATGTATTTGAAAACTTTAGAAACATGAGTCTCCAATATTACGAAATCGATCCGTGCAACATGTACACTGCTGCCGGACTAGCATGGAACGCAATGTTGAAAATGACCGGTGTGCGTTTAGAGTTACTGACTGACCTTGATCAACACCTGTACATAGAGAGCGGGATCCGGGGCGGTTTAGCGGCAATTTCTAATCGGTACGCCAAGGCCAACAACCCTCACATTCCCGATTATGACGCAAGCAAGCCGCACAACTATTTACTGTACCTCGATTGCACCAACCTGTACGGAACGGCTATGACACAGCCTTTACCACTGTCCAATTTTCGTTGGTTGGAACGTACAGAGATCGATTCGTTGAACGTGCACGCGTTACGCGACGATGATGACACCGGTTACATCCTTGAAGTCGATCTGCGGTATCCACATCACCTACACGACTTACACACCGACTACCCTTTAGCACCTGAAAAGCGTACTATTGCAGACAGTATCCTTTCACCGTACTGCTATCGCATGAAGTTGTTAAAAGACTTTGTGTGCAGTAGCGGTAAGGTAGAGAAACTGATAACGTCCCTTGAGGACAAGACAAAATACATTGTTCATTACAGAACACTGAAACTCTATCTCGAACTGGGAATGGAGTTGAAAGCGATTCACCGTGTGTTGGCATTCAATCAGTCCGTGTGGTTGAAACCTTTCATCGAGTTTAATACGGAGCGACGAAAGGAAGCCAGAAACACATTTGAAAAAGACTTTTTTAAGTTAATGAATAACGCACCGTACGGAAAATCGTTGGAAAACGTACGGAAGCGAATCGATTTCAAGTTAGTTGCAAACGAGAAGAAACTTCTCAAACTAACGTCTAACCCCAGGTTACAACATTTTTTCATTTATAACAATGACCTTGTAGGTCTCACGATGAAAAAAACATCCATTACACTGAACCGACCTTTGTACGTTGGGTTCAGTGTATTGGATATTAGTAAGCTGATCATGTATCGGTTCCATTACGGATTCACGATGAATACGTACGGTCCACGTGCACGTCTGTGCATGACGGACACGGACTCACTGTTGTACGACATTCGTACCGACGATGTGTACAAAGACATGAAGGAACGTCTCGAACTCTTTGACACGTCTGAGTATCCTAAGACACATCTGTGCTACAGTGAAACAAACAAGAAAAAGTTGGGTACATTTAAAGATGAAACGAATGGAACACCGATACTTGAATTTGTTGGGTTGCGTGCGAAATGTTATTCATTCGTTACGGCAAACGATAAGGAGAAAAAGGTAGCGAAAGGTGTGCCACGTTCCGCGATAGCTACACAGTTGAAACATCAACTTTATAAGCAATGTGTAAAGACCAATTCTCAAACTTATACTACGGCACAGACTATCCAGAGCAAAAATCATAACATATACACGACAAAGCTTACAAAATTATCGCTGTCACCGTACGATGACAAACGATATGTCTTGGATGACGGCGAAACAACACTAGCGTATGGTCATTACAAACTCTCTCAACCCAGACGCGAGATAATCCAGCAAGCGAGAGAATCCGTATAAATTACGCGTTTGATGTACGTTGATATAAGACTTGTTTGCTGGACCAACACACTGTCAGTACCGATGATGAAGTCGGTGAGGTTCAGTGAAATCGTAACGGTATACCTCGTACCAAATTTTTGCGATTCGCGTTTTGGGTGGCGATATGGAGAACGTACGCAAAACTATTGCAAAGGAATTGCACAGACCGGTGAGAAGAAACTTTCCCAGACGTGCTGTGGAGGTGAAGGGGTTACACGATCTGTACCAAGCGGATCTGGTGGAAATGATACCGCATGCCAAGTTGAACAAGGGGTACAAACATCTAATGACGGTAATTAACGCATTTAGCAAGTATGCATATGCGATTCCCTTAAAAACTAAATCGGGCGTTGAAGTAGCGCACGCTCTCGAACCAATAATTGTAAAAAATAAAATGAAATACCTGCAAACGGATAACGGGAAAGAGTACTTTAACAGCGCAGTACAAGCTTTACTAAAGAGATTCAACGTTAAACACTATTCATCGTATAGCGAGAAGAAAGCGTCCATCGTGGAACGATTTAATCGTACGTTGAAAACTTACTTTTATAATTATACTGGTTTAATTCACTGAATTTAGTAGTTATTTAAGGTTTTGTCAAAATTCGCGATTTTACATAGAATAGGCTTGGTTGAGGTTCGCCATCTTTCTTCCTTCGCTTTAAGTGAATATTTCGCGAGCTCTCGTTCTGATGTGAACTACTCAACGTCTAATAATCAACTGTTCTACTTTCTTCTTTATTCGAAACGTCTTAGCCAATTTAATATTAAAAAGACATTGCTTTAAATATCTATCATTTCCGCTTACATGGTTGACTTTTACATTATATGAATGAATACATTTTTAATATTATTTAATTTTATTAAATACCTAACACATATTCTCTTTCTTTAGTTAATTCTACGTGATTTAATACCAAATATGATACTTTTACAATGTTTTCCATCTCGAAATGCCTTATTTACAGTATTTTTACATGTAGGCCTAAAATTTTACTTTCTGTCACATTAAATGGTTTACCATCTTTATGAAGCTATAATTATTATTGGACAAGATCCTTGATTTAAATAAAATGTTTATTTTTCCTTAATTCCTTGAAATTTTATGAATTAGTTATCTTTTTTAAATTATATCTTTAATTTAAATTTCCCCCTTAAGTTATAGTGTTATTAGACTTGCATTTTTTCTAATAATCTATTATACATTTCTTCAATATCTTTATAAAGTATTGGTACTGTCAGAATATACTGTGATTGATTTACATTATATAAATTTCATCAATTTACTTAATTTATTTTACTTATTTTTCATTGATAAGATTGTTGAGATTTACCATTTATCCAGATTTTAGTTTTGTTCATGTATAAAGTTTTATGACTATTACAGTTTGCTTATACCCCTTCTGACTTTTATTTTTTATACAATCTTTATTAAAATTCCTATACTTAACTAAATTAACGTTTAGTATTGACTTAATACTATCAATATATAACAAATATTTTAAAACAAAAGAGTTGTAGTCAAACTAAAACATTTCAGTCTTGATTAATTCTACTAAATATAATAAATATTTTAGAATAATAAAAAACATTACTCTCTATTTAAAACATTTAGGTATAGAGTTCATTGACCTTAATATAAACAGAACACATCTGTCCCTTCCTTATTTAAATGATTTCTTAAAACTAAATTTTGTGCAGTCTTAGCTGTTTTTATTTTATTTAGGGGATGTACCCTTTGTCACTTCACTTATTTATTGCCTGCTCTTATTTTATATTTGTCATTTTAATAAATGTTGTTAGATAAAGGGTGGCACTCGCTTAGGAACATTTGTAGTCTATTTTCTCATAATAATAATATTCTATCAAATATTATTTCTGTATTCAATACAAAACTTTAAAGTTGTATAAAGGCACTAATTCACTTAGTTTATGAGTTTAAACATTGACACATGAAGTCTATTTAACATAACAAAATAACTTGCACTGGTATTCTTTGACCTTATCTCGAATCAGTTTCATAGTCTTATAAGATCAAGAATCTTATTTATAGAGGATTATGAAGATTTGTTTTTTCCATTATATTTCCACTGGTTCACTTTTAATTCTACCTTTAGACACTTTTGTTTATATCTACTTTAAATATATTTTTATTATTTGGTGTTATACTTTCATTTGTTATGTATACTCTCTTTCGGGGTTTCGTTTTTTCTTATTACTGGGTTTGCTTTGGGTATTTCCCTACTTTATTTTATTCTACTACGTGGTTTCTTCCAATTTCAGTCCTGTTATTAGGGATGTCGGTTTGTTCTGGGTATTGCCCTACTTACTCCTATCCTACCTGGGTACTTTCTTACTTTATCTTGGCTTTTTGTATTATTTTTTATTACTCATTTATATTGCATAGTTGTTTTTAATTTATATTTATTTCTTCAAACTAGGAGTGCACTTTACTGTGGTCCTTAATTGTTTTTTATTGTATTTTTCTTTGATTTCATGTTAATCTTAATTTGTTTATGATCATTATTTCGTTCATTATAATGTGGATAATCTGTCATGCTACAATATATTGTGACGGCAGCGGTATGCGAACATCTGCTCTCCGGTACCAGCGGTGGACACAGCGAGCCAATCCAACAACGTGCTCGGAGCGAGCCAACCAGCGACCCCGGTTAGTGCATAAAACCCGGGCCGGCAGAAAATCTACTCTCTCGGACGACATCGGCGCGGAGTCAGCCGGAAGGAACTGCCGAAGAATAGAACCGCCGCCGTTCTTGCGTCTTCGCACTCCCGTTCCGCGCCAGCAATGGATTTTGCTGGGCCGGCATCCGACTCTACAACCGGTGCCGAAAGAAGAGGAGGTCTGTAGTACGCCACGAACAGCAAGCGCAGCCGCCGAACATCTTAGCGCGGCACAACCAACATCAGCTTTCTCGCCACAAGGTCCTTTTTAGGGCCACCAAAAACACTAGAGTGTACGATTGGCGCCATTTGTCATGCGGCAAGCCTTTTGCCCGGTGACAATATATATATATATATATATTATAACTCTACTTCTATGCGTTATTGTTATGTCGTGTTGTGTGTGAGTACCTACTTGCTGTCTGATCTTGCAGATTCTTCCGACTAGGGCGTGTGGATTTTGGATTTGAAGTTCGCAAGCTAGTAATCTCAAATTTATTACAACAACACACAAAATAGGTTACTTTAAAGGGGGAGAGTTTTGTGAGACTGGTAGGCTTTATCGTACAACAATAAAACACTGTTATATGGGGTAATAAAACGTTGTTTATTACACCAACAACACACAAGAATAGAATGGTTATTATATTATGAATTTCTTACAGTCTAAACAATGAATCAATGTTTTTCGATTGGTCAATAGTTGAAAGAAACTGAACTCGTTCTTTGGCGAGTTAATTGCAATTTAAATTTTAATTTATTAATTGATTTAATCTAATTAAATTTCTTTAATTAAATTGAATTTAAATGTTCATGAAACAAAATATAAAACTCTGAAATTAATTAGAATAATTAATTAAAATGAATTTGACGTGACAGTCTAGTTCACGTTATTTCATTTCTAGTGATTCGACTTCTGATATACTGCAGTATGATCTAATAATTAGATTGTCATTTAAGATTTGTATAGCGCTTTTATACTACTTCTATTTCTTAACTATAACTTACTAATGACTTAAACTGCTATACAGATTATCACAACGAATTTACTTTTTAATTACTAGAGTCTTTGCTTTTTGTTTGGCACCTGAATTATTTGAATTACAATGTTTTAATTGAAAAATAGAAAATTTGATCTGAAAAGTAAATAAGTGGATTTTGCTTTCCTGTTACTGAAGAGGATGTCGTCCCGATTTGTCCCTCGTCGATTCGAGTCCTTGGTTAGAGAAAGTAATCTGCTTAGAACTGCTGGATTCGGTCGTGGAGTTCAAAATTCGGCAACACTCTGCTTCCTTGCTGTTTGTGAATATTTTAACGTCTGCTACTGTCCGCTGGAACTGCTTCCTGTCCCTCGTCGATTCGCACGTTGCACGTCAGCGTGTGTGTGTGTGGTTCGTTCGGGTGGTCGCTCTGCTCGTCAGCTGTTCACCAATGATTTAGACGGCCTCTCTGCTGTATTCTTGAAGTCTGGTCTTGAAGTCTGGTGGATCTCTTGCGTGCTTATGACTAACTGGTAGTACACAATAAGCTTGGTTGATGTACTGAAGAGTATCTCGCCTTTTCGCAACAATTACGAGCTATACAGATGATCTGTACTTAGTGTGTTCGTAATTGCGTGTGTGTTGACCACGTAGAGTCTTCTTGTTGATCTTCACCACTTTGGTTACTAGACGATCGAAGGACTACGTCTTAACTTCGTGAGTACTGGCAAAAGAGTGATCTTTCAGCGTGAAAACACCTCGCTGGCCGGGGCTCGCGTCAAACGATTTCATTGGCTGACACACTCTCCCTACTACATAAATTTTGAATTCCCTTGGTCCGTGAGAATGAAGTTAGGTTCCCACAGACGGAGAATTGATATTATTTCTAATATTCTTATTATAATTATCCGGCGGAACCAATTTGTCGCTCCGGATATCCTGTGCTTATTTAATTTTGCAATAACTTGGTTGCAAACCAAGTTGTGTGAAATCTAAAATATACAATCTGTCAGAAATTATTATCTTTATAACATACTAAAATCTCATTACTGTAACTCTATTTTTACAGAAGTTATTCAATTAATTTAATTAACTCTTTCATTTGTTAATTATATCGCTTAAAATTTGCACACGTCATTATTAATATTTCGGTAAACATTTTGGCTATGTTAGATTTCGCCTTTATTTATTAGTTTCCGAGATATTAATAATTAACAGTTTGGGTGTGGTCGCTTCCTTGTACAGCGAACTGATTACATAATGACCACGTGTGCGTTGCTTTACAAAGCATTATTTTCAACGCTCTACATTCAAATGGAGTTTTGACTGTTCTATTTTATTTAAATATGCTTTCAGTATGCGGTAAACATATAACCCCAAATAGTTAATATTTGGTGCTGTTATATATTCCCACACCCGCTTTAAAAAAAAATGAATGTACTAATTACAGTTATTTTTTTTTTTTAATCATTACACACATATTCTGTAATCACTGTACTTATTACCTATATATTGTATTACTTATTCAAAAGAAAAACATACATGTGTGTTAATATTATTTCATTACATACAACTTAATTCTACATACACTTATTAACAATATTACATTTGCAATCATTTGTGTATTAATGTTTTTAGAACGGCTAATAGCTTTGTTTGTAAACAGTGGCGCGTGTGCAAAGGAATTTGCTGACAGTTTATTTACAACCGTTATCGCCTGTCGAGCGTAGCTAATTGCTTGACCTACTTTCAAATGTCGGTCAGGTAGTTATCGCGTGACGTAACTATTTCCTGCTGCGCGTTCGTTCAGTTCTACACGCCCGCTGTTTACCGCGATAGAAAAACATTATTATTACTACACAAGTTATCTATAATTTTATTATTATTAGTAATATTATAAAACACAAATTATTTATTTTTTAATTTTAATTATTATAATACAATTACATTATCTTTTAACTGTAATATTTCGTAACCATTTTTACGAACGGTCCTAGAGTATTTCGTTAACCATCGGTCATTTTCGTCACCGGATTCGTCGTCTACGTCTTCCCACGCTGACTGTGTGGGAACGTCGTCGTCACTTTCCTGCTCTACCGGACGTACAATTGTCGGTGCCCATTGTTGCATTGTGTTGACGGCCAACCACGGTTCCTTCCCTTCCGGTTGAAATACTTTGTCAACTGGCGTACAAATTTCTGTAGAAAAATCACTTTTCTTAAATCTAACATTTTTCTTATTTTTACCTACTTTATTTCGATACGTTTTAGCATGATTTATGGCTCTTCCACCCTGGAGGCGCCCGTTTCCAAGTTTTTTGGAAACTTACGATTCTTTTTCCTCTCGTTGGGGTCTTTATTACTTGGAGTATCGCTGTCTTGCTCTATTGTATCAGTTCTAGCTATCTCAACCGTTTGCAAAGCTCTAATCGGGGCCCCGTCGTTACCCTTATATTGCCCTTTCGATCCAGCAATATTTTGTTTGCCTTTGTATTCAAAGGTCTTATCTGGGGGTTTTGACGATGTTTGGGGTGGAGTCGAACTAGTACTCGGTCTCTGGTCAGGTTGCTGGTATTGTTCTCGCGTATTCTGCCCTTCATTATTTCGGCGAAAATCGGGATTATAACGCCACCCACCAAAATCAAAAACCGTCTCACTTTGGGACACTAGAATGAGGAGTTCGTCTATCGTGCGAATACCCTGCGTAAATACAGCTACTCTAATGTTATGATTAAAATGGTAGGCAAGCTTCGTGACTATGTCAATCTCCGCAAATGCTGGGGTTAAATGCTTCGCGCGTTCGACCTGCTGGATTATATAATTTTCGGCGGTAATACCCATTTTCTTATCAAATCTGCCATATTCCAGTTCATTGCGCAGAAGTCGTTGGGTATGCGAGTTCCAGTACCGGCTTTCAAATTTTTGTTTGAACTCCGCGTATGTGGACACTCTATCGCGTACAATGTTATACCACTTACGCGCCGAATCACGCATCGCGTTAACCACCCACTGTATTTTGTCTTGATCTTCTAGTCGGGAACCTACTCTAGCCATTTCACTCTCACACGCTAATAAAAATTCAATGGGGTTTTCGTTATTTTCCCCCGTAAAATACACGCGATTTTTCTCGTCGACAGGACCTTGTACCAAAATATTAGGAGCAGATCTCCTCCGTACCTCCTGTCGTACTTTCAAAATCTCGTCGTTTAACGTTTGTAAAACACTCTCTTTATTAGAGTCAATGTTAGATCGCGTCTCTACAATTGAAGCGTCTAATTTATCTACTCGTCGTTGCGTTTCGGTCACGTCCGCGTGAATCTTTACCTCTAGGGATTCCATCTTTTTGGAAACCTCTAGGGTCTGTTTCTCGCAGCGGGTTATGTGATCCTTGAACCGGCCTTCCATACGTGTTACTTGTTCAATAAACGATTTTTGCATAGTGGTCTCAAAAACCTTAAACCGTTCATTGATTTTAGTATCGACCGTATTTACTTTTTCGGCGATTTCCGCGACTTTCACAGTTAACTCGGTTACGCTTTCGTCTATTTTCGCAGTTAATTCTTTACTACTTTCTTTATTACTTTGCTTAATCTCGGCGTTTATGTCAGCGTTACTGCGTTCTAATGCTTCGGTTAGACTAACTCTTTGTGTTTCGATTTTAGACGTTAACTCTGCTATACTGAGCTCAGCTTTGGCTGCACTCTGTTCAAATTTCGCGTCTATTTTAGCGGTTAAATCCGCACTCATTTGCTGCATTTATTTAAGTATTTTATCCATATCCATTTTAAATACACAACAATTTTAAATATAAACAATTTAAAATACACAGAACAGTTTCAAATACACACAATAACTTTACTGCTGTACGAACACCAGTCACAAAACTCTTTGGGGATTGTTTAGTTGGACGCCAGCTGTTTTATGAATTAAAACAGCAAAGTTTGTTTTACAGTGAAAATTAAATTTAAATTGATTTTAATTAATTTTCTCGAGCCCCACGAGATTGGAGCGCCATTTATAACTCTACTTCTATGCGTTATTGTTATGTCGTGTTGTGTGTGAGTACCTACTTGCTGTCTGATCTTGCAGATTCTTCCGACTAGGGCGTGTGGATTTTGGATTTGAAGTTCGCAAGCTAGTAATCTCAAATTTATTACAACAACACACAAAATAGGTTACTTTAAAGGGGGAGAGTTTTGTGAGACTGGTAGGCTTTATCGTACAACAATAAAACACTGTTATATGGGGTAATAAAACGTTGTTTATTACACCAACAACACACAAGAATAGAATGGTTATTATATTATGAATTTCTTACAGTCTAAACAATGAATCAATGTTTTTCGATTGGTCAATAGTTGAAAGAAACTGAACTCGTTCTTTGGCGAGTTAATTGCAATTTAAATTTTAATTTATTAATTGATTTAATCTAATTAAATTTCTTTAATTAAATTGAATTTAAATGTTCATGAAACAAAATATAAAACTCTGAAATTAATTAGAATAATTAATTAAAATGAATTTGACGTGACAGTCTAGTTCACGTTATTTCATTTCTAGTGATTCGACTTCTGATATACTGCAGTATGATCTAATAATTAGATTGTCATTTAAGATTTGTATAGCGCTTTTATACTACTTCTATTTCTTAACTATAACTTACTAATGACTTAAACTGCTATACAGATTATCACAACGAATTTACTTTTTAATTACTAGAGTCTTTGCTTTTTGTTTGGCACCTGAATTATTTGAATTACAATGTTTTAATTGAAAAATAGAAAATTTGATCTGAAAAGTAAATAAGTGGATTTTGCTTTCCTGTTACTGAAGAGGATGTCGTCCCGATTCGTCCCTCGTCGATTCGAGTCCTTGGTTAGAGAAAGTAATCTGCTTAGAACTGCTGGATTCGGTCGTGGAGTTCAAAATTCGGCAACACTCTGCTTCCTTGCTGTTTGTGAATATTTTAACGTCTGCTACTGTCCGCTGGAACTGCTTCCTGTCCCTCGTCGATTCGCACGTTGCACGTCAGCGTGTGTGTGTGTGTGGTTCGTTCGGGTGGTCGCTCTGCTCGTCAGCTGTTCACCAATGATTTAGACGGCCTCTCTGCTGTATTCTTGAAGTCTGGTCTTGAAGTCTGGTGGATCTCTTGCGTGCTTATGACTAACTGGTAGTACACAATAAGCTTGGTTGATGTACTGAAGAGTATCTCGCCTTTTCGCAACAATTACGAGCTATACAGATGATCTGTACTTAGTGTGTTCGTAATTGCGTGTGTGTTGACCACGTAGAGTCTTCTTGTTGATCTTCACCACTTTGGTTACTAGACGATCGAAGGACTACGTCTTAACTTCGTGAGTACTGGCAAAAGAGTGATCTTTCAGCGTGAAAACACCTCGCTGGCCGGGGCTCGCGTCAAACGATTTCATTGGCTGACACACTCTCCCTACTACATAAATTTTGAATTCCCTTGGTCCGTGAGAATGAAGTTAGGTTCCCACAGACGGAGAATTGATATTATTTCTAATATTCTTATTATAATTATCCGGCGGAACCAATTTGTCGCTCCGGATATCCTGTGCTTATTTAATTTTGCAATAACTTGGTTGCAAACCAAGTTGTGTGAAATCTAAAATATACAATCTGTCAGAAATTATTATCTTTATAACATACTAAAATCTCATTACTGTAACTCTATTTTTACAGAAGTTATTCAATTAATTTAATTAACTCTTTCATTTGTTAATTATATCGCTTAAAATTTGCACACGTCATTATTAATATTTCGGTAAACATTTTGGCTATGTTAGATTTCGCCTTTATTTATTAGTTTCCGAGATATTAATAATTAACAGTTTGGGTGTGGTCGCTTCCTTGTACAGCGAACTGATTACATAATGACCACGTGTGCGTTGCTTTACAAAGCATTATTTTCAACGCTCTACATTCAAATGGAGTTTTGACTGTTCTATTTTATTTAAATATGCTTTCAGTATGCGGTAAACATATAACCCCAAATAGTTAATATTTGGTGCTGTTATAATATATATAATATATTCATACACTGTTTGCTACTGTCTATTTCTTGATGCATATATAATATGTTTAATATTTACACTTATTTAACCTCAAAATATTTTTCCCTTATGTGGAACATGATTCGGGAAAGCTATTCTTCCCATCCTCAGCCTTCTTAATTTTGAATCTTGTGGAGTACTTTTAGTTTGGCTGGTTGTTTTTATGGTTTCTTCTTGGTTTTCGATTATTATTGTGTGTGATTGTGGTGTATATAGGCCATTAGATTTTTGTGTATTTTTATGTTAAATTCTTTGAAAATTTTGTCGTATTTTGTATTGATTTGTATTTGTTCATGTATTAGTTTGTTTTGTGTTTGTATAATTTGTAAATTTTTCCATATGTTTATTATGGTACCTTTGTGTGGTGTGTGTTTTATTAGTGTCATGTTGTGTCATGTTTTAAACTTCATATATACAAAAAGTTTTCTTTGTATAATTTTTTATTTACACATTATATCATCATTTTACCTATCAAGAGGATATATATTGTACTGCTGTAAAAATGAACAACAGTACATAAGAATAAAATAATAATTTCAGAATAATAAAAAGTATGAATTTAATAATATTTTGAACATAGATTAGAATTATAAACAAAAAGTGATTAATTATTCATGAGAAACATAAAGGTAAACTCAAGTATTGGAACTGTATGATACAGCACAGAATGAAGAAAATATATGTTGACAATTATTATAATAAAATTAAAATAACATTAAAATAAAACTAAAAGGTAATAACATTATAATATAACAGATACAAATGAAAATGAATAATGTGAAAGTCAGATAAATGTATTTAATAATAGTTAGTAAAATTATATATGTTTTTAAGAGTAATATTATGAAACACGTGACAAATTTAGTGAGGTATCAATATGGCAAATGTAAATTGTTATAATTGAATTGTATTTTAATGTAAGAAAATTTGTTTAGTCTAATTTTATATTTAGTCACATACAGATCAAAGGGAGAGAGCCAGTAATATTTACAATAAGTCTAATTTGAATACTAATAGAATACAGATCTCAATGAGAATTAAAGTAATTTAATTTGTATAAATAATAAAAAGAAAAGAATTAATATTGTAATCTATCTTGGATCAATAAGCAAAAGAAAAACAATTTACATTGAATTTCTAATGAAGCGTATAAAATATTGGAATTAAAAGAAGTTTAATAAAGAATAAAAATTACAGAAAGTTTTACTAGTAAACATTGGGACTAATTTTATAAACAAAATAATCCTATTCAGAGCGACATCTATGCTGGTGACAAATGGTAAAGGAACTACAAGAGTACAAGTCTTGAACCCATTGCAGTTTTGAAAAGCTGAGATTTGAACGATTCGCATGTCCACGGTATATTATCTTAATATTATTTCTTCAACTTTTGTTAACAAGAGTTATTTGGTACTGACTAAAGAATGTACTTAATCATTCCCAATATTAAATAATATAAATTGAAATATTAGTTGTCTACCGTAAGATAGAGTTTTTCATGATTATATGTTTAACATAAACAACACATTAAAAATTATATTAAAATAACATAGACACTAACGTGTACTGATCGCCCAAATAAAGGGGCAATTACTATAGCAGACAGAAACAAATTTAACTAAGAAAAAATAACAGTACTATATATATACATATATGTATATATGTATATATAGAGTATACATTCAAACATTTTTTATTACAGTACGTTTCTTGATGTATATAATATATTTAATAATTATAAAAAAATTACCTCAAGATATTTTTTCTCTTATTAGGAACATATTTCGAGAACCATTGTGTTCTCACCCTCTCATATATGAGGATGAGAACACAATGGTTCTCGAAACAAGTTCCTAATACGGAAAAAATATCTTGAGGTAATTTCTTTATAATTATTAAATAATATATATATACATATATTGCAACGGTACGTTTAGCATAAGTATATGTATCAACCCCTGACTGAGGTATGATAGCATACGAAAGCACGTATGAGATATATAAGATGTAAGTAATAAAAATAATGTAATAAATATACGTTAGATATAAGAAATAAACGTAGTATTTAATTTTAAATAAATCACGTATTGTAAGTAAGCCTGCATATGGAATCAAATAGCTTAGTTAGTTTTAAACGTAACGAAGGGGAGAAATTGACATGCGCTGACCGGCAGAGGTGACGTCAGGCGACCTGCCGCCGCTTGTGTATCAGTCTGCGTGTGTGTGTATGTGTACATGTGTAAACGACAGACAGGTTGAATTATGCAAACGAGGGTGGAAGATTTTACACAGTTTTTTAAGTACTGAACGATAACCAGAATTTACACGAATCAGGGACATATGTAAAAACATAGCTGCCGCCTGGCGCTTCAGTTTGGCGTTAGGTGGTCATTAAACTTGGGAACCGTTCAGCCACCGTGTGAAATTTTGCCGTAACTGCCATAATTTACACACCATAACATTCATAATTTGCATAAACAAAGTTTAACATTATACCGAACGATTGGTGAAATAATATTTATAAAAAAGTGTGCGGTTCATAGAAGGACGCGTAGGTTGAAAGTAACAATTAAATCGACGGGCCGACCTGTTCAATGTTGTCAAAACAATTTCCAACAGGAATTTCAACGATGGCAGCAGTATAAAACCCCAGCGAACGACACACTCTTTCTCAGATGAACTCACTTTAACATGTAAGATCCACGCATCTCGCAACCGCGAATTTTACAAAATCATGTAAAGTTTTTAAACAGTATTCAATAACGTGAAGTGCGATGGAACCGGCATTACGTCGGTGCAAGTATTAATGAACACGAGGGATTTTCAAAAGACTGTACTAACGAATCTACAAGAGTTGTAACTACGATGAAATTCAAGAAGTCTACATACAACTTCTAGACATCTACGAGGGACAAGATAAGAAGAGGAGAGGAACTAGAAGAAGAAGACGAGAGGACGCAGGGACAGCACATGCAGCTACATCCAGCCGTACATCATCACGACCAGAAGTCCACGTCAGAACTCAGCATCCAGGAGACGGAGCGAGGAATTTCAACGACGCAGAGACAGAGAAGGTGATACCGAAGAGGATAAAAAAACTCGAGAGTCCAGATGACGGTAACGACAAAGTTAAATTGTTGCAGAAAAATGGAGGTGAAGTCAGACATTTATTTAATATTATAAATGACCCTGAGGTCTATTGAAAAAAGCTCTAGTTTCCATATACAAGTTTACAAAGAACATTAGTATATTTTTAAATTTGCATAATGAATAAATAAATGTTCAAATATAATTGATAATAGAGAATATAACTGTAGTAATCTCATAAATAAATGGTCAAGGAAGAACCATATTTTTATTATATTTTTGTAGTTGATTAGATAATTAAACTCAAATATGAGAGTTAAGTAATTAGAAGATTGTTAATTAATTGAGACATTAAATAATAGAATCAATTAAAATAATAAATGTTCTCTATTAATATTTTAATAAATATTTAATTAATTAAAAGTTTTTATTAAGTGGTATAGCCTATATTAAAAACCACACTTGCAAAGACAAGATGAATATTAAATTTTATACGTATTAATTACGTTTTTATAATAATTACAAGTGTTATATATTATATGTCTGTGTAATATTTCAGGTCATATATGATTTATGTATGTGTATATTATGTCTTAGAAATATAAGAAATAAGATTTAAACACGTTATAATTTAATTATATTCAGATCGAATATAAGTGTTCGAATAATAATTAACCCACACAAAACAATTAATAAGATGGTAATTTGAATTATTAAAGAATAAATCAAAAGAACATGATTTTATTAAAACAGTCGTACTAATTTCAGAAGCAGTACTAAATCCTCTGTACTCCATAATTGTATTAAACTTATATAACGATATTCACGTGCTTATCCACACTCAATCAACGACCAAAGCCTACGACCCAGCCGGGGAACATCAAGGTAAATACTGCAGAAGAAGAGTATACCTCCGAGATGTCGGTAATTGCGCACAAATGAGAAAGAGCATATGTGTAAAAGTAAGTGTCTAAAAATAACCTTGTAATATATATATATATATATATATATATATATATATTATAACGATTCATAATAGCGTCCTATCTGAGCGTTATATGAAAGTGATAGACGGTACGAGTGTAGCGCCGTAAGCAAGAGAGAGAGCGTATAATCGCAGCCATCTCACTCTAACCACGTCACCGCGACGTAAGAAACCAGTACAAACATGTAATTTTACTCAATACAAATTATCAGTTCAACCTGTGATAACTTAAAAACTAATAAATATACGGCAATTCTTAAAAAAGCATTGTATTCAGCAAGTGAAGCTTTATAAGTAGCCGCAATCTCAGTTAATATAATTAACAATTGAAGAAGTTATACGGAAGACGTACGCCAAAAGGAATAACGAGATTATTATGCTACGTAGGAATTAGGCGTTTTCGCACACACACAGATAAAGACCTAAGCAACAATATTCTGTGGTCAGATGTTTGAAAACACGTTTGCAAATACCTGTAATCAATCGATTTGCAAACACAGGAAGTACGATTTAGCTAGAAATTCTCTACAGTTTGAAACCTGTCAAGGGGTGTTTAGTCGACCTGTTCGAGATTGTCGAAACTGGAAAAACGCATGATTTATTTGAACAACCAATCAGCATCCAGTATTTAAAACTGACGCCAACTCAAAGCGAGGGGTAGCATCACTCTTCGATCGGATCTTCAATGCGCTAGACGTGTATAAAATACGTACAGAAATTTTCAATCACGCAAAAGTGAAATTTAAGCATCAAATTCGAGAAGTAGTCCGCAGTATAGATGAACTAAAACCATTCAACAACTCTCGCTGCGTAAAACAACTTTAATTAATTAATTTATTAATTAATTAATCATCAGCCGTGAAGGACCTGTGCGACAGAAGGCTACAGCATCTGTAATTGCCAGGGCATTTCTACAGCATTGATCAACATCAATTCTTCTGTGCAAAACCATCAAAAGGAGGACCTCTACGGATTCCTATCTTCGGTCAACGCATCAAACAGTAAGAAATAGATTCATTGATCAATTAAATAAGCACTAAATAAATAATAAAAGCAATAAACAATTTTTAAAAGACACTAAGCATTTTCACACTTTGTATTTTAATTATAAGATTAGCTCTAACATAGTATAGGAGTGTTGAATGGAAAGTGGGGTGTAGTATTGGACGTGCAAATTATTGTAGTCCTGTTCTTTAGCACTGGTTTGGGAGATAGCAATCTCTTAATTATATCAAATAAGAACAATAGTTCGTTTGAACGTCTTAATCTTGACTTTTCACACTCACTCAGTAATTATAAGTGTTAGGGTAGAAATAAGTCCTACCATTAGCATTTCAAGTTTAATAATAATTGATTAAAACGTTAATTAAAATAATCAAGCAAATCTTAAAGTGTTATTTGTAACGATTCCCCTTGAAAACCACAATCACTGAACGAATCCTGAGAAAGAGTGTCTCCATGCGCTGAGCTAAGCTGAAACCGTGTCATTTGTATCTGGGATTTGTTCTGGCGCCCAGGTAAAGTAATATCACGGGTAAGTAACATTTTATCTAACATTACAAATATTAGATAATTGTGTTAGATGAAAGGGAGCGTCGTAATATATATATATATATATATATATATATATATATTATAACGATTCATATAGTCGACCTATCAGATCGTTATATAAAAGTGTCGCACTGTGCTTGTCTAGCGGCGTAAGCAAGAGAGAGAGGGAATAATCACAGCCATCTCTGTCTAACCTCCCACTGCTACTAATGACGCGTGCACATACATGAAATTTTATTCAAATAATTTTATTTATTAAAACTGCAATGTCTTCAAATCTAATAAATATACGCCAATTCTGAAACCTGCATAGTGTTTAGTAATTAAAGCTCTATAAGTAGCCAAAATATCAACTAATATAATTAACATTTAAAGAAGTTATACAGAAGAAGAACGCCAAGAGATATAACTAGAGAATTAGGCTAGGTACGAATTAGGTGTTTTCACACACATACAGAGAAAGACCAAAGCAATAATATTCTGTGGTTAGATCTTTGAAAACACGTTTGCAAATACCTGAAATCAAACGATTTGCAAACAGCGGAAGTATGAAATTAGCCAGAAATTCTCTACCATTTCAAACTTGTTAAGGAGAGTTTGACCGACCTGTTCGATATTGTTCCAAATGGAAAACACATGATTTGTTTGGAACAACCAATCACAACCCTGTGTTGAGAGTAGACGCTAACTCAGAATGAGGGAATTGATCACTCTTCGTTCGGGCATTAAATAAGCAAGACGTGTGTTAAATACGATCTTAATTGCACAAACAACGCAAAGTATTTATTTAAATAAACAGTTCGCGAAGTGGTCCGCAGTAGTAGAGGAACTAGTAAAGTTCAATAAATAATCTCGCTGCGTAATAACTAATTAATTAATTAAATAATTAATTAATTAATAATTATTAACAGTGAAGTGACCTGTGCACCATAGTAGCTACAGCATCTGTAATTGTCCAGGATCATCAGTCAACGTTATTGGTCAACATCATTTCTTAGCCGAACCGTCAAAAGGAGTATCTCTACTGATTACTATCTACGGTCGACGCATCAATCAGATAAGAAATACATTCATTGATCAATGAACAAAAAATAACAAAATAAATAATTAAATCAATAAACATTTTTAAAAGACACTATATAAATTCAAATTTTGTATTTAATTATTAAGATTAGATATAAAGTAATATAGGAGTGTTGAATGGAGAGTGAGGTGTAGTATTGAAAGTGCAAATTATTGCAGACCCGTTCTTTAGCACTGGTTTCGGTGATATATAATTCCCTAAATCAACCAGATAATAGCAATTGGTCGTTTGGACGTTTTAATCTTCACTTTTAAAGCACACTCATTAACAAATAAGATTTAGGTTAGGAATAAGTCATTAAATTAATTTAATTACAAAGTCATTAATTAAACAAATTTCAACATTATTTAAGAGTTATTTGTAACGATTCCCCTTAAATATTCCACTCACTGAACGAATCCTGAGACAGTGTGTCTCTGTGCTCTGAGCTAAGGTGAATCCGTGTCATTTGTATCTGGAATTTGTTCTGGCGCCCAGGTAAAGTAAAAAGTCACGGGTAAGTAAGATTTGTTCTATCATTATTTACAGAAAATAGATAGATAGAAAAAAGGTCTTTATAATATATATATATTGCAAGGTTTGAGGTTCTAGCCCAGACCAGACTTGCAGAGAAGAATGGACAATTATTGAACTTTAATACATTTATTGTTCTTTCTGGTACACACTTTGTATTAAAATGTTCTTTAATGATTTTACATACAATTAATTTGTTGTTGTTCAAAAATCTGTTTGAAATGTCTTTAAATAAATGCTTTCTTGCTTGAAACAGTTCTGTAAATTTATTTAAGTGTTCAAAGTCTTTTTTTGTAACAAAATTATTTTCAATTAATGTTTTTTTACGTGCTCTTTTAAAGTTTTGCAAGTTGATAATGATTTTAAATTTTGCTTCCCTGTGTGGTCGTCCTCTCTGTCCTCCCGGTCGACGATCTCAATCCGGCCTCCAGCGATCCGTCGTCTCGGTCCACGTTTCAGCAACCGCCTCCAGGTAGTGCCTTGCTTCAGGTCTCCGTATTCCAGCCGCTACGATCAGCAAACGATGCTCAGGAACGGTAGTCGAATATCACGCACTCCGTGATGGTTTCCTGTTGACACTCGCTGCTATACGACTCTACGGACCCAAGGAAGTCTGGAATTTACATTGCCTGGAATCGCATCCGACTGCGACCACCTTCGTTGAGAACCTTCAGAGAGAGCGCTTTCAGAGAGACTCCTTTCAGAGCGAGAGAGAGAGAGAGAGTGAGAGAGAGAGTTCAGAAGACTGGCTACTCCTTTTATAATGCAGCCGAATGTATATCGCTGCGCTGCCGAGTGACGTCACCGCCGCTATGCGCGTAGGCGTCGTTTCAATTTACTCTAATGTAATCAGTAGCGCCCACGCATTTTTCAACTTCCTCTTTCTTGAATTTTCTAGAACACATCTCTGTAACACATGAATATACTTCCCTATCATTCTATTCGCTACCTACATTACACAACACTTCACTCACATATAAAATTATATGTTCATGGTTCTACAAAGTCTTATTTTCTAATTTTATCCTACTAATTCTAATTATTTTATTAATATATTTTATTAACTATATATTTTCACATATTCTTTTATCGTTTGGGAAATTTATAATAGCTGATAATCATTATTCTCTATATTCACCTATACTGAGACCGTTTGTCACGTTGTAATAAATATATGTAAATATATATATATATATATATATATATATATATATATATTGTAACTGTACATATCTTCACCGCTCCCTTGAAAGCAACTATAAGAAATAAAACACTCATTAATTAACATTAGAACACCCAAAAGGTGAATAATTGTGTACTAAACATTATATCCGGTCCACGAACTAATTGAAAAAAGCAACTGAAGAATAAAAATAGTAACGACGAAGAAGAATAGAAGAAAACATAGTAATGTGATTAACCCCATAACCCAATAGATCGGACAGTGAGGAGAGAAATACAAAACAACTATAACAAAATATTTATTAAGGATGATAACACAATCAGTGCTTTTAGGGAAAATCAAATAAAATCAAGAAAAAGAAGAAATAAACAATGAGAAGAATGAAACAAATGTTGAGAATATGAAATATTGATAATGAGGAAGGAAAAAGAGGTACTTTAAAAGCTAAATGCAAACCCTATACTATGACATGACTATGACATCAAACCATCAATAAATTAGTCTAACTGACCGAGCCGCAACCGTCGACTAGTAAAATGAATACGGGAAACGGGAAAGCACTGCAGGTAGAAAAGAAACAAAACTAAATCTACCATTACCTGCAATGTGAAACAACCCCCGAAAACAGGTAAAAGAAAGTAACAAATAATATAAAACAAGTGAGCGACAGGGAGTTCTTGTTAAAAGAAGAGCACGAAGTGGGTAGAAGCCATTATCCCGAATGTCCGGAAATAATTTCTGAAATCAGTAATCTACTAGTACGAGCGCTAATAGACACCGGCAGTGAGGTAACCTGTGTCAGCTCAAAGTTTGTAGAAAATAATAGTCAGTTGCGTAATTGTCCCAGACTACCCGTAAAAAATTGTAATGTACAGGGAGCCACTGGAGGCAAAATGCAAAAGATAACTGAACAAATTTATTTACCTACCAATATAAATGGTACCCAAACCCAAATTGTAGCTCTTATAGTCCCGAAACTCGTTCATGATTGTATTATTGGGGTAGATATGTTACTTGAATGGAAGGCAGAAATAAATTTCAAAAGAAATACCATCACGATGGAAATTGATACTAATAAAATCAATGTAAACATTAAAGAATTTAAGCATTGGAAGTCGGTAAGTGTCATAAAAGAACTGCAAGCAGCTAAAGCCATTTCTAGGTTTAGCTAACTACTATCAGAGGTTTACAAGTAAATACGCGGAAAGTACTGTTCCATTGTTAAAGTTGTTAATCAAAGGGATTAAATGGAGATGGACAAGGGACCACGATGAAGCGCTACAACAAGTGAAAAGTCTTTTTATAAATACTGTTGTATTACATCATCCGAGGGTAGGAGAAAGATTTTATTTGCAAACAGACGCCAGCAATATTGCTATAGGAGCACACTTGCATCTGATAGATGAGAAGGGCCAAAAAGCGGTATTAGGATTTTTAAGTCGCACACTTAAAGGGGCGGAATTAACCTATTTTACGACAGAAAAGGAGCTATTAGCGATAGTGCATAGCCTGTAAAAGTTTAGAAGTTATATTCTGGGTGCTAAACTTACTATAATCACCGACAATAAGGCGTTAGTATTTTTATTAAAGTGGAAATTGCTAGGTGCTCGTCTGACTCGATGGATCTTGGCTATACAAGAGTACCAGTTTAAAATACAGTATTGTAAAGCGAAAGACAACTTGGTAGCAGATGTACTCAGTAGAAATCCACCATCAGAAAACAACATGGAAACAGTTAACAGTAAAAGAAGTAGCACTGATATTGGTATTTACGCGGTAAAGCATGTAACAAAACCTGAAGTAGTTAGACGACTTAAGGAAATAGGGACCCATCAACAACAAGACCCTAGGATTAGTGTAGCTTGGAGAAGTGTGGTTACCAACACCAAACCAGGATTTTCCATATATGAAGGGAAACTATATAAGCTATGTTCCTATAGGTGAAAATTATATAAAAAACAAAATTATAGGAAAGTACCATGGGGATAGTTTGAGGAAATATAAACAAAATATAGAGCAATATAGAAACAATGGTTTGAGCCAATGTGGTATGTGAATCAAACGTAGTCAAACAAATATTTATAAATGTCTTTGAAGCAATGTCAATGTTAATAAGTAGTAGTTAAATAAATGTTAGTATTGTCGTTTTGATCATTGCCATCAATTAAACCAATCTTGTGATTAAAACATTAATGTACATATAAATCTCTAATATGTGTATGCCATGTTAGGTCTAGTAACATATTGTAATAATTAGTTATAAGGTAGAAGTAAGCAAAATTGTAATAGTGCAAAATATGTGCAAGCAAAACCAACAGTGCAAGTTTTAAATTTTAAAAAAGTCCGTAACTTTACAAGAAGGAAAAAAATTAATGTGTTTCTTAAATAATCAAATTTGTTTATACCAAGTGGGGGTATATATAACGATTCATAAAGCCGACCAATCAGATCGTTATATGAAAGTGTCATACTGTGCGACTATAGAGGCGTAAACAAGATAGAGAGGGTATAATCACAGCTATCTCTGTCTAACTTCGCCACTGCTACGAATGTTACGGGCACAGACATGAATTTTTATTCAATTATTTTTATTAGTTAAAACTGCAATATCTTCAAAATTAATAAATATACAGCAATTCTGAAACCTGCATAGTGTTCAGTAATTAACGCTCTATGAGTAGCCAAAATATCAACCAATATAATTAACATTTACAGAAGTTATACAGAAGAAGAACGCCAAGAGAAATAACTAGAGAATTAGGCTAGGTACGAATTAGGTGTTTTCACACACTTACAGAGAAAGACCTAAGCAGTAATATGCTGTGGTCAGATCTGTGAAATCACGTTTACAAATACCCATAATCAAACGATTTGCAAACAGAGGAAGTATGAAATTAGCCAGTAATTCTCTACCATCTCAAACCTGTTAAGGGGCGTTTGGTCGACATGTTCGATATTGTTTCAAATGGAAAACGTATGATTTATTTGGAACAACCAATCACAAAGCTGTATTCAGAAGAGACGCCAACTCAGACTTGGGGAATCGACACTCTTCGTTCGAATCTTAAATGAGCAAGACGTGTGTTAAATACGTGCTAAATTTCACAAACCACGCAAAGTCTTATTTAAATAAACCGTTCGGGAAGTAGTCCGCAGTTGCAGAGGAACTAGTAAAGTTCGATAAAAACTCTCACTGTGTAACAACGCATTAATTAATTTTAAAAAATTAATTAATTAATAATTTATTTATTTGTGAAGTGACCTGTGCAACAGAGAGCTACAGAATCTGTAATTGCCCAGTATCATCGGTCAACGTTTTGGTCAACATCATTTCTTCTGTGCCGAACCATCAAAAAAGAGGATCACTACGGATTTCTACCTATCTACGGTCGACGCATCAATCAGTAAGAAATAGATTCATTGACCAATGAAATTAAGAAACAAAATAAATAATAAAAAGCAATAAACAATTTTTTAAAAGACACTAAGTAAATTCATAATTTGTATTTAATTAGTAAGATTAGCTATAAATTAATATAGGAGTGTTGAATGGAAGGTGAGGTGTAGTATTGAACGTGCAAATTATTGCAGACCTGTTTTTTAGCACTGGTTTGGGAGATATAAATTTTCTTATTTAAAGCAGATAAGAACAATTGGTCGTTTGGACGTTTTAGTCTTCACTTTTCACGCACACTCATTAATAATAAGAGTTAGGTTAGCAATAAGTCCTTAACTTAGCTTTGAAAGAACATTAATAAAATAACATTTAATCGTTAACTAAACAAACTCAAGCAAATTTTAAAGTGTTATTTGTAACGATTCCCCTTGTATTCCACATTCACTGAACGAATCCTGAGATAGTGTGTCTCTGTGCTCAGAGCTAAGCTGAATCCGTGTCATTTGTATCGGGGATTTGTTCTGGCGCCCAGGTAAAGTAAAAGTCACGGTTAAGTAACATTTTATCTATCATTAAATATATAATATATGTGAGTTAGATAAAAAGGCCGTTAGAATATTGTAATATAATATAATTACAAATATATAATATAAAGATTATGATGATGTTCTAATCACAAGATTAGTCTCCTTAAAGCCCCACTGTTGGGCTAGCCAATTTGTAATATAATGATTACAAATAATAAAATAAAGATAGCAGGAATTATTGTGATACTAATAAATGTTGTCTGAATCTCGGTGTTGAACTCGCCGATGATACAGCTCCACTTTAGATTCACCAATTGGTAATTATTCCACATTACAAAGAATAAATTAAATATAAATAATGTATGATAATAAAGTGTGATTTGTTGATAATAAAAATTTTTGTAAGTTATAAAATTTTACTTATATATATATTTTTTTGTTTAATTAATTAATTCAATTAATTAATAAATAATTAAATAATTGTGTGTGTGCCTTAATTACTTCAAATTAAATAGGTAGGAATTTGTAGTTCGAAACTATTTGTTCTATTAATAATTTAATTGTGTAGTTAGATCTGTTGATTCTTACTGCTGACTTTGCTCTTCTTCTTCCTCTCAAATATTCATTTTATCACTGTAAATTATTTTTTTAGAAGAAAGAATAGCCAACATTTACGATACAAATAAATACAAACTCTTATAACTGAATAATGATGTTCATTTATTGACATTTAAAATTATGCGCTATTCAGGCTGCGCATGACCAAGGCATTGGTTGATATCTGCTCAAGTCGGTAGCGAACAAGATTGACAAAATATATTTTTTACAAGATTAATTAATTAGGATTCTTTTAGCGAGTCGAAATGGTCAGAGAAGGCAAGGAACAAGATACAATTCTTACAGATATTTTTAAACTAAATTATTATGGCTGAAAAAAACAATATTATTATGTAAATTGTCAATTATGAAAAGTAATATCGAACCATTCGTCGAAATGACGTCACTGGCTTCAAGCTGGCTGTGTCTTGTGCTGGTTCCGAAATAAAGTATGGCCGCCGTCACCTCGACTTCTCTGTAACTGCACTGCTGAAACTGGTTGAGCTTCTCCCACAGAAATAAATGAGTATTCCCTTCTCTGCGAAGTTGTGTTTGTCCAGGAATACAGTGTAGAGTTTCCTCTCTTCTCCTGCGATGTCGTTTCGTGATGGGTTACTGGTGAAGTGTCCGGTGTTCAAATATGTGTATTCGTGTTCTGCTAATACGGTTTAAAATCTTCTCAAAATGGCCGTTGATTTCTTGTGCTCGTGTTAGATGGTGTTATTACTGTTGTTCTGAATTAGTTCGGTGTTAATTATTATCTGTTAGTGTTATTTTTATTTAGTTAACCTCTGTTACACTTTTCAAAGCTACACTCACGGTTTTGCACAAAACTTATACTTTTTCGGTCTTCTGTTAGTAATTTCTCAACTGGTCGTATTAACGATTAACAATAGACTAAACTCTGAACGTCGTCGTTTTAGGGTAATTTGTGATATGTCTTTTTCCTCTTTCCATTGTTTATTTATAAAAGTACATGTCTTAGATTTGGTCCATCATCTAAATATACATAATAGGTTTTTTTTATTTATTACTGTATTTCATTTATTTCTTAATTTTACAAAAATCTAACTACTCAGCAATATTGATTAATTAATTTTACATAATTAGATATATAGCTGGGTTTGTTTCAAGTTCATTTAAGCCCAAAAATTACAATTTTTTATGATTATTGTAGGCCTCATTTTTTGTACAAATTTAGTGTTTAAATGGTTTATAAGTGTTTTTTCTGATAATATTTCCATGGAATAATATTAATAACTCTGTGATTATCTTTTCTTGTTAATAATTTTGTTGTTAAAACACTTCAATATGGATTAATTTACTGTTTAGTCTGATTTGATTACCATTATAGGCCTAGTATTATTTATTTCCCAAAAGAAGTTAATTTTCTTTCCTTTGTCATTCCATTCGTTATTAATTGTATCTGTACTAATTACATTTTCAATTTCTGTGTTGTATGGACTGAATTCTATCCCCTATATTATGTAGTTTGATTCTCTGATAGATAGTTTTGGTTTACATTACTGGTCTGTTTTTTCTAGAGTGGTGTATTAGCTTATCTGCTTGGTACCTTTCGTATGGTTTACAGTTTTACATAAAATTATAACATTCCTATTTCCTACTTGCCTCTCTGCCTTACAAACTTGAAAATTAGTTAACATGATTTTAAATACAACAAAACATCTTATTATCTACTATTTTTCATATATCACCTAATTTTAACAAAAACATCTTTTATCAATTATTTTTGACTGTATCATTCAATGATAACAAAATATCGTATTCTTATCATTTTTAATTATCTTATTTAATTATAACAAAAATATCTTATCCTACTTATTCCCTGGACATAATTTAATTAGGAAATAAAAAACTCTTATTACTAGTAATACTGTCAGTCATTAACTGTCTTTTGTATTTATGTCTCTTTTGGTATTAACTCAACTGTGATTAAAAACATCTTATAACTATTATCACCTTGTATCTAACATATTATTTGATTAACAATAAATAACAAACATTTTATTATTGGTTATACCCTCAGTTGTGAACTGTCCTTTGGTATTTATTGTCCTTCTCACAATTTACTTAACTGTAATTAAAAAAAACATTGTATGGGTAATATTATTTCTTATATCTAATTTAAAAAAACTCTTATCATTAACAATGTTGTCAGCCCCTTTAAATAATTTTTATTTCCTACACTATTTTTTATTATAGTGTGTCACTGGTTATTCTCTACACTCACTATAATCTCTAACTTTTATTGTATTTTTATGGTATTTCACCTTATATTTCTTACACTAATGGTAGTCTTTTGTTTTTACACTATGGTAGTTTTTGGTTTGTTTCTACACTATTGGTAGTCTTTTGGTTGTTACATATAATACTTATATCTAGTTTACAACTCGGTTTTCATTGGATTGTATCTTGTAACTTGAGTTACAGGGTCTAAATATGTTAGTTTTAAATTTAGTTCAAAGGTATGTATTCCTTTATTAACATTTTTGGAATAGCTCTTCTTGGTTCTAGGCTCTTTGTAGGAATCTTGACATATTTGGTCCTTTCTTCGTTATTATATTGTTTTCACCTTTTGATCTCCTTTTTCTTTTCTTTGCTTTTTACTGCTTCCCCAATCTACTGGGTATACTGCTGGTTTATTGGGTTTTTACATAGTAGGTTATTTTGACCAATAGTTTTCTTTGTTATTTTTTATTCTTATTAACATTTTATTGACTTAATGTACAGTTTCTTTAGTTTAATCTTCAACCAATTCATTCTTCTCACTCACTATGGACCTTTTCTTCTTTATTTATGTTGCATTAAGTTAAAACTTTCATGTGATAATTTTGTTATGCTACATATGCTCTCCTGTAAAAGTGATTAGTTCAGATCATACTCTTAGTATGGATGAAATAATTACTACTAATTCTTTTATTTACCATATTTTCTTCGTGATTACATGTTTTCACTTCATATACCTTCTTTTTCCACCGTTGCTTCCTCTCGGATGATGTGTATCTCCTTCATTAGTTTCTTTCTTCATTAATAAGTAATCCTCAATCTTGTGTATAACATTATCATTTTATATCCTTTCTTATTTGGTGCTTCCTCACCAGTATGTTTACTCCCTAACATTCCCTAACATAATGAATTGGAACAGTTCAGAGTGGCACTTTTGGCTTCAATCCCTGCTGTCCAATACTTCAATTAATTGAGTCCAGAGGTATTATCATCTCTGCTCAAAATATAAGACTGATGGCATTTTCTACATCCAGTCATAAAAATAAATAATCAGTAAAAGTAGTCTCTTTTGACTAAAATAAACATCTTTAGATTCTTCACTTCATAATACTTTATATCAATTAATACTTTTATACACTTGACTCTTCTTCTCTATTAAAGCTTATTCCATATTATGTGGTTTAGGTATGTGGTATAATATACATTTCGTCGTTTCATCATTTCATCTTGTTTACATAGTAATTAGCATTTATATATATTTTTTCTACCACCTGGTATCCAATGAGTTATTTTATTGCTCATGGCATAACAGTAATTAATTCTTTATAACTTATCACTATAACAGTGGTTATTGCAACAACATTATCATTAATAGTACCAGGGTTTTTGGTTTCTGGTCTTAATATTTGGTCTCTACTTAGTTGGTCTTTCTTCATTGTTCCATCTTTATCAAATTATTTTCTTTGTGAGTTTGGTTAAGTTGTTTTGATTAAATCATATGATATCCTGGTTTCTTTTCTCTTTTTCATTTGAAATTCTGTATCATTTTTGTCTTAATTACATAATTTATAATAGTGGTCATTGTTAGCATAGTCACTATTATCATACAAACTATAGTATGGTTTTTTATAGTTGTGATAGTTTATTGAGGGTTTTTTTTCTTTATTAACACTGGTTTTTATGAGGATTTGTTACATTCCTTCTTCTAACATTTTTAACATTTATTAATATATTGTTCGGGTAACATTAAATTATCCAACTGTTTAACATTGGTTGTTCCTTTGTTTATTGGAACCTGTTCTTTTTGTTTTGGGTCTCTGGAGAGTTTGAGAGAGAGTTTTTACATTCGTACTCCATTACCTTCAAATTCTTTTATGTAAGAGTTCACCCAAATTATGAGTGTGATTTGTTCTTACTCTTTTAGAATTTTATATCTCTTTCTTACAAAATCTCTTTTCGTATTTAAGAGTTATTTCTCATCATTCCTATGAGTAATGATATGAGCTTACTATTTTTTAACTTTAGATATTTTTATTCAACTAAATTCTTTCTTATTCATAGTAGTTTTTCAAATAATTTGGTGTAAGTTGTACTTACTGTTCTTTTGAATTTTGAAAATTTTTTTTATTCATAAAAGTTCTTTTCGTTTATTCCTAATTCTTCGAATGTTTGGTGTAAGTTGTACTTACAAATTTTTTGAATTTTGAAAATTTTTTATTCATCAAAATTCTTTTCGTTTATTCATAATTCTTCGAATGTTTGGTGTAAGTTGTACTTACTAATTTTTTGAATTTTGAAATTTTTTATTCATCAAAATTCTTTTCGTTTATTCATAATTCTTCGAATGTTTGGTGTAAGTTGTACTTACTAATTTTTTTTTTAATTTTGAAATTTTTGTTTCATCAAAATTCTTTTCGTTTATTCATAATTCTTCGAACGTTTGGTGTAAGTTGTACTTACTAATTTTTTTTTAATTTTGAAATTTTTGTTTCATCAAAATTCTTTTTGTTTATTCATAATTCTTCGAATGTTTGGTGTAAGTTGTACTTACTAATTTTTTGAATTTTGAAATTTTTTATTCATCAAAATTCTTTTCGTTTATTCATAATTCTTCGAATGTTTGGTGTAAGTTGTACTTACTAATTTTTTTTTTAATTTTGAAATTTTTGTTTCATCAAAATTCTTTTCGTTTATTCATAATTCTTCGAATGTTTGGTGTAAGTTGTACTTACTAATTTTTTGAATTTTGAAATTTTTTTATCTCTCCTCTATATATTTTTTAATTGATAATTGATTATAAGTTCCTTTTACTTTATTTGAAATGATAACCTTTCATGCATACGTATTGTTATTATTGTTTTTAATAATCAGGTATTGGCCGGTATACAGCAGTAACAACTTTTTGGTAATGCCTTCCAAAGTACTGGGTAATTCCCTGTTTTTTAGTAGTACCTTTTCTCCGACTTCATAGCTTATTATTTTCTTAATCGCCTTTTGATACTTGTTCTTGCGCCTTTCCTGGTCTTCTTCTAATTTATTGTAGAATCTGATTCGATTGAATCTGTATCCTTGACTCATGGGGAATTCTATTATGTCTTGTAGGCGGTTTTTCATACATTGCCGTGTATGGCGTGGTACCTATAGCGGGGTGATATGACAAATTAAGGAATTCTTCAGTAGCTAATAAATATTCTTGCCACTTCCTTTGTTGATTATAGCAATAAGTCCGTAATATTCTTCCGACTTCTCGCAGTACCCTCTCTGCTGGATTGCTGCTGGGGTGGTCTTGTATGTCTTAATGCCCAACGTATTTAGAGTGTTTCTCCACCTCCAACCCTTAAATTGCATTCCATGGTCTGTGATTATGGATGCCGGGCTCCCTATCTCTGGAATGTAATATTTGTTATTACTCCTAGAGTCTTCAAAGTGTTGGCTCTGTTCACAGGGTACAGTTTTGTGAATTTTGTGAAGTGATCCATCATGATAATAATGTATTTGTATCGATGGCGTCCGCCACTGCGGGGAAATGGACCACAGATGTCCAGAAAGACCTTTTCCAGTTTGGCTTGTGAGGTAATTGGTATCATCATACCCTCTTTTCTCTCATTGTTGGTTTTCACCAATTGACATATCAAACAGGTTTTGAGGTAGTTTCTCGTCTTTCTATTTATTCTTTTTATATGACAATTCTCTTCTATCGCCTTGATCACCTTCATGGCTCCCATGTGACCGTACCGTAGATGATAGTCCAGGATGATATCCTCTTCGATTGTAGTAGGGATCATGATCTTCCATATCTCTTCATCAAGGGATGTTTTGATGAATAATATTTCGTTATGTACACAATAGAACTTGGTATTGTGTCATCTTGGCTGGAGAGACGAAGTTTAATGTGGTTTAACTTCGGGTCGGACTGCTGGTGTTTGCTGATGTCCTGCACTATCTTTTCTAAATCGGATCTGTCCTTGATAATATTATAGATTTTCAAGATGCTCTCCTTTTCGCCTTCGAACGTTTGTTCTTCCAGATTTACTCTCGACAACACGTCGGCTACTACATTTTTACTTCCAGGAACATACTCCCACTGTATATCGTATTCCTGCAGGGCAAGTACCCATCTGGTCAATCTACCATGGCTTAACTTGCATCTTCTCAGAAATGTTATAGATTTGTGATCTGTTCGAACGGTCACTGGATATCCGAGGATATACGTCCGAAAATTTCCCACAGGCAAAGACTACACTTAGCAGTTCCTTTTCCGTCACGTTATAGTTCTTTTCACACTGGTTAAGGGTTCTGCTAGCAAAGCTCACGACTAGATGGTTTCCACCTTCGTCTTCTTGGTACAGTGTTGATCCCAAGCTAATGTTACTAGCGTCACAGTTTAGAAAGTAGGGTCGGTTAAAATCCGGATGGTTGAGCATTACTACTTCTAAGAACTTCTCCTTAATTGATTTGAAGGTTTCGTCTTGTTCTTGACCCCATCGCCATTTATTCTTGGACGATAACTGGTACTGAAACCGAGCCGTCAGTTCGGAATAATTATTTTGGAACTTCCTATAGTAGTTACACAGGCCTAAAAATGATTGTAGTTGCCTTCTGTTTTTTGGTATAGGGAATCGTTGTATGGCGTCTACCTTTTCTGTTGATGGTGTTATTCCTTGACTGTTTAACTGGAAAGCCAAGAATTGTACTTCTTTAGCTATAAGCTTGGACTTGTCTAGTTTAAGGGTAACATTATTTTCAGCCAGCTTCTTCAAGACATGCTCCGCACGGTAACAGTGTTCTTCCCAATTGGTTGATGTTATTAGGAGATCATCAACATAGACAGTCGTGAATTGGAGCACTTCTGGTCCGAGTATATGATCCATACAGGCGACAAAAACAGCTACTGAGTTCACTAACCCGAAGGGCAACCTCTTAAACTGATAGTTGCGCCCTTCGAAGATGAACGCCATGTATTGCCGGCTTGCTGGGTGCAACTCCACCTGCCAATACCCGCAAACGGTATCCCACGTGGTAATGAACTTCGTTCCGTAAAATCTCTTCAATTTCTCATCAATTTCGCCAGGTGAGGTACGATCGTTAATAATCATTTGATTTATCTCACGTGCGTCAAGGCAAAGCCTTACCTTCCCATTTTTCTTTTGTATAGCCACAATTGGGCTAGTGTATGGCGATTGACTGCTTTCGATAATATCTTTACTGATCATATTCTGGATCTCTGTGCGTACGGCTTCCTTCAAAGATTGTGCTATGGGATACGACTTTCGATTAAATTCTACCGGTTCTCTGAATCGTATGGAACATTGGCAGTTCCGGATCTTTCCAGGTTCGTCCGAAAATACAGCTCGATATTTTTCATATATGTTGACTAATTGATTCAGCTGGTTTTCCTCTAATTGCTCGGTAGTATTGTGGCACTGGAAGTTACGTATCTCCTGAATCTTTTGCTGCCATAGGTCATTCTCCGAATTCTGATGTACTGGCTTGTTGTTTTTCGAGTAGTTTGACAAGTAATTCACCTTATTTTTGTGGTCGAGAAGTTGTCTGGAGTCTAACATCTTGTTGTTAGTTAAATTAGCTACCCAGGTCGAACCCTCAGAAAAGAGTGATACCTTTCCTCGGCACAAGTCGATAACTGCTGAGTTTCTGCGCAATATGTCACATCCTATCATGGTGTTGAAAGGTAATCCGGCTGCAACAAGAAATATCATATCCATACTAATGCCCTGACTGTTGACACTTAGGGATACCTGTTTTCTTATGGTTTTGTTCTGTCGGCCGGTAGCTCCTACAAGTACGATATTATTAATAGGTAGTACCGGTAAGTTTTTGTGGCATTCCTGCTGTATCCGGTCCAACTCATTACGATTTATTATAGAGACATTGGCTCCAGTGTCTATCATTATAGGAACAGAAATACCCTCAATTTCTGCAATTATATATATATTATTTCATTGTCATTATTATTAATGTTAATTTCGTTTTCTTCTAGCAAGTCCTTACGGATATCTTTCAAATAGTTATTGTATATTATTGTAAAATTTTTCTTTCTTCCTTCAAATTTATTTCTTGGTCAAACCCAGCAGATTGGAGCAGTAAAGGGTTATTGGAGTTTATTACTGCCTCCGTTCGTTTAAATGTTCCGCATCATTACGGATTAGGCCGTTGGAAGCATCAACTTCGAGTCCTGAAACTGCTTCGATTGGTTCCGCACGATCGTCCTGTTGGGCTTCCGTTACAGGTAATCTTCGTTGATTGTCCAGGCTGGAACTGCGTCTGGGCTCGTACTCTCTGTAACGATTACCTCCCTGACTTCCTTGAAAGGTCTCATACTCATAATATCGGCGCCTTCGTTGAGGCTGGTACCTCCTCTGTCCACTGCCTTCCGCTCTGATGTAGTTAATATGGGGTCGATATGTCCTGTAATTATTGTTATTACCTCCATTCGGGTAATTCCTGTTATAATTACTATGATAATTGTTATTAGAGGGGTTGGGGTTTCTCTGACCATTTGGAACATAATTACGGTTATTATTATAATAACCGTTGTTGTTTGGTGGACGGTTATTATTTTTATTATTATTATTATTATTATTATTATTATTGTTGTTGTTGTCCTCCTTATTATTAATTCGAGGAACATGATTATTATTACTACTGTTATTAAATCTAGGTACATTATTGTTATTACGGGTGTTATGATTGTATTCGGCATTATTCCGATTTGCGGAATTATAATTATTGTTGTTGCCCACATTCTGCCGATTATTATTATTCGAATTATTGGTGTTACTTCTTGGTTCCGGTCTTTCATATCTCCTGCGACTTTGGCGGTAGTAATCCTCATGCTCATACATTTCTAAGAGCTCGGTCATTGCTTGTACAGTCTTTATTTGACTGTTTCTTCTAGCTCTTATTATATCTTCCTCATAATGGTATGAGAGCTTGCTGACCAGGCATTCTTCCGGTATTCTGGGCTCTAGATGTTTGGCCACGCACACCTTTCCCAAGAAGTACGCCGTTAGAGTCTGGTTTCCATACGGGTTGTATTTTCCATGACAGATCCCGTCTCTGGCGATATTTTGTGTCGATTCAGACCAATATTTGGCTTTGAATAGCCTTTTGAATTGTTGGTAGTCGGCCACTTCGTCTCTTATCGCCATCCACCAGTTATCTGCTATCTCCTTGAACGATTCGTCAAGTACTTCTTTATTCTCCCTCCATCGATTGCCTCTGTGTTTGGTGAAGTACTCTTCGATTCTGGCTAGGAACTCCATCGGTTTGTTTTTATAAAACCTGAAGTTAATTCGTTCACGATTCTCGTTGTTAGGACAACTGGTAATGCTTGTCGGTCGACTATGGAATAGGTCTATATCTGTTTGGTTCTGTCGCACCTGACTGTTGATACTGGTCACAGTAGTTTCAATGCCGTCACATTTTTCTGTGAATCGGTCCTGCACTCGCTCCCAGTCTTCACGTGTTTCTTTTAGTTTTTCCTCTAAAGTCTTCCTATTCGTTTCTTCAATGTTGTTAACCTTAGTGTTTATTTCTGTTTTGATACTCTGTACTTCTCGTTCGGTCTGATTCCATCTTTCGTCAGCTCTTGTAATCTTTTGTTCGATTACCGTTATTTCCTCTTCTACCTTCTTGCTGATTGTTTCATTATTTTCAGCTATCTTTTGCCCTAGTTCTTCCTTCAATGCTTCCATCTTTCCATCTAATCGGTTCATATTCTCTTGGTTCGTCTCTTTCAATTCTTCTCTTAATTGTTGATTATTGCTTTCCATTTTCTGACTTGTTTCTTCCATCTTCTTGTTGGTCTCTTCCAGTTTTTGGCTTATCTGGGTTAAATCCTCCTTCGACTGTTTATTGTCAGTCTTTATTTCCTCCATTTTCTCCTCAATTTTCTGAATATTTTCTTCCATCTTCTCTTCTATCTTCTTACTGGTATCTCCAATTTTATTACCCAATTCTTCCTTCAATCGTTGGTTATCATTCTTCATTTCCTTATTATTTTCTACCATCTTCTCCTCCATCTTCTTACTGTTTTCTCTTAATTCCTCCTTCAATCGTTGGTTATCCCTTTTCATTTCCTTACTATTTTCTTCGATTTTCTTGTTGGTATCTCCGATTTTATTACCCAACTCTTCCTTTGTCGTTTTAAATTCTCTGAGTAACATCTCCATCATTCTATCCAATTTTGTATCTTCCTTTGTGGTGGATTTCTCCGGCTGTTCCTCCTGTGGTGCAGGTTTGTTTGGTTCTGCTGGCGGTAACATCGACTCCACATCTTCCACGGGTATCGCCTCTTTATCCTCCATGTCTACCTCCTGTTCGGCCTCCACAGCCCTTTTTTTATGTAGCCCTCCTGTGCATCTCGCTCCTTCTTCCGACCTATTGACCGCTGCCGAGCTAAAAATAGGAAACTGGACAATCGTCCTTATTTTATAACTCTATTAGCTCCTATTTTAGGCCCTTTAGTTGGACGCCATTTTGTAATATAATATGTACAAATATATAAAATGAAGATAATTATTTTGTTCTAATCACAAGATTAGTCTCCTTAAAGCCCCACTGTTGGGCTAGCCAATTTGTAATATAATGATTACAAATAATAAAATAAAGATAGCAGGAATTATTGTGATACTAATAAATGTTGTCTGAATCTCGGTGTTGAACTCGCCGATGATAGATGATAGATTCACCAATTGGAAATTATTCCCAATTACAAAGAATAAATTAAATATAAATAATGTATGATAATAAAGTGTGATTTGTTGATAATAAAAATTTTTGTAAGTTATAAAATTTTACTTATATATATATTTTTTTGTTTAATTAATTAATTCAATTAATTAATAAATAATTAAGTAATTGTGTGTGTGCCTTAATTACTTCAAATTAAATAGGTAGGAATTTGTAGTTCGAAACTATTTGTTCTATTAATAATTTAATTGTGTAGTTAGATCTGTTGATTCTTACTGCTGACTTTGCTCTTCTTCTTCCTCTCAAATATTCATTTTATCACTGTAAATTATTTTTTTAGAAGAAAGAATAGCCAACATTTACGATACAAATAAATACAAACTCTTATAACTGAATAATGATGTTCATTTATTGACATTTAAAATTATGCGCTATTCAGGCTGCGCATGACCAAGGCATTGGTTGATATCTGCTCAAGTCGGTAGCGAACAAGATTGACAAAATATATTTTTTACAAGATTAATTAATTAGGATTCTTTTAGCGAGTCGAAATGGTCAGAGAAGGCAAGGAACAAGATACAATTCTTACAGATATTTTTAAACTAAATTATTATGGCTGAAAAAAACAATATTATTATGTAAATTGTCAATTATGAAAAGTAATATCGAACCATTCGTCGAAATGACGTCACTGGCTTCAAGCTGGCTGTGTCTTGTGCTGGTTCCGAAATAAAGTATGGCCGCCGTCACCTCGACTTCTCTGTAACTGCACTGCTGAAACTGGTTGAGCTTCTCCCACAGAAATAAATGAGTATTCCCTTCTCTGCGAAGTTGTGTTTGTCCAGGAATACAGTGTAGAGTTTCCTCTCTTCTCCTGCGATGTCGTTTCGTGATGGGTTACTGGTGAAGTGTCCGGTGTTCAAATATGTGTATTCGTGTTCTGCTAATACGGTTTAAAATCTTCTCAAAATGGCCGTTGATTTCTTGTGCTCGTGTTAGATGGTGTTACTACTGTTGTTCGGAATTAGTGAGGTGTTAATTATTATCTGTTAGTGTTATTTTTATTTAGTTAACCTCTGTTACACTTTTCAAAGCTATACTCACGGTTTTGCACAAAACTTATACTTTTTCGGTCTTCTGTTAGTAATTTCTCAACTGGTCGTATTAACGATTAACAATAGACTAAACTCTGAACGTCGTCGTTTTAGGGTAATTTGTGATATGTCTTTTTCCTCTTTCCATTGTTTATTTATAAAAGTACATGTCTTAGATTTGGTCCATCATCTAAATATACATAATATGTTTTTTTTTTATTTATTACTGTATTTCATTTATTTCTTAATTTTACAAAAATCTAACTACTCAGCAATATTGGTTAATTAATTTTACATAATTGGATATATAGCTGGGTTGTTTCAAGTTCATTTAAGCCCAAAAATTACAATTTTTTATGATTATTGTAGGCCTCATTTTTTGTACAAATTTAGTGTTTAAATGGTTTATAAGTGTTTTTTCTGATAATATTTCCATGGAATAATATTAATAACTCTGTGATTATCTTTTCTTGTTAATAATTTTGTTGTTAAAACACTTCAATATGGATTAATTTACTATTTAGTCTGATTTGATTACCATTATAGGCCTAGTATTATTTATTTCCCAAAAGAAGTTAATTTTCTTTCCTTTGTCATTCCATTCGTTATTAATTGTATCTGTACTAAATACATTTTCAATTTCCGTGTTGTATGGACTGAATTCTATCCCCTATATTATGTAGTTTGATTCTCTGATAGATAGTTTTGGTTTACATTACTGGTCTGTTTTTTCTAGAGTGGTGTATTAGCTTATCTGCTTGGTACCTTTCATATGGTTTACAGTTTTACATAAAATTATAACATTCCTATTTCCTACTTGCCTCTCTGCCTTACAAACTTGAAAATTAGTTAACATGATTTTAAATACAACAAAACATCTTATTATCTACTATTTTTCATATATCACCTAATTTTAACAAAAACATCGTATATCTATTATTTTGACTGTATCATTCAATGATAACAAAATATCTTGTTCTTATCATTTTTAATTATCTTATTTAATTATAACAAAAATATCTTATCCTACTTATTCCCTGGACATAATTTAATTAGGAAATAAAAAACTCTTATTACTAGTAATACTGTCAGTCATTAACTGTCTTTTGTATTTATGTCTCTTTTGGTATTAACTCAACTGTGATTAAAAACATCTTATAACTATTATCACCTTGTATATAACATATTATTTGATTAACAATAAATAACAAACATTTTATTATTGGTTATACCCTCAGTTGTGAACTGTCCTTTGGTATTTATTGTCCTTCTCACAATTTACTTGACTGTAATTAAAAAAAACATTTTATGGGTAATATTATTTCTTATATCTAATTTAAAAAAATTCTTATCACTAACAATCTTGTCAGCCCCTTTAAATAATTTTTATTTCCTACACTATTTTTTATTATAGTGTGTCACTGGTTATTCTCTACACTCACTGTAGTCTCTAACTTTTATTGTATTTTTATGGTATTTCACCTTATATTTCTTACACTAATGGTAGTCTTTTGTTTTTACACTGTGGTAGTTTTTGGTTTGTTTCTACACTATTGGTAGTCTTTTGGTTGTTACATATAATACTTATATCTAGTTTACAACTCGAGTTTCATTGGATTGTATCTTGTAACTTGAGTTACAGGGTCTAAATATGTTAGTTTTAAATTTAGCTCAAAGGTATGTATTCCTTTATTAACATTTTTGGAATAGCTCTTCTTGGTTCTAGGCTCTTTGTAGGAATCTTGACATATTTGGTCCTTTCTTCGTTATTATATTGTTTTCACCTTTTCATCTCCTTTTTCCTTTCTTTCCTTTTTACTGCTTCCCCAATCTACTGGGTATACTGCTGGTTTATTGGGTTTTTACATAGTAGGTTATTTTGACCAATAGCTTTCTTTGTTATTTTTTATTCTTATTAACATTTTATTGACTTAATGTACAGTTTCTTTAGTTTAATCTTCAACCAATTCATTCTTCTCACTCACTATGGACCTTTTCTTCTTTATTTATGTTGCATTAAGTTAAAACTTTCATGTGATAATTTTGTTATGCTACAATATATATATACAAACACTTTTTGCTACAGTCTATTTCTTTATGTATATTTAATATGTTTAATATTTACATTTATTGTACCTCAAGATGTTTTTCAGTGTGTGTAACATGTTTCGGGAAAACTATGCTTCCCATCCTCAGCCTTCTTAATTTTGAATCCTGTGAATCACTGGTGTTTGGTTGGTTGCTGTTACGGTTTCTTGTTGGTTTTCGGTTATTATTGTGTGTGATCGTGGTGTATATATTAGCTTTTTGTGTATCTTCATTGTTGAGTGCTTTGAAAATTGTGTCATGTTTTATTGATTTTTATTAGTTCAGGTATTAGTTTGTTTTGTATATTTTTTGTTTACACATTACATCATCATTTTATCTATCAAGAGGATATATATAAAGAGAACGAGACATCGATATTATCTGAAATGTTACCTACAACAGAGAACGGTTGATTCCGAAGACAGAAGAAGGTACAGCCATCACTGAAAAACATGAAAAGAACATGTGAGAGAAAAATGGGTTATCGAATGACGGAGAAATACAGAGATTACACAGCAGAACTTTGTGAACAAACGTTTTTCATTTTATATAGATGGTAAACCGTATTACTGTTTATGGGTAAAGGACACTATTTGATTTTGTCAATAGTTAGCAGTGATGAATTCCCTTCTTCACCTTTTTTCCTAGCCCACAGCTTTCAAATCTAACCAACTTTGCACTGAATTTATATAAATCAGGCAGTAATATCCCTGTTAGTAATAACCAACCAAGAACTGAACACTCTTTTGAATGAACCAGATATTTTGAAAATTAAAAAGCTTGGTAGACTCAGATGGGCTGGACACGTGATCAGAATGGGGGAGAATGAAATACCAAGAAAGGCACTCACAGAACAGATCTATGGCACCAGGAGAGTTAGTAGACCCAAACTACGTTGGGAAGACGGTGTGAACTACGATGCGCGCCATATCCTTGGGACTCGGAATTGGAGAGCAGCTGCACTTGACCGGAACAATTGGCGAAGGTTCAGTAATGGGTTGTTGCACCGCTGAAGAAGAAGAAGAAGAAGAAGAAGAAGAAGAAGAAGAAGAAGAAGAAGAAGAAGAAGAAGAAGAAGAAGAAGAAAGAGAAGAAGAAAGAAGTATCCCTGTATTAGCGTTTAGAGTAGGCGTTGCATTTTGCATTGTCCTTAAACACGCCCACCGCGGGTATATGGAGAAGTGCGTTTACACTCAGTACAGCACACGTATCGCTTACAGGAATGACTGTAATCAACTCAAACACATATAATATTGTCAGTAGTATTGTAGTGGTCAGTAGTGTATATACATTTTGGTTTGGGGAGGGTCCGGGGTCGGGTCGTCTTCATACAAAAGAAAAGCAAGTTAAGACTAACCAATACTACTACCTTTTAAAGTGGCTGAAATCAATCCCAATAAGTAAACTATAATAACATTATAAAAATGCGCGTTATTGAAACATTGTTAACAAAATACTTACTGGCTGAAATGATTTTTCTACATTCCATATTTCAAACATGTACGCTGATAATGTGTAATACACCTGTAACCTGTTTGTATATTTAAAGAGGAGTTACTACTATATTATCTTTACACATCTGAAAAAATGATGAAACAGCTTAACATTTAAGAGAGTAGCAGAATTCACATTATTGTAGTAAGGGTCGTTATATGGATGCATGGGAAGAATTTGAAATCTATAGTGGACATAATAACCCAGTTACTCATGATGGCATACTTAACGATAAATTAAATTTAAAATCAAACCCGTTATACGACACCGCGCTACAATCGATTATGAGATAACACACGACGAGACACGCGTTTGCTCAGTGTCCAGTGGGCCTCGCGCAGTGCACTGTATCGGACGCTTGTATAAGTTTTACAATTATACATATGTGTGTTTTTTGTGGTTTTTGTTAATTTTAATATTTGATGATCTCCTTATGAGTGATAACTCTCTGATGAAGGGTCATATGACTCGAAACGCGTCATAAATATACAACTTGAAGTCACTGGACGGTTTCAATAAGGTAAATTATTTACTATATAAAGTGACTTGGACCGTATAAAATAATGTTTAAATTAGATGCATGTCAAGCCAACACGGTAAATAAATACCAAAATATTAAAATTCGATTATTAAAAACAAACGCACATATTACATTTAACAAATCATGTATTAAACACAAACTAATTCCTAAGTATGCCACCATACATATCAGATCCACCACTAAGGCAGCAACAAACACGAAAAAACTTGCAGAATTCTTCCGTATCAAACAGGAAATTAAATTGCTATACACTAAGAAAGACATACTTAACAGTACATTGTTGAAATTGCATTTGCAATTATACCAACAGATCCATCCTGCCATCATTGATAACGCAATGGATAATATAAATATTTACATTACTGATATCGTGCGTGATGTAAAAAGAAGACAGACCCGAAAATTTCAAAATTTGATGGCATCACATAACCGACATCCCATCCCTGAATGTAAACATCAGTTCTACGCACGTACTTCTAACCTTACTAATACAGTATTTGATGAAGATGTATTAAATCTTCTTAACAAGGGTTTAAAATATAACTTTCCGCATGTTAATAAACGACACGTTACACGTGAAATTATCAGTGCTGAAACTGCTATAAAAACAATCAAGGACCCCAATCTCCAAAAAGAATCAGTTTATTTCCAATAACAACATTATCATGCTGAACACTGACCCCACAGATTCATTTACAAGAATTTTAAATAACACAATTAATAACTGTACCAAGTTGTTTGACGACCATACGCGCCGCTATTTAAAACCTATCAATACCCATGCACCGAAACTTACTGGCCTACCTAAAATCCATAAGGACAATGTCCCAATTAGGCCTCTGGTTAATTTTACCACGGCACCGGGTTTTAAGGCGGCTAAGAAATTGGTTGCTTTAATAAGTAATAATATTCAAGTACAAAATATTCCTAGCATAATTAACAGCAAGGATTTTATAAACAAAGTTAGAAATATACAATTGCTACCCACTTACAAATTAGCATCTTTCGACATTGTCAACCTTTATACTAATATTCCCGTAAATCAGACCCTGGACATCTTATATAATAACTTAATCAAATCCAATAAATTAGATGCACAATCCATAAACGAATTAATCTGCATACAGAGAGTTGTCTTACAACAAAATTATTTTACTTTTAATGGACGTTATTATATTCAAAGAGACGGACTTGCTATGGGCTCACCATTGTTCGGCTTGTTGGCCGACATTTATTTGAACTCTTATGAGAACAATTACTTTCTGAATAATCACAAGTTCACCAATAACATTATTTTTTATTGTCATTATGTTGATGACACTTTTTTGATTTTCAATGGCACTGCACGCCAGCTAAGCACTTTGAAAAAGAGTTTGAATTCTGTAAATGACAATATCCAGTTCACCATGGAAACCGAAGCAAATAATGAACTAAATATTTTGGATTTAACCATAACTAAACAGCACAGCAACCTGAAATTTGGAATATATAGAAAGCCTACCACCACCGATGTGACTATACATACGTATTCCCACCACCCATATTCGCAAAAATTAGCAGCGTATAATAGTTTCGTACACAGGCTTTTGAGTGTCCCCCTTGATGCTAACGATTTTAATGATGAATTAAATACAATTAAACATATTGCTGCTGCTAATGGTTATGATTGCCGGATGGTGGATAACATTCTTAGGAAACACAAGGCTAAGAAATCCAAACAATTAAATAATATAAAAACCAAAAATAAGTACATCTCAACCACATACACGGAGATAATGCCCAAAATTCTAACGTCTAATTTTAATAGGCTTGGTTTCACCACCATTTTTAAAACCAATAATAGCCTTTGGAATTCGGTTCGCCAGGCTGTTCACACATAAATAGAGTCAAGGACGGGTGTATATAAATTGATATGTAATGATTGTGAATGTTTCTATATTGGTCAAACGGGGAGACTTTTTTATTAAAAGGTTTCGGGAACACACTCCACATAATCTCATCAATAAAGGTGTTTCTATAGATAATATAAAATCTAATTTCACACGACATTTAATTACATGCAACCATTCGTACACGAATTTTAATACGAACTTAATACCCTTACATTATTGTAGTAAGGGTCGTTATATGGATGCATGGGAAGAATTTGAAATCTATAGTGGACATAATAACCCAGTTACTCATGATGGCATACTTAAAAATAAATTAAATTTCAAATCAAACCCGTTATACGACACCGCGCTACAATCTATTATGAGATAACACACGGCGAGACACGCGTTTGCTCAGTGTCCAGTGGGCCTCGCGCAGTGCACTGTGTCGGACGCTTGTATAAGATTTACAATTATACATATGTGTGTTTTTTGTGAATTTTATTATTTGATGATCTCCTTCTGAGTGATAACTATCTGATGAAGGGTTATATGACTCGAAACGCGTCATAAATATACAACTTGAAGTTACTGGACGGTTTCAATAAGGTAAATTATTTACTATATAAAGTGACTTGGACCATATAAAATAATGTTTAAACTTGAGAACTCTACAATACAGGGCTGTATGCAAAACATTTTTTGATCCTGTTTGTATATGCGTCTGTTATCGTTTGCCATATATAATACCCTTGTTACAAAAAAAAATCGTTGCTGGTAAACTACCCCTTTCCCTTAACCGATCTTCAACAAAAACAGCAAGTCTTGAGAACTCTACAATTCAGAGTTGCATGCAAAACATTATTTGATTATGTTTGAATTTGCGGCTGTAATCGTTTGCCATAAAAAATATCGGTATGGAGAACCATACATGACTTCCATGTTCTAAGATTTATATTTAAAATCATATTCGAAATGAAATATTTCCATTGAAACTAGTTCTTTCTACTTATTGCTTCAGCCTTAAACCACAGTACTGTGGTCACTAACGTATACCACCTCACGTTTTCGCACTCGATTTTCACTGAGATGGAAGTCAATGGCACTGCCGAAAAGTCTGGTTTTGCAGAAAACATTGGACTACGGCTAAACAGGCCGGGAAGGAATTTAAACTAAGAACTACTTCTCTGTTGCCGATAACGTAGTACACATAAAAAATTCTCCTCTCCCCCTTCAATTATAAATTTCATTTATAGAAAATTACCCCACCCCGTTCACTTAACCTTTTCATTTATAGATATTTCATCTACGTTTCTACAGTGGATTATTATGAGCTTCTTATCAAGATACTTTATTTATCAAAATTAAGTACTTTACTCTTGTTAAAACATAAAACGTTGCAGGTAAACTACCCCTTTCTCTAAACCGATCTTCAACAAAATCAATAGACCTTCAGTCATCTACAATGCAGGGATGCATGCAAAAAAATATTTGATACTGTTTCAATTTGCGGCAGTTATCGTTCGTCATGAAAACATTTCTCTTGTTAGAATATAACATGTTTCTGGTAAACTACCCCTTTTCCTTTACCGATCTTCACCAAAATCAATACACCGTCAGTCCTCTACAATTCAGGGCAGTATGCAAAACATTGCTTGATTCTGTTTGAATTTGCGGCTGTTATCGTTTGCCATAGAAAAATATCGGTATGGAGAACCATACATGACTTCCATATTCTAAGATTTATATTTAAAATCATTTTCGAAATGAAATATTACCATAGAAACTACTTCTTTCTACTTACTTCTTCAGCCTTAACCACAGTACTGTGGTCACTAACGTATACCACCTCACGTTATCGCACTCGATTTTCACTGATGATGGAAGTCGACGGCATTGCCGAAACGTCTGGTTTTGTAGAAAACATTGGACTACGGCCAAATATCCCGGGAAGGAATTTTAACAAAAACTACTTCTTTGTTGCCGATTACGTTGTACACATATATAAAATATATGCATAAAATTAATGGCTTGTATAAGTTAATGATTGATCTCCATTAAGTAGTGCTCAAGTTTCCAAAGTTCTAATATTATGATGTCCGTAATTAAAACATCAGAGCAGGTTTAGTGTGAATGAGGGTACACTGTGGACAAAAACTTTCAACATTTCCTATTGAGCGTTGCTTAGAGTAAAGCTGCGAATCTACAGTGTATGTTTCACAGAACAAACATGCGAAAAAGAAGGAGCGCTCCGAAGTCACTCATGGACCCTCAGCCTCTTGCAGAGGGTTCATTCCCTAAAGACGAAAAGTCTGTCTATGAGTCGTTCCTCTGTAAACACGTGCAGTTACACTGCCTAGCGATCCACATGAAGCAAATCGCTATCCACGCTAGACACTTTTTCGGCTTGCACGCGTTATGTTGGTGTGGGTTTCGGCACTTTCCATTTAAAAAGCGTGCAAATGTAAGAAAATAAAAATGAATGAGGCCAGAAATAATCTCAAATTGTGTGTGTGTGTGTGTGTGGGGGGGGGGTCTTCCCTTCCTTTTTATTGCGGTAATCATAATAATAAAATGGAAAAGTAAAAATTACATAACTGAGATATGCTTGCCTGCCAAGAACGATATATTTTCTCTCATACATGATTTACATTAAAATGAAAAAATTATAATTTTATTGCCTGGTAACAAAATTATTTTATTTTTAACAATTACCGTTGTTTGAAAAAGTTTAAATGAATTTTCAAGTACTTTGCTGTTGTTAAAACGTAAAAGGTTGCCGGTAAACTACCCCTTCCCCTTAACCGATCTTCACCAAAATAAAAAGTCCTTGAGTTCTCTACAATTCAAGGACGTATGCAAAAAATTATTTGATTCTGTTTGAATGTGCGGCAATTATTGTTCGTCATAGAAAAAATTACCCTTGTTAAAACATAAAACGTTGAAGGTAAACTACCCCTTTCCCTTAACCGATCTCCACCAAAAACAACAAGTCTTGAGAACTCTACAATTTAGGACTGAATGCAAATAATCTTTTGATTCTGTTTGAATTTGCGGCTGTTATCGTTTGCCATAGAAAATACCCTTGTTAAAACATAAAACGTTGCTGGTAAACTACCCCTTTCCCTTAACCGATTTTCACCAAAAACTATAGGTCTTGAGAACTCTACAATTCAGGGTTGTATGCGAAACATTATTTGATTCTGTATGAATTTGCGGCTGTTATCGTTTGCGAAAAAACATGCCCTTGATAAAAAAAAACCGTTGCAGGTAAACTACCCCTTTCCCTCAACTGATCTTCACCAAAAGCAATAGGTCGTGAGTACTCTACAAGTCAGGGCGGTACGCAAAAAATTATTTAGTTCTGTTTGAATTTGCGGCAGTTATCGTTTGCCAGAGAAAAAATCTACAGACAGACACACACACAGACAGACAGACAGACACACACACACAGGCACTTTTCGAAAAACGACTTTTTTTCATGTTTTGAGTGTAGTACAATCAGAATCTGCAATAATCTCGAACACGATTTTTGTTGCCATCACCATACTTCCATTTCCTTAAGGAATATGGAAGTAAAAAATACCCTTGCTAAGAAAAACGTTGCTGCTAAACTACCCCTTCCCGTTAACCGATCTTCACCAAAAACAATAGTTCTTGAGTACTCTACAAATCAGAGCAGCATGCAAACAATTATTAGATTTTGTTTGAATTTGCCACTCTTATCGTTTGCCATAAGAAATACCTTTTAAAACATAAAACGTTGCTGGTAAACTACCCCTTTCCCTTAAATGATCTTCACCAAACCAATTGGTCTTGAGTACTCTACAAATCAGAGCTGTATGCGAAACATTATTTGATTCTGTTTAAATTTGCGGCTGTCATCGTTTGCCATAGAAAAAATTACCCTTGATAAAAAAACCGTTGCTGGTAAACTACCCCTTTCCCTTAACCGATCTTCACCAAAAACAATACATCTTGAGTACTCTACAAATCAGAGCTGTATGCAAAAAAGTATTTGATTCTGTTTGAATTTGCGGCTGTTATTGTTTGCCATAAACAAAATCTACAGACAGACAGACAGATACACACACAGACACACAGACACACACACACACACACAGACACTTTTCGAAAAATGACTTTTTTATGGTTTGAGTGTAGTACAATCAGAATCTGCAATAACCTCGAACACGATTTTGTTTGCCATCACCATACTTCCATTTCCTTAAGGAACATGGAAGTAATACCCTTGTTAAAATATAAAACGTTGCTGGTAAACTACCCCTCTCCCTTTACCGATCTTCACCTAAATGAATAGGTCTTGAGAACTCTACAATTCAGGGCTGTATTCAAATTATTATTACTTCCATATTCCTTAAGGAAATGGAAGTATGGTAATGGCAAAAAAATCGTGTTCGAGATTATTGCAGATTCTGATTGTACTACACTCAAAACATGAAAAAAAGTCGTTTTCCGAAAAGTGTCTGTGTGTGTGTGTCTGTCTGTGTGTCTGAGTGTCTGTGTGTAGATTTTTTTTCTATGGCAAACGATAACTGCCGCAAATTCAAACAGAATCAAATAATTTTTTGCATACAGCCCTGATTTGTAGAGTACTCACGACCTATTGTTTTTGGTGAAGATCGGTTGAGGGAAAGGGGAGGATTACCGGCAACGGTTTTTTTTATCAAGGGAAATTTTTTTCTTTTGGCAAACGATAACAGCCGCAAATTCAAACAGAAGTAAATAATGTTTCGCATAGAGCCCTGAAATGTAGAGTTCTCAAGACGTATTGTTTTTGGTGAAGATCGGTTAAGGGAAAGGGGTAGTTTACCAGTAACGTTTTATGTTTTAACAAGGGTATTTTCTATGGCAAACGATAACAGCCGCAAATTAAAACAGAATTAAATAATTTTTTGCATACAGCCTGATTTGTAGAGTACTCAAGACCTATTGTTTTTGGTGAAGTTCGGTTAAGTGGAAGGGGTAGTTTACCTGCAACGTTTTTTATCAAGCGTATTTTCTATGGCAAACGATAACAGCCGCAAATTCAAACAGAATCAAATAATTTTTTGCTTACGTCCCTGAATTGTAGAGGTCTCAAGGACTTTCGATTTTGGTGAAGATCGGTTAAGGGGAAGGGGTAGTTTACCAGCAACCTTTTACGTTTTAACAACAGTAAAGTACTTGAAAATTCATTTAAACTTTTTGAAACAATGTTAATTGTTGAAAATAAAATAATTCTGTTGCCAGGCAATAAAATTATAATTTTTTTCATTTTAATGTAAATTATGTATGAGTTAATATCTTTATATTTATATAATTCTTCTGTACGTGTGTATGTCACTGAACTCCTCCATGTAGAAAATAATATATCGTTCGTGGCAGGTAAGCATATCTCAGTTATGTAATGATTACGTTTCCATTTTGTTATTATGCCTACAGCAATAAAAAGGCAGGTAAGTAACACACACACACACACACACACACAATTCACGTTATTTCTGGCCTTCCTCATGTTTATTTTCTTACATTTGCACGCTTTTTAAATGGAAAGTGCCGAACCCACACCAACATAACGCGTGCAAGCCGAACAAATGGACATCAATTTGCTTCCTGTGGATCGCTGGGCAATGTAACTGCACGTGTTTACAGAGGAACGATTCATAGACAGACTTTTCGTCTTTAGGGAATGAACCCTCTGCAAGATGCTGAGGGTCCATGAGTGACTTCGGAGCGCTCCTTCTTTTTCGCGTGTTTGTTCTGTGAAACATACACTGTAGATTCGCAGCTTTACTCTAAGCAACGCTCAATAGGAAATGTTGAAAATTTTTGTCCACAGTGTACCCTCATTCACACTAAACCTGCTCTGATGTTTTAATTACGGACATCAAAATATTAAAACTTTGGAAACTTGAGCACTACTTAATGGAGATCAATCATTAACTTTTACAAGCCATTAATTTTATGCATATATTTTATATATATGTGTACAACGTTATCGGCAACAAAGAAGTAGTTTTTGTTAAAATTCCTTCCCGGGATATTTGGCCGTAGTCCAATGTTTTCTACAAAAGCAGACGTTTCGGCAATGCCGTCGACTTCCATCATCAGTGAAAATCGAGTGCGATAACGTGAGGTGGTATACGTTAGTGACCACAGTACTGTGGTTAAGGCTGAAGAAGTAAGTAGAAAGAAGTAGATTCTATGGTAATATTTCATTTCGAAAATGATTTTAAATATAAATCTTAGAATATGGAAGTCATGTATGGTTCTCCATACCGATATTTTTGTTTTGTATTAAATCAATGCCGTTGTTTGAAAATAGGTAGGAGAGAGAGAGTAAAGAGAGCCAAAGAGAATTACTCTCTTTGTATACAATTGAGTTTTTAATTTTTTTTCGCTCGTGGCATCAGCTGTTTTCTCTTTTTACGAACCCATTTAAGGTTAAGTTACCTTTGTAGTACTTAATAATTTTTTGATGACCGGACTGATTCCCTTTCTCTTATCGACTTTTCCTTATTTCCTGTAACCAACTACCATCTACTAGAAATAATACACAAATTATTATTTAAAGGCAAGGAATTCCTTGAATTTATTTTTTATTTACGGGGGACACTATGGTCTCCAAAACATGAATTGACAATCGATTATTTCACAAATCACAACGTTACTTCGATCTTAAGTTCACTAACATATAGCACATAACAAATGTTTTTTATTACAGTTTTTAATAAAGAAAAAAATAATTAATTAATTTCCCAGGGTTATTTAAGGTTCTTTGAACTTTGAGGAAGTCAGAAATGCATATGGGTTTGTATCAAACTTTACATTAATTATTTAAAATTTGTATAATCTATATCATTCAGTTGATTTTTAGAGCGACAGAGCGCAGACTTTGTTTACTCACTGAAAAAAACGAACACTAAGAATAATGGCGGCTGGAACGTTATTACCGAATGCACATTTTTACAGTTTGTTAGTTAATGAAATAAAGTTTATGTTCACCTTGTTTTCTGATGAATTAAAAGATGGTGCTGTTTCTAGTGTTCTATATTTATAGTTGAGGTGTAATGTAGTTAAATTTTAAAAGTAAACGCTCTCACCCAATGAATTTTCAAGTACTTTACTGTTGTTACAACGTAAAAGGTTGCAGGCAAACTACCCCTTCCTCTTAACCGATCTTCACCAAAATCGAAAGTCTTTGAAACCTCTACAATTCAGGGAAGTATGCAAAAAATTATTCGATTCTGTTTGAATTTGCGGCTGTTATCGTTTGCCATACAAAATACGCTTGATAAAAAAACGTTGCCGGTAAACTACCCCTTCCCCTTAACCGATCTTCACCAAAAACAACAGGTCTTGAGTACTCTAGAAATCAGACCTGTATGCAAAACATTATTTGATTCTGTTTTAATTTGCGGCTGTTATCGTTTACCATAGAAAATACCCTTGTTAAGAAATCCTTACAGGTAATCTACCCCTTTCCCTTAATCGATCTTCACCAAAAACAATAGGCCTTGAGAACTCTACAATTTAGGGCTGTATGCAAATAATCTTTTGATTCTGTTTTATTTTCGGCTGTTATCGTTTGCCATAGGAAATACCCTTGTTAAAACATAAAACGTTACTGGTAAACTACCCCTTTCCCTTAACCGATCTTCACCAAAAACAGTAGGTCTTGAGTACTCTACAAATCAGGTCTGTATGCAAAATATTATTTGATTCTGTTTTAATTTGCGGCTGTTATCGTTTGCCATATAAAATACCCTTGTTAAAAAAACCGTTGCCGGTAAACTACCCCTTTCCCTCAACCGATCTTCACCAAAAACATTAGGTCGTACGCACTCTCCAAATCAGGGCTGTATGCAAAAAATTATTTGATTCTGTTTGAATTTGCGGCAGTTATCGTTTACCATAGAAAAAAAATCTACACACAGACACACACACACAGACACTTTTCGGAAAACGACTTTTTTTCATGTTTTGAGTGTAGTACAATCGGAATCTGCAATAATCTCGAACACGATATTTTTGCCATCACCATACTTCCATTTCCTTAAGGAATATGGAAGTAATTAAGAAAGTCATTCAATGTTCTTTCATAATCACACACACACTCGATTTTAGAAAGCAAATAACACAAAAAGATAACAAATTTTGTAACCAAGATAGACGCAACACACACATGTAGGTGAGTGAGCGAGACGTTACAATATATATATATATATATATATCGTACTTAGCGCTCCCTAGTTTGTTCAACTCACGCTTGATTTTACCCAGGGTACGTTCATCAAATTTGATGAACTTATATATGTACATCTTTAGGAGATGAAGTTACGGTGACGAAGTTATAGGGTGTCAGCGTGCGAAAAACTTATACAAAACTTTATACATCGTATTTTTGCTGTACGCTGAAGCATCACAACCTGATCGAAATACACACATGTATATAATGAAATATGGATAGTTAGTCGGCCATATTGGTATTTCTAATAAATTATTCTATTAAATTTTTAACATGTGTACAAAAGACAGACACTACAGAGAAGTGTGTTTTTACCATGTTTTTACTCTGTCTGTTTAGTTGGTGCAACGAAAAAAAGGTGCCATTAGTTTTAGTTCGCGCTGCTTTTAGTGTGTTCACGGTAATTTGCTTTCGATTGTTGAGGTGTGTGGGACAGAATTTTGTTGTTCGTATTGAAGTGTTTGCGATGGCAAGTCGAAGTAAAAAGATGTTGGAGGCGCCAGGAATAATAATGAAAGGTAAGATGATCATTTATTTAGTGTATGTTGTCCGTTGTTTGTAGCAAATTAGGTGTTAGGTTATGTTTGCATGTCTAGATTACTTTGTCGAACACGTACCTGTTATAGACCCAACTATGCCTAATATCACTGTGTTCTGCCCAAAGTTTAATAATGGAGCAAATTAGCATTCTAATTTAATTAATACAATATACCTAGGCTAACACAAGATGGTAGGCCTTACCATAATATATTTAATTTGTACTCTGCTCGTATTTAACTAGTTACATATTTTATTTAATTTTTCAGTCCCGCTATATTACTCTAAATATACTTTCAAATTCAGGATTTTTCAGAGAAACGTAATTAATTAAATAAGATATGACTTAATAAGTTAAGGTTAATTTTAAGATCTAATATAACAAAATTTATAATATTGGCCTATGGCTACTGTATCCTCACGAAAGCAAACTGTTGTAATTTTTTGTACACATAGTTACTTTTATAACATCGAGTCCATTAAATTGTAATTTATTTGACATAATTTTTTTTTTAAAACAGCTCCGCTTAAAAAATTAAGGACTAACATTTGTCACGTGAAAGAAAAAGTGAAAAGAGAATTTGAACTGTGACTTCTTTAATTTTTGACTTAAACATGCATTTTAATCTCCATTAAATTTTTTAATAAAATTGTGCTGTTTTTAAATTTTATAATATTAACTTGCAGACAGAAAAGGTTTTGCTGGTGACTATAGAAAGCATCGTTCTTTTATCTTATGTAAAATTTATTATTGCATGCAAGTCTGATTAAAGCTCACTAAACTAAAATTATCACTGCTTACAGCAGGTTCTTAAACCCGATAATTAATGTAGGCCTATAGTTATTTGTATTTAATGTCTTATCTGTGTGACAGGACAAATCAGGGGAACAGATATTTTAATAATTTTAAAAAGTTTTAATCCATCCAGTGTTCAACCTTTGGGGAACCTCTTTTAACCAACATGCATAAACAATAAACATAAACAATGCATAACAACATAACCCAACAGCTGGACCTATGTAATTTCTCACCGTCTACACAGTCAATATGGCGCTCATTCACCATTGCATGCGTTCTTATGGGAGTAAAAAATTTAATTTTTTGTCTCCGTAAATAGGCTCGACCGCCGTTTAAAATTATTTTACTCGTGTTTATATAACATAGAAGAATGGAAAAAAAATATATCAGCGCAATATCAGCATTGATGAGAATTTTCATAATTACCTGTGAGGGCACTGACTGCAATTTAATTAAATAATTTTTCTTTATTACAGATACTCCTGTAAGTCTGACAATTACTTTGTCTACTCTAAAAAAATTCCATTTATTACTTTTATGGTGATTCATGTATGAACATTACATAATTTTATTTTTCTTACAGATGTAAGACGGGCTCTGTTTTGTGAAATTTACGTGATCGATTTTCAAATGATTGCACATATTACACAGAACTTGATTTACCACACACAAGTTTCTGATGTGACTGATCAAGAGTTGGTAAGTTTGAGTGGTAGATTAGGCCTGAAATTTATGCTAAATTTTGTTCGTAAATTCCGCCTAAATTTTTTGGCAGTAATTTAATCTGTGGCTTTGTTATGAAGTATAAAATGTCTGAAGAAAAGAACTAAGCCTTGAGTTCCTACTCAGTACACCCATTAGCCTATAGAAATATTAGCTAGACTGTGTACGTTTTCAATTATAAAAAGAAAATAGGCCTACCTATATTTGTGTAATGTATCCAATTTGCAAGTCATTTTATTCGTAAAATGTGGTCCTACCTAACACAAGATGGTAGGCCTTATCATAATATATTTAATTTGAACTCTGCTCGTATTTAACTAGTTACATATTTTATTTAATTCTTCAGTCTAGCTATATTACTCTAAATATACTTTCAAATTCAGCATTTTTCAGAGAAACGTAATTACTTAATAAGATATGACTTAGTAAGTTAAGGTGAATTTTAAGACCTAATATAACAAAATTTATAATATAGGCCTATGGCTACTGTATCCTCACTGAAGCAAACTGTTGTAATTTTTTGTATACATAGTTACTTTCATACCATTGAGTCCATTAAATTGTAATATATTTGTCATAAAAATTTTGTTTTAACACAGCTCTGCTTCAAAAATTAAGGGCTAACATTTGTCAGGTAAAAGAAAGAGTGAAAAGAGAATTTGAACTGTGACTTCTTAAATTTTTGACTTAAACATGCATTTTAATCTCGATTAAATTTTTTAATAAAGTTGTGCTGTTTTTAAATTTTATAATATTAACTTGCAGACAGAAAAGGTTTTGCTGGTGACTAAAGAAAGCATCGTTCTTTTATCTTATGTAAAATTTATTATTACATGCAAGTCTGATTAAAGCTCACTAAACTAAAATTATCACTGCTTACAGCAGCAGGTTCTTAAACCCGATAATTTATGTCGGCCAATAGTGTTATTTTTATTTAATGTCTTATTATCTGTATTTATAATCTGTAACTTAATGTGTAGAATTGTATTTATATTGTTTAACCTCCTAAATGATACTCAATTAATATCACATGAAATTTAAAAAAATGTATATCTTAATATTCTAAAAAATTTTATGGGGTGTGTTATACTTAATAGTAGATTTAAATGATACAGAGTATGAATGAATTATCCGTAATATATTTGCTAGTTATAATCAGGATTATATTATTCAATGTTAATCATTTGAACAGATTTTTGTTTTTCGAGTTTGTATCATTATATTAGAAATCTTTTTCAGGAATCTTCAGTGCAGGGATGTAACCAACCAGTAGTGCTAGTTGAACAACAAGAGGATCTGCAGTATGTAAGTTTGTTTTTAACTTTTAGAATTGAGTTCATTTAAATTAAAATAGATTACTATAAAATAACTACTAGATTATGCTGTAAATTTAATTTTTTTAGAAAATTACACAAAATTCATTAACTTTTTGTAAATTCATAGTGCTAACCTACAAATATTGTGCCAGGTTAAGAAAATAAATTATTTTCTTTATTATTAGCTTAATATTCTTAATTATTAAGTTAGTGAAAAATTATGTATGAGTTTTGTAATGATCTTTCATGTTTCTCCTGAACTTTCCAGAATTGACTGGGAAAAAATGACTATTATTTCACCATCAGTAGTATTGACATCAGATGACATTGATGTTGAAAACATATCAAGTGGAGAAGGTAATATAATCAAAGCACTTTAGCCTATAGATAATTTTAAAATTATTTTTTTCTATTTGTGAGTTTTGTAACATTAGCATATTTGATTTAATGTTTGTTTCATAAGTAGTGTTAGGTTTACCTAAATTATCTTTACTTGACAAACTAGACTTGTATACTTTAAATCAATTAAGAAAATCAGCTTTGAATGTAGCACAATGAATTCATACCATATTTCATTAATGTTTAGTTTTCAAAGCATTTTTTTGTTTGTGCGTTATTTAATTCGTGTTATGGCAAAGATAATTTTCTGCATCAGGAATATCCTATTTCATTGAGCAAGCTTTATAGGAGATTTTGAAGTTTGTGATAAAATAGCCATTAATGATTGTGTTTTGTCTTGTTAGTGACAACAATATAAAGTTATTAACAGTCTTATTTAAATTTTAAATGAGAAAATTTAGTAACATAGTAGTTGGAATCATTTTTAATTAGTAGTATTATAGGGTTTCAATGCTTTCAAACCAGGGGCTTCCTTTGGAAAGTATAATCATATGATAATTTTAAGATAATTATGGTTTAAAGCTCGAAATAAGTTTGTTTATATGTTGTTTATATAAAGAGTTTTGGAAGCTGCTGGCAAAACAAAAGTTCTTAATAAAGTACATAATTAGTTTAATAACGTTATTTCCTATAATATTGCAATATTTCATTTAGTAATTTGCACTTTTGTTGATACTAGCAATGATAATTATTTTTCTCTGTTAGCTAAAATTCTTTCTTTGTTACAGAGTCCATCGTTATAGAACCTCTTATAGTATCGCCAGATGGTTGTGCAAGATTTATAAGTGTGGAGGTAAATTTCTCCTTATAGAACTGCTGTATTCTTATATAGTTAACTCTCTCTCTCTCTCTCTCTCTCTCTCTCTCTCTCTCTCTCTCTCTCTCTCTCTCTCTCTCTCTCTTCGCTGTGTGTGTGTGCGCGCGACCGCGCGCGAGAGAGAGAGAGAGAGAGAGAGAGAGGTGAAATATTAATGCACCATATTAGAAAGGTATAGTTTAGTGTAACTTGAAGATTTCGTTTTGTTGTAAACATACCAGTCTAGTTTTTCTATTTGTAGTTTATGCTATTTTTTTTTAATAATTTGAACTAATTGAACCCCTAATCAATCCTACACTCCCTCGCAGAAAAACCTATATATAGTTCATTATATTGTCATCTGAGTTTAGTTATGTTTGATGTAATAAATAAAATGTTTATTTCATCAAAGGTGTTTTTACTTTTTGTAATTATGTTCTTGTAAATAAATATTCTATGTACTTTATTAATGTAATCTTATAGTTACTGATGAAGTAACAAAGCCCAAATGTCTGTGTGGTATTTTTGTTGTAATAATATTTGTCTGATATGTATTATTTTTGCAATGTTTTTATGTATCTTCTCTGAAGAAATATATTATTCTTAATATTTATGAATTATTGATACCATAGAATTGAAACTGTTTTGTATAAATTTTGTAATAAAAATCAATGTACTTGTAAGTCATTTTTTATCAATAACCTAGTGAAAATAACATTCCTTGTGCAATGCAAGTAGGCCTACCAAATACCTACCAAAAATGTATATCCCCAATTTTTGATATAATATTTGATTTTTGTTGCCACCAGAATTTTACTTTGATTTTACTTTCATGTTCCATAAGGAAATGGAAGTATGGTGATGGGAAAAAAAATTATGTTACAGATTTTTGCAGATTCTGATTGTACTACCCTCAAAACATGAAAAAAAGTAATTTTTCGAAAAGTGTCTGTGTGTCTGTCTAGATTTTTTATGGCAAACGATAAGAGCCGCAAATTCAAACAGAATCAAATAATTTTTCAATACAGCCCTGAATTGTAGAGTATTCAAGACCTATTGTTTTTTGTGAAGATCGGTTAAGATAAAGGGGTAGTTTACCTGCAATATTTTATGTTGTAACAAGAGAAATTTTTTCATGACGAACGATAACTGCCGTAAATTCAAACAGAATCAGATATTTTTTTACATATGTGCCCGAGTTATAGAGGACTCAAGGCCTATTGATTTTGGTGAAGATCGGTTACGAGGAAAGGGTAGTTTACCAGAAACATTTTTTGTTATAACGTAATAGTTTACCTGGTAATTTTTTTTATTTATGTACTACGTTATTGGCAACAAAGAAGCAGTTTGTTTTTAAAATTTCTTCCCGGCCTGTTTGGCCATAGACCAATGTTTTCTGCAAAACCAGACGTTTCGGCAGTGCTATCGACTTCCATCATCAGTGAAAATCAAGTGCGATAACGTGAGGTGGTATACGTTAGTGACCACAGTAAGTGGCTGAAGCAGTAAGTAGAAAGAAGTAGTTTCAATGGAAATATTTCATTTCGAAAATGATTTTAAATATAAATCTTAGATCATGGAAGTCGTGTATGATTCTCCATACCAATATTTTGTCCTTAAGTGTGCTATTAAGTATTATGAATCTTCTTCTCCATGTCAAGGTATAGGATTACAGCCTGTTCTGCCTTCACTGAAGGCATCTCTTTTCCTTGCCCTACCTATATCTCGTCTTCCATGAGGTCTGTATCTTATTACTTGTTTAGGTAGTCTCATGTTTTCCATTCTCTTGATATCCTGCCTCTAATTTATTTGTCCTTCCCTTATTCTGCCGGCTATAGAATATACATTTAACTTGGTTCTTATATTTTCATTCCATATTAGATATCTAAGGGTTTGTATTATGAATACTCGACACAATATTTTTCTTGTTAGATTCGAAGTTTAAATAATTTTCTCTTAAAAAGTGTCTATGAACATACAAAAATTTGACAGATATTTTTGTCACAAAAAACTTTTATGATACATTGTGTATAAATACACATATAAAGGTATTTTTGCCACAAAAAACTTTTATGATATATTGTGTATAAATACACATATAAAGGTATACAATACATTTGATTTGTTTAACAGTCATTATAAGACAGTATTACCATATAGGGGAGAGCAGAGAGACATAAGTTGATACTTTGTACTTCTTCAAGTGTCCCTTAGTCGCAGCACCTCTGCAACTGTATAACGTTTTTGTTGTAGCTTGTAGTACGTGCTCCTCCAGTCTGATTATAGCAGTGTACAGTATAATGAGTCTTTCTTCCCTTTTGTATTTTAGAACGTGTAAAGCAACCTTTTTATCACTAATTTGCTATGGGTGTTTACAGCTATGTACTTTGTTGGATCCATGGTAAGTGTACAATTGAATCGTACTAATACAAAAGCAATGTGGCAGCATGAGGGCAAGTTATGTTTCTCTATAACTTTTAAAAGAAAACTAATTCATAACCTAACAGATCTCAGAATTAATTATGTGTCAGTTACTTGTGATCCTATAATAAAGATTACATGTTTATTAAATCCTAAAAAATTAAAATTTTGAAATGATAAAAGCAATAATGGCTCCTTTTTATGCGGCCTAGGAAATTTAGGAGATAGAATAGGTAGAGTATCGACACACACACTAAAGGTAGAGTGGCCAGCAGCACTACACTTCAGCCACTAATTTTAAAATTAAAGGTGTACCTTCAATTTCACCAGAAGAAAAGGGATATGTTGGCACAATGTAAGTAAAACATTTTGTTCTGTTTTCTTTTTTTCATATTTGGTTCAAACGTACAAGTGAAAAACTTTCTGGGGCAATGTAGCTCACAAACCCTACAATGACTCGGCGTTTTCCACAACTTGTATTTAGGAAAGAACAAAAAGAAAAATCAGATTTCTGTGTTATGATCTGCACTATTCTGTTAGTTATTATGGTTTGTACCCTAAGAATATTCGTATGTTAGCCTCCAAATACGTGTTTGCAAATAATGTCGATTTTCTGGTGAACTGGGCCGGTAAAAGATTGTTTTACTGGCTTCATGCAGCGACATTCAAGGTTGTCTTTTAGAGAGGCTGAAACAAGTTTTGCAATAACATTTAGTTTTAATAAACATAACAACATAACATAAAACTTTCTTCAATATTCGAATTCTGTGATAAGTCGCCTTCATCTTTATTGTCACAATATTTGGAATGTGAAGGAAACCAGGCAGCGTAACAACAGTGCACTGTCCCAACAAAGTTGTCAGTTTGAAGGGAAATAAACAAGTCAGTAGGGTTATGCCTTTGGAAAAGGGTGAAACCGGTGGTATTTTCATAGATGGCAGCTGGAAACCACCACTTATCGTTATCCCCAGAGTGTTATGTAGATATCACTTTGATTATTTATGGACCAGCAGGTTGTATTGGAGTAGCACATCCATCAAGATAAATTACAGCCTCTCTTTTTTTATTATTTATGAAACAGTTTATACCTCATACCCGTTACAATCTGACTTCAGCCATTAGACAAGTGTTTATATGGCCTGTTTCGGTGCAGCCGCTGAGAGCAGGATGACAATAAACCCAGGTAAAACCATGACATTATATGACATACCTGGGCTAGCAAAAGATACTCTTTCAAAGGCAGCTACACTATCTAACTGACAGCAGGTTTTAGTTCAACTGGAATTTGGCCATTAAATGAAAATATATTCAGTATCGAAGAGTTTCTGTGTTCACCTGTAATTGACAGAGAGATAGGAGACAAAAGTAATTATGAAGGAAGATTAACACCAACAAAAGATTGTCAAGAGACCACAGTAGCCGGACCTCCCACGTCGGGAATAAACGAGACATCTGCTAATACCTTATCACAATTGACACCAGAATAAATTCGCCCTTATCCGAAAGCGACTGCAAAAATAAAATAAAAATGCGCTAAGAATAAAAAGTCAAATTTTCTCACTGACTCGTGTTAAAAAAGCAATTCGTATTGAAGAGGAGGCATGACAAACGGAAGAGTGATCAAAACGGAAACTAATCATGAACGATAAAACGAAGGCGATTTGTGGACTATATAGAAACGGTCAATCAAACACTCCAAGACTTAAGAAATTGTTACAAATTAGTGGATAGCGTAACTTTTGTTATTTCAGAGGATTCTCGCTAGAGATTACCGGTAACTGCAAGAGGAACCCGCGCTGATATTGTCTAAGTGTGTTTAAAGTCCTCGGCAATGTGGAATGCTATTCAGTCTAAATTTGCAAGCCCATGAGATCCCATTAAGGAGGAGGAGATGGTGATTTTTCTACAAACTTACTGCACCTCGGTGACGGCAGTGTTCCTAATGACTATAGCTTCACAGAAATTGACGAAAAACTGGGACATAGTAAATAGTACAACTGTATTAATTGCTAAAATCTGTGCAAAACGTCAAGTGTTTACTTGATAAAAATTACAAGTGGTTATTCCCAAAGAATCGAATCTGTGAAGGAAAATAATGATACTAGTTTGGAAAAATTTTCTGGGGATAATAAAAGGTACGAAGAATCTATTAACACCGTATTTAATATTGAAAATATAGTGTACCATCTCCAAGAATTTTTGAATTCTTTAAATCAATCTTGCATTCCGCCACAACGGTTCATTCTGAAGGTTGGCACTCCAACAATGTTGTTGAAAAGTTTACATCCTCCGAACGTTTGCATAATACAAATTGCAGGTGACATACGCGAATTTCTGTGTCAAGTAGGTAATAGCGTTATTATCGACTCAAAAGCCCTCTTCACAGACACATTCGAATTAGTAGGCTACTGGTTGTTATTATTACCTGTTCAAGCCTACCTGGTGTAATTACCAACTTATAAATTTTAACATTCTTTGCTTTAGTACACACTTGAAGGAAATTAACAGTTTCGAAATTACATCCGTTGAATTTACATTATTTTCATTAAACCTACTTAATATGTAGTAGTGGACGATAAGCTTTTCCAGGTTTTACTACTAACCTACTTGACCTACAACGGTCTGTTCTCCTACACTCAGTGCCTCTGTCTTTAATCACTGCTTTTTTTACATAATAATTTTCTCATTCCTGCATAGAATTTACCCGCTCGCACAGAAGGCAACAGAATTTAGTGAATCCAAGCTGCAATCGAAGTAAAACTACGTTACTTTCACATCTCCTGTAATTAACCTGTGAGAGTCAGGGCCGCATTTACGCGCAGGCTATCTAGGCTGCAGCCTGTGGGCCCGCACCACACAAAAAAACTGTTTACAAATTTTAATTTTGAATAGACTAAAATAAAAAATGTCTTTGTTTTAATACCGTGGTGCGGCCCCTCTTATAATCATAAAAGACGTCGACGCAGTTATTTCGTGTGGATTAATTCGGCTGAACTCTTCAGTGGTCAACTGATATGAGTGAGTCAGCATTCAGGAAACTCGATCGCTTGGCGTCACGTGGGAACTGGAGGCGGTTTCTCTTGGACCTGCTTTAAGTGAAAATGTTTGCTTGGAAAATGACATTGGATTGTGGCCGGAGTTTATGACACAAGGTAATATAGATTACTGCATAAAAATGGGCGCCACAGCACTTCAAAATTGTGACGGTGATCTATTTGACTGTAAATCTGTACACAGTATTTTGGGATGATATCTTGGGACAAGTAAACAAAACTAGTGAAACTCTGCAGAACACTAGATTGGACGTGAACACAGCCGCCTCAGCACTGACATCGCTATCAAGCTTCATAGGAACAAAACGTGATAGCTTTGAAGAATATGAGGTGAAAGCCGCTGAGTTAACTGATTGCACTGAATATGAGAGTGAAACATGGCGCAACCGCAAAATAAACGTGCGTTTGGCACCTCTCGATTATTTCCCAGTCCAAGCACCAGAAGGTTAAGCCGACCCCATCAGAAAAATTTCGAACCCAGAGTTTCCTTCCTGTCATAGATCAATTTGAATCTTCATTGCGGCAGAGCTTGAGGCATACAAACTAGTTGATACCCGTTTTGGGTTTGTCAGCAAGTTGGATACACTTACCAATGAAGAGATAATTGCAGCAGCTCAAAACTTAGTAGAAACATATAACAATGACTTAGACGATCAATTGGGAAATGAACTGGTTCAGTTCAAGGCGTTTCACCATGAGTTTCAAAAAGATGATGAGGAAAATGAAAAAGTCAGTCAGTTGAGGTGGATGTATAAACTCCTCCTAGAAAGAAACGTCAAAGATTGTTTTCCTAATATCGAGGTCGCTCTAAGAATGCACCTGTCACTTATGGTCACTAAGTGCAGTGGAGAAAGTTCATTTTCAAAATTGAAGTTGATCAAAAACAGGCTTCGAACCTCCATGTTAGAAGACAGGCTCAACGTTTTGGCTTTGCTCAGCAGTGAGATTTTAAGACAACTAATTTATGAAGATATTATAAGTAGATTAATTAGTATGAAGTGTAGGCGCAAACCAATTAGCCACTAAGCCATTTCCAAGTTAAGTTATATGTAATAACTACAATTTAGTAGTAAATTGTACACACAGTAATTTCATACATATTAGTGTCATAGTATTGTATAGTACTGTAATATTACTCTACTCACTACTGTAGTAATGTAACTTACTGTAGTATAGTATCATCTTTTAACACACTGCTAATAAATTCATTTCACACCCAAACTTTGTGTTCTTTTTTTAATATAGTTGTTCATAGCAATATTAATAAATCGTGTTGAATATCTTAATGATTTTCAATTCTTTTCATTTTTATGTCATCAATTCATTAACTTCTAAACACTGTACAGTAACATTTTCTACAATTTAGTAATAAACTTTAAATGTTTCTGTTTAGGTTTTTAGTTAGAAAATTGCTCTAAAATTCGATTTTTGCAGGTTAATTTTCAAAAAATTTCCGGACCCTCCGTTTTACTGTGGGGTATGGAATACTCCCCAGACCCCCGGTAGAGCCTGCACCACGGGTTAAGCCTAGGGGTCTACAGATCCTAAATACGGCCCTGGTGAGAGTCTATAAAAAACTAATTTACCAAAAACTGCTTGGTAATTTTCAGTTACCAAAAAGTGAGGCTGGTAGAGAAATTCTGACTTTATATTCGGAATCATCACTCAAAAATACACAAAACTTACTAAAAATTGTATATGTAACAATATCACTGTTGACCAGTATTATCTGTTATGTCTATCTTTTTGTACGTTTTATCATTTAGTTTCTTTTTTTAGTATGGGTGTGGACAGGCCGTTTTTTAAATTCCATTTTTAACGGACTGGAGTGAAAAGTACAAGTGTATCTAGCTTGTGTACAGTGAAAGCAAGTTAATATTTAGATTATATAATGAAAAACAATAAGGGTGGGAAGGATTGACTTTTTTGTAAACAGAAATTAATTATTTAATTATAAAAATTATGTATACAGATAATTATGGAATTATTAAAAATGGAGTAAAATCAATAGGTTAAAAAAGTTTGTAGAAGTCTTGAGAGGAGGGAACGTTAAAAAACTGTTTATGTTATGAATGCTTAAGCCTACAAATCGTGATAGTTATTATTATTATATTCTTACTATAAAACAACATTTGTATTATTTTAATACAGACAGGAGTGAATACAGCCTTCGAATGAATTAGTAGTACGAACACGTCAGCCTGCCAACAGATATTAGATCTGTATATTTATATGTGTCACCCAAAACAGTAGTACTTTTTGTAAACATTGACTGTTGTGTCATTACGACATTAAGAACGTTGTTGGCGTGAATTTGATTAATGAGACAGATTTCTTTATCTCTGCCCTTGTTTCTCTCTGTCAGTTTCTCTCCCCCCCCTCTCTCTCTCTCTCTCTCTCTCTCTCTCTCTCTCTCTCTCTCTCTCTCTCTCTCTCTCGCACACACACACACGCGCGCGCGCGCATGCACGCGATCGCCAACTCATAGAGTTTCTTTTTTTTCTTGTCAAAATTTCAGTGTTACACACAACCCCTCACTGTCCTTTTCCTGCCCCCCCTCGCATTTTGTTAACTTCTCCATCAAATCCTAATCTATACGTCAAATTAGATCGAATCTAGACACATTTTGTAATAGTTTAATCGATTTGCCTAAACCAGAAAAATTATTGGGTCACTTGTGTGAAAGAAGAAACTTAAATTTATTTACCTTCTAACAATTCCCCCTAAATAAAATGGAAATCCCCAAATTCAAATTTCGAAGCCACCTGTTGTAGATAAAACGGTATTTCTCTTGGATACATACGTTTAGTCTCATACAAACCTTTTTGTGTGTGTTACCATCAGCACCGACACACCTGTACAGGCTTCTCCATATTTTTCTACACCTGTCCAAATATGACTATACTGATTACAATAGTAATTTCTTCTGGGGTTTGTTTATGACCGTAAGATATGTCTTTATAGTTCCTTTTAAATACCATTATTTTCTGCTCATTCGTACAAAACGTTTAATTGTTGAATGTGCCAATTCTGATAAACTTTGCCAAACCCAAATATTAATGTTATACGGCGTCACCTTATTATGTATCAAACAAAATTAGAACAAATCACTGTTATTTTAGCAGTAGCTTTTTTAAGGAGCCCAGAGTAGGCCTACTAGTAGGCCTATACACACACATTTGAAGGATCAGTATTTTGTCTTGGAGTTCATCTCCCAGCTGAGATACTCATATTTTTAGGGACCAGGAACTCGCATTTGACATTCTATCATCAGCTACATAATGTAAATCCACTTACGTGTAAATCCTAGATAAATGTACAATCCTATGCTCTAAAAGCCTAAGCTATGGTACCCACAATCATCTACGTTTTACTAAAATAATGGTTGCAAGTTAAATTTTTTAATTCATGTTGATGCTTTTGTCTCGAAGAAACCAGGTAAATTAATCTGCTTTTCGTATCCGGCCGGCGATGGTGTGCTCCCACTTACGAACAGTGGCACTTGCAACTCGTTTCACTTGCGAACACTCAAGTAGATAAGACACGTAATTAATTTTTGATACGTGAGAGTACGTCCCACTTGCGAACACACAAACAACGATGTATGTACATCCACTCTGTACATGAGGGGGGATTATCTGTTTATACGTGAAGTTGTGAAATTGTTGAAGTTGCGCTTCTTAACGAAAGATGAAAACAGTACAATTTACATTTTCTCCTGTACAAGTACAAAAAACCAATTTAAAAACTGATATCGCCTGTCATAACAGCTGACGTAAGGCATCTATATTGTCTTCTAACTTCGAAATTCTTTTGTTTTTTATTATTTTTAAATTTGTATTTAATTTAACTTTTATTAATTATTTTTATGATTTCAATTATTTTTTAATGATTCAATTGTGTTCATAGGCGTGCGCAGGACTTTGCTATTGTGGGTGCCAACGATGAAAATGCCGCCTTCTGCCCTTGCCCTTCACGGAGGCAGGTTACCTTAAGCCTTTACCCCATGTACCCGGGAGAAAGCCAGTTAATAAAGGAAATCTTACGAAAAAGTTAGAAGGTCCCAAAGTTTGCGTGAAACAAAAAGTCTATATATCACATTACTGCTTTAATTTTCGATGCTAGGATAAGATATGTCTTAAAAACTACTTTAAAAACTACAATTAAATATTAAGACTTTGATTATAATTTGCATAAAACGTCTTTACTAGTTAATTATTTACTTTTTTATCTTATAAAAGCAGAGTAAAGAGTTTGAATAATAGGGAAGAAAATTCGATTAAAAGAAATTAATTAAGAAAAACGTTTGGTAATCAGCTTTATTAGAATAATGGTTTCAATATACTAATAGACTCTGACTTTTAATCAATCTATTTACATTATATAAACAATATAGAAATATAATAATTTGAAAGATAAAAACTGTATAATTTGAATATTTTGTTTTACTGATTACTAATATGAGAACAAAGTAAAAATATATAAGTATTTAGGTAATAAAGGTCAAAGATGATACAAATCTAATAAAACAATTATAATGCCATTCTTCTCTCAAATGGTACAATTTTTTTAAATTCTTTTATGATACTCTCATCATCCGCATTCACAGCAAGCTCTTGTTCGATGAATGGAACCATGAGGTTTTCTAGACGGTCTTGCAGCATCGTTGAGCGAAGTTTAGATTTTACAATAGCGAGCTTTGAAAAACTTCCCTCACAAGTGCAGCTTGTGACGGGAATGGTAACGAATTTGGTCATTAGCAGTTTGAAATTTACAAATGTTAACTCCCTGTTATGCTTAGATAGCCACTCTAACCAATCAACAGCTTTTTTAGCAGGAAATTTGTCACTTTTTTAGTTTTTAAAATTCTAATTTCGGCTTCCAACTCTGAAGCATTTAAGCCAAACTGAGCAGAGAGATATTTATAGTCATTTGAGTGTAGGTTATAATCACCTAAGCCCAGTGTTATGTCATTTTGTCCAAAATGGGATAAAATACAAAGAATTTTATTTCATCTTCATTATTCATATCTTGAACAACAAATGCATTGCCAGAGTTATTATCCTATCTTACCGAAATTTTGCGCTTTCTTGGAGCAGGAATTTCAACGCCCAGTCGGTTGCAAGTATCTACTGATCTTGAATAAATGTTATCAAATATAGCAGCTTCAATTCTCAGTTCTTCTAAAGCGATTGCTAAACTAGAAACTTCGTCCATGGCTTGGCAAAGATCGATGTCGTAGGACTGGAGAGTTTGGCTTACTTTTACTACTAGTTGTAAAATTGGATTCATAATTTTTAAACAAATTATAAAATCTAAGGACACGATTTGGTGCAAAATTCCTTTGCATTTAGCTCTTGCTTTTGAATCAGATGCATCTTCGATTATTTCTTTAAAAGCTTGCAGAATAGCATTAAGCTGAGCATGCGCCACAGAGACAGCTTCAGACCGACAAGCCCAACGGGTTTCGGATAGTGATTTCAGTGTTTTCAACTTGGTATTTGTTGTTTTTACAATGCCCTCGAATACCGCATGCCTTTTCGGACTTCCTTCAATAAAACTATAAATTAGCTGAATCACACCAAAAAAGTCGAGCGAGCAGTTTTGTAGACGGTGTAATTAAAACGGTAACTGATATGAGTTCTAGGAAGGCTGTAAGCATGGACAAAGGGGAACAGACTCAACATACACAAAGTGTCTGTACTCCGTTGTTGTTGATGTTGTTACACAAGGAATCTTATCGCAAAGCGACACTATGTTATCGCTTGCTTACTCACCAGTACACTGCACACTCACACTCACAGTATAGTAGCCGCGCTCAAAGCGTTTCCAGGCGGAACGCTTTGATTTTCACTCAAAGGAAACCAGATGGTCTTGTCCCTAGTGTCACTCAAAACAAGCTGACAATCTTGCCAAGTTCTTCTCCAACCTATAGTGAAACTTAGCGTGAAATGATTCTCCTCTTCAATGTTATTATTATTATACGTATGATTAATTCATGTAATAATAATAATAATAATAATAATAATAATACAACACATTTCCTCCAGTATTCGGCATCTATGTTCTCAGTACAGTTCCTTAGGGCTTCACAGACACTTGCACTTAACTGAGGAGTTATGTTGCTCTTCCTGACGTTAGACTTTAACCGTGCCCAGACTAATTCGATTGGATTTAATATGCAGTAATAAGGGGGAAGTCGTAACACTTCATGACCTGCCTTTCGAGCCATCTCATCAACTGCGTACATTTTGTTTATATTCGCCGCTTTTATTCTTTCGAGCAAGATTAATTTAATGGGGACTGGGTCCGGTACTGGTAAATCAAATTTCTTCATAAATTCAATAATTTCGGACTTGTTTGACGATTTAGTTGGGATTTTGATAAGTTGTCTAAAACTATGACATACTTCCTGTCTTTTGAAAGATTTTGCAGTAACAAATTTTTAAACCAATTCTCAAAAACTGTAGCATTCATCTCATCGTGGCTGTCAGCTTTAGCATCTGAAATATTTTTGGCAGACAAATAAAGACAATTAGGAGCCCACCCCTCAGCTCCACCAGCATGTAGCACCATGATGCGCTTCCCTCTAGATACAGGGACGTTAATAGCGCAGCCACATGTTCCATCATCCCATCCCTTCTTCACGGTGTCATGTGTATCGAACCAAGTTTCGTCTAGATACACAACATCATAACCCTGTGAACGCAGTTGGTGTAGTCTATGGAGGTATTTGTATCTCCAAGACACAATTCCTGATGACTCCATTATAACACGCCTCTTATTAAGTGTCCGAAATCGAAAGCCGAGCTTCTTCACAAGGGATCTTAGCATTGTTTCTTTATAAGGAAAACTTGAAATGTTCTGAAGATGCTGGAGTAGTTCGGAAATTGTGGGTGGCTGTCCTTTCTTGTAAAATTTGTAAATTTCTTGGCGGATAATGTCGCAAACAAAATTATCAATTTTATTAAAACGCGCTCTTTTGTTACCTGGCTTCTTGGGAATCACGGGACCTCTAGAAACAATTTTACGAACAGTCGGGCGGCTTAATTTCACAATTTTGGCTGTTTCAGCAATTGAACCCTTACCCACTTTGTTATTTACAACATATTCATGCACGTAACACACTATAGTTTGGCTCTGTTTCGAAATTGTTCTAATCGAATTTTTGATTAGCCTACTAGTGCCTGGAGTGGCCGAGATTTCCCCGTCGTTCGAAAACTCCCCATTATTGTCACTTACATCACCACTATCACTGTTGCTAACTACATCAACAACGATTTCTTCACTATCACTATGACGATGACTCCCTTCTTCATTATCAGCGTGCTGAGGATATGGTTGTTCTCTCTCCCAAGGTCTCCACATTTTAAACACGTGAACACGGAACAACACGGAACACAAACACGGAACCGAAAGTTACAACTATAAATAAAGTAAAGCAGTATTACTGTGATATTTAAATATAAATATACTATGTAAAATACTATGTGCTGTAAGAAGGTAACAAATTAATAATAATTCCTAAAGCAGTGGTTTCTTTGGCAACGGACTCGAAATTCAGACAAGCGGGCACTTCCGATGTCGCGCAAAGACTGGTCCACATTTCATTCAAGTTCAAAATACGTTTGGCATCATTGGAGATGTTTCAGAAGCGGCTAGCTTTGTTCACAGCTGTCAGCAGCAGGGCGTGCCTTCGCTAATTGGGCTATTTAACTGTTCTTTGATGCCGCCTGGAAACACATTCAGCGAGGCTACTATACCTAAAGCCGCGTCCAGACGTACGAACTGCACGGTGTGCACACCGTGCGCGTACATGAAATTCCCCCGTCTGGACAGCGCGACATACACGTTGCAAACGGTGCGCGCACCGTTCGCACACCGTGCGTCACGATCCAGATTTTGTCGGTTTTTCCCGCGAACACAAAGCGGTTCGTGCGTCATGTGTGGACAGGTAGTTGATGTCTGGACAGTGCGGCGCACACATACCGTTCCCCCTCGCGAACTAATTTGTGTTTTCTTTCTATTGTTTTTCTTTCTAGTTTCTTTTTAGTGTTATGGAGTGGTCAGAAGATAAAGTTCTCGAGTTGATCGAAATTGATAAACAATATCCATTATTGTGGAAACCTTCAGATCCACAACATTTTAATAAAATAAAAAAAGTGACGCGTGGAAGGACATTGGTGATAAGATGTCGCGGCCTGCGGAGGAGTGTAAAAAGAAAATGATTTATTTACTTTCATCTTACAGAAGAGAGAAGGGGAAAGTAAAGAATTCCACAGGAACTGGAACACGTAAATTTCTTTTTGTAAACTAGTACCTTTCATTTTATTTTCATTTATTTAAGTATCAATCTATAAATACTAGGTTCGTTTTATATTGTTTCCGATATTTTCCGGCATTTTATTTTTATTTACCTAGCTATGTGTCTATCTATAAATAATACTGACAGCTACATAGGTACTTGATTTAATCTTTTCATTTTGAATTATTTTGCTTTGCATTGTTTACCTATTATTATTGTTATAACGATAACAAAATAATAATAACAATCATATTATTTTTCTATAGGTACTTCGCAAGTGTATACCAGCCACTGGTTTGCGTTCGAGTCGATGAAGTTCTGGTTGGTACGCCAGAATTTCTGGATCTCAGAAACTCGCACACCGTGCGCCGAAACAAAAAATTACGACGTACGGTGTGCACACGGTGCGCGCACCGTGTGCACACCGTGCGGTTCGTACGTCTGGACGCGGCTTAAGGTTTAGGCCTTAGGCGATTTTTGCGGAAAATGAGACCTAGCTCAATCGATTTGTAGGACTCTCTTTCCCCCAAATTTTGTGTTCGATCCAAATTTGGCGCCTCTCTAAAGTTTTTTGTGGGTGCCGTTGCACCCGCTGTGCGCACGCCTATGATTGTGTTTATGTTTTTATAATTCGTTAAATGCATTTTTTGTTACCAACTACTTTTACCAAGTTACAATTTTTTATAAAACGCACGCACACACACACACACACACACTTGCATAGCCGCCCCTCTCTCTCTCTCTCTCTCTCTCTCTCTCTCTCTCTCTCTCTCTCTCTCTCTCTCTCTCTCTCTCTCTGTCTCTCTCTCTCTCTCTCTCTCTCTCTCTCTCTCTCTCTCTCTCTCTCTCTCTCTCTCTCTCTCTCTCTCTCTCTCCCTCTCTCTCTCACTCTAAATTAAAAAGGAACGTTGTTTTTTATTTATTTTTGTTATTCAACATGTAGAACGGACGACGTGATCTTGAGAAACATCCCAACATCAGAATCTTTTTCATATCTTTTAGTATATCCAATTCAGTATACTTTTTCGTCCTTTTCATAGCTTAAAAATTTCACTCAATCATTACATCGTGTTCTGAATAGATTTCTCTGCCTCAGATTATGAACATTTGATAATGTTTTTTATTCTTGGATGTGGTCTTCCAACGTGGCTGTTTAGTTTCTGGTGGGTGCTTGTACGGTATTATTCATTCTATGACGTCGGAAGTAGCAGTTCCGTAACTCCTGTGGCACTAATCATTGTCTAGCTACTGTTCTACGAAATAATTAAAAAATTAAATTAATCGATTTTCTCTTTCCCTATAACTTGACCATGGATATACTGCCAGCCACATTCTACATCTTTTCGAAGGAAAGCAAGTGTAGCACACATTAGGATTTTTATGCTCCCTAAGTCATTTAAATGTGTATACTCGTGCAAAGTGACTACTGCAGCTTTTGAATTTTCCATTCATGAAAAATTACTTTTAATCTTTTAAAATCTCTTTTCTATTGACTTAACCAAAAATCGGGAGCTTAGCTTGCACAACGTCTTCGCCCGGACGGAAACTACTCTCGTCGGACATTTGTGAAGTTCGTCTTGAAGAACAACATTGTCTGAATACATAAGTTCTTCCTGCACTTACTATGTTCGGTTTCTATCTCGGTATACTAATGATGATTTCAAATTACTTTTTAGTTAAAAGGGAGAGAGAGGTTTGGCTATGCGCGCGCCTGTTGTGCGTGTGTGTTTTTACCACACGCGGCGCATACAAACAGTCACCCCCATCACTCTCTCTCTCTCCCTCTGTCTCTCTCTCTCCCTGAATTAGATATTATTAAACCGTAAAGTCATTTCCTGGGTACCCAGATCACATGCTAAGTCATGACGGTGACCGAACAAATTGACGGCACTTCTAACATGTTCAGAAATCTAGGTATAACAGTTTTTATGTAAGTAGTACTTATCATTAAATACAGCAGAAGTGAAAATGATACTCTAGTCACAAATTGAATACAAAGTTTGTTAAGCGTTTTGTGAAACATAAACTGTGCAGATCTGGCTTAATGATTTGGACTACTGTTATGCTTTTACGGTGTTCGCAACTGGTATTCAAAATACTGAATTTTGTAAGATAACCATGTTGTTAAGGGTGATCGCAAGTGGGATGAATTTACGGTGTTCGCAACTGGAAGGCTACTGGTTGCAAGTGGGAAGGCCACCCTCTAATGGCAGCCTCTATGTTTTTGGTCAAAATAAGCAACAGGTCAAACCTGTTCTCTGTCATGGGCTGGATCTGTAGATGTGTGGGGCGCCTCAAACCTATGATTTACATTTCATTATGGTGTTTCTTTCATACATTTTTCGAATTCATTTTACGTTTCATCTGTTTCCCAGTATTGTCTGTAGTCTACAGTAGGTCTTACTCAGTGATTATAAATTCGACTTTTAATTTCCCTTTTGTAATTAATTAATGATGTATCAACCAGCCCTGCTCAGTCCGTCAACTTGCCTCATACGGTAGTACATTGATACACTTTACACTTCATACAAAGTATACACATCATTATTCATCTTTCATAGTTAACTCACAGCTTACCAAATGGTGCCAATGATTTGACAATGAATTAGGCTTCAAAAAAATTTAAAATTTACTTTAATGTTTAGTTCTCAAAAATAATAAAAATTAAAAACAAAAACGTTTAGGCACGCTTTTTATAATATTGTAAAGGTACATATGATCACCATACAGGTAAATACCCACATAAGATATATTTAAAATAAAGAACTAACACTGAAGAGAAGAAAGGATGAAAAGGTATAAAGAAAATTGTATTTTAATATGATTATCCAGTCAACTAAAGAAAAGTAATAATAAAAGCAACAGTTGAAAGTAGAACAAGAGACCTAGAGAGCAAAACTTATAAAATCACAGTACAATACGATTTAACTCCAATGACCCAATAGATGGTAAGTGAGAGGATACAAACACCAAATACTATAATCCCAACAAGGACCCAAGAACACCAATTATTATGATCCCACATGGACTAAGAAGACAGAAGAAGAGGATAGAAGAAAATGAAGAAAGAAGAACCAATAGTGCCAGAGCAATAAGTGTATATAAGTCAAGAAAAGTGTTTACAAAGGAGTACCTTAAAACATAGTGAAACACATAACAAACTATGACTAGTGACTTCACACTGACCTGTAAATATAGAAAGATGCTCAATAATAATGAAAGAAGAGAAATACATAATGATTGTATAAAACCTAACTAATTGTAGGGTAATAGGATCAATATAAACTCAATGCATAATACCCCAAATGACATGCTAAGTAGACCATCATTAATAGCTGATTATTCTATAAATAAACAAGATAAGAATAAGTAAGATAATAAATAATGATCAGATAAGACTATTGTGCAAATACCTGTGGGTGAAACTTGATAACTATAGCAAAATATAGAAATGACGGTAAATTTGCATGAATGCATTGTTGTCAACATACAGGGGTTCCAACTAACTTTACATATGGTACAGAACCATGTGCAAATACTAATAAGTGGTAGTAAAAGCCTGAAGTTTAGTAAGTAAATTACCATAATGAGAAAAGACATTATAGAGGTAATCCCAATACTAAATATAATTAGATTAAGAGTGTTATTAGCGCATATAAAGCGTAAATACATGGGACTGACAGAGACAACAAAAGTGTACACACACAAAACACCACAAAACCACTTTAATTTCATTATCCAGGAAAAGCCTATTGCATAGAAAGATCAAATAACTCCTGTTACTATTATTACTGGGTAATACTAATGATATAAGATGACAAGCAAGTCAGAATAAATATAAATTCAGGCAAGTGTCTGCTCACACTAACTGTAAGAAGTAAAAACACTTCAATCAAGGTAAAACCTGTATATTATAAAACTTCCAACATAAAACAACAATCACTCTTATCCTATAACGATAACTATCAAATATGAGGCATTAAAACATAAAACTAAATTAATTATATGCAAATTTTGAGAAGGACAGGGAATATCTAGGCCAATGACCAACTTAGCTAAAAACATTCAAAATAAGAAATATATACAGTGTACTCAAAATCTGAGGTGTATAAAACATATAAAAGACATTTCATAAGATTTATTTAACAAAAGAAATAATCAGAGTGGGCGAATGGTAGGAATAAATATGTAATTAAAACAATCCCAAACATAGGCCATAAGAGCTTAAAACTAAAACTGACAAATCATTGTATTAAGACAAAAATAATAATTATAATTGTCATGCAAGTACACCTAAGGTTAAAGATGATCAATGTACAGCATATACAAACCCAATAATGACAAATAAATGCTTATTGTAAATAAAATAAGTAAAAATAATAACGAAAAACTGTAATTCGTTAAAACAACACACAGACATGCCTTGTAAGGACTTAAAATAATCAGTAATGTAAATGCAAGTGCATGGTCTGGTCATATCTTTTGTAAATAGTAGTATAAGATTGTTAAATTAGTTTTAAGAAATCATGTGTAAATTATGAAAAATAGTAACGTCGGTGAAAAAGATACGTTACTATATGTACACATGCCTTTTAATAATAAATGGTTTTATAATAATTATGTTCAATACATATAGGCCTAAGTGTGTAAAACGAATTCCCTACAAGAGTTTTAAAGAGTTAATGAAGATTTGTCTTAAATTTTTTCAGAGTTACTTAATTATTAATAACTAGATTAATAAATATTAATCTATTATATTATTATATTAATTTATTAATTATTATATTAAGTTCAGATAATAATAATTTGAAGGCTACATGTTACTGAAAATAGTGATTCGTTTACAATGTCATTTCGTAAATGTACCTGAAAAAGATGGCACAGAAGATATTTACAAATAATAGATTTAGGAAAAAATATACATATATTTTATTCCGAAAATATTAGATATTTGTATTTAATCTTTTATTTTATTTTATTTTTATTTTATTGAGAATAGTTACTATTTATAGAAAACCGTAGCAAAAAATATTTGTAATAATAGTCTATCTGTATTCCTACTTTTACCGGTAATTTTTAACTACATATTATACTAATGTACAATGAAGATATACTTATTATATCTTTATTTAGTATATAGTTATTTACGCGTCAAGAAAAGAACGTGTGAAAAAAGTGATCACAACATTTTATGCCTTATAATGTTTTCTGTCATTGAATGGTTAACCCACTTTTTAATAACGACGTTGAAAAAAGTTGATTACGTCTTTCAAAGATTATTTTTACTACGGTACTGAAATTAAAAATAGCTAAGATCGTATACAGGAATAAACGTAGGCGACTGGAACCAGTAATTGTATAAACAGCCTTGACACACCAGCTGCTTTTGTAATATTGCAATTGCTTACGTTCACTAGACTTGGCAACGTTGTGACCTTGGTGACTTATATACATTTTGTGGCAACAGTGTGCATATTTTTTATCACTAGAAGTTAAACGAATTCCGTGACAAATTTGTAATGGATTTTGATAAAGGTGTGATTGGGTTGTAAGGACTAACTTAACAGGGTAATTATTATTCAATTTTTTTCAACAAACTATCTTGAAACGGATATATATTTTTACGGTTTTTTATGCTGATTACGAATATGTAAGAAGAAAATGTCTAGGCTTACACATAACTTTTATATATGGGGTCTCAAAAAGATGCAGAACTAGTGTTAAAAGTAGCGTGTTCAGGTTATGATGCTTAACTGTGATTATATATATATATATATATAAAATGAATATAATATATAAATTACATTAATTTACTTACAAACCTCTGATGATAGAGATATTTTTCAGTGATACGTGCGTCAGGTGTTTAAAAGAAAATACGAAATTACACTACTTGCAGAAGAAACAAATTGAATAACATCACAATATTTTGTATATATTACAACGGAACACAGGATGATAAGCTATGTTGTTTGTATCAGAGCACATGGATGACGAGCATTTTCTTGTTTAAATTTGTTTTATGTAATATTTTGTCTTTTAGCCGTAAGTTTTGTATTTAGAAATGGATAAGCATGTAGGGTATACCAAACTCTTCATAAAAAGGTGTTCTATATGGTCATGTATTTTTGAGTGAATTTGTGCGCGTGTGCGGGTGTGACGACGCGTGATCGCGATATCTTCCCCGGTAATTAACCGATCGACGTGAAACTTTGACAAAGAATTGTTTATGTAAATAGCTCCAAATTTTGTGTATACTATGGTTCATAACTATTTTAGAAATATGTTTTTTTAAGTGAAGAAAAACTCAATTGTAACTCTTATCAATGATAGGGTAATAAAATTCGTAGATAATTTCCATGCAGGCCTTTGCTAAATTATACAAAGTTTTTCAGGAAATTTGTATATCTGTTTGTTCCATCAATCATGTGACTTGGGCTTAACCAATCAGAATACACTAAATTCAGTAAGATTCATTCGTTGTAGAGTTAGGATGGTGACAGTTCTGCTTTAGCATCTGCAAGGGGGGTTGTGCCCGGTGAAGAGAGTTGTTCTCTTACGAACATAGAATATAAAATAAACATTGGTAATTCTTAACGAAGTTTTGCGTTAAGAACCGAGTGGGTAAAATAATTAGATAAAAATTATAATATAATATAGTCCTGTTTCGTGTTAGTTAAGATATCCGCTTAGGGAATTTAAAGACACTTCAAGATATCGTGGAAAGTGTACAATTAATACACCGCATTAATTAAAACCCATATTAACCCTGAGATTAAGAAAATATAAAGTATAAATTATAATAAAGTGTACGAGTGAAATTTATAATCATTGTGTGTGAACAATTTATGAAGACTAATTAATGTTAGCAGTCAAACATAATAAAAACGAGACTCATTGAAATATCGCCGCTGGAGCCGCCTGCCGTAGAAGAGGACGACAAGACGAAGAGGACGCCAGGACGAAGAGGACACCAGGAAGGAGTGACGCTGAAGAAGAGAACGCCATGACGGGAGCGACGAGAGAAGAGGAGGACGTTGCAGCAACCAAGTAAAATCGATTTATTTTATCGAACAATACAAACTATTATTTCTATTATCAATACATGACAATATATGATACAATATACATCTTTAAAAACTATAATTGTGTGTATAATAAATAATTTTTCATCTCCTCCATATTGACGTGTTTGTAAATTTCACACACTCACCATATCCTTATTAGTATAATCAAATTTGAACCGTTGCACTATATATATTACAACGTTATTTTTAGACACTTACTTTTGCACATATGCTCTTACTCATTTGTGCGCACTTACCCACGTCTCGAAGGTATAATCATCTTCTGCAGTATTTACCTTGATGTTCCCCGGCTGGGTCGCAGGCTTTGGTCGTTGATTGAGTGTGGATAAGGACGTGAATATCGTTATATAATTTTAATACAAGTAAAGAGTACAGAGGATTTAGTACTGGTTGTGAAATTAGTACGACTGTGTTACTAAAATCATATTCATTTGATCTATTATTTAAAATTATCATATCAATTATTATTTGTGTGGGTTAATTACTCTTTAAACCCTTATATTCGCTACAAATATAATGTAATTATAACGTGTTTAAGTCTTACCTCTTATATTCTAAGACATATTATATACAAACATAAATCATATATGACCTGAAATATTCACATAGACATAACACATACATACATAACACATAACACATATACATAACACATATATTAATATAATACGTGATTCACAAGTCTGGAATTGACTATTTATCTTGTCTTTGTAAGTGTGGTTTTTATTATATACCACTTAATAAAACAATTAATTAATTAATTAATTAATTATTAAAATTACTAATAGATACAATTTTATTACGTTTATTAATTATCTTATTAATATCTCAATTAATTAAAAATCGTCAATTTAAATAATTCTCATACTTGAATTTAATTCTCTAATAAAATATAAAATATAATACAATATGGTTCTATATTGACCATTTAATTATGAGATTAATAAATTTAACTTATATGCTCTGTTCAATTATTCTTTGAATTTATTTATTACTCATTCTGGAAAAAAAATATACTAATGATTTTGTAAACTTGTATATGGAATCTCGAGCTCCTTCCGATAGAGCTCAGGGTCATTTATAATATTAAATAAATGTCTGACTTCACCTGCATTTTTCTGCAACCATTTCACTTTCTCGTTACCGGCATCCGGACTCTCGAGTTTGTTGATCCTCTTCGGTATCACCTTCTCTGTCTCTGCGTCGTTGAAATTCCTCTCTCCGTCTCCTGGATGCTGAGTTCAGACGTGGACCTCTCGTCATGATGATGTACGGCTGGATGTACCTGCATGTGGCTCTCCCTGCGTCCTCTCGTATTCTGCTCTGGTTCCTCTCCTCTTCTTATCTTGCCCCTCGTAGATGTCTAGAAGTTCTATGCGTAATTCTTGAAGTTCATCGTGTTTACAACTTCTCGTAGATTCGATATTATCGTCTTTTAAAACAACTATTGTTTCATTAATACTTGCACCGACGTACTGCCGGTTCCATCGCACTTCAAGTTATGTAATACTGTTGAAATACATTACTCGACTTTGTAAAATTCGCGGTTGCGAGATGAGTGGATTTCACGTAGTTTACGTGAGTTCATCTCAAAAAGAGTGTGTCGCTCGCTGGGGTTTTATACTGCTGCCTCCGTCCCATTCCTGTTGGAAACTGTTTGGACAAAATTGAACAGGTTCGCGCGTCGATTTAATTGCTAATAACAACCTACGCGTCTTTCTATGAAGCGCACGCTTTCTTGTAAATATTATTTCACAAATCGTTAGGGATATTATTAATCTTTGTTTATGCAAATTATGAATATTAAGGTGTGTAAATTATGGTAGTTTTGGCAAAATTTCACACGGTGGCTGAACGGTTCCCACGATCGTTGACCAATTAGTCTTCAATGATAGCGCCAGGCGCTAGCTATGTTTTTACATATGTCGCTGATTCGTGTGACTTCTGGTTCTCGTTCATTATTTAAAATACTGTGTAAAATGTTCCACTCTCGTTTCCATAATTCAACCTGTCTGTCATTTACACCTTGTACACTAGCACGCACACGGAGACTGATACACAAGCGGCGGCATGTCGTTATGACGTCACCTTTGCCAGTTGGCGCGTGTCGGTTTCTCCCCTTCGCTACGTTTAAAAACCATTTAAGCTTCTAATTCCATATGCAGGCTCACGTACAAATATTTAAGTATTTAAAATTAAATACTACGTTTATTTCTTATATTATCTCTTATACCTAACTCTTAATTATTATTCATGTTTAATACGGTAACCAAATCACTTGTACGAATTAATAAATTATTTACCTTAAATTATCCGCCGTGTGATTTCTTGTAACTTCGTCTATTACGCGTTTCAGAGCTTATGCTCCATCATCAGATATTGAAAAGGTAAAACTATCACTCTTGCGAGACCGTTAAGTAGTAAACAATGTCAAAATTTGCATGTGAACCGTACGCGGATTTGGGTGCGCACCCGTTCAAGATTATTACATTAATTAGTTACATTATTACATTAATTATTACATTATTTTTATTACTTACATCGCATATATCTCATACGTGCGTTCGTATGTTATCATATCTCAGTCAGGGGTTGATACATATACTTATGCTAAACGTATCGTTGCAATGTATATATATATATATATATATATGTATATGTATATTGCATAACTCCGAAATCCGAGTTAAAAGCCGCACGTTGATTACGTCAATTTGTATAAGTAAAAATTCCACTTTACACAAATTTAATTAGTTAGTATAGTTTAATTTGTTTTGTTTAATTTGAAAAAATGGAAAAGTCTGTAGTGAAAAAAAAGCTGTCGACGAATTGTTGATGGTTCTCTCGCAGGAGTCCGTGGATATTCGTAGATCGCCGCAGATTCTGATTCTGCTAAAACAAACACAAGTTTTGTACTTACGGTATTTGAAGTTCAAGACGGTTGACCAATTCGTAAATAATTGAATCGGTAACTCGATCCTCATAGATCAGTATTACACGGTGCCACCTGTAAAAGTATCGCTGAAAATCTAGCTCGTGAGTGTACTGTCTAAGTAATAAAAAGTCGTCAACTCTTTTTTCTGTTATGAATTTTGATTTTCATTAACAATCTTGATAATATGCAATCGTTACTTTAAAATTTAACACAGGTTGTTTGCCTAGTCAGTCATTGACTTTACTTTTTATTTTGCTCTTAATCTCAGTGTATTGAAAACTATTTAAATTATTGAACATCAAATTTGCAGTATAATTCTTGAACCTTGGTTCATTATGTTAACAGTTCTTCAGTGGTTCCTTTGAGCCTACAAGATACAAAAACAAGAAAAAATGTCTGCGCTACTGTTTAACATTAGCAGGCGGAGTTATTTATCATAAACAATAAATATATTAAATGGCTTCATAAGTCATCACCATGGAATAAATACCGTCGACTATGGTCAACCTTACACTTGCTTTACGCATAACGAATTAATCTTTACAATAAATTTTACCTGAAACGGTTTCAAAATTATGATCCTATAGTCGTAACATTGACTGTGATCAACATTGGATTGCCTCTAGGCATACTGATTCAAACATTTAGAAATAAAATTAACATCGAACGTTTATACAATCATGAACATGGATATTAAATTGACTATTGTCAATATGAGCACAACTTCAGGCATACTGAATGGCAGTAAAAATATAAAATATCCCAAAATATCGGGTATCAGCCTAATCGTTACATCAGTATTTAAGGAATAATTCACTTAATGTTTGTCAATTATTATTATGTCCATCTTATGTAGCACTCTAGTTATTCAAAAACCGTCACAATATTAATTAGTGGTTTATGTCGGATACCAATTGAATTCAAAGGTTCATATAACCTCTCTTTGAGAGTTCATTATTCATTGTTTAGTTCGTCCTGGTTCGATATTTTTAAACTCTGGATTAAATTTGTTATTTATTTCTATAAAAATAATTATATCGGGTTCATCAATGTTTGTAAATAACTGTTAGTTTGATTATTCACTATGAACCTCGTTAATCTATTATGGTTGGTTCCATGCTTCAAAAATTTACAATCTTAAAATCTCTGTTTTTTCATTAATTATCATTAATAATCAATTAACACTATACTCCCTGTTAATACACTTCAATTGCAACTTTATTATGCACTGTGCAATTGCATTTCGCTATAATATAAGCGTTTTAGTTAAACATTCGGCACTAAACATTTCAAGGTTAGGATGCCCCCTACTGTTTACGTTTTCTAACCGCACAGCTGGTCTCTTGAAATCGACTGTATCCGCGCACAGAAATTTGCCGTCGTCTCGCTTCGCTGGTCTGAGGTAGAATAATAACATTATTTTTCTTCTTCGCTGTTCCTATATCGGGAGCACATACCCCCCCGGTCGATTTTGATCGATTTCATTGGTTAAAAAGGTGACATTCCATCCAGCGAGGTCACCCCCCTCGCGAATTTATTAATTTTACAAAAAATTGTTAACGGCTTTGGGTTGGAGAGTTTCGTTTGTTGCCTTCTCGTTTTTTCCAAAATAAATATAATTCCCTTAAAATTGGTTTAACGTCCTTGTTATATGATTATTACTTAATATGACCACCTTATGTTATCACAATTAATATGTTCTTTAAAATAAGTAGTCACAAGACATGTGTGAGTTTAATAATAAGAAAGTTAATTCCTTACTTATGACTAGTACATATTTTTTTATAGTTTTACATGATTAATTACTAACATTGACCAAATGATGATTACATTTCATCATATGGTTCCTTTGAAGTTCATCTATGATAATATCTAGTAAAATGGTTGTCTAAAATTAATAAAATTACTATATTTGACCCATGCTTTTTATGGCATAGAGCATGGTCAGTTTGATTTACTTTATTTATTGACATATTTTGCCCTGTCCACTTTTTTACAGTGATACTGATATTCTAAGATGTCCATTACAACTTCTGGATAGCTTAGTTTTCATTAGAATACAATTATTTGCTGGTTTTTAATGTAACATTTATTGCTCATAGTCTTAGTATGCCATGTGTCAATATGATTTAATTTTTGATTAATTTCATACCCATTTTTACGTGGTTCTTTTAGGTCTAAATTGTCTTTACAGTTTGAAGGTTGTTTTGCAATGGTTGTTCTCTTATAATTACATGTGATATTGATAATAATTCACCAATACTTCTTGCATCTAGTGTGGTCAGACAGTGACCTCAATTTTCTTTAATTCTGGTTAAATTAGTTTTCCATTATAATCATTGTATTCTATAATAGTGGTAATACATATTATATTGCACTTCTATGTACTAGTTCTTTACTGGTTTATATTATTATAGAAATTCTTAGTGTGTTTAATGTGTACATCTTTCTGTCCAATTTCAGTCTGTGTATTTGCATTAAACACCACACATACCACTTTCAATTAATAACATTGTATCACTAGGTTCGTCTTTACAATGTCTACTCTCACTATTTTATAACGTACACTAGTTTGCATCGTTTTGGTCTTATTTTATGCTAATTATAAGCTGATTTATAACTGAGTTGAGGTTACCTGGGACCCCCATGTTAGACAACAATGGTCTATTTTTGGCTATCTGGTTTCAATGTTTCACAGGTTATTATTTGATACTGTTACACTTGTTGATTAGTATTCATTATTTTTTTATGATTTCTACCTGTCTCCAGGTGATTAATAGGTTCTCTTTTCGTTATTTTACTTGAATTTGCCAGTGTTAAAAACATGCATGGTACACTGTTCTTACTAAGATAATGAATTCATTCTTATCATTCATTATTTTCTTTCATTGTTTTGATTTATTTAATTAATTATATTCTTTTATTAGAATAAAGAGTTTTTGTCATGGTTCGTCTTTGGTAATAGTTTGTCTATGTCTGTGTCTCTTAGCTGTTTCTTATTTCTGTAGATTCCTTGTTTTATTAGAATCATTCTCTATCAATACATTTTATAGGCACATTCTCTGACATATTTGTTAATTCTTCTGTCTTTGTTACCTTGCTTGTGTTTAATTATTTTCTTCAGTCTCTTGTTAATGCTGAATGTCATTGTACTTTAGTTTTGTCCTCTCACTTACCATATCTATTGGGTCATTTGGTTAATCACATTATTATGTTTTCTTCTATATTTTCTTCTTTATCACAATTTATTATTTTTCGTTTACTGAGTTAGTTATATTAAGTGTTGTACTCAGTTCTTGAACCTTGTATAATACTTTGTACACAGTTATTTAGTTATAATTCCTGTCTTAGGTGTTCTGGTGTTAGTTTATGAGTGTTTCATTCTTTATCTTTTGTTGTTAATTTTATGGTGAAGATATGTACTGTTACAATGTGTGTGTGTGTGTGTGTGTGTGTGTGTGTGTGTGTGTGTGTGTGTGTGTGTGTGTGTGTGTAGAGCGATATGGTGAGAGAGAGGGTAAATATAGAATATATAAATATAAAATATAGAATTAGGTAGGATAGGTGGAATCCATAGTGTTTTAATCCATTAAGTGTCGGGGAGAGAAGACATGAATGAGTGCAGACTGAACAAAGTGTCTCAGCTATCACAGAGATAAAACGATTATCGAACAAAAACAGTTGTGTATACTTTTAATAATACTGGCGAATAAAAATTGAAAACCCAGCTTTCATTCGAACTGTGTCCTGTATGACGTACAAGTTTCAGTCTTAGAACAAAACATTATATGTAAAAATGTTTTGCTCAGAAATCATCTATATACTAACCAATTCCACAAAAGTTTTGGCTATCTTGTTAAATGTACAGAATATCGTATTCACGTAGATGAATCATTACTTTTTGACTCATAGTTTTAGCGAATTGTTGACTGAGTTATTTGTCTGGTACTTAGTCATTTCACTTTACTGGAAAAAGCAATCACGTGACCATATCTAAGTTAGTAAACCAATCAGACAATTACGCCTGAAAATTATTTCAAGTGATATTTAATTGTCTCTATCGTATATTATGTGTTTATTTCTTACAAACATAATACATAACACAACGAAATGGTGCGCTACAATTGATTGTTAACGCTGGCAATGCGTGAAAATATAATTGTTCGTAGGAGACACTTAACAGACTATCCAGTATTTGAGTCGGGGAAGGGATTTGACGTTCTTAGTTGTAGTGTGACGTGGATAATGACGTGTTCAAACAGCAACAGCGTTAATGTACACAATGGATGAGGACAGATCGTCACAGCAATGCCGACCCTGTGTGCCAGTCTGTAGAGTTTCCTCAGTGTCTTGTTGCCGACAGGATAACAATCCTTACTAGCCGAGTGCTCTTGCCGGTACCAGAAATGCTACTGGCGAAGGCTGCCAACTACTAAATGCTATATAAGCGTCTCTGGAATACCTACGCAATCACTGACAACAGACGGTTCTATTTGTCGATGAGTATGTTGCACTACAATTGATGTTGCGTCGTGTGGCTCTTGGGCTGATGAGAGATTCTGATTCTTATGGTTCTGAATAATCAAGGATGTTAACAAGCAGCTCCTGGCCGTGACGTGGCTCTGTTATGATTCTGAAGATTATTGTACATTAAACGTTGTAATGTGGCATTTATTTAAAGATAGGTGTCGCAAGAATGTTACATTTTTACTAGAAAAAAACTTTCAAGAAGGTTCAAGGCTGAATTTTTAAAAGGTTAAGCATTACTGTGTAAGAATCGCTTACAAAGTTTGGTTCTTTTACTATCAAAATGCTGTACATTACTGCCGAAGCAGGAGACTTGGAGAGCGCCATTGGTCAGTGGAAGGTATCAATTACATTGCTCTGCAGTGCGCGAATCCTGTGGTCAACATATGGCGCTGTTGAATACTAATTGTACTGAGTCGCGTCCCACAGTTCTGCAAGTGTATACTGGAGGATGACTTAAATGCTTATTGATGGTTAGAAAATAGTGTAATGTGTGATGGAGAGAGAGAGAGAGAGAGAGAGAGAGAGAGAGAGAGAGAGAGAGAGAGAGAGAGAGAGAGAGAGAGAGAGAGAGAGAGAGAGAGAGAGAGAGAGTGAGTGAGAGAATAAAAGGGTAGGGTACAATTGACGTAGTGATATACTGAAAGCTGAAGTGTGCGATTTTTAAACACTATAAACCATCATGGAAATATGTAACTCATAAATATCTCACTAAAAATATATTTTACACAAAAGCTAAAACTAGCGAAGTATATAGGCCTTATTTACTTTTTAAATTTTATAACTTCTGTAGGGAGTATTCATTACTATCATCATTATTAGCAACGTCTGTGATTCCAGTAATCTCAGGTTACTCTCGTAGATACAATTCATCCCCATTCCTACATTTACCTTTCAATACATTACGTTGGTTCTGCACCATCTGACCCTTAAATCTAATTCTACGTATGTTTACCCATCAGTGTGCAGGAAAATGTTTGTTTTATCGGCTAGTATTAGACAGCCAAGTAACACATATAGATATGCACTACATATGCCGATAGCAATATTTAAAATTTATTTATATTATTTTGATTTATTATGTACTTAACGTTTTATACATAATTATTTAAACAATATTAATCGTGGCAAATTAAGTAAAGTAAAAGTTTTTGTGGCGGCTCAGTAGACCAGTGGGTATGGCACCTGGCTACTAATCTAGAAGTCCCGTATTCAATTCCCGGGCCCGCACCATTTATGGTCAAGATGCGTTTTTCAGCCCCCAGGTCGACTCAACCTGTTGAAAATGAGTACCTGGGATAACATCCTAGGGGTAATAATGGACGGCTGCAGCGTAGTGCAGTAGTGCTGGCCACACTGCCTTATTTGTATGCCGTACGGCTCGCATAAGGCAGCCTACACTGCTTGACTCCTAAGCTGCTTCGGCGGCACACATGGAAGCCATTATATATACAAAAGTTTTTGTTTAAGCAGCAGAAATTTTAATTTTAATATATAATAATATCAATGCCGTGATTGTACTTAAAATTGCCTTCTCTTCTGTCTGTGCTCAATCAAAACCAATTGGAGGTTTACAATCTTGGTATAACAAGACGTAATAAATAATTTATGTAACATATGATATATGTAAAGATTTACATAAAATATAATTTATATAATAACAAACGCTTATATTAGTGGTACATGTTACACCACACACGTAGAACGTGAAATATTCTAACAAATCTGTGCGTCTGAAAACACTACTTTTGTAAAACATATTTTTACTTGAAACACGCCCAAAAAGAGTTTACATAGAAAAGGACGTATAATACTAATAATAACAGTTTATGTAACTTTTAATATTGAATTTTATTTATATTATTTTATTATAATAGTAATAGCAGTGGCCGTGAATATACTGTGCCGTGGCTATATTTAAAGGTAAACACCACGGCCAGTTTAATTGTATTTCCGTACGTTCGGTGCGTTATCGCTGCATGTTACAATGGCCGCCTCCGATATCTAGATCTAGTCGGCCGCCGCGACCTTGATCGGTGACGTCAATACGTCATTCACCCAACTTGAAATGCAGGAATCTCTTTAATGTAGTCTGGAAGATCAGGTTGGAACTTTCCTTTTTTATATACATCATACACGAAATACTCCGCTGGTTACCGGGTAACACACACAGAGAAACTCAGTTCTAGAAATTAGACTCATGCTTCAGTGTTAACATTGCCTGAACATGTTTGGTGAAGACATGCTAAAGTGTACATAGTGATGACTGTGTTATGAGTATGTTATATGTATTCGTGTATTAATCTTGCATGATGTCAAGGGTTACCATTGTTATAATGTAAATATTTAATTCTAATTTCTGCAAAAGAAAATCAATTTCAAAATTCAATTTCTAATAAAAAACCAGACCTTAAGAAAATGTAACACACGGACAGTACTTGCATCCACCTGTCATGTGACTTGTGATCCTACGCGTTCGACTTTTCCGGTTCATTCTATTATAAATTAAAACTCCTGCTGATTTAATTAATAATTATTTGGTTCTGCTTCACTATACTTATATAATAAAATTAAAAAAAAAGAAAATTTTTAATAAATAATAAACAAACTTCAACCTTTGTTTAATGTGATCACAGTTTCGATTTAAATGTTATTTTCCCCTAATGTTATTAATTCAAGTTCTGGGGACGGGTAGATGAAGGTATTTGAACACACTTAAATAATTTTTTTTTAATTTTAATTATTATCTACGGATAATGGATTGTCAATTTTAAGTACTTATAATTATCTCATCTTGATTAATTGTTCAAGCATTATGAATGCAAATGAAAAATCTTTTAAAAGTGAAATACTCTGTGTTTAGTAGTTTGGTATGTCATTATTTAATTGTTAGAGATATTTTGAAAATATTGTTGGATTGCCAATCCAACCACCATAGTGCTTTAAAGAAATGCTTAAATTGATGTTAAGCATTAAGAAAGACTCAAACCAAAGAATGTAATTGTAAAAGAAATTCTTTCGAAATCAAGATGCATAAATAAAATCTTATTGCTGTTAATCAAGTGTTTCTTTGCAAGATCTGTCACGATGGGCTAAGCACATTTTATTTCCATCTAGGCCACGCACCTAGTCTTAAATGTTAAGTGACGCCTTCCCAGAATAACAAAAAAAAAATATTATTTTTTTTTTTTACTAAAAAAAAGGGGTGTAATAAAAATTTGGGGCGGCGTTTCAATACTTACGTCGGATATTCTGTCTGCGCTTAGTCGAAACCAGCTGGAATTTTACACTGCTAGTATATCTTAAGTAATCAAAAACAATAATATTTTAAGTAAACAATATTTATTTTAAATAAAACCATCGTACACAGCAACGTAATCCCTAGTACCGGGTCCTACTTTCAAAATTAAAAAATGTATAAACATTTCTTGGAAATTAAACAGTAGGCGTCAAAAACTTGTGTTTTATCTTACTTATTGAATTACATAACAACAAACCTTCTACCCAAATATACATTCCACGTTTGTTCTTGTCCTGCTAACTTCCAAATATATTTAGATTATCTAACAATATCAGTACTATCATTGTTTATAGTAATAATTCAACCACAAAAGTGTGTCATACCATCGATGTTTATTGTGAAAGCTGAAAACGAAATAATAACTAATACATTAACAGTTCCCGTTATTAGGTATTATCATGTTGTACAAAGCAGTTGTACAGTTCAAAAAATGTTCTAGTGATTCCGTCTTATCCTGAACAGTGTATACTAGGCGTATATTTATAGCGTACAAAAATGCCATACTTTACAGTGCTTTAAATTAGTCCCATATAAACTACATGCTGCTTATAAAGATGCTGGTAAATTTCATTATTTGGAATATTTAAAAAAACTTGATTCCTATTTTCACTCGTAGGGTAAAAGTACCCGGTGTCAGATAACAAAAGAAGAAACGCTTCAGCTTGGTAATAACTACACTCCACATTAGTTGTCATTGCATATTGTAAATATCGTATGCCTTTCGGCCTTACCAGTTCTGTAATTTAGATTTTAATTTTCTCCCATTTCAAAAGTTTTGAAACTAATCTCCGTACCTCTCTTTTTAAAAACATTCCACTGAAGTTGTGTAAGCCGGCCGTGGAGATCCAGTAGTCGTCCAGCTTTTCAGTCTGCAGGTAGTTCATTACCGACCACGTGCTGCAGATATTGTCTCCAGAGCCCTTTACTTTGTAACCGTTGTAACAATTCTTCACATCTCCGTGCCTCTGCAGAATATTGAAGTAATTTAATTTTTCTCTTACCTCATCCTCTGTAGTCCGTAGTACTTGACTAGCGGATGGTTTTCCAGAAAAAGGAAGTAAACAATACTAGTTTCTTTCTTTAAAAATATATTTGACAGCTGCAAGCAATTGTTAATCAAACCTCTTTCAATGAGTCTGTTATCCTCCAAAAATTTAAACACGAACTTTTTAAAAAGGAAGATAGGTTTAGGTAAATCATCTAATGGAAAAAAATTGCTTTGATAATCCCGTGGAAATAATCGCCATACCAAAGTATCAAAATCATCGATTAAAACTATTGTTTTTTTGCTGAAATGAGAGTACAAAGTTTGTGATAAATGTACCAAACCGTCAAGCAATGTTGTGTCTGTTTCGTCTATGACTGTTTCACTGCAATAAAATTCAAAATATTTTGAAATAAAGTATTTCTCCCTAACGTTTAGGCGATTACTATCTAGTAGGTACACGTGCTCTAAATATGAATCACGTATTACCTCTCTGAACGCACCTAAAATATCACTAAAACTATTTCCTGTTATTTTCTTAAAGTTCATATAAATTACGGGGTATTTACCGCAATGTAAGTGAAAAAACGTATTATTCCACGCAAAAACCTTTAGATTGTATTTTACATATAGACTGCAACCGTCAGTCTGATAGGAAATTATCAATCCATTATCTGCCTGCAGGAAAGTCTTCAGCATTTTTAAATTATATGTTTTACCGAAGCGCCTCGGTGCTGTTACACGAGCAATATGCGGTTCCATACTCAAAAAAATCCTTTATGATCAGCGATTTGTCAACGAAGCATTCAGATTTTAAGAGATCTTTTAATTCTGATTCATTTATAACGCACATTCTTTTGATCGTCGCCTACAACAAAACAGTGCAAACAATCGCTTAATATTTTCGTATTAGATTTATATTAATTAATATTGTTTAGAGTTAATTAAATAATATTGAAATTGAATTGTTTACGGAAAACCATCAGATTATTTTAAGAACATTTGAAAAATTGTCATTTGGGCCTATAAACAACAAGATACAACTATGTATGGAATGTCAAACGCTACAGCATAGCTCTCACAATGTTTTCAGTGCCGTGATCAAACTTTTTCCCAGTTAAACTTTCACAGTAGCTCACTAATGGAGATAATTCAAAATGAAGGAAATGCTTAAATTGAATTGCTTTAATGAAACCATGGGTCTATTTTACTTCAAATTATAAACTCTCAGCTTACCTTCTAAGCACACAATTAACCCTACTAAAACGAACACCTAACCAAAACAGCATATTTTGAACTTTTTAAGTTTTAAGTATGAAATATCTTTTTTCTAGGTATAAAAAATGTTTAAATACATTTAGATATAAAAACAAATGTGTCAAAGTGAACCAAAGAGTGTATTAAAATAAAAAGAATTATTTTTTAACAAGGAGTAAAAGATTAGTGCAACATAAATAGAATTATATAAGTTCATGCCGATCTGAATGTAGGCATTTTATAAGTTCATTATAGATATAAAAGAATGTCAAAAATTTCTACAACCATATTGTTAGAATCACTAATAAATTTTATAATTTTTATTTTCATTTTCGTACGGTTATTAGTAAAATCTCTTTCGTTTTATTACCTTTTTAAATTTTAAATTGTTCTCAAAGTATGGCCTATTTCTACTCCTTATTTTGATTTTCATTTTTTACGATTTTTATCCGCCAAGCGTAGATTTCCATCAACCAATTCATTTACTGCCGTCTACCATGCTTTAGGCGCTTGACTTCTAACTTGGTCTTCTCGTTAAATTATTATGTATTTTCTGAACACAGACGACCCATTCCAATCTTGGACTTCTTGTCCAGTTTCATTCTCCAATCTGTAATTTCTTCCCGCTATCTTTATTATTTTTTTAAGCCATTCCTGCGGTCTTGTACCTATAATCTCGACAACTGATTGGAACAGATTTCTAATGATTATATTCATGTTTCGTTCTCTTCAAGCCCTTGCAGTTGGTCGCCTCAATAATTGCCTTTCACTGGTTTGCAACCTACTATTTTGTTCGTGGAAGATGAGGGTTTTTGTGTCCTATAACGTAGTCTTACACACTCATAGCTTGAGTTCGTCCGTGATTTCACTTTCTTTACTATGAATTAGCTTACGGATCTGCTGCTATTTCTAGGTTTCAACTAATAATAAGTTTAAAATAAATTCCTTTAATGTTAATTACTAAAAACATAATGGTTATCAATCGCCGTCCTAAAGTTATCAGTTATCGTGATTGAATAGCACCACGCCCAGCAGAATTTTTCACTCTCACTGAGCAACTTAACAAGATTCTACTTCCTGTAAATCAGCTGTTAATTTTGTTATAGCGGTGAAGAAATGCCTCAACACAGTCTTGATTCATGGTTAGTAGGAACCGTCTTGATCACCATCGCAATTCTATAGACACCGACGTCACTATTACGAGTGAACAATGCAGTGCTTACTGCGTTACACAATACTGTATTGTCACTAGTGTGTGTTCTATATGACACTGTCTGGGTCACCCCCACAACTGGGTACCGCAAGTCCAGGTGGATTTAAGTCTCCGGTTGCAAATCATTATTTTATTATATATTAACAACAGAAAAATTCCTGATTAAATTCCAAGTAACAGGTCTTTACTTCCAGTTACGTTTTTCGTTTTTTCATGTTCTCTTTTCTGCTAACCTACGTTTATGTTTTCAAATATTAATTTTTTAAGAATTAGTATAAACAATTAATCTTAAGTTAAGTTAAACCAAATTTCACTGAATGTATTTAGCATGAAATCAAATGATATTTTTATCCTTCTATTGATATTTTACTTTAGATGTTGTTTCAGAGTATACATGTTTTTGGTGATTGCACATTAAACAGTTGACTCCAGTTAAGAATGCACAAGGCTGCCGGTTATACATCGTTAAACGTCCAGCATTAGCTACGAAAGTAACCAGATAAATAAGCCGCAGTTCGGGGTTATTCTGACTTTGTAAAGGTTATTCTGACTTTGCCAACTTCCAACTTATTCTTCAGAGACCTTAATGAGAAAATACGGGTCAGCAAAATAGCTTAACCGTTTTAGCAATTACCGATCTTTTGAGAAATGTGATGCACTGTTGCAAGAGATGAATAGTGGTCCAGGGAACTTGGAGAACCTTATGAGTCTCAAACTTCAAAATGGACTCATTCCCCGTTTATTTAAAAAAGTGGAATATATTATTTTTAAGCAGATTGAATATATGCAGTTTCTGTAAAAAGACTTTCTATGATTTATAGAAATATCCTATGAAATTGGCTTAGTCCTAGAAGAAAGTACGTATTTCAAACAGTGCTGAGCAGAACGTATTCTGTTTACGATATTTATATAAAAATAGTGGCTACCACAGATATAAGGAGAGGTCAGTAACATACATCAGGAAACAACGACGTAATCTCTGTGAGGGTAGGACAGGGACCCTCAAAACATTCCTGTAGGCTGCCCAGAAAAATATTTCTGCTACTCAGCTCAGAAAAAAAAAACATTGATGAGAATGACTGTAACGCAGCACGTACAGAATATCAGTCTCTGTCCCATGTGCTCCAAATCACAGAAGAAAATTCTATTTATATACTACTGAATTTATTTAATGGCTGGATATTTACAGAACTGAAATTATACCAGACGTGAGGTTGCTACCTATATTTGTGGTTCTCCTAAGGAAATAAACGCAATGGAGTTCAGACGACGACCACAGGATAATGAGTCGCTCAGTGAATGCATTTCTAAGACTTATTTATACACTAAACTCGACCAGGGCACAACAGAAATTCAGATATAGATTTAGAACGGCCTTGTTACCGGGATAACTTTATTTGTAATTGAATTCTTTGTCGCAATGTTTCTTCGACATCAACCAGTTTGTTACCGTATGTTTTGCTGACTATTATAAATCCTTCGATATGTTACAACATAACCTCTAAACAGACTACAAAAAGTTCCACAATAAAAAAGGAGTTACAAGACATGTGCAATAGAATATATCCAATACAATACATCCGAGTAACTGCAGCCAGGAGTAAGGTAAAAAGTTGTTTCTAGCTCATCCTCTTTAATATCCTGTATAAGACAGTGCACGTACTGAGTAAGTCAGTGCCTGATATAAACTTAGGTAAACGTCACACCAGGAAGTAATATAATGGCGGCCGATAATGAAATTATCCTAGCAGGAACTCCAATGAGATTCTAATAATATAACCAAATATAATGGGCTCATGTGATGCTAAATTTGATCTGTGGCTGGACGATGAAAGGAGCAGATGTCAAGAAAATTAAGGCATTTGAGATAAAGGTATATAAAAGATTAGGGATGAAACTTCATTGATGTAGAAATCCTTCAAAACGGGGAACAAGAGTAACAAGCGTGAATGAAATTATGATAACAATTCAGAGACGAGAACATCAGTGTGTAGGTCATTCGTGTACTATCGTGTACATCAACTGCTTGAAGACATCCTGCACCAAAAACTTCTGTGATATACTTTTATTAGAAGAATGCATCATACGTGTCGTACAATTGCACCAGCATTCATTTTTGATGATATGCCGCCTTTCGTATTACGTATAGCCGACGTTTGCCTAAACTCCCAAAGACCACGTGTGAAGATTATGATTGGTGTACTAGAGATAAAGTACAGGACTCAGGATTTAGGTCTCTGCAAAATCAGACTTTATTTCTTTAAGCTAAGTATCTCTCTGTCTACTGAGAGAATACCAGTTAAATGTTAAGTATGAAATATGACGTATATATGGTATTTATTTAATGACTGGGGTTTTATACGGTAACATGTCAATACTAATGTTAACTTATAATTAAATAAAAATGAGTTCATGTACGTTTAGAGCTTGTGGTGGTAGAGATAGTTCTGTGATTATAAAAGAAATTGCCCAGAAAACTGTGGAATTCGAGTGAATACAGTGTAGATGACAGAGAATAATTATGCGCTTACCTTTGGTACCTCTTCCGCTTTAGTAATATGTGTTGCGTTAAATATTGTAGTATTAACAGTTGCGTTAATAAGTGATTGATTAGCAAGTATCGCATTGACAATTGTTTCATTAATAAGTGTCGCATTGTCAAGTGTTTCGATAACAAATGTTGCATTAACAATTGTCTCATTAACAACTGTCAAATTAACAATTGTTTCATTACAAAATGTTGCATTGAAAAATGTTGCATTTACAAGTGTTCCATTAACAGGTCTCTCATTAGTAGGTGTTGTATTATCTGTACGCTTTGTACTGTACTGTACTGTACTGTACTGCATCTAATGTAAATGTTTATTGTTACGAAATAATAAAAAAAAAATAAAAGCTATCGTCTCCATAGTTCGTAAAATCAAAACGATATATGTAAATGTTTTACACAGTGATAATTTACAAACAAGCAATGCTGCAACCTGCTAGATCACACAGTTTACTGCCGATATAATATAAATAATAGTATTTAGTGTTACAACATTATATATCTCATATTAATAAAGATAAACGTTATTTCAAAATATTATATTTCAAATAGAAAAAAATTAAATTTTAACTGCCAAGAAACATTACTGTTATAGACTTTTATATCTATATTACTATTTGCATGAAATGTTATGAGCGAAATAACAATTCGTCAAAATATAGTTTTAAAAAATTAGTAGCATTCTTTTATAATTAGTAGGTAATTTAATTTTTACTATTTTCTAAACAAAGTAAAGAATTCTTTTTATCCATCAAGACCTACGTAATACATACAAACTATTGCTTTCTTATTCCAATACTTTCTTGTTCCAGTGTTTCCAAACGATATGTCTCGCTTTTCCTTAATTTTATCTTCCAAATTTCATCATCAACATTTATTACAATAATAATTGCATTTATAACAAAGTACTGCAGTAATTACGTAACTCAGATTACAGATACCAAAATTTAAAATAATAAAATTACAAGTAACATCCAAAGAGAACATATTCAACACTTGATAATGCAACACTTTATACCTTAGAATTAATTTAAAATGAGTTCATGTACGTTTAGAGCTTGTGATGGTGGAGGTGCATCTGAGATTATAAAGAAATTGTCTATTAAATTATGGCATTCGAGTGAATACAGTGTACATGAGAGAAAATAATTATGAGTTTACTATGGTCCCTCCTGCGTTGCATTAACAAGTGTTGCATTATTAAATGTCGCATTAACAAGTGTTTCATTAACAAGTGGTGCAACATTTGTTAATGCAGCACTTGTTAACTTATAATTAATTACAAATGAATTAAATTACGTTTATTGCTTGTGATACTAGAGTTAGTTCTGAGATTATAAACGTTGTTTAGTCTCTGGATGTCTTTATTTTATCTCTCCCTTCCACTGTCTCACCCTGTTTCCCTCACTGGATCTCAATTTTTATTTCTTTACCTTTTGTTGGCCTTTATTAAATATGGATTGTTCGGTAGATTTATAAAGTCATATATATATATATATATATATATATATATATATATATATATATATATTATAACTACACTACTATGCGTTATTGTAATGTAATGTTGTGTGTGAGTACCCACCTGCTGTCTGATCTTGCAGATTCTTCCGACTAGGGCGTGTGGATTTTGGATTTGAAGTTCGCAAGCTAGTAATCTCAAATTATTACAACAACACACAAAATGGGTTACTTTAAAGGGGGAGAGTTTTGTGAGACTGGTAGGCTTTATCGTACAACAATAAAACACTGTTATATGGGGTAATAAAACGTTGTTTATTACACCAACAACACACAAGAATAGAATGGTTATAATCTTATGAATTTTCTTATAGTCTATACAATGAATCGATGTTTTTCGATTGATTAATAGTTGAAAGAAACTGAACTCGTTCTTTGCGAGTTAATTGCAATTTAAATTTTACTTTATTAATTGATTTGCATTTAATTAAATTTATTTAATTAAATTGAATCTAAATGTTCATGAAACAAAATATAAAACTCTGAAATTAATTAGAATAATTAATTAAAATAAATTAGACGTGACAGTCTAGTTCACGTTATTTCATTTCTAGTGATTCTACTTCTGATCTACTGCAGTATGATCTAAGATTAGATTGTCAGTTAAGATTTGTATAGCGCTTTTATACTACTTCTATTTCTTAACTATAACTTACTAAAGCCTTAAACTGCTATACAGATTATCACAACGAATTTACTTTTTAATTACTAGAGTCTTTGCTTTTTGTTTGGCACCTGAATTATTTGAATTACAATGTTTTAATTGAAAAATAGAAAATGTTATCTGAAAAATAAATATGTGGATTTTGCTTTCCTGTTACTGAAGAGGATGTCGTCCCGATTTGTCCCTCGTCGATTCGAGTCCTTGGTTAGAGAAAGTAATCTGCTTAGAACTGCTGGATTCGGTCGTGGAGTTCAAAATTCGGCAACACTCTGCTTCCTTGCTGTTTGTGAATATTTTAACGTCTGCTGTTGTCTGCTGGAAGTGCTTCCTGTCCCTCGTCGATTCGCACGTTGCACGTCAGCGTGTGTGTGTGTGCTTCGTTCGAGTGGTCGCTCTGTTCGTCAGCTGTTAACCAATACTTTAGACGGCCTCTTTGCTGTATTCTTGAAGTCTGGTCATGAAGTCTGGTGGATCTCTTGCGTGCTTATGACTAACTGGTAGTACACAATAAGCTTAGTTGATGTCCTGAAGAGTATCTCGCCTTTACACAACAATTACGAGCTATACAGATGATCTGTCGTTAGTGTGTTCGTAATTGCGTGTGTGTTGACCACGTAGAGTCTTCTTGTTGATCTTCACCACTTTGGCTACTAGACGATCGAAGGACTACGTCTTAACTTCGTGAGTACTGACAGAAGAGTGATTTTTTAACCATAAAACACCGCAGTAGCCGGGGCTCGCGCGAAATGATTTCATTGGTCGACACTCTCCCTACCACATAAAATTTAGAATTCCCTTGGTCCGTGAGAATGAAGTCTGGTTCCCACAGACGGAGAATAGAATTATTATCTAATATAATTAGCCGGCGGAACCAATTTGTCGCTAAGGATATCCTGTACTTATTTAATTTTGCAATAACTTGGTTGCAAACCAAGTTGTGTGAAATCTAAAATATACAATCTGTCAGAAATTATTATCTTTATAACATATTAAAATCTCATTACTGTAACTCTATTTTAACAGAAGTTATTTAATTATTTTAATTAACTCTTTCATTTGTTAATTATATTGCATCAAATTTGCACACGTCATTATTAATATCTCGGCAAACATTTTGGCTATATTGGATTTCGCCTTTATTTATTAGTTTCCGAGATATTAATAATTAACTGTTTGGGTGTGGTCGCTTCCTTGTACAGCGAACCGATTACATAATGACCACGTGTGCGTTGCTTTACACAGCATTATTTTCAATGCGCTACATTCAAATGGAGTTTTGACTGTTACTTTTTATTTTAAATCTGCTTTCAGTATGCGGTAAACATATAACCCCAAATAGTTAATATTTGGTTCCGTTATATATTCCCACACCCGCTTTAAAAAAAAAATGAATGTAATAATTACAGTTATTTTTTTTTTCTTAATCATTACACACATATTCTGTAATCATTATTCTTACTAGCTATACATTGTATTACTTATTCTGAAGACACGTACACAAGTGTTAATGTTATTGCATTATATACAATTTAACTCTAAATACATGTATTAAAATATCATATTTGCAACTTATTGCGTATAATGTTTTTAAAACGAGTAGTACCCTTTGTTTATAAACAATGGCACGCGTACAAAGAATTTGCTGACAGCATTTAGAACCGTTATCGCCGGGCGCGCGTCTAATTGCTTGACCTAGTTTCATATGTGGGTCAGGTAGTTGTTATCGCGTGACGTAATTATTTCCTGCCGTGAGCTCGTTCAATTCTATACGCTTATTATTTACCGCTATAGAAAAACATTATTATTAATACACACGTTAGCTACAATTATTATTAATAATATTATAAAACACAAATTATTTATTTTAAATTTAATTATTATAATACAATTACATTATCTTTTAACCGTAATATTTCGTAACCCTTTTTACGAACGGTTCGACAGTACTTCGTTAACCATCGGTCATTTTCGTCACCGGATTCTTCGTCTACGTCTTCCCACGCTGACTGTGTGGGAACGTCGTCGTCACTTTCCTGCTCTGCCGGATGTGCGTTTGTCGGTGCCCATTGTTGCATTGTGTTGACAGCCAACCACGTTTCCTTACCATCCGGTTGAAATACTTTGTCAACAGGCGTACAAATTTCTGTATAAAAATCACTTTTCTTAAACCTAGCATTTTTTAAATTTTTACCTACTTTATTGCGATAGGTTTTGGCATGATTTATGGCGCTTCCCCCCTGGAGGCGCCCGTTTCCAAGTTTTTTGGAAACTTACGATTCTTTCTCCTCTCGTTGGGATCTTTATTACTTGGAGTATCGCTGTCTTGCTCTATTGTATCGGTTCTAGCTAATTCGACCGTTTGCATAGCTCTAATCGGGGCCCCGTCGTTACCCTTATATTGCCCTTTCGATCTAGCAATATTTTGTTTGCCTTTGTATTCAAAGGTCTTATCTGGGGGTTTTGACGATGTGTGGGGTGGAGTAGAACTAGTACTCGGTCTCCGGTCAGGTTGCTGGTATTGTTCTCGCGTATTCTGCCCTTCATTATTTCGGCGAAAATCGGGATTATACCGCCACCCACCAAAATCAAAAACCGTCTCACTTTGGGACACTAGAATGAGGAGTTCGTCTACCGTGCGAATACCCTGGGTAAATACAGCTACTCTAATATTATGATTAAAATGGTAGGCAAGCTTGGTGACTATGTCCATCTCCGCAAATGCTGGGGTTAAATGCTTCGCGCGTTCGACCTGCTGGATTATATAATTTTCGGCGGTAATACCCATTTTCTTATCAAAACGGCCATATTCCAGTTCATTGCGCAGAAGTCGTTGGGTATGCGAGTTCCAGTACCGGCTTTCAAATTTTTGTTTGAACTCCGCGTATGTGGACACTCTATCGCGTACAATGTTATACCACTTACGCGCCGAATCACGCATCGCGTTAACCACCCACTGTATTTTGTCTTGATCTTCTAGTCGGGAACCTACTCTAGCCATTTCACTCTCACACGCCAATAAAAATTCAATGGGGTTTTCGTTATTTTCCCCCGTAAAATACACGCGATTTTTCTCATCGACAGGACCTTGTACCAAAATATTTGGAGCAGACCTCCTTCGTACCTCCTGTCGTACTTTCAAAATCTCGTCGCTTAACGTTTGTAAAACACTCTCTTTATTAGAGTCAATGTTAGATCGCGTCTCTACAATTGAAGCGCCTAATTTATCTACTCGTCGTTGCGTTTCGGTCACGTCCGCGTGAATTTTTACCTCTAGGGATTCGACCTTCCTAGAGACGTCTAGTGTTTGCTTTTCACAACGGCTTATGTGATCCTTGAACCGGCCCTCCATACGTGTTACTTGTTCAATAAACGATTTTTGCATAGTGGTCTCAAAAACCTTAAACCGTTCATTGATTTTAGTATCGACCGTATTTACTTTTTCGGCGATTTCCGCGACTTTCACCGTTAACTCGGTTACGCTTTCGTCTATTTTCGCAGTTAATTCTTTACTACTTTCTTTATTACTTTGCTTAATCTCGCCGTTTATGTCAGCGTTACTTTGTTCTAATGCTTCGGTTAGACTAACTCTTTGCGCTTCGATTTTAGAAGTTAATTCCGCTATACTGAGCTCAGCTTTGGCTGCACTCTGTTCAAATTTCGCGTTTATATTTTCCGTTAAATCGCGTTTCATTTCCGCGTTCATTTGCTGTATTTGTTTAAGTATTTTATCCATATCCATTTTAAATACACAACAATGTCAAATATACACAATTTAAAATACACAGAACAGTTTCAAATACACACAATAACCTTACTGCTGTACGAACACCAGTCACAAAACTCTTTGGGGATTGTTTAGTTGGACGCCAGCTGTTTTACTAATTAAAACAGCAAAGTTTGTGTTAAAGTGAAAATTAAATTTAAATTGAATTTAATTAATTTAATTTAATTTGATCGTGCCCCACGTTCCGGGCAAGCCATTTATAACTCTTGTTCGGAACGTGAATTCAATTTGATGTACGTTTGTCGGGCCCCACGTTGGCCGACATTTATAACTACACTACTATGCGTTATTGTAATGTAATGTTGTGTGTGAGTACCCACCTGCTGTCTGATCTTGCAGATTCTTCCGACTAGGGCGTGTGGATTTTGGATTTGAAGTTCGCAAGCTAGTAATCTCAAATTATTACAACAACACACAAAATGGGTTACTTTAAAGGGGGAGAGTTTTGTGAGACTGGTAGGCTTTATCGTACAACAATAAAACACTGTTGTATGGGGTAATAAAACGTTGTTTATTACACCAACAACACACAAGAATAGAATGGTTATAATCTTATGAATTTTCTTATAGTCTATACAATGAATCGATGTTTTTCGATTGATTAATAGTTGAAAGAAACTGAACTCGTTCTTTGCGAGTTAATTGCAATTTAAATTTTACTTTATTAATTGATTTGCATTTAATTAAATTTATTTAATTAAATTGAATCTAAATGTTCATGAAACAAAATATAAAACTCTGAAATTAATTAGAATAATTAATTAAAATAAATTAGACGTGACAGTCTAGTTCACGTTATTTCATTTCTAGTGATTCTACTTCTGATCTACTGCAGTATGATCTAAGATTAGATTGTCAGTTAAGATTTGTATAGCGCTTTTATACTACTTCTATTTCTTAACTATAACTTACTAAAGCCTTAAACTGCTATACAGATTATCACAACGAATTTACTTTTTAATTACTAGAGTCTTTGCTTTTTGTTTGGCACCTGAATTATTTGAATTACAATGTTTTAATTGAAAAATAGAAAATGTTATCTGAAAAATAAATATGTGGATTTTGCTTTCCTGTTACTGAAGAGGATGTCGTCCCGATTTGTCCCTCGTCGATTCGAGTCCTTGGTTAGAGAAAGTAATCTGCTTAGAACTGCTGGATTCGGTCGTGGAGTTCAAAATTCGGCAACACTCTGCTTCCTTGCTGTTTGTGAATATTTTAACGTCTGCTGTTGTCTGCTGGAAGTGCTTCCTGTCCCTCGTCGATTCGCACGTTGCACGTCAGCGTGTGTGTGTGTGCTTCGTTCGAGTGGTCGCTCTGTTCGTCAGCTGTTAACCAATACTTTAGACGGCCTCTTTGCTGTATTCTTGAAGTCTGGTCATGAAGTCTGGTGGATCTCTTGCGTGCTTATGACTAACTGGTAGTACACAATAAGCTTAGTTGATGTCCTGAAGAGTATCTCGCCTTTACACAACAATTACGAGCTATACAGATGATCTGTCGTTAGTGTGTTCGTAATTGCGTGGTGTTGACCACGTAGAGTCTTCTTGTTGATCTTCACCACTTTGGCTACTAGACGATCGAAGGACTACGTCTTAACTTCGTGAGTACTGACAGAAGAGTGATTTTTTAACCATAAAACACCGCAGTAGCCGGGGCTCGCGCGAAATGATTTCATTGGTCGACACTCTCCCTACCACATAAAATTTAGAATTCCCTTGGTCCGTGAGAATGAAGTCTGGTTCCCACAGACGGAGAATAGAATTATTATCTAATATAATTAGCCGGCGGAACCAATTTGTCGCTAAGGATATCCTGTACTTATTTAATTTTGCAATAACTTGGTTGCAAACCAAGTTGTGTGAAATCTAAAATATACAATCTGTCAGAAATTATTATCTTTATAACATATTAAAATCTCATTACTGTAACTCTATTTTAACAGAAGTTATTTAATTATTTTAATTAACTCTTTCATTTGTTAATTATATTGCATCAAATTTGCACACGTCATTATTAATATCTCGGCAAACATTTTGGCTATATTGGATTTCGCCTTTATTTATTAGTTTCCGAGATATTAATAATTAACTGTTTGGGTGTGGTCGCTTCCTTGTACAGCGAACTGATTACATAATGACCACGTGTGCGTTGCTTTACACAGCATTATTTTCAATGCGCTACATTCAAATGGAGTTTTGACTGTTACTTTTTATTTTAAATCTGCTTTCAGTATGCGGTAAACATATAACCCCAAATAGTTAATATTTGGTTCCGTTATATATTCCCACACCCGCTTTAAAAAAAAAATGAATGTAATAATTACAGTTATTTTTTTTTTCTTAATCATTACACACATATTCTGTAATCATTATTCTTACTAGCTATACATTGTATTACTTATTCTGAAGACACGTACACAAGTGTTAATGTTATTGCATTATATACAATTTAACTCTAAATACATGTATTAAAATATCATATTTGCAACTTATTGCGTATAATGTTTTTAAAACGAGTAGTACCCTTTGTTTATAAACAATGGCACGCGTACAAAGAATTTGCTGACAGCATTTAGAACCGTTATCGCCGGGCGCGCGTCTAATTGCTTGACCTAGTTTCATATGTGGGTCAGGTAGTTGTTATCGCGTGACGTAATTATTTCCTGCCGTGAGCTCGTTCAATTCTATACGCTTATTATTTACCGCTATAGAAAAACATTATTATTAATACACACGTTATCTACAATTATTATTAATAATATTATAAAACACAAATTATTTATTTTAAATTTAATTATTATAATACAATTACATTATCTTTTAACCGTAATATTTCGTAACCCTTTTTACGAACGGTTCGACAGTACTTCGTTAACCATCGGTCATTTTCGTCACCGGATTCTTCGTCTACGTCTTCCCACGCTGACTGTGTGGGAACGTCGTCGTCACTTTCCTGCTCTGCCGGATGTGCGTTTGTCGGTGCCCATTGTTGCATTGTGTTGACAGCCAACCACGTTTCCTTACCATCCGGTTGAAATACTTTGTCAACAGGCGTACAAATTTCTGTATAAAAATCACTTTTCTTAAACCTAGCATTTTTTAAATTTTTACCTACTTTATTGCGATAGGTTTTGGCATGATTTATGGCGCTTCCCCCCTGGAGGCGCCCGTTTCCAAGTTTTTTGGAAACTTACGATTCTTTCTCCTCTCGTTGGGATCTTTATTACTTGGAGTATCGCTGTCTTGCTCTATTGTACCGGTTCTAGCTAATTCGACCGTTTGCATAGCTCTAATCGGGGCCCCGTCGTTACCCTTATATTGCCCTTTCGATCTAGCAATATTTTGTTTGCCTTTGTATTCAAAGGTCTTATCTGGGGGTTTTGACGATGTTTGGGGTGGAGTAGAACTAGTACTCGGTCTCCGGTCAGGTTGCTGGTATTGTTCTCGCGTATTCTGCCCTTCATTATTTCGGCGAAAATCGGGATTATACCGCCACCCACCAAAATCAAAAACCGTCTCACTTTGGGACACTAGAATGAGGAGTTCGTCTACCGTGCGAATACCCTGGGTAAATACAGCTACTCTAATATTATGATTAAAATGGTAGGCAAGCTTGGTGACTATGTCCATCTCCGCAAATGCTGGGGTTAAATGCTTCGCGCGTTCGACCTGCTGGATTATATAATTTTCGGCGGTAATACCCATTTTCTTATCAAAACGGCCATATTCCAGTTCATTGCGCAGAAGTCGTTGGGTATGCGAGTTCCAGTACCGGCTTTCAAATTTTTGTTTGAACTCCGCGTATGTGGACACTCTATCGCGTACAATGTTATACCACTTACGCGCCGAATCACGCATCGCGTTAACCACCCACTGTATTTTGTCTTGATCTTCTAGTCGGGAACCTACTCTAGCCATTTCACTCTCACACGCCAATAAAAATTCAATGGGGTTTTCGTTATTTTCCCCCGTAAAATACACGCGATTTTTCTCATCGACAGGACCTTGTACCAAAATATTTGGAGCAGACCTCCTTCGTACCTCCTGTCGTACTTTCAAAATCTCGTCGCTTAACGTTTGTAAAACACTCTCTTTATTAGAGTCAATGTTAGATCGCGTCTCTACAATTGAAGCGCCTAATTTATCTACTCGTCGTTGCGTTTCGGTCACGTCCGCGTGAATTTTTACCTCTAGGGATTCGACCTTCCTAGAGACGTCTAGTGTTTGCTTTTCACAACGGCTTATGTGATCCTTGAACCGGCCCTCCATACGTGTTACTTGTTCAATAAACGATTTTTGCATAGTGGTCTCAAAAACCTTAAACCGTTCATTGATTTTAGTATCGACCGTATTTACTTTTTCGGCGATTTCCGCGACTTTCACCGTTAACTCGGTTACGCTTTCGTCTATTTTCGCAGTTAATTCTTTACTACTTTCTTTATTACTTTGCTTAATCTCGCCGTTTATGTCAGCGTTACTTTGTTCTAATGCTTCGGTTAGACTAACTCTTTGCGCTTCGATTTTAGAAGTTAATTCCGCTATACTGAGCTCAGCTTTGGCTGCACTCTGTTCAAATTTCGCGTTTATATTTTCCGTTAAATCGCGTTTCATTTCCGCGTTCATTTGCTGTATTTGTTTAAGTATTTTATCCATATCCATTTTAAATACACAACAATGTCAAATATACACAATTTAAAATACACAGAACAGTTTCAAATACACACAATAACCTTACTGCTGTACGAACACCAGTCACAAAACTCTTTGGGGATTGTTTAGTTGGACGCCAGCTGTTTTACTAATTAAAACAGCAAAGCTTGTGTTAAAGTGAAAATTAAATTTAAATTGAATTTAATTAATTTAATTTAATTTGATCGTGCCCCACGTTCCGGGCAAGCCATTTATAACTCTTGTTCGGAACGTGAATTCAATTTGATGTACGTTTGTCGGGCCCCACGTTGGCCGACATTTATAACTACACTACTATGCGTTATTGTAATGTAATGTTGTGTGTGAGTACCCACCTGCTGTCTGATCTTGCAGATTCTTCCGACTAGGGCGTGTGGATTTTGGATTTGAAGTTCGCAAGCTAGTAATCTCAAATTATTACAACAACACACAAAATGGGTTACTTTAAAGGGGGAGAGTTTTGTGAGACTGGTAGGCTTTATCGTACAACAATAAAACACTGTTATATGGGGTAATAAAACGTTGTTTATTACACCAACAACACACAAGAATAGAATGGTTATAATCTTATGAATTTTCTTATAGTCTATACAATGAATCGATGTTTTTCGATTGATTAATAGTTGAAAGAAACTGAACTCGTTCTTTGCGAGTTAATTGCAATTTAAATTTTACTTTATTAATTGATTTGCATTTAATTAAATTTATTTAATTAAATTGAATCTAAATGTTCATGAAACAAAATATAAAACTCTGAAATTAATTAGAATAATTAATTAAAATAAATTAGACGTGACAGTCTAGTTCACGTTATTTCATTTCTAGTGATTCTACTTCTGATCTACTGCAGTATGATCTAAGATTAGATTGTCAGTTAAGATTTGTATAGCGCTTTTATACTACTTCTATTTCTTAACTATAACTTACTAAAGCCTTAAACTGCTATACAGATTATCACAACGAATTTACTTTTTAATTACTAGAGTCTTTGCTTTTTGTTTGGCACCTGAATTATTTGAATTACAATGTTTTAATTGAAAAATAGAAAATGTTATCTGAAAAATAAATATGTGGATTTTGCTTTCCTGTTACTGAAGAGGATGTCGTCCCGATTTGTCCCTCGTCGATTCGAGTCCTTGGTTAGAGAAAGTAATCTGCTTAGAACTGCTGGATTCGGTCGTGGAGTTCAAAATTCGGCAACACTCTGCTTCCTTGCTGTTTGTGAATATTTTAACGTCTGCTGTTGTCTGCTGGAAGTGCTTCCTGTCCCTCGTCGATTCGCACGTTGCACGTCAGCGTGTGTGTGTGTGCTTCGTTCGAGTGGTCGCTCTGTTCGTCAGCTGTTAACCAATACTTTAGACGGCCTCTTTGCTGTATTCTTGAAGTCTGGTCATGAAGTCTGGTGGATCTCTTGCGTGCTTATGACTAACTGGTAGTACACAATAAGCTTAGTTGATGTCCTGAAGAGTATCTCGCCTTTACACAACAATTACGAGCTATACAGATGATCTGTCGTTAGTGTGTTCGTAATTGCGTGTGTGTTGACCACGTAGAGTCTTCTTGTTGATCTTCACCACTTTGGCTACTAGACGATCGAAGGACTACGTCTTAACTTCGTGAGTACTGACAGAAGAGTGATTTTTTAACCATAAAACACCGCAGTAGCCGGGGCTCGCGCGAAATGATTTCATTGGTCGACACTCTCCCTACCACATAAAATTTAGAATTCCCTTGGTCCGTGAGAATGAAGTCTGGTTCCCACAGACGGAGAATAGAATTATTATCTAATATAATTAGCCGGCGGAACCAATTTGTCGCTAAGGATATCCTGTACTTATTTAATTTTGCAATAACTTGGTTGCAAACCAAGTTGTGTGAAATCTAAAATATACAATCTGTCAGAAATTATTATCTTTATAACATATTAAAATCTCATTACTGTAACTCTATTTTAACAGAAGTTATTTAATTATTTTAATTAACTCTTTCATTTGTTAATTATATTGCATCAAATTTGCACACGTCATTATTAATATCTCGGCAAACATTTTGGCTATATTGGATTTCGCCTTTATTTATTAGTTTCCGAGATATTAATAATTAACTGTTTGGGTGTGGTCGCTTCCTTGTACAGCGAACTGATTACATAATGACCACGTGTGCGTTGCTTTACACAGCATTATTTTCAATGCGCTACATTCAAATGGAGTTTTGACTGTTACTTTTTATTTTAAATCTGCTTTCAGTATGCGGTAAACATATAACCCCAAATAGTTAATATTTGGTTCCGTTATAATATATATATATTGTATGATACTTGTAAACTCGATTTTGTAAGTAGTTCGTACTCTGGATAAAACGTTTTATAATTTGATGGCCCACATAAAATTTTAAAAGAAATGTCAAGCATTTCACAGGATGTAAACCCAAAAAGTACTTTCTTAGGCACTTTAAGTGTTTTGTTTATTATTGTAGCCTGGAATGTTGTAAACAAAATGGCATATAACATGTCCATGTCGAGAAATTGTAACCTCACTAAAAAAAATAATAAAATGACTCGTGCACAGAACGTTTGTGTCAAATGTCTGTCTGGACCTATTGCGTGCTGCCTCACGAGTTTGCCTCATTTTTATATACGCTTCTTTAGGCATACATTTATTTTTACCATTACCGTTACTTATGTGAAACAGTTTTAAATAAAATAAAACAAATTTTTACACAATTTTTAGTGGACCTATTTTGAGTAAATGCTCTTTAGGAAAGACCCAGATTCCAAACGAATGATTCAATGCGGTAATTTGAAAAAGAGTGCCAAAAACTATTTTTGTCGGCATCACAAAACACTAAAGTAGTGGTGTATGATGCGGTGACATCATTTAATATAAATGATGTGGAGAAAATGGATGTGCTTTGTGATTTGTGATTAAAGTATAATAAAAATTGTAAACTGCGATTACGGAAAATCAACAGAATGCTGGTGCGAAAAGCTGAAAAAATGTAATGTAAATAAAAAGAAAGATTAAACAAACGAGACATAAAAAAATAAAGACCGAAGGAAAGATAAAACACAAACATTATTGAGCTGAGCTCTTCTGATGTGTTAGTTGCCCACTGTTTTATCAGGAATTCATTAAAAATATCTTCTTTAAGCTGAATGAGTTTCCTGACAAATTGTGTTTTTATTTCACACATGTACCTTTTTCTCAGGAACTATGAAAGTCAGAGAATTTAAATTTTTACTGTAACCAAATTTATAGAATTACATGTGTGGAACCTATTTCATAAAACTAGATATGTACTTTAGAGTCAAACAATTGATACCATAATGGAAGTTTCCGCTATATTCAAAATCTTAAAAACTAAAATTGAAGCAACAAATACAAGAGGTTTATTGACTTTTTATTGACCTTCTTTGCACCGACTGTAAATGTTTTACTTCTTTGCATTCTTTGAAATGTTTACTGTAGACAAATTTATAAGACTACATATGTGGAGCCACAAATATGATGAAACGTATTATACAAACAAATTAAAAAAATGTAAACTCTTCAAAAAGCTAAATTTTTGGGCACTATAAAAAACTGACAGTTTTCTTCTTTGAAATGACTCCTAAGTATAATTCTGCCTCCATATGCACAAAATGGTGCAAAAGTGCCTTTTGAGACATTCAACTTCTTATCTTGTATAGTTTCTGAGGAAAAGGTACATAAAATAACTAAAAATAAGATGGTTGAAATAGGGTGTAAGGTCCACCCTTAAGACTATTAAGTCTGTTTTGCAGTAAAGTTAAAATGTTCAAATTAAAAACTACACTCGTATTTAGGTTAAAAATCCTACTGTTCTCTTATACGGCCAAAAGTTATTATTCTTTTACAACTCTGATCACTCATTTGGACCTAGTACTAGAACCTTTAAAGTTCCAAAACTGGATATCATATTAAATTTTTGTTGAAACCCTGTTTCATCATGTTCGACGTGGGTTTACAGAATGTTACCAATCGTGATCACTTTTTAGCAGCTGGTGTCCTACTTTTTGAGACAAATATTGGTTCGTTTTTTGCCTCTAGTTATGCAATACTTTGAAACGGTAATACTCGAAATCATATATTCAGGGTTTGGATAAAATTAAATTTGATTTAAATCTCCTAATTGAGATCCGCAATTTTTTCCAATTCTCGCATTTTTCCTTGGTGACCCTCTATTCTTGAACGTTCAATCCCAAAGGAAAAAGTGTGAACCCATGCTACGTTCTATGAGATGCGGTTGGCTAATTCAAAACTTGTCGTCAGACATCCCTAAGTAGACAGATAAAGAGACATACTCACCAATGTCAAACGGTGCTTTTAAGCTAGGAACACGTCTCGCTTGCTCAAAAATTTACATTACACACTTTATTTGTCACTCTGGATGTCTTTATTTTATCTCTTCCTACCTCGGTCTCAGGTTGTTTCTTCGTCTCCGATGTCAATTTTATCTCTTTCACTTTAAGGTTAGCTTGTAATTAATCTCGAGGGTTAGGTAGGTTTTAATATGTGATCTAAGTTGTATAATTCTAGATTCGATTCATTTACAATATTACGGGTCTATAAAGAAGCCCCCCAAGGAATGGAAAGTGCATTTTGAATATCTTCTTCCGGTATGGACCGTGTCAAAAATATTTTTATGACAACGTTTCACTCATATTACAGTGAGTATCCTCAGGTTTAAGTGACAAAAACGCCGGCAAGCGAACTCAGTTATATAGTGCAGAAGTGGCGGTAGGTGGTCCGGTAAGTGGACCCTGCCGTGTGGTCGTTACTCTGTATGCATTGTTTGTGCGGTTAGTCAACCCGCGTGCAGTTAAACCAGAAAGTAAAGGGTACCATGTTGTACTAAGCGTGGCGGTTTCTCTGTTGCAATCATTATTGTGTTTACTAATTTCTATTGCTTCTAGGATCAATCTGTCATAATATGTATTACATGATTTTATTACAGATGCGTCTTCGAAGTTTACCAGGTGATTCGTTAAGGCTTAATGCTCAGCAATTACGGACATTTTAACTGCCGAGTTCTTTGTATGTCTGACAGGTTCTTGTAGTTTTGTGGAAATCAGGCGGCCCGTCTGGCCAATGTAAACTTTTCCACAACTGCATGGAATTTTGTAGATACCTTCAGTGTTGAATGGGATTCTATCTTTGATTGGTTCTAAAAATTGTGCCAGCTTCTTTTGTGGTTGAAACACTGTTTTAATGGCGTATTTCTTCAACATACTGCTAATTTTGTCTGTGGTACCTTTTACGTACGGTAAGAATGCTTTGTGGTTATTATCGTCTGCTGTAGGTGTTTCCGAAGGTCTTCCGGTTTTCCTAAATGCTTTACGTATGGCGTCCCTGTTGTATCCGTTCTTTTCAAGAGCGTCCGTTAGGTGCTTTTTCTCCTCGACGAAATATTCTTCATCAGATACCCTCTTCGCTCTATAAAATGTGTGTTGAGAACGGTTTCCTTTTGTGCAGGTTGATGATGTGAAGTTCCATGGAGGTATCTATCAGTGTGGGTAGGTTTCCTCTACACTCGATGACTTAGAGATCCGTTCGGTTTTCGTGATATTAGTACATCCAAGAAAGAAATTTCAGCATTCGCTTCCACTTCCATGGTGAACTGAATTGAATTGTGAATTGAGTTTAGCTGGTCTAAAAAAGCCTGTAGTTCTCCGTGCCTGTGAGGCCAGATAACAAAGGTATCGTCCAGATATCGGTAAAAGTGTATGGGATTTAGTCCTGCTGAATCCAACGCACGTCTTTCAAACTTCTCCAAGTAAATGTTGGCTACGACTGGTGACAACGGCGAACCCATAGCTGCTCCCTGTACCTGTTCATAATATTTCTCATCCTAGTAAAAACACGTTGATTTTAGACACGTTGAAGCTAAACGGAACACATCAGGCGGCAATAGAGGTTCGATAACATTTAAGGCGTCATCTACCGGAATGTTAGTGAAAAATGAGACAATGTCAAAACTGACCAAAATGTCTTCTTAACCCAATGTAAAGGTTGTATTTTTCCTCTGAAGCCCGGTGAATCTCCAATAAACGAGGATGTCCTTCCCACATATTTGTTATGTTTATGTAAAACCAGTTGGTTTAACTAATGTTATTTTAATGAATGAATGAGTGTATAAGATTCGTGGTAATGCTAAACCATGTTGTTATGTTAATGGAAAACCAGTATGTTTAAAGAACTTTTTTATACATAATTAGTTAGTTAATCAGATATTATCAATGTTAATATTAGACCATGGTCCTGATAAGAAGTTAATTATTTAAAAACCTCTTATCAAATTATCTCAGAGATTATCAAACAAGGGAAGGTATACTGTACTGCTGTAAAAATGAACAACAGTACATAAGAATAAAATAATAATTTCAGAAAAATCAAAGGTATAAATTTAATAATATTTTGAACATATGGTAGAATTATAAACAAAAACTGATTAATTATTCATGACAAACATAGAGGTGAACTCAAGTATTGGAACTGTATGATATAGAACAGCATGAAGAAAATATATGTTGACAATTATTATAATAAAATTAATATAAACATTAAAATAAAACTAAAGGGTAATAAGATTATAATATAATAGATACAAATTAGAATGAAAAATGTAAAAATCAGAATGTATTTAATAATAATTAGTAAAATTATACATGTTTTTAAGAGTAATATGATGTAAATATGTGACAAATTTAGTGAGGTATCAATATGGCAAATGTAAATTGTTATAATTGAATTGTGTTGGAATGAAAGAAAATTTGTTTAGTCTAATGTTATATTTAAGAAGAGACACATCAAAAAGTCTAATTTTATATTTAATCACATACAGATCAAAGAGAGAGAACCTGTAATATTTAAAGAAGTATAATTTTCTATTCAATATAATAAACATCAATATTTAAAAGAAGTCTAAATATATATTTTATAGAACACAGATCAAAAAGAGGGAGCCTGTCAAGGAGTATAATTTTATATTTAACATGACAAACATCTATATTTAAAGGAGTCTAAATTTAATACTCAAAAAGAAAGTCTAACTCTACATTTAATTTGATAAATATCATAGAGAAGGAGCAAGTAAAGAAGCCTAACATTATATTTAAGATGATAAACGTCAGAGAGAATTGAACCCATTGCAGCTTTGAAGAGCTAATATTTAAACTATTCGCATTTACACGGTATATATTATTCCATTGTTATTTCTTCAAAATTTATGAAATAACGTTAGTTGGTACTGATTAAAGAAAGTAATTAATCATTCCCAATATTAAATAATATAAATCGAAATAGTTTTCTACCCTGAGATAGAGTTTTTCATGATCAGATGTTTAACATAAACAACACATAAAAAATTATTCAAATATTAAAATAACATAGACAACGCGTACTGATCGCCCAAATAAAGGGGCAATTACTATAGCAGACAGAAACAAATATAACGAAGAATATATCAGTACAATATATATGTAGCAACAGTACGTCTGCGTAAGTTAGTGTGCATTGTAGCAGTTAGTTAAAAAAAATTCTAAATTAGAATAAATAACTAATATTGTCAATATTTTAAAAAAAATGCGTATTGAAAGCTTTAAGTAATCAGCGAAGGGGAACACCGAACGTACAGGACGGTACCGGAATGTCACGCCAAGCACAAACTGAGAGTATGTTACAGTGTATTTTATGTGTGTGAGTGTAAGCCTGTTGAATCCGGCATAGCGTCACCCCTGAATAAATGTGAATTAAATAGGTAATTTATTAAAATTGTGGTAAGTGCACATAAGATATGGAAAAACAAATTACGCCACGTTATTAATAATATAGAGACGCGAACATTAGCAAAATCTAGTGCAAAACAAATAATACATATTAATGCAGTGTAAATAAAAGTGAATAGAACCAAGAACAATTTAATTATAGAAAAACTGTTAACATACATTTATACATAAAAAATTACCGATAATACGAACATCGAGTAATAAACAAAAACTTCCCATGTTGCGAATAAAATTAAAATAAGTACGAAAAATAATCGAATCAGTAAAGGGACGCTCGACAAACTACAACAATATAAATCGTACACAGAACGGTTGAAACATGATTTTGGCGCCAGACAGTGTAATAAGCGAGCAGCACCAGGCTCGATCTCTTTCGTTGGAACACCTCTGCAGCCGAAGCCTACGCCCGACGGTGGAGCATCCAAGGTCGATATCCCAGCACCGTACGAGCCATCTGAATGCTGAGTGGACCAGGAGGACCGGACGATGGACTCCAGGAGGATCAGACGACAACGGAGGATCGACACAGGACACAGGTCTCAGGATCATGACGAGATATCACACTGAGTATCACCGCACAGAAATAAGGTGACATAAAACCATTTTTACTCGTCAACCAACGAGTCATAAAAGACATTAAAAAGGAAAGAGTAAAGAGACAATGATAACTTTAATAAAGTAAATAATAGTTGTAAAATTTATTTGGTTAATTTGAAATAAACAGAATTATCACTGCTGCACACCAGTATAGAAAAATTATTCCGATTAGCCCTTTCATGCTTCTCAGCTCATCGTCAGTTCGGAAATCCATATGTAGATGATGGGCTATATGTATCAAATAACAAAAACACAAATGCAGGGAACATACTAAAACAAATCAATAATATACATCCAAAAATACAATTCACAGAAGAAAAAGAAAAACATAACGAAATCAACTATTTAGACATAACCATCACAAGAAACAACAACCACATACAATATGCAATATACAGAAAACCAACTTCTACCAACATCATCATACCTAACCACTCTGACCACCCACCACAACATAAAATGGCAGCATTCTATTCGCTATTTAACAGAATGTACAAAGTCCCCTAAACAAACAAGAAACAGACAAAGAAAGAAATATAATATACAAAATTGCTCATGAAAATGGATACAATAAAATACTGTAAACAAAATAGAAAATAAAATCAAATATAAAATAAAAACTCAACAATTAAGAATTAATCAAAATGAACAATAACATAAACAATAACAACAACAAAAATGGGCCACATTCACATACATAAATAATAAAATGACAAAGCTAACAAAATTATTTAAAAACACAGATATCAAAATAGCATACAAAACTAATAAAAATAATTTACAAAAACTAAATAACCCACACAACAAAGATAATACAACTACTAACGGTATATACAAAATTGGATGCCAAGATTGCAATAAATGTTACATAGGACAAACAAAAAACAGCTGAAAAAACGTTATTTTGAACATCTAAAAGCATACAAAAAACCAAAAATATATAAATCCAATTTAGCCACACATGCAGTAAACACAGGACACGAATTCCCAGACATAACCAATATGACACTAATAAAACACATACCACACAAAGGGACCATAATGAACATTTGGGAATATTTACAAATATACAAATATAAAACACAAAACAATCTTATACCCGACCAAATACAAATCAATACACAACCAGACACAATTTTCAAAGCACTCGACATCGAAAATACACAAAATAATAATACATACACTACAACCACACACAAAAATACCACTTTGAGATACCAGAAACCAACAGGTGACCACAATGGCGACAGACCAACACATAGGTACTTCACTAGACGCAGAATCGCGAAGGCTGAGGAAGAGAGCACGATAGCTCTCGAAACATGTTCCTAGTTAGGAAAATAAATTATCTTGAGATAATTTCAGTATAAATATTTTATATATATATATATATATATATATATATATATATATTGATAAAGATTAAATTTGCTCACTTTTCTCTGTAATAGTGGATAATATACAAGACATTAAGTGAAAAGATAAACTAATTGATAAAATCTAAGAAGATAAAACAAAATTACTAATTTACAATAAAAATTTGTCAACTAAATTTTCACAGTAGCTTACTAACGCTGATAATACAAAATAAAGGAAATACTTGTAGTGAATATCTTTAATAGAACCATGGGTCTATTTTACTTCAAATTAAACTGCCAGCTCAGTAGGTGCCGCTAATGTGCGAAATGTGCACCGCACACGGGTGGCAATAACAGAGGCGTGGCCGTGGACTTGCAAATTCATCAGCAGATATTGCCAAATAAATTAAAACAATTAATACGAACTAGGTCTAGGTATATGACATTAACGTTTATTGATTTGTTATTGATACTTTTTTGTTTAGCATGCCGCAGCGTACTGCCATCAACCTTTGTTTTGACTGCCAAGAAAGCATACACGTATTGTTGTGCAACATTTATATCTGAGTTATAGCTGCGGTTTAATTGTAATTTTGTAGACAGGCGCGTGCATGTCGACGCTGGCAAACTATAAAGTATCTATCCGATAACATAGGAAATTATATATGTTTTGTTTTGACGAACAGGCGCCAGTTGGACTCAAAACAACAGCAGTTTGTAAGTAACAAAAATTTGTTTGTTATGCGTAAGACGTTTTTAAGTACGGTTTTGTTCTTGGCCACTGTCTGGCGGTGTAATTCTGAGACGTGTCGTATTTTTATAGGGTTTGTATTCGTAATATCATCAAAATGTCTTACAGAAAAACGAAACTGTTGTCGGGCTTTGTCAATTTTACTGTTTATGTCTGTATCAATTTTTAACTAAAACAATATTAAACAGTGTGGCAAAGTAGGGATACGGAAAGTCTATTCAGGTGGGTGGCAAAGGTAAAATTGCACACGGGCGGCAAGCACCCTAGCGGTGGCCCTGCAGCTGAGCTTATAACTACACAAATAGGCCTACTGAAATGAATGACCAGTCGATACAGCATATTTTGAACATGTATTTTCTTGTACGTTTATGCAACTTTATAAAACCTTGAAATAATATAAAAATGTGTCGAAATCATCAAAATAAAGTATTAGTATAATGTAAATGATTTGATAATAATACAATAGAACATTAATTCAGCATAAATAGAATTAAATATATTCATGTCGGTTTGAACGAAGGCACTTTAGAAGTTGATTATAAATATAATAAAAAAACAAAAATTTTTTATTACAATGTTTGTATTACCACTGATGTAATTTCTAAATTACTATTTTTCATTTGATTAAACCTATTAGTAAAATCTCTTTAATTATATTACTTTTTTAAATTTTAAATTGTTTTGAAAGTGTAGCCTATTTCTACTCCTTCCTATTTTCCTTTCTCTTTTCTGTCACTTTTATCCGTCGAGCGTAGGTTACCTTCAACCACTTCATGTACTCCAGTGTATCATTCGTTGAGAACTTGACTTCTAACAAGGTCTTCTTGATAAATTATTAAGTTTTTCAATGTTAAGTCTTTACTTTCTTTCGGCTATCTTCATTATATCACCAAACCATTGGCGTGTTATTCTCTCTATTATCTCGACAACTGATTGGAACAGATTTCTAATGGTTATATTCCTACATCGTCCTCTCTCAGGTCTTCCAGTTGCCTGCCTCCCTCTCACTCATATAATTCTCTTTAACTGTCGTCCTAAGGTAGTCAAGATTCAATAGCACCTCGCGCAGCAGAATTTTCCACTGAGATAAAGCCAGGAGTAAGATACGAATGTGTATATTGTTTATTCTATTTAATATCAATACACGTCGATACCCGTAAGGCTGATGTCATCTTAGGTAAACCACCATAACATAATGTTGGCCGATAATGCGATTCTCCTAGCAGAAATTACAGTGAGATGCTAATAATATAATCAACTATAATGGGCTAATGAGATGCTATGTTTCATCTGTGCTGAACGATGAAAGGAGCAGAAGTCAAGAAAATATTGGAAAATAAGCTGTAGGTATATGAAGGAATAGGGTGAACATTATTGATGGAGAAAATCCTGAAGATGGAATTGCTAACAAGAGCAACAAGTGGAAAGCAACTTATATTAACAATTCAAAAGCGAAAAACATCAGTATTTAATTCATACGTATAACATGAGCAAGGCAATATCAACTACTTGAAGACATCCTGCAACAAAAACTTATGTGACAAACGTGCATTGAATGAATAGGACATACGTGTCGTATAATTGCACCAGCATTCATATTTAGTGATATGCCACTGTTTGGGACAGGTATGCATTTTTTTTTTAATTTTTAGGTTTATGCCATTGCACCTATCGATAGTACGTCCTTCAATACGTGCTGCGCTCTGCCGACTGCCTCCTTCCCACGACCCGCTGCCGCCATTTCCGGCCCCGTCTCGTTGCTTTATTATAAAGCCCCAACTTTTACGCGTTTTCGTTAGTTAATTGTTTTAACGGTAAACAGTGTGTCGTGCGTTAATTTGTTTACAACAGCTCGCGAGTGTAAAGTGCAACTTGTCTCGGTTGCAACTACAAGAAGGAGATTTCTGCGTCCACGTCGCCACGATTATGAAGTAGATAACCTCGTCTACCCGCCTGCTAACAGGTATCTTTCCATCAGTTGGACTTCTCCCAACAAATTTTTATTAGAAAAAAAAATTAAATTTTTGTTTGAGAGGCGTCCCTTAAATTTTAATACTAGACACATGGTCTAGAAGGAAGCATAAAATGCACTGAGCTCAGTGTGATAGGACTTGCAAAGAGACTCCATGACTAACGCAACAACCTTTTATTTAGTGTTTAATATTATGTGTGTACATCTCCCCTGCATGTTATACAGGTAAATATCAAAATTTTATATGGCCACTTTCCAATTAACACTAACACTTATAGCGAATTCCACGAGTGATATATCAGCAATTAATTGTTATATGTACATCAACCTTATGTGCCCTTTCAAAATTAAATAATAATATTTATGGTAAATTGTACAAGTGACATCTCAGCAATTAATATTTATGTGTATATCAAATCTCATGTGGCCTCTCAACAATCAACATTAACTTTTATAGTAAGTTTCACAAGTGACACATTAGCAATAAATAGTTACATTCATTTAAATCTCCATGTGGCCTTTTAACCATTAACAAACAACATGCATATTACATTTTACAAGTAACATCTCAGCAATTAATAATCTTTTTCATATTAAATCTTTATGTGCCTTCTCAACAATTAATAAATAATATTCACAGTAAATTTTTCAAGTGGCATACCAGCAATTAATAATTATATTCACATTAATCTTTATGTGCCTTCTCAACAACTAATAAATAATATTCACAGTAAATTTTACAAGTGGCATACCAGCAATTAATCATTATATTCCCCTTAATCTTTATGTGCCTTCTCAACAATTAATATATAATACATATATGGAGTAAATGTCATGAAATAATTTAACAGTGAAAACCAAGTGCTCACCAAGGTTGCAAACATGAACAGCCCGACTGGAACCCGAAAACAAGAACTCTTAATAATAAATGTAACAAATGAATAATCAAAAAATCATAAGTAAACGCCTGTTTCTTATATACAATTTACTATCGTAGTTAAGCCCAATTCCAAATATGACCGACAGCACTCCGCATGCTTTAACTATGAAAAACTTGCACTAACGTGTACCGGTGAAATGAAAGCATTTGTGAAATCAATCATTAATTACCAAAATGGAAAATACGGATTGTCAGTAAAAGTCTCCAGCTTAAGAAAACTATAAAGCTCGTAATAAGTAAGGGTGATATATTAAAACATGAACACAAGGTACACAGGTTTGGCAGATCATGAAAGCGCATGTTATATTAGGGCAACCAGATGTTTAAAAAAAAATCAGTGTTTAAAGATAAAAGAACAATTGGTCTGTAAATGCTTGTTGGCCCCGCAAAACAATTATCAACATTATTAATAAAGATTACATATTAAAGCACTAGAGTCTATCTTGGTGCGTCATGACATGGCATGTTCTGTTCCGATCATCGGTTGTGCTAACTTCAAGTTAAAATAAAAAAAAGGAAATGTAATTTTGCGTTTATCACAGTAATTATTTATTCACAGCAAATCTTGTGTCGCAGAGGTCGAGTTTGAATAATTGAAATCTTTCACCTGGAGTTATGATGTTATCGGATGAGGCTGATAAATGGTTGTTGCAGCTCCATGGTGTTCAGCTGTCTGCTACTTCAGAAGTTAAGAGGGTTAATCTAGGTGTAATTCGGGGCCCGTTGGTGTGTGTCCAACGGCGAAAGGAGAGCCTGTCAGCATTGCTCGGTTGATGGTGAAAGGTGGAGTAATCACCATCAGATTGCTCCCATAAACTCTTGGTTGGGGCGAGAACCTAAAACACATGTTTTCTGTAGCACGCCGTCACACAAAAAAAATAAATCAACTCCTTTTTGCTCGACCTTAACCCCACACATACGCACAATTCAATCATGAGCACCTTATACCTGCAATTACAATGAAGTTAACTACACGTGCGTTAATTAACAATTAAATTGTGCCACTGCAAAATATCATGATTGTCTCTTATTTAAACAACAGCTGTTACAATTCCATAACATAATTTACTTTAATTTAAGACTTCGCCACGTGGCTTAAGTTACGTTAACTTCTGTCAATGTATTGCTGGTTTTTGTTAAACATTTCTTCGCCACATTTGCTTTACAGAATAACAATTAACAACTATAAATAGTTTATGGATTTTATTTTTAACTTAGCATTGAACATATTACTTGAAAATTGCCACGTGGCTTAAAATCAAGAATCAACCAGCTCAGGATCACACACACGTTATTAATCCAACTTCATACAAACAATAAATATACTTTAACACATTTCCCCTTTATTAAGTGACAATTAAATAACTAAAGAAGCTTACCACAGGCACTTTATGGTTCTACTCGCCCATGATAGAAAATGAACACATTATAAAGAACGATCTATTCCGCCGCCGGAACTTGACCAGTGGCTGTCACGATCCCTGAATTCGGAATGCCAACAGGTCAGAGCTGCGATGCACCGCGTGGCCAGCGCTTAACAGCTGATCAGCGTGTTTTAACGTTCGGCAACAGATAGCGTACAACTGCTATTCACGGTTCACAGTGGCCGCGCGGCGGAATTCCACAGGCCAGTAGCAGACGACGCCAGCCCGCGCGAAATATGGACGGGTTAAAAACAATTAGCGTACGCCGTGGAATTTTATTTTAATTCCCACGTCACATCAGGAGCAAGTGTATGTCTCGTCATCTTACCTTGTTATTATTATAAACAGTTACGGGTGCCAATTCCCCTAAATTTCAATTCGCTGGTCCTCCGGACTCTTGTCTCAAATAGAGACAAGCTAACTTACGCTACCCCTTTAAATACAAAACAGCCGCATTTCGTAATACATATAGCCATGATGTTTGTCAGCCATCGTAACAAAGACCGCATGTGAAGAAAATGTTTACTATACACGAGATAAAGTATAGGGCGCAGGATTCTGGCCTGTAAAAAACCCGACAATAAGCTATTTCTTTTAGCTCAGAAACTTATTGTCCACTATGAGAATGGCAATTAAATGTTAAGCCGACAGTTTAGTGCCGATATAAAATAAATAATAATTGTCAGCGTGACAACATTGTATCCCTCACAATACTAAAGATAAACGTTATTTCAACATATTTTAATTTCCAGTAGAATAAATTTTAATTTTTTACTGACAAGAAACATTATTATTAAAGATGATTTATCTAAATTACTATTTGGGTGAAATGTTGTGAGCGAAATAACAATTTGTCAAAATATAGTTTAAAAAAATTAATGGCATTCTTTCCTAACTGGTAAATATTTAAATTTTTACAGTTTTCTAAACAAAGTAAATAATTATTTTTATCCATCACCACATACGTAATACATACAAACTATTGCTTGCATATTGCAATACTTTCTTTTTCCACTGTTCCCAAGCAATTCTAGCTTTCCCTTCATTTTTACTTCTAACTTTTATCATCATCATTACCATTTATTACAATAATAATTGTATTACCGACAGAGGAATGCAGTAACTACGTAACTCAGATTAGAAATACCAAAATTAAGAATAATAAAAATACAAGTAACATGCAAAGAGAACATATGCAACACTTGTTAACTTAGAATTAATTAAAAATGAATCTATGTACGTTTAAAGCTTGTGATACTGGAGTTGCATCTGAGATTATAAAGAAATTGTCGAAAAAATTGAGGCATTTGAGTCAATATAGTGTACATGTCAGAGAAATTATGAGCTTACTTTGGTCCCCCCCTCCGTTGCATTAACAAGTGTTGCATTAACAAGAGTTTCATTAACAAGGGTTGCATTAACAAGTGTTGCATTAACAAGTGTTTCATTAGCAAGTGTTGCAACATTTGTTAATGCAAAACTTGCTAACTTAGAATTAATTATAAATGAATTTATGTACGTTTATTTCTTGTAATAGTAGAGTTAGTTCTGAGATTGTGAACGTTGTTTAGTCTCTGGGTGTCTTTATTTCATCACTGCCTTCCTCGGACTCAACATGTCTCACTCACTGGATGTCAATTTTTATCTCTTTTATCTTTCGGTCAATTTGTATTTAATCTGGACTGTCAGGTAGATTTAGTAAGTGATACAACTTGTATGATACTTGTAAACTCGATTCTTAAGTAGTTCGTACTCTGGATACAACTCCTTGTAATTTTTTGGCCCACATAAAATTTAAAAAAATGCCAAACTTTTTACTCAAATTTATAAGGAATCTTACTCCCGAAAACTAATTTTTTTGGTATTTTCAGTTTTTTGTTCATTATTGTACGCCTGGACTGTTATGAATAAAATGAAAAAATGTACCTTTTTTCAGGAACTATAAAAGACAGAGACTTTAAACTTTTCCTGTAACTAAATTCATAATAATAGCTCCTATGATACCACCGAAGTAGCTTAGGAGTAGGCAGGGTAGGCTGCCTAATGTGAGCCGTACGACGTACAAGGAAGGCAGTGGGGCCAGCATTACGCTTCAGCCGCCCATTATTATCCCCAGGATGTTATCCAAAGTACTGATTTTCAACAGGCTGAGTCGACCTGGACACTGAAAAACGTGCCTTGATTTTATGGTGCCTGTAATTGAATCCGGGACCTCTAGATTAGTAGCCAGGTGCATTACCCACCAGATTTACTGAGCCGCCAGATTCATAAGATTACATATGTGAAACTCATTTCATAAAAGTACATATGTAATTTACAGATAAACAATTGATATCATAATGCAAGGTACCGCTATATTCAAAATCTTAAAAACTAAAATTGAAGCAACAAATAGAAAATGTTTATTGACTATTTTTATTTACCTTCTTCGCACCGACAAAGAGCAGTCTTATCTCAAAGGATCCTGTGTGAATTGTAAGACTTTCTAGACATAACGGAAGGCTCCCTTGTTAATAAAAAGTAAAACCAGAGAGAGGTCGTGTCTAACGCATCAGCCCTAGTTGTCACTGTACCGCGGAAATACAACTCTAATTTTTGATGCAGACATTTATTTTGAGAATTCCGACACCGATAGTTATAATGTTGACCAGTACGCAAGCAGATTTGTTGTTAGCGTTTTGAACTTCCAGCATAAACTTAGAATTCCTTATTTCTAGTGGTTTTTAATTAGTGTCGTTTTATGTATGTCTACTGTAAGGGATAAAAGTATACAATATTATAACCAAATGTCAAAAGGCTGCATTTTTGTACAATGTGTAGAGACTCTACAGTCACGTTATAAGCTATCACCATGGGCACAGTTAAATTACATCTTTCCTTACGACTGAAAAAGAAAAGTTGTCAGTGTAGACATATTGTTCCGAGGAGCCTACCGAACAACCCAGAACATTCTCCACTCCCCCCGTCAAGTGTGGCAGCTGCTGCGTCATTCACGTAGGTGGTTCTAGTGAGTTCCAGGAACACTTAAGATAAGCATTAAGCCGCCGGCCGTGCAGTAAGGAGGGTAAGCTGTACTGGCCTCAGCGCGGCGTATATAAAACCATAGCAGCCGGGTTGTCAGTTCAGTTATGTGAGCGATTTTTGCTAGTGCGGATTGAGTGTTGTCGAAGTGAAGTAATATTGTGTTAATAATTGTGTGAAACTCTATTAATAGACATTGGTATTGCGTATGGATAAATCTAACTAGAAATGTTGTACGAGTTAATTATAAACTGTTTATCTGTGATAATTAAAGCAGGTGATTAGTGACTTAATTGGTGACGTGTATTTTCATTTCCACTGAACCATACGACGAGTAGTAGAATTCGTAACAATAGTATAAATTAATATTTTAAAACCTAAATAATGTTTAAGTCTACACATAAATAATTTAAAGAATACAATTTTTTCAAATGACTACTGTAACATGGGAGGAAGAAGTACATTATTTTAAGAATAACCAGGTGTTTTATATGCAAAAGAAATTATTCAAAATTTTATAATTCTACTTGTAGTAAGAAAGTCAATACAAATAAAACCTGAATAAAGTAAATACTTACAAATAAACATACTAAAACAACAGATTACTACACAGAATTTCACGAAAAAAATCTGTCTGTCATTTCTCTCTTTCTCTTTCTCTCAGACTCACTGTCCTCCTTCTGATTCTTACTGTATGTCTGTGTCTCTTACACAAATCTACGTACAGTAAGGAGTGATTGAAAGAATGACGACTTATTCAGAAACGCGAAGTCCATTGGTGTTTGTTACTGGCAGAAATACAGTATAAACAGAACACTGTTGCCAGTAGAATTACATATCAGGCTTAACGTTAGCAACAGTGGGACCAGCTGCTGACGACGACAAGGTCAACGTAGGATTACTGAAACTAATGCTCATCATTGTCTGTAACTCTGCTCTGATTGTCTGGTTAGAGCCAAAGGTTTCGGAAATTTCACTCCATATCGAAAATTTCACTCCGTATGTAGCGTATTTATTTTTGCAATATTTTATAACTCGTGTAGGGAGTATTCATTACAATCATCTTCATCATCATTATCAGCAACGTCTGTGACTCCATTAATCTCAGGTTTCTCGCGTAGATACAATTCGTCTCCATTCCTAGCACTACCTTCCAATACTTAATGCTTCCACTCCACCTGACCGTTGCATCTAATTTTCGGTCAGTAAATTTAATCAGTAAATAATTAAAAGTAAATATTCAATTTTAAGATATTATAATCTCAAATGTCAAAAGTCTAAAGTTTTGTACAATGTTTTAAGCTACCATTACGCATACTTAAATTACATCTTTCCTTACGACTGAAAAAGGAAAGTTGTCAGTGTAAACCTATTATAAATTAATATTAAAAAACTTAAATAATGTTTAAATCTACAGATAAAAAATTTAAAGACTCCAAGTTTTTAAAAAGACTACAGTATTTTGGTTGGAAAAGTACGTTATTTTAAGAATAACCAGGTGTTTTATATGTCATAGACATTATTTAAAATTGAATAATTCTACTTTTAGTAAGAAAGCCAATACAAATAGAACCTGAATACAGTAAATATGTAGCGTATTTATTTTCAAAATATTTTATAACTTGTGTAGAGAGTATTCTCTACAATCATCATCATCATCATCATTATCAGCACCGTCTGTGACGCCACTAATCTCAGGTTCCTCGCGTAGATAAAATTCTTCCCCATTCCTAGCTCTACCCTATACCTTCCAATATATAAAGTGGGTCTTAACGCGGGACACTTAAATATAATTCTCAATCTGTTTACCCATCAGTGTGCAGCATAATGTTTGTTTTATCGGCTGGTATTAGACAGCTAAGTAACACATTCAGATATGCACTACATATACCGCTAGCATTATTTAAAATTTATTTATATTATTTTGTATTATTTTGAACTCAACATTTTATACATAATTATTTAAACAATATTAATCGTGGTAAATTAAGGAAAGTAAAAGTTTTTGAATAAGCAGAAGAATTTTTAATTTTATTATATAATAATACCAATGCCGTGATTGTACTTAAAGTTGTCTCCCATTCTGTCTGCGCTCAATAATAACCAATTGGTAGTTTACAGTCTTGGTATAGCTTACGTAATAAACAATTTATATAATATACCATAATATATGATATATGTAAAAATTTACTTAAGATCATAATTAATATAATCACAAACGCTTATATCAGTGTTACATATCATACCACACACGTAGAACGAGAAATATTCTAACAAATCTGTGCGTCTGAAAACACTACTTTTGTAAAACACATATTTTCACTTGAAACACGCCCAAAAACAATTTACATAGAAAAGGACATATAATACCAATAATAAAAGTTTTTGTAAATTTAATATTGAGTTTTATTTATTTTATTTAATTATATAATAACAGGAGTGGACGTTAATATACGTAAAATCGTCGGACATTCTTTCTGCGCTTAGTAAAACAAAATGGTATTTTAAACTATTAGTATATATTACATAGAAAAACAATAATATTTTAAGCCAACAATATTTATTTTAAATAAAACTATCATACACAGCAAAGTAATGCCTAGTAATGGGCACACTTTCACAACGAAAAAATTAATACATTGTAACAAGGCCTGTATATGCTGGTTACAAATAAATATTTCTGTATTGTACAAAAAAAAATTTAATTTAATTAAAAAAAAAATGTTTCAACAAATTTTTATGTTTGTTTATTGTCTAAATAATTAATAAATAATTCTTGTTATGTGTTTTCGTCGAAAATTTAAAATTCTGTAATTTATTTATGTCAATTTATTCACTTCTGGTTAACTGTAACTAAATCTGGAGTTAATAAGATTGTCTCACTTGACTAATCGATTGGCGATTTTCTTCTATGCTCCAGTATATCACTCTCCTTTAGTAATGGTCGTCTTCCAGTAAGTCCTGTAGTTAACGAAAACTCTTTTATATTAACTGGTGAAATAAATTTAAAACCAGATAATTGAATTATTTTGATTTATTGACAATTATTCAGAAAATATCGATTTAAAATCGATATTGATACAAAGTTCGACTCTTCCACAGGGATAATCGATTCTCAATTACAGGTTATATTATATAATTATTTTTTGAATGGTTCTTTTAACGGTTATATTTATAATAGTCAGAGAAGGGGCAAGCATAGAAAGTATAACATTAACAAAAGAAATCTTATTAATTAATAAATACACAATTTGATAATAATATATAATGTTTATAATGCACAATTTTATACCCAATGTTGACTGGATGAATTCAATCGGGAGAATTCGCTTTGCATCACGGAACCATCATGGCGGCGACTTCGCTGATGCCGTATAACAGAAATGGCGTCGCTGGATTTTCAGACAATAAAATTGGCTTCACAACTGTTTTCTGTTCTCCGTAATATTGGATAATGTCTATTGTGTTGTTAGAGGTGTCCTAGTTAAGCTTTGAATATTAATTAACAACTGTTTTACTTCCTTCATCTCCTGAAATATCTTGCCAAGTTAATATTACAAAAGCATTGTTTCAATCATCACTCACTTCCAATTCATGTGATTTAAAATACATTATATTCAGAATATTTTTTGTTTATTGGTTACTTACGTGAACTAGTAATTATATATTTGGTTTCTTTAACTCCTTCTGCTTAATTTGACATACAGTAGTCCATATTTATAAAGATTTTTGTTAAAATTAATATATTTCTGTCATTTTGGAAATATAGGCCCAATATCTGCTTCCTGTCCTTGTCCAAAATTTTAGCCATCTTAGGTGTTATAAATATGATTATAATAAATTTCAGATTGATATAAATCTTTACCTTTCCTTAATTTCTTATAAATTTATCAATTGATCCTTCCTTTAGTTATAATTCATGAATTTACTATTCCTCCTCTGAAACAGTTAGGTACATTTTGAAAATTTTTAATAATTTAATACATCTTTTTATATTATCCTTTTAATGTATAGTTTCAGTTAGAGTAGTTGGTGATTGACTCACCTTATACAAATCTCATTATTTTGCTTGGTTTATTTACCTTACTTACTCAATTATAATGATATTTGGAATTTATTATTTGGCCTAGATTTTATATTTTTACATATACTGTTTTTCGAATAATGTTATTTCTATACCCCTTCTGACTTTCTAAAGTTAACACAATATTAAATAAAATTTCCTTATATAACTATTGGCACACGTAGCATGGTATTCATGCTCATAATACAAAAACAATATTGAAAATTAATTTCTAGTCTTTAAAGTTAGACATTTTGGTTTTAACTATTTTTTAAAATACATAACAAACATTTTATAAATTATTATAATATATAGACATAAACATTTTAGGCTGTGTGCACACTGTTATACTAGTAAACATTCTTATCTTAATCATAATCCTTATTCTATATACCACCTTGAAATGTGGAGTTCATAGGCTCTAAACATAATTAGCCATTGAATTTTTTATTTTTTTGTTAAACTTAATTTAATTTCAGTCCTTTCTGTTTATATTATGTATTATATTTTAATCCCCTGTCACAGTAATTATTCCCCACCTGCTCTCTTTATCATTTACATTTCTATGAAAGTTTTTTGATAAAAAGTGGTCTCTTCTATTAAACATTAGAAATATTTTCACAACAATATTTCATGACATGTTATCTCTGTAATTATATAAAATATAAAAGTTATTTAATAGCACATAGTTCAAGTAACAGTTACGCCTTTACTTGAAGTTTATTATATTAAAATCACTTGCACTGGTTCACTTACACTGTTGGTTCTGACTTATATTTGAGTTCTACAATATTCTAAGACCAAACTTTTAGTTATAATGGACTGTGAAGATTTGTTTATTTTATTATTTAATAACTTTAGTTGGTGCACTTCTATTCATACTACTAAACACTTTTGTTTATAATTAATTTACATTGCTTTGAGGTTTTGGGGTGTTATACTTTTTTTGGGTGACATTAAAATTTGGTTTGTGGTTTATCATTGTTAATAATAGGTTTATCATGGGTATTCCTCGTAGTCCCCCATCCTATATCTTCTTTTCTTCTCTTCTTCCTTCTTGGGTTTTCCAAGGTAATTTGGTTTCATTTTTTCCGTTGGTTGGTTCGGGGTATCTTCTTTATTACCTGCTCCTAACCTACCTGGGTATACTCCTGATTTTATTTAGTTTCTTCGGATTTAACTGTCTTGATACTTTATAGTTGCATTTTTTTAATTGAATTATACTTTTCTTTTATGGTGGTTTTTTCCTTTGATATTTAATTATTTTCATTTGATATTCAATTATTTTCATTTGCTATTTAATTTGAGTTAATTGTAATTTAATGTATTTATGATCATAATGGAATTATTACTTAGTGGATTATCTGTCATGCTACAACATAGTTCTTGGAAATTATAGGTGTGATACACTTGTGTTTTATCTTACTTATTGAAGTAGAAAATAACAAACCCATATAAACATTCCGCGTTTGCACTTGTCCTGCTAACTTCCAACTATATTTAGATTATCTGACAACATCTGTACTATCATTGTTTTCAGTAATAATTCAACCACGAAGGACTGTTACACCATTGATTTTTATTGTGAAAGCGGAAAACCTGTAATATTTATTATCGGTAAACATAACTAATACATTTACAGTTCTCATTATTAGGTATTATCATGTTGCACAAAGCAGATGTACAGTTCATAAAATTTTCTAGTGATCCCGCCTTATTCTGAAGAGTGTATACTAGGACTATATTTAATGCGTACCTAATGCCATACTTTACAGTACTTCAAGTTATTAGTTCCTTATAAACTACATGCTGCTTATAAAGATGCTGGTAAATTTCATTATTTGGAATATTTAACAAAACTAGATTCCTATATATTCGCATAGAGTTAAAATAACCGATGTCTGATAACAAAAAAAGAAACTGTTCAGCTTGATAATAACTACAATCCCCATTAGCTGCCATCACTTGCTGTAAATTTAGTATATCTGACTGCCTTACAAATTCGTTAGTTACCATTTCAATTTTCTTCCAATTCAAAAGTTGTGGAACTAATCTCCGCACCTCTTTTTTTAAGAACATTCCACTGAAGTTGTGTAAGCCGGCCCTGGAGATCCAGTAGTCGTCCAGCTTTTCAGTCTGCAGGTAGTTCATAACCGACCAGGTGTTGTAGATATTGTCTCCAGAACCCTGTACTTTGTAACCGTTGTAATAATTCTTCACATCTTCGTGAGTCTGTAGAATGTTGAAGTAATTTAATTTTTCTCTTACTTCATCCTCTGTCAGTCCGTAGTACTTGACAAGCCGATGGTTTTCCAGAAAACGGAAGTGAACAATACTAGTTTCTCTCTTTAAAAATATATCTGACAGCTGCAGACAACTGTTAATCAAACCTCTTCCAATGTATCTGTTATTCTCCAAAAAATTATTCAAGAACTGTTGAATGAGAAAGATAGTTTTGGGTACATCAAAATGTGCAAAATAATTGCTTTGAAAATCCCGTGATAACAATCGCCAAACCAAAGCATCAAAATCATCGATTAAAACTATTGCTTTTTTGTTGAAATGATAGTACAACATTTGTGATAAATATAGCAAACCGTCAAGCAATGTTCGTTGTGTTAGGTATGTGAAGAACGTTCCGCCACAATACGCAATATACGATGAAACATGTCGTTTCTCCTTAACTGTTAGGCGAGTACTGTTTCGTAGGTACAAGTTTTCTAAATATGAATCACACATTACCTCTCTCAACGCATCTAAAACATCAGTAAACCTAATTCCTCTTATTTTCTTTAAGTTAAAATAAATTACCGGGTATTTACCGCAATGTAAGTGAAAAAACGTATTATTCCACGTAAAAATATTTACATTGTATTTTACAAATAGACTGCAACCCTCAGTCTGATAGAAAGTTGTCAATCCATTATCTACCTGCAGGAAAGTCTTCAGCATTTTTAAATTATATGTTTTACCGAAGCGCCTCGGTGCAGTTACAAGAGCAATATGCGGTTCCATATTCAAAAAATCCTTTATTATCAGCGATTTGTCAACGAAGCATTCAGATTGTAAAAGATCTTCCAATTCTGATTCATTAACAACGCATCTTCTTTTGATCGTTGCCTACAACAAAACAGTGAAAAAAATCACTTAATATTTTCGTATTAGATTTATATTAATTAATATTATTTACATTTAATTAAATAATGTTTAAATTGATTTGCTTCCCCAGAACTATCAGCTTATTTTAGGAATATTTGAAAAATTGTCATTTGGGGCTATAACAACAAGATACAACTATGTATGGAATGTCAAACGCTACACCATCGCTCTTAACAATGTTTTCAGAGCTGTGAAGAAAGTAGAGCAAAATTTTGATCACGTCATTGAAAAAATTACTAATTTACTAGAATGATTTCCCAATTAAACTTTCACAGTATCTTACTAATGGAGATAATGCAAAATGAAGGAAAGGGTTAAATTGAATTTTTTTAATGAAACCATGGGTCTATTTTACTTCAAATTATAAAATCTCAGCTTCTAAGCACACAATTAAGCCTGCTGATACGAATGACCAATCAAAACAGCATATTTTAAACTTTTTAAGTTTTAAGTATGAAATATCTTTCTTTCTAGGTATAAAAAATGTTTATAATACCTTTAAATATAAAAACAAATATGTCAAAGTGAACCAGAGAGTGTATTAAAAAAATAAAAATTATTTGTTAGCAACGAGTAAAATATTAGTGCAACATAAATAGAATTATATAACTTCATGCCGGTCTGAATGTAGACATTTTATAAGTTCATTATAGACATAAAAAAAATAAAAAATTTTTACTCCAATCTTGTTAGTATCACTGATAAAATATTTTCATTCTTATTTTTAATTTTTTTAGGTTATTCTTTCAGTTTGTTACTTTTTTAAATTTAAATTCTTTTCAAAGTAATGGCCTATTTCTATTCCTTATTTGATCTTCGTTTTCTACCATTTTTATCCGCCAAGCGTAGATTACCATCAACCACTTCTTTTTTTACTGCCGTCTACCATGCGTTAGGCGTTTGACTTCTAAGAATGTCTTCTCGTTAAATTATTATATAGTTTCTGAACACAGTCGAACTATTCCAATTTTGGACTTCTTGATCCGTTGCATTCTCCTGTCTCTAATTTCTTTTGGCTATCATTGTTATTTCTTCAAGCCATTGCAGCGGTCTTGTATCTATAATCTCGACAACTGATTGGAACAGATTTCTGATGAGTATATTCATATTTATTTCTCTCCTAGGCCTTAAAGTTGCTTGCTTCAATAATCGCCTTTCACTGTTTTGTAACGCAGCACGTACAGAAGATCAGTTGCTGTCCCATATACTCCAACTGACAAAGAAAAACCTATTCATTATTACTGGATTTGTTTAACTGCGTTTACAGAACTGTAATTATACCAGATTAGTTGCTGCTACAAACATTTGTGACTCTCCCAAATAAATAAACGCAAATCAGTGCAGACGACCGCCTCAGTATATTGGGCGCTCAGTGACTGCATTTCTATAACTTATGTATACTGCAACAGTACAAATGGGTTGAGTACTGTGCATTGCACCAAGGAATTTAAATAAGTGATTAGAAGAAATAAATAAGGTATTTTGGTAATAATAATCATTCAGCCTGTAATATAAACTGTAATAGAACTTGAATGTTGCGACAGGGGGGAGAGCCAGCTGCTCTCTGCACGTGTGTACACACGTAAAAGGTTTGTGTGAGTGCGACTAGTTCATTCATGAAAAGCGCCACCCTTTTCAGTAACGATATAAATTATTGTATTTAAATTAATTTATAATGTTTGTGTGCATGGTAGCGAAAAACTAAAGACACCAATATGTGTGGTTAAAAATAACGAACAAGTGTAAAAAAAACTCTGCAAAACGTACAAAAAGTGTTAGTGTAGGAAACTTCGCAATTCGCGAAGACGAGCAAATTAAGTGTCATTAGAAAGCGTGGGTTAATAGTGACGCTCTTAACAATTTCAAACCTGCAGAATATTTTCGAGACATGATTTTGGCGCTCTGGATATAAATACGAGGACGCGCAAACATCGATCTCTTTTCTCGTCAGACCATCTTAGCGGCCGGAGGCTCTGCTCAAGAACTACAACTTTTCTTTGTTCGACTACTGATGTGATTGGAGGCTATGTCCAACAACCAGAATTTCTAGATTTATTCGACGACCATGGCAGCCAAAGAGTCTACGTTGAAACAACGACTACAGTAGATCAACCACAAGCAAAGTACGAGCACCCAGCGATCCAGAGTACGAGAATACAGCGGTAGGGGGACGACTAGACTCCTAGAATACCCGACTCCAGGACTTCCAAGACCGAAGAGGATCATCAGTATTTAGGACCGAAGAGGACACTCTTCAGATGTACCACACAAATAACAAGGTGACAAATAAACATGCATTTATAAGAAACTGAGACCGAAGCAAAAGACTTTAAATATTAAAGAGAAAAAGAATAAATAATTCGATTCTAAGATGAGCCAAGTAACTGTATAGTTGTAGGTATGTTTTTGTTTGTACATTAAGTACAGTAATATTAAACACTGTGTAACGATAAGAGTTAGCAGTAACTGTAATTTAAAAACTATATTTGTTAGTAGTAAATGACGACCATGTCAGAGAAATTAATAGAAAGCAATGCATATCCAGTAACAAAAAGGAATTAATATAAAAAATTAAAAGAGTAGATAATCAGTAAGATAATTGAGCTAGCTGATAGCAGTATAGAAAATTTATAACAATGTATTAGTAATAAGATTTTATAATATATTTTTTGTGTCAAATAAGACAAGGAATTATACGCAGTAGGTACGTAAAAATACGAATCATTTGGAATCGTAAAATAAATAAGAAAATAACGGGTAATATAGAATCTGCAAATTACTCGTTATAAATATGTCAAAATTATAATGAGTTTCTAAACCAAAAACAAATAAAGAAAAAGTGTTAATAAAAATTGAAATGAATTATAAATAAATCAAATAGCATTCTTATTATTATCATTACAATCTTCATTCCCGCACACACACACGAATTTAATGTAATGTAATGTATATAAAGATTTAACACACATCAATAAATAACATTAAATTTTGTTGTGTTGTAAATGGTTTCCAAAAAACGTGGGGCTAACACATTAAAACCGTGTGTTGTTGTAAATGGCGCTCCAAAGTATGGGGCTCCCAACCAAATAAATTTGGTTGTAATACACAAAACTTGACCAGGGCACAACAGAAATTCAGATAAGCGTTTAGAACGGCTTTGTTACCGGGGAAGCTTTATTTGCACTGAATGTTATGTCGCAAAGTTTCCTTGGTGTCAACCAGTTTGTTACCGTATGCTTTACTGACTATTATAAAGCCTTTGATATGGTACAACATAACCTCTAATCAGACTACTCAAAGTTCTACAATAAAAAATAAGAGTCAAGTCATGTCAATAGAGTGCAGCCGAGTAACTGAGATAAAGCCAGAACTAAGGTAAAATGGTGTTTCTAGCTCATTCCTCTTTAATATCCTCTATAATCAGTACACGTAATGAGTAAGGCAGTGGCTGATGTAAACTTAGGTAAATGGCATACCGGCAAGTAACTTAATGGTGAAAACTCAAGTAAAATGCTAATGAGATAATGAACTATAATGTGCTAATGACATACGATGTTTTACCTGTGCTGAACGATGAAAGGACCAGAGGTCAACAAAATTAAGGTACTTGAGATACAGGTATATGAAGGAATAGGGTGAACTTTATTGATGTAGAAATCCTTCAAAATGGAATTGCTAACAAGAGTATCAAGCGTGAATGAAATTATGATAACAATTCAAAGGCCAAAACATCAGTGTGTAGGTCATTCGTGCACTATCGGCAGAAATATATCAACTGCTTGAAGAGATCCTGCAACAAAAACTTATATGACACACGTGTATTGGATGAATACGTCATACGTGTCGTATAATTGCACCAGGATTCATCTTTGATGATATGCTGCCTTTCGTAATCCGTATAGCCATGACGTTTGCCTAAAAATCCCATGTGAATACAGTGTTCATGACAGAGAATATAATATGAGCTTACCTTTGGGCCTTCTTCCGTTTCTTTAGTATGTATTGCATTAAATATTGTAGTATTAACAAGAGTTGCGTTAATAAGTGATTCATTAGCAAGTATCGCATTAACAATTGTCTCATTAACAAGTGTCGCATTAACAGTTGTTTCATTACTAAATGTTGCATTTAATAGTGTTGCATTCTTAAGTGTTCCATTAACAGGTGTCTCATTAGTAGATGTATTATCTGTACGCTTTGTACTGTACTGATCTGTACTGCATCTAATGTAACTGTTTGATGTTATCGACACCGACGTCACTATTACGAGTGAACAATGCAGTGCTTACTGCGTTACGCAATACTGTATTGTCACTAGTCTGTGTTCTATATGACACTGTCTGGGTCACCCCCACAACTGGGTACCGCAAGTCCCGGTGGATTAAAGTCTCCGGTTGCAAATCATTATTTTATTGTATATTAACAACAGAAAAATTCCTGATAAAATTCAAAGTAACAGGTCTTTACTTCCAGTTACGTTTTTCGTTTCTTCATGTTCTCTTTCCTGCTAACATACGTTTTTTTTTGTGTTTTTTAAGGTCGCTGCAACAGCAAAGGTCATTAGCGACCGCAAAAATGAATTTGTACAGATTCTTAAACAGATATATTATCATATATTAAATATTTGTTTAAACATCAAATAGTGTAATCAAATGAGATAGATAAAAATATTTTACAAATAACAATATTAGTTTAACTGATGGAAAATAAAATGAGAAATATTAACCCCCCACAACACAAACAATGTAAATACACATCATGCACATAAATAAATATAACTAAATATGCGTATAATAAATATAACACTAAGTAACAAATTGTAACAACTATATAACAATAAGTCATATAACATACCAATCCATTTACTTAATTACACAATTTTTAATGTTCTTATAATTTTCATAGTTCGAACCTATATTGCTGTTAACAACTGAATCTCCTTTAAAAGGAGAAGTATGTTGGCGGCTGCAGCCTTGTCATTTCGTTTATGTTTTCAAATATTAATTTTTCAAGAATGGATATAAACAATTAATCTTAAGTTAAACCAAATTTTTCTGAATGTATTTAGCATGAAAACAAATGATATTTTAATCTTTTTATTGATATCTTACTTTGATGTTTTTTCAGAGTATATATTCTTTGGTGATTGCACAATAAAGCGGTTACTCCTGTTAAGAATGCACAGGGCTGCCGTTTATACATTGTTATACTGGCCTGCACACCGATGCACATCGTTATACGTCCAGCATAAGCATCGTCAAGGCCAGCGTAATCTAAGAAAGTAACCTAATAAATAAGCCACAGTACGCGATCACGTTTTGAAGGTTATTCGGACTTTGGCAGCTTCCAACTTATTCTTCAGAGACCTTAATGAGAAGATGGGTCAGCAAAATAGCTTAACCGTTTTAGCAATTACCGATCTATTGAGAAAATGCGATGCACTGTTGCAAGAGATGAACTGTGGTCCAGGGAATTTGAAGAAGCTTATGCGTCTCAAAATTCAAAATTGTCTCATTCACCTTTTATTATAAAACGTTTTAAAATGTTATATTTAAAAAATTGAAACCATTCAGTTTGTTTAATAGTTTATTCTATACAAGATATTAATAGAAAAGGTCATTTAATTTGAAAAACCATATATATCTTAATTTCAAATAAATAGCAGTAAGACCAACAAAACTACAAAATTAAACAGCTTTTTGGGATTTATAAAAATAACCGGTGAAATTGTCCTACCGCTTACAGAAAATCGTATTTTAAACAGTCCTGAGCAGAACGTATTCTGTTTACGATATATATAACTCTAGTGGCTACCACAGTTGTAAGGAGAGGTCAGTGACGTACACCAGGGAACACCGACGTAATGTCTGTAAGGTTAGGACAGGGACCCTCAAAACATTCCTATAGCCTGTCCCAGAAAAATAGTTCCACCACCGGGCTCAGAAAAAACATTGAATGAGAATGACTGTAACGCAGTACGTACAGAAGATCAGTCTCAGTCCCATGTGCTCCAAATTACAGAAGAAAAAAATCCTATTCATATATTACTGGATTTATTTAATGGCGTTTACAGAACTGGAATTATACCAGACTAGTTGTTGCTACAAACATTTGTGACTCTCCCAAAGAAATAAACGCAAAGTAGTGCAGACGACCGCCTCAGTTTATTGGGCCGCTCAATATCATGAATGCATTTCTAAAACTTATGTATACACAAAACTTGACCAGGGCACAACAGAAATTCAGATAAGCGTTTATTTAGGATAGCCTTGTTACCGGGGAAGCTTTATTTGCACTGAAAGTTATGTCGCAAAATTTCCTTGGCGTCAAACAGTTTGTTACCGTATTACTGACTATTATAAAGCCTTTGATATGGTACAACATAACCTCTAATCAGACTACTCAAAGTTCTACAATAAAAAATAAGTTACAAGACATGTGCAATAGAATACGTCCGAGTAACTGAGATAAAGCCAGGAGTAAGGTAAAAGGTGTTTCTAGCTCATCCTCTTTTAATATTCTCTATAAGACTACACGTAAGACAGTGGCTGATGTCGACTTAGGTAAACAGAATACCAGCTAGTAACATAAAGGTAGCCGATAATGATATTTTCTTAGTAGAAACTCCAATGAGATGTTAATAATATAACTAAGTATAATGGGCTTATGTGATGCTAAGTTTTACCTGTGGCTGAACGATGAAAGGAGCAGATGTCAAGAAAATTGGTCACTTGAGATATAGGTATATAAAAGAATACGGTGAACATTATTGATGGAGAAAGTCGTGAAGATGTAATTGCTAATAACAAAAGTAACAAGTGCTTAGGAAATTCTGATAACAATTCAGAGACGAGAACATCAGTATGTAGGTAATTCGTGTACTATCGGCAGAAATACGTATATCAACCGCTTGAAGAAGACATCCTGCACCAAAAACGTCTGTGACATACTTGTATTGGAAGCATACAACGAACGTGTCGTATAATTGCACCAGCATTTATCTTTGATGATATGCCGCCTTTCGTAATACGTATAACCATGACGTTTGCCTAAACTCCCAACGAAGACCACGTGTGAAGATTATGGTTGGTGTACTAGAGATAAAGTACATGACACAGGATTTTATCTTGTACAAACCATACTTTATTTCTTTTAGTTCAGTATCTTTTTGTCCACAGTGAGAATACCAATTAAATGTTAAGTATGAAATATGACGTATAAGGTCATATCACACAATGACTGTATTTATACGATTACACGTCAATACTAATGTTATTATATTAATTAAAAATTGAGTTCATGTACGTTTAGAGCTTGTGGTGGTAGAGATAGTTCTGTGATTATAAAAGAAATTGCCCAGAAAACTGTGGAATTCGAGTGAATACAGTGTACATGACAGAGAATAATTATGCGCTTACCTTTGGTCCCTCTTCCGCTTTAGTAATATGTGTTGCGTTAAATATTGTAGTATTAACAGTTGCGTTAATAAGTGATTGATTAGCAAGTATCGCATTGACAATTGTTTCATTAATAAGTGTCGCATTGTCAAGTGTTTCGATAACAAATGTCGCATTAAGAAATTTCTCGTTAACGACCGTTGTATTAAAAATTGTTTCATTACATTCATTAAAAAGCGTTGCATTAAAAAGTGTTGCATTCATAATGGTTTCATTAACAGGTGTCTCGTTATTAAGCGCTGTATTATCTGTACACTTTGTACTGTACTGAGCTGTGCTGCATTTAATGTAACGGGTTGATGTTATGAAATAGTAAAAAAACATAAAACCTATCGTCTCCATAATTCGTAAACTCACAACCATATTTGTAACTGTTTTACACAGTAATACTTTGCAAACTAGCAATACTGGTGACCTTCGAGAGCCAACAGTTTAGCACCGATGTACAATAAGACGTAATGATAGCGTGGAAATATTATATCTCCCATATTAATAAAGATTAACGTTATTTCATATATTTTAATTTCTAATAGAATTGATTGTAATTTTTAACTGCCAAGAAATATTATTATTAAAGACGTTTTATCTATACTACTATTTAGGGGAAATGGTATGAGCGAAATAACAATTTGTCAAAATATAATTTTTAAAAATTAGTAGCATTTTTCTATAACTAGTAGGTACTTGAATTTTTACAATTTTCTAAAAGAATTAAACAATTCTTTTTATCTATCGTGACATACGTAATACATACTAACTATTGCTTGCATATTGCAATATTTTCTTATTCCAGTGTTCTCAAACGAGTTCTTTCACTTTTCCTTCATTTTCACTTCTAATTTTCATCATCATCATCATTTGTTACAATAATAATTGTATTTCTGACAAAGTACTGCAGTAATTACGTAGCTCGGATTACAAATACCAAAATTAAGATTAATAAAAAAAAGTAACATCCAAACAGAAAATATGCAACACTTGATAATGCAACACTTAATAACTTAGTATTAATTAAAAATGATTTCATTTACTTTTAGAGCTTGTGATGATGGAATTGCATCTGAGATTATAAAGAAATTGTCCAAAAAATTGTGGCATTCGAGTGAATACAGTGTACAGGGCAGAGAATAATTATGAGCTTACTTTTGTCCATCCTGCGTTGCATTAACAAGTGTTGCATTACAAAGTGTTTCAATAACAAGTTTTGCAACATTTGTTATAGAAACACTTGTTAACATAGAATTAATTAAAAATGAATTTATGTCAGTTTATTTCTTGAAATAGTAGAGTTAGTTCTGAGATTGTAAAGAAATTGTCAAAAAATTGTGGCATTCAAATGAATACAGTGTACATGATAGAGAATAATTATGAGCTTACTTTGGTCCCACCTCCGTTGCATTACCGAGTGTTCCATTACCAAGTGTTTCAATAACATGTGTTGCAACATTTGTTAACGAAACACTTGTTAACATAGAATTAATTAAAAATGAATTTATGTCAGTTTATTTCTTGCAATAGAAGAGTTAGTTCTGAGATTATAAACGTTGTTTAGTCACTGAATGTCTTTATTTAATCTCACCCTTTCTCTGTCTCGCCTTGTTTCCCTCACTGGATGTCAATTTTTATTTCTTTATCTTTTGTCAGCTTTTATTTAATCTGAACTGTTAGATAGCTTTAGTAAGTGATATAAATTTCTCGATACTTGTAAACTCGATATTTAAGTAGGTCGTACTATAGATAAAACTCCTTGTAATTTGATGGTCCACGTAAAATTTAAAACCAAATTCGTCAAGCATTTCACATCAATTTAAACGTGAACCTTACACCCAAAGAATAAGTTTTTGGCCATTTTCATTTTTTTGTTCATTATTATAGCCTGGAATGTTCTGAACAAAATGACATAAAATGTCCATGTTACGAAATTATAACCTCACTAAAAACAAAATAATAAAGTGACTCGTGCACAGAAAATTTGCGTCAAATCACTGGACCTATTGCGTGCTGCTTCACGAGCTTGCCTCATTTTTATATACACTTCTTTGGCCATACATTTGTTTTTACCATTACCATTACCTTTCTGAAACAGTTTTAAATAAAATAAAACCAATTTTTAAAGACATTTTTAGTGGAATTATTTTGAGAAAATGGTATTTGGGATAGACCCAGATTCCAAACGGATCATTCAATGCGGTAATTTGGAAAAGACTGACAAAAAATTTTTGCCAGCATCACAACAGTAAAATAGAGGTATATGATGCAGTGATATCATTTAATATAAGTGATGTGGAAAAAAGGATGTGCTTTGTGATTAAACTTGTAAAACTTTCAACTTCTTACCTTTTATAGCTTCTGAGGAAAAGGTACATAAAAACACTAAAAATGACATGGGCGAGATAGGGTGTAAGGTCCACCCTTAAGTTGATTATGTCTACTTTGCAGTAAAGTTAAAATATGCAAATTAAAAACTACACTCGTATTTAGGTTAAAAATCCTACTGTTCTCTTATACGGCCAAAAGTTATTTTTCTTTACATTTCTGATCGCTCATTCGGAACCTAGTATTAAAACCTGTAACTTTCTAACACTGGATATCATATAAAATTTTTGTTAAAATCCTGTTACATCATGTTCGGCGTGTATTTACAGAATGTTACCAATCGTGACCATTTTATAGCCGTTGTTGTCCAACATTTTGAAACAAATGTTGGTTCATTTTTTGCCGCTGGTGTTGCAATATTTTTAAATGGCAATACCCGAATTGAAATATTCAGTTTTTGGACAAAATTATCTTTGACTTAAATCTCCTAATTGAGGTCCGCAATTTTTTCGAATTCTTGCTATTTTTCTTGGTAACCCTCTATTCTTGAACGTTCAATCTCATCGGGCAAAAGTGTGTACCCACGATACGTTCTGAGATGCGGTCGACTAATTCAAAACTGAAAACGTGAGACATCCCCAGTAGACAGATAAAGACACAAACAAACAAATGCCAAACGGTGCTGTTAAGCTACGAACCCGTCTCGCCTGCTCAATTAATCGCATTACTACACTTTGTTTGTCTCTCTGGATGTCTTTATTTTATCTCTCCCTACCTCGTCCTCAGGTTTTTTCTTTGTCTCCGATATCAGCTTTATATCTTTTCCTTCAAGGTCAGCTTGTAATTAATTTCGAAGGTTAGGTAGACTTTAACAAGTGATCTAAGTTGTATAATTCTTGATTCGATACATTTACAATATTACGGGTCTTTAAAGAAGCCGACCAAGGAATCAAAATTATGCACTTTGCCCTTTGCTTTTTTTGCTTGTGACGTAAGTTTTGAACATGATGGTGACAAGAATAACAAAGTAAATAGGCATATGATGATGTGTGGTACAATACAACGAACACAACAAAAACTGATACTAAAATAAAGTTATATAAAGAAATGGCGATACCTGTTCTTACATATGTTAGATAAACATTAACGATTAGTGGGAAAGAAAAGCAGCAGATACAAACTATAAAAAAGGTTAATTACCTTCTGTCGCGCTTCTTAGAATCCAAATACAGGATAACTCGAGTTTCGACAACTAATGTGTCATCAGATCCTCATGAATATAGTTAAAACTACATTTGTCGATGTTTACACATCTCGTCGAATAATAAAAACAACACATACATAGTACAAAAATATTAAATAATTTAACACACAGTAAAAACAAAATAAAACAGAATGAAATACAATACACGTGGCCGCCGCAAGCGTGCACAGGAACGCGAAGAAACTAACCTTTTAAACAAAGGCTTAAAATACAGTTCTAAAAACAATGGACTTAAACAATCACTCATAAGTTAAATCTTGAACGCTGAAACGGCAATAAATTCTATATCCGATGAGTAAACAAAAACAGTTGTAAGACATGCAGTTGATAATAAAATAAAGAAAGTTTTGAAAGCAGAAAATATAAAATGTTGTTACAATAAAGAATCCAAAGTATTTAATGAAACAAAAAGGAAATTGATAGACAATAACGGCATTGTCACCAAAGCGGACAAAGGCCAGTCATTCCTAATTTTAACTCACGAGAATTATGAATGTAAAATACAGGAATTTATCATACACAATAACATTTTTGAAATTAAGAGCGACCCCACCGATAGGTTTAATAATAATGTGAAATCAGTGTTAAATAAAACCAAATATATAATAAGGAATGAAGAGAAAAAATATTTAAAAATGATAGATCCTAAAGCACCTAGACTTAGAGGCCTTCCAAAAATACACAAAAATATTATGTCTCTCCGTCCTTTAGTAAATTTCACGTCTGCACCATCGTATAAAATTGCCAAAAAAATGTAAGGCGTCCTGTGCAGGCTTGCGGCGGCCACGTGTATTGTATTTCATTCTGTTTTATTTTGTTTTTACTGTGTGTTCAATTTTTTAATATTTTTGTACTATGTATGTGTTGTTTTTATTATTCGGCGAGATGTGTAAACATCGACAAATGTAGTTTTAACTATATTCATGAGGATCTGATGATGACGCATTAGTTGTCGAAACTCGAGTTATCCTGTATTTGGATTTTAAGAAGCGCGACAGAAGGTAATTAACTGTTTTATAGTCTTAACCGCTTCTGGAGGCAAATAAAATGTTTATATACAAACTGTTAAAATGAATTTTTTGAGGCGTGTGGGTGTTTGTCGTCTGAGGGATTGAATGAGTAATGAACATATAAGGGCCGAACTGGGTACATTCTCAGTCAACGATAAGACAGCACGTCTACAGAATGGACGACCAGAGGCTAGCAAGTCTCGGTTTAGGCTACAATTCTTTTGGCAGAAGATCTGTGGGTAGTCCCTGGAAGAGATGGCTGCAGTGAAGACGGATCACAACTCTAACTGTTGATGCAGACACTCGTGTTTAGAATTCCGACAGCGATACCAATTGTAAGGCTTTGTAGACGTAAAGGAAGGATGCCGTGTTGAACGAGACCTGTAGGTGAGAGATGTCGGCTACCCGTGTCTGACACATTAGCCCGAGTTCTTGTTACTGTACCATGGAAACACAATTCTAATTTGTGATGCATACACGTATGTAGAGAATTCAGACACCTATAATTAGCAATGATAACCTGTACGTAAGCAGATTTGCTGTCTGCGTTTTTAACTTCCGGCATAACTTAGAGAATTCTGGTCGTTATTAATCAGTGTAGTTTTATGTACGTTATAACAAAAACAAGTATTGGGTGTAAGTAATTGAAAAAGTGTTGTAATCTGTGTCGGGCGTTACCTCCGCGCACTTTTGTTACTTACTCTGTTGACTGGATCCTCTGCAGTGATGTAGTCCTGTAATACAACTTAAAACTATGCTTTTGTGGGCGCCACTTGGAAACGTTTGTTCCAAGAAAAAATTAAATGTGATTGATACAATTTTTAAATCTACAAAAAAATTTAAACAAGTCAGTTTAGCTTTGAAAAATCAGTTAAGTTTAATGATCTTTTAAAAACAACAAACAAATCGTCTGAAGGACTATCATTCATAAAAATTATAAAATTGCAGAGAAAAAATTTTACAAGTTATTATTATTGACAATTTTTATATGTCCAATCAAGTATCGGCTAGTATAATTCAGATTCTGACTCAGTTGACAAGCATGAGTTTAATATATGAAAAAACTTTAATCTCAGGACGTGACTCCTTTGAACTACCAAGACATATCAATTAGATGCCTTACAAGAAAAAACTAAGTGATTTGAAGGTGTATGTGTGGCGTGTAAGTACAACTGTGTGATAATTGTAACCAGGTAACAATGATTTTAATTTTGGTAAACTCACGTTCCAATGGTCGTTTATTCTCTCACTGGACACTTCCTTCGGGTAGTTTCTCGATCTCGCCTCTTCGGGTGTACACTGAATCTATTTAAAGTCAATTTTATCGATCGTTACTTTTTCCGCACTTTTTGTCAAAACGTTTGGCAGTAAAATCTCGTTCAAACGCCGCCACTACGAATCATCTGCTTAGCGTTGATTCAGAAATCTGCCACCGCAGCGCTGACTCCCATGCAGTTTTGAGGAAGGCTTAGATGTATTGTTTGTTTACGTTCGGGGGAATTATTTGTCACGTTAGTCAGTCAATGCGAACACAGCAGAATTCGTTCTCTATTAAATGTTGGGACCCTCCTGAGCCGTCGACGTTCTGGCTGCGTGCTTTCTATTAAAATTTGCCGTATCGCTGCTCTATTTCAGCGATATTTTTTGGCGTATACTCTCGTTGAGGTTAAGTCAGTCGGGTATGTCTATGTACGGGAAAAAGCCTTCCTGCCGTGTCTTGTCGATTTTTCGCCTCTCGGTTTCGCCTTAGCTGCGTTGATCAGTGTTGTGTGAGATGCATCACTTCTGGAGTTCAGTCTTCAAGTGTTTTTCGTTCGAATTTTGTCTCGCTTTTATACTAAATCGGGATGACTGTTTTCGTCGACTTCCGGTATATTTGTGTAAAATTCTTTCTAGATTGTTCGAGAATAAACGAAATGGAATGTCATAGAACAATTTTCACTTCCGTAGAAGCTTTTAGAACGAATTTCTTATTCTTCATACAATGGATATTTCAAAATTTACACTGGTATTTATCAAACAGTTTCACATTAGTACTTACAATTTGTATGCCATTAATGTATTTAGATTCCTTGTTTTTTACTGAATCTAGCGATACTAAATATGATTGGTATCTAATTAACTTTAGTCTAAAAAACATTACAATTTACAACCTTCACCTTGAGTTGTAGTCATTAAAAACTCAATATTTATAATAAAAATTGTTGTGGAGTTATAAAGTTCCCTTCACAAGCTGGACATCTACTACTACTACTCTCCTACAACAAAATAAACAAATTTTAACATCAATAAAACACAAATAAATACAATTTTATATGGCCTCTGCTCATGGCCTAGGTTCTTGTCAATTTTCTAATACAATGATTAGTCTTTTTCCTTAATATATGTATTATTTCACCACTATACACATAGAGTTTATTATTTTGTCTATCTTTTGTGATACCTGGTTACTTTGTACATATTTTATATTTATCACAAGATGACATAGCATCATTGATTGGTCTTGAGATGTCATTTTCTATGGTGTGACAAATCTCACTCTAATTAGTTAAATTCTTTTAGAATTGACTTTACTTTCAACTGAGTTTGTTTCTTATTAAGGTATTCTGATGTATTGTACCTTTCTATCTTATTTTGTTAGTATTATGTAAGTATTTTAGCCAGATCTGATTATTTTTGTACTGGACAATTGGCTTCAGCCATACATGGTATTAGTAAATATTTTGCTGACTTGACTATTACAATGTTAAAGTTGGTCAGGTATATTAGTATAGTTGCTTTATATCATATTACAGCTTTCTAATACAGTTTGGTTGCATTTTGACAACATTAAATTCATAAATTATACAATATTAGATGCCTATTACATGTTTTTAGTTAACACAGTTTTTGGCTATTTTGGCTGCTTTTTATTCATTTGACAGCTTCCTTTATTTAAGATAAATTGTTCATTATTGTCTGCTTGACAATTACATATAGTTTTTATTTAAATCTGATAATAATTAATTTTTTCATGAAATCTTGGTGTATGGTCTCAAATCCAACACATTAATATTTTTTTTGTCATAACAAATATACAATTTTTATTTTAACTTAAACTCTTTCTAATAATGTATTTAAGTCATTTAATACATCTATTTTATTTACATCACATAATATAATGATGGATCATGTCCATTTATTCACAAAAAATAGTTTTTAATACTATATTCATAGTTATAAAACTTAATAATTATTGACTTTATTCTGGTGGATTCTGACATTATTTCTCTCTCTTATAGTGTCTTATGGTTTTTTCACTCTTATTCACTTTAATAATATATATGGGGTTTTGTCTTAGTCATAGTTTGGTCGTTTTTTCAAGTTGATAGAAATAATTATTATACAAAATTACACAATTTTTTGGGACTACTTGGGTTCGATACTGTTCACTTCACTTTCCTCCTATGCTAACTTACTATATAAATGATTTCTTTTTATGGAACGTTCTGTGACGCTACAACGTCTACTAGAAGGGAGAAAAGTAAATATTCCAGTTCACGATATTATAATCTCGAATGTCAAAGGTCTATAGTTTTGTACAATGTTTTAAGCTACCATTACGCATACTTAAATTACATCTTTCCTTACGACTGAAAAAGGAAAGTTGTCAGTGTAAACCTATTATAAAATAATATTAAAAAACTAAAATAATGTTTAAATCTACAAATAAAAAATTTAAAGACTCCAAGTTTTTAAAAAGACTACAGTATCTTGGCTGGAAAAAGTACTTTATTTTAAGAATAACCAGGTGTTTTATATGTCATAGACATTATTAAAATTGAATAATTCTACTTTTAGTAAGAAAGACAATACAAATAGAACCTGAATACAGTAAATATGTAGCGTATTTATTTTCAAAATATTTTATAACTTGTGTAGGGAGTATTCTCTACAATCATCATCATCATCATCATCATTATCAGCAACGTCTGTGACTTCACTAATCTCAGGTTCCTCGCGTAGATACATTTCTTCCCCATTCCTAGCTCTACCTTCCAATATATAAAGTGGGTCTTAACGCGGTACACTTAAATATAATTCTCAGTCTGTTTACTCATCAGTGTGCAGCATAATGTTTGCTTTATCGGCTGGTATTAGACAGCCAAGTAACACATACAGATATGCACTACATATGCCGCTAGCATTATTTAAAATTTATTTATATTATTTTGTTTTGTTTTATTGTGAACTTAACTTTTTATACATAATTATTTAAACAATATTAATCTTGGCAAACTAAGTAAAGTAAAAGTTTTTGTTTAAGTAGCAGAACTTTTAATTTTATAATATAATAATATCAATGCCGTGATTGTACTTAAAATTGTCTTCTCTTCTGGCTGCGCTCAATAATAACCAATTTGGTAGTTTACAATCTTGGTATAACTTACATAATAAAAAGTTTATAAATTAGATCACAGAATATGATATATGTAAAAATTTACATAAGTTGAGGTTTATATAATCACAAACATTATATTAGTGTTACATGTCACACGACACACGTAGAACGTGAAATATTTAAAAATATCTGTGCGTCTGAAAACACTACTTTTGTAAAACACACACTTTCATTTGAAACACGTCTAAAAGCATTTTACACAGAAAAGGACATATAATACCAATAATAAAAATTTTTGTAATTTTAATATTGAGTTTTATTTATTTAATTTAATTATATCATAACAGGAGTGGATGTTAAAATACGTAAAATCGTCGGACATTCTGTCTGCGCTTAGTCAAAACCAACTGTTATTTTACATTATTAGTATACATTAAATAATCAAAAACAATAATATTTTAAGAGAACAATATTTATTTTAAATAAAACCATCGTACACAGCAACGTAATACCTAGTACCGGGTCCTACTTTCAAAATGAAAAAATTAATACACAGTTCTTGGAAATTATAAATTAGGCGTGATACACTTGTGTTATACCTTACTTATTGAAGTACAAAACAACAAACCTTCTACCCAAATAAACATTCCACGTTTGTTCTTGTCCTGCTAACTTCCAACTATATTTAGATTTTTTATTTTATATTGCCGCGATTACAAGGGATTGTACACTTTGCAATCAAGTCGCAGTGTCACTCGATTGATCTACTAGGTTAATTAACACCTTTAACACCTTTGAAAAAATTGGGTTAGGTTGGTCCCAACATGACGTTTGATACGCGCACAGATTAGGTTAACTTTTTCTCTTCTGACGTCTGGAGCTCTCGTCTCGTCTCCTTCATCGACAGTACAATAACAATGCTTAGCGTGGCGTCGATTTTGGGCCAAGCCTCGCTATAACTATTTTGATTGGTGGAATGATCGACTACATTCCATCGAACGTGCCTCCTCCCTTTATAAAATTATTTAATTTTCTAAAAGAGCTCCTGACTTTGGGTTGGAGAGTATGAAAATCACGCTTAGTATTTTATCCGAATTGATACAAATATTTTTAAACTTAATTAACTTTCTTATGGTACTTGTGAGCTCTAGTCTAACCTTGTCAATCGTTTGCAATTGTCTTTTTGGATAGTTAGATACCCCACAAGCCATAATTCTGTTCATGTTTGACCAAGATCACTGTTATCACTTAGGTCTATTACAATATTTTTATTGAAATCCATCTTATATTTATTTTATTTACAATCTGATTTCGCTAGTACTTGTTTCCACTAATATACAATCTATTTCTGTTACTGGGTTATATTATAATCCCTTAATGGTGAAGACAACACTAAATTTGGTACTGAGCTTTACTATGCCATGAATTTGGTTTAATTATTTTTGTTCAATGGTTGTACCTTTTGATTGGGTTACATTACACACTTAATCATAAACACTCAGTACAACTTCTTGTCACTTTAGTTTGGATTTCTATACATTTATTCTCTGGAATTTTAATCTTTTAATTCACCTATAGTTTAGGCACTATATGGTGTTACCTAACTTATCTTCACTCTCCTTTATATACTTAATTTGGAGTCACCATCCTTTAAAAAATGTTCACAATGGTTATTCTAAAGCTTTACAATCATTTGATTGATAATAGGATATACCCCTTTTCTGATAATTTATTAAAAGTTCTTGCATCTAGTCTCATTATACAAGTATGTTTAAATTGCATTATCTTGACAGCTTTCTATGCTAACTACAATTGTGTCACATCATATAAGTTACTTTGAACATTACTGGTTCCACTGATGACAATTTTTTATCTCTATTATTTATTAATGTTGAGGTTTATTAGTTTGCCTATTAGGTAAATTTAGACTGTCCATTTCAGTATTTGATTTTACCCTAATTACAATATATTTTCCATGTTATGATAGCTAATTTTATTGTTGGTATTATCCTTATAACATATAAGTTCATTACCGTCCAACTGAAATTAGATTAATAACCATTTCATTATTTAATTCTGTTATTCTAAGTGCACAATTCACATTGAGTTAGGTTATGGGTCTCCTATTCTGGTTGACAACAATGTGTTCATCTCACAATGAGTTTTTATGTCTTTCATTTATTAATCTTATATTACTAACAATGTTAATTACTACTTAAGGTTTAGTATAAAATTTTTTGTCTTTTATCACTCTTATTATAGCTGTACTGATGATTATTGGTTCATAATTTATATCCCTACATTTACTCTAGTTACATGACTGGCCTACAAGATACACTTTTGTTATTCTTTCTGATAGACAGTTAAATTTACCTTTAGACTATTTTTATTTCACTCTCCTGACCACTATTTATTATCATTAATTTATATTTATATTATTATTTATCATTAATTTTTATTTGTCAGTCAAGTCATCTCAATTAGTTTGTCAACGTTCCACTGTTATTAACTGTTCTTCACTCTGGGCTTCTTTTGTTATCACTCATTCATCTTGTATTGATTCTCATCTTTCATAAGGTGTAGGACATATATCTTATTTCTTCCTGCTTTTGTATATTGTGATGGGTTTCATAATGCTGTTCTTCAATCCACTTAATTTTTCTTCTCTTTGTCTTGGGTTTTCTCACTTTACCTAATCTATTGGGTTATTTATTAGTCACTTTACGTCTAGTCTATTGTCGTTTTGTCTTCATTTCTTTAACGATACTTTTTGTTTACTAAGGATGTCTTGTTTATTTTATAACATTAATTTATAACTTAATCCCCTTTATCACTTCAAAGTTTAGATGTGGTTGTTCTGGTGATAGGTGAATGTCGATTAGTGTTTCTTGGGACCTGGTGGTACCGTGATATTATGTAACATTACAATATGTATAGCGTACAAAGTACCATACTTTACAAATCTTTAAGACGTTGGTCCCTTATAGAATACAACTTGCTACATACTGCTTACGAAGATGCTGGTAAATCTCATTACTTGGAATAATTAACGAAATTAGATTTATATTTGAACGCGTAGGATTAAAAAAACCGTAGTCAGATAACGAAAGAAGGAACGCTGCAGCTTCAACCCACGTACACTCCTCGTATTATTGTTCTTTAAAATAATAAAAAATATTATCCAACAAATAGCAGTTAAAAATAGATACAAAATAAAAACTATTAATAAATTAGAAAATAAAATTAAACATAAAATCACTAATAAAATTCCCAAGAACACTATATTTAAAAATTCACCTATTAATAATAATATAAAATATACAACCTTCACTTGTTACGGAAGTATAACTCAAAAGTTAAAAAAAAAAATATTTAAAGATACTAATTTAAAAATATCTTATAATACACATAATATAAGTTTAGATAAAATAAATTCTAAAAATAAATCTAATATTCACAATACAAATGGAATATATAAAATGGAATGTCCAGATTGAAATAAATTTTACGTGGGCCAGACAAAGAAAAAGCTACTACATGGATTTCTTCAACACCGCAATGCATATTTAAAACGAAATATTTTTGAATTTAATTTAGTCACACATTGTCTAAATAATAACCACAAATTTCCAAACATTGAAAATATACAATTAATTAAAAACATACAAAAATGACAAAAAATTAATATTTGGGAAAATCTTAATATTTACAAACACACTAACAATAACTTATTAATTAAAGAACAAACCCAAATAAAAACAAAACAAGATAATCTATTTAAAATTATAAATTTACCAAAACAATAAAAATAAATAAAATATAAACAATAAATATTTTAAATATAAGCGAGAAAACAGCTGCTCAAGAAAATAAACATTAGAACAATCGTCAACTAATCGACCTAATCGATTATCCGTTATTTTACATTAAACTCGATACAAATTCGATTATTCGTAAATTTTTACATTAACAGAATTATTTCGATTGTTATTAATTTACTTACAAACCTCTGATAATACTGATATTTTTCAGTGAAACGTGCGTCAGGTGTTAAAGCGAAAACACGAAATTTTACATTACTTGCAGAAGAAACAAATTTACATAACAAGATTATATATATACATATACAGAGAGAGAGAGAGAGAGAGTAACGGATCACAGGGTGCGAAAGCCATCAAATAGGGATACTACTGCTATAACAAATTCTCTGACGGTCATAGACATGTTATAAATTGATTTTTTTTTAAGTAGATATACGTTTTGAATTACGATATAGGTAAAAAAGTGAGTTATGTCAAAATATCCATAATTTTATACTCATTCATGTCATATGCAATATTTGTGTCTAAGTGCTCGTGCGATTCACATTTTATTTACTAACTTCATTAAAAATTGACATTTCATTTTGAAACGTGGACAGGTTATTCACATCATTAAAAGCTACGTTTCTCATGTATTTAATTTACAAAAACTATAATTTTTATATATTTTTTTAATGAAATTAATTCTTCTTTTAACTCGTTATCTGCAAGAGAGTAATACAATTTTTAGATTAAATCTAGACAGGTCTTTGCTGAAATGGACAGAGTTTTAACATGAAGTGTGTCCATCATGATAAAAATCTATGACGTTGTGAGGATTTCCACCAATCAGTAGGTCTAAAATTTATTTGAGCCGGTACTTTACGGAGTACGGGTGGGACAGATGGCTTCGAGGTCTCGTAGTCAAAATCAACTGGTATTTTATATTATTAGTGTATCTTACATAAACAAAAACAATAATAATTTAAGCCAACAATATTTATTTTAAATAAAGCTATCATACAAAGCAACGTAATGCCTAGTAACAGGCATACATTCAAAATGGAAAAATTAATACCTAGTTCTTGGAAATTATAGGTGTGATACACTTGTGTTTTATCTTACTTTTTGAAGTACAAAACAATAAACCTTCTACCCAAATAAACATTCTGCGTTTGTTCTTGTCCTGGTAACTTGTAACTATATTTAGATTATCTAACAATATCAGTACTATCATTGTTTCTAGTAATAATTCAACCACGAAAGACTGTCATACCATTGATTTTTATTGTGAAAGCTGAAAACCTGTAATAGTTAACGGTAAAAATAACTAATACATTTACGGTTCTCATTATTAAGTATTATCATGTTGTACTAAGCAGATGTACAGTTCATAAAATTTTCTAGTGATCCCGTCTTATTCTGAACAGTGTACACTAAGCCTATATTTATAGCGTACAAAATACCATGCTTTAGAGTACTTTAAGTTATAAGTTCCTTGTAAGCTACATGCTGCTTATAAAGATGCTGGTAAATCTCATTATTTGGAATATTTAACAAAACTAGTTTCCTATTTTTACGCGTAGTGTTAAAATAACCGGTGTCAGATAACAAAAGAAGAAATTTTTCAGCTTCATAATAACTACAATCCCCAGTAGTTGTCATCGCTTGCTCTAAATATAGTATATCTTTCGGCCTTACCAGTTCTTTAATTACTATTTTAATTTTCTTCCAGTCCAAAAGTTGTGAAACTAATCTCGGCACCTCTCTTTTTAAAAACATTCCACTGAAGTTGTGTAAGCCGGCCCTGGAGATCCAGCAGTCGTCCAGCTTTTCAGTCTGCAGGTAGTTCATAACCGACCAGGTGTTGTAGATATTGTCTCCAGATCTCTGTACTTTGTAACCGTTGTAATAATTCTTCACATCTTTGTGACTCTGTAGGATGTTGAAGAAATTTAATTTTTCTCTTACTTCATCCTCTGTCAGTCCGTAGTACTTGACAAGCCGATGGTTTTCCAGGAAACGGAAGTGAACAATACTAGTTTCTCTCTTCAAAAATATATCTGACAGCTGCAAGCAATTGTTAATCAAACCTCTTTCAATGTATCTGTTGTTCTCCAAAAATGTATCCAAGAAATGTTTGATGAGGAAGATAGTTCTAGGTAAATCATCTAATGGAAAATAAATGCTTTGATAATCCCGTGACAATAATCGCCATACCAAAGTATCAATATCATCGATTAAAACTATTGCTTTTTTGTTGAAATGAGAGTATAAAGTTTTTGATAAATGTACCAAACCCTCAAGCAAAGTTTGTTCTGTTGCGTCTCTGACTGATTCACTACAATAAAATGCAAAATAGTTTGTAATAAAGTATTTCTCTCTAACGTCTAGGCGAGTACTGTTTCGTAGGTACACGTGTTCTAAATATGAATCACGTATTACCTCTCTCAACGCACCTATAGTACCGATGTACAATAAGGAATAGCGTGCCAACATTATATCTCCCATATTAATAAAGAGTAACGCTATTTCATATATTTTAATTGCAAATAGAATAGATTGTAATTTTTAACTGCCAAGAAATATTATTATTAAAGACGTTTTATCTATATTACTATTTGGGTGAAATGTTATGAGAGAAATAACAATTTGTCAAAATATAATTTTAAAAATTAGTAGCAATTTTCTATACCTAGTATGTACTTGAATTTTTACAATTTTCTAAAAAAATTAAATAATTCTTTTTATCTATCGTGACATATGTAATAAATACTGACTATTGCTTGCATATTGCAATACTTTCTTATTCCAGTGTTTCGAAACGATTTCTTTTGCTTTTCCTTCATTTTCACTTCTAATTTTCATCATCATAATAATTTGTTACAATAATAATTGTATTTATGACAAAGTACTGCAGTAATTACATAGCTCGGATTACAAATATCAAAATTAAAAACAATAAAAACACAAGTAACATCCATACAGAATATATTTAATACTTCATAATGCAACACTTTATAACTTATTATTAAAAAAAAATGATTTCATGTACGTTTATAGCTTGTGATGATGGACTTGCAGCTGAGATTATAAAGAAATTGTCCAAAAGAATTGTGGCATTCGAGTGAATACAATGTACATTACAGAGAATAATTTTATTATAAGCTTACTTTGGTCCCCCCTGCGTTGCATTAACAAGTGTTTCATTAACAAAGGTTGCAACATTTGTCAATGCAATACTTGTTAACTTAGAATTAATTAAAAATGAATTCATGTACTTTTATAGCTTGTGATGGTGGAGTTAATTCTGAGATTATAAAGAAATTGTCCAACAATTTGTGGCATTCAAATGAATGCAGTGTACATGATAGAGAATAATTATGAGCTTACTTTGGGCCCTCCTTCTTTTGCATTACCAAATATCGCATTACCAAGTGTTTCAATAACAAATGTTGCAACATTTTTTAATAGAATACACGTTACTTAGAATTAATTGAAAATTAATTTATATCAGTTTATTACTTGTGATAGTAGAGTTAGTTCTGAGATTATAAACGTTGTTTATGTTGTTGCTCTGGGTGTCTTTATTTTATCTCTCCATTCCTCTGTCTCACCTTGTTTCCCTCACTGGATGTCAATTTTTATTTCTTTATCTTTTGCCAGCTTTTATTTAAGCTGGACTATTAGGTGGCTTTACTAAGTGATATAAATTGTATGATACTTGTAAACCCGATTTTGTAAGTAGGTCGTACTATGAATAAAACTCCTAGTAATTTGATGGCCCATATAAAATTAAAAACAAAATCCGTCAAGCATTTCACATCAATTTAAACGGTAACCTTACACCCAAAGAATAAGTTTTTAGCCATAAGTATTTTGTTCATTATTATAGCCTGGAATGTTCTAAACAAAATGACATATAAAATGTCCATGTTAAGAAATTTTAACCTCACTAAAGAAAATAATACAGTGACTCGAGCCAGAAAATCTGCGTCACAAGTTTTGAATTAGTCAACCGCATCTCATACAACGTAGCACGGGTCCACACTTTTCCTTTGAGACTGAACGTTCTAGAATAAAGGGTTACGAAGAGAAAATGCGAAAAAATAATACAGTGACTCGAGCCAGAAAATTTACGTCAAATGTCACGCGTGCTGCCTCACGAGTTTGCCTCATTTTTATATACATTTCTTGAAGCATACATTTGTTTTTACCATTACCATTAACTGTCTGAACAGTTTTAAATAAAATAAAACCAATTCTTAAAGAAATTTTTAATGGAACCATTTTGAGTAAATGCTGTTTCGGAATGTCCCACATTCCAAACGGATCATTCAATGCGGTATTTTGGAAACGACTAACAAAAACTATTTTGGTCGGCATCACAACACTAAAAGTAAAGGTATATGATGCAGTGATATCATTTAATATAAGTGCTGTGAAAAAATGGATGTGCTTAGTATTTTGTGATTAAAATATAGTGAAAACTCTGAAGTGCCATTACGGCAAATCGAAAGAATGCTGGTGCGAAAAGCTGAAAAAAAATTTAATGTAGATAAAAAGAAAGAGGAAACAAACAAGACATCAAAAAAAGGAGGACCAAAGAAAAGAAAGAAACACAAAGATTATGGAGCTGAGCTTTTCTGATGTGTTAGTTGCCCACTGTTTTATCACGAATGCATTAAACATTCTTCTTTAAGTTGAACGAGTTTCCTGACAAATTGTGTTTTTATTTCACACATGTACCTTTTTCTCAGGAACTATGAAAGACAGAGACTTGAAATTTTTACTGTAGACAAATTTATAAGACTACATATGTGGAACCACAAGTATGATGAGACGTATTATACAAACAAATTAAATAATTTAAACTCTTCAAAAAAGCTAATTTTTTGGGCACCAAGAAACTGACACTTTTCTTCTTTGAAATGATTCCAAACTATAATTCTGCTTCAGTATGCACAAAATGGTCGCAAACGTGCCTTTTGAAACATTCAACTTCTTATCTTCTATAGTTTCTGAGGAAACAGTACATAAAATAACTAAAAATAACATGAGCGAAATAGGGTGTAAGGTCCACCCTTAAGTCTATTAAGTCTGTTTTGCAGTAAAGTTAAAATGTTCAAATTAAAAACTACACTGGTATTTAGGTTTAAAATCCCATTGTTCTCTTACGGCCAAAAGTTATTATTCTTCTTTTACAACTCAGATCACTCATTTGGACCTAGCACTAAAAACTAATACTGAAATGAAATTCTATAAAGTAATGGCGATACCTGATCTCACATATGCTAGTTAAACATTGACGATTACTGGGAAAGAAAAGAAGCATATGCAAACTACTGAAATTAATTTTTTTTAAGGCGCGTGGGTGGCTATCGTTTAAAGGGTTCAAGGAGTAATGAAGATATAAGGGCCGAACTGGGTTCATTCTTAGTCAACGACAAGACGATAAGTCTACAGAATGGACCACCAGAGGCTAGTAAATCTCGGTTTAGACTAAAATTCTGTTGGCAGAAGATCTGTGGGTAGTCCCTGAAGAAGATGGCTGCAGTGAAGACGGATCATAAGTCTAACTGTTGATACACACACTTATGTTCTCATGTAGGCTTCCACGGCCGGTGCCATTGTTTTTTAATATCTTCTTCCGGTATGGACCGCGTCAAAAATGCTTTTATGACAACGTTTCACTCATATTACAGTGAGTATCCTCAGGTTTAAGTGACAAAAACGCCGGCAAGCGAACTCAGTTATATAGTGTAGAAGTGGCGGTGGGTGGCCCGGTAAGTGGACCCTGCCGTGTGGTCGTTACTCTGTGTGCATTGTTTGTGCGGTTAGTCAACCCGCGTGCAGTTGAACCAGAAAGTAAAGGGTACCATGTACTAAGCGTGGCGGTTTCTCTGTTGCAATCATTATTGTGTTTACTAATTTCTATTGCTTCTAGGATCAATCTGTCATAATATCTATTACATGATTTTATTACAGATGCGTCTTCGAAGTTTACCAGGTGATTCGTTAAGGCTTAATGCTCAGCAATCGCGGACATTTTAACTGCCGAGTTCTTCGTATGTCTGACATGTTCTTGCACTGTTGTGGAAAATCAGGCGGCCTGTCTGGCCAATGTAAACTTTTCCGCAACTGCATGGAATTTTGTAGATACCTTCAGTGTTGAATGGGATTCTGTCTTCGATTGGTTCTAAAAACTGTGACAGTTTCTTATGTGGTCGAAACACTGTTTTAAATGCCGTATTTTACTCAACATACTGCTAATTTTGTCTGTGGTACCTTTTACGTACGGTAAGAATGCTTTGTGGTTATTATCGTCTGCTGCAGGTGTTTCCGAAGGTCTTCCGGTTTTCTTAAATGATTTACGTATGGCGTCCCTGTTGTATCCGTTCCTTTCAAGAGCGTCCGTTAGGTGCTTTTTCTCCTCGAGGAAATGTTCGTCATCAGATACCCTCTTCGCTCTATGAAAAAGTGTGTTGAGAACGGCTTGCTTTTGTGCAGGGTGATGGTGTGAAGTTGCAAGAAGGTATCTATCAGTGTTTGTAGGTTTTCTGTACACTCGATGACATAGAGTTCCGTCCGGTTTTCGTGATATTAGTACATCCAAGAAAAAAATTTCAGCATTTGCTTCCACTTCCATGGGGAACTGAATTGATTTGTGTACTGACTTTAGATGGTCTAAGAAGCCTGTAGTTCTTCGTGACCGTGAGGCCAGATAACAAAGGTATCGTCCACATATCGGTAAAAGTGTGTGGGTTTTAGTCTTGCTGAATCCAACCCACGTCTTTCAAACTCCTCCTAGTAAATGTTGGCCACGACTGGTGACAACGGCGATCCCATAGCTGATCCCTGTACCTGTTCGTAATATTTCCCATCCCAGTAAAAATACGTTGATTTTAGACACGTTGAAGCTAAACGGAACACATCAGGCAGCAATGTGTTTTTAAACACATTGAATTAAAGAAAAACAAATAACTTAATATACAAACAGAATCATCACTGTAGCACACCACTTTAGAAAACTTATTCCGATTACCGTTTTCAAGCTTTCCAATCTGACGATGAGCTGTGAAGCGCTAATCGGAATAATTTTTCTATATTGTTGTGCACGATTGATACTTCTGTTTGTGATTATAACCACTAACACTACTTTCTAAATTAAATAATCAATTTTACATTCCACGTTTGTACTAGAATTACTCTAACTAGAGCAAAAGTTTGATGAAGTCGTAAAACAAAATTACTAATTTACAAGAATGATTTGTCAGTTCAACTTTTACAGTAGCTAACTAGTGAAGGAAATGTTTAAACTGATTTGCCTCAATTAGACCATGTGATTATTTTACATCAAATTAAAACAGTTGAGTTCGTTCTCTCCTCCCAAAATAGGCATACTAAAACAAGTGACCAATAAAAACAGGATATATTGACCATATCATTCCTTGTGAATGTATGCAATTTTATAAAATCTTTAAATATTAAAAAAACATGATAAAGTCACCAAAAGAATATACAGTATTAATATAATAAGAGTGATTTGTTCCTCAAGAAATAAAATATTACAACAACATGAATAGAATTAAATAAATTTATGCGGGTCTGACTGTAGGCATTTTATAAGTTTATATTTTATAAGTTATAAGTATTTAAATAGATTTAAAAGAACATTAAAATTTCTATTACAACGTCCGTAGTATTACTCATAAAATTTTCAAATTATCATTTTCATTTTCTTAACGTTACTATTAAAATATCTTGCATTATATAACTGTTTAAACTCTAAATTTTTTCCAAACTATGTCCTATTACTATTTCTTCTTATTTTCCATTTCTTGTCCGCCACTTTTGTCCTTAAAACGTAGGTTACCTTTAACCACTTCAGTTACTGCCGTCTATCGTGCGTTAATCGCTTTCGTTTTAACATGGTGTTCTCGTTAAGTTATTCGGTTTCTCAACACAGTCGAGCCATTCCAGTTTTGGTCTTCCTGTCCCGTTTCAGTGTTCAAGCTCTACTGTCTTTCGGCTATCTTCGTTATATCACATAACCATTGCCGTGGTCTTCTATCTTCTATCTGGACAATTGATTAGAACAGATTTCTAATGGTTATATTCCTATTTCTTTATCTCCTAGGCCTTACAGTTGCTGCCTCAATAATTTCATTTCACTGGTTTGCAACCTGCTCTTATGTTTGTGCAGTCTCATATTTTCTGTATCGTATAGTAGTAAAGATAATAAGTCTTATACTTTAAGTACCTATGTTAAGTAAAGATAGTAGTAATCTTATACACTCATACCTCGACTTCGTCCCTGATTTTATTTTTTTACCCTGAATTAAATTACAAATCTGCTGATTTTTCTGGGTTGCGATGAATAAACTTTAAATTAATTTGTTGTTGCTGTTCTTCTTCTGCACTACAAGGATTAGGCATTTGCCTGTTCCGTCCTCACAAACTTACGACCACCGTTTTCGTGATCTTCCTATATCTCTTTTTCCTCGTGGGTTGTAGTTAAGTATTTTTGGGGGTATTCTCCCATTTTCCATTCTATTTATTTGATGTTTCCATCTTTATTTATATTCAGTTATTTTTTCGTTTATTGTATATACATTTAGTTTATTTCGCACGTCCTCATTTCTTACTAAATCTCTGCTTGTGCAGCCTTTGACCGGTCTCAAAAATCCCATTTCTGCTGCCTGTATTTTACTGTCTCTTTTTTGGTATTTATCCAACTTTCACTCCCATACATAAGTACAGGTATAGCCATCGTTTTATAAAATTTTATCCCTGTGTCTTTTCGTGTTCTGTTATTTAATGTTCTATTTATTGTGCCACATATTGCCTGGAACTTAGTTATTTTATTTTCCATGTCATTGTCATAATTGTAGCTTGTGTCGCAGCCCAAGTATGTAAAATTTGATACTTGTTCGAATGGCTTATTGTTGACAATTATTTTAGACCTAAAGGGATACTTGCCTTGGAAAGCCATAACTTTCGTCTTATGCAAGGAAATTTAAAATTATATTCTCCACATATTTGATTCAGTCGGTGCACTGCCAGTTGTAATGTATCTTCACCCTCTTGTATTATTATTTTATCGTCAGCAAGTAGTAACGTACTCAGGTAAGTATGTTGGTTTAGCTGGTCTCCAGGATATTCCTTTGATTCCCATTTTGTAAGAACATCGTCAATATACACATTGAAAAGAATGGGAGACAAGTTACATCCCTGCCTCACTCCTTGGTTAATATTTATCTCATCCGTTCTCTTACTACCTGTGTTTATTACTATTCTCGTTATATGATACAAGCTTTTGATTGCATTTACAAGGTGTGGAGGATACCCATTGTTTATCATTATTATCCAGAGCTTATTTGTCAACTCTAAATGAATTTGTTTCCATACTTAATTACTAAAAACATAAAGCTAATCAATTTCCATCCTACAATTATCAGAACTAATTATTAAATAACATCACGCAGAGCACAGTTTTGCATTCTCACTAAACCCACGGAGGTGAGGGGCTATTCCACTTAAAGCAGCTGTTAATTTCGTGATAGCGGTGAAGAAGTTCCTCAAAACTGAGTCTCGCTTCATGCATAGCAGGAACCGTCTTGATACCGTCGTAATGCTGTCGACATCAAAGTCATTATTGGGAGTGAACAATTCAGCGCTTAGTGTGTTACGCAATTTTCTGTAGTCACTGGTCTGCATTCTGTATGACACTGTCTTACACAACCAAGTCTCCAGTTGTCAATCATTATTTTGTTGTATATTGACGATTAAAAAATTCCTAGCAAAATCAGATTACAATGGATATAAAAGAAAAATTATCTAAGTTAAAAAATCGAATATGTCTCAATTTCCAAAGAAGATGCAGAAACTTCAAAATTAATGAAAGATATTTGGGATTTATAAGAATAACCAATAAAACTGCCTTAACCCTAGACGATAATGTGTATTTTAAACAGTCCTGAGCAGAACAAATTCTGTTTACGTTATATAATTCTACTGGCAACCACAGGTATAAGGACAGGTCAGTGACATACAAGAGTGAACAATGACACAATCTCAGTAAGGGTAAGGCAGGGGCCAGCAAAAATTCTGCGTGCAGGCCCAGAAAAAAGTGTTACGCTAATGGTCTCAGAAAAACATTGAATGAAAATGACTATAAAGCAGCACGTGCATAAGAAGTGTTGCTGTCCGAAGTTGTCTTCTGTCAGTTTGAGTAACAGATTCAACTATTACTGGATTTGTTTAATGGCGTTTACAGGACTGGAATTATACCGGACGGGTAGTTGCTACTAAGCACTTGTGACACTTGCATGCGACGCTCAGTGAATGTATTTTTAAAACATATTATGTATTCAGAAAATCAAAACGGGATTCAGAAGAAATGCAGATAGGAATTCTTAACGGCTTTGTTGGCGGGAAACTTCTTCTTCTTCTTCTTCTCCACTTCAGGCATTAGGTCATATGCCCTCCGGCCGTGATAGAACTCACGCCCCACCCCACCCAGAGAGATATTAGCCAACCTTTTAACCCACGCCCGATGGCAAGCCGTGCGGGCGGAAGTGTGTACTTTATGTGTGTAGTATCTTTATTTGCATTGAATGTTATGTCGTAATAGTTACTCGATGTCAAACAGTTTTTCTCCGTATGCGTAACTGACTATTATAAGATACAACATGAGTTCCCAAGAGACTACTTTGAGAAATAATCTGGACTACAGTAATGTCAGAATCACACCAAAGTTCTACAATAAAATAGAAATTCAAGACATGTGCAATACAATGCAGCGGAGTAACTGAGATAAAGCCAGGTGCAAGACGAGAAAATGTTTTTGCTCATCTTCTTTAATACCCTCTTTAACTCAGTACATTTTATGAGTAAGGCAGAGGCTGATATAAACTTAGGTAAACGGCATACCAGCAAGTAACTTAATGGTGGCCGATAATGCAGCAGAAACCCCAGTGAGATGCTAATGAGATAATGAACTGTAATCGGCTAATGAGATTCTATGTTTCATCTGTGCTGAACAATGAAAGGAGCAGGTATCAAGAAAATAGAGGCATTTGAGCTATAAGTATATAAAGGAATGGGTGAACGTTATTGATGAATACAATCCTGAAGATGGAATTGCTAACAAGAGTAACAAGTGGTAAAGAAATTGTATTAACAATTTAAAGGCGAAAACATCACTATTTAGGTCATCCCTATAACATGGGCAAAACAATATCAACTGTTTGAAAAAAACCTGCAGCAAAAATGTATGTGACAAAAGTGCATTGAATGAATAGGACATACGTGTCGTATAATGGCACCAGCATTCATCTTTGGCGGTATGCCGCCTTTTGTATTACGTCTAGTTATGAGGTTTGCCAACCATGGTAACAAAGACTGCATGCGAAGAACATTAGCATACTATATATAAAGTATAGGTCTCAGGATTCAGGCCTGTGCAAATGCAGAATATATTTCTTTTTGCTCACAAACTTACTGCCCACAATGAGCATAGCAATTAAATGTTAAGTATGAAATATGACGTATAAGGTGTTTATACAATGAGTAGATATATACTGTTGTACTATGATAGTAATATTATAAACTAAGAGTTCATTTTTGTTCAGAGCTTGTGATTTTAGAGTTCGTTCGGAAATTATAAAGGAATTGTGCAGAAAAAATTGTGCCATTCCAGTGAATACCATGTAAGGAGAATGATAATGAACTTCCTTACCTTTGGTCCCTCCTCCGTTGCATTAATAAGTTTTGCATTCACAAGTGTTTATTAACTAATGTTTCATTAACATGTATTACATTAACAACTGTTGCATTAACGATTGTTTCAACAACAGGTTTCTCCGTAATAAGTGTTGTATTATCTGTACTGTTTGTACTGTAGAGAACTCTACTGCATCTAATATAACTGTTTGGAGTGAAACCCCCCTTTTATTTTATAAAGTTTTTATGAATTTTTTTTTTTTAAGGGGAGAGACATAATATTTAAAACTAGGTGATGAACCTAGAGGAAGCATAAAGTGTGCAAAGACCAAAGCTACAATTTCACACATGTCCACTGGGTGGATGACAGGACTTGCAAATGAAAAACTCTATTAACAATAACAAGTGCAAAATTTAATTGCCGTCCAGTCACATACATGATATAACAAGGTATAATTGAATAATTGCCACTGAGTAAAATTGAAATACATTTACATCTCTATGTTATACATCACTGCATTACCGACTGCTAAATGATTGACAATAATCAACTAAGTGATATCCACAATCCCCTTAATTCAAAAAAATTGACTGGCATACATCATTACATACATACATTTATTATACAACAGCATAATATTATGAGTGACTGCTTAATTCAGTGGCTTGTAAAAGAATGGATGCAACACTATGTCAAAGATAAACATTATAGTATTAATATTTGATATTTGAAGTTTAATGTTAAATTTGCTAGCTCGTTCTACAATTCTTTCAGCACATGTGCTATAACATCATTAATATTATTATATTCCCCCTTTTGAAAATTACACGTAAACATATACATAATACATATAACACACACCCAATTCCTGCACTAACACTCTCGCAATAACCCTTCGCATTATATATATATTTTTACAAACAAAACCAAGCTTAGAAATTCACACAGTTAGTGTCACATCTAAGGTGAGAATTCATATAATCACAAGAAACTGATTTGCCCCCAACAGAACAACATGACTTGAAATTTATAAGTTAATACATCATCAACAATTTTGAATCAAAAACTCCGAGAACTACGTCATAATCATAGTTAAAGCCACAATACATGAACGAAAGTCAGACACCCCCAAGTCCTGAATTATGCCGACATGGCAGGACGGGATTATGCAGGACATAACCAATGCTCAGATACATAGAATACCTTAAAAAAAAAGTTGGGAAAACTTAGAGCTGTTCATCTAGGTACATGTGTATGTGCAATTCCCTTACATAGTATAAGAATGTTGTAAAATGTTACATAAGGTGCTTAGTTGTATACAGTGTCCGAACATGCAGGCACAAAACTTAACATGTGTGTTTGCAGATCTTGTGCAAGTTAAATGTGGGGTATTATAAGAGAGCGTCTGCCGATACACAGTATTGTGGTAGATTATATTGGTAAATTTAAATATACAAAGATCACACCTGGATAGTCCAATGTAACCAGGTGGCCCTGTGGCTAGGATGTAGCTTGTAGCTTGAACTGATAACTCCTGGGGGCAGAATTTCTCCAAGTGTGTGTCTGTGTCCCAACTGACGGCATCTCACGGCTCATGTAGCTTCTCTGCACAAGGGGTTGACAGATGTTCGGCCAACCCCAACCCGACACCCATCTCGCCATTGGTCGAGCACATAAGACAGGCAATTTGCTGTATAGGGTTCATAAAGAACATAACATTATCACAGCTCGCTCACACACAACAATTATAATATGGAGAAAACACACTTTAATATTTAGCAGGGCACCAGAACCTTTTCACAAACTTATTCTTATTAACAATTTGTTCGGACCATAAGATGTGCCTTATTTCGTTTTATAAACTGTTTTTTTTTTATAATTCCTTTTTATGACATGAAATTCTTTTCTACCTATGCTATTCTCATTAACAAACACTAAAAGGGTAGCTGAGTGTAAGATATTTTTAAATATTTTTTTTACATTGCTTTAATCGAGTCGATAAGCTACATTCACTTGAATTGTAATTTAATTCAATCGTACAACTCACGCAATTCAACATTTAATTCATGGCTAACAACTCACGCACACACAAGTTACCGTTTGTTAAGAAAACCTGTAACACAAAATATTTTGAGGTTAATAGTAGAGTCATTATAAAACTAAATGCATACCTGGAGCTTGGTTTAATCTATCTTGTCATGGTGGAGTTTTTCAACCAGGCAGAACAGATCGGATGCCGTCAATCGGGACCAGAGAAATTTCCTCGGTGAGGTTGGAACAGAAATGAGACAGATTACATCGCAATTTCCACCCACGAAACTTCGCTTCAATGCAGGTTACTGCGCACAACAGCTGGGCCGGCCAACCAAATATTCGTCACTGCTTCTAACAAGCGGGTTACGTACACACAGCGACGACGGGCGATACCTAAGCATTGAATGACGTCGAGAACGCGCCAGTTTTTAAAAGAAAAGATACACGCCCATGCAACCGAGCTTTGCGTTTTAACCGAGCGCCGGACAAAGTACGGCACAGGAGTTATGAAGTCATAAAGAAAAATTAAAACTATCATGTCCATAGTAAAACCAAAACTACATGAGGAACTGTTTCACACAATGATGCTTTGCAAACAACGAATGCTGCTATCTTGCTAGAGTCGAAAGTTTAGTACCGATATACAGTAAGTAATAATTGATAGCGTGACAACAATATATCCCTCGTATTAATAAAGATAAATGTTATTTCAACATATTTTAATTTCCAGTAGAATAAATTTTAATTTGTTACTGCCAATAAACATTATTATTAAAGACGTTTGATCTAAATTACTATTTGCGTGAAATGTTATGAACGAAATAACAATTTGTTGAAATATAGTTTACATAATTAGTGGCATTCTATTATAACTAGTAGGTATTTGAATTTTTACGATTTTCTAAACAAAGTAAATAATTTTTTTTACCCATCGCCACATGCTTTATACGTACAAGCTATTGCTGCATATTGCAATACTCTCTATTCCACTGCTTCCAAACGAATTGTCTCGTTTCTCCTTTATTTTCCTTCTAGTTTTCATTATCGTCATCATCATTATCATCGTCGCCGTCACTTGTTACAATGATAATTGTATTGCTGTCAAAGGAATACAGTAATTATGTAAATCAGATTACAAACACTAGAATTCAGAATAAAAAAATACAAGCAAGCATCAATACAGAACATATGCAACACTTTTTAATGCGACATTTGTTAATACAACACTTGTTAACTTGGAATTAATTAAAAATGGGTTCGTGTACGTTGAGAGCTTGTGATACTGGAGTTAGTTTTGAGATAATAAAGAAATTGTGCAAAAAAAGATTTGGCATTTGAGTGAGTACAAGTACATGCTACAGAATATTTATGAGCTTAATATTGGTATTTCCTTCGTTGCATTACCAAGTGTCGCATTAACAAGTGTTTCATTAACAAGTGTCGCATTACTTGTTAACGCAAAATTTGTTAACATAGAATTAATTCAAAATGAATTCATATGCGTTTAGAGCTTGTGATGGTAAAGTTAGTTCTGACATTATAAATGTTGTTTAGTCTCTGGATTTCAATTTTATCTCTTTATTTTTTGGTCAGCTTGTATTTAATCTGGACTGTTAGGTAGATTCAGTAAGTAATATTAATTCACTAGTAAATATTACTAGTTAATTATTAGTAAGATACTTGGAAATTCGATATTATACGGTGTTTGTACTATATACAAAACTCTTTAAAATTTGATGTCTCACACAGAATTAAAAAAAAATCAAGCATTTGAGATACGTTTTAAGGCTATTTTGCCCGTAAAGTTAAAAATTTTCAAAATAAAAACTACACACGTATAAGTTTAAAAATTCTTTTGTTCTCTTAAACGGTCTTGATTTTAAAATTTTTGTTTCACAATATTTATCACTTATTTGTGAACTGGTCCTAAAACTTTTAAATTTCGGAAACTGTATATTATATTAAATTTTTGTTAAAATTCTGTTTAAATGTTCGACGTGCATTTCCAGGATTTTACCAATCTTTATGATCTTTTTGCTAGTGGTATCGCAATATTTTGAAATGGTATTCCCTGAAACTCCTGTATACAGAGATTGGTTAAAATTACCTTTAACTTAAGACTCCATCTTGATTTACGCAATTTTTTCATGCTACGCAATTTTTTCAGATTCTTGGACATTCTATCTGAAAGACTAAAAGTCTGGACACATGCTACGTTTTATGAGATGCGGCTATAAGTTTAACGAGCTAGGAACCCGTCTGGATTGCTCAATCAACAGTACACTACAGCACACGCTGCGCACACTACACTACACTTACTAAACTACACTACACTTACTACACTTACTTTGTCTCTCAGGACGTCTTTATTTTATCTCTGTCTTCCTTGATCTGAAACTATTCGTAAGAAACGGCAAAATGGAATGTCAGTTTTTGGAAATTGCACGCCGATAATGCACGAGTCATTGGTTTTCAAGAATTTTATGAAAAAAAAACATTGTACTAACGCCGCAACTGGCGTATTCGTCATATGTGCTCCAACACGATCGTCCTTCTTGCCGAAAGGACAACGTTTCCCGTCCGTTGAAGGCGTAAAAATGAAAGCGCTGAGCGAGCTGAAGGATACACTAAAAAGTGCGTTGGAAACTGAAAAAAACGTTGGCATAGTCGTGTTTTAATTGATTGGTGTTGTGTTGAAGGAAGCATTATAAATGTAGATAAAAAAAAAATTCTTAATTTTTCAAATCAAGAACAATTGCGCGACCTTTTTGGCAAAAATTTGTTGTTGTATGCGAACTGTAAATTGTTGTTCGTATTTGCTGTTTAACATTCAAACTTTAGATTCTTACGCCCCTCATTAATCTCATAAAAACCTTAATAACTGTAATATTTAGTTGGGTATAGTTAGTATTTGATTACCTTTTAAAAGGAACAAAAGAGTTCTTCTATTTGCAGCATTTAATTTTATTCAATATGTGTCGGTATCTATTGCTGTTTATGCAGATAACAGACGTGAAATGTTATGTGTTTGGTTATCGTATTCCACAGCAAACGCTGTCTATAAACGCTGAGCTGTAGCTGATAACACGGCTGCCGCATCGTCAATATCGGTACAGACTTATCTGCGTCTCATAATGGCAATGTCGTGTACTACTGATTACGGCAAATGCTGCTGTACAGACTGGTTTGTGTTTTCCTCAGTTATGACAATACATTACTAATATGTCAATGAGCGTGTACACTCATATCTTAATATTATACAATTAAACGATATAAACAATAGTAGAGATAATATAGGCATTCCATACGTAGAACAGTTTTGTAACATAACGGAGTAGTAGGCCTATAATTATTAAACACAACATGTGTGTGTGTATGTGTGTGTGTGTGTGTGTGTGTCCAGTCACATATTATTTTAATCGTCACCTCTATATTAGTTCTATATCGATTTTCCTTGTACCTTCAAGGGTTGTTACTCTGAAAGTAATAACATTTTTGCATTGTGTCTGTAGTATTCTGTTGCTTATTTTGGCCATTTATATCCCAGAATAACAAGCCCCCCGTTCCCACAAATTACGTCAAACCGCCACTACGATTCAACGGCAAACAATGGAAATGCCATGGAAAATTATTCCATAAGAAATCCATTGGGTATTTTGCAATGTACACATATTACTGCGTTAGACATTATGATATTAATGTTAAGTTGGGTAAGTTCCAGACGATCTGTGGAATTTTACGTCGAGAGACAGAATTAAGATTTTACAAAGTTATAGCAGTTCCTGTACTGTCCTATGGATGTGACTTATGGACAGCAACCAAAAAACAAGACAGTAAAGTACAGGCTGGGGAAATGGCATTCTTATGAGGAGTTAAAGGGTGTTCTAAACTTGACCCTATAAGAAATGAAGCCAAGAGTGACAAGTTTTTAACTTGAATGAAAAACTAAAAAATTACAAACAACGGTGGAAAGAACACTTAGAAAGAATGTCAGATTACAGACTGGCCAATCTAGTTTGGAAATACAAACCTATAGGACACAGTTGAGTGGGTAGACCCAGGAAGGATTGACCTGGGTTGGAAGATACTTGTAGAGGGACAACAAACAGCATTTTTCCTATTCTGTGTTGTAAAGGTGGTGATAAGGGTAACGCAGATTACTGAGTGTTTAAGAAGGCAGGACCATGTGGACATGACATTACACTGCAACTTGACACTGACATTACTCAGGGGACACTTGAGTCTTCAATGCACACTGTCGCATGGAAAGCAGTGGCAGCAGAGCAGCACGAAACAACGAAAGTTTCTTTTAAATTAAACTGCTTCTACAAAATTTGACTATTTCAAACACACATTTAATGTTTCCTATCCATAAGTGCTATTTGCTTTTCAAGTCATCCATTTCTACAGTGGACAGTCTACGTTTGAAATCCGAATTTGGAGCCCCCCATACATGGGCACAGTGGCGTAAGTAGCGAGGGTGGCGGGTTTATCCTCTCCCAGAACTATTAGACATTTCATTTAAATTCTACAGTCACCTAACGTAGCCCTATTTCTAGGCTAGTTGCGTGCGTTAAAATACGGCTTATAATTGTGTAAAAATTGTATGGGCATAACATAGAACATTTCATTTATACTGTGGAAAATATGGGGAGTCCAACCTCCAAGTTAGTTCCCACCACCACCAGTTAGTCTCCCCTCCCTCAGAATCAGACACCGGGTGTCTTCTTCTAATTAAGCATTAAGCTAATAGGCTGTTCATTCCACCTCCTTTTTGATCTTCTGAGGGATCTCTGTCCCTGTGATCCATATCTGTACATAATCTTTGGCGTCCTATTCTTATTATTATTCTTACTCTTATGACAATCTATGCTGATCTTTGTATGTATTCCCATTTATTCACTTACCATTTAATATAGCCGTTTAATGTGGCAACTTGTAATTGTTCCCTTATTTCTATATTCCTCGTTCTGTCTCTGCTTGTGTAACCTGCCATCCTGCGTAGCATTTTCATCTCTACTGTTTGGATTCTTTTTGAACGACGAGAAAATGACGAAAAGCCTATGCGTGTGTGTTAAAAATGCGGCAAACCTGTTACCATACCGTGTTAATATCATATGGTTTGTGCCTTGTCAACGCAAGGCTTAAAAATTGATAATACAATGTTTGGATTATCCTGGCCATTTAATTAGCCCTCCATCCTAGTTATACCTGGTCGCGCTGGGTTCTGACAAGGCATAAACAAGACGTAGAGTGCAATTTTGTAAGGTGAGAGTTTGTTTGTTGTATTTTGTAATTTTATCACCCTGTAAGCGATTTGTCAATTGCTTTTTCTTACGTTCATTTCTACATATTCTGTTCACTCATTATATACAAATAACAGAGATATTAAGATAATAACGAATGATCAAAATTACAGAAACTATGATGAGAGTGCAGCGAAACTGGCTTGTAGCAACGAAACCTATAATGTAGAGTATAGGTAGTTCTCACCAACCCCATATAGTAGAGTCACTGAAGGAAAAAATTTTAAATAAAGTGGCTTCTATGAGATTTTTTGCATAAGGCTAGATAAAAGGGTGAGAAACAGTTAAAAAAAAGTTTACAAAAATTCAGTAGCGGGTTTTCGAAAAAAGGGAGGGGGAAGGTACAAGAAATTAATTTTTCGTGATTATCTTGAAAAATAAAAAAAAATTACGAAAAAAGACAAATTACAAAAATTAAAGAGCATTAAATCCTCTACAAAAAAGTTATTTATCATGTTTTTTGTCAGGCTAATACTTTGTGAGAAAAATGGAATTGAAATATTAGAAAAAAATTGATTGTCGGGGTCCGCCTCGATGAGCGAGAAGGCTAATTTATTCTGACATTGCAACATACAATTTTAATAAAATCCGTTATAATAGTCGTAGAGACAAAAATCAAAAAGCATTTTAAAGCTAAATGTTTGTACTTTTACATAAAATGAAAATAAAATAATTAAAGTATTAATAAATACTTAAAATAAAGTAATAACTTTTCTGTTTTTTATTTTCTTCAACTAATGCATAAACATATTAACAATTTATTACAAATGTATTTACATTTTTAAAAAAAACTTCACAATATGAACTTTACATATATAGGTCTTTGAAAAAAATAATAAAAATTAGTATTGATTTATTGGCATAAAATGAGCGAGTTTTAAAATTTATCACTTTTTTGAGTTCTCAAGTATACATGATTTTCTTAACTTAAAATTTCTACAGAAATTTTGAAAATAAATATTTTTTAACAAAATTATGAACACGTATTGGTAAAAGTGTCTTCTATAAGACTGCGGTGTAAAGAATTGTTAACATTTGGTTAAATTTAAATAAATGTAACTTTTATTAATAAATGTAAAAATATGTCCATTGCGCGTATTAATATTAATAGTTAAAAACTAAATATTAATATGTAACTACTGTACGTAAAACTATAATATTTGAAGTTTCTATTCTAAATAGTTAGAATTTATATCCGTGCATGGGCATAAAAGGAACAGACCCTGAAAGTTGACGAATTTTAGGGAGAGCGAGGACAGCTGGTACATGCGCCATACAGATATTGAATTAACGCAGTTCGATATTGAATGTTCCGTGAGTTCGATACTATTTTATTTCCATGTTCCATAAGGAAATGGAAGTATGGTGATGGCGAAATAAATCGTGTTCAAGATAACGGCAGATTCTGATTGTACTACCATAAAAACATGAAAAAGTCATTTTTCGAAAAGTGTCTGTGTGTATGTCTGTCTGTCTATCTGTGTGTCTGTGTGTCTATGTGTAGATTTTTTATGGCAAACGATAAGAGCCGCAAATTCACACAGAATCAAACAATTTTTTGCATACAGCCCTAAATTGTAGAGTACTCAAGATCTGTTGTTTTTGGTGAAGATCGGTTAAGGGGAAGGGGTAGTTTACCGGCAACGTTTTATGTTTTAACAAGGGTAATTTTTTTATGACGAATGATAACTGCCGCACATGCAGACAGAATGAAATATATTTTTGCATACGTTCCTGAATTGTTATGTACTCAAGGTTTGTTCATTTTGGTGAAGATCGGTTAAGGGAAAGGGGTAGTTTACCAGCAACACTTTATGTTTTAACAACTGTAATATTTTCTATGGCAACGATAACTGCCGCACATTCAAACAGAATCAAATATTTTTTTGTGTATGCTCCTGAATTGTAGAAAACTCAAGGCCTATTGATTTCGGTGAAGCTCGGTTACGGGAAAAGGGTAGTTTACCTGCAACATTTTATGTTTTAGCAAGAGTAAAGTACTTAATTTTGATAAATAAAGTATCCTGATAAGAAGATCATAATAATCCACTGTAGAAACGTAAATGAAATATCTATAAATGAAGAGTCTAGTTGAACGGGTGGGGGTAATTTTCTATAAATGAAAATGATAGTTGAAGGGGGTGGGGATAATTTTTATTTATATCATGTGTACTACGTTATCGGCAACAAAGAAGTAGTTTGTTGTTAAAATTCCTTCCTGGGCTGTCTGGGCTTGATCCAGTGTTTTCTACAAAACCAGACGTTTCGGCAGTGCTATCGACTGCCATCATCAGTGAAAATTGAGTTCACTATCGTGAGGTGGTATACGTTAGTGATCCACAGTACTGTGGTTAAGGCTGAAGAAAGAAGTAGTTTCTGTGGAAATAGTTCATTTCGAAAAGTATTTTAAATATAAATCTTAGAACATGGAAGTCATGTATGGTTCTCCATACCGATATATTTATATTGTATTTTGCTGGAAGTTCAATTTTATGTTTTATGATTTGTGTTAGTAATTTTTATATTTTATAATTGGTGCGGTTCTAGCGTTTATTAAAGGTCTGATAGGTTTATTGACTTTGTGTAATTTTATTAAAGAATTTAATTTTCATGCACAAGGATTATCCATTTTATATTTAAAGGAGTCTTTAGGATTTATGATTTGGGTACTATTTTTTAGTATATTTGTTATTTGTGTTTGATATTTGTTTGTGTGGTCTTTATTAATGTTATGCAATTATTATTACCTATAAATTCTTCTGTTTTATCTGTGTTTTAAAAGTTATTTTATTGTCAAAATCTTCAATGATTACAAGAAAAAAATTTTTGAATATATTTATAAAGTGCATTGTTTAATAACATTTTTATTATAATGCGTAATAAATCAGTAAATATTGTACATAATAATATATACATAAATGAATAATAATGAGTTTTTAAACTTATATTCCTGAACAAATTGCATGTTTATTACATAAACATGTATTTATGTGAAAATTCACCTTGTGAAAAATTTTGCCAATTTTGAATTAATTTTTCTACTAAAAGTATCGCCCTGACAAAAAAAAAATGCTAATAACCTTTTCTATGCATAATTTTATGCTCTTTCTTTTCGTGATTTTGTATTTTTCTCATACATTTAACATTGTTTAAGACAATCACGAAAAATGAATTTTTTGTACCTTCCCCCTCCCTTTTTTTGAAAACCCGCGACTGAATTTTGTAAACTTTTTTTTTAAATTCTTTCTTATCTTTTTATCTAAGCCTATGCAAAAAATTTCGTGGAAGCCACTTAATTTGCAATTTCTATTTTTTCTTCGGCTTCAGCGACTGTACTAATAGGTAGTCATTCAAAGTTGTCAAATGGTGAGCGGTAGTAGTACACGTCACATCTCATAGATGGCGCTCGTTATTATTGTATTTGTCGCCTTCGCTAAAGTACAGTTTTAGGAGTCTTTTGGTTACGCGCAATGTTTGAAACTACTGTTATCCTTAAAAGAATTAATTAAATATTAAGGTAAATGAAACAATGAATCAATGACAATAAAACAATATATTACATCTAAAATTACTTGTAATTGATATCTTTATTAAACAATTAAATTGAAGACGACTATAATTTCGTAAGACATTAATGCCCAAAAATGCCCAACGAAAAGTGGCAACAAAAAGGAGTAAATAGAAAGTTTATAGAAGAGATGCGGATTATAAGTGACGACGGAAGTCTCAATACAAGAGATTTACTATTTCTTTTATGAATTTGCTAACTGCTATAATTTTTATTGTTCGACTAAGCTTTTCGTCATCACTGACATCTTCAGGTCTTAAACAACCAATACGAACAATACGAAACAATACGAAGAATAAAACAAGAGATTTAGTTGTAAACGACGCCAGAGCAGTAGAACGTCAAGTAATAAGGCTGAATGGAAACATTACATTGAACCGTATGAAGTTGTATGGACCGCCTGCACACGATGTCAGACACCAGATTGTGGCTGAAGGAAAGAAGCTATAAAGCCGAAGGATGACAGAGGTAAAGTACATACTACGTCCAGTAGCAAACGAGGTGTCTGATGATAGTGATGCTGATATAAACACCGGAAACGAGCGCGCGGATGACATTTTTACAACGTCTGTTGTCTTTATTCTGCTCCTTCCTCCAATCCTTGTCTCTGTGCAGAATCATCCTGCTTGTCACTGCACGCCCTGCTTGGACGCCGTGGTGTCCTTGTGTCTGCACCTTATATAATAACTGTATACAACATGGTTGTATACACTACAGACTGTAGACCTTCATTTTGATTAAACGCTATTTACCTGTGTCGAACAACAATTTTGAATACTGGAAGTAATACATTAAGGAAACGGTTTGTGCCTGTCTGTACAAAATAGTGATTGTATTAAGTCAATGCACTTCTCTCTACACCATTTGTGAACAGAAATTCTATTCCCAAAGCACTGTTGTTGAAAACCAATATTTACCCACATAAGAAGCAAACACGTTATTACACTGATCAAAAATGGTCGGTCGGCACTTGGTAAAACATTTTACTAACACTTGAAATTAATAAACAAACACTTGGTGGACACAATCTTTCTCAGTTGTAATATTCATATATTGTACATATTTTACATTTAGACTTACACTAATTTAAGTAACAAGTTGTTGTAATTTTTCTTCACATAAAAATGCATTGTATGCGTTCCATAATTAGCCAGTAACGTACTTTTGTTAACAACAATGAATACCTTCGTCCAACCATTTACCTGGGACTTTCCAATGCAACCCTTTGCCATACACTACCTTTTAGCCGTCCACGCCCAACATGCATTTCAAACCTGTCAGTTGAAGTCCAACCTCTGAAGCTGCCGTAACTGGTGAAATAATTCTCAGGAAAGTAAATCATCTGTAAAACTTACCAAGTGTTTGTTTGTTATTCTTTTTATTGTGTGGTTTGTTATATCTGGTCATTTCGTGGCAGCTCTTTCATCACAAACATTCACTTTGACTCTTCGTAACGTGTACCATGTTTATCCAGGTCATCCGACATTTATGTTACTCTCAGATATTTTGTTTATTATATATATATATATATGTATATATATATATATATATATTCAGTGTTGAAATATTAATATTTGACGTAAACACAGTATACACAATTTTGGTGATAAAAATTTGTCTTTACTACAGTGTTCTTTTTATTACGAATTTCGATATGCGGTCTAACTAAATGTAACGGGATGAAGATAATGTTCGATACTTTTAACTCAACCGATATGAAGAAATAAAATAATATCTTGCACGGCATTAAACAACACTTCTGTGGTTTCCTGCATTACGCTTTGTTGACAATAATACACCTTATTGACACGGACACGCCACCAGTAGCGCTGGCATCTCACCGGCTGTCGGCGCCTCGCAACGGCGCTTGCAGTAACTAACACCGACTGCAAGACATTCATCACTACGTTTATTTAACAAAATGAACTATATTGTCTAACGGAAATAGAACAGTATGTATGCATTTTAATGCAATATGTGTAACCATTGAGAGATGTACGTAGATGCCAGTTAAACAATGTTAACCAGTCACATATGCGGCCTAAACTGTAGGACGGTACTAGAAACTCTCGCTGTACAAGTCTACTGTCAGCTGATACAGTTGCACACGCCCCCTGGTGCTTTGGTATGGATATTTGCTTCATACTCATTTGGCTTATACATTTTTGGAAAGCCGACTATTGCATGTTTACAAACATATATAAAAATATTGATGACTAATGTTATAAACATGGTAATGGGTTTGCTTGTACACCAGTTCATAGGATAGTTGCGAACTCTTCGTTTGTGTAGATTTTTTTCATATCTAGCCCAGGGTTTCAAGTATATCGCTTACACTCAGTCCAAATCAGTTACTGTTTCAATCATTTCCACAAGTTATGACCAGTAACTTTGTCTCTTCTCTCTGTTTTTCTGCATTTCTCTTCCTTCGCATACTCTAGCAAAATATTTTCCACTTCTGCTTTTTCGATCCAACACAATTTTAGTAACTTCCTGTAGCCGTACTCTACCTTCCGCCATTCCTCCACCCTAATTAGGACACACATAAATTTCTATGCTACCGTAGTATCCTCATTACGCCTGCACTTTTATGGCACTGTTGACATCCGTGATGTTCATATTTGATCCGTTTCTTACTTGTTGTAGCCTTGACCTTCTTGCTCCTCTGCGAAATAAATTCACTCCAATCGCTCCCAACATCTCTTCAAGTCGTTTATTCAGTTGTCAGACTTGACAGTCATAGACAGCAACACTATGTGGTTACGCTGACGATGAAGAGATAATAATAGCCAGATCAAGTCAACGGCTAGTTGAGGTATATAAAGAGCTGAGTAAAAAAGCCGCTAGAATGGGAGCCAATTTTAATATCAGCAAAACTAAATACATGCCGATTTCTGCATCAGAAAGGAGAAGAAATCTACATAATTTCCGCATAAACGATAAAACAATTTAGTGGTTAAGTCAAACTTATGCTAAACTTGTGTTGCTACCACTAATACTCACACTTCCGTGAGTGCTTTCAACCCTCTCGCCTCATCTGAGACGTGGTTGTTTCAATCTGAAGATGAGCCGAGAGGCTTGAAAGCGCTCATGGAATTGTAGTGAGTATTAGTGGTAGCAACACAAGTTTAGCATACATTTCCGCATAGAAGATAATTTATTTGATGCAGTTAATAAGTTCATATATCTGGGTAACGTCATAGATAATTAAGGCTCCAATAACACGACAATACATGACAGGATACAAATAGGAAATAGGGCATATTATTCTAACAGTTGACTAGTGACAGGCAAACTCATTGCGTCGAAACACAAAAATAAAAATATATAAGATACTTATCAGACCGGTTGTTACTTATGGAGGCGGGACATGAACCCTGATAAAAAAAGGAACAGGAAACACTAAGAAGGTTTGAAATAAATATCTTAAAACGTTTTTATGACCCGGTTAAAGAAACTTATGAATGGGGAATAAGAAATAACCAGGAGATGGATAAGCTATTGTATCAAAAAGACATTATAAGATTGATAAAACCTCAACTAATACAAATTTTAGATCACTTACAGCGGATAGATGATTAGCCTATGCCAAAGAAAATTCTGAAGGTGTAAGTCTATAAAAACAGAAAGAGGGGCCAACCTAGGATAAGATGATTGGATGATGTACTAGAAAATGTGAGAAGAATGAATGTGAGGGGTTACACTGAGGTGGCAGTGGACAGAAGTCTTTCGCGAGGACTGGTGTTGGAAAGCTCACGTTGGGCTGTACTGCTGAAGAAGAAGTAAATGACAACATCACTATTCAACCAATTAGTACAGCCTCCGTTTATTTTATTTACATATTCAATGTTATCAGATGATCGAATTGACGGATGCTATTGTATTTCTCTATTAAAGCACACAGCATATTTATGTTTAATATAAACTCGTTTTCTTTTGGGTCGTTATATTAATTAAAATCCGCTAGTTTAAGATGAACCATCCACAATGGCTTGACTGAGATTCACTCAGTGCTCAGTTTACGAGTGACATTCAATTTTACTGTTAACAAACTTTCATAATATATATTGTTCTTGTAAGAGTGAGTATTCAAATTTTGCCCCTAACAAAGCGACACGAGACACTGTTTACAGTTTGATGATGAACTTGTAGTAACTGAGTTGCCGAAAGTAATTTAAACTCTGTAAAGCGGAAAGAAATTGGCGCAAAACGTTGTGTGTTTGCACACCTCACTAACTTGTATTGTAACAAAGAAAGTATACTGTCTTTGGAATGTGTCAGTTTAAAATTGATACGTATTGACAAGACGATGAAAATGGAGACAAAGGATTACTGATAATGATTAGATAGGGAAAGGCTATACTTCTTTACTAATTGCCACAGTGAAGACTGTCAGCACTGAAGCAAATTCTGAATGAAAATATTCTCTGCTTAGATGCCTGAATGTAAACACAAACAAGTAAAGACTTCGCGTCAGTGTACGTATCTGCACAGTTGATCCCAGCAACCTGTATTATCTGCATCCCGCGGGTTCACTTAAACAGATTACGCCATCAAAGAGACAGTGCGGTAGTTTGCCAGTTTAATGAAACGCTATTAGAATAAAGCATTTTAGGGAGTCGGCAAGGTTTAATAGTTCATCCAGATAGTTCACTGGGGATACACAGTAAATACGAGCCTTCTCTTCCATCACTGTAATTATCCCGTATAATACAATATTTTATTATTCAGATTCTCTGTCAACAATTTCACTGACTTTTGCTTTTGACACTGTATCTGTGCGTAGTTTATAACATTATCTTAACTCCGACGGTGTCTGTCATACATTCCCTTGTAACTGTTGTCTTACATACACATGCATACTAAAACAATTCAACCTCTCACCTCTTTCTTTATCAAAACGAAGCTGATGGCTTTCCTGGCAAGCAATCCTCTAAGAGCCAAAATAATGATTAACAACCAACTAATTGAACAAGTCTGTCACTTTAGCTACCTATGGTATGATGTATCGTATGAAATCAACAGAGACATAGACAATAAACTGCATAAGTTTCAAATGATGTGCGGCTCCATGAGAAGGTGCGGAAAGATACTCAGCTCAAGTTTTATAAGCTAATGGCAGTCTCTATACTTGTTTATGGAAGTGAGTCATGAATAATGTGACAGAGAGATAAAAACCGCATACAAGCAGCGGAAATGAAATTTTTAAAATCAGGCAAATTTTGTTCTAAACAATACCGATTTAGAAATGAAGAGATTAAAGAAGAGTTAGAAGTATACAACTTAAATGAGACAATAGAGTTGCATACAAGAAATTGGAAGGACCATCTGGAGCGTATGGATGATCGAAGACTATTAAAAGCGGCAAGTAGATACAAACCAGCGGGAAGAAGAAGCGTAGGGAGACCATAGAAAAGATGGGAATCAATCCTATAAAGCCAGAACATGTCACTAAGGCTTAATTCTTGTTGGGGAAGAAGAAGAAGAAGAAGAAGAAGAAGAAGAAGAAGAAGAAGAAGAAGAAGAAGAAGATGAAGAAGAAGAAGAAGAAGAAGAAGAAGAAGAAGAAGAAGAAGAAGAAGAAGAAGAAGAAGAAGAACCTCCTTTTCTCCTTTTTCACGTCCACTTACAAGGATTACACCACATCAGTGGCTGCGGATTTCATAGTCGATGTATTCATTTCACGATCCTCTTGATAAATATTATCATACAAGACGAATAGCTTTGTCCCTACAGTTTTCGCGCATTATGCAACCTTCGAAACTCATGAGTTTTACGACTTTGCCATTGCTAATTTTTTGTAACCAATCTTTTAGTGGCAGTCACTTTGACAGCTTCTGGTTTACTTTTATCCGCTAAGAATAAAAGTATCAAATGTGATACAACATTTGTAAACAAATGGCGACTATGCTGGTTTAGGAATAGAGGAAATGATACGAAAGTAGACGGTATGGGGTCGGAGTAGGCTCTGACAGAGAGGAGAGGAGTTAACACAGCAGATGGAGCAATGGGAAATGTTACTGCAGACAGAAAAGTAACCCCTACAGTGACACTCCCCGCAAACAATTGTAATCTCAATCATTTTTTTTTTGCGGGGAGGAAAAATGCATTTTGCACCATCAGGAGACGGAGACACCCGACTGGTCTCGCGGTGTATGGGACTCGCACCCACCAAAAACCTCCACTTTACAGGCAGGGAATCCCCCTGGAACTACTATTCGTATGGCTTCAGGGTGGCACCTCGTATTGCGCCTACTAGGCTCCTACAGCTTTATCTATATCATCGTCCTGTGAGAGGGTCCAGTTCAGGCTTCTTCTGCCATAGGACCATCCTCACGAAGGTCACAACCATGTCCCAGTTCTCTTTGCTGTTGAGCATGACGCCTATGATGTTATCAGGCGACATGGGGCCAATCTCCGATTCCAGTCCTCGCCTCTCCAGCACCCACCGTGACACTCGAAGAAAGTGTGATGAGCGTCATCAGAGTCTGAGTCGCCATACACGCACGATGGATCCTACATCTTACCCATCTTCGCAGGGATGCACAGAAATAATCATGCCCTGTCAGGAATTGAGTAAGGTAATAATCTACCTCGCCGTGCGTTCTGTCCACCCATTCAGGAAGGTTCCCAATCAACCTCGCCGTCCACCTAGCTTGACTCTCCTGCTCCCATCGTAGTTGCCAGCTCCGCATGCAGTGTGCCCTGGCCACTGTTCTTGCTTTTACATACACCAAGTCTGCCTTGGTCTTGTAGACCTCTCCTCAGCCATCATATCTATTGGCATTACTCCAGCGACGACCAACACTGCTGGTTCTGACACCGTTCTGTAGGAGCTTGCAATTCGAAGTGCTCCTCTTCGTTGTACCGCGGCCATCTGCTTGCGGTATTTTTCTTGCTTCAGTGCGTCGGCCCAAACCTGGCATCCGTGGAGGAGAATCGAGTTGGTCACCGACATCAGCAGTCTCCGTCTTCCCGCAGCTGAGCCTCCGAGATTTGCCATTAGCCTGCTCAGCGCAGCAACGACCTTAGCGGCTTTCTCCGAGGAACATCGGATTTGCTCCCAGTAGGAAAGCTTAGTATCCAGGTGCACCCCTAGATACCACACCGCTGGCTTTTCCCCCACCACGAACTGTGATTGTGGGTATACGTTGTCGAGTGAGCACCACAATCTCTGTCTTCTCCATCGCAAGGCTCAGACCGTGTTCTTCCATCCAGATGCGGACCCTGCGCATGACCTGGTTCATCATGCGCTGCGCCTCCTCTGCGTCTCTTACGGTGATCACGACAGCCACGTCATCAGCATATGCTACCAGAATGGTGTCGTCTGGCATCTCCATCCGGAGGATTCCATCATAGAAGGCATTCCACAGGTCAGGGCCCAAGATAAAGACCTGAGCTACGCCTCCTGTCATTCCTCTGCTGCGTGGCCCATCTGCTGTGTCGTACCGGAGCTCCCTGTCCCTCAGGTAACTTCGTATTATCCGCAGCAGGTAGTCCGGCGCTTGAAAGACGTCCTCCAAAGCCGCTAGCAGGTCTGTCCACCTGGCCGAATTAAAAGGCGTTGCGTACGTCCAGTGTAGCGAGTAGCACCGTCCTTCTGGAGAAGTGATTACCCCGCTGGGCCACCTGGATGGCATTCAAGATCTCCTGTATGGCTCCAATGGTGGAGCTGGCCGTTCTGAACCCGTACTGCCTCGCTGACAGATCTCCCGCATCCCGAATTACCGCTACTAGGCGAGGCCTGAGTAGACGTTCCAGTAGTTTCCCCGCCGTGTCCAGCATACAAAGAGGTCTGTATGCCGACGGGCAATTCGCGTCGCCCTTCCCTTTGCTGACTAAGACTAGTCTCTGAATCTTCCACCTCTTCGGGAAGACTCCGTTTTTCAGGCAGCGGTTGTACATATTAAGTAGCACCTGGGGGCAGGATCTAGCGACCACCCTCAGCACTTCCGCAGGTATACCATCCGGCCCTTGTGTCTTCTTGTTGCTAGGGAGCTAGCAGCTAGCAGCTAGTGATAGCTCGTCCTCACTGAAATCGGAACATCTTCCAATGGGCCTGGATACTCCTCTCGATCCCTCAGTGGGTGACGAGGAAATAGACCGTCCACGATGAAGCGCATCCGATTTTCGTCCATCCTTGGGCTACGAGGCCTGGCTCCAAGCCTGCTCACTACAAGCCTAATCTCAATAATAATAATAATATTAATAACAATTATTATTATTATTATTATATTAACTAAAGATATTTACAATAAGAAGCCCATATTTTAAAAAATGCGAAAATAAGGCATTACAGTAGAGTAGTGAAGCCAGAATGCTTATATGCAAGTGAATGTCTAGCATTGGATTATAATTTAGACAAACTAGAAATATTAGAAAGACGAATTATTAGGAAAATATTAAACCCACGGAAAACTTCAGAAGGTTAGAAATTAAAAATTAATGATGAAACATATCAGAGTATAGAAAATATTACAGATACTATGGGAAAAATGAGACTAGTATTATTTGGACATTTATATAGAATAAACGACAGTAGGTTAACAAAACAGTTGTTCAAATATCTGTGTGGAAAGGACTCAACGTCAAGTTTGATTAAAGAAGTCAAAATTAATTTAGAATAAAATTATATAAACGGAGAACAAGCAATTAAAAGAGAAGTTTTGGGGCAAACATGTTAAAAATGGAAGGAGTCCAAAGTAGGAGAGATAAAAACGCAGGTTCAAAGTGGACTAAAGAAGGAAGGAGAGACACGGTGAAAAGATGAAAGAATATTGGAGAAAAAGAAAAGAGCAAGGAATAATGAATTGAAATTGGCATGTTATCCTCAGATGGCCTATACAAAATAAATAAATAAATAAATAATAATAATATTTAGAATAATGTAGTACCCGTAGTAGTAGTAGTAGTAGTAATAAAACGAAGAAAAATATATGTTCCATATAATATAGTATAATACACTCACACACACAACATATTATTAGACTTATTAATTTATTGCCAATAAATAAGGAATCAAATGATGTAATGATAGCCTATGATAAGTGAGGAATGATGATAAGTGAGGAACCTAAAGTGTAATGGAGCCACACATGTTGCTGACAATGCTGATACTGATGATGACGGTGGTGTTGAATACTCCCGATACCAGTTATATAATGTTTTAAAAATAAATACTTTCTGAACAGCTGACATCTGCAGTAACACAAGTTAATTTTTTAGAGGACATAGCCAGTAGAACAGGCTTAAACATTTCTGCAGAAAAAAACAAATTTCTCACAAACATTAAAAAAGCGCCAAAATTCCTGGTAACAGATATTGGTCGAATAGAGAGGGTTCGAAAATTTAAGTATCTAGGAAAGATAATTCAAGAGAATGGCTTGGAAACATCTGCTACAAAAGAAAGCGTTCATAAGATGGAAAGGGAATATGGTATAACTAAAGATATTTACAATATAAAGTACATATCTAAAAATGCGAAAGTAAGGCATTACAATACAGTAGTGAAGCCAGAATGCCTATGTGCAAGTGAATGTCTAGCATTCAATTATAATTTAGACGAACTAAAAATATTTGAAAGACGAATTAAGGCCAAGAAAAACTTCAGATGTTTAGAAATTAAGAATTAATGATGAAATATATCAGAGTATAGAAAATATAACAGAAATAATGAGAAAAAGAAGACTATTATTTTAATTTACGTATATAGAATGGACGACAATATATTAGCAAAACAGATCTTCAAATACGTGTGAGGGAAGAAGTCAACATCAATTTGGATTAAAGGAGTCCAAAAGGATTTAGTAACAAATAATATAAACGCAGAAGAAGCAATTAAAAAAGACGTTTTCGGGCAAAAGTGTTAAAAATGGAAGGAGTCCAGAGTAGGAGAGAGAAAAACACAGGTTCAAAGTGGACTGAAGACAGGAAGAAGAGACACAGTGAAAAGACGAAAGAATATTGGAGAAAAAGAAAAGGACAAAGAATAAAGAATTGAAATTGGCATGTCGTCCTTAGATGGCCTATACAAAAATAATAATAATAGTAATGGTAGTAGTAGTAGTAGTAGTAGTAGTAGTAGTAGTAGTAGTAGTAGTAGTAGTAGTAGTAGTAGTAGTAGTAGTAGTAATAGAAGTATTACTATCAGCAGTTCACCTTTGCTACCGAACTAGGATTGTGGTGACGTATGCCATTCCACTGCACGCATCACTGTAATACTACATATTTAAAATACGTTTAATGAAGTTTCGGTGTGACTTGACTGTCTCTCACAAAGTATCTCTTGTAGCGAATAAAAAAACACTTTAACAAAATATTCAATAAATTACACTTACATATAATGTGCGAATGTTCAATCTAATACGCACACACAATTACAACTAAATACGTCTTCTGAACGTCTGAACAATGTTTTCAGAACCAGTAATACCCCAACAACACAAGCACACACTATCATTCAGTAGGCCCCACGCTCCTCAGACGTCTCGGCAGGAAGCCTGGTGTGCGTACAGTAATAGTAGTAGAAGTAGTAGTAGTAGTAGTAGTAGTAGTAGTAGTAGTAGTAGTAGTAGTAGTAGTAAAACGAAGAAAAATATATGTTTCATATAATACAATACATACACACAACATATTATTAGAGTTATTAATTTATTGCCAATAAATATTGAATCAAGTGATGTAAGGATAACACGTTGTTTTAATATTACACATAAAATAAGACTTGAAACCTCTCAGACAATGAAAGGGAAAAAGCAGTAACAGCTAGCGCTACCTATGGACTGCCACTCGTACTGTCACCGTATCTATGGACTTGCTGCCAGCGCTATCTATGCCGGGCCGCCCTTATAATTTTGGCACTACAAGTCAATTCCTCTGCGCTCCTCGTTCAAGTTTTATGTTATTTCTGCTAGTCTTAAGTATTTAAAACTATTTACTCTATATTAATCAGTGAATAGAACACAGAGAAATAAATGTAATAAAAAGTAGCTGACCAATCGTCTGTAGAGATACAGAGTAATAAACAATAGCAAACAAACTCTCACCTTATAAGACTGGACTTTACGAATACTAACGTGGTGTCAGAACTCGACGTGACCAGGCATAGTCATCGATGGAGTGAGCCCAAACATTGTTTATCAATTTTTGCAAGGCACAAAACATGAAGTACACAGCTCGGATTCTAGTATCCGTTGTGTTTAGTGTTCAGTGACCCGAACGGTAATCACGTTTGTCACGCCGGGTTGGGCAGTACGCGTTCTGAATCCACGCTGCTGCGCATGACGTCACCACGGAAGCAGAATTGCGCGCCTTACTTCTTACTTAGTATTGTGTTATATTAGTGTTATAAGTTGTGAGTGTTAATCAGTGAGTTAATTTATGCGTTCGTTCGTAGCCGTAATAATACAAATTTATAACAAATACATTTTGAGTGCAGTATTTTTCAAAAAAACGTAGTACAGAATTGTTTAAATTGTGTGGTAAACACAGTAGTTATTGTTGGTGTATTCCTGTGGGCTGAGTTTTTGTTTTGTCTCGTGACGTTCCGTTTATTGTTTGTTAGTTTTGGACTTTTTAATTCGTCTGCTTCTTGTTGTGACATCGAGGTAAATGTTGTGTTGTCATTTGGTTTTTCTGTCGTTGTTGTGTTGTCATTTTGTTTTCCTTTTGTTGTTGTTTTGTCATTTTGTTTTTCTGTCGTTGCTGTGTTGTCATTTTGTTTTCCTGTCGTTGTTGTTTTGTCATTTTGTTTCTTGTCGTTTTTGTGTTATCATTTTCTTTTTCTGTTGTTGTTGTTTTGTCATTTGGTTTCCCTGTCGTTGCTGTTTTGTCATTTTCTGTTTCTGCCGTTGTTGTGTTGTCATTTTGTTTTCCTGTCGTTGTTGTTTTGTCATTTTGTTTGTTGTTGTTGTTGTGTTATCATTTTGTTTTTCTGTCGTTGTTGTTTTGTCATTTTGTTTTTCTGTCGTCTTTGTTTTGTCATTTTGTTTTTTCGTCGTTGTTGTTTTATCATTTTGTTTTTGTTGTTGATGAACGTATCTGTTACTTCAGTTGTACTTTTATTCTTGTTCAGTTACTTTCTCTTAATTTTGTATTTATTAAATTTGTCTCTTGTTAATTGTTGTTGTGATAGTTTTGAGTTTTTCAAGCTCTATTTCTTTTTGTTGTGACTGCGAGGTAAACATTGTTGATTTGTCTCATTCTGTTTGTTGTTGTTGTTCTTGTTGAACATAGCTATTATTTGCGTGGTTTGATCGTATTCTTCTCCTTATTTTACTGCCAATATGCCTTGGTGTACTGTTGCCGATTTTGATTTAATACACACGAAGAACGAAGAGGAGGTGTTACGTATTATACATTTCCAAAAGTACTAAAAATATGGATTTCGAAGAACTAGAGAAAAGATAACTTAAATAACTAGAATTATAAGTTTTGATCATAACAATTTTTGCAACAGATTATGTTTATAACTGACGTGCACAGTCAATGAATTTACCATCAAGAAGAATTATCAGAGAAGATGCTGTCATGTCCTCTCATCGCTCGCAAGGGATCCCACTTGACATGAGCGAGTAGCTATCTATGACTGAAGGGCCAACTGGGATGGAAGATTTGTGCTTGTCATTTAGTGCAGACCTTAACGATAAGTGATGGACCAGATTGCTCTAGTGAGGGGTTTCGCTACCTACATCCCTTATTGATGGAGAAAGTAAGATTCTTTATTGGGAACACCTGAAAATGTATTTCCTCCTTTAGTTGGTACTTCTGCTAAAGGCTGGATAGAGTTTTTATCTCGAGGAGCTCTTCTCGTTCCTTCAGAAGACTGCCTTCACAAGATTTCACAATGTGAAATAATTTTTAGGAATATCAATGGGCCGGATAGTTTGGATAATGGTAAAAATATTATCAAAGGTACATCCTCAAGACGTTTACGTAAATTTCTAAGATGGCAGCAGAAGTTGATAAAAATATACGCCAGAAGGAGTATGTTCATTTACCTTAATTTCATGAATGACCGAATGAGAGCAACGTGAACCAGCAGTAGCAGCACAGTAGAGACAATTACGCCAATGGCACGCATCGTCTATACTTACACATACGCAGTAATTAATGCTTTCCTACTTTTGCATTGATGAGGATGGTATTACAGGCTTCACTGTTCTTTGGAGGAAGGCAGAACTTAGACAGCCGCTGTCTGGTTTGTACTTTGAATTGAGTATAGGTCTGGCCAGTGGGTTCCGCCGATACACAAACGGGCTCAACGCAGAATTAGCTCACAACTTTTGAACCGCATATAATCTGTAAAACTAAAATTTAAATTAATTTCATACAGGCTTTAGGTAGTCCTAAACTTAGATTAAGGGGAAATGTGGGTTAAAAGAACAAAATACATGCGCGCTATCAAATAATGGTGTATTACTTTATCAAAATGGTAAAGAATGCTGTTAAAAAATAAAGATAAGTTACAAAGCCTATTGTAGTGCAATATGATTTATTTAATTCTAGCAAAGGCTTTAAAATATATCAAAAAACGGGTGTAGAATGTAGAAACTAAAAATAGTATAAAAAGCTTTTGATTGTCGTTACTTTCAATTTTTTCACCGTGTCTTTTGTATGGAGGCACATGGAAACATTCTAACAAATAGGCTTACAGTTTGATGAAACAGCGAGTCTTATTTCTTTAATTAGTGTACTAAAATTTACTTCATTAATCATCGGGCTTTGCTTATAGCGTACTCGGTCCAGACTGATTGAATGACTAAATTGTATTTTTAGCAAGCTGTTTCGATATTATTTTTCCTAATACTAATCGTTTTTTTTTAATCATGTATAGGAAACCCGTACTGCTTCTTCAGTTGACACACAATTAATATTAAACGCGTACACATTTAACTTGCGCAAACCTTACAGTCCGGCAAGCAGTAATTCTAGCAACAAACTACTATTAGTTCTAAATGTTACGGTATGTCTATCATATTTACACATACTACCTTGCACACGTTGAATAATTTCTCAAAAAAATGTGTTTTGGGGAGGTCTCTACGAGAATTCAGCATGTCGGAAATTGATGACAAATCACAGAAATGGAGCTGTTGATGTTGTGGAGGGTAATAAAAAAAGTATTAGAACAGACGAAAATGGAGGCCAAAGATAGTGAGGATAGTGCCTGTCAGTGAGGATAGTTGATAGCGAGGAGCGGACTGTTATTGGCTACAGGCCAGAGGCAACAAGTGACCAAATAAATAATAGTAAAACAAAAACAATAGCGATTCGGAATAATTTCCTTAGTTTGGTGTAATAGAGAAATCACAACATTCAGGAAAGCTCGTAAGAGTTAGATATAAAACTCTTAAAACGCAGAATTGACGGTTGTAATATACTGTATTAGAAAATAACTAATTCCCAATCTTTACTGTAAACTGCTTGAAAGGAGAAAAGGAAACGTATAAAAACCAATATCGCGAGCAGGAAAATAACATTAAGTTGTAATAGGAAATCAATGTGCAAAGTTGACAGAACGGAGGGGGAGATACTTGAACCCGTATAAATTGTATTCAAAAACATAACCGTTTTATTTTACGAGATCCTACTGTAAACAGCGTTGCCACAATGACAATGAAAATCGTACCAGTTCGATATACGTATCGACTCGATTATATTATACATGGATTACGAGTATCGAAGCCGAAGTATCGTAAAGATAATTTTGACTGTTTATTACTTCTGAACCGTACGTATATTGGCTTCTATCCCAATGACTTTAGTACCATTCTAGCTTGATTATATTATACGGGATTTTAAGGCACGGAATCGTAAAGACAGTGTGACTGTTTACTATCTCTATCTCTATGTCAATTTCTAGCCCAATCATACAAGTGAATACGTGGGATATCGAAACCACGGTATTGTAAAGATATGTTTATTACCTTTGAACCATATACTGACTTATAGTCAATCAGGCTAGTATAATTCCGTTTTTATTGTATTATAGACCTGTATTAAACCGCGTCATAGTATGGCTGTTTGCCGCCTCTAAACCGTGCATTAACTTATTGCACAATCATAGAGTATATATATATATATATATATATATATATATATATATATATATATGGGATACAGGCATCGAATTCCAATAACGGTTTTATTTTATACCTGTGTTCATTCTGATCCCTCTATTCTTAACATTCTTCTTGCTTCCATAATATATTGCTGTTCCTCTTTGTTTTGTAGACAAAATATCATTGACAAAATTACACGAAGTGGAGAAGAGGGACAGTCTCTTCTCCTCATTTGTTACATTTAATTTTCACACAACAAAAGACACCAATGGTGGTACGTAATGATTCACTGATCAATTTGCTTCCCCACGGCTACTGGTATCTTGATAACATTAACTTTAACATAATGTATATATTTTCTTTAGTAGTAAAAATTCGTTTTTGAATTTATCAGTGTAGTTATTCTAATTTTTTCTAAATGTTCCGTTCACATCTTACTTCAATACAAAATAATAATGAAATAATGAAACGGTAATACATTTCATTCCTTTCACAGAAGATTTGTTTTATTTTTATATTCTTAATGTTCATTCTACATTCGATTCTCTAAATTACGCTCTCATGTCATCAATTTTTCATTAAATTTTTAAAGTAATTTAGGCTTAATAATAATATTTTTCTATCGCATGTGCTGCTCAGGGTGTGGCAGCTGGGAGTTTTAATTGACTTTGCACATCATAATAATTAACTACCCTGTAGCCTATAATAGTATTATTTGCAGAATATTAATTAATTAAAATACTCAATTACCAGCACGTGTAATATTACAACAGAAACGCTTGGAATAAACTAAAACGTTGTGTCTATTCATGTATTAGATTAATTAAATTGATAGGTAGACACGACCAAAGAGAGGCCAGTTGTATGTATCCATGACAACCAACGTCCCGTGATCGATTGTTGACAGCAACAGTAGAAAAAATGGTTCCGCGGCTCCCGCGGTATCCTTTTCGTCTGGACCTGTAGATTTCAGTAGCGTGGCTTCGTCCAAACTACCAAATCATAATTTTACGTAAACGTTTTGTACCTTTTATTAAATGTAATAATTATCCGGACAAGAAATACTACAAGTTTTAGATTAATGACTAAATGTGTCGTTTCCAAGTAAAATTTAATAGCTGATAAAAATAATTCTTAAGGAGAGTCAAAGAGTGCAATCTAAGAGATCCATAAGAAATGCAGACATAAGGCAAGAGCTGAATAAACAATAAACGATAAAATTAAACAAATAAAGAAAATTAGATACAACACAAAAATAAAATGATGACTCAAGAATTCCAATAAAAAAGATAATCCAGTATAAACCTATTTGAGAACGAGATAAGGGCAGAGCATGAAAAAGGTGGTTGTGAAGACGGAATAGGCCGCAAGCCCAATCCTTGAAGTGAAGAAGAAAAAGAAGAAGAATTTAATTAACGTTGTAATGCTGACTAACAATTGTGGCCGAGAAGTTTCAGTAAATATTTATTTGCTGATATATAATTTTCATAATGTTGTCTTTCTTATGGCTTGTTCAAATGCTTTTATAGAGAACACAACAAAAACCTGCATAAGAAATAGGTTACATTGGTAGATTAATGACATGAATAAAAGATCTGAATCTATATTATGGTAAACACATTAATTTAAAAACTTTTTGAAATCACATCAAAACGAAGGTCACAGTAACCTTGAGTTCCATAAAAAAGAACCATTTGTCACTGCGTTTTTATCGTGTAGTGAACATGATTGATGGCTTCACTGAAAGTCTAGCAAGAACGCTTCTTGACTCTGTTATACACAAACCACTGAAAGGAAGTCGTTTGTCATAAGCCAACATAATAGCATTACTTTAAGGCTTAAAGGATACAAATCTCTCACGGTCGCCAAGAGATAATGACAGTCTACTATTATAACACAAGCAAGTTCCGTCCCATGTCGCACAGAGATTAATTCTGTCCTATATTTTCATCCTCTTGCAATTATTTAATGATTATAGTTACTGATACTACCAAAAAGGGATGTTCAGTATTTATTTATCGATTTTGAATACTTTTGGAATCGACTACTGCTTGGTCACCAGTGTTGTGCATTAGTGACATCCAGGGTTTCGACTCCCCCATTTCCCATGTTCAGCTACCTGCAAAGCCAAGCTGCCTTCATGCGTCTAATGGTAGGAATACCAAGTAGGTTACTACTTTATTTGTCACAGTACTGTGGTTACTGAAGAAAACCGTGTCAGTTGATTAAAAACTGTTTATCACTAGAGAGGTGAGGCCGATACGTTATAGCATAATACGTTATAGCATAACACTTTTCAGAATAATAACTATAGCAGACCACGGCAAAATAGCCCGTATTTTAATTCCAACAATGATAACAACGCTCGTGAAAGCCTTAGTTTAGGTTAATACTATGTCGCCTTGGTCGCCCGTATTGTCCATCAGTAACGTCAAACATTCAGTCCCCCCCTTTCCCATGCTGCAAAGCAAATCAAAGAAACACTCCGTAACAACTACAAGCAATCGTCTTGTAAGAGAAAACGATTATGAAACTAATTTATTTAAAAATTGCAAGATTCTTCAAACTTTCTGTTTAATTTGACAGATGGAAACGGTTCCACCGAACGCTTTGTCTTGTCCGCATGTCGTTCGCAAGATCAGCTGAACAATAACCTTGGGCTCGATTTGCACACGGCAGAGAAACGTGACAATAAGGTAGTTTCGATTTTCACACGACAGAGAAACGTGACAATAAGGTAGTCTCGATTTGCACACTACAGGGAAATGTGACAATAAGGTAGACTCGATTTGCACACGACAGGGAAATATGCCAATAAGGTAGTCTTGATTTACACACGACAGGAAAATGTGACAATAAAGTAGTTTTGATTGTCATACGACAGGGAAACGTGGCAATAAGGTAGTCTCGATTTGCACACTACTAGGAAATGTGACAATAAGGTAGTCTCGATTTGCACACGACAGGGAAACGTGACAATAAGGTAGTCTCGATTTGCACGCGACAGGGAAACGTGACAATAAGGTAGTCTTGATTTACACACGACAGGGAAACGTGACAATAAGGTAGTCTTGATGTACACACGAAAGGGAAACGTGACAATAAGGTAGTTTCGATTTTCGCACGACAGGGAAACGTGACAATAAGGTAGTCTCGATTTACACACGACAGCGAAACGTGACAATAAGGTAGTCTTGATTTGCACACCATAAGGAAACGTGACAATAAGGTAGTCTCGATTTGCACACTACAGGGAAACGTGACAATAAGGTAGTTTCGATTTTCACACGACAGAGAAACGTGACAATAAGGTAGTCTCGATTTGCACACTACAGGGAAATGTGACAATAAGGTAGACTCGATTTGCACACGACAGGGAAATGTGCCAATAAGGTAGTCTTGATTTACACACGACAGGAAAATGTGACAATAAAGTAGTTTCGATTGTCATACGACAGGGAAACGTGGCAATAAGGTAGTCTCGATTTGCACACTACTGGGAAATGTGACAATAAGGTAGTCTCGATTTGCACACGACGGGGAAACGTGACAATAAGGTAGTCTCGATTTGCACGCGACAGGGAAACGTGACAATAAGGTAGTCTTGATTTACACACGACAGGGAAACGTGACAATAAGGTAGTCTTGATGTAGACACGAAAGGGAAACGTGACAATAAGGTAGTTTCGATTTTCGCACGACAGGGAAACGTGACAATAAGGTAGTCTCGATTTACACACGACAGCGAAACGTGACAATAAGGTAGTCTTGATCTGCACACCATAAGGAAACGTGACAATAAGGTAGTCTCGATTTGCACACTACAGGGAAACGTGACAATAAGGTAGTCTCGATTTACACACGACAGCGAAACGTGACAATAAGGTAGTCTTGATTTGCACACCATAAGGAAACGTGACAATAAGGTAGTCTCGATTTGCACACTACAGGGAAATGTGACAATAAGGTAGTCTCGATATTCACACGAGGGGGAAACGTGACAATAAGGTAGTCTCGATTTGTACACGACAGGGAAACGTGACAAAGAGGTATTCGGTGCAGGAACAACGGTCGTACATTGTTACACGTTACCTTTATGTACACAGTAAACAGATTAGTGGAATGATGATTCATGATAATATTATCTTCTATTGTAAAATATACGATGCAACTAACTTTGAACTTGGAGTAAGTATAAACTATGGAGTGAAGCAGAGAAAGCCGCTTCAATCTACGAATAAACTTGTTACTTCCGTAGGGTTAACAGAAAATTCTGAAACAAGTAAACTGACGTGAAAAAAGCAAAACGATAGTTAAGTGCTGATGGAATCTGAGACGTTGTTGCTCAGCAGTGGGTATCGATCAGTTGGTCAAGTGACCTCGCTTGACTGATCCATTAGTGTAAGAGTCTCGACAAGATTGGTACGTATTGACTAACGATAATGTTAGGTGTTTAGCCGTCACGATGGTGCCTCTCAAAGCAACAAACACACACACAACATGTACTAAATCAACAACACGTATGTGTCGAGAGTTTAACACTCTGCAAACACAACTAACAATTTCATGCATTATGTATCTTGAGACGCAGACAGTGTCACTGAATCTTCAATACTTTCACGTGTCTAACGATATTTACACAGACGCTACGGTGAAGATGTTGTGATAGGAAGGGATGATTTAGAATATGTCTACAATATACAACAGTTTAACTCTATAGCTTATTTTGTGTAATAAACATGATTTATCTCATAAATTATTAGATGGAAAATACCTAAGGGTAATAGCTACAGTGTATTGGAACCAATCTGCAGTGGTTAGAGTGGATGAAGAGAAAACTGAAGAGGTCCAGATTCTGCGTGGAGTAAGACAAGGCTGTATACTATCTCCGCTTATATTCAACATCTACTCGGAAGGTATTTTTAGAAAAGCTTTAGATGAATGTGACGTGGAAATCTTTCTGAACAGTGAAAGAATAAATAACATACTTTATGCAGATGATACCGTCATATTCGCAGATAGCTTAGAGTTTCTGCAACGACTAATGAATAGATTAACAGAAAGCAGCCGTAGATATGGTCTAGACATCAATTTTAATAAAACGAAGCTAATGATTGTACCTAAAAACAAGTTCATAAACTGCACATTTAATATAAACCAAATACCAGTTGAAAGTGTAAGTAAATTTTCATATTTTGGTACTATAGTCAATGAACAATAAAAAGCAGAATTGGAAAGGCAAGAGCAGTGTGTACTACAATGAGCAGTTACTCAAAATTTACAATTTAACAATAAACACAAAGATGACACATTTACGCTGCTACGTATTCTCGATCCTCTTCTACGGTATAGAATCTTGGACTTTGACTGAAGCCACAACTAATAAATTGGAATCTTTCGAAATGTGGGTTTACCGTAGAATACTGAGAGGTTAATGGACAGCACATATAACTAATGTTGAAGTTCTTAAAAATATGAAGAAAGAAAAGGAAGTTATTAATACAGTGAAGATAAGGAAGTGTCAGTATCTGGCACATCTCATGAGAAATGAACAGAATTTTACTTACTGCAGTCCATACTACAGGGAAAAATACTTGGAAAGAGAGGAGTTGGGCAACCGAGAATATCATGGCTGAGAAATTTAAGGACCTGGTTTGGCATGAATACAACTGACTTATTCTGTGCAGCAGTTCAGGAAGCTAAAACAGTCTGTATGATATCCAACATCCAAAACGAATAAGAACTATCAGAAGAAAAGGTCTGTAGTAAATTGTTGGAGTCATTCTGCAATTAACTTCTGCAATTAACAATTAATTTCTGAATATTGATTTAGAATGATGTTTTTACAACAAATCAGAATAATCAGAATAGGACTACAGTCCTGTGTCCAGCGGTCAACAATCGTCTGGTGTACAATAATTAGTTGGCGCCGCTTTGCGGTCGGATACAATTAACTCTGTTATTACAGAGTGACTGTGACAAATTACATTAGACTATACCATATTAGAGTGGTTCCGTGTGTGGGCAGGGATTAATGTATTTGTCGGATAAGCCTATAAGGCTTTTTGTGATTTTGAATTCATTATGTCGCAGCAACATTCTGTTCTATTTTCGGACCTTAGTTACCTAAAAACCTAACAATAATAGTTAGTGATCAAATTCGAGAGCATGTGAGCCACTTTAAATATTTGGGAAATGATATTGGCTATGACAGGAATTATCATATTAATGTTAAGTCCCAGACGATTTGTGTTACAATGAACCGTATTTTTTTTATTTTTCCTCGCAATTTTTGCTTGCATGTCAGGTTTACCAACCTATGTCGCTTTTCAAAATCGTCAGATTCTCGTGGACCATCCTGTTCATGAGAGTATAAAGATTGTACAATAGTATAATAAAAATGTGAATTATTTGACACCGTTACGTTATTCTCTGAACATGCCGGATGACGGACGACGCTAAAGTCTTGTATAGAGAAACGTTGTACAGACATTAGACTTTGTACGATGTAGTAAGGTCAGTACTTATTATATGAAACAAAATCTAAAAGGAAATAACAACTTTACTGTTTCACTATCATAATCATCATCATCTTCACAACAGAGCGTAGGCAAGATGCTGCCTGACCGGTCTTCAAAAATCGTCTGTCTAATATCCTATAGTCTACCACTACATCTGTACAGGGACCGGTAGTTAGCCAAGTAAAAACAAGCCTCTGGGATGATCAGCACGAAGTCGAAGCTCTTGGTTGGGGGTTCTGCGGTAGGTTCGTGTCCTGCTTAACAACATTCAGTAACAGACTGACGGAATAAACGCTAAGTTAAAGGACGAAGCACCCAGTATCTTTTGTTTTAATCAAAGTAAATTGTGATATTTTACAATCGGTTTTATAGAAAATCAATTTGCATCGATAAACTAGCGAGCTGTTTCAGCATCTGACACACCAGCTGTGTGTCAGCTGTTACTGTTGAACAGTTTACCCGAAGACGTAATATGTATATGCTGACTACGGAACTATTGTATTGTGGTATAGCACAGTGTCAGCTGTTACAAGTGTGAACAGTGTGCAGCGATACAGAGCACAATGTACTGCTGACGTAACGAAACAAACTCTTTTGTACGGTAGCGCGATGATTTTATTTTCTAGGTTGGCTAATCTGCTTTATACTTCGCCTCAATATTCGCGTTTTTGTACTTTGCACAGTGCTTAGCTAGCTATCTCGGCGTTCGGTTCGCCGAATCCTCCGCTGTCAATTAGTGTCGACATTAAATGTAGGCTTTAGGCCCTTATATTCTCGATTATGGCCGACTAGGCCCGCTTCATGTTTATCTAAATTCTTAATACTTCGCAACATGCAGTATTAGCCAGCCTTATTCAAATTAACAGCTGTAATGTAACTAGTTCAGATATTAAAATTATTCGTATACAGTCCACTTCTCGTCATTTTCTTCCTGCAGAATCAATTCATGTATTACATATCATTTCAGTTACTATGGAAGATCAGCCGACAGAATATTTAACTCAAGAAGCATACATTTAGCCACTTGGGCCCACTTTCTTAACTTTCTTGTCCACACATGCTGGATCATCATTCTTATTCAATTTTTCGGTCCACGTGGACCGGATACTAATCACTTTTTTTGGTCACTCCGGACCTGGATTTCTATTTAATACTTTTACATCTGTTTGTGGCCATCACGGGCGTGATTTGCGTCGCTATTTCGCTCGTCATCTTCGGACAACGTGGTAGCAAGTTCCTGCCGGCTGCAGTGCTTATTCAAAGTGGTCATCTCTGCCAGCTGTTCACCATCTTTACCAAGGAGCCGACGCTGCGGGACGTCGCCAACCAGGTACCACCAGCAACAGTAAAAAAGGTGCGTAAAAATGTCTGAAGAAGGCCTCAAGGTGCTGACCAGAAAGAGAGGCGGATTAAAGTCCGCGATAGTGCGGATACAATCCGCGGTAAATTCATTTGATATTAATTTAAGCACAAAACATTTTCTGATTGTAAGACTGGAAAGTCTTGAAAGCTGGCCTCGAAGTACGACGAGGTACAGTCTGAGATAGAGCTTATCAGTAAAGACACGAGCGTTGCTCAGGCAGACCGAGTTGAGGTTGAAGAAATGATATACTCAACTGAGGCAAACATTTTACAACTTCTTGACACTTTTAATACTCAGACTGTGCCTCCTGTATTATCGACGCCTATGCATTTAAACCCGATAAGTTTGCCCTGCTTCTCAGGCAACATACTTGAGTGGCAACATTTTTATTCAATTTTCAATGATCTAGTGCATTCGAGATCCGACTTAACACCAGTGCAAAAACTGCATTATTTGCATTCTTCTGTGAAGTGTGAACCATTAGATTTAATTAAATCATTACCCATTTGTCAAGAAAATTATGTAATAGCGTTGAACTTGCTGTCCGAAAGGTATAACAACCCATTTATATTAGCCAAATACTATGTACAAAACCTACTTCAGGTTAAGTCCACAATAAAGGACTCAGTCCAAAGCTTGGCGGAGTTTACGAATACAATAACGTCTTCCGTTAATTCACTGGCGGCAATGAAGCTGTCCGTGAATTCATTTGAATTTATTACCATACAGTTGCTCTCCACCAAACTTGACCCTATTACTTTAAAACTTTGGAAGGAGTCAATAGACCCTGACAACTTGCCCAGCTTTCAAGACTTTACGAATTTTTTAAACTTACGCAGACAGCTTTTAGAAAATACAATGCCTATTGAATCCGGACAGCAATTCAACAAACTTAGCGTAAAACCCAACAATAAATTTGAGAAATGTAGCTTAAGAAATACTGCTGGCAGCAATACCTTTAAAAACTATCACGCAGCGGCAAAGCATTATTCATGCGTGTGTTGTAAATCTGACCACCCGCTTTACATGTGTAATAATTTTCGCATATTAAGTGCCGCTGAGCGGGGGCAATTGGTTGCAAATCATAAATGTTGTATCAACTGCCTTAGAGCAGGTCATCTGATAACGAATTGTAAGAGTAAACAAGTCTGTAAAATTTGTTCAAAAGGTCACCACACATTGCTGCACGCAAATTACGTGCCGAAATCAACAGCTGCCAGCAGCAATTATTGCTCATTTAAATTGCAGTGTAAAAACAATGTTCTTTTATCCACAGCGGTTGTATATGTCGTCGATCAGGCTGGCAACACGCATAAAGCTAGAGCGCTTCTGGACGCCGGTTCCCAGATCAATTTCTGTACGAAATCATTTGCGAAAAGGTTGCACCTTAAACTAACCAGATCTAATATTCCAATCACAGGAATAAACAACACAGCGTGTTGCGCTACTGACATTGTTTCTATACGTATTATTTCTCGCTATCAGAGACATAGTTTCGAGGCCAAATGTGCCGTCCTATCTAACTTAACTCACAATCTGCCTTCAATCTCGTTTGACATCAACCGGTTCCACATTCCAAATAAAATTTTTCTCGCCGACCCAGATTTTAATATATCTTCACAGATCGACATACTATTAGGGGCACAATTTTATCTGGATTTAATATTAGCCAATAAATACACACGCGGACCCAACTTCCCTATCATTCAGGAAACAAAACTAGGTTACATTCTCGCCGGCAATCTCCCCAAACACTGCCACACCCAGGGTCCTGCTGTTTCGTTCCTGGCAAGGAACAATGACAGCCAAATTCTGCAATCTCTCGAGAGATTTTGGGAGGCAGAAACAATCCCTGACGATACCCCTGATAGCGAGTCGGCTTGCGAAGAGCATTTTGTGCGCTCTACTCAGCGCAACCACGAGGGTAGATTTATAGTGTCGCTCCCATTCAAGTCTGATAATCCCCACTTGGGGGAATCTTACACAAGTGCCGAATCAAGATTCTTAGGTTTAGAGCGTCGATTTAGGCGCGATCCCAAGCTCGCTCGCGGCTACGCGGACTTTATCAGGGAAAACATGGATCTTGGGCACATGACACTCATCGATAATGGCGCTATCAATTTAGGAGCGTCAAATATTTACTACTTGCCTCACCATGCCGTGTTTAAACAGTCTAGCTTGACTACCAGGCTGCGCGTTGTTTTTGATGGTTCGTCCAAGACTACTAATGGCCTTTCGTTAAATGACATATTATTAGTAGGCCCCAATGTTCAGCAAGATCTCTTCTCTATTCTGTTGCGTTTTCGCATACATAAGTATGTCCTGATTGCCGACATCGAAAAGATGTATCGTCAGATTCGCGTAGCTGAAGGAGATTGTCACTATCAGCGCATTTTGTGGCGTGACTCTCCCCTCGAACCACTTAAACATTTCGCTCTGCGAACGGTAACCTACGGCATGGCTAGCGCCTCCTTTTTGGCCACTCGGTGCCTTCTACAAATTGCTAGAGACAATCAGACTTCGTTTCCCCAAGCGGCTTTAGCCATAACCAACGATTTTTATGTCGACGATCTACTTACCGGTTCGGACACTATCCCCGATCTATCCAAGCTGAAATCCGATCTAGGTGCGTTACTTGGTCAATATGGTTTCACGTTGCACAAATGGGCATCAAATGAACCCACAGCGGTCGCAAATCATCACAACCTTTCGCGACCCCTATATAAACAGGACAATGTGCGTACCCTGGGCATTCTTTGGAACAACACTGCTGATTCATTTTTGTTTGATATCAAACTATCTCCGGTTGATCCTAGCATATCCAAGAGAACGATTCTTTCAATTATTGCTGGAATATATGATCCTCTTGGTTTAATCGGACCAGTTGTCTTTTTGTATAAACATTTCATGCAGCGACTGTGGCTTTGTAAGCTTGGTTGGGATGATCCAATTTCGGGCAAGTCACTTTCGGATTGGCATTCTTTGTGCGACAGATTGATTCTGATTTGTAAAATAGTGGTCCCGCGATCCATTCGTTGCATTCATGAGGCGGTTGCAGTTCAGTTGCATGGTTTTTCGGATGCTTCAGAGAAGGGGTTTGGCTGTTGCATATATATCCGAGTCATTTATCAAGATTCTACTGCTTCCTGTCGCCTCTTGTGCTCTAAATCTCGCGTGGCTCCCCTACGCCAGGTGTCATTACCTCGCATCGAGCTCTGCGCTTGCTTGTTATTATCGCGACTTGTATCTAAGGTTATTCCTGCTCTTTATTCGTTTATTGATGGTGTACATTTGTATTCTGATTCCATGGTTGCTCTTTACTGGATTCATGCGCAATCTACGCGTTGGAAAACATACGTCGCTAATCGAGTTGCTGAAATTCAGCGTCGTACGCAAACATATACCTGGCATCACATTGATTCGCGACGCAATCCTGCTGACATTATTTCTAGAGGGTGTTTCCCTGACGTTTTGCGCGATTGCTCGCTTTGGTGGCACGGTCCTAGCTGTCTGTCTCAATCGTCAGAGTTCAATTCCTTCCCATCTTTCGTACCGGCCACTCAGTCGTCCTCTGAAGTTACCGCGGAAGAGAAAACTATACATAACCGGTCGCTAATGTCTACCCTGGTTGTTGACTTATCTTTGGACTTTTCCTCGTTGCACCGGCTGACACGTGTATACGCTTACTGTTTTCGTTTCATCAGAAATATTAGGCACTCATTTGCGGACAGAATTTCGGGCGATTTGACCCCTGTAGAAATTCATCAGTCTCTCAATTTCTTCATAAAACAGTCCCAGTCGATCCATTTCGCAACCGAAATTAATTGTCTTCGGAACGGATCTTCTGTTTCCGTTAGGAGCAAGTTGGCTTCTCTCGACCCGTTTCTTGACGATTCTGGAGTGATACGCGTGGGCGGACGATTGCAGCATTCCCAATTACCCTACGATTCGAAACATCCTATTGTATTACCCCCATCGGCGCATATTACCCGCCTTATCATCGAACGTGAACATATTCGTTTACTTCACGCTGGTGCTCAACTCGTGCATCATTCACTGCGTCAACGTTGGTGGATTGTTAATGCCCGGCTGGTCATCCGTTCCATTATTCGTAAGTGTCTCAAGTGTATCAGGTTTAGTGCCACACAGCAGGTTCAGAGACTTGGTATTCTGCCATCCCCTAGAGTCACTCCTTGAAGGCCGTTTCTATTTTGCGCGGTTGATTATGGTGGTCCCTTCATGATTCGTCATGGCGGGCAGAAGTCTAGAATTCTTACTAAGGCATATGTATCTTTGTTTGTTTGCATAGCGACTAGGGCTATTCACTTGGAATTGGTGTCCGACCTTACGGCCAGCGCATTTATAGCCGCTTTACGTCGTTTCATGGCACGTCGGGGTATACCCAGTCAACTGTACTCCGACAACGGCACAAATTTCAGGAAGGCCCGCACCATCTTACATGATATTTACAACCTTTGGCACAATAAGGATGCCATCTCCTCGATTAAGTCATTCAAATCCTCTCAGGCGATATCATGGTCATTTATTCCGCCCTCCTCACCTCATTTCGGTGGCCTTTGGGAGAGCGGCATAAAGAGTTTAAAATTTCATCTGCGCCGCGTGGTAGGCAAATCTATACTAAACTTCGAAGAGTTCACAACCCTTTTGTCTCAGATAGAGGCATGTCTGAACTCTCGACCTTTATTTGCTATCTCATCGGATATTAACGACCCGGTGCCACTCACACCGGGCCATTTTTTGATTTGCGCGCCCTTAACGGCGATTCCGGACCCGGACCTTTCTCACGTTCCTGTTTCTCGCCTTGGTCGTTGGCAACTCCTTCAGAGGTTTGTCCAGGGCATTTGGAAGGCGTGGTCTCGCGATTATTTGCACCAGTTGCAGCAGCGTCACAAGTGGAAGTTTGCCAAAGATAATGTTTCCATTGGTGACTTAGTCCTGCTTATTGAGGATAACTTGCCTCCATTAGCCTGGAAATTTGGCGTGATCATCGCCACATTTCCCGGCCCAGATAACTTGGTTCGTGTCGTGGACATTCGCACGCCTACGGGTGTTTTGCGGAGACCCATACATAAATTATGTCTGTTGCCAGCGCGAGACGAGATTTGACATTATGATTACTTAGCACAATGCTACTTTATTCAGCCATTGGCTTACTACTTATTACGACCATTTGGTCAACACAATCGTGATGAATCATCACAATATTTTTCTTGTCAATTTTGCGTCATTGCACGCTTCTAATTATCACAGTTTTGGTGGTATCTTGATATTTGTATTGTATGTTAATTTGTGTGGCATACTATGTCTTACACATTTTCATTTGATGTTATGGGGTATATTGCATGTTTTTTGGTGGTCTCATTTATAAAATGTTATTGCATAACATTTGTATGTCTTGCTGTTAGCAATCATGCATTCATTTCTTTATATTGTTGCTGATAAATATGTACTATTCTGTGAATGTCTTTAAATTGTTAAATTGTCTCTGTAATTTCAGTATTGTATTGTTATTTGATATTGCAATTATTTATTTTGTAATTATTCAAATTATTGTTACCGTATTCGCATAAATTATGTCTATGCAAAAAACTATTGTTAGCGTCTGCCGTATGTAACTGCCACGTCTAGGTTCATTGTATATTGTACTTTATATTTTATTCATTTTGCAAGTAAGCATGCACAATTCTTACTTAAAATTATGACCTACATGTCATAACTGGGCTTGCATTCAGCATCTAGCTTGTTCATATGTCATTATATTGTAAATTCCTGAAACATCAGGAATAGCATGTCTAGGTCAATACATGCCGCCCTGCTGAATATACAATAGAACATGTAACTACAACATGTTCAACAACAATTTTGTTCATGTAATAAACTCTCTGTACAGGTCTACGGGCCTCAAGTAACTTTAAGGTAGATGACTTGCATAGGACTACCAGCGATCGGTCCATCATGTGATGAGCTTCCGATCATGCATTAAACATTATATAATTATGTATTTTCTTTCATGTTTTATAATGTTTCAGACTGGACACACTTGTGTCAGTAATACTGGTCAACCAGACTTATTCATATATGAAGCAGCTGTTCGCCAAACTTGGCGTACAACCGCCTATCTCTAGTCTTATCTTATGCATGCTTATCTCTAAACTAGTAACGGATTGCCGTTATCTAATCTTATAACTCAAGGTTCAACTTAGCCTTGAAGCTAACCATTGTTAGTAAGAACTGTACTCTTTAAATTAAATTGTAAATGTATTATATTTTATTAAAAAATGTATTAAAAAATCTTTTTGATTTTTGACGGGCAGCTTATGTACGGTAGCGCGATGATTTTATTTTCTAGGTTGGCTAATCTGCTTTATACTTCGCCTCAATATTCGCGTTTTTGTACTTTGCACAGTGCTTAGCTAGCTATCTCGGCGTTCGGTTCGCCGAATCCTTCGCTGTCAATTAGTGTCGACATTAAATGTAGGCTTTAGGCCCTTATATTCTCGATTACGGCCGACTAGGCCCGCTTCATGTTTATCTAAATTCTTAATACTTCGCAACATGCAGTATTAGCCAGCCTTATTCAAATTAACAGCTGTAATGTAACTAGTTCAGATATTAAAATTATTCGTATACAGTCCACATCTCGTCATTTTCTTCCTGCAGAATCAATTCATGTATTACATATCATTTCAATTACTATGGAAGATCAGCCGACAGAATATTTAACTCAAGAAGCATACATTTAGCCACTTGGGCCCACTTTCTTAACTTTCTTGTCCACACATGCTGGATCATCATTCTTATTCAATTTTTCGGTCCACGTGGACCGGATACTAATCATCTTTTGACTATTGAATTGAGAATTTTATATACGTCGCTATGGTGCCCTGACACCTCGCGCTCCTAGCGCAGTCAACGTGTTACTAAATAGCTGAAGAAAAGCAGTGTTCCCAGGTCAATAAAACCTGTTTCCCTGATTAAAAAATCGTTATTTAGAATCCTAAAATCTTCAAAAATGATTATTTTTATAATAAAATTACAAATAACTTCTGAAAATAAAACAAATTTCTTACGAACACTAAAACTTTGCCAAAATTCCTGCTAAAAGATATTGGTCGAATAGAGAGAGTTAAAAACTTTAAGCATCTTGGCGGAATCATTCGAGAGAACGGTTTCGAAAAATCTGATATAGAAGAAAGAATTCATAAAATGGAAAGAGCATATGGTATAATTAAAGATATTTACAATAAAATGTGCGCATTTAAAAATTCAAAAATAAGGCTTTAGAGTCGAGTAGTGAGGCGACAATTCCTGTATGCAAGTGAATGTCGAGCATTGAATTATAATTTAGACAATCTAGAAATATTGGAAAGAATAGTTATTAGGAAAACATTAAGCACATGAAAAACTTTAGAAGGTTAGAAATTAAGAAGTAATGATGAAATATATCAAAGTATAGAAAATATAACAGAAACAGTGGGAAAAAGAAGTTTATTATTGTTTAGACATTTATATAGAATAGACGGCTTAGGATAACAAAACAGATCTTCAAATGTCTGTGGGAAAGAAGTCAACATCAAGTCAGATAAAGGAAGTCCGCTTTAGAAAAATAATATAAACGTAGAAAAAGCAATTGAAAGAGAAAATTTTCGGGTAAATGTGTTGAAAGTGGTAGGAATCCAGAGTAGGTGGGAGAAAAACGCAGGTTCAATCTGGACTCAGGACAGGAAGAAGAAACACAGTGAAAAGATGAAAGAATTTTGGACAATAAAAAGAACAAGAAATAAAGAATTGAAATTGGCATGTAGTCCTCAGATGGCCGTTAAAAAAATTTCAAATAATAATATTGTCCTCATTTTTCATTAATTATGAAATTATGTAAAATATAAATTTATTTTTTTGTAATTATTACTACATCAGACTTTCATATGAATGGATGAATCTCGTCTAACACAATATTTTTGTTGAAATGTGATTTGACGTATACACTTGAAATAAAGCGAGAGGTAAAATTCAACGGTAATCCTAATTACCCACCTTAGCCTCTACACCCGTATCAAGCAGTAAGGTCAATACCCACCTTACCCTCTACACCCGTATCAAGCAGTAAGGCCAATACCCACCTTACCCTCTACACCCGTATCAAGCAGTAAGGTCAATACCCACCTTACCATCTTCACCCGTATCAAGCAGTAAGGTCAATACCCACCTTACCCTCTACACCCGTATCAAGCAGTAAGGTCAATTAAACGTTTCCTTCTCTAATCTACGGCGATACTACAGTGATCACGTTTGGCAGTCGTTATATACGCCCACTGTACTTCTTGACGTGCTACCACTGTGTGATAAGGTCGATGGATGTTTGAAAGAGACTAAATTAATTTATCCTCAATCTGAAAGTTACGTCGTTGACTAGTGAAATCGTAATCAATTCGTGATAGCTTCCTTCGCTATTAGTTTGGTTGGCACCATGAATCTGAGCGTTAATAATCAAGTTAACCTGAAAATTAGAATTCAGAAATAGCAGCAAACTAAAATTGGGCATCAGAAGGAAAAGGGCAACAGTGGATGATACAGGAAAATGAACTGTTGTCGTTCGGATTAAAACCGTGATAATTAAAGAGGTAACAATCATGTGTGGCCACTTTGTCATTGATATGTGCTAAACCCTGTTCAGGAAACATAGAAATGTTAATGATTTTACAGATAGTTAATTGTACAAAAACGGTACAGGAAAAGTATAAAAATGTTTAAGAAAACAAACGAAAACTAAAGCAGATGATATCGTATATTAATTTATGAATATTAAGATTGGCAGAATATTTGGATAGGCATGAAGCATGTTAGGGTACAAGGAAGCGATTATGATAATTGGCCTATGCAGATGGAGGATTAAAGAGATGCTGGTGCAGAGTGTCGTACAGTAAGCTGAACAAGATTTGTTGTGGAGAGATAATCGTTGGGTAACGACCGGGAAGGCTTTTAGTCAGCTGTGGCCGGAGAGGCCACCATGAAATGATGATGATGATGATGATGATGATGACTGAAACGATAGTGGTGATGGGATAATTGGTACAAAGGTGGCAGGATTATTAACTTTTTTGATACCAGCCACATTATCATTTGTTTGTTAAATATGCTAAACATCTTCTTCAGCACTACAGGCCATTAAATGTTTTTATTTTTTGTTTACGACTCAATGTCTTTGGTTCTCAATGGTCTTGTTATAGCCCTATTTCCTATGTGTATCCTGTCACGTGTTGTTGTGTTTATGGACCCGTCATTTACTATCATGTTCACCAGATATCTAAACTTATTAACTACATCCAACAAGTTATCCTCTACGCATAAATTGTATAGATTTCTTCTCCTTTTTGATGAAAAAATCAGCATATGTTACGACAGTCTGCTGATCGTCGTATGGTACAGTGGACAACAAAATACGAGACACCGATAAAGTCACTAATCACCAGCTTTAATTATCACAATTGAACAGTATGTAACCAACAAGATAGTCTCTTACAACAAATCAAATAAAAATTGTTCGCACGCAATAAAAATGTCAACTTATGAGTCCCGCAGAATTATAAAAGACATAACACTTCGCTGCAATACTTCGAACCGCACCGGAATAAGTCGCAACTCAAACTGACTTGACCGTCGCTGAATGCCTATATTTATATCCCGCTGATATTCCAGAATAATCTGTCACTTTAGATGACGTTTTAAGCAAACAGGCGCTCTCGAGAATCCATTAGAGGACAGTGTCCTTGAACACACTGCGCTGGCCGATATGGTCTGGTATAGACTCGATACTTGACGCTTAATTGCCTTCCGTCGCAAAGTAGCAGCAATATGTACACACATACACACACATTACAGGTGGAATAGTCGAGATACTTGTAGAACGTTCCGACTTACGTAACACTATTTCCGCATTACGTAACAAAATACTTAGTTTTCTCATACTGAAGTCCCATCGCAGCGGATTTTTGATTCGGCTCTTTGTGTATTGTAATGGCATCATTAATGTTGTGGTGGTATTATTTTAAGTTAGTTGATGCCAACTACATTTTTATTTATTTTTGTAATATGTTAACCATACGTTCCGTCGATTTGTAAAACAATTTGTTCACCAAATTATCTTGTCAAAGTAAATAGTATCCACCACTGCCAATTCAGCACTGCGTAATGTCAGCCGACAAACTCGTCACTATAATGCAGACGATAATTAATTATACTGAGTGGTGATTACGAATGCTATATAATATTGTACAAGAAGAGACGCATTATTGGAACAAGCCACTGTTGGTGGCATCAATAATGGTAATTTAATTATTAACAGAAATTTAATAAATTAACGTGTATGGTGTTATTGTATAGTGTGTGTGTGTGTGTGTTTACAGCATGCTCCATTACACGCTAAGTTTTTTCTTATTTGAATAACAATGTGTGTATATATATTTATATCAAGTAATAACAAATACGAATTACGACCTTGCTCCGTTCCGACCACCGCTATTGATAGGGCCAGTGTCAATACCGTGTTATTCAATGATATAATTAAAGGTTATTTCAAAACCATTTTCTTCAATTTGACCATAATGCAAGTGCCCAATACAAATACTGTAATTACAAAACCGAAAACATGAAATTTTAACAAATAATTTTTCACCTCGTGCAGCCTCCCTGAGCCTGCCGCCCCTAGGCACGTGCCTAGTAGGAAATCCGGGCCTGGTTGGGAGTCATTTTGAGTTTTGTTTGTAATCCGTCTTTGATATTAAGAACAACATTTTACTTACTGTATTTTTAGTTGCTTAATTCCATTCGTTTTCCTACGTAGTTGTAGTTTCTTTCATTAAGTCTTCAATCACTGCGCTTTTGTGTATTTTGTCAAATGAGATAGTCTATTCATCATTCCTTGCTGCTGCTTTTGCTGCCGGTCTGGGAGTTCATTACCATAAACTCCTACATGAGCCTTGATCCGTTTTAAGTTTATCGTCCAGTTAATGCTATTTAGGATCGCTGTGGCTTTCCTTATTTATTCTATAAGGTAATTATAATTGCAGGCATTATTAATTGAATCTGTTGTTGCTCTGTTGTCCGTAAATATTGTCGCTTTCTTTATGTGTGTGTGTGTGTGTGTGTGTGTGCGCGCGCGTGTGTGTGTGTGATAGAGAGAGAGGGGGAGGGAGGGAGGGAGCGTAGACACGCGGACATGGTATACTGGTATACTGAGAAATACCAGTTCACATTACATTATCAATACTCGCTAGACGCTCACTTTTCTCTTATCTAAAAACAAAAAAGTTTCTCCCAGATTCCCGAAAACGTTTAACTTGCAAAAGGTTGTAACGCATCATTATAATTCCTGTTTTTAAATTAACGTTTTGTTTTACTTCTACATTTTTTTCCACTTGAATCCTACAAATTTTAGACACTCGCGTTAATGATTTAGCGCCTCATCGGAAATGGATTCTTTCTTTCACTATAGGAAGGAGTATTTTAACAGTGGGTACAAAAATTTGTATTTTATAAAAGCCTAATAAATATTTTTTATTACTCACTTACCGAAACCATCAAGAAAAGTTTTCTTTTCTCACATGTTTTACATTTTTCCGCCGGTGTGGAGAGTTTACCTTCTGAAGCCAGTTTTCCTTTGTTTTCTCAAATATTTAACGAAGCCTTCCAATTTATTACAGCAATACGTATTTCGTTTTGTTACTTGATTTTTTAGTGGGTATGTCAGTAAATTTCGTTATTCCTTCATCACATTTTAAAATTATATCCCTCATTATTTTGCAAACTTCACAGTAAACAAAAAACCTTGGATAATAAACAACTGGAACGACACATAGAGAATTTGAAAGTCAGGTAAGGGATTACATAAAATAGAATTTTCAAAGACAAACACAATAACTAAATGGCTACATAGAGGTGGATCTTGGATGTTTTCAGAAAACTAAAGTAGAAAGATATTTTATTTTTACGACGGTCTAGCGATCGTCGTATGGTACAGTGGAAAACAAAAGAAAAGACACCAACGAAGTAATTAAAAACCAGCTTCAATTATTACAAACGACAGTTTATAATCAACAACAATAATTACAGTTAGATTTGTCCACACGCAATAATAATGTCAACTTATATAAAACACAATTTTATTACAATTGTCCCGCATAATTATAAAACACGTAACACTTCGCCACAATACTTCGAACCGTAATGTGTAAATCGCCCGACAATTCTAAACTAAGCGTCGCTGAAGTCTTGTATTTATACCCCGTTGAGATACCAGAATATTCCATACTACGCGTCAAGGACGCTACTAGTAAACACTAGAACGTAATTGTTTGCGGCCTTGCACACGTCGCGCGCGGACTGGTGAAATCTGGATCAGTCTCGAGCGCGTGACAAGTGTCACGTAATTGTCCTTCATCTCAAAGCAGCAACAATATGTACGTACACACACATTATAGCCGGGGTCCGCTGGATTGGCCGAGAAACACATAGAATATTGTGTAATGGTATAACAGTTTTAAATGCGGTTCTTATAAGTGTTAGGGAATTTCAATGAAATAAGAGAATCTATAAAAAATATAGATTTAAGCGCATGAAACTGTAAAGCTAATACCGTACCAAGGCTCCGGAAACGAATGGTGACAAGTACAAGAGAAGACACATAAGTAGAGATAATAATGTGGAATAAGAAAACCGAACACGCAGTATGTGTAAACAAGGAAGTAAAACGAGGGAATATGATTGAAGCTAGATATGAGTTTGGCGATTAGGTGATGCCAGATCAGATTAGGCAGCGCGTTCGGTGAGACATTTAATAATATGGCGTGTAGTGAATAACCAAACACCTGAATACGAGTAGTATATAGTTCGTTGAATACTGAGTCAATTGAATAGTTTGCGGAGCGACATCTGTAACTTAGAAGGTAAAACTAACATTCTTCTTGTACTATAAGATTTGTATTTTATGTGAACCCCTGTTAATTTTCAAATCTATCTATCAATTTATTCATTGTTTAGAAGCTGTTTAAAATTGACATGTCTAACATCACAACACGATGTTTGATTTTGAGCATTTTAAAAACACGCGTGACAGGAAAATTTCAAACATCTGGTAAAAAATGAATAAACTAACAGATATATCTGAAAATTAACAGGTGTTCACGCGAAAAATACGGCTTGCAGCACACGAAAGATTTTAGTTCTACCACTGAGCTATAGATGTCGCTCCGCGAACTTTTCAACTGACCTTCGTAAGTTAATAATAAAAGAACTTAGAGACCATAACAAGAAGAAAGGCTCGTCAAGTTTAAAGTTGCAGATGAGCAAGAAGAGTGTCTCTATATTGGCAGCGACAGAATGTATTACAAGAATAAGGAATACGCAGAACACATGCCGTGAACATGTGGATACATCACCTTACATTATGCAGACAGGAACTTGTCACTGATGGATTGCCGTATACATCAGTTGTGACGGGAAAACAAATTGGTTCACCTCATTGTGGTGCAATCTATAGATTAACCTTTTTTGTATGAACAATATTTTTCAAAACATAATGTGTATGATAAATGGGTGTACAAAGTAGGGCATACTCGATGCGCTGATATTGTACATTTCCTGACGTCACGTAGCAGTGAGCAAGCATTCTCCAATGTTTTATAGTGAGACGAGACTGCTACAGCAAAACATTTCACGATATTGATTGAAAACTCGTTGGGCACTTGGTGAAGCATATTACTACAAAGGTTTTAAAACACACAAACTCTTGGTAGTTTTACAATTTATTCGTAATTTCTGATAATTGTTTCAGCCTGTTAGGCTATTCTTTAAGAGCTGATAACAACAACTAAATATAAAGAATGTGTAGGCTGGTGAACATGTTTGAAGAGTGTATATATGGACATGTTTGTTGGATATGTGTGTTCGTAGCACTATCCTCTTCTTCTTCTGATAGTTCCTATCCGTTTCGGATGTTAGATATCATACAGACTATTTTAACTTTCTGCACTGCTGCACGGAATAAGGCAGTTGTATTCATGCCAAACCAGGTCCTCAAAATTTCCCACCCGTAAGATTCTCGGTCGCCCAACTCCTTCTTTTCCAGGTACTTTTCCCTGTAGTACGGACTGCAATAACAAAATCTCTGTTCATTTCTCATGAGATGTCCCAGATACTGAAGCTTTCTTATCTTTACTGTGTTAATAATTTCGCTTTCTTTCTTCATATTTCAAATAAATTTAACATTAGTTATGAGTGCTGTCCAGGAAATGGTCAATATTCTACGGTAAAGCCACATTTTGAAAGAATCAGTAACCTGGTATCATTAAATACACGTAATCTTGTCTGATTACTGGTAAATAATTTAAACATTCAGACATACTAGTAAAAAATTTATTTTTTAAAGATAATTCGATGCTATATATATACAGAGTGTCCCGGGAGGAAAGGGAAATAATTTGAGAAATGGTTCCATAGTGTAAAAGAAGAAAAAAAGTACATATAAACATATGTCCGGAAACGCTTTGTAAGCGAGTTACGGCTAGCGAAAATTTCGCCCGGGTTTCGGTTCCCCCGGGTAAATGAAGACTTTATGAAATTCTGGGAAGGGGCGAATTCTGTTGTTTCTTATGGGTTTTGACCTGAAAAATTGAATAAAAAAGGTTGCAGAACTGTATCTCCCATAAGTTTCATGATATCCGACGTAAAACAGAAAAATCTTTGCCTAAAAACAAATTTTGAAAAATTGGAAACAATTGGAATTTTTTGTTGATTTTAATTGACTTTATTTACACCATTTTTGTCAGAATTAAATTCTTTACAAGTTTTATTTTTAACGTTTATGCATTTATTAGTCATTTCACAAAGTTATTGTACTTCTAACCTAAAAAAACGTGTTTTTAGGTTAGAAGTACAATAACTTTGTTAAATGACTAATAAATGTATAAAAGTTAAAAACAAAACATGTAAAGAATTTAATTTTGAGAAAAATGGTGTAAATAAAGTCAATAAAAATCAACAAAATATTCCAATTTTGGTTAAGAACAATACAATACGTTTTTAGGCAAAGATTTTTCTGTTTTACGTCGGATATCATGAAAGTTATGGGAGATACAGTTCTACGACCTGTTTTATTCGATTTTTCAGGTCAAAAACCACAAGAAACAACAGAATTCGCCCCTTCCCAGAATTTCAGAAAGTCTTCATTTATCCGGAGGAACCGAAACCCGGGCGAAATCTTTCGCTAGCCGTAACTCGCTTACAAAGCGTTTCCGGACATATGTTTATATGAACTTTTTTCTTCTTTTACACTATAGAACCATTTCTCAAATTATTTCCCTCTCCTCCCGGGACACCCTGTATATATTGGACAATGTGGCTGTGCTCTGAAACATCGCATACCCGACCATAATTATGAAAGCGGTTTTGAATAATACAGGCAGAACAGGTTTCATAAACATAAACGTAACTATTTTAAGACGTACAAATTAAGTTTAAAAAACATGAACGTCTGTAAGACTGTGTAACAAAGGACGCATATAGTGTCAGTGTCACCGGCCAATCAATACTTAGTTTTACCGGGTTGACGCTAACATTGTTACCCTATTGCGTGTGGCAGATACGTAAATCTAGTTACACAGTTAGCGTAAACTGTAGCGTACAGTACTGATGACACCTGATACACGTTGCACCAGAGTGTACGATTGTACCGGAAATATGCATATGAAATGAAACCATTAATAAACCTTGAAGAGAATTGTGAGGTTAGCATCGTATCTCGCATGTTGAGCAGTATGTAATGGTAGATGAAGAAACAAACTAACGTTATATTGCACGTCAGCTGATTAACGGGTGTTGCCGTCGCGCTTTCTGACAGTTTGCACAAACTCAGTTAATATTCGTTTGACAATTCTCCGGGTTATTATGCCTTGGTCTAATGCTGCTGCATAAAGCATACTTTTCGCTCTCCCCATTGGAGACTATCTTCAGTGTAACGACTTGACCATCCTATAGCGATCATCAGTACTGGGGCAAAAGATCTGGTAAAGAACTTACCAGTTGTGCTCAAGTAGTTACACTGAAGATTACCTCCAATGAGGGGGGGGCGAAACGTATGCTTTATGCAGCAGTATTGGACCACGGCCTAATGACCCGGAGAATTGTTAAACGAATATTACTAGAGTTGACGCCCACCGTGAAAGCTTATGATGCCAATTTTGCAGAAAGTTGAGAGAAATTTTATTGGAAAGTGTTTGGCCTGACTTTAATGTTTGTTTGTTTAATAAAACTTGACAAAACCGGAAAATACTGTAAGGCGTAACTTTGCTGAAATTTTCAACATTGTTTACAAACGTCTGAAAATTAAATTGTTTACGTTCCGTAAAACAAACTTAGTCCGTCTGAGAGTAAATTTTATTACCCTCCGTTTGCTACAGCGTAGTTAGATTTAGTATGCAGTTGGTAGGCCAGGAACAAACTGAGACAGCAAATGTTGTTTCTTTACCCCACTCACAAAATACAGTCTGTCGGATTGATATAAAGTTTACGCTTAAATACAGAACAAACAAACGGTATGGAGAAATCTACATGACGTCCAATTTCTAAGATTTATATTTAAAATCATTTTCGAAATGAAATATTTCCATAGAAACTACTTCTTTCTTCAACCTTAACCACAGTACTGGGGACACTAACGTATACCACCTCAGGTTAGCGCACTCGATTTTCACTGACGATGGCGCTGCCGAAACGTCTGGTTTTGCAAAAAAACATTCCATCACGGCCAAACAGCCCGTGAAGGAATTTTAACAACAAACTGCTTCTTTGTTGCCGGTAACGTAGTACACATAGACAAAATTAACCCCTCCCCCTTTAACTATCATTTTCATTTATAGAAAATTACCCCCTCCCCCTTCAACTATCCTTTTCTTTTATAAATATTTCATTTACCTTCCTACAGTGGATTATTATAACTTTCTTTTTACGATAATTTATTTATCAAAATTAAGTACTTTACTCCTGTTAAAACATAAAACGTTCCCTGTAAACTACCCCTTCCCCTTAACCGATCTTCACCAAAATCAATAGGCCTTGAATCCTCTTCAATTCAGGCATATACGCAAAACATTATTAGATTCTGTTGTATTTGCGGCAGTTGTTTTCGCCAAAGTATCTACACACAGACACTTTTCGTAAAAGGACTTTTCTTCATGTTTTGAGGCTAGTACAATCAGAATCAGCGCTTATCTCGAATGCGATTTTTTCGCCATCACCATACTTCCATTTCCTTATGGAACATGAAAGTAAAAACACACAAACACTTGGTAGTTTTAGAATCTATTCTTAACCTCTGATAATTGTTTCAGCCTGTTAGGCTATTCTCAAAGAGCTGCTAAGAACAACTAAATATAAAAATTGTGTAGGCTGGTAAACATGTCTGAAGAGTGTGTAGATGGACATGTGTGTGGGATATGTATGTTCGTATCAGTAATCTGGTATCATTAAATAAACGTAATGTTTTCTCATTACAGGTAAGCAATTTAAAAAAATTACTAGAACAAAATTGAATTTTTTTATAAATGCGATGATATTTATATTGGGCGATGTGGCCGTGCTCTGAAACATTGCATACCTGAACAGAAAAAAGCGGTTTTGAATAATACAGGCAGAACGGTTTTTATAAATATAATCGTCCCTGTTTAAAGACATTTAAATTAAGTTCTAAAAACACCAGAGTCTGTAAAACTGTGTAACAAAGGACGCATACAGTGTCAGTGTCACCGGCCAATCAATAATTAGTTTTGCCGGGTTGACGTTAACATTGTTACCCTTCGCAGTGTCACAGATAAGTATCTAGTTACACAGCGTAGACTGTAGCGTACAATACAGTTGACACATGACACCTATCCACGTTACATCAGTGTGCAAAATTGTACCGGCAATATGTTAACAAAGTTCACTTCAACAGTCGGCAAGGACACCAATTGAAAATGTATTGTTATTGTAATAATGACGATGTAATTATCGGAACACTTAGTAATGACAGATGAAGGAAAAAATGAGGCAGCTTTTAGGAAAGAAAAGTGGATATTGCAGCCTTAGAAGGTAAAGTATATGAAGGAAAACCACTCCCATGATGTAATCTATCAAAAAGGATAATAAAGGTATCAAATTTACAATTGGTTAATAACACGTCTAACAACCAAAATTTCTACAATATGGCCATTGTATAAGTACCTTTAGGCCTGTATTAGACTCGGCAACCGATTACGTGCAACTTATTGTAGAAAAAACTGTGGGGCATTGATTTAAAAGAGACCTATTACACTTGCTGCAATTGGGCTAGTTGCAAACCATGACACTGCAACTGCTCGTGCAATTATTAGTTTTCACGCTCTCGATGTGGGCCATTGATTCAAATTTAGCCTATTACACTATGCAGACGATTGCATGCAACTTGTCTGCGCGCGCATTCTGCGGACAACGAAGTAATTTCATGACACGGGACCGAAAGAAGGCATACCCATTTTTTACAAAACCGCCAATATCTCAAAAACAAGAAGGAGACATTTACTGAAACAAAATCCGATATAAAATTTGCAATTTCCTATAAATTTCACTCCCTGACATAGTATGTTGCATGTCGTAAATTTCGCAACATACAAATAAACAAACAAGTTTCATTACAGGGACCCGTTTTTAGGTTCTCTTCTTAAAAAATTGTGAAGGTTTTTGAATCTAATTTATATCTAAAACTATACTCAAACTTCAAGGAACATGGAGAAAGAATTTTTTTTAATCGTATCAGTAGTTTCTGAGGTTAGCAAAGTTCCGAACAACGTAACAAAGAAACTTTATTCTGCAACTGATTGCTGAATAGTTGCAGCCTGTTTTTATTACACTGCAACTAGTTTCACGTAGCTATGAAATCAGTTGCATACAATCAGTTGCGTAGTGTAATAGAAACCTACGAGAACTACTATATATACAGGAAAGCACAAGGAAGGTCCAGAACAGAATAGAAATTGTGTGAATTCAATTGATGAAGACATAAATAAACGCTTAATTTGGTAGAATGAATTGGCCAAACACAGAATACCGGAACAAGTGTGGAACTGTTATTGCAAGGTACAGAAACAAAACCAGACTGTCTACTGAACAGTGAGAGGGACCTCGAGGAACGACACGCAAGGGGAGTGGACCTTCACCGACATAAGCCGATCGATGATGACTATTTTATGTTGGACATTTGACAGAATTAATGTCAGCGTCAGCAGTAATTTGAGTCTCTAATGACACAGATATTGTTTGTGTAAGAAACAATGGGGCTGCAGCCACTGGTCGCAGTTGCAGCATCAAACGAAAACTGATTTTGTCTTTAGAGTTTTAGGTGAAAATATTAATTTTGTAAACACTAAGTTGTTTGACATAGTTGTAAACTTTATTCCCCGGGCTGTTAGCTCTAGAGTCGATGTGGACAAATATTTTGACCTCACCGTAGGTGGCCATCATCAGCATGCACTCTCCAACTTTGGTAATCGCGTTCTCTTTGAGGAGACCAAGATCTTGACGTAGGAGTGTGCCTGTTACCCTCGGTTGTAGAAGGACTCTTCGGAGATCTTTAAAATATGGTTCACTCGCGATGAATAGAAGAGGAAAAGTCTCCAATCAAACACTATTTGACACACCCTGCTCCTAGACCAATCAAATATCACTTGATGCTGTTTTCCAGTTTGGATCGTGCTGGTAAGAAAGTTTATATAAGCGGGCTTTCTTAAACAAAATATACAGTTTCTACCTAATCGCCGGGATGAATTGGTGGACACCGTGCCTGTTGTTACCAGCGCGTAAATTACGTATTTAAGCTATCATGTGTTAGGCATGGAGTCATTATTTTTGGTAGCGCTAGAAAGTCTGTGTGAACGACAAGAGAAGCAGGTGAACGAATGCCAATTGCGTCCCAGATATATGTATAAACTGTCCCAAATTGATAATTCAAAATTCGCTGTTTCGTTAGTTATGCGTACAAATTACTATAATCCTATATGATTTCCCAAGGTTCCTTAACAAACATTTACAATAAACGTATGTAAGGTAGACAGCGAAATTACACAAACCGAGTGGCGTAGCTGCCTACTGAATAAATTTTCCAGTTTTTCTTATCTTTTGTTTCCAGCTGTCACAGTTAACACCTGTTCCCCCGTCACACGCCGCTGGATTTATAAAAATAAATGTGGGCACTCTTCTGCCTTCATCACAGTAGCTCCTTTTTTTACTTCTAATATCCGTCCCATGTTTCATTTTCACCATCGGCTCTTATGGGAGCTGTCGCGTTCCTTCTTACCCACGTGTTTCTCCTATACCAACTTTGTGGTTGGTTTACACATTATCAGCGTACACGTTTGAAATATGGTATATAGAAAAGTCAACTCGGTCAATAAGTATCCTGTTAACAGTGTTTCAATAACGCGTATTTTTTGGTTAAAATGTTTAAATTTATTTAAACCAATTCACTGCCGCCACCAGTGCTGTCAACCGTGGTTGCTGTTCGCTTAAACTGTAACGTCTTAGTCTATGGAAATAATTTGTAGAGATCTTTGGTCAGGTAAAATTATGTTTTATTTCTCCAAAATTATTTATTAAATTAAATTACACCACATTGTGTTGTTAATCATTACTTTCTTTTGTTTATTAATATTGGTTGATAGACTCTTAAAAATTCTTATTTCTCAGGGTTTGCTATTCTGATTCTAGTTTTCGCCACATCTTGGACGTTAATGTTTTGGTTAGATTATTTAAAATCAATGTGAGTTCTTTGAGACTGCAAGATACAACAAAACTTAAGGAATTACACTCCTATAATTACTTAGTAGTAGAAGAGTGATTACATTATTGAAAACCACCTTAGTTAATAACATGAAAATTCAACCTACGTTTCATCGACATTTTTCATCGACATTTGAGGTTAAGCTGGTTTAATTGAATAAGAACCAGTTAACTTTTAAATTACTAACCACTCTTTAACATTATTAAACTTATCCGTAATCCATGGTTATAAATTCATTTCAGTGGAAAAATTAATTATCTACTTCATCAGACTGGATAACAAACAAAACAGGTATCGGATATTCCTCATTAATATGGTTACACATTATTAAATATTTTGAACAATTATAACATTAAAACAATACAACATAATTATTATACTATATCTACTAGTAATTTGATACAAACCACTATGTTGTCTTTGGTACTGACGAGCGCTTTCGGCAGTCAAGCAATACTAAGCTCCACCCATAGTGGGTTGTCTTACATTACCAATTTTGTAGCCGTTACAATTTACTTTAACTTACTCTTTTTTGTTGTCTAATAAGCTGCTAAATATATCTTCATCTTCAAATGAGGTTTTTATATTCATTAGTCGTTTTTTATCTTTATTTCTTATTTTTAATATTTCCACTTCTTCCTTTAATTTCCTTTCTCTTTCTTTACTCATCAATTTTTATTATCTTATAATTTACGACTGGGTCTATGAATGTATGTCCTTCTTTTATAAAATGCCTAGCATATAACGAATTCGTCGTTAACTCTCCTTCACTCCTCCTATGTTCTTTAAATCTCTGGTAAAATTGACGACCCGTTTCTTCACCCACTTTTTCACATTCCCCACAACTGCGCTCCACTTTTCTTCAATATGTCTTCTTCTTCAAAATTCGTAGTTTTTATTATATCAAACACGGTTTTCGATTTTTTAACCGCTACCTCTATATTATATTTTCTAAAACATTTTTGTATCTTTCTTGTTTTATAACCTACTAGCAAAATACCCGTGCTTCGCTACGGATTTTCACGTTGTACGTAATTGTACAATTATTGCTCGCTTAATAGTATAGGATTAGATAGATTGTACAAATTCTCAACTCTTAGTTTGTTTATTTACATTCATAGCAACAGCCATTTATTATTTATTTCGAGAAAATCGTTAGAGCCGTTTCCGAGAAAAATAAGGACATACATTTATTAATTAATTGACCTTCGAAATTTTCTCGACTATAAGAACCTGCAAACAACGAAGTTTTTCAATTTAAAACATTGATTAAAAACTCAGAACTAATTGTATTCGGGGTTTCCAATAAACTGAGATATCAACCACTTCATTTACAAAGTATGCAATTCCCGCGATAAATTTCATTATTTGGTTTTTTGCCCCTTAGGAGTGACATTTTTTAAAACCGTTTCTTAGTGAGCACCTAAGATCTATGATGAAGCTACGTTCAAAGTTTCATTGAAACCCATTCAGTGGTTTCAGAGATATCGTGATCAGTGAGTCAGTCAGTGGTATTTGGCTTATATAGATATCTATATCTAGCCGATTTACCCAGCGTTTCTCGGGTTCATAATTTATTCATAGGCTCATAGGCACCTATTCTTGTTCTAACGTTATATTACTTGTATATTGCATAATCTTCCTTATATTGTTACGTTCGCATTCTCACTGGAGGAATACTCTGTAGCGCACCTGTTTAAGAACATGTCATAAACTGTATTCTTATATCTGGAGAAGAATTCTGTTGCGCGTGATGCTCCTGCTCGATTTCTAACTCTGGGAGAGGGCGAACAGCTAAATTAGTTTTCAATAAAATGTCTACAGTACTTGTACGCGCTGCGTATTTACTGTCTTTTATAATTCATTGTGTTAATGTTGAAATAAGGCATTTGTTAAATTAGTGTCTCCTAAACTTATTCTAACAATACAATACCTCTATAGATTTCAGCTTATCAATTTTTAAATTCAAACTGAAGCAAGTGCATTTATATTGTCTGAACACTATGATCTGAATACATTTGCTATCAAAACTTTGTTTTTTATACTCGCTTATAACTTACTTCGATCTTAACTTATCCACTTTTAAATTCAAACTGAAACAACTCTGAATTCACACACTGTTAAGAAGTTTCTTAAGATGCATACACCACCTTTGATATCATAACCTATATCTTTATTTATAAGAACCGTGGACTCTGGCCCCGCCGTCTTTCGCGGGATCCGACCTAAGACTCCCCGGGTTCCGTGGATGAACTCCGGGGAAGGCCCGTCGGACGACTCCCGCGCTATTTCCTACGCGGGAGACTTCCACCGATGCTATGGTAACCAGAATATATTCTACTGGGTTGCCATAGTAACCAGATCTAATAGTTTTTAAGACCCAAAGGACCTCCCAAAGGATCGTATCGAAAAAACACTTCTCCTATGCTGGTTCTCCCGTTGCGTAAAATATTTGTGCCAAGTTTGGTTGAAATCGGTCCAGTGGTTTAGGAGTAGATGTGGAAGACCCCAAAGGACCCCCCGAAGGATCGTATCGAAAAAACACCTACCCTATATTGGTTCTCCCGTTGAGTAAAATATTTGTGCCAAGTTTGGTTGAAATCGGTCCAGTGGTTTAGGAGGAGATGTGGAATACCCCAAAGGACCCCACCGAAGAAAACACCTATCCTATGTTGGTTCTCCCGTCGCGTAAAATATTTGTGCCAAGTTTGGTTGAAATCGGTCCTGTGGTTTAGGAGGAGATGTGGAAGACCCCAAAGAACCCCATCGAAAAAACACCTATCCTATGTTGGTTCTCCTGTTGCGTAAAATATTTGTGCCAAGTTTGGTTGAAACGGTCCAGTGGTTTAGGAGGAGATGTGGAAGACCCCAAAGAACCCCCCAAAGGACCCCATCGAAAAAAGCACCTCACCTATGTTGGTTCTCCCGTCGCGTAAAATATTTGTGCCAAGTTTGGTTGAAATCGGTCCAGTGGTTTAGGAGGAGATTTGGAACGTACATACATAGATACATACATAAAATAGGGGGGGGGTTTGCCCCTTAGGAGTGAAAGTTTTTAAAACCGTTTCTTAGTGAGCACCTAAGACCTATGATGAAGCTATGTTCAAAGTTTCATTGATATCCATTCAGTAGTTTTTGCTCTACGTTGATTCTATGTCAGTTAGTCAGGCAAACTTTCCCCCCCTTTTTCCCCCTTTAAAGGTCGAATTTCCAAAAATCCCTTCTTAGCTGATACCTACATCACATAAGGAACCTACATGCCAAATTTCAAGTTTCTAGGTGTTATAGTTTCGGAGATTTCGTGATGAATCAGTGAGTCAGTGAGTCAGTGGTATTTCTCTTTTATATATATAGATATAAGATATGGATCCCTTATACTCCTTCTTGTCTTTACTATTCTAATTTTTTGTTTCTTCTCTTCATTTTATATTAATAAATATTTTATCTACTACATTCGTATTATACTTGTTGTTTTTTAAAATTATTTTTATTCTTTCTATTTCTTTCTTTCTGTTTTCCTCATCTTCTATACAACTGTTTATTCTATGACAGAAATTATTTATCGCTGTCATTTTATACTGTATTGGATGGTATGAATCATTTGGTATTATAATATCCGTATATGTGCTTTTCCTGTAAATATCAAATTTTAGTTTATTCTCTTTTGTTATTCTTATGTTTAAATCTAAGTAATGTATTTCCTTGTTTCCTACTTCCATTTTGGTCAGTTTTCGTAAATTCCGTTATTCTTCGGTAACTTTCGTCAAAACAGACGCGCTCACGGCGTCCTTTCGTTGGGTTTGAGAGTATTAAAAGTTGGTTCGCTTATCAACACCCACGGATTTTATTAATTCTTAATAATTAAAATTGTTCCCTTAGCTATAATCTAATTCACTTTTCATTACTGCCATTGCTCCTGTCTTTTTTAGACGAGCAATTTGATTCCCCACTCTCTATATGTCTGATTATTATTAACAGACTATACTTATTAACAATTTTTTATCTATTTACATATAATACTTTTTATTTTATTTTAATTATTTTCTTTAATTTCAATAAACATGTATGGCTACTATCTACTCATCGACTATTACTCCTTTTCATTAAGTTATAGTATGGCAATTTGCTAAAATCGTCCTTTGGTAGTTGAGGCCTACGTCACCATGATCTATTGTATCTTGATAACTCGCTTATAGTAATATTACTTATTTTTAATATACTATTATTGTTCACAATTGTCTTCTATGACTTCTTATAACTATTACATTGCTGTATTTGATATGATTAATTAGTTATTGATAATAATTTTCAAAATTATCTTGTCTTTGACCCTTGGTCTATGACACTACCATTTACTTTTGTTTCATGTTAATATTGATTTCTAAACCATTTCTACGTTGGCCTAACCATTCTGGGATAAGCATTACATCTTTTGATTATCTCAGTTTTAGTCAGTAGGTGTTTTTTCTACTGTACTTATACTTTAAATCAGTCTGTAGTTCAATACCATTGGGTGTTACATTATCTGCCTGGATTTTGTGTTAAAACGTTATCTTTTGATCCATTACTGTTTACATAATGTTCATTACAATAGTGACAAAGTTTGACAATGTTTTGTTCTGCTCTAGGGTATTGCAATTCGTTGGTAAATCCTTAACACTTCTTGCACCTAGTTTTACATGACAAATATATTTAATTTCCATAATTATTATTTAATTCATGGCAATAATAATTGATTTGCCTTCTATTAGTGGTATTACATCTCAATTATACTACTGACATTAACCCCTTCCTCTTTCGTTATTATTTTTACATGTTAATTAGATTGGTCATGATGCAAATTCAATTCTGTCCATTCCAGCATGTTATTTTACACTCACGACTTATACAAGTCTTTCTAGATAACTAGTTTTGTTATTGGAATGATTCTTATAATCTCTAGTTTCATTTTAGTATACCACACTCTAGTTTAACAACATTTTTGTTATTACTTTTGGTAATTACCATTGACAATTGCTTGTTAGCTTAGGTTATGTGTCCCTATCTTAATTCACAACAACGGTTTTGTCTTATTATTAATTTCTACACATTTTACTTAATTCCTCAACTGTATTAGTACTATTCTTTATTATTTATTGTCTGGTGTTTCTTTTTTATGATTTTCTCAACCTTATTGGCGACTAATAGTGTTTCTTAGATTCTTATACTTACATTAATCATTTAACTAGTCTTTGTGATACAATTAATTTGCTATTACTATACATTCTTAATTTATATATATACAATTCTTAGACTCACTCCCTTCCTTATTTTTCTCCTACCATTGTTTTACCTTTGAGTTATGGTCATATTGTCAGGTCAGTTAGAATAATTTATTGATGGTTTGATGTCATAGTCATGTCATAGTATAGGGTTTGCATTTAGCTTTTAAAGTATCTCTTTTTCCTTCCTCATTATCAATAGTTCATATTCTCAACATTTGTTTCATTATTCTCATTGTTTATTTCTTCTTTTCCTTGATTTTATTTGATTTTCCCTAATAGCACTGATTGTGTTACCATCCTTAATAAATATTTTGTTATAGTAGTTTTGTATTTCTCTCCTCACTGTCCGATCTATTGGGTTATTGGGTTATTCACATTACTATGTTTTCTTCTATTCTTCTTCGTCGTTACTATTTTTATTCTTCAGTTGCTTTTTTCAATTAGTTCGTGGACCGGATATAATTTTTAGTACACAATTATTCATCTTTTGGGTGTTCTAATGTTAATTAATGAGTGTTTTATTTCTTATAGTTGCTTTCAGGGGAACGGTGAAGATATGTACTGTTACAATATATATATATATATATTGTACTGCTATTTTTTCTTAGTTATATATTTTTCTGTCTGCTATAGTAATTGCCCTTTTATTTGGACGACCAGTACGCGTTAGTGTCTATGTTATTTTAATATTTGAATAATTTTTATGTGTTGTTTATGTTAAACATATTATCATGAAAACTCTATCTCACGGTAGAAAACTAATATTTCGATTTATATTATTTAATATTGGGAATGATTAAGTACTTTCTTTAGTCAGTACCAAATAACTCTTGTTAACAAAAGTTGAAGAAATAATATTAAGATAATATACCGTGGACATGCGAATCGTTCAAATCTCAGCTTTTCAAAACTGCAATGGGTTCAAGTATTGTATTGTTGTAGTACCTTTACCATTTGTCACCAGCATAGACGTCGCTCTGAATAGCATTATTTTGTTTATAATATTAGTTCCAATGTTTATTAGTAAAATCTTCTGTTATTTTTTTTATTCTTTATTAAACTTCTTTTAATTCCAATAATTTATACACTTCCTTACAAATTCAATGTAAATTGTTTTTCTTTTGCTTATTGATCCAAGATAGATTACAATATTAATTCTTTTCTTTTTATTATTTACACAAATTGAGTTACTTTAATTCTCATTGAGATGTTTATTCTATTAGTATTCAAATTAGACTTATTTTAAATATTACAGGCTCTCTCTCTTTGATCTGTATATGATTAAATATAAAATTAGACTAAACAAATTTTCTTACATTAAAAAACAATTCAATTATAACAATTTACATTTGCCATATTGATACCTCACTAAATTTGTCACGTATTTCATAATATTACTCTTAAAAATATATATAATTTTACTAACTATTATTAAATACATTTATCTGACTTTCACATTTATCATTCCCATTTGTATCTGTTATATTATAATGTTATTACCTTTTAGTTTTATTTTAATGTTATTTTAAATTTATTATAATAATTGTCAACATATATTGTCTTCATTCTGTGCTGTATCATACAGTTCCAATACTTGAGTTTACCTCTATGTTTCTCATGAATAATTAATCACTTTTTGCTTATAATTCTACCATATGTTCAAAATATTAATAAATTTATACTTTTGATTTTTCTGAAATTATTATTTTATTCTTATGTACCGTTGTTCATTTTTACAGCAGTACAATATATATCCTCTTGATAGGTAAAATGATGATATAACGTGTAAATAAAAAATTATACAAAGAAAACTTTATGTATATATGAAGTTTAAAATATGACACAACATGACACTAATAAAACACATACCACACAAAGGTACCATAATGAACATATGGAAAAATTTACAAATTATACAAACACAAAACAAACTAATACATGAACAAATAAAAATCAATACAAAATACAACAAAATTTTCAAAGAATTTAACATCAAAAATACACAAAAAACTAATAGCCTATATACACCACAATCACACACAATAATAATCGAAAACCAACAAGAAACCGTAAAAACAACCAGCCAAACCAAAAGTACTCCACAAGATTCAAAATTAAGAAGGCTGAGGATGGGAAGAATAGCTTTCCCGAAACATGTTTCACATAAGGGAAAAATATCTTGAGGTTAAATAAGTGTAAATATTAAACATATTATATATGCATCAAGAAATAGACAGTAGCAAACAGTGTATGAATATATATATATATATATATATATATATATATTGTAGCATGACAGATTATCCACATTATAATGAGCGAAATAATGATCATAAATAAATTAAGATTAAAAATGAAATCAAAGAAAAATACAATAAAAAACAATTAAGGACCACAGTAAAGTGCACTCATAGTTTGAAGAAATAAATATAAATTAAAAATAACAATGCAATATAAATGAGTAATAAGAAATAAAACAAAAAGTCAAGATAAAGTAAGAAAGTACCCAGGTAGGATAGGAGTAAGTAAGGCAATACCCAGAACAAACCGACATCCCTAATAACAGGACTGAAATTGGTAGAAACCACGTAGTTGAATAAAATAAAGTAGGGAAATACCCAAAGCAAACCCAGTAATAAGAAAAAACGAAACCCCGAAAGAGAGTATATATAACAAATGAAAGTATAACACCAAAAAATAAAAATATATGTAAAGTAGATATAAACAAAAGTGTCTAAAGGTAGAATTAAAAGTGAACCAGTGGAAATTATTTATATAATGGAAAAAACAAATCTTCATAATCCTCTATAAATAAGATTCTTGATCTTATAAGACTATAAAACTGATTAGAGATAAGGTCAAAGAATACCAGTGCAAGTTATTTTGTTATGTTAAATAGACTTCATGTGTCAATGTTTAAACTCATAAACTAAGTGAATTAGTGCCTTTATACAACTTTAAAGTTTTGTATTGAATACAGAAATAACATTTGATAGAATATTATTATTATGAGAAAATAGACTACAGATGTTTCTAAGCGAGTGCCACTCTTTATCTAACAACATTTATTAAAATGACAAAGATAAAATAAGAGCAGGCAATAAATAAGTGAAGTGACAAAGGGTACATCCCCAAAATAAAATAAAAACAGCCAAGACTGCACAAAATTTAGTTTTAAGAAATCATTTAAATAAGGAAGGGACAGATGTGTTCTGTTTATATTAAGGTCAATGAACTCTATACCTAAATGTTTTAAATAGAGGGTAATGTTTTTTATTATTCTAAAATATTTATTATGTTTAGTAGTATTAACCAAGACTGAAATGTCTTAGTTTGAGTACAACTCTTTTGTTTTCAAATATCTGTTATGTATTGATAGTATTAAGTCAATACTAAACGTTAATTTAGTTAAGTATAGGAATTTTAATTAAGATTGTATAAAAAATAAAAGTCAGAAGGGGTATAAGCAAACTGTAATAGTCATAAAACATTATACATGAACGAAACTAAAATCTGGACAAATGGTAAATCTCAACAACCTTATCAATGAAAAATAAGTAAAATAAATTAAGTAAATTGATGAAATTTATATAATGTAAATCAATCACAGTGTATTCTGACAGTACCAATATTTTATAAAGATATTGAAGAAATGTATAATAGATTATTAGAAAAAATGCAAGTGTAATAACACTATAACCTAAGGAGAAAATTTAAATTAAAGATATAATTTAAAAAAGATAACTAATTCATAAAATTTCAAGGAATTAAGGAAAAATAAACATTTTATTTCAATCAAGGATCTTGTCCAATAATAATTATAGCTTCATAAAGATGGTAAACCATTTAATGTGACAGGAAGTAAAATTTTAGGCCTACATGTAAAAATACTGTAAATAAGGCATTGCGAGATGAAAAACATTGTAAAAGTATCATATTTGGTATTAAATCACGTAGAATTAACTAAAGAAAGAGAATATGTGTTAGGTATTTAATAAAATTAAATAATATTAAAAATGTATTCATTCATATAATGTAAAAGTCAACCATGTAAGCGGGAATGATAGAGATTTAAAACAATGTCTATTAAATATGAAATTGGCTAAGACGTTTCGAATAAAGAAGAAAGTAGAACAGTTGATTATTAGACGTTGAGTAGTTCACATCAGAACGAGAGCTCGCGAAATATTCACTTAAAGCGAAGGAAGAAAGATGGCGAACCTCAACCAAGCCTATTCTATGTAAAATCGCGAATTTTGACAAAACCTTAAATAACTACTAAATTCAGTGAATTAAACCAGTATAATTATAAAAGTGAACCAACATTGAACAGTAAAAGGTGCGATAACCATTTTAAAACACATAAACGATAATTCCGAACATCAAGACAAAATCTGCCATTATCGACCTTATGGAATGAAGTGAAATAAAAACATTATTCAACACAAATTACCGAAACAAATCACTGAACACTGATCCAGGACAACTACACTATCACCAGAGGAATTAATCGCTATTGCTGTGACGAGGAAATCTTGGAAAAACAACTTTTCTTTGCAGAGAATTCTTTGAGGTGTAGCGGCCGTCAACATCTGCGATACGAAGCAGCCATCTTTGAAATCCCATGATCCTCTGCAGTCCACCGCTAGCTTCGTCATCACAACGATTGGTTCGAAACATTACTTTACTAACCATTATATATTAAATAATATCTTTGTATTTTTAGATCATTAAGCTTGTAATTGTAAGTGTTATACTTTCCTGACTTTGCATTTTCTCTGACTATTCTAACATAACAGTTTAAAGAACCTGAGAATTAATATCAATAATTTGTATAAAAGAATTCGCTCGCCCTGAGAGAGTCGATTCATCAATCGATATAAAATCGATTATTTTATATTTTGTCAATAAAAACCATTGAATGTTATAATTTTGAATTCTATTTATTTCTAAACTTATAAATAGAATAATATAAGATAATATTTGATACATAACTACCAGAACAGCTGTAATTAACAACTTTAAAGGAGGACACACTTAGAATAAAGAAAGATCACAAATCGATTGTCCCTGGAGACAATCCATTTAACGCAGAATCATGATTCCAATTACACAAAGTGATATAAATTGATAAAAAATTAAATAAACGAATTAAAATTTACACGAATACAATACAAAAATTAATTAATAAATAATATATAAGAAAAAATATAATATTTTTTTTATAAATTAAACAAAATTCTATTTTCTTTTTACAAAAATACGTTATTACAAAATTGACGCTCACAACCGTGGGGAGTAAAACAAAAGATAAACAACGAGCGAAGTTCCGTGTTATTACTATATATATATATATATATATATTGCAACGTATTTATGTGTGTGAATTTTTATATGTACTTTAATTTGTATAGCCCCACGTTCTTTGGGAGCCAAATATGCAACATTACATATACATAAACACATATACATATACACAAATTTAGCGTGACCGGTCTGACGTTCAAGATTGACAAATTATGTAACAATATAACATTTAAATCGGGTTTCAGGTGTATCTGCAATAAGAACTCTATATAACTTGTAACGGTATTTCCAATTTATTTGATATTATTAAAAATTGTGCACATGGCACTGACTTCGATTTAAAACATTCGTTATTATTTGTTATTATGCCGTAAGGCTTATGCTATATACATCCTTACTGACTAAATATTCTATTCTACTAATTATTGTATTAAAGAAAAATCTCATTTTCATACTACTCAGTCAATTAATGTGTTTCAAAATATCAATATTTAAATCTCTTTTTATATATTGTAATGTACTCAAAATATTAATAGTTATTGAATTTATCTTTTGTTTCTCAGTACTGTTTTATCTCAAATACTAATTGTTTTCATTTAAATGCTTTGTATTCATTTTATTTCATATTAATTTGAGCTCTTGTTACGTTAATCGTATTTCTAAAACATCTATGATTTTAATTTTACTTTACAAGAAACATTGGCTCTTACTTTTAAATAAAACAGAAATGTCTTTAATTGTCTTTGAGTTCATTGTACGATTAAGATATAAATAAGTTGTTTATCACCTTATTGTCGTCAATCATACTCGATCATTTTTGATCCATCTGTAGTCGTCCTCGTCTCGCACTCCAGCGTCGGCTGTCTCTCTTCTCCTCTTGTCCAGCGTCGAATCACTTCTTCTTGTCCAGCGTCGTATCACTCTCTGGAACTCTCCTCTTGTCCAGCGTCGAATCACTTCTTCTTGTCCAGCGTCGTATCACTCTCTGGAACTCTCCTCTTGTCCAGCGTCGTATCACTCTCTGGAACTCTCCTCGTGCTGTTTCTGACGTCAGTGGATCTTCTTATGTAATTCTTCTTATGTACTGTTGTTATTATTTAAAAATGATTGTATTTATAACTTAGTTACATAGTTGTATGTAACTGGAAAATTTAAATGATTTACAAAAAAATAAATACGCCGTGCGGACGGGCATAAGCTCCCGCTGCACCGTGGATGATTTAAGAAAGAGAACCACTGTAGCTTGCGTGTCCTATTTATACCCATGTCTTGGTCGACACTTGCAGTGGTACGAAGTCGACATGTCAGAAACTGTCTCTGGATTCAGTTCCCCCACTCTTTGTCAAATTCGCTATTTCTTATATTTCTGCGAATTGCAGAGTCCTGTAAGTATACTCTTATACTTATCTTATAACTATTTTTACAACACATGTTCACTGTAATTTTGGACATTGCAACTTAACCCTTTCGATTTGTACACAGTAATTTCACTATTACACTCGTACGGTGTGTCACTTTCACGTGGTTTTCGTACACAGTATTTAGTAAATTTTATTACATTTTATTGTGTTTTTGGATTTTAATTCTTAATTATAGTTTATGAATAATTACGGAAAAACAGTAATTGTGCAATTATTCATCTTGGGGTGGTAAACTCGCCTGCATAGACCTGCGTTCACACACACTAGCAAAATACTGGTGTAAACACTTTCAGTTACATTTGTGTGTGTGTGCACGTCGATTCAGGTCGAAACACCTGTTCATATTTTTGTGTGAGCCAAGCTTGCAATCCCTGACATGCTTATTTCTAATATATTATTAATTATTTACAGTTTATTAGGTAAATTAAAATTTTTATATTCAATGCTCAGTACATCACTTATTTGTACTGTCGCAATATATATATATATATATATATATATATATGTTGCAATAAAACACAGGATTCTGATAAGCAGTGCAGGCTTGTGTAAATACACAGACGATAACCATTAAAGTTTCAAAATGTATTTTGTTAGATTTGGTTTTTTTGCTATTAGTTTTGTATTTTAGAACGGATAAGGATTTAGGATAAGTCAAACTGTGTATTATTGAATGTGCTATTTATTCATGTACTGTGTCAGTGGAAATGTGCGTGTGTGCGCATGTGGTAAACGTTTCCCTGCCGTACGTGAGATAAGTATCGAATCGTATTGACACTTGAAATGGACATAAACTATTATATTAGCTACAGTTTCCCTATATTTCCTGAGCATAAAATAATGTTAAAATATGATTTCTTTTAAAGTATAAAACTCGTTGTAAACAGCATTTCTAACTGAGATAAGACATTCATAGATAACCATGCCAATGTGCCCATGCAAATTGTATGCACTTCTCGGCATGAAACCACATTGTGTTTTGTGCAAAATAACCATGTGACTTCCTTCCACCAATAAGAAGCTCGAAGGCAGTCGGAATTTTCTTCAGCCTGTGGCTGCACGGGCAGGTCTTCTCATCTAGCTGTCACGAACGGAACGTGCAATTCTCGTGCAAGATTTTTCGCTTGCGAGAATCTGTTAAGTCTTTTTGCCGGTAGTAACAGGTGCGAACTCTTAGAACTATTTATTTAATTCATCTTCACACACGTTATTGTTATTGAAACGTAACGTGTATAAAAGGGAACGTAAACCGGGACTGTGTGAGGTATTCTACAGTACCGGAAGTATTCTATAATTTTTTATCAGTATAATATTAACATCAGTAGTTTCCGCGTGAGTGGAAGATTTCCGCTTAGGGAGGTCTGCTGACCGTGGTAGACCTAGTGTTACGCGTGAACACTTGAAGAGTCCGGATAGGTATAAGTCTAGTATACCGATTCTAGTTAATACCCACTGTGACCTGAGATACTTGTGAATTCTAATACTATATAAAATTCCAGTAACAGAACCCCTAGAACCATTGTTTGAGTGCGAATCGTCAGTGTCAACATAGGAAATTCAGGACACTAGCCCGGCTGTAATCATCCCCAGGGTCAACCATCTGTCATCGTACGCCACGCCTGACGACTCCACTACAACAAAGACCCCCCCTCAACACGGCAGTGGAAATCATCGTATATGCAATGTACCATAACTCATATATGAACACTATTTAACATTTTAAGAGACTAAATTTGAAAACCCTATCATTATTATTTTTGTCAATTATATCGCATAAATAATTTCATATGTCTTGTGTGCAGTAAATAAACTTAAATTCTCCAATATAGGACTTTTGCGTTATAACAAACGTACTACCATATCCTATGCGCCAATAGTTAAGTTATTTGTGTTGTCGCAATATATATATGAATACACATATGAATATTCATATGAATATATATTATATTATGAATATACATATATATTATATTTAATTTTTATAATGAATTTACCTCAAGATATTTCTTTCCTTATTAGGAACATGTTTCGGGTACAATCTTGTACCGATCCTCAGCCTTCCGGATTTTGTTTCTGGTGAAGTACATGTGTGTTGGTTGGTTGTTATTGTGGCTTCCTGTTGGCTTCTGGTACTTTAACTTGGTTGTATTGTGTGTGATTGTGGTGTATGCAGAGCCGGTCCGAGGGGTAAGCAAAGTAAGCAGCCGCTTAGAGCGCCGAAGGCGCGATTTAAAATTCATGTAAATGGACTCGCCCATACATTGACGCATAGGCGCCAAACGCCCTGTCACGTCTAGCTGCGCGTAACCTAACCTGTTCGTTCACCGGCGTCTGTGAAATTGCCTTCATTCATACCGTCAGTACGATATCAGTTCGTTTTGAACAGTCTTTTCGTTAAAATAAAAGAATGGCTGACGACAAGAAACATTCCGGTCCATATTATCGAAAAAGAAAGCTTCTACACTCGAAGGCAGATGAAAAACAAGCTGAATCGTTAAAAAAGTTTTTTTCGACTCCATCTACTCCAATAAAATTAGACCGTAAAAGTTTAACAAACAATAAGTTGTCAAAATCAGTGGATTTGAATGAAGAATCAGTTGACCCCGATAACGAAAATGAAGAAAGAGCTAGTGAATATTGTCACGATGTCACATCTACATCTTTCCTGGAACCCTCTGAATCTACGGAAAAAACGGAAAATTCAAATGGACCTTCCCAAAATATTGATGAGGTAAGCTTAAATAAAATTAATCTTAATCAAGATAATATTGTTTTAATGGTTTTTTTTCAAACAAAGCTTACAACTAAAAAAAATTATCTATACTAATATATAAAAATTGTGTAAAATTTTTCGTTCTGGTTAATTTAAAGAGTTACCGTACTCTTTGTAACGTCGGCATGGTATGGTTTGTGCACATAAGAATCGTACACTATAGTATTGTACACGAAAAATTATGCACCAAGTTTTGTGCACAAGTACAGACAAAAATTTTTTATTATGCACAAGGGTTTACTTTTAATTTTCTTAAATATGAAGTGTGAAACACTTGTGTACAATAAAAATCTTTTTTCTGCACTTGTGCACAAAACTTGGTGCATAATTTTTAGTGTAAAATAATATCGTGTACGATTCTTATGTGCACAAACCATACCATGCCGCAACGTCAAGCTGGTATGTACACATTTCTGTATGACCACATTCACGTCACGTGCCCGCCGTGTGGAGTAAGTCATCGCAACGATAAAGGATTGCGTTCGCTCTATTTAGGGTAGAGACCACAATGGTGGCCACCTTAATGATTTTTAGCTACTTTTATCTTTATTTCTTTAATTCTGTAAGGATAATTATCAATCAAACTGCTTTCATACATTATTTGGAATACTTTAATGCTGAAAATATTTTTTTTTTTAGAGCAAAAACTAAAAGACAATTTTAAAATAGATGTTAAAGTTAAAAAGTCGATTTTCCATAAAAGTGGCCATCATCAAAGTAGTCATCGCCATCAAAGAACACGGTTCTCGCCATATGTTTTGAGGTGTTAAAAAATACATATGTAATAAAGATAAAAATATAGTTCTTGTAGAAAATAAATTTTATTTAGCATATTTAACATTTTACTGTACATAAATACTATAATTAAGTAACATATTTACATAAAAAAAAACAATTTGATATATAATACATGATAATGTTTATTAATAAAAGTATTATTTCTTTTTTACAAGATATGAATAAAACTTATGTTCAAAATATTGCATTGAGCACGTTAGAAGAGTATCATCTGAAGAAACACAATTACATTATTTAAGTAAAAGAGTACAAAATGAATTCATCAGTCTCCTTTCCTCTAAAATTCAAGACCATATTCTAAATAAACTAAGCAAAGCAACATATTATTCTATCATACTGGACTGTACACCAGATGTCAGTCACACCGAGCAGATGACGATTGTTGTAAGATTTGTTCAGGTAAATGAGAATGCAGAAGCGTCCATAAAAGAACATTTTTTAGGTTTTGTGCCCATTAATGACTCTACAGGTGAAGGACTCACACAGTGTTTGTTAAATGAGTTGTCAAGACTCAACATCCCATTGAAGAACATGAGAGGCCAAGGTTACGATAATGGCTCCAACATGACAGGCAAGCATGTTGGAGTGCAGAGGAGGTTACTTTACTTAAATTCACGGGCATTTTTTGTGCCTTGTGGAAGCCATTCACTCAACTTAGTGGTTAATGATGCAGCGCTGTCATGCCCGATTGCAGTAGACTTTTTAGCATTGTGCAAGAAGTGTTTAACTTCTTTTCTGCTTCTACATATAGATGCAGTATATTAACAGAAAACGTATCAGCTTTGACAGTAAAACCTCTGAGTAATACTCGCTGGGAGAGTAGGATTAACGCTATGTTGCCCCTCAGATATCACATTGACAAAGTGTACGATGCTGTGTATGAAGCCTCGCAAGACCAAAAGCTTGACGCCTTTGGTAGAAATTCAGCTTTGGGAATTGCCAAAAAACTACAGAGTTTTAAGTTTCTTTGCTGTGTTGTTACTTGGCATGAAGTACTGTTCAAAATAAATATGGTGAGCAAGGTTTTACAAAACGTCACATCTGACTTACAAAGTTCAACGGGTCTTATCAAAAGTATTCAAAGTTTTCTTGAAAACGTGAGATCTGATGATGGGTTCAATAGTGTAATTACAGATGCTAAGGATCTCGCAGAGGAAATTGGAGTCACCGCTGACTTTGAGAAAGAAGTCTAAGCTCGCCCAAGAAAAGTAAAAAGGCAGTTCTCTTATGAATGTGACGATCAACCTATAGTGAACTTGGATAGCAAAAAATCGTTTAAAGTGGACTTTTTTAATGTTACACTTGACACAGCAATAGCATCCTCTAAAAGAAAGGTTTGAGCTCATGGAAAACCATAGCAACGTTTTTGAATTTCTGTATAACATTAATTCTCTCAGGACGTGGAAACAAGAGAAGTTGGAGACAGTATGTACAAATCTTCAAACTACACTAACTGTTGGAGAGGATCAAGATGTTGATGGAAAAGACTTCTTTAACGAGCTTCAGATACTCGCACCCATGTTACCCTATGGAAGCTCTCCAACGGAAGCCTTAAGTTTCATAACGCAAAATTGCTTTGTAGATATATTTCCCAATGTTTCCGTAAGTTTGAGAATACTTCTGACTCTTCCAGTGACCGTTGCCAGTGGTGAAAGAAGTTTTTCAAAATTGAAAATAATAAAAACTTATTTAAGATCTTAGTACGTAGGCTTTCACGGTCGGTGTCAATATGATTAGATAAAACTTCCGGGCTGAAAGGCCGTGGTCGATTGCTTGATGTATTGGAGCTAAACGTTTCGGCCGCACTACCGGTGGCCATCTTCAGTAGCAAAATTGTGTTCGAATAGATGACACGCCGAACACGTCCCCAATGAACTGGGAACAAGCAACAACATCTATTCGAACACAATTTTGCTACTGAAGATGGCCACCGGTGGTGCGGCCGAAACGTTTAGCTCCAATACATCAAGCAATCGACCACGGCCTTTCAGCCCGGAAGTTTTATCTAATCATATATTATTTAAGATCTACCATTAGTCAAGAACGTTTAAGTGGACTGGCTTTGATGGCCATTGAAAACGAAATTCTTGAAGACATTGATACAGATTTAATCATCAAAAACTTTGCTAAAATGAAAGCCAGGAAAATTTCCTTGTAGTTTAATTTCATTGTTTTAGTAGAAATTGTTAAAAAGTGTAATAGACCTGTAGGAAATTACTTTCCAGCTGAAATATAGCTTGTAGTCTTGGAAAAAACGTGTGTAACGATTGACTTTCTTTTTTAAATAAATCTGTGTTAAAGATTTTTCCAGAATTTAATAACAAGTAGTTTTACAGTAATTAAAAAAGATTTGAAACAGTTGTATAACAAACTACACTGTTTGTCAAGTTAGACCTGTTTAATAAAGAATGTCAAGGTACAAAGCTGTGTTTGTTTTTAATGACAATACTATCCTCCACCATCCTAAAAACAGCAAACAATAACAATTATTAGCCCTGCATTTTTTACACACTTATATTGAAGACGGAAGGGGGGCGCCAAAAATTTACCCGCTTACACTTAAACAATGCCTTGGACCGGCTCTGGGTGTATGTATTATTATTTTGTGTATTTTCGATGTTGAGTGCTTTGAAAATTGTGTCATGTTTTGTATTGATTTGTATTTATTTAGGTATTAGTTTGTTTATTTGTAAATTATCCCAAATGTTCATTATGGTGCCTTTGTGTAGTGTGGGTTTTATTAGTGTCATGTTGGTTATGTTTGGGAATTCATGTCCTGTGTTTATTGCATGTGTGGCCAAATTAGATTTGCATATTTCTGGTTATTTGTATGCGGTTAAGTGTTCAAAATAACGTTTTTTCAGTTGTTTTTTTGTTTGTCCTATATAACATTTATTGCAATCTAGGCATTCAATTTTGTATATACCATTGGTTGTTGTATTAACTTTGTTGTGTGGGTTATTTAGTTTTTGTAGATTATTTTTGTTAGTTTGTACGCTATTTTAATGTCTGTGTTCTTAAACAGTTTTGTTAGCTTTGTCATTTTATTATTTATGTATGTGAATGTGGCCAATTTTTTATTGTTGTTATTATTTTTGTTTTGTTCATTTTGATGAATTCTTAATTGTTAAGTTATTATTTTATGTTTGATTTTATTTTATATTTTGTTTAAAGTGTTTATATTATATCCATTTTCACAGCAATTTGGTATACTATATTTCTTTCTTTGTCTGTTTCTTGTTTGTTTAGGGGTATTTTGTACATTCTGTTCCATAGTGAATAGAATGCTGCCATTTATGTTGTGGTGGGTGGTCAGAATGGTTATGTATAATGTTGTTAGTGGAAGTTGGTTTCTGTATATTGCATATTGTAGATGGTTATTGTATCTTGTGATGGTTATGTCTAAATAGTTGATTTTGTTGTGATTTTCTTTTTCTTCTTGAATTGTATTTTTGGATGTATGTTATTGATTTGTTTTAACATGTTATCTGCATTTGTATTTTTGTTACTTGATATGTATAGCCCATCACCTACATATCTTATCCAAATACCATTTGGATCAAAGGATTTTATAATATTTTGTATTTTGGTGTCTATATGTAAGCAGAAATATTCTTACAACATATATGGGGCAATAGAAATAACAAATAAGAGTTTTATATAAAAACATACCGTATAATTATATATATAACAACAATATATACAACATACAATATATATGTATTGCAACAGTACAACCATTAACGGTACTGTGCATTGCCAAAATAAATGAAATAAATAATAAAAATAAATAAATCTGAATTAATAAACATGATTCAGAGTGCATAAGCTGGATCGTAGTTAAAAATAGGGAGCGCAGAATTCATGCATGGACATGCATTTTCGACACACCTGTCGCTAGCGTTGTGTACACGCGTATTTTGTTTGTGTGTGTGAAGCCTGTCTGTTCCTGAAATGTAACCAACCCTTTTCAAGTAGAATAGTTGTATGTTTTATTTTAATTATAAGAAAAATATGTACGATAGTGTAAAACAAAAGACACCAAAGTGTATAGAAATTAAAGGTCAATAAAGTGTTAAAAGACCGTACCGATGTGACGAAAGGTGCAATTACTATACGTAAAAAATGAATAGCTCTTTTGTGATTAACATAAAGAAGTGTAATTTATAGTAAACATATAAAAATTAGTGATCGATTGAGCATCGAGTGATGTGAAACAAACTTCGTAATTCGCGAAGATAGGCGAATATTTTTTAATTGAACCAGTGTGGGAGAAGTGACTCTTCGACAGAATCTGACAGGTTCAATATTGTTCAGACATGAGTTTTTGCACGACCTGACTATAAATACCAGGTCGCGGTAATAAAGTTTCTTCTTCTCGATTCAACCGTTGCCACAGGAGACTATGTCAGTTGACGACGCTAATTCACATCTATAGTAAGAGTCACAGGACAAACTAGATGTCCAACCAGAGCAGCAGAGTACATACGATGAAGTCTATGGACACACCGGCAGCATAAGATGTGAGGCGAGACTACTATTAAACAATACATGCAGTGGAACGCGACCAGAGGACCAGAAGGACACGGAGAACACGACCAGAGGTCCAAAGGAGGACGTACGGATGATTAACCACGTCAAACGAGGTGATAAAAAAACCATTGTAATTATAGACATTTGAAAGACACTAATTAAAGTTGGAATAAAAGACATTCAACCAGTATTAACATAAATAAATTGTACATAAATGTACACGCAGAATAAAAGTTAGAATAATATTTCTTGTATTAAAGTTAGTAAATTGAGAGTAACGTAAATGATAAGAGAAATATTTAATTTTTGAATTAACGTAATTAGTAAATCTTGTTGATAAAGGGATAATGCATATGCAGTAGAAAGTTAAATTAAAATAAAAGAAATTTGAATACAAGTAAACTTATTATTGAAGCAAATTAATCAGCAATTGCAAAAAGATGAGCACACAATGAGTAAGCCGAGAGCAAAATAAATATTTAATTAATTAAAATTAGATAATAAGATTTATGTATAACTTGTGTATGTTATTTGTTAGCAATAAGTTGTGTACAAAAGATTCGTACAAACGATATAATAATGAGTCAATATTTAATATGCGAAATGAAAGATTTTGTTTAATAAACAAATAATGAACCAATTCTAAACTTAAATAACGTATAATCTTCTTATTACGATTACACCCATGAATTCAATAAATTATATAAATGCAAATTGTGTTGTTATAGTATATATATATTTTTGTAAACACACACACACGCACACGCACACACACACACACTCATCCCAATATACACAAAAATTTATTTGATTTTATATAACACCAGTTAAATGTATATCCCAACGGAACATTAATATATTTATGAAACATACAAAATTACTTCAAACTATTTCTTAAAATTTTCATGAAGTTTAACACAGTAACCACAGTAAGACATTTTGTAAATTATTGACAAACATAACTTAATGATTTAATAAATATTTTATACACAGTCAGTCTAAATTATTACATAATACTCAAACAAACTACACGAATAATTAAAGTGATAATAATAATAATATAATAATAACAATATAATAGTTATAATTAAATTTAAATTAAATCAAACCAAATCAACGTTTAATGGTTTCCCATGTATCAGTTATTATTTCCTCAACTTTACGCAGATATATTTTACTGTGGAATGCAATATATGTTACATAGCAGCCATTTTACTTAAGTAGTAAGACATTTCACTTGAATCGGGTTCCAGCGCAGTAAATGTTTAAAATCACGAATGTTTACATAAAGATTGCAGAGCGCAACGAAATACCGTGTGATGCAACGGAATTGCTTGGTATCACTAAATACCGGAAAGGTGACTAAAACAATCTATTCAATATTTGGAATTAACATTTACGTGAAAATGTTTTGTAACTACTTTAACAGAGTTTATATCAAATCTCTTATAAAAGGTTAACCAGTACGTAAGAAGATTTGTTGTCTGCGTTTGTAACTTGAGTCATAAAATTAGAGAATTACTTATTTTTGGTGGTTATTAATTGGTGTGGTTTTACGCATATCTACTGGAAGGGATAAAAGTAAATATGCCAGTGTACAATATTATAACCAAATGTGCAAAAGCTGCAGTTTTGTACAATGTGTAAAGACTTCACATTTATGTTTTCAGCTGTAATTATGGATACATAGGATACAGTTATTTTATAAGTTAAAAAGGAAAGTTGTACTGTAAGTATATTTTAATTGCCTAAATTAAATGTAAGTAATATTTAAATCATATTTTTAACTTAACAGTTTATGCATAATTATATAGACAATATTATTTGTGGTAAAGTAAGTAAAGTAAAAGTTTTTTATTTTAGCTGCAGAACTTTTCAATTTTATTATATAATAATGACAATAGACGAGGTTATATTTAAAATTATCTTCCATTTTATCTGTGCTCAATCAAATCTAGTTAGTATTTCACACTGTTGATATATGTTACATAATCAAATCAAATATGATAAACAAACAACAATACTACATTATGCAAAACCATCATCCACAGCAACGTAAAGTCCCGTAACGGGCGCAATTTGCAAAATGACAAAATTAATTCACAGATTTTGGAAACCATAAATTAGACGTGATACACTTAGGTTCTATCTGATTTATTGCAATACAAAACAACAAACAACCTAGCCAAATTAACATTCCGCATTTGTACTTGTCCTGCTAACTTACAGCTAGCCTATATTTAGATTACCTCACAATATGAGTACTATCGTTGTTTCTAACAGTAATTCAACCAGCAAGGAGTAACGTGCAATTAAATTTATTGTGAAAAGTGAAAGCCTGGAATAGTTAAAGCTAAAAATTATAGTTCTCATAATTAGGTATTGTCATTAAAATTTTCCAATGATTCCGTCTTATTATGAACAGTGTATACTACAAGGCCTCTATTTGTAGCTTACAAAAATACCATATTTTCAAAAAACTTTAAGATGTTAGTCCTTCATAAATCGCTGATGTTTGCTAAATGCTGCTTATAAAGATCTTGGTATATTTCAGTATTTGGTATATTTAACGAGACTAGATTTGCATCTGTACGCGTAGGGTTAAAATAACCGTAGTCAGATAAAAACAGAAGGAACGCTTCAGCATCGTGACAAGTACACTCCCCATTAGTTGTCATTGCATATCGTAAATCTTGTATATCATTCCACCCTATCACTTCTTTAGTTTCATTAGTTTTTCTAACTGTAATATTTGTTAAAAATAAAAGTTGGGAAACTAAAATCTGTACTTCTTTCTTTAATAACATTCCACTGAAGTTGTGTAAGCCGGCCGTGGCTATCCAGTAGTCTTCCAGATGCTCAGTCTGCAGGTAGTTCATAACCGACCAGGTGTTGTAGATATTGTCTCCAGAGCCCTGTACTTTGTAACCGTTGTAATAATTCTTCACATCGTCGTGATTCTCTAGAATGTTAAAGTAATTTAATTTTTCTCTCACCTCGTTCTCTGTCAGTCCGTAGTACTTGACAAGCGGATGGTTTTCCAAAAAACGGAAGTGAACAATACTAGGTGCACCCTTGAAAAATATATTTGACAGCTGCAAGCAATTGTTAATCAAACCTCTTTCAATGTACTTGTTACTCTTCAAAAATCTAGCTACGAACTCTTGGACAAGAAAGATAGTTCTGGGTAATTGATGTGATGGAAAATAATTTGTTTGAGAATCCCGTGGCAAAAACAGCCAAACCAAAGCATCAAAATCGTCAATTAAAACTATTACCTTTTTATTAAAATGATAATACAACGATTCTGATAGGTATACAACACCTTCAATCAGTTGCCGTTGCCGTTGTTCTAGGTATGTGATGGTTTCTTCTGAATACAATTTAACATATTTTGAAATAAAGTATTTCTCTCTAACGTTTAGGCGAGTACTGTTTCTTAGGTACAGGTGTTCTAAATACGAATCAAGTATTATATTACTGAATGCACCTAAAACATCATTAAAACGATTTCCTGTTATTTTCTTAAAGTTAATATAAATTACTGGGTATTTACCGCAATGTAAGTGAAAAGACGTGTTATTCCACTTTAAAATATGTAGATTGTATTTTATAAATAGGCTGCAACTATCAGTCAGATTGGATGTTATCTGCCCGTTTTCTGGCTGCAGGAAAGCCTTCAGCATTTTCAGATTGACTGTTTTACCGAATTGCCTCGGTGCAGTTACACGAGCAATATGCGGTTCCATATTCAAGAAGTCCTTTATAAACAGAGATTTGTCAACAAAGCACTCAGATTGTAAGAGATCTTGTAATTCCGATTCAGCTATAACGCATCTTCTTTTCATTGTCGCCTACAACAAAATAGTCAAACGAATACTTAAACATTTTTTATTACATTTAAGGTAATTATTATTATTTAGAGTTAATGAAATATTATCTAAAATGAATTGCTTTCGTACCATCATTTATTTATTTAAAAATACTTGTTTAAAAATTGTCATTTGGGCCTATAACAACAAAATATAGCCATGTATAGATATCAAACACAACACCATCGCTCTCACAATGTTTTCAGAGGTGTGAAGAAACAAGAGAAAAATTTTGATCAAAATTACTAATTTGCAAGAATGATTTGCCAATGAAACTTTTACAGTATCTCACTAATGAAGATAATTCAAAATGAAGGAAATGTTTAAATTGAATTTCTTTAATAAAACCACGTGTCTATTTAACTCTCAATTAAAAACAGTCAGCTGGCTTATACATAAGTACTTCAAGGAAAGACCAACCGTAACATTATATTTTGAACATGTCTTTCCTTGTAAGCTTATGCAACTTTATAAAGCCTTGAAATATTTTATAAAAGTGTCAAAATTGTCAAAAAGTGTTTGAAAATAATAGGAATGATTTGTTACTCAAGGAATATAACCTTATTTCTACACAAAGGGAATTAAATGAACTCATCCCTGTCTGAATTGGTTATAAATATAAATTAATATCACAAACTTCAATGACAATGTTCTTAGTACCGCTGATAACAATTCTTAAATCATTATTTTTCGTTTGCTTAAGGTTATTAGTAACATCACTTTCAATATTTTTTATTAAAAATTGTAATTCATTCTCAAACTGTGACTCTTATTTTTTCCTTCTATCAAACTATCACTTCTTCTTATTTCCATTTTCCTTTTTTACCACTTTCTTCCGTTAAGCGTGGGATAAGGTACCCTCAACCACTGCATTTACTCCCGTCTATCATGCGTTAGGCGCTTGACTACTATCGTGGCCTTTACTTTATATTCTCCAGTTTGTCACTACAGTTGTCGCATTCAAATCTTGGTCTTCGTGTTCCGTTCCTTCAAACTGACCGATGTGTTTAGTCTCTGCTTCCATTCGGCTATCGCCTTTATATCACCAAACAGTCTTTATTGCGTGTTCTTTTCTCTACTATCTCGACAACTGTACCGATTTCTAAAGGTTATATTCCTATTTCGTTCGCTCCTAGGTCTTACAGTTGACATCCTCAATAATCTAATTTCATTGGTTAGCAGCCTGCACTTGTGTACGTGCAGGCTGAGGTTTACAGTATCGTACAGCAGTGAAGGCAATAAAGCATTCTTATGTACACATTAGTGCACTTCGTCCGTGATTTCATTCTTCCTCTGAATTAACTTACAAATCTGCTGATATTTCTGGATTACAGTGGACAAACTTTAAACTTATTTTCTTTCCATGCTTAATTGCTAAAAACATAAAGCTCATCAATTGTCTTCCGAAAGTTGACAGTTATCATGACTGATAAGCACCACACGCACATGTGTTTAAGTCTCCGGTTGTAAATCATTATTTTATTGTATACTGACAATTGAAAAATTCCTGCCAAAATTCAGTTTACTTACTTGGAACCTTCCAGTTCCTTTTCTCATTTTTTCGTGTTCTCTTTCTAGCTTAAGTACGTTTATGTTTTCAACAATTTAACTTTTTAATGAATGCGTATAAACTATTGGACTCAAGTTATACCAAATTTCTCTGTTTGTATTTATCATCCGAACAAGCGATATACTTATTTTTTATTGTTATTTTACTAGTAGACCTACCTAATGATGTAATCTGATAATATAGATTATATAATTACAGCACTATGCATTGTTGCCAGTGATGATCAGTGACAGAAGTATAAGAAACCCAATTTTTAAAATAAACTCATTCACCTTTTATCTGAGCAGTTAAAAATGTTATTTGGAAACATATTGAATCTGCTCAGTTTTGCTCTGTAATAATTGATACTTATTTATACAAGACATTAACAGAAAAGATAAAGTAATTTAAAAAAATCAAATACGTCTCAATTTTCAAAGAATATGAAGGAAGGCCCACAAAATTGAGAATTAAGCCTTATTAAAACTTTTATAGAAACTGGCTTAGGCCTAGAAGAAAATATTATACCCAGTCTTGAGGAGAATGAATTTCCTTTTCGTCACATAATTCTAGTGGCTGCCACAGCTGTAAAGAGGGGTTAGTGACATACAAGAAGAAACAATGACATAATCGCACGTAGTATAGTTCGGGCCAAGAAAAATAAGTTCTGCCACTGACTTGGAAAATAAATTTTAATGGGACTGACTGCAAAGCAGCACGTGCATAAGATCAGTTGCTGTCAGATATACTCAGACTGACAGAGGAAAAGCAGATTTCCGTACTACTGGATTGGTTTCATAATGTTTACAGAACTGGAATTATAGCAGACGGGTGGTTGCTATAAACATTTGTGACTTTCCCAAGGAAATAAACGCAAAGCAGTGCAGTCGACGGCTGCAGTATATTGAGCCGCACAGTGAATGCATTTCCAAAACTTATGTATACAGAAAACTCGAATCAGGCATAGCAGAAATGCAGATAGGGGTTTAGAACGGCCTTGTTACCGGGAAAGCTTTATTTGTACTGAATGTTATGTCGCAAAGTTCCTCGACCTCAAACAGTTTGTCTCCGTATGTCTCACTGACTATTATAAAGCCTTCGATAAGGCACGGAATGACCTCACAAGAGGCTACCTGTCGAAATAATTAAGATTACAGTAATATCAGAATTATCTAAAATTTATATAATAAACAAGAAGTTGCAGACAAGTGGATTAGAATACATCCGAGTAACTGAAGTAGAGGCAGGTGTAAGAACAGAAAGTGTTTGTTGCTCATCCTCTTTAATAATTAGTCAGTTCACGTAGCTTAATGAGTAAGGCAGTGGCTGATGTAAACTTAGGTAAACGACACACCAGCAAGTAACTTAATGGTGGCCGATGGTGTGATTCTCCTATCAGAAACTCCAGTGAGATCTTAAGGAGATAATGGACTATAATGGGCTAACGAGATGCTAAGTTTTCTCTTTGCTGAACGATGAAAGGAGCAGGTGTCAAGAAAATAGAGACACTTGAGCTATAGGTATATGAAGAATAGGGTGAATATTACTGATGGGGAAAATCTTGAAACCGGAATTGCTAAAAAGTCTAACAAATAAGAAGGGATTTATGATAACAATCTAAAGGCGGAAACATCTTATGCAGGTCATTCGAATACAATGGGCAGAAATATACCAACCGCTCGACGACATCCTGCAACAAAAACTTATGTGACAAACGTGTATTGGAAGAATACGATATACGTGTCGTATAACTGCACCAGCATCCATGTTCAGGGATATGCCGTTTTGATAATAAGTATAGTTTTGACGTTTGCCAATGAAGACCTCATGTGAAGTCAAAGTTTAGTATACTACAGATAAAATATAAGACTTAATTTTCTGGCCTGTGCAAAACCAGTCTTTATAACTTTTAGCTCAGAAACTTACAGTCCACTACGATATCATTAATTAAATGTTAAGTATGACGTATAATGTATACTGTATTTATTCAATGAATAGATTTGTACGGTTAAACGTGAATAGTAATATTATTAACTTAGAATTAATTAAATGTGAATTCATGTACCTTTATAGCTTGTGATGGTGGAGTTAGTTCTGAGATTATAAAGAAATTATGCAGAAAAAATTATGGCATTACAGAACTGTACATGATAGAGAATTATGAGCTTACCTTTGGTCTTTCCTGCGTTGAATTAACAAGGGTCTCATTAATAAGTGTACCATTAACAAGTGTCTGATTAATAAGTGTACCATTAACAAGTGTCTGATTAATAAATGTACCATTAAGAAATGTTGCATTGTGAAGTGTCGCATTAAGTGCACTTTTTGTACTGTACTGAACCGTACTGCATCTAATGTAACTGTTTGATGTTATCAAATAATAATAAAAAAACATAAAAACTATCATCTTCATAGTTTTCAAAATCAGAAGAAAATTTGTAGCTGTTTTACACAGTGATACTTTACAAACAAGCAATGCTGCTAACCTGCGAGATTCAAAATTTTAGTACCGATATACAGTATGTAATAGGCCCTATATGATATTACCGATATATGTAAGTAAGTATATATATGATAGCATGACGTTATATCCCTCATGTTAATAAAGATAAAGGTTATTTCAATATATTTGAATTTCCTACAGGAATAAATTGGAAACTGACAAGACGCATTATTATTAATGACGGTTTATCTAAATTTCTATTTCCATGAAGTGTTATCAGCGTAATAAAAGTCTGTCGAACTATAGTGTACAAATTTATTAGCAGTATTTTATAACCAGTAGGTACTTAAATTTTTTACAATCTTCCAAACAAAATAAATATTTTTTTTTAGCTCTAGTAACATACGTAAAACATACAAACTATTGCTTACATGTGGCAATACTTCCTTGTTCCACTGTTTGTCTCGCTTTCCCTTCATTATAACTTTTAATTTTTATTTACTTCATCATTTGTTACAATACTGATCGTACTACCGACGAAGAAATGCAGTAATTATGTAACACACATGTACAATACAAGTACCAAAACTAAGAATAATAAAAATAAAAAGATACAGAATGTACAGAGATACAGAATGTATTGTACTTGTAAACTTAATTTTCTACGGAGTTGGTACTGTGATAAAACTGCTGGTAATTGGTAATGTGGGCCACATTGATTAAACAAATTTATCAAACATTTGAAAACAATTTTAGGTCTATGGTGCCTGTAAAGTTAAACTTTATATTATTTCACGTATTTGATCTGAATTTTTAGGTAGGTTTATTAAGCGCTCTAAATTGTATAATTCTTGATACGATACATTTACAATATTATATATATATTGCGACAACACAAATTACTAAACTATTGGCGCATAGGATATGGTAGAATGTGTATCTTAAATCAAAAGTCTATATTGGAGGGTTTAAGATTGTTTATTGCACAAGACATATGTAATTGTTTATATGGTAAATTTGATAAGTATAATAATGATAGTGTTTGATATAGAGTCTTTTAAATGTTAAATACTGTTCATACACATGACGTGATACATTACATAAGTGAAGATTCCCACGATGATGTTACTGAAGAGAAAGGGGGGGTTTTGCTGCGTTGTTGAGTCGTCAGGCGTGGCTTATAGATGATAGACGGTTCACCCTGAAACGCTTTCAGCTGGGCTGGTGTCCTGTAACAGCTGGGCTGGTGTCCTGTAATTCCCACGAAGACTCTGACGCTTCGCACACCACAACGGTTCTACAATCTTATTATTCGTTTAATTAATATAGAGTTTACAACTAATAAGTATCTCAGGTAACAGTGAGTTTAATATAACAACGGTATATTGAACTTATACCACTCCGGACTCTTCAAGTGTTCACGCGAATCACAGGTCTACCGCGATCAGCAGACTACCCTATGCGGAAATCTTCCACTAACGCGGAAACTTCTTGATGATACGACTTAGTATTGCGTAACTATTAAATTTTACTGACACTGCAGAAAATCTCACACAGTGATACAGCCTACACTCACTTATTACACGCGTAATACTTTAGTAATAATGCCGTGTGTAAAGAGATAATATTCAACTGTTCTGCTTCTACACACGCGTTACTATCGCCGAATAGTCTTTACAGATTCTTGCAAGCGACAGAATCTTGAACAAGAACTGCGCGACCCGATCGTGATAGATGGTAGAGAAGAACTCTCGTAATTATGCAAACAATGCTGTAATAATAATATTGTGTGTAGTTGTAAAACACGAATAACTCTGAGTCTTCACACGCGTTACTATCGACGAATAGTCTTTACAAATTCTTGCAAGCGACAGAATCTTGAACAAGAATTGCACGTCCCGTTCGCGGTAGCTGGCTGAGAAGAACTCTCGTAATTCTATGCGCAATGCGTTAATAACAATACTGTGTGTAGGTGTAATACACGCACAGTTCTGAGTCTTCACACGAGTTACTGTCGTCGAATAGTCTTTACAACTTCTTGCAAGCGGTAGAATCTTGAACAAGAATTGCACGTCCCGTTCGCGGTAGCTGGCGGGGAAGAACTGCCTGTGTAACAACAGGCTTAAGAGAATTTCCAACCACCTTCCAGCATTTTATTGGTGGAAGGAAGTCACATGGTTACATACACCATGACATGCACTTTTCATGCTGTAAAGTGCATTTACTTTGTAAGAGCATGCATAGCGGTAATCAGAATACCCTTATCTCATGCATAACTGCATACTTTAATAATATCATATATGAATGAAAATAATAGCCAGAAATATACAGGGATTGTAACGAATACATTTGTCTAAGTTCAGTTCAATGTCATAACACAACCATAATTTATTCACGCACAGCCAGGGAAATGTTTACCACTCGCGCACGCGCGCACATTTCCACAAACACAGTACATGAATAAACAATAAATAAATAATACACAGTTTTACTAAACTTAAATCCTTATCCTTTCTAAAATACAACTGATAACATAACTAAATCTAACAATCTACCAATTTAAACATGAATGTTCATAGTCTGTGTATTATATGAGCTTGCCCCGCTTATCAGGATCCTGTGATTCATTGCAGGATTAACCCCTTCCAGCATAAAAAAAAAATTTTCTTTTTTTTAGTTAACTAACAAAAAATAAAAAATGTTTTTTTCTTTTCTCTTGATATAACCAAAACAATTTCCTAATCCTGAAACAATAACACTAATACCCTGAAACCAAACATCAAATAAACATCCTCATAGCAATACTAACATTTCATTCCTGTCAACTTGACAGAAGCAACAAACCAAAGACACGTGGTAACCTTAAAACCAAAACAAATACACATGTTCTTGACAAGCAGATAACAAAATTACGCAGGGTCTCAAAGTACAACAGACTGCATTCCTTATCTTAACTAGCTTATCGCTCATTCACAGAGTCATCTTACATATAACATTTAAACCTGAACTGACATATTTAGATAGCTACACATTCTTACCCCTATATCCTGACATTTATTTCTGAGTTTTTTGTATAAAATTTTCTCATTTTTGAAACGCACACGTTTACTTGGAAATATAGATTTGAATTTGTCTAATATACGCCGTATCTGCTTTATCTCACAACCCATTAACTGAACCTTGCGGGTCAGTGAGTTATTCCTTATCTTATCTTTCGAGCGTCCCAGTCTGATAACGTGCGGTACACTATCAACTTTACCTTGCAATGTTTCATTCAGAAATACAATTGTAGCGTGCAGTTTATTCAATTTATCGACTTCCAAAATAATATTATGTCCGAGTTTTCTAACTCCAAGTACAGTCACCTCTATTTCCGTTCCCTGTACGTATCTTGTTATAAGTGCCTGTTTTTCAACTATCTGCGACTCACACGTTGCTGATTTTATCCCTGTGTGATTTACCGGCAGAATCGGCATTTGTATAAAGTGGTTATTACACCTCTTTAGTAACTGCTCGTCCAACAGCGATATTTCTGTGCCGCTGTCGAACAATATCTCGTCAACATAACCACTGATTTTTGCTTCGACAACAAAGTCGGTGCCATTTTCAATACTAATAATCTTCTCACCTTCATTATTATTATTATTGCAAATTAAACTATCTCTAATTTCTGCAGGATATAGGCCAGACATAACAGTTTTATTTTTACAACTTACTTTTCTCACATTCGATCGATTGAACTGCTTTTTATCTGAATCACTTTCAGTAACCGTTGCTAATAAGTTAGTATTAAATTGCTGAGTTGTATTTTTATGTTTTTGTGATTGTGGCTGATTTTGTGGTGGTTGAACTTGAAACTGATTACGCGGTGGTTCATTATTATTTACCATAATTGTTGTCACCCTATTGTCATCAGTATCATTCACCTCACCGTCTTCCATCAACACCTCAGTACCTGATATAGATCCATCTAGTACCTCATCATTACGACATGTGTCATAAATACCTGCACCGTTAGTCTCCATACTAGTTTCAGGCTCTACTACTGGTTCGGGAATTTTATGTGTTATGCATACACTGTCCGAATCCATAATAGCTTTAGATTCTACCATCTGTTCACAGCTCTCGCATGCTATATCTGTTACATTATAAACTATCACCTCATCACCGCACTTACCTGAAGTATGTTCTGGACTAATAGTATTGTTACTAATAATTTCACTTCCGTTATCTTCACTACAATTTAATGCATAATCTAGATACTCGACTATATCGAAATATGAAATACTAGGCCCTAAGTGGGTTGTTTCAGTATAATCACTTTCAATTTCAACTACTACGCTACTGTTCTCCGTTAATCCTTCAGATGTAACATCTTGGTTAACTTCCATATTACTTTCGTTGAGAGTATGTTCAACCAGAACATTTGGTACTTCAAAATTATCACAAGGTACAATATTCTCAACAGTTAAATCTTCTTCAATATCAGCTGACATTTCCCCATAAGTGGTGAATAATGGTTTCGCCATTTCTTCCCACAATTTCTGCCTAATGGCTCTCCCCTCCTCTTCCTCGGCTTTCATCTTCTCACGCCAGGCTTTAGTTTCCTCAGACATGGTTTTTAAACTAGCTGATATGGCCGCTAAAGATTCTCTAAACCTTTTTGACTTCTCCATAGTGATAACAAATTAATTTAAAATTTAATAAATTTAAATTTACTGATTTATACGCTAAAATTATTATTATTACTACAAGATTACTAACGTAGTGTAACCAGGTTATACGCACACAGAAAGCAGTTCAAAATATCAAAATGTAAATAAACCTTATCTACTACACAAACAACTAATAATCTACCTCCAATATACTGATAAAATTTGTTCATATATGACACACAAGAGAATATGCACAATTGATAAATTATATCCTCAGATTTTCATATAAACTATACACATACAATTATTACATTAATTATAATTATACGTCTGATGTTACCAACAAATTTATACTCATATACAAATATAGAATAGCGTAAAATTACCGCTATTTTACGTGCCCCACGTTGCTAAGCGCCAAATATCACTATGCGACAACACAAATTACTAAACTATTGGCGCATAGGATATGGTAGTATGTGTATCTTAAATCAAAAGTCTATATTGGAGGGTTTAAGATTGTTTATTGCACAAGACATATGTAATTGTTTATATGGTAAATTTGATAAGTATAATAATGATAGTGTTTGATATAGAGTCTTTTAAATGTTAAATACTGTTCATACACATGACGTGATACATTACATAAGTGAAGATTCCCACGATGATGTTGCTGAAGAGAAAGGGGGGGTTTTGCTGCGTTGTTGAGTCGTCAGGCGTGGCTTATAGATGATAGACGGTTCACTCTGAAACGCTTTCAGCTGGGCTTGTGTCCTGTAACAGCTGGGCTGGTGTCCTGTAACAGCTGGGCTGGTGTCCTGTAATTCCCACGATGACTCTGACGCTTCGCACACCACAACGGTTCTACAATCTTATTATTCGTTTCATTAATATAGAGTTTATAACTATCAAGTATCTCAGGTAACAGTGAGTTTAATATAACAACGGTATATTGAACTTATACCACTCCGGACTCTTCAAGTGTTCACGCGAATCACAGGTCTACCGCGATCAGCAGACCACTCTATGCGGAAATCTTCCACTAACGCGGAAACTTCTTGATGATACGACTTAGTATTGCGTAACTATTAAATTTTACTGACACTGCAGAAAATCTCACACAGTGATACAGCCTACACTCACTTATTACACACGTAATACTTTAGTAATAATGCCGTGTGTAAAGAGATAATATTCAACTGTTCTGCTTCTACACACGCGTTACTATCGCCGAATAGTCTTTACAGATTCTTGCAAGCGACAGAATCTTGAACAAGAACTGCGCGACCCGATCGTGATAGATGGTAAAGAAGAACTCTCGTAATTATGCAAACAATGCTGTAATAATAATATTGTGTGTAGTTGTAAAACACGAATAACTCTGAGTCTTCACACGCGTTACTCTCGACGAATAGTCTTTAAAAATTCTTGCAGGCGACAGAATCTTGAACAAGAATTGCACGTCCCGTTCGCGGTAGCTGGCTGAGAAGAACTCTCGTAATTCTATGCGCAATGCGTTAATAACAATACTGTGTGTAGGTGTAATACACGCACAGTTCTGAGTCTTCACACGCGTTACTATCGTCGAATAGTCTTTACAACTTCTTGCAAGCGGTAGAATCTTGAACAAGAATTGCACGTCCCGTTCGCGGTAGCTGGCGGGGAAGAACTGCCTGTGTAACAATAGGCTTAAGAAAATTTCCGACCACCTTCCAGCATTTTATTGGTGGAAGGAAGTCACATGGTTACATACACCATGACATGCACTTTTCATGCTGTAAAGTGCATTTACTTTGTAAGAGCATGCATAGCGGTAATCAGAATACCCTTATCTCATGCATAACTGCATACTTTAATAATATCATATATGAATGAAAATTATAGCCAGAAATATACAGGGATTGTAGCGAATACATTTGTCTAAGTTCAGTTAAATGTCATAACACAACGATAATTTATTCACGCACAGCCAGGGAAACGTTTACCTTTCGCGCACGCGCGCACATTTCCACAAACACAGTACATGAATAAACAATAAATAAATAATACACAGTTTTACTAAACTTAAATCCTTATCCTTTCTAAAATAACATAACTAAATCTAACAATCTACCAATTTAAACATGAATGTTCATAGTCTGTGTATTATATGAGCTTGCCCCGCTTATCAGGATCCTGTGATTCGTTGCAATATATATATATAAATATATATATATATATATATATATATTGAAGCATGACAGATAATCCACATAAATAAATTACTCAATGATCATTAATAAAGCTCAAATGAATGGAATATCCAGATGAGAATCAATTAAAAGGCACTATTAATTAATATAATCACAAGAAAAGTAAACATAAGGAAAAAATCTGCAAATAATATAAATACTACAAATTTAAAAACCTAGAAAACTAAAATATGTATAACAAAATTACCCAGGTAAGATAGAAGCAGGCAATTAAGATACCCCGACAAAGAAACCAGACCAGAAGAAACAAAAGCATACACAGCGAAATGGTACTGAAGAAAGAAGAAAGAAGAAAGAAGAAATATAGGAGGAACAAAAATACTGTAGAATGAAGAAAGAAGAAAGTAGAAATATAGAATGAACAAAAATACTTAAGAACGAAGAAAGAAGAATTATAGAATGACCAAAAATACTGAAGAATAAGAAACCTGAAAAGATCCACTAGAAAAAAGGAAGTGAGACGACCCATACCAAATAGAAACCCTATAGGGAGAGAACCCAAAAACCCCAAAAATAAATGAATGTCCAAAGAGAAAGTATAACACCCCAAAAAACCATATCACAATGTAAAACTGACAAAAACCAAAAGTGTTTATAGTATTAAGTAACAGTGCACCCAAAAAGTTATTGTGTAGTTTATACGAACAAATCTTCACAGTCCCCCCATGGTTAAATATTTCATGTTGTAAAGCTAGAAAAGGACTAGTAATAATATAAATAAATAACCATGGACAAGTGTAAGTTATTGAATTATAGCCAATAAACTTTGAAAAGATACGAGTTGCCGTACAAATGAATAACTTTAAGTGTTTTTTGAACAGTATCATATTTGATATGAAGTAATAATATTGCTAATGAAATGCTACTGAATTTATAAGAACATTCCATAGAATGAAATAATAAACAGATAGCTAGTGTTATACTTAGAGATGGGGAATAAATCCTTAAAATTGGGAAATACAGAGCAGACTGTCAATAAATAGTTTTAAGAAGGTGTTAACCAATATATGGAACCAATATGTTATGTTCCTGTTCCATATATTAACTAGATAAATAAGATTTATTAGTAAGTAATATTATTGTTATAAGATGTTATTTTGTTGTTAATTTGAATTAGGAATGCCCTATCTAAATGAAGATATCATTCCCATGTTATAAAATGTTTTTAATTATGTTACTAGGTGTAATCAGTACACATAAAAGGTATTATTCAAGGTACCAGTTTTGATAGAGATATGTGTTATATTTTAATTGTACAATCAATAATCACTGTTATACTAGTCAAGGAACTAATTGTTAATAAAGTATATAAGGATAAAATTCAGAGAAGGGTATAAACTAAATACATTAGTAAAAATTTTGCAAATAGCAACACATCAAATCTAGGCCATATAATGAATTTAAACTGCAGAAATAATTAACAAATCTAGTCCTATAAACCAGTTAAACTGACAATATTTATGCAAGATAAACTCAGCATACAGTAATACCATGTAAATAAGACTTTATAAAGATATGGTCAGCAGATAAGTAAAATTACTTATTTATTTAATAACATTATACATAAAAATGGAATGTACTAACTGACATTATCAGAGGAGGAGTCATAGACAAATGAATTGTATTTAAAAACAATCATTAATAGACTAAATTGGAAGAAATTAAGTAAGAATAGACAATTATATAAATTTCAGATTTAATAGAATAATAATTATATCAGGGAAAATGGCTATTATTTGCTTAGACAACAGGAAATATAAAATTAAGCCTACCTTCCAGAAATGTAAGAAATATAATTTTTTAATGAAAACTTTGTAACACTATATTAATTATTATCAAAATAAGCAGAATAGAATAAAGAAACCGAATATGTATTTTGTATTTCGTACAGTTAATTAATAACGAAATTATTTTCTGAGTGTAATGTATCAAAATAAAATGTATCGGAAGCTAAGGTAATTTGAAACAATGTATAAGATATATTAAATTGGCTAAGATTTTCAGGAGACGAAGGAAATGAGAACAGTTCATTATTATACGTTGACGAGTGTACTTAACGTAATTATTTGCTCGAAGTAACCTTAATGGCGACTAACATTATAAACCGAGTTCGGTGAAAATTTTCATAAAATCTTATTTTGAGTTGTTTTTTAATTGTGAACCGGTGAAGTTAAAATATGAACAGTGTAACACCATTAAACTGAACCACATACGACTAATTAAACGAAATAACACCAATATCACACAATTTACTGACGAACAATCAAGGTTAAACATGAGACACATAGACCAAGTGAGATGAACACAATAACATTTTACACCAAGTGAACTATTCCACCATACACCAGTGACACTCAAATACATCCAGAACAATCATATACAATTGCGGAGACCATTTACACGGAGAAAAGACATCTTTATTTAACCAAAACTTTCATCCAGGTTATACGTTACACTACGCATGCGCCAGTAGGCCATTTTGGGAATCGTCTTCACCTTACGCCAGCTGTAGAGAACGATTTTCTGCTGCTTTTGGTTTGAATAAATATCATATGTAAACTTTTATTATTCTAATTATAACATTGTATTGTTTAATATTAGGGCATTTTTTAATTGTAAGTGTTATACTTTCCTGCCCATAACCTTCTCTGGCTATATCTTAAATAACCGTTTAAAGAACCATATTTTGTATACGACTAATGTAACTTTTTATAACGACCGGCCCTGAGTGAGTCGATACTACTTTGTAACATCGATTCTTATCGAACAAATTAACTATTTTATTAATAAACGTGCTGTTTTTGTAATTTGGATTTGGTTTTTTCTTTAAAAAAGCTTAACAAATAAATTATTCAAGCATACCAACTAACCGAAAGGCGGTATATACGAAACAACGAACGCTTCAAGAAGAAGAAGAAGAGAGCCGTCTTTCGACTAGATTTGGAGTTAACCAGATTGTCCTTTAACAAATTTACTGAAAGTGACAATATTACAAAAATAAACATAATACCACTTCATTTATAATTACAAACAATAAACACGATTAGTTCCTAAATATTAGGATTAAAATTTACATAAAAAAGATTTTTTCAGAAATTTATTTTTGTGAAATAAAAATAATTTTTTTATTTCAAATTGTTACAACAGCATTCAAACAGATTATTTTGTTTTATTACAAAATTGGCTAGCCCAACAGGGAGGGCATAACGAAGACCAGGAACGTTACCAAATTGGCGTTTCCAAAGTGGAACACTACTACCCACACATTCTTTACATTGAAATTTTGAGATTTTGTTACAAAATTGACGACTCCAACGTGAGGCTTTAAAGAACACACACATCTTACATTGAAATTTTGTGTGTTGTTACAAAATGGGCGCCCAACGTGGTGCTGTAATTAGGGATTGTAAGGCTGTAATAACTCGCCCAATTTCTAATTCAGCTTGGCAGCGGTTATCCAGCCAGAGAACCAGGAAAGATGCAACGTCGTGCCACATCAAAGAAGAGAGCGGCGGAGGCCGAAAAAGAACTTAATATGGATGATAAGGAGGCAACCCCAGTGGAGGACGTAGAAACGTTATTAACCTCGGTGGAACATAAACAACCAACACCACCAAAGGAACAACCGGAATTGCCAACACAAACAGAAGAGGACAATCTCCAGATGAAGGAACTAGAGAAAGCCAAGACAACAGAAGATACAAGGATGGACAAAATGATAGAAATGCTCCTCCGGGAATTCAAATCAACCAGTGATAAGTTGAGTAAAGACATAGAAGATTTGAAGGAAAACAACCGGTCAACCACGGAAGAAAGTAACAAGAAGATGGAGGAAAATTTGAATAAGAAAATGGATTCCACCAAGGAAGAAAATAACAAGAAAATGGAAGAAAGTAACAAGAAGATGAAGGAAAATTTAAGCAAGAAAATGGATGACAACAACCGGTCAACCAAGGAAGAATTAAGCAAGAAAATTGATTCCACCAAAGAACACTTGCATAAGAAAATGGATGACAACAACCATTCAACCAAGGAAGAATTGAATGAAATAAATAAGAACATAGAATCCACGAAGGAAGAATTAAGAAAGGACTTTGAAGAAAACAGTAAGAAGATGGAAGAAGAAATGGGGAAAAAGTTAGAAGAATTGAAGGAGGACAACCAATCCACAAAGGAAGAATTGGGCCGTAAGATCGAAAGGACCAATAGAAGAATTGAGGAAACCAGTAAAAAGTTGGAAAAGAAAATGGAAGAAAATGAGAAGAATTTGGAAGAAAAGATGGAAGAAACCAGTAAGAAAATCGAAAGTGACCATCAACAGTTAAGGGAAGAGTTAAGAGAAGATAACCAACTGTTACGGGAAGAATTACGGGAAGTGAACCAGGAGAATCTAGACAAGTTAGACGAACGAATGGAACTATTAAGAAAGGAAATGAACAAAGAACTCAAGGAAAATAAGAAATCTATGACTAAAAGGCTGGAAGACGAAACCATAACTATAAATCAACAGATAAGAGAAGTTGATGAAAGATGTCGGCTGACTGAAGTGGAGGTACAAGAGTTCAAGGAAGTGGTAAACACCAAGGTCACCAGTCTTGAAGAATCTAGTTGGAAGAAGGCAGAAGAAAACCGAAAGGAAAGCCAGGAAGAACTCAGTAAAGTACGAACTCAAATTACAGAAAGATGTGACGGAATGGAGGAAGCGATGACTAACATCACTGGTCAAGTGCGGCAGAGCCAGGAGGAAATGGAAGCAATTCGGAACCGACCAACCAGCTTCACGAATATCCCCATCAATGAAAACAGGGAATGGCTTACTTCCGCCAATATAAAAGGAAGCCGATGGAGTTCTTGGCCCGTATTGAGGAATATATGGCCAAACATAGAAATAATCGATGGTCCAATAGTCGAGAACTATTGGACGAATCATTCCGGGATATGACGGACAATTGGTGGATGGCGAACAGGAGCGAGATAAACGATTACCAGCAGTTTAAAAGTTTGTTCAAGTCCAAGTATTGGTCAGAGACCACCCAGAATTTAATAAGGGACAACATCTGCCATGGCCGATACAAAACCCAGTTTGGCAATACCATGACTGCATAATTCCTTGGGAAGGTGTGCCTGGCCAAGGACTTGGAACCAGCCATACCAGAGGAATGCCTGGTGAATAAGCTTTCCTACCATTATGACGAAGAGGTCATAAGAGCTCGAAGAGGTAGCCAGATAAAGACCATACAGGCGATGACGGAGCTATTAGAAAATTATGAGAACGAAGAATATTACAGGCAGAGTAGAAGAAGAAATGAGCGGCCAGAAGTTCGAAATAATCCGTCATCGAACAATAATAATCAACAGATCAACAGTGGGTACCAAGGAAACAGGTATAATCCAAATTACCATAATCAGCACCCCACCAACGGTAATAATAACAACAATAACCACGGTAATACAAACCCGAACATTCACAGAAATAATAACGGATTCTCCGGTCATCGAAATAATTATTACCCGAATAATAATGTAAATAGCCAGAGAAACCCCAACCATACCAATAACACCGAGCGGTTTTACAATAACAATAGGGGTTACCCTAATAATAACAATAACAACAACAACAGGTTCTCCCGACCCCGGGTAAATTTTATACGTGCAGAAGGAAACAGCCAACGCAGGTATAACCATCAACGGCGGAGCAGCGTCCACGAGTACGAAGATCGACGCAGAAGCCGAGAACGGGACAACTCCAGTTATAATCCGCCAAGGCGAAGTACCAGCCTAGATGACCCGGAGCGGCATACAAATAGGGAACAAACATACGAACAGCGAACTGAAAGGCTGGAACCCCCTCAGGGTTTCCCCACTGACGCCTCTGTTGGTCCAATTAATAACCAGGATGAGGAGAATTTAAACGGGAGGAGGCAGTAATAAACAATAAGGACCTTTTGCTGCTTCTGTCGCCTGGGTATAGAAAAGAATTGCCAAGAGCAAATCATCACAATAAAATTACTATCATTCGGTGTAGCTATTTGAAAAACATTCGAAATGAACTACTGGAGGAGGATGACACTCGCCTCCCTATTATAAACAATGAAATAATTTATATTAATGCAGAAATCGAAGGAACATTCGCACAGCTAATGATCGATACAGGTGCGAATGTATCTATAATTAACACAACAGAATTGGAGAGAATCCAAGAAAAATGTGGTAAGTTATTGCCGACCTTACCTATAAATAACATAGTATTAATCGGTGCCACTGGTCGCCAAAACAAGACAATAAGAAAACAAGTGTCATTGAATGTGATTAGTAAGGGTATAGCTATAAACATGATCTTCCTAATTGCGGCCGGATTACCCTTCAACATATTAGTGGGATGTGATGTGCTGAGAAGAAACTCGGCTATCATCGATTTACGATCGGAGAAGGTATCACTGTTTACCGGAGATCTGACCTGGACGGCCGATTTAGTCGGTAGCGAGATAACACTTCCCAGCAGTATCCACCAGCAAATACGTAGCATTAATTAGACGAATACTAACACCATTTCTAACACCATAGTATACGACAACACGGACGAAGATTTATGGTCCCAAAAAATACAGGAGATAAGGCATTTCCGGAGCGGAATTAATAGAGAGAAATTGCCCATTACTCAAGCAAATCAGTTGATAAGGATTTATGAGAAGTACCGCTCAGTATTTTCAGATGAGCCAGGCAAGGTAAGAAATTATCAATGTACCCTTCAGTTCCGAGATACAGTGGAGTTTAATAGAAAATCCTACCCTATTGCGATTTCACGAAAGGAGGCTGTGAGAGCAGAAATCAACCGAATGATTAATAGCGATATTATAGAAAATAGCCAATCCCCATACACCAGCCCTATTGTCGCTATTCCCAAGAAAAACGGCCAAGTCCGGCTTTGCTTGGATGCACGGGAAACAAAAAAAAAAATCATTAATGATAGAATATCGCCCGGTGAGATTGAGGAAATCCTGAAACGCTTCCATGGTACCCAATACTTCAGTACCTGGGATACGGTGTGCGGGTACTGGCAGGTAGAGTTACACCCACGGAGTCGCCAATATCTGGCTTTCATATTCGAGGGACGCAATTACCAATTCAAAAGATTGCCCTTCGGATTGGTAAACTCAGTTGCCATCTTTGTGACCTGCATGGACCAGATATTGGGACAAGAAGCACTTCAGTTTACCACAGTGTATGTCGATGACCTACTAATAACATCCGAAACGTGGGAGGAACACTGCTACCGTGTGGAACATGTGCTTGAGAAATTATCTGTCAGTAACGTCACGCTGAAGCTAGAAAAATCCAAGTTTATTGCCAGAGAAGTGCAATTTTTAGGATTTAACTTGGACGATCAAGGAATCTCACCGTCGGCAGAAAAGGCGGAGGCAATCCAGAAATTCCCGGCACCCAAAAACAGGAAGTAATTACAGTCGTTCCTGGGACTCTGTAATTACTATAGAAAGTTCCAGGAACAATATTCGGAATTAACCGCGAGGTTTCAACCTCAATTATCATCCAAAAACAAATGGGTATGGTGTAAAGAGCAAGATGGGATTTTTCAACAAATTAAAGACAAATTTCTGGCAACTATAATACTTTGCCACCCAAACTTTAAATTACCATTTTTCATGAATTGCGATGCCAGCAACATCAGTCTGGGAACGACACTGTATCAAGAAGACGAGAAGGGTCAACATCAAGTAATTAGCTTCGCGAGCAGGTCTTTGAACCAGTGCGAAAAGAATTACACGGTGACTGAAAAAGAATTACTGAGCGTGGCAGTTGCTTGCGGTAAGTTCCGCACGTACATTTTGGGATACCCTGTTACAGTCCGAACAGACCATAAATCTATTTCGTTCTTGAAAGGCTGCAAACTGAACCATGGCAGGCTAACGAGGTGGAAACTTGCCCTTCAAGAATACCATCTAAAATGGGAATACATCCCAGGTAAAAAAATGTAGTAGCGGATGTGTTATCCCGGGTCAATGTGGAAGAACAAACTTTCGAAGGGGAGAAGGAAAGCGTGCTAAAAATATACCATCTTCTTAGCACCAGAGCCGATTTAACAACAATATTGACCAATATGAGCACCCACCAACAAGCGGACCCGAAATTGAGAAACCTCAAACTTCGACTAGAAGAGGGAGACGAAACCGTTGCTCAATATTACCAAATAAATAAACAAATATTGTTCGTTAAAACATCCCTGAAGGAAGAGATCTGGATGGTGGTTGTTCCCACACAGATCGAAAGGGAATTGATAGTGAACTACCACATACGTTACGGGCATATGGGCGCCCTCAAGGTAATAAAAGCTCTGGAGGAGAGCTGCCATATAAAAAACATAAATAGGAAAGTCCGAATGTATATAAAAGGTTGTAAAATCTGCCAGCTGGTAAAAACAAATAATGAGAAGAAGGAAGGTGTTATGATCCCAATCACTTCCCAAGCAAGATTGGAGAAGGTATTCCTAGACATTTGCGGACCATTTCCCCGTAGTGGAGGTCGACACCAATATCGGTACCTAACCATCATAATGGACCACTTCACAAAGTATGTTAAGCTATACCCTACTAATCGAGCAACTACCCGGAAAATTCTGGGGATACTAACGGAACAGTATATCCCACACCTGGGGAACCATCTTCGATCATTACTGATCATGGAACCCAGTTTAAGGGTGGAAAATGCGAGATACATTATTGTCAATGAGCATTCATACATACAAGACCTCGGTCTACCATCCGAGCAGTAATCCGGCAGAGCGGGTGTTACGAGAAGTGGGGAGGATCCTAAGAACTTATTGTCACCATCAACAAAAAAGGTGGCAAGACTATCTAGAAGCCACGGAGGAATTCCTCAACTTGGCATACCATCCAGCTATAGGGATAACCCCATACTCCGCTATGTACGAAAACCCACCTCCACGAGAGATCGCAGATATCCTCGAGTTCCCGATAAACCATGTGTACAAATTTGACAAAGCTAAATTCTACAACAAAGTGGCAGAAGACCAGGTAAAACGGCAAAATAAGTATCAAAAGGCTAGTGGTAAATTAATAATTTATGGAAAGGGAGAAAAAATTTTGTTAAAAAATCGTGAACTACCCAGCACACTGGAAGGAATAACGAAGAAGTTATTGCCGTTATACACCGGACCATATGTCATATCCAATGTGAAAAATAATAATACTTATGAAATAAAGGAAATAGATTCAGAAAGGATAAAGGGTGTATATAACCAGGCTTCCATGAAAAAATATTATGAGTAATTGAATGTATAGAAGATTGAATTTTGTGTGCATAAATATAAAAATTCTAAATTCAAAAAGAAAGTAAGGACAACTTACTACCTAATATTTGAACCAACTCTTAGAAAGGAACAAAAAGAAAAAGAATTTGGAATAAATGAATGAATTCAAAAAGAAAGTAAGAACAACTTACTACCTATTATTTGTGAAACGATTTCTAGAATAATAAGAATTTGGAATAAAATTTAAAAAAATTCTAAAACCAAGTAAGCACAACTTACTACCTTATATTTGAAACTACTTTTGGATTTATGAATGAAAGAATAAGAATTTGGAATAAAATTTAAAAAATTCTAAAACCAAGTAAGCACAACTTACTACCGAATATTTAGGAAACGATTTATGAATGAAATAAAAAGAAAGGAATTTATTATAATGAATAAATTCAAAAAACAAAGTAAGCACAACTTACTAACAAACATTTGAAACGATTTATGAATGAAAGAAAAATAATTTGTAATATTTTAAAAAAATTCAGAAACAAAATAAGCACTACTTACTACCCAAATATTTATGAAACTATTTGTGAAAAAACTAAAAGAAAAAGAATTTATTAAAAAACAAAAATCAGTTTAAAAACCATGTAAGTACAACTTACTACCAAACATCAATGAAACTCAAATCATGGAATATAAAGGAAAGGAAAAAGAATTTTGAAGAATAACCACAACATTCAAAAGGAAGAGTAAGTTCACGTTACAAACAATTATATATGGGACCAATTCTGAAAAACTTTTGAGAATAAAGAAATGGCAGTAAAAACCACTGATACAATTAAAATGAATAAACTTATTGTGAAGTAAAATTAATGAGACTTTTAAACAAAATAAGCAGAGATAATAACCACATGGAATTAATAATTAAAGAGTGCATTTGGATAAAAAGCAAGAGCAGAATAAAATTTTGAAAAAGAAAGAAAAAACTATATATAAATAAATACATAAGAAAAATATGATCATATAATAAATGTCAATTATAAGAAGGACAATTAAAAGAGTAATTGCAAGAACATAATACTAGTGGAACGATTCATAAGAATTAAGAAAAAAACAAAAATATAATACAAAATATATGCTACCAATGACCAGAAGGAGATTGTAATAACAGTCAAAATATGACAGAGAATTAAAAATAAATAAAACTTTACATTGAATAACAAGTGATAATTATATTAAACCAGCTTCCAACCATAAGAAGGAATAAAATGCCAACAGAGCTAACCATTGAGAAAAGTAACTGGGATAGAAATTAACTAAGATAGAAATATTAACAGATCTGAGCAAATACGAAGTGAAGTATCCAAAGATATTTACATTTTTTTTTATAGTCATAAGGTGGGCTATTCTTATGTAATTTTTATTAATAACTGTCTGTAGATAAGTCCAGCAGTATTATTATGTATTGATCAGAGATGATTTGCCTCTGTAATCAATAAATGACGTAGTATGGCCAGCAGAGATTGTAGCCTACACAGCCCCTCCTGACTGCCCCAGCTAACGTGTTAGGGAATTTTAGGGAATAAATATCCCAAGGATAAAGAGCCAAGTTAAGAAGAAAATTGAAAAATAAAAAATAACGAACATCAGATGACTATTACTATCAAGAAGAATCCAGTTATTAATGAAATATAGATAAGCTCAAAAATAAAGAAGAAAAATTTTAGAAATGTGAAGGAAGTAAAGAAATATAATTTATAATGAAATATCATAAGCAATTACTTCAGACAAACTAAGAATGATCTGAACTAATCACTTCTGGAAGAGAGCAATCTGTAGCATGACAGATAATCCACATAAATAAATTACTCAATGATCATTAATAAAGCTAAAATATATGGAATATCCAGATGAGAATCAATTAAAAGGCACTATTAATTAATATAATCACAAGAAAAGTAAACATAAGGAAAAAATCTGCAAATAATATAAATACTACAAATTTAAAAACCTAGAAAACTAAAATATGAATAACAAAATTACCCAGGTAAGGTAGAAGCAGGCAATTAAGATACCCCGACAAAGAAACCAGACCAGAAGAAACAAAAGCATACACAGCGAAATGGTACTGAAGAAAGAAGAAAGAAGAAAGAAGAAAGAAGAAATATAGAAGGAACAAAAATACTGTAGAATGAAGAAAGAAGAAAGAAGAAATATAGAATGAACAAAAATACTGAAGAACGAAGAAAGAAGAATTATAGAATGACCAAAAATACTGAAGAATAAGAAACCTGAGAAGATCCACTAGAAAAAAGGAAGTGAGACGACCCATACCAAATAGAAACCCCATAGGGAGAGAACCCAAAAACCCCAAAAATAAATGAATGTCCAAAGAGAAAGTATAACACCCCAAAAAACCATATCACAATGTAAAACTGACAAAAACCAAAAGTGTTTATAGTATTAAGTAACAGTGCACCCAAAAAAGTTATTGTGTAGTTTATATGAACAAATCTTCACAGTCCCCCCATGGTTAAATATTCCATGTTGTAAAGCTAGAAAGGGACTAGTAATAATATTAATAAATAACCATGGACAAGTGTAAGTTATTGAATTATAGCCAATAAACTTTGAAAAGGTACATGAGTTTCCGTACAAATGAATAACTTTAAGTGTTTTTTGAACAGTATCATATTTGATATGAAGTAATAATATTGCTAATGAAATTCTACTGAATTTATAAGAACATTCCATAGAATGAAATAATAAACAGATAGCTAGTGTTATACTTAGAGATGGGGAATAAATCCTTAAAAATGGGAAATACAGAGCAGACTGTCAATAAATACCCTACTCCCACTTATTGGATGCGAAAGCATAATACAAAAACTAGGAAATGTCAATAAATAGTTTTAAGAAGGTGTTATCCAATATATGGAACCAATATGTTATGTTCTTGTTCCATATATTGACTAGATAAATAAGACTTATTAGTAAGTAATATTATTGTTATAAGATGTTATTTTGTTGTTAATTTGAATTAGGAATGCCCTATCTAAATGAAGATATCATTCCCATGTTATAAAATGTTTTTAATTATGTTACTAGGTGTAATCAGTACACATAAAAGGTATTATTCAAGGTACCAGTTTTGATAGAGATATGTGTTATATTTTAATTGTACAATCAATAATCACTGTTATACTAGTAAAGGAACTAATTGTTAATAAAGTATATAAGGATAAAAAGTCAGAGAAGGGTATAAACTAACTACATTAGTAAAAATTTTGCAAATAGCAACACATCAAATCTAGGCCATATAATGAATTTAAACTGCAGAAATAATTAACAAATCTAGTCCTATAAACCAGTTAAACTGACAATATTTATGCAAGATAAACTCAACATACAGTAATACCATGTAAATAAGACTTTATAAAGATATGGTCAGCAGATAAGTAAAATTACTTATTTATTTAATAAAATTATACATAAAAATGGAATGTACTAACTGACATTATCAGAGGAGGAGTCATAGACAAATGAATTGTATTTAAAAAGAATCATTAATAGACTAAATTGGAAGAAATTAAGTAAGAATAGACAATTATATAAATTTCAGATTTAATAGAATAATAATTATATCAGGGAAAATGGCTATTATTTGCTTAGACAACAGGAAATATAAAATTAGGCCTACCTTCCAGAAATGTAAGAAATATAATTTTTTAATGAAAACTTTGTAACACTATATTAATTATTATCAAAATAAGCAGAATAGAATAAAGAAACCGAATATGTATTTTGTATTTCGTACAGTTAATTAATAACGAAATTATTTTCTGAGTATAATGTATCAAAATAAAATGTATCGGAAGCTAAGATAATTTGAAACAATGTATAAGATATATTAAATTGGCTAAGATTTTCAGGAGACGAAGGAAATGAGAACAGTTCATTATTATACGTTGACGAGTGTACTTAACGTAATTATTTGCTCGAAGTAACCTTAATGGCGACTAACATTATAAACCGAGTTCGGTGAAAATTTTCATAAAATCTTATTTTGAGTTGTTTTTTAATTGTGAACCGGTGAAGTTAAAATATGAACAGTGTAACACCATTAAACTGAACCACATACGACTAATTAAACGAAATAACACCAATATCACACAATTTACTGACGAGCAATCAAGGTTAAACACGAGACACATAGACCAAGTGAGATGAACACAATAATAACATTTTACACCAAGTGAACTATTCCACCATACACCAGTGACACTCAAATATATCCAGAACAATCATATACAATTGCGGAGACCATTTACACGGAGAAAAGACATCTTAATTTAACCAAAACTTTCATCCAGGTTATACGTTACACTACGCATGCGCCAGTCGGCCATTTTGGGAATCGTCTTCACCTTAAGCCAGCTGTAGAGAACGACTTTCTGCTGCTTTTGGTTTGAATAAATATCATATGTAAACTTTTATTATTCTAATTATAACATTGTATTGTTTAATATTAAGGCATTTTATAATTGTAAGTGTTATACTTTCCTGCCCATAACCTTCTCTGGCTATATCTTAAATAACCGTTTAAAGAACCATATTTTATATACGACTAATGTAACTTTTTATATCGACCGGCCCTGAGTGAGTCGATACTACTTTGTAACATCGATTCTTATCGAACAAATTAACTATTTTATTAATAAACGTGCTGTTTTTGTAATTTGGATTTGGTTTTTTCTTTAAAAAAGCTTAACAAATAAATTATTCAAGCATACCAACTAACCGAAAGGCGGTATATACGAAACAACGAACGCTTCAAGAAGAAGAAGAAGAGAGCCGTCTTTCGACTAGATTTGGAGTTAACCAGATTGTCCTTTAACAAATTTACTGAAAGTGACAATATTACAAAAATAAACATAATACCACTTCATTTATAATTACAAACAATAAACACGATTAGTTCCTAAATATTAGGATTAAAATTTACATAGAAAAAATTTTTCAGAAATTTATTTTTGTGAAATAAAAATAATTTTTTTATTTCAAATTGTTACAACAGCATTCAAACAGATTATTTTGTTTTATTACAAAATTGGCTAGCCCAACAGGGAGGGCATAACGAAGACCAGGAACGTTACCAAATTGGCGTTTCCAAAGTGGAACACTACTACCCACACATTCTTTACATTGAAATTTTGAGATTTTGTTACAAAATTGACGACTCCAACGTGAGGCTTTAAAGAACACACACATCATACATTGAAATTTTGTGTTGTTACAAAATTGGCGCCCAACGTGGTGCTGTAATTAGGGATTGTAAGGCTGTAATAACTCGCCCAATTTCTAATTCAGCTTGGCAGCGGTTATCCAGCCAGAGAACCAGGAAAGATGCAACGTCGTGCCACATCAAAGAAGAGTGCGGCGGAGGCCGAAAAAGAACTTAATATGGATGATAAGGAGGCAACCCCAGTGGAGGACGTAGAAACGTTATTAACCTCGGTGGAACATAAACAACCAACACCACCAAAGGAACAACCGGAATTGCCAACACAAACAGAAGAGGACAATCTCCAGATGAAGGAACTAGAGAAAGCCAAGACAACAGAAGATACAAGGATGGACAAAATGATAGAAATGCTCCTCCGGGAATTCAAATCAACCAGTGATAAGTTGAGTAAAGACATAGAAGATTTGAAGGAAAACAACCGGTCAACCACGGAAGAAAGTAACAAGAAGATGGAGGAAAATTTGAATAAGAAAATGGATTCCACCAAGGAAGAAAATAACAAGAAAATGGAAGAAAGTAACAAGAAGATGAAGGAAAATTTAAGCAAGAAAATGGATGACAACAACCGGTCAACCAAGGAAGAATTAAGCAAGAAAATTGATTCCACCAAAGAACACTTGCATAAGAAAATGGATGACAACAACCATTCAACCAAGGAAGAATTGAATGAAATAAATAAGAACATAGAATCCACGAAGGAAGAATTAAGAAAGGACTTTGAAGAAAACAGTAAGAAGATGGAAGAAGAAATGGGGAAAAAGTTAGAAGAATTGAAGGAGGACAACCAATCCACAAAGGAAGAATTGGGCCGTAAGATCGAAAGGACCAATAGAAGAATTGAGGAAACCAGTAAAAAGTTGGAAAAGAAAATGGAAGAAAATGAGAAGAATTTGGAAGAAAAGATGGAAGAAACCAGTAAGAAAATCGAAAGTGACCATCAACAGTTAAGGGAAGAGTTAAGAGAAGATAACCAACTGTTACGGGAAGAATTACGGGAAGTGAACCAGGAGAATCTAGACAAGTTAGACGAACGAATGGAACTATTAAGAAAGGAAATGAACAAAGAACTCAAGGAAAATAAGAAATCTATGACTAAAAGGCTGGAAGACGAAACCATAACTATAAATCAACAGATAAGAGAAGTTGATGAAAGATGTCGGCTGACTGAAGTGGAGGTACAAGAGTTCAAGGAAGTGGTAAACACCAAGGTCACCAGTCTTGAAGAATCTAGTTGGAAGAAGGCAGAAGAAAACCGAAAGGAAAGCCAGGAAGAACTCAGTAAAGTACGAACTCAAATTACAGAAAGATGTGACGGAATGGAGGAAGCGATGACTAACATCACTGGTCAAGTGCGGCAGAGCCAGGAGGAAATGGAAGCAATTCGGAACCGACCAACCAGCTTCACGAATATCCCCATCAATGAAAACAGGGAATGGCTTACTTCCGCCAATATAAAAGGAAGCCGATGGAGTTCTTGGCCCGTATTGAGGAATATATGGCCAAACATAGAAATAATCGATGGTCCAATAGTCGAGAACTATTGGACGAATCATTCCGGGATATGACGGACAATTGGTGGATGGCGAACAGGAGCGAGATAAACGATTACCAGCAGTTTAAAAGTTTGTTCAAGTCCAAGTATTGGTCAGAGACCACCCAGAATTTAATAAGGGACAACATCTGCCATGGCCGATACAAAACCCAGTTTGGCAATACCATGACTGCATAATTCCTTGGGAAGGTGTGCCTGGCCAAGGACTTGGAACCAGCCATACCAGAGGAATGCCTGGTGAATAAGCTTTCCTACCATTATGACGAAGAGGTCATAAGAGCTCGAAGAGGTAGCCAGATAAAGACCATACAGGCGATGACGGAGCTATTAGAAAATTATGAGAACGAAGAATATTACAGGCAGAGTAGAAGAAGAAATGAGCGGCCAGAAGTTCGAAATAATCCGTCATCGAACAATAATAATCAACAGATCAACAGTGGGTACCAAGGAAACAGGTATAATCCAAATTACCATAATCAGCACCCCACCAACGGTAATAATAACAACAATAACCACGGTAATACAAACCCGAACATTCACAGAAATAATAACGGATTCTCCGGTCATCGAAATAATTATTACCCGAATAATAATGTAAATAGCCAGAGAAACCCCAACCATACCAATAACACCGAGCGGTTTTACAATAACAATAGGGGTTACCCTAATAATAACAATAACAACAACAACAGGTTCTCCCGACCCCGGGTAAATTTTATACGTGCAGAAGGAAACAGCCAACGCAGGTATAACCATCAACGGCGGAGCAGCGTCCACGAGTACGAAGATCGACGCAGAAGCCGAGAACGGGACAACTCCAGTTATAATCCGCCAAGGCGAAGTACCAGCCTAGATGACCCGGAGCGGCATACAAATAGGGAACAAACATACGAACAGCGAACTGAAAGGCTGGAACCCCCTCAGGGTTTCCCCACTGACGCCTCTGTTGGTCCAATTAATAACCAGGATGAGGAGAATTTAAACGGGAGGAGGCAGTAATAAACAATAAGGACCTTTTGCTGCTTCTGTCGCCTGGGTATAGAAAAGAATTGCCAAGAGCAAATCATCACAATAAAATTACTATCATTCGGTGTAGCTATTTGAAAAACATTCGAAATGAACTACTGGAGGAGGATGACACTCGCCTCCCTATTATAAACAATGAAATAATTTATATTAATGCAGAAATCGAAGGAACATTCGCACAGCTAATGATCGATACAGGTGCGAATGTATCTATAATTAACACAACAGAATTGGAGAGAATCCAAGAAAAATGTGGTAAGTTATTGCCGACCTTACCTATAAATAACATAGTATTAATCGGTGCCACTGGTCGCCAAAACAAGACAATAAGAAAACAAGTGTCATTGAATGTGATTAGTAAGGGTATAGCTATAAACATGATCTTCCTAATTGCGGCCGGATTACCCTTCAACATATTAGTGGGATGTGATGTGCTGAGAAGAAACTCGGCTATCATCGATTTACGATCGGAGAAGGTATCACTGTTTACCGGAGATCTGACCTGGACGGCCGATTTAGTCGGTAGCGAGATAACACTTCCCAGCAGTATCCACCAGCAAATACGTAGCATTAATTAGACGAATACTAACACCATTTCTAACACCATAGTATACGACAACACGGACGAAGATTTATGGTCCCAAAAAATACAGGAGATAAGGGATTTCCGGAGCGGAATTAATAGAGAGAAATTGCCCATTACTCAAGCAAATCAGTTGATAAGGATTTATGAGAATTACCGCTCAGTATTTTCAGATGAGCCAGGCAAGGTAAGAAATTATCAATGTACCCTTCAGTTCCGAGATACAGTGGAGTTTAATAGAAAATCCTACCCTATTGCGATTTCACGAAAGGAGGCTGTGAGAGCAGAAATCAACCGAATGATTAATAGCGATATTATAGAAAATAGCCAATCCCCATACACCAGCCCTATTGTAGCTATTCCCAAGAAAAACGGCCAAGTCCGGCTTTGCTTGGATGCACGGGAAAAAAAAAAAAAAATCATTAATGATAGAATATCGCCCGGTGAGATTGAGGAAATCCTGAAACGCTTCCATGGTACCCAATACTTCAGTACCTGGGATACGGTGTGCGGTTACTGGCAGGTAGAGTTACACCCACGGAGTCGCCAATATCTGGCTTTCATATTCGAGGGACGCATTTACCAATTCAAAAGATTGCCCTTCGGATTGGTAAACTCAGTTGCCATCTTTGTGACCTGCATGGACCAGATATTGGGACAAGAAGCACTTCAGTTTACCACAGTGTATGTCGATGACCTACTAATAACATCCGAAACGTGGGAGGAACACTGCTACCGTGTGGAACATGTGCTTGAGAAATTATCTGTCAGTAACGTCACGCTGAAGCTAGAAAAATCCAAGTTTATTGCCCGAGAAGTGCAATTTTTAGGATTTAACTTGGACGATCAAGGAATCTCACCGTCGGCAGAAAAGGCGGAGGCAATCCAGAAATTCCCGGCACCCAAAAACAGGAAGTAATTACAGTCGTTCCTGGGACTCTGTAATTACTATAGAAAGTTCCAGGAACAATATTCGGAATTAACCGCGAGGTTTCAACCTCAATTATCATCCAAAAACAAATGGGTATGGTGTAAAGAACAAGATGGGATTTTTCAACAAATTAAAGACAAATTTCTGGCAACTATAATACTTTGCCACCCAAACTTTAAATTACCATTTTTCATGAATTGCGATGCCAGCAACATCAGTCTGGGAACGACACTGTATCAAGAAGACGAGAAGGGTCAACATCAAGTAATTAGCTTCGCGAGCAGGTCTTTGAACCAGTGCGAAAAGAATTACACGGTGACTGAAAAAGAATTACTGAGCGTGGTAGTTGCTTGCGGTAAGTTCCGCACGTACATTTTGGGATACCCTGTTACAGTCCGAACAGACCATAAATCTATTTCGTTCTTGAAAGGCTGCAAACTGAACCATGGCAGGCTAACGAGGTGGATACTTGCCCTTCAAGAATACCATCTAAAATGGGAATACATCCCAGGTAAAAAGAATGTAGTAGCGGATGTGTTATCCCGGGTCAATGTGGAAGAACAAACTTTCGAAGGGGAGAAGGAAAGCGTGCTAAAAATATACCATCTTCTTAGCACCAGAGCCGATTTAACAACAATATTGACCAATATGAGCACCCACCAACAAGCGGACCCGAAATTGAGAAACCTCAAACTTCGACTAGAAGAGGGAGACGAAACCGTTGCTCAATATTACCAAATAAATAAACAAATATTGTTCGTTAAAACATCCCTGAAGGAAGAGATCTGGATGGTGGTTGTTCCCACACAGATCGAAAGGGAATTGATAGTGAACTACCACATACGTTACGGGCATATGGGCGCCCTCAAGGTAATAAAAGCTCTGGAGGAGAGCTGCCATATAAAAAACATAAATAGGAAAGTCCGAATGTATATAAAAGGTTGTAAAATCTGCCAGCTGGTAAAAACAAATAATGAGAAGAAGGAAGGTGTTATGATCCCAATCACTTCCCAAGCAAGATTGGAGAAGGTATTCCTAGACATTTGCGGACCATTTCCCCGTAGTGGAGGTCGACACCAATATCGGTACCTAACCATCATAATGGACCACTTCACAAAGTATGTTAAGCTATACCCTACTAATCGAGCAACTACCCGGAAAATTCTGGGGATACTAACGGAACAGTATATCCCACACCTGGGGAACCATCTTCGATCATTACTGATCATGGAACCCAGTTTAAGGGTGGAAAATGCGAGATACATTATTGTCAATGAGCATTCATACATACAAGACCTCGGTCTACCATCCGAGCAGTAATCCGGCAGAGCGGGTGTTACGAGAAGTGGGGAGGATCCTAAGAACTTATTGTCACCATCAACAAAAAAGGTGGCAAGACTATCTAGAAGCCACGGAGGAATTCCTCAACTTGGCATACCATCCAGCTATAGGGATAACCCCATACTCCGCTATGTACGAAAACCCACCTCCACGAGAGATCGCAGATATCCTCGAGTTCCCGATAAACCATGTGTACAAATTTGACAAAGCTAAATTCTACAACAAAGTGGCAGAAGACCAGGTAAAACGGCAAAATAAGTATCAAAAGGCTAGTGGTGAATTAATAATTTATGGAAAGGGAGAAAAAATTTTGTTAAAAAATCGTGAACTACCCAGCACACTGGAAGGAATAACGAAGAAGTTATTGCCGTTATACACCGGACCATATGTCATATCCAATGTGAAAAATAATAATACTTATGAAATAAAGGAAATAGATTCAGAAAGGATAAAGGGTGTATATAACCAGGCTTCCATGAAAAAATATTATGAGTAATTGAATGTATAGAAGATTGAATTTTGTGTGCATAAATATAAAAATTCTAAATTCAAAAAGAAAGTAAGGACAACTTACTACCTAATATTTGAACCAACTCTTAGAAAGGAACAAAAAGAAAAAGAATTTGGAATAAATGAATGAATTCAAAAAGAAAGTAAGAACAACTTACTACCTATTATTTGTGAAACGATTTCTAGAATAATAAGAATTTGGAATAAAATTTAAAAAAATTCTAAAACCAAGTAAGCACAACTTACTACCTTATATTTGAAACTACTTTTGGATTTATGAATGAAAGAATAAGAATTTGGAATAAAATTTAAAAAATTCTAAAACCAAGTAAGCACAACTTACTACCGAATATTTAGGAAACGATTTATGAATGAAATAAAAAGAAAGGAATTTATTATAATGAATAAATTCAAAAAACAAAGTAAGCACAACTTACTAACAAACATTTGAAACGATTTATGAATGAAAGAAAAATAATTTGTAATATTTTAAAAAAATTCAGAAACAAAATAAGCACTACTTACTACCCAAATATTTATGAAACTATTTGTGAAAAAACTAAAAGAAAAAGAATTTATTAAAAAACAAAAATCAGTTTAAAAACCATGTAAGTACAACTTACTACCAAACATCAATGAAACTCAAATCATGGAATATAAAGGAAAGGAAAAAGAATTTTGAAGAATAACCACAACATTCAAAAGGAAGAGTAAGTTCACGTTACAAACAATTATATATGGGACCAATTCTGAAAAACTTTTGAGAATAAAGAAATGGCAGTAAAAACCACTGATACAATTAAAATGAATAAACTTATTGTGAAGTAAAATTAATGAGACTTTTAAACAAAATAAGCAGAGATAATAACCACATGGAATTAATAATTAAAGAGTGCATTTGGATAAAAAGCAAGAGCAGAATAAAATTTTGAAAAAGAAAGAAAAAACTATATATAAATAAATACATAAGAAAAATATGATCATATAATAAATGTCAATTATAAGAAGGACAATTAAAAGAGTAATTGCAAGAACATAATACTAGTGGAACGATTCATAAGAATTAAGAAAAAAACAAAAATATAATACAAAATATATGCTACCAATGACCAGAAGGAGATTGTAATAACAGTCAAAATATGACAGAGAATTAAAAATAAATAAAACTTTACATTGAATAACAAGTGATAATTATATTAAACCAGCTTCCAACCATAAGAAGGAATAAAATGCCAACAGAGCTAACCATTGAGAAAAGTAACTGGGATAGAAATTAACTAAGATAGAAATATTAACAGATCTGAGCAAATACGAAGTGAAGTATCCAAAGATATTTACATTTTTTTTTATAGTCATAAGGTGGGCTATTCTTATGTAATTTTTATTAATAACTGTCTGTAGATAAGTCCAGCAGTATTATTATGTATTGATCAGAGATGATTTGCCTCTGTAATCAATAAATGACGTAGTATGGCCAGCAGAGATTGTAGCCTACACAGCCCCTCCTGACTGCCCCAGCTAACGTGTTAGGGAATTTTAGGGAATAAATATCCCAAGGATAAAGAGCCAAGTTAAGAAGAAAATTGAAAAATAAAAAATAACGAACATCAGATGACTATTACTATCAAGAAGAATCCAGTTATTAATGAAATATAGATAAGCTCAAAAATAAAGAAGAAAAATTTTAGAAATGTGAAGGAAGTAAAGAAATATAATTTATAATGAAATATCATAAGCAATTACTTCAGACAAACTAAGAATGATCTGAACTAATCACTTCTGGAAGAGAGCAATCTGTAGCATGACAGATAATCCACATAAATAAATTACTCAATGATCATTAATAAAGCTAAAATATATGGAATATCCAGATGAGAATCAATTAAAAGGCACTATTAATTAATATAATCACAAGAAAAGTAAACATAAGGAAAAAATCTGCAAATAATATAAATACTACAAATTTAAAAACCTAGAAAACTAAAATATGAATAACAAAATTACCCAGGTAAGGTAGAAGCAGGCAATTAAGATACCCCGACAAAGAAACCAGACCAGAAGAAACAAAAGCATACACAGCGAAATGGTACTGAAGAAAGAAGAAAGAAGAAAGAAGAAATATAGAAGGAACAAAAATACTGTAGAATGAAGAAAGAAGAAAGAAGAAATATAGAATGAACAAAAATACTGAAGAACGAAGAAAGAAGAATTATAGAATGACCAAAAATACTGAAGAATAAGAAACCTGAGAAGATCCACTAGAAAAAAGGAAGTGAGACGACCCATACCAAATAGAAACCCCATAGGGAGAGAACCCAAAAACCCCAAAAATAAATGAATGTCCAAAGAGAAAGTATAACACCCCAAAAAACCATATCACAATGTAAAACTGACAAAAACCAAAAGTGTTTATAGTATTAAGTAACAGTGCACCCAAAAAAGTTATTGTGTAGTTTATATGAACAAATCTTCACAGTCCCCCCATGGTTAAATATTCCATGTTGTAAAGCTAGAAAGGGACTAGTAATAATATTAATAAATAACCATGGACAAGTGTAAGTTATTGAATTATAGCCAATAAACTTTGAAAAGGTACATGAGTTTCCGTACAAATGAATAACTTTAAGTGTTTTTTGAACAGTATCATATTTGATATGAAGTAATAATATTGCTAATGAAATTCTACTGAATTTATAAGAACATTCCATAGAATGAAATAATAAACAGATAGCTAGTGTTATACTTAGAGATGGGGAATAAATCCTTAAAAATGGGAAATACAGAGCAGACTGTCAATAAATACCCTACTCCCCCTTATTGGATGCGAAAGCATAATACAAAAACTAGGAAATGTCAATAAATAGTTTTAAGAAGGTGTTATCCAATATATGGAACCAATATGTTATGTTCTTGTTCCATATATTGACTAGATAAATAAGACTTATTAGTAAGTAATATTATTGTTATAAGATGTTATTTTGTTGTTAATTTGAATTAGGAATGCCCTATCTAAATGAAGATATCATTCCCATGTTATAAAATGTTTTTAATTATGTTACTAGGTGTAATCAGTACACATAAAAGGTATTATTCAAGGTACCAGTTTTGATAGAGATATGTGTTATATTTTAATTGTACAATCAATAATCACTGTTATACTAGTAAAGGAACTAATTGTTAATAAAGTATATAAGGATAAAAAGTCAGAGAAGGGTATAAACTAACTACATTAGTAAAAATTTTGCAAATAGCAACACATCAAATCTAGGCCATATAATGAATTTAAACTGCAGAAATAATTAACAAATCTAGTCCTATAAACCAGTTAAACTGACAATATTTATGCAAGATAAACTCAACATACAGTAATACCATGTAAATAAGACTTTATAAAGATATGGTCAGCAGATAAGTAAAATTACTTATTTATTTAATAAAATTATACATAAAAATGGAATGTACTAACTGACATTATCAGAGGAGGAGTCATAGACAAATGAATTGTATTTAAAAAGAATCATTAATAGACTAAATTGGAAGAAATTAAGTAAGAATAGACAATTATATAAATTTCAGATTTAATAGAATAATAATTATATCAGGGAAAATGGCTATTATTTGCTTAGACAACAGGAAATATAAAATTAGGCCTACCTTCCAGAAATGTAAGAAATATAATTTTTTAATGAAAACTTTGTAACACTATATTAATTATTATCAAAATAAGCAGAATAGAATAAAGAAACCGAATATGTATTTTGTATTTCGTACAGTTAATTAATAACGAAATTATTTTCTGAGTATAATGTATCAAAATAAAATGTATCGGAAGCTAAGATAATTTGAAACAATGTATAAGATATATTAAATTGGCTAAGATTTTCAGGAGACGAAGGAAATGAGAACAGTTCATTATTATACGTTGACGAGTGTACTTAACGTAATTATTTGCTCGAAGTAACCTTAATGGCGACTAACATTATAAACCGAGTTCGGTGAAAATTTTCATAAAATCTTATTTTGAGTTGTTTTTTAATTGTGAACCGGTGAAGTTAAAATATGAACAGTGTAACACCATTAAACTGAACCACATACGACTAATTAAACGAAATAACACCAATATCACACAATTTACTGACGAGCAATCAAGGTTAAACACGAGACACATAGACCAAGTGAGATGAACACAATAATAACATTTTACACCAAGTGAACTATTCCACCATACACCAGTGACACTCAAATATATCCAGAACAATCATATACAATTGCGGAGACCATTTACACGGAGAAAAGACATCTTAATTTAACCAAAACTTTCATCCAGGTTATACGTTACACTACGCATGCGCCAGTCGGCCATTTTGGGAATCGTCTTCACCTTAAGCCAGCTGTAGAGAACGACTTTCTGCTGCTTTTGGTTTGAATAAATATCATATGTAAACTTTTATTATTCTAATTATAACATTGTATTGTTTAATATTAAGGCATTTTATAATTGTAAGTGTTATACTTTCCTGCCCATAACCTTCTCTGGCTATATCTTAAATAACCGTTTAAAGAACCATATTTTATATACGACTAATGTAACTTTTTATATCGACCGGCCCTGAGTGAGTCGATACTACTTTGTAACATCGATTCTTATCGAACAAATTAACTATTTTATTAATAAACGTGCTGTTTTTGTAATTTGGATTTGGTTTTTTCTTTAAAAAAGCTTAACAAATAAATTATTCAAGCATACCAACTAACCGAAAGGCGGTATATACGAAACAACGAACGCTTCAAGAAGAAGAAGAAGAGAGCCGTCTTTCGACTAGATTTGGAGTTAACCAGATTGTCCTTTAACAAATTTACTGAAAGTGACAATATTACAAAAATAAACATAATACCACTTCATTTATAATTACAAACAATAAACACGATTAGTTCCTAAATATTAGGATTAAAATTTACATAGAAAAAATTTTTCAGAAATTTATTTTTGTGAAATAAAAATAATTTTTTTATTTCAAATTGTTACAACAGCATTCAAACAGATTATTTTGTTTTATTACAAAATTGGCTAGCCCAACAGGGAGGGCATAACGAAGACCAGGAACGTTACCAAATTGGCGTTTCCAAAGTGGAACACTACTACCCACACATTCTTTACATTGAAATTTTGAGATTTTGTTACAAAATTGACGACTCCAACGTGAGGCTTTAAAGAACACACACATCATACATTGAAATTTTGTGTTGTTACAAAATTGGCGCCCAACGTGGTGCTGTAATTAGGGATTGTAAGGCTGTAATAACTCGCCCAATTTCTAATTCAGCTTGGCAGCGGTTATCCAGCCAGAGAACCAGGAAAGATGCAACGTCGTGCCACATCAAAGAAGAGTGCGGCGGAGGCCGAAAAAGAACTTAATATGGATGATAAGGAGGCAACCCCAGTGGAGGACGTAGAAACGTTATTAACCTCGGTGGAACATAAACAACCAACACCACCAAAGGAACAACCGGAATTGCCAACACAAACAGAAGAGGACAATCTCCAGATGAAGGAACTAGAGAAAGCCAAGACAACAGAAGATACAAGGATGGACAAAATGATAGAAATGCTCCTCCGGGAATTCAAATCAACCAGTGATAAGTTGAGTAAAGACATAGAAGATTTGAAGGAAAACAACCGGTCAACCACGGAAGAAAGTAACAAGAAGATGGAGGAAAATTTGAATAAGAAAATGGATTCCACCAAGGAAGAAAATAACAAGAAAATGGAAGAAAGTAACAAGAAGATGAAGGAAAATTTAAGCAAGAAAATGGATGACAACAACCGGTCAACCAAGGAAGAATTAAGCAAGAAAATTGATTCCACCAAAGAACACTTGCATAAGAAAATGGATGACAACAACCATTCAACCAAGGAAGAATTGAATGAAATAAATAAGAACATAGAATCCACGAAGGAAGAATTAAGAAAGGACTTTGAAGAAAACAGTAAGAAGATGGAAGAAGAAATGGGGAAAAAGTTAGAAGAATTGAAGGAGGACAACCAATCCACAAAGGAAGAATTGGGCCGTAAGATCGAAAGGACCAATAGAAGAATTGAGGAAACCAGTAAAAAGTTGGAAAAGAAAATGGAAGAAAATGAGAAGAATTTGGAAGAAAAGATGGAAGAAACCAGTAAGAAAATCGAAAGTGACCATCAACAGTTAAGGGAAGAGTTAAGAGAAGATAACCAACTGTTACGGGAAGAATTACGGGAAGTGAACCAGGAGAATCTAGACAAGTTAGACGAACGAATGGAACTATTAAGAAAGGAAATGAACAAAGAACTCAAGGAAAATAAGAAATCTATGACTAAAAGGCTGGAAGACGAAACCATAACTATAAATCAACAGATAAGAGAAGTTGATGAAAGATGTCGGCTGACTGAAGTGGAGGTACAAGAGTTCAAGGAAGTGGTAAACACCAAGGTCACCAGTCTTGAAGAATCTAGTTGGAAGAAGGCAGAAGAAAACCGAAAGGAAAGCCAGGAAGAACTCAGTAAAGTACGAACTCAAATTACAGAAAGATGTGACGGAATGGAGGAAGCGATGACTAACATCACTGGTCAAGTGCGGCAGAGCCAGGAGGAAATGGAAGCAATTCGGAACCGACCAACCAGCTTCACGAATATCCCCATCAATGAAAACAGGGAATGGCTTACTTCCGCCAATATAAAAGGAAGCCGATGGAGTTCTTGGCCCGTATTGAGGAATATATGGCCAAACATAGAAATAATCGATGGTCCAATAGTCGAGAACTATTGGACGAATCATTCCGGGATATGACGGACAATTGGTGGATGGCGAACAGGAGCGAGATAAACGATTACCAGCAGTTTAAAAGTTTGTTCAAGTCCAAGTATTGGTCAGAGACCACCCAGAATTTAATAAGGGACAACATCTGCCATGGCCGATACAAAACCCAGTTTGGCAATACCATGACTGCATAATTCCTTGGGAAGGTGTGCCTGGCCAAGGACTTGGAACCAGCCATACCAGAGGAATGCCTGGTGAATAAGCTTTCCTACCATTATGACGAAGAGGTCATAAGAGCTCGAAGAGGTAGCCAGATAAAGACCATACAGGCGATGACGGAGCTATTAGAAAATTATGAGAACGAAGAATATTACAGGCAGAGTAGAAGAAGAAATGAGCGGCCAGAAGTTCGAAATAATCCGTCATCGAACAATAATAATCAACAGATCAACAGTGGGTACCAAGGAAACAGGTATAATCCAAATTACCATAATCAGCACCCCACCAACGGTAATAATAACAACAATAACCACGGTAATACAAACCCGAACATTCACAGAAATAATAACGGATTCTCCGGTCATCGAAATAATTATTACCCGAATAATAATGTAAATAGCCAGAGAAACCCCAACCATACCAATAACACCGAGCGGTTTTACAATAACAATAGGGGTTACCCTAATAATAACAATAACAACAACAACAGGTTCTCCCGACCCCGGGTAAATTTTATACGTGCAGAAGGAAACAGCCAACGCAGGTATAACCATCAACGGCGGAGCAGCGTCCACGAGTACGAAGATCGACGCAGAAGCCGAGAACGGGACAACTCCAGTTATAATCCGCCAAGGCGAAGTACCAGCCTAGATGACCCGGAGCGGCATACAAATAGGGAACAAACATACGAACAGCGAACTGAAAGGCTGGAACCCCCTCAGGGTTTCCCCACTGACGCCTCTGTTGGTCCAATTAATAACCAGGATGAGGAGAATTTAAACGGGAGGAGGCAGTAATAAACAATAAGGACCTTTTGCTGCTTCTGTCGCCTGGGTATAGAAAAGAATTGCCAAGAGCAAATCATCACAATAAAATTACTATCATTCGGTGTAGCTATTTGAAAAACATTCGAAATGAACTACTGGAGGAGGATGACACTCGCCTCCCTATTATAAACAATGAAATAATTTATATTAATGCAGAAATCGAAGGAACATTCGCACAGCTAATGATCGATACAGGTGCGAATGTATCTATAATTAACACAACAGAATTGGAGAGAATCCAAGAAAAATGTGGTAAGTTATTGCCGACCTTACCTATAAATAACATAGTATTAATCGGTGCCACTGGTCGCCAAAACAAGACAATAAGAAAACAAGTGTCATTGAATGTGATTAGTAAGGGTATAGCTATAAACATGATCTTCCTAATTGCGGCCGGATTACCCTTCAACATATTAGTGGGATGTGATGTGCTGAGAAGAAACTCGGCTATCATCGATTTACGATCGGAGAAGGTATCACTGTTTACCGGAGATCTGACCTGGACGGCCGATTTAGTCGGTAGCGAGATAACACTTCCCAGCAGTATCCACCAGCAAATACGTAGCATTAATTAGACGAATACTAACACCATTTCTAACACCATAGTATATGACAACACGGACGAAGATTTATGGTCCCAAAAAATACAGGAGATAAGGGATTTCCGGAGCGGAATTAATAGAGAGAAATTGCCCATTACTCAAGCAAATCAGTTGATAAGGATTTATGAGAAGTACCGCTCAGTATTTTCAGATGAGCCAGGCAAGGTAAGAAATTATCAATGTACCCTTCAGTTCCGAGATACAGTGGAGTTTAATAGAAAATCCTACCCTATTGCGATTTCACGAAAGGAGGCTGTGAGAGCAGAAATCAACCGAATGATTAATAGCGATATTATAGAAAATAGCCAATCCCCATACACCAGCCCTATTGTAGCTATTCCCAAGAAAAACGGCCAAGTCCGGCTTTGCTTGGATGCACGGGAAACAAACAAAAAAATCATTAATGATAGAATATCGCCCGGTGAGATTGAGGAAATCCTGAAACGCTTCCATGGTACCCAATACTTCAGTACCTGGGATACGGTGTGCGGTTACTGGCAGGTAGAGTTACACCCACGGAGTCGCCAATATCTGGCTTTCATATTCGAGGGACGCAATTACCAATTCAAAAGATTGCCCTTCGGATTGGTAAACTCAGTTGCCATCTTTGTGACCTGCATGGACCAGATATTGGGACAAGAAGCACTTCAGTTTACCACAGTGTATGTCGATGACCTACTAATAACATCCGAAACGTGGGAGGAACACTGCTACCGTGTGGAACATGTGCTTGAGAAATTATCTGTCAGTAACGTCACGCTGAAGCTAGAAAAATCCAAGTTTATTGCCAGAGAAGTGCAATTTTTAGGATTTAACTTGGACGATCAAGGAATCTCACCGTCGGCAGAAAAGGCGGAGGCAATCCAGAAATTCCCGGCACCCAAAAACAGGAAGTAATTACAGTCGTTCCTGGGACTCTGTAATTACTATAGAATTATAACATAATTCAAACAGATTATTTTGTTTTATTACAAAATTGGCTAGCCCAACAGGGAGGGCATAACGAAGACCAGGAACGTTACCAAATTGGCGTTTCCAAAGTGGAACACTACTACACACACATTCTTTACATTGAAATTTTGAGATTTTGTTACAAAATTGACGACTCCAACGTGAGGCTTTAAAGAACACACACATCTTACATTGAAATTTTGTATGTTGTTACAATATATGTACAATATATATATATATATATATATATATATAATGTATTGCAACAGTACAAATAGGTTGACTACTGTGCATTGCACCATGTAATTTAAATAAGTGATTAGAAGGCATAAATAACGCATTTTTGTAATGATAATCATTCAGCCTGCAATATAAACTGTAATAGAACTTGCATGTTGAGACAGGGAGTAGAGCCAGCTGCTCTCTGCATGTGTGTACACACGTAAAAGGTTTGTGTGTGTGTGACTAGTTCATTCATGAAAAGCACCACCCTTTTCAGTAACGATATAAATTATTGTATTTAAATTAATTTTTAATGCTTGTGTGCATCTTAGCGAAAAACTAAAGACACCAAAATGTGTGGTTGAATATAACAAACATGCGTGTAAAAAATAGTGAAAAACATACAAAAAGTGTTATTGTAGGAAGTTAGAAATCAATAGTAATTACAGTAATTAAGATAAAGATAAACGGTTTGTGCATGATAAACGCCTAGAAAATAACCGATCGAATGAATGTCGGATAATGTGCTAAAGACTTCGCAATTCGCGAAGACGAGCAAATTAATTGTCATTAGAAAGCGTGGGTTTAGAGTGACGCTCTTAACAATTTAAAACATGCAGAATATTGTCAAGACACGATTTTTGGCGCTCTGGGTATAAATACGAGGACGCGAAAACATCGTTCTCTGTCTCGTCAGACCATCGTTGCGGCCGGAGGCTCTACTCAAGAACTACAACGTTTCTTCGTTCGACTACTGATGTAATCGGAGGCTATGTCCAACAACTAGAACTTCTAGATTTGATCGACGATCATGGCAGTCAAAGAAACTACTTAGAAACAACAACCACAGTAGATCAACCACAAGCAAAGTACGAGAATCCAGTGTAGCAGAGTACGAGCATCCAATGAACCCGAGTACGAGCATCCAGCGGAAGGGGGACGACTAGAATTCTAGAATACCCGACTCCCAGGACTTCCAGGACCAAAGAGGATCATCCGTATCCAGGACTGAAGAGGACACGCTTAAGATGTACCACACAATAACAAGGTAACAGTAACCATGCATTTATAAGAAACTGAGACCGAAGCAAAAGACGTTAAATATTAAAGAGAAAAAGAATAAACAATTCGATTCTAAGATGAGCCAAGTAACTGTATAGTTGTAGGTATGTTTTTGTTTGTACATTAAGTACAGTAATATGAAAGACTGTGTAACGATAAGAGTTAGCAGTAACTGTAATTTAAAATATAATTGTTAGTAGTAAATGACGACCTTGTCAGAGAAATTAATAGAAATCAATGCATATGCCATAACAAAAAGAAATTAACATAAAAAATTAAAAGAGTATATAATCAGTAAGATAATTGAGCTAGCTGATAGCAGCATAGAAAATTAATAACAATGTATTAGCAATAAGATTTTATAATATGTTTATGTGTCAAATAAGACTACGAATTGTACGTAGTAAGTACGTAAGAATAGGAATCATTTGGAATCGTAAAATAAACAAGAAATAACGTGTAATCTGAGATTGCAAATTACCCGTAATAAAAATGTCAAAATAATAATGAGTTTCTAAACTGCAAAACAAATAAAAAAAAGTTGTTAATAAAAATTGAAATGATTTATAAACAAATCAAATAGCATTATTATTATTATTATTATTATTATTATTAATATTATTACAACCTTCATTCTTGCACACACACACGAATTTAATGTAATGTAATGTACCTAAATATATGTCACACATCAATTATTAAACACATTAAATTTGGTAGCGTTGTAATATATATATATATATATAATGTGAGATGTGGGTTTGGCGAGCAATGGAAAAAGTGGGTTGATAAAGTAAGGAATGATGAAGTTTTAAGAAGAATAGGGGAAGAGAGAAGACTCCTGAAGAAAACAGAAAATAGGAAAAGGAATTGGTTAGGTCATTTTTTAGGAAGAGACTGCTTGCTTACAACTGGCATGGAGGGTGTCATAGAAGGAGGAAAAAGAAGAGGGCGTAGAATAATGAAATTGATAGATAGCATTGAAATCAGAGGGTGTTACGGATAAACGAAAAGACTGATATGCGATAAGACAGCTTGGAGAGCTTTTACCATTTGAAGACCTGCCTTAAAGCAGAACACTAATATGTGTGTGTGTGTGTGTGTGTGTGTGTGTGTGTGTGTGTGTTACGTTGGTTGGCAATATTTTTGCATACTTGTAGATATGACGTGAAATTATGTTATTTAGGCAGTCTGAAATTGATAGATAATATTAATAGGAATTTGGTAGATTGATATTTAAAAGATAATAATATTATTTATAATCAACCCCATCATCAGGGGATGTTGCGCCCTCTAGGCGAAGCACTGACACAACATTTCCAGACACACATCCAGTCTGTACATACCTACTGACCGGACGACACACAGATGCCGCGGTGTTACTGACTGAGGTCCGGCAGACGATATTTGCCTCCTTAATACGTAGATACACTTAACTATAGAGTAGAGGGATGACTTCATAGAAAAGACCCTACGTACATTTTATGTGGAAAAGTTTATAAAAACAACCAGAAATAACCGGCCATATAGACCAAGGTCTTCAAGTGATTACAACTCCACTTTTGGCAGAAAATGTCTTAGAAAAAGAAGGAGCGATCTCCCTGCTGTGAAGATGGAAATCCCCAGCTTTCATCATCCCCTTGTTGTACAATCGAGTTGATGATGAGTTAAATATGTAACTGTATACCTTAGCAGTGAGATTACGTCGTCTCACTCCTAGTTTCACATAACTGGTTCTTGTTTCATCAGAGCTAATAAAAATTGATGATTTATTTCTGGGTATGTATTTTAATTATATTAGTCATCACAGCGCAGAAGCTTTATCTGCTTTGTTTTTTCGTTCTTACAAGAAAATTCATGATAATAATAAAACTGGCCATAGATTACCATATTATGTTAGGAGCGGGAATAAAATCCCACATACGGGTAACACTGATAAAAGCAGGCCTGTCCCACACCGTACATTGCTCCCATGCTGGTTGAATACGTCCGTGTACAGGGCGAGCTATACCCCTCAATTGTCCACTATTAATCCAGGATGTTGTATCAGGTACTCATTTCCGAAAGCTGAATTGACCTGGGAACTTGACTTTATAGTGTTTTTCAGTCACCAGTATTTGAATCCGGGACATCTCGATTAAAAGGCAAAAACTATAGCCGCCAATCTACTAAGCAAGTGGAATCCGGTCGATGGGTTCATACTTTTGGTTTTTTGGTCATTTTCTTTATAGACACGTAATATTGTAAATGTAACTAATCTAGAATTATACAATTTATATCACATACTAAATTTACCTACAGTCTAATATAAATACAAGCTGGTAGAGAGAAAAGAGATAAAACAGACAAACATAGAGGGAGAGACAACGTGAGACCGAGCAAGGTAGAGATAAAATAACGTAATTATTATTTAATGTACTTTCACTTGTGAAAAACTTACTTGTTGTTATTTCTTCAAACGTCGTTTCGGAGTTGTATTCTCCTTCCTCAGTCAGGTTTAAAGTGAGATTTTCGCATTTAAACCTCACTGAGGAAGGAAAATACAACTCCTAAACGACGTTTGAGGAAATAATAACAAGTAAGTTTTTCACAAGTGAAAGTACATTAAATAATAATTATTAAGTGGTGTGAAAAACTGATGAACGTTCAAAATAATATAAAATAAAGACATGGAAAGAGACAATCTAAGTGTAGTAATATTATTGATTGAGCAAGCAAGACGGGCTTTGTTTGGCTTGTGTGTGTGTGTGTGTGTGTGTGTGTGTGTGTGTGTGTGTGTGTGTGTGTGTGTGTGTGTGTGTGTGTGTGTGTGTGTGTATTTGGGGATGTCTCAAGGAAAGTACTGAATTCAACAACCGCATCTCATAAAACGTAGCATGGGTCCGTACCTTTACCCTTTGAGATTGAACGTCCAAGAATAAGAGGGTCAGCATGAAAAAATGCAAGAATTTGAAAAAAATTCGGAACTTAAGTTAGAGTTTTAGTTAAAGGTAATTTCACCAGTCTCTGTATATATGAGTCTCAGGTGTTACCATTTCAAAATATTGCGACACAAACGGTAAATTCTGTAAATACAAGTCGAACACAGTTAATTAGAATTTTAACAAAAGTTTAATATAATATTCAGTTTAAAAAATTTATAAGTTTTAGAACCAGATCACAAATAAGTGATAAAGATTGTAAAACAAAAATTTAATACAATATTATAAAATTCTTATGGGATGAAGACTGTATACGAGAGCAAAGAATTTTTAACCTTACACGTGTGTAATTTTTATTTTGAAACTTTTAACTTTACGGGCAAAATTGACTTAAAACGCATCTCAAATGCTTGATTTTTTTAAATTCTGTGTGAACCATAAAATTTCAAAGAGTTTTTTATAGAGTACAAACTCCGTATAATATTTAGTTTGCAAGTATCTTACAATCAATATCACTTACTGAATCTACCTAACAGTCCAGATTAAATACAAACTGACCAAAAGATAAAGAGATAAAGTTGACATCCAGAGACTAAACAACATTTATAATGTCAGAACTAACTTTACCATCACAAGCTCTAAACGTACATAGAATTCATTTTCAATTAATTCTATGTTAACAAATTTTGCGTTAACAAGTAACTCGGCACATTTTAATGAAACACTTGTTAATGCGACATTTGTTAATGCAACGAAGGGGCGACCAAAATTAAGCTCATAAATATTCTGTAGCATGTACCTGTACTCATTCGAATGCCAAATTTTCTTGCACAATATTCTTTATAATCTCAAAACTAACTCCATTATCACAAGCTCTCAACCTACACGATCCCATTTTCAATTAATTCCACGTTAACTTGTGTTGTATTAACAAGTGTCGCATTAAAAAGTGTTGCATATGTTCTGTATTGATGTTACTTGTATTTTTTATTCTTAATTCTGGTGTTTGTAATATGATTTACGTAATCACTGTATTCCTTTGACAGTAATACAATTATCATTGTAACAAGTGATAAAGATGATGATGATGATGATGATGACTATAATGAAAACTAGAAGGAAAATAAAGGAGAAACGAGACAATTCGTTTGGGAACAGTGTAATAGAGAGTGTTGTAATATGCAGCAATTGTTTGTACGTAATACGTATGTGGCGATGGGTAAAAAGAATTATTTACTTTGTTTAGAAAATCGTAAAAATTCAAGTACCTACTAGTTATAATAGAATGCCACTAATTATGTAGTTTATTTTTTGATAAATTGTTATTTGGCTGTTAACACTTCACGCGAATCCAAATTTAGATAAAACGTAATTAATAATAATGTTTCTTCTCAGTTAAGAATTGAAATTTATTATACTGGCAATTAAAATATATTGAAGAAACATTTATCATTATTAATATGAGAGATATAATGTTGTCACGCTATCTATTATTACTTATTGTACACGGCAAATAAACAGTCGGCTGTCACAGGTTACCAGCATTGCTTCTTTGCAAAGTAGCCCATCACATTTGGAAATATACTTTTCATTTTACCAACTATGACGAATATAGTTTTCAGTTTTCTTTATTATTTTATAACATCAAACAATTACATTAGATGCACTGCAGTTCTGTACAGTATATAAAATGCAAATAATGCATCACTTGTTAATGCAACTCATATTAATCAAACAATTGTTAATGCAGAACTAGTTAATGAAACACTTGTTAATGAAAAACTTATCATTGAAATGCTTCTTAATGAAACAACTGTTAATGGAACATATGTTAATGAAATGCTTGTTGAATCAACACTTGTTAATGGAATATTTGTTTATATAAAACCTGATAATGTGACACTTATTAATACAACGGAGGAGGCACCAAAGGTAAACTTATGATAATTCTCTGTACATGGTATTCACTCGAATGCCATGATTTTTTCTGCTCAATTTATTTGTAATTTCAAAACTAACTCCATCATCACAAGCTCTAAACGATTCATTTTTCGTTAATTATAATTTAGTAATATTACTATCGTCGTGTAACTATATTAATATAGACATTGTTATTGACCTTATACGTCATATTTCATACATAACATTTAATTGCTATTCCCATAGTGGTCAATAAGTTTCTTAGCTACAAGAAATAAAGTTTAGTTTTGCACAGACCGAAATCCTGAGGCGTATATTATCTCTAGTATACTAATTATTTTCTTCACATGCGGTCTTTGTTACAATGGTTGGCAAACTTCAATGGCTATACGTATCACCAAAGTTGCACGTGCTGCTTTACAGTCATTCTCATTCAATGGAAAGCCCAGTGACGGATCCCTTTTTCTAGACTTCCACGCAGGAATGTTTTACGTGCCTCCGTAACACTTTTAGGGACATTACGTCATAGTTCCCTCTTGTATGTCACTGACCTATCGTTATAGCTATGGCAGCTAGTAACGTAAACAGAATGCGTTCCCGTTTTGATTATGCTGAATTTAACAGATTAATGAAGAAAGCTGTGTTAGTGGGTAAACTCACAAGCAGAACGATGAGCTGTGAAGCTTGAAAGCGCTAATCGGAATATTTTTATGTAGTGGTGTGCAACAGTAATAATTCTGCTTATGCTGAATTTAAGTTTCATTCCTTGAGAAACAAACAATTCAACCTTATTAGTTTAATACATTCTTTTGATTAATTTGATTTTTTTTGTATTATCAGCGTTGTGTAGTTCAATTGACAAATCATTCTCGTAAATTAGTAATTTTGAACAAATGACTTGAACAAAATTTTGTTCTCGTTTGTACACAGATGTGAAAACGTGAGAGTGATGGCGTTGCGTTTGATGTCCATACATAGAACTATTTTGTTGTTATAGTCCCAAATAAAAATTTTTAAAATATTCGTAAATAAGCTGATGTTTCTGCAAATAATTCAATTTAAATATTGTTTATTCAACTCTAAATAATACTAATTAATATAAATTGAATGCGAAAATAATAAGCATTTGTTTTCACTGTTTGGTTGTAGGCGACGATCAAAAGAAGATGCATTTTACGTGAATCAGAATTGAAAGATCTCTTACTATCTGAATGCTTCGTTGACAAATCGCTGATGATAAAGGACATTTTGCGTATGGAATCACATATTGTTCGTCTAAATGCACCGAGGGAATTCGGCAAAACATTAAATTTAAAAATGCTGTAGTCTCTCCTGCAGGCAGAAAACGGACTGATAATTTCCGGTCAGACTGAGGGTTGCAGGATATTTATAAAATACAATCTAAACATTTTTAAGTGGAATAACACGTTTTTTCATTTATATTGCGGTAAATACCCCGTAATTTATATTACTTTTAAAACAACAACAGGAAATACATTTAATGATGTTCTAGATGCGTTCAAAGAGGTAACACGTGACTCATTTTTACAACACGTGTACCTTCGAAACAGTACACGCTTAGGTAATATAGAAAAAACGTTTCTTTCAAGGTATACTGAATTATGTTATGGTAAAAAGGAAAAAGTCGTAACAGAAGTATTTCTAAGTGAATGCTTGTTATATTTATCAAGAATGTTGTACTATCAATTTGAGAGAAAAGCAATAGTTCTAATTGATGATTTTGACGCTCCGGCTTGGACATTTTTGTCAAGAGATACCCCGAACAATGTTATACGCCGAACTATGTTTTTTCCAAGTTGTCATGTCAAAATTATTGTCAAATAGTAGATTCGTCGAACGAGTCTTGATTAACAATTGCTTTCATCTGTCAAATACATTATTACAGAAATCAAATCCTACTGTTCACCTCCGTTTTCTGGAAAACCATCCGCTTGCCAAATATTACGGACTGACATAGGATGAGGTAAGAGAAAAACTAAATTGCTTCAATATTCTGCAGAGTCACAAAGACGTGAAGGATTGTTACAATGGTTACAAAGTACAGGTCTCTAGAGACAATATCTACAAAACCTGGTCGGTAATGAACTACCTGCAGACTGAACATCTGGACGACTTCTGGATCACCACAGCCGGCTTACACAATTTCAGAGGAATGTTGGGTAAGAGAGGAGTACGGAGATTAGTTTCTCAGCTTTTGGATTGGAAGAATATTACAATACCAATTAAAGAGACGGCAGTGTGGAATGACGGTGATATAATAAATTTACGGCACGCACTGACAACTAATGAGGAGTGTACTAAGGTTGAAGCTGAAGCGTTCCTTCTTTTGTTATCTTACTACGGTTATTTTAACCCTACTCGTACAAATATAAATCTAGTTTCGTTAAATATTCCAAATAATGTGATTTACCAGCATTTTCGTAACCAGTATGAAGCACGTTGTACTCTATAAAGGACCAACGTCTTAAAGTTTTGTAAAATATGGCATTTTTGTACGCTATAAATATAGGCCTAGTATACACTGTTCAGACTAAGACGGAATCACTAGAACTGTACATTTTGTTTGAACTGTAGGTCTACTTTGTAAACACGATAATACCTAATAATGAGAAATGTAAATGTATTAGTTATTTTTATCGTTAACTATTACAGGTTTTCAGCTTTCACAATAAAAATAAATGGTACGACAGTTCTTCGTGGTTGAATTATTACTAAAAAACAATGATAGTACTGATATGGTTAGATAATCCAAATATAGCGGAAAGTTAACAGGACAATAACGAACGTGGAATGTTTATTTGGGTAGAAGGTTTGTTGTTTTGTACTTCAAAAAGTAAGATAAAACACAACTGTATCACACCTAATTTATAATTTCCAAGAACAGTGTATTAATTTTTTCTTTTTGTAAGTATGACCCGTTACTAGGCATTACGTTGCTTTGTATGATGATTTATATTTAAAATAAATAGTGTTTGTTTAAAATATTATAGTTTTTGATTATGTAAGATATACTAATATTGTAAAATACCAGTTGGTTTTGCCTCAGGGCAGACAGAATGGCCGATGTTTTTAAGTATAATCAGGGTTACTGCTATTATTATATTAATATAATTCAATAAACAAAATACAAAATTAAAAATCAAAAAAAAATATTATAAATATGTCCTTTTCTATTTAGACAGATTTTGTTCGTGTTTGAAGTGAAAGTATGTGTTTTACAAAAGTAGTCTTTTCAGACGCACAGATTTGTTAGAATATTTCACGTTCTACGTGTGTGGTGTGAGATGTATAACACTAATAAAAGCGTTTGTGATTATATAAACATGATCTTATGTAAATTTTCACATATATCATATATTATGGTAAATTATATAAATTATTTATTATGTAAGTTATACCAAGACTGAAAACTACCAATTGATTTTTATTGAGCGCAGACAGTAGGGAAGACAATTGTAAGTACAATCATGGCATTGATATTATTATATAATAAAATTAAAAATTCTTCTGCTTACTCAAAAACTTTTACTTTACTTAATTTGCCACGACTAATATTGTTTAAATAATTATGTATAAAATTTTAAGTTCAAAATAAAACAAAATAACACAAATAAATTTTAAACAATGTTAGCGTCATTTGTAGTGCGTATCTGCCTAATATGTGTATCTTTGTATGTGTTACTTGGCTGCCTAATACCAGCCGATAAAACAAACATTTTGCTGCACGCTGATGGGTAAACATACCGAGAATTAGATTTAAGGGTCAGATCGATTAGACCCTCGTTGTATATTGAAAGGTAGAGCTAGGAATGAGGATGAATATCATCTTCTCAAGGAACCTGATATTATTGGAATCACGAACGTTGCTGATAATGATGATGATGATGATAGTAGTGAATACTCCCGACACAAGTTATGAAATATTTTAAAATAAATACGCTACAAATTTACTGTATTCAGGTTCTATTTGTATTGCCTTTGTTATTACAAGTGGAATTATTAAATTTTGAAAAATTTCTTTGCCATTTAAAATAACTGGTTATTCTTAACGTACTTCTCCCTCCCATATTACTGTAGTCATTTTAAAAACCTGTATTCTTTAAATTATTTATCTGTAGGCTACAACATTATTTAGGTTTTAAAGTATTAATTTATAATATGTTTACACTGTCAAACTTTCCTTTTTCAGTCTTAAGGAAAGATGTAATTAACTGTGCGCATGGTGATAGTTTATAACGTGAATGTGAAGTCTCTGCACATTGTACAAAAATTCAGCCTTTTGACATTTGGTTATAATATTGTAAACTGGCATATTTCTTTATATCCCTTCCAGTAGATGTACATAAAACGACATTAAAGTTTATGTAGGCAGTTCAAAACGCAGACAACAAATCTGCTGACGTAATCGTCAACATTTATAACTCTTGGTGTCGGAATTATCAATATAAGTGTCTGCATCAAAAATTTGATTTGTGCTTCCGCGGTACAGTAACAACAATTCGGGCTTCCGGCTGATGCGTCAGACACGAGCTCTCTCTGGTCCTTTCTTCTTATTCACAAGGGTGCCTTCCTTTATGTCTAGAAAGTCTTACAATTCACAAAGGATCCTTTGAGATAAGACTGCTCTTTGTCGATGCAAAGGAGATCAATAAAAAGTGAATAAACTTTTTGTATTTGTTGCTTCAATTTTAGTTTTTAAGATTTTGAATATAGCGGAAACTTTCATTATGGTATCAATTGTTTGTCTGTAAAGTACATATCTACTTTTATGAATTAGGTTCCAAACAAGTAATTCTATGAATTTGGTTTCAGTAAAAATTTAAAGTCTCTCTGTTTTATAGTTTCTGAGATAAAGGGTACATTTGTGAAATCAAAACACAATTTTTTCAGAAAACACGTTAAAGTTAAAGAAGATATTTTAAATGCATTCCTGATAAAACAGTGGGCAACTAACACTTCAGAACAGCTCAGCTCCATAATCTTTGTATTTTTCTTTTTCTTCTGTCCCCATTTTTTATGTCTCTTTCGTATTCCTTCTTTTTTATGTACATTGAATTTTTTATCAGCTTTCCGCACCAGCATTCTGTCGAACTACCGTAATCCCACTTTAAAATTTTTACTGTGTTTAATCACAAAGCACTAAGCAAACCCAGTTTTCCCACTGCACCTTTATTAAACGATATAACTGCATCATACACCCCCTACTTTTAGTGTTGTGATGCCGATAGAAATATTTTTGACAGTTTTACCACATTGATTACCGCAGTGGATGATTAGTTTGGAATCTGGGTCTTTCCCAAACAGCATTTACTCAAAATGGTTTTATTAAAAATTTCATTAAAAGTTGGTTTTATTTGATTTAAAACTGTTTTAAAAAGGTAATGGAAATGGTAAAACCCAATGTATATAAAAATGAGGCATACTCATGTGGCAGCACGCAATGGGTCCAAAGTTCTAACATAAATTTTCTGCACGAGTCACTTTATTATTCTTTTATGTGAGGTTACAATTTCGTAATATGGATATTTTATATGTCACTTTGTTCAGAACATTCCAGGCTATAATAAGGAACAAAAAACTGAAACTGGCAAAAAATTAAATTTGTGGGTGTAAGGTTCCCGTTTAAATTGATGTGAAATTCTTGACGAATTTGTTTTTAATTTTATGTGGGCCATCAAATTACAAGGAGTTTTATCCATAGTACGACCTACTTAAAAAATCGAGTTTACAAGTGTCAAACAATTTATATCACTTACTAAATCTACCTGACAGTCCAGATTAAAGACCGACCGAAAAGACCAAGAGATAAAAATTGACAACCATTGAGAGAAACAAGTTGACACCGAGGAAGGGAGAAGTAAAATAAAGACATCCAGAGACTAAACAACGTTTATAATCTCAGAACTAAATCCACTATTATAAGAAATTAACGTATAAAAATTAATTTATAATTAATTCTAAGTTAACAAGTGTTAACTTGCACTGTCCAACACTTGTTAATGAAACACTTGTTAATGCAACACTTGTTAATGCAACGGAGGGGGACCAATGTAAGGCCATAATTTCTCTGACATGTACACTGTATTCACTCGAATGCCACAATTGTTGGGACAATTTCTTTGTAATCTCAGATGCAGCTCCAGCATCACAAGCTCTAAACTTACATAGACTCATTTTTAATTAATTCTAAGTTAACAAGTGTTGCATTATCAAGTGTTGCATTAACAAGTGTTGCATTATCAAGTGTTGCATGTGTTCTCGTTGGATTTTACTCGTATTTTTTTATTCTTTATTTTGGTATTTGTAATCTGAGTTACGTAATTACTGCATTCCTTTGTCGCTAATACAATTATTATTGTAATAAATGATAATCAAGATGATGATGATCATGAAAGTTAGAAGTAAAAATGAAGGAAAGCTAGATAAATTGTTTGGGAACAGTGGAACAAGAAAGTACTGCAATATGCAAGCAATAGTTTGTATGTATTACGTATGTGGCGATGGATAAAAAGAATATTTACTTTGTTTAGAAAATTGTGAAAATTCAAGTATGTACTAGTTATAAAAGAATGACAGTAATTTTTTAAACTATATTTTGAGAAATTGTTATTTCGCTCACAACATTTCACGCAAATAGAAATTTAGATAAAATGTTTTTAATAATAATGTTTGTCAGTTAAAAATTAAAATTTATTCTACTGGCAATTAAAATATAATGAAACAACGTTTATGTTTATTATTATGAGAGATACAATGTTGTCACCATATCAATTATTAATTATTGTTTATCGGTACTAAACTGTCTGCTCTCGCAGGTTAGCAGGATTCATTGTTCGCAAAGTATCATTATGTAAAACAGTTCCTCATATTGTTGATATAACAGTTTACAATGTAGATGATAGTTTTAATTTTTCTTTTTATTTCATAACATCAAACAGTTACGTTAGACGCAGTACAGTTCAGTACAGTACAAAAAGTACAGATAATACAACACTTGTTACGGAGACTCTTGTTAATCCAACAATTGTTAATGTAACATTTCTAAATGCAACGTTTGAAAATGCGATACTTGCTAATGCGACACTTGTTAATGAAACAACTGTCAATGCAATACATGTTAGTGCAACATTTTTAAATTCAACGTTTGAAAACGCAACACTACTTAACGTAATACTTGCTAATGCAACAATTATTAATGAAACAATTGTTAATGTAACAATTGTTAATGCTACATTTGTTAATGAAACAACAGTCAATGCAATACATGTTAGTGCAACATTTGTAAATGCAACGTTTGAAAACGCTACTCTTCTTAACGAAGTACTTGCTAATGCAACACTGGTTAATAGAACAATTGTTAATGCATCAGTTTTTAATGCTGCACTTGTTAATGAAACAACTGTTAATACTCGTACAACACCTGTTAACGTAACAGTTGTTGATGCAACGGAGGAGGTACCAACGGTAAGCTTATGATAATTCTCTGTACATGGTATTCACTCGAATGACACAATGTTTTATCCACAATGTTTTTATAATATCAGAATTAAGTCTTCCATCACAAGCTCTAAACGTGGATGAATTCATTTTTAATTAATTCTAAATTAATAATATTACTATCTTTGTGCAACCGTATAAATCTAGTCATTTTATAAATACCTTACACTTTATATTACATACTTAATATTTAATTGCTATTCTCATAGTAGACAATAAGTTACTAAGCTAAAAGAAATATTGTTTGGTTTTGCACAGGCAAAAATTCTGACCCCTATACTTTATCTCTAGTACGAGTATATTAAAAATTTTCTTCACATGCGGTCTTTGTACGATGGCTGGCAAACATCATGGCTATACGTATTACTAAAGGCGGCACATCACCAAAGATGAACGCTGGTGCAATTATACGACACGTATATGTCGTATTCTTCCAATACACGTTTGTCACATAATTTTTTGTTGCAGGATGTCTTCAAGCCGTTGATAGCCTATTGTTTTGCCCATGTCATACGAATGACCTACATACTGATGTGTCGCCTATGAATTGTTAATATAAGTTCTTTCCTACTTGTTGCTCTTGTTAGCAATTCCGTCTTCAGGATTTCTTCTCCATCAATAATGTTCACCCTATTCCATCATATACCTACAGCTTATTTGCCTATATTTTCTTACTTCTGCTCCTTTCATCGTTTAGCACAGATGAAAAATAGCATCTCATTATAGTTGATTGTAATATTAGCATCTCACTGTAGTTTCTGCTGAGAGAATCGCATTAACGGCCACCATTATGTTACTTGCTGGTTTACCTAAGTTGACATCAGCCTTACGTGTACTGACGTGAATTGATACTAAATAGAATAAACAGTATACACATTCTCATCTTACTCCTGGCTTTATCTCAGTGGAAAATTCTGCTGCGCGAGGTGCTATTGAATCTTGACTACCTTACGAGGACAGTTGAAGAGAATTATATGAGAGAGAGGGAAGCAGGCAACTGCAAAAGCTGAGGGAAAACGATGTAGGAATATAACCATTAGAAATCTGTTCCAATCAATTGTCGAGATAATAGAGAGAGGAACACGGCAATGGTTTGGTGATATAATGAAGATAGCCGAAAGAAAGTAGAGACTTAACATTGAAAAACTTAATAATTTATCAAGAAGACCATGTTAAAAGTTAAGTTCGCAACGCATGATACACGGGAGTACATGAAGTGTTTAAAGGTAACCTACGCTCGACGGATAAAAGTGGCAGAAACGAAAAAGGAAAATAACAAGGAGTAGAAATATGCTACAATTTCAAAACAATTTAAAATTAAAAAAAGTAATGTAATGGAAGAGATTTTACTAATAGCCTTGATCAAATGAAAAATAATAATTTGGAAATTTTATCAGTGGCAATACCAACATTGTAATAAAAAATTTTATGTTCTTTTATATTCATAATGAACTTCTAAAGTGCCTTCATACAGACCCACATGAATATATTTAATTCTACTTAGTTGAATTAATGTTCTATTGTATAATTAACAAATCATTTTCATTATACTAATACTTTATTTTGATGATTTTGACACATTGTTAATATTATTTCAAGGTGTTATAAAGTTGCATAAATGTACAAGGAAATACATGTTCAAAAATGCTGTTTCGACTGGTCATTCATTTCAGTAGGCCTACTTGTGTAGTTATAAACTCAGCTGCAGGGCCGCCGCTAGGGTGGTTGCCGCCAGTGTGCAATTTTACCTTTGCCACCCACCTGAATATACTTTCCGGTGGGAAGTACCCCTACTTTGCCACACTGTTTAATATTATTTTAATTATAAATTGATAGAGACATAAACAGTAAAATTGACAAAGCCCGACAACAGTTTCCTTTTTTCTGTAAGACATTTTGATGATATTACAAATACAAACCGTATAAAAATACGACACGTCTCAGAATTACACCGCCAGACAATGGACAGGAACAAGACCGTACTTGAAAACGTCTTACGCATAATTAACAAACTTTTGTTTCACACAAACTGCTGTTGTTTTGAGTCCAACAAGCGCCTGTTCGTCAAAACAAAGCATAAATAATTTCCTATCTTATCGGATAGGTGCTTTATAGTTTGCCAGCGTCGACATTCACGCGCCTGTCTACAAAACCACAATGAAACCGCAGCTATAACTCAGATATAAATGTCGCGCAACAATACGTATATGCTTTCCTGTCAGTCAAAACAAAGGTTTATGGCAGTACATTGCGGCAATGCTAACAAACATGATAAAGAACAACTCAATAAACGTTAATGTCATATACCTAGACCTAGTTCATATTAATTGTGTTAATTTATTTTGCAATATCTGCTGATGAATTTGCAAGCCTACGGCCACCCCTTTTTTTATAGCCTCCCATGTGGGGTGCACATTTAGCACATGCATATATTAGCGGCACCTACTCAACGGACAATGTTTAATTTGAAGTAAAATAGATCCATGGATTTATTAAAGCAATTCACTTCAAGAATTTCCTTTATTTTGTATTATCAGCGTTAGTAAGCTGCTGTGAAAATTTAATTGGCAAATTATTCTTGAATTAGTAATTTTGTTTTATCTGCTTCTTCTACTCCTATGGTGTCACAGTTCGAAGTCGAAACTTGGCCTCCATAATCATACGCCTTCAATTTTCCCTGTCATTGGCGATCAGTGTACATAGTTTTATTTTAAGTAAACTATCAGCTTCCCTCGCCACCGCGTCAATCCAGCGTGTTTTTGGTCTACGGATAGGCCTTCTACCCTCGATCTGACTAAACAGTACCTTCCTAGGTATTCGGTTGTCTTCCATTCTAACGATGTGTCCTGCCCATTGCAATCTATGCAATCGGATGGTGGTAGGCAGATCATTGTTTTTATACAGCTTGTATACCTCCTCATTGTGATGAATTCTCCATATCAAATTGAAATGGATTGGTTCTCCTCAAAATTCTCCCTTCAAAAGTATTGACTATGTTAGTGGCTTGTTTCTTCAAGGTCCAAGTCTCGCTGTCATATGTTATCACCGGCCTAAACATAACTTTATATAATGATTTTTTTTATCACTTGATCAACACTTTACTCTAGTTTGTTCACAGCCCTAAAAACATTGTGAGAGCGACTGTGTTGCGTTCGACATTCCTTTAAATTTTCTATAGGCCAAATTAACATTTTTAAATTAGTTTTTAAGTAAGCACATGGTTCTACGAAAACAATTCAATTCATATAATACTTCATTAACTTTAAATAATATTAATTAATATAAATCTTATAAGAAAAATTCAAACGATTGGTTTCACTGTTTTGTTATAGGCGACGATGAAAAGAAGATGGGTTATACATGAATCAGAATTGAAAGATCTCTTACAATCCGAGCGCTTCGTTGACAAATCGCTGATCATAAAGGATTTCTTGAGTATGGACTCACATTTTGCTAGTATAACTGCACCGAGGCGCTTCGGAAAAACACTGAATTTAAAAATGCTGAAGGCATTCCTGCAGGCAGTTAATGGATTGCTAACTTCCAATCAGTCTGAGGGTTGCAAGCTATTTATAAAGTACAGTCTGAATATTTTTACGTGGAATAACACGTTTTTTTGCTTACATTGCGGTAAATACCCCGTAATTTATATTAACTTTAAGAAAATAACAGGAAATAGTTTTGATGATATTTTAGGTGCGTTCAGAGCGGTAATACGTGATTCATATTTAGAACACATGTAGCTACAAAAGAGTATTCGCCTAAAACGTTGGGAGAAAATCTCACTTTCAACATATATTGGATTTTATTTAGATAAAAGGTATGCGTACTCAACACAACATATACTGATTGACGATTTCGTATATCTATCAGAAATGTTGTACCATAATTTCAATAAAAAACAATAGTTTTTGTTGATGATTTTGATGCTTCCGTTCGGCTAGTACTGTCACAGGATTCTCAAAAAAATTATTTTCCATTTTATGATGTATTCAAAACTGTCCCCTTTATTGAGGAGTTCATATATTAGTTTCTGAAAAATAACAAGTACGTTGAAAGAGATTTCATTAACAATTGTTTGTAAATGTCAAGTATTGTTTTGAATAAAGTAACTTGTATTGTTCACCTCCCTTTTCTGGAAAACCATCCGCTTGTCAAGTACTACGGACTAACAGAAGATGAGGTAAGGAAAAAATTTAATTACTTCAACATTCTGCAGAGTCACGAAGATGTGAAGCATTATTATAACGGCTACGAAGTACAGGGCTCTGGAGACAATATCTACAACACCTGGTCGGTTATGAACTACCTGCAGACTGAACGTCTGGAAGACTGCTGGATCTCCACGGCCGGCTTACGCATCTTAAGTTAAGTCGAATGTTTTTAAAGAAAGAAGTACGGATATTAGTTTCACAACATTTGGATTGGAAGAATATTACAATACAAATTAATAAAGCTTTAGTGATGGCAGATCTAGAAAATTTATACCATACAATTACAGCTAATGGAAAGTGTACTTGGTTTGGAGCAGAAGCGTTCCTTCTTATATTATCTGTCTACGGTTGTTTTAACCCTACGCGTACAAATATAAATCGAGTTTCGTTGAATATTCCAAATAATGAAATTTACCAGCATCTTTTAAGCAGCATGTATGATTCTGTAGTTTATAGGGGACTAACATCTTAAAGTCTTCCAATGTATGACATTTTTTGTACGCTATAAATATAGGACTAGTATACACTGTTCTGAAAAAGACAGAATCACTGGAAAATTTTAGAAAATGTACATCTGCTTCGTACAACTGATAATATATAATAAAGCGCACTGTAAAATTATTAGTTATTTTCACATTAATATATTACAATTTTTCAGTTTTTACAATAAAAATCAATGAAACGACACTCCTTCTTGGTATAATTATTGTTAGAAACAATTATAGCACTGATATTATTAATAATTAAAATATAGTAAAAATTTTAGTAATAATAGAAAAATTAGAATATTAACAAATATTTGAATAACTATGTTGCTTTATCTATAACAAGTTTTTTTTAATACTACGATTTAGATTTTTGTCGTGGTTTTTTGATAAAAAGGACTTGAATTTTAAGAACACTTAAATGTTTGAGTCTAACAGTAGGAAAAGACTTGAAAAATTAACAGTTTTGAATCAATATTTTCTAAAAAAAATCTTTTTCTTTAATTGGTTCTTTATTAATTCATTCCAAATTCCAAATCCTTTTCGACTTCTTTGTGTTCTTTTCTTACCTACCGCTTTTCAGAACAGCTTGTCTAATACAGTTATTAGTATTCTGCCATTCCTTATTTAATCCTCATCCATTGCCGTTCTATGTAAACGTTCTTGCAGAAGAAGCTGGTACAAAAACCTAATACTCTCGTCATTTAATAAATAAACTATGAACATCTCGGTTGTCGTCGCTTTGTTTAAACTTTTGTCTTCTCCACCGAGTTAATAGGATGATATCTGCTACTACTAAAAAGTGGTCGGAGTTTATATCACATCTCCTGTACACTTTTAAGTTTGCTGATATATATACCTGTTGCTGATATAGACCTATCAGCCTATATTTACTACCGAAATGTTGATCGAAATAAAAAGAGTTAAAATGGATATCCAGTAAAGGGAGGAACAACTTGAGACTGAGGAAGGCAAAGATAAAGTAAATATATTTAGAGAGACAAACAAACTGTAATAATGTGATTGATTGAGCAAGCGAGACGGATTCGTAGCTTAACAGCACAGTTGGGAATTCGTGTTTTTGTCTCTTTAATTATCTATTGGGGATATGTCACGACAAGTTTTTAATTAGTCAACCGCACCTCATAGAACGTAGCATGCGTCTACACGTTTACCATTTGAGATTGAACGTCCAAGCATAGGGAATCACCAGGAAAAATTGCGAGAACTCGAAAGAATTGCGGAAGTCAAGATGGAGTATTAAGTTAAAGGGAATTTTAACCAACCTCTGAATATACGAGGTTCGAGTATTGCCATTATAAAATGTTTCGACACCAGCAGCAAAAAATAAACAAACATTTGTAAAATTGTATAAATCCACGTCGAACAATTGTTAAAGAGAATTTTAACAAAAAATTGAATATAATATCTAGTTTTCAAAATTAAAAGAACCCAGGTACCAAGCAAGTGATAAAAATTTTGAAAAATGCTTATAAAATTCAAGACCGTGTAAAAGAACAAAGGAATTTTTAATCTAAGCACGAGTGCTACGTCTACTTTACAAATGTTTTACTTTACTGGGACCATCATTCTAAAATTGATGTCAAATGTTTGAATAGCTGTTTTAAATCTATGCGGGCCATCAAGTTTTATTTGTTTTATCCAGAGTACGAATTCCGTAATAAATCAGGTTTACAAGTACAATATATTCTCTAGGCCTATTGCCGTTATTTGTATATTTTTATGCTTATTTTTTACAATTGTATTGTATATGTGAATTACCTAATTACTGAATTCATTTGTCGGCAATACATTTATTATTGTAAAAAATTATGATGATTAGAAGTTAAAACGAAGGAAAAGTGAGATAAATCGTTTGGAAACACAGGAACAAGAACGCAATAAACTATTGAAACCAATAGTTTTACGTATGTTGCGATGGCTAAAAAAATTATTTACTTTGTTTCGGAATTTGTAAAAAATTTAAATAACCAAATAGAAATTTAGGTAAAACGTCATTGATAATAATGTTTGTTGTCAGTTTGAAATTAAAATTTATTCCATGGGCAATTAAAATATATTGAAACAACGTTTATCTTTTTTTAATATGGGGATACAATGTTGTCAGTTATTACTTACTGTGTATCGGTACTAAGCTGTCGGCTCTCGCATATTACCAGCATTCCTTGTTTGTAAATTGTCATCGTGTGAAACAGTTTTAAAAAGTATGAAGATGATAGTTTTTATGTTTCTTTATTATTATGTCATAATATCAGACAGTTACATTAGATGCAGTACACTTCAGTACAGTACAAACAGTACAGTCAATACGACACTGGTTAATGCAACGAAGAAAGGACCGAAGGTAAACTCATAATTTATTCTGTATCAGGTACACTGTATTCATTCGAATACCATAAGTTTTCTGAATAATTTCTTTTTAATCTCACTCCACCATCACACCATCACCATCACCATCACTAACTCCACTATCACAAGTTCTAAATTTACGTGAACTCATTTTCAATTCTAAATTAATAATATTATTATTGACGTGTAACTGTATAAAGCTAGTCATTGAACAAATACCTTATACGTCATATATCATACTTAAAGTTCAATTGCTATTCTCATAGTGGAAATACGTTTCTGAGGTAAACGGAATAAAGTCTGGTTTTTCCACAAGCCAAAATCCTGAGGCCTGTACTTTATCTCTAATATATACAATCATTTCCTTCACATGCGATCATCGTAATGATGTTTGGCAAACGTCATGGCTATACTTAAAATCAAAGCGACATATCACTAAAATGAACGACATGTATATTTCGTATTATTCCAATACACGTTTGTCACATAAGTTTATGTTGCAGGCTGACTTGAAGCAGTTGTTATATTTCTGCCCACAGTGTACGAATGACCTACATACCGATGTTTTCCCCTTTAAATTGTTATCATAAATCCTTTTTTATTTGTTACTTATGTTAGCAATATCGTCTTCAAAACTTTCTCCATCAATAATGTTCACCCTGTTACTTCATATAACTATGGCTCATATGCCTCTATTTTATTGACATCTGGTTCTTTCATCGTTCCCAACAAATAAAACATAGCACCTCATTAACCCATTATAGTTCATTATCTCATTAGTATCTCAATGCCGTCTCTTCTAGGAGAATCAGTAGAGTACAAAGCGTGCAGATAATACAACACCACTAATGAGACACCTGTTAATGAAACACTTGTGAATGCAACACTGTTCAATGCAACATTTATTAATGAAACAATTGTTAATGCGATACTTGCTAGTGAATCACTTGTAAATGTGACACTTTGTAATACAACATTTTGTAATGAATCAATTGTTATTGCGACAGTTATTAATGAGACAATTGTTAATGCAAAATTTTGTGAGGAAACAATTTACTGTGACAGTTGTTAATGAGACAATTGTTAATGAAACATTTGTTATTGAATCACTTGACAATGCAACACTTATTAAAGAACAACTGTTAAAACGATACTTGCTAATGAATCACTTGTTAACGCAACTCTTGTCAATACTACCAAATTTAGTGCAACACATATTAATGCAACGGAGGAAGGACCAAAGGTAAGCTCATATATATTCTCTGTAATATACACTGGTTTCACTCGAATGCCACAAAATTCTTTTGAAAAATTTATTTCTTTTCCATTTCTTTATGTATTTATTTTTTAGAAGCAAGTCCACCATCACAAGCTCTAAACGAACATGAACGAAATGAATATCTCATTTTCAATTATTACTAAGTTGTTATGTGTTGCATGTGTTGCATTATCAAGTGTTGCATATGTTCTGTTTGGATGTTACTCGTAATTTTATTATTCGTAATTTTGGTTTTTTTAATCTGAGGTACGTAATTACTGCAGTACTTTGTCAGAAATGCAATTATTATTGTAACAAATGATGATGATGATGAAAATTAAAGTGAAAATGAAGAAAAAGCGTAAGAAAAAGTTTGTGAACAGTGGAACAATAAAGTATTGCAATATGCAAGCAATAGTTAGTATGCATTTCGTATGTCTTGATGGATAAAAAGAATTGTTTAATTCTTTTAGAAAATTGTAAAAATTCAAGTACCTACTAGTTATAGAAAATGTTACTAATTTTTTAAAATTATATTTTGACAAATTGTTATTTCGCCCATAATATTTCACCCACATTGCAATATAGATAAAACGCCTTTAATAATAATATTTCTTGGCAGTTAAAAATTACAATCAATTCTATTAGAAATTAAAATATATGAAATAACGTTAGTCTTTATTAATATGGGAGATATAATGTTTCCACGCTATCATTGTAATAAGTACTCCTTATTAAATCGGTACTAAACTGTTGGCTATCGCAAGTCACCAGCATTGCAGGTTCGTAAAGTATTACTGTGTAAAACAGTTACAAATATGGTTTTGAATTTTGGAATTATGGAGACGATAGGTGTTATGTTTTTTTATTATTTCATAACATCAAACAGTTACATTAGATGCAGTACAGATCAGTACAGTACAAAGTGTACAGATAATACATCTACTAATGAGACACCTGTTAATGGAACACTTAAGAATGCAACACTTTTTAGTGCAACATTATGTAATGAAATAACTGTTAATGCGACAGTTGTTAACGAGACGATTGATAATGCGATACTTGCTATTGGATCACTTGTTAATGTAACTATTGTTAATACTACAATATTTAATGCAACACATGTTAATGCAACTGAGAAGGGACCAAAGGTAAGCTCATATATATTTTCTGTATTAACTCGAATGCCACAATTTATCTGTGCAATTTCTTTATAATAACCGAACTAACTCTACCATCGCAAGCTCTAAACGTACATGAGTTCATTTTCAATTAATTCCAAGTTAATAACATTAGTATTGAGGTGTTACTGTATAAATCTATTTATTAAATAAGTACCTTATAATTTATATTTCATACTTAACATTTAATTGGTAAGCTCATAGTGGATAAAAAGATACTGAATTAAAAGAAATGAAGTCTCATGGCTATACGTATTACGAAAGGCAGCATATCATCAAAGATGAACGCTGGTGCAATTATACGATACGTTCGTTGTATTCTTTCAATACACGTATGTCACATAAGTTTTTGTTGCAGGATGTCTTCAAGCAGTTGATATATTTCTGCCAATACTCTGAATAGTTATCATAATTTCCTTTACATTTGTTACCATTCTTGTCAGTTCCATCTTCTGCATTTTCTCCATTAATAATGTTCACCCTATTCCGTCATATATCTGTATCACAAGTGTCTCGATTTTGTTGTCCTCTGCTCCTTTCATCGTTTAGCACAGATAAAATTAATATCTATATATAAATAGATTTATCTATAGATAAAATAACATCGTATGTCATTAGTACATTATAGTTCGTTATCTCATTAGGATCTTACTTGAATTTCTCACCATTACCTTAATTGCTAGTATCCCTTTTACTTAAGTTTACATCGGCCACTGGCTTACTCATAACGTCTACTGACTTATAGAGGATATTAAAGAGGATGAGCTAGAAACACCTTTTTACTTTATCTCAGTTACTCGGATGTATTCTTTTGGACATGATTTGAAACTTCTTTTTTATTGCAGAACTTTGAGTAGTCTGTTTAGAGGTTATATTGCACCATATTAACGGCTTTATAAGAGTCAGTAAAGCATACGGTAACAAATTGGTTGACGTAAACGAACCTCGGCCACAAAGAATTCAGTTACAAATAAAGTTATCCCGGTAACAAGGCCGTTCTAATTCCTTATCTGAATTTCTGTTGTCCCCTGGTCGGGTTTTATGTATATATAAGTTTTAGAAATCCATTCACTGAGCGGCTCATTATACTGCGGCCGCCGACTGCACTGATTTGCGTTTATTTCCCAGGGAGAGTCACAAATGTTTGTTGCAACCACTAGTCTGGTATAATTCCAGTTCCGTAAACGCTATTAAACAAATCCAGTAAAATTTCAATTGGGATTTTTTCTGTTATTTGGAGGATGTGGGACAGAGACTGATCTTCTGTACGTGCTGCGTTACAGTCATTCTCATTCAATGTTTTTTCTGTGCCCGGTGGCGGAACTATTTCTCTGGGGCAGCCTACAGGAATGTTTTGAGGGTTCGTGTCCTACCCTTACAGAGATTACGTCGTTGTTCCCTGGTGTATGTCACTGACCTCTCCTAAAAACTGTAGTAGCCACTAGAGTTATATATATCGTAAACAGAATACGTTCTGTTCAGGACGGTTTGAAATACATATTTTCTTTCAGGACTATTTTTATAAATCCCAAAAAGCTGTTACAATTTTATAGTTTTGGGTCTTACAATTTGGAAATTGAGACATATATGATTTCTCAAGTTAAATATCATTTCTGTTAATATCTTGTATAGTATACACTATTAAAAACAAACTGAATATATTCAATCTCTTTAATAATAAGATTTTAAAACGTTTTAAAATAAAATGTGAGTGAGAAAAATTTGAATTTTGAGACTCATAAGATTCTTCAAGTTTCCTGGACCTCTGTTCATCTCTTTCAACAATGCATCACATTTTATCAAAAGATTGATAAATGCTAAAACGGTTAAACTATTTTGCTGACCCATCTCCTCTTTAAGGCCTCTGAAGAATAAGTTGGAAGCTGCCAAAGTCAGGATAACCTTCAAAACGTGATCGCGTACTGTGGCTTATTTATTAGGTTACTTTCGTAAATTACGCTGGCCTTGACGATGCTTATCCTGGACGTATAACGATGTGCATCGGTGTGCAGGCCAGTATAACTATGTATAAACGGCAGCCGTGTGCATTCTTAACTGAAGTAACCGCTTTATTGTGCAATCACTAAAGAATATATACTCTGAAAAAACATTAAAAGTAAAATATCAATAAAAGGATAAAAATATCATTTGCTTTCATGCTAAATACATTCAGTGAAATTTGGTTTAACTTAACTTAAGATTAATTGTTTATACTAATTCTTAAAAAATTAATATTTGAAAACATAAACGTAGGTTAGCAGAAAAGAGAACATGAAAAAACGAAAAACGTAACTGGAAGTAAAGACCTGTTACTTGGAATTTAATCAGGAATTTTTCTGTTGTTAATATATAATAAAATAATGATTTGCAACCGGAGACTTAAATCCACCTGGACTTGCGGTACCCAGTTGTGGGGGTGACCCAGACAGTGTCATATAGAACAGTGTTCCGCAACCTTTTTTTACTCACGGCACACCCCAGACGGGCCTAGACTCAACACGGCACACCAAAATGTCTGTTCCCTCAAAATCATATGAATGTTAATATAATTATGAAATATTACGTCGTTATGTAATCAATTATTATTATTATTATTATTATCATAATTAATGTTATTATTATTATTATTATTATTATTATTATTATTATAAAACAGGAATAGACTCATGCATTTATTAACAATTTATTAACTTTAATTCACTATAGAAAATACCAATTTTAAAGTAAATAACTCTACTCATACCTTCAATGTGATACTTGAGCCTGCTTAGCTGCACACAGACGGCTGATTCGTGGCGGAATCGTTGACAAAGCAAGCCTCATTTCTTCATCGATGGATTTGAGTCTCTCTCTCTTTGATGTTTTAATTTCAGTCAACGTCGAGAAGCCCAGTTCACACAAATATGTAGTAGAAAATGGTAATAACACATTAACTGCCATCTCGGAGATAGCCGGGTATTCACTGCTTATTGACAACCAAAATGTTTCCAAAGGCACTTCGAAAAATTTTAATTTCAATGTTCTGTCTGCTTTCAAATCTGCCAGTTCCTCTTGTAAGCCTAAATTATTCGGAAGATGTTTCGAATCCATAATGAATGGATCACGAACCCAGTCAAAATCTTCAACACTCTCTCCAAAATATTTTTTGAAATTCTGCTGCAAGAGTACTAAATGTTCTTTAATTAAGACCATCAACACCTTATTATCGTCAGCAAGGCGCCATACAGTTGGGAACATCTCACACGATCCATTTTCAATTGTCTGTATCCACAAATTTAACTTATTAATAAATCCTTGAATCTTATCCATACTAGTCAGAATATTTTCGTTTCTACCTTGCATTTTTCTGTTTAGTTCATTCAAGTGTACGAAAATATCGGAAAGATATGCCAACTTAGATACTCATTCATCATCTGCAAATAAATCCGCATACTCATGCTCCTCAATAGTCAAAAATGCAAGTACCTCCTCTTTAAGTTCAAACATTCGCGTTAACACTTTACCTCGAGATAACCATCGTACTACTGTATGTAGCAGAAGTGTAGTGTGCTCTGATCCCATTTCTTGACACAAAACGTTAAAAAGCCGCATAATTAGGGGCCGCGATTTGATGAAGTTCACGACTTTTACTACTTAATCCATCACAATTTTCAGAGGAGATGGCAAAACTTAGCAACAATGGCTTCGCGGCGAATGAGACAATGGTCGGTTCGTAAGTTAGGATTTACTTCGCGTACTTTACCCACGAATCCTTTCACTCGGCCTGTCATAGAAGCGGCTCCGTATGTGCAAACACTAACGCAATCCTCCCATGTTAATTCATTACGGACCACATATTCATTAGTCGTACGAAATATTTCTTCACCGGTTGCTCGCTCGGGTAGTTCTTTGCAAAAAAGAAATTAGTTGCAATTACATCCCCATCAACATACCTTATGTAGGAAAGAAGTTGTGCGTGACCGCCAATATCGGTGGACTCGTCGATCTGAAGTGAGAACTTTCGACTGCTCTTTATTTTCTCCTTCATAATGTCTTCGATGTCACTGGACATGTCACTGATTGTGTCAGCAGAGAGAGGAATTTTTGAAATTTCAGTACCAGATTCTAAACCCAGGACTATTTTTACCATTTTTTACACGCGGGCATTAACAACGTTTCTGCTATTGTGTGTGGTTTTTTGGCCTTTACGATAAGTTCGGCTTCCTCTACTTTTTGCGAAACACGTACCGACGTAGTCATGAGCGTCACTTGTTTTTTATTTTGTTCCAACAATCGACGAAAATAATTCACATCTTTACTTAACAGAGAGGAATGTTTTGTTGACAAATGTCGTTTCAATTTACTGGGAACCATAGCAGCATTACTGAGTTTTTCACCACACAACACACTCGGGGATTGGGCATGTTTTGTCACCACACCAAAAAAACCCGTAAGATAAATAATTATCACTATATTGCCGGTGAACTACTTTCTGTTTCTTTTTTTCGGGCTCGATGTTTTCACTACTTGCACTCGAGGACGGACCACTCAGTACAAGGAACTTATCCATATCGAAAAAAATAGTTTAATAACACTGTAATAGAAAATAGTAAGACTGGTGTAGCAATCACAATATTCGCACTACTGCAGAGCACAGCTGTGATAGAACTGAACTGAAATACTGTAATTGTTGTCTGACAATGAGTGGGTCCTTCGGCGAAGGAAAAAAGCAATAAAGTTTAAGAAGCGACGACAAACAGGCACAAATATCAAAACAAGGCAATAAAATAATAAAAAAGAGGGAAATTTTTGCTAATCCCCGCAATTTTAGTTAAAAGCACGTACAGCCAGCCGCACACAAAAGATGCGTGTTACAAAGAACTCTCTTGAATAGAGTTTGGAACGTTTAGAGTTTTGAACGTAAACTCTATTGTATGATTGGTGCGGGCCGCTAAAAGGCTTGCTAAAAGTCTTACGCGGCTTTCTTTACGGTGAACACAAAGCTTGCCGCCTGTAACCCATCAAACCGGCCCAATATTTCAGGCGAGAATACAAATAACTTAAGATAAGCAAACTATAACAACAATATTGAGTAAATAAATTACATTTAATTTCTATGAAAATATAACAGTTATCAGCATGTATTAAAGAATAAACAAGCACCTTCTTACTTAAAATCGACAATTAATTTATTACAATAATAGGTAAAAGTTCGCGTCACACCTTTCACCTTGTGACGGCACACTATTGTGCCGCGGCACACCGGTTGCGGAACACTGATATAGAACACACACTAGTGACAATACAGTATTGTGTAACGCAGTAAGCACTGCATTGTTCACTCGTAATAGTGACGTCGGTGTCTATAGAATTGCGACGGTGATCAAGACGGTTCCTACTAACCATGAAGCAAGACTGTGTTGAGGCATTTCTTCACCGCTATAACAAAATTAACAGCTGATTTACAGGAAGTAGAATCTTGTTAAGTTGCTCAGTGAGAGTGAAAAATTCTGCTGGGCGTGGTGCTATTCAATCACGATAACTGATAACTTTAGGACGGCGATTGATAACCATTATGTTTTTAGTAATTAACATTAAAGGAATTTATTTTAAACTTATTATTAGTTGAAACCTAGAAATAGCAGCAGATCCGTAAGCTAATTCATAGTAAAGAAAGTGAAATCACGGACGAACTCAAGCTATGAGTGTGTAAGACTACGTTATAGGACACAAAAACCCTCATCTTCCACGAACAAAATAGTAGGTTGCAAATCAGTAAAAAGGGAATTATTGAGGCGACCAACTGCAAGGGCTTGAAGAGAACGAAATATGAATATAATCATTAAAACTCTGTTCCAATCAGTTGTCGAGATTATAGATACAAGACCGCAGCAATGGCTTGAAGAAATAATAAAGATAGCGGAAAGAAATTAGAGATTGGAGAATGAACCAGACAAGAAGTCGAAGATTGTATTGGGTCGCCTGTGTTCAGGAACTGGATAATTTAACGAGAAGACCATGTTAGAAGTCAAGCGCCTAACGCATGGTAGACGGCAGAAAATGAAGTGGTTGATGGTAATCTACGCTTGGCGGATAAAAATGGTAGAAAAGGAAAATCAAAATAAAGAGTAGAAATAAGCCATAATTTGAGAACAATTTAAAATTTAAAAAGGTCATAAAATGAAAGAGATTTTACTAATCACCTTAAGAAAATAAAAAATAAGAATTAAAAACTTTATTAGTGATACTAAGAACATTGGAGTAGAAATTTTTGACATCTTTTATATTTATAATGAACTTATAAAATGTCTACATTCAGATCGGCATGAACTTATATAATTATATTTATGTTGAACTAATGTTTTACTCCTTGTTAAAAATAATTCTTATTATTTTAATACACTCTTTGGTTCACTTTGACACATTTGTTGTTATATTTAAAGGTATTATAAATATTTTTTGTACTTACAAAAAAGATATTTCATACTTGAAACTTAAAAAGTTCAAAATATGCTCTATTGATTGGCTTAATTATGTTCGTTTTAGTAGGCTCAATTTTGTGCTTAGAAGCTAAGCTGAGAGTTTATAATTTGACGTAAAATAGACCCATGGTTTCACTAAAGCAATTCAATTTAAGCATTTCTTTCATTTTGAATTATCTCCGGTTAGTGAGCTACTGTGAAAGTTTAATAGGGAAATCATTCTTGTAAATTAGTAATTTTTCGTAATGACTTGATGAAAATTTTGCTCTACTTTGTTCATAGCCCTGAAAACATTGTGACAGCGATGGTGTAGCGTTTGACATTCCATACATAGTTGTGTCTTGTTGTTATAGGCCCAAATGACAATTTTCCAAATATTCTGAAAATAAGCTGATGGTTCTCCGAAAACTATTCAATTGAGATATTATTTAATTAACTCTAAATATTATTAATTAATATAAATATAATACGAAAATATTAAACTACTGTTTCCACTGATTTGTTGTAGGCGACGATCAAAAGAAGATGCGTTGTAAATGAATCAGAATTGGAAGATCTCTTAAAATCTGAATGCTTCGTTGACAAATCGCTGATCATAAAGGATTTTTTGATTATGGAACCGCATATTGTTTGTGTAAGTGCACCGAGGCGCTTCGGTAAAACATATAATTTAAAAATGCTGAAGACTTTCCTGCAGGCAGATAATGGATTGATAACTTCCCATCAGACTGACGGTTGCAGTCTATTTTTAAAATACAATCTAAAGGTTTTTATGTGGAATAATACGTTTTTTCACTTACATTGCGGTAAATACCCCGTAATTTATATTAACTTTAAGAAAATAACAGGAAATAGTTTTAATGATGTTTCACGTGCATTGAGAGAGGTAATACGTGATTCGTATTTAGAACACTCTTACCTAATAAACAGTAATCGCCTAAACGGTTGGGATAAATTGTATATTTCAAAATATTCTGAATTTTATAGCAGTGAAACAGTCATAGACGGAACAGACACAACATTGATTGACGGTTTGGTACATTTATCACAAACTTTGTTCTCACATTTCAACAAAAAAACAATAGTTTTAATCGATGATTTTGATACTTTGCTATGGCGATTAATGTCACGGGATTATCAAAGCAATTATTTTCCAGTAAATGATATACCTGGAGCTATCTCCCTCATTAAAATGATCGTGTTTAAATTTTTTAAGAATAACAGAAACATTGAAAGAGGTTTGATTAACAATTGCTGGCAGCTGTCAAATATATTTTTAAGGGGAACACCTAGTATTGTCCACTTCCGTTTTCTGGGAAACCATCCGCTAGTCAAGTACTACGGACTTACAGAGAACGAGGTAAGAGAAAAATTAAATTACTTCAACATTCGGCAGAGTCACCAAGATGTGAAGTATTATTACAACGGTTACAAAGTAAAGGTCTCTAGAGACAATATCTACAACACGTGGTCGGTTATGAACTACCTGCAGACTGAAAAGCTGGACGACTACTGGATCTCCACGGCCGGCTTACACAACTTCAGTAGAATGTTTTTAAAAAGAGAGGTACGGAGATTAGTTTCACAACTTTTGATTTGGAGGAAAGTGAAAATAGAAATTACAGAACTGGTAAGGTCGAAAGATATATCAGATTTACAGCATGCAATGACAACTAATTTTGAGTGTGATCATTACCAAGCTGAAGCGTTTCTTCTTTTGTTATCTGACATCGGTTATCTTAACTCTATGCGTAAAAGTACGAATCTAGTTTTGTTAAATATTCCAAATAATGAAACCTACCGGCATCTTTATAAGCAGCATGTAGTTTATAAGGGACTAATAACTTAATGTTTTGTAAAGTATGGCATTTGGTACGTTTTAAATATACGCCTAGTACACATTGTTCAGAATAAGACGAATAACTAGAAAATTTTATGAACTGTAAAACTGCTTTGTACAACAAGATAACACCTAATAATGAGAAATGTAAATGTATTAGTTATTTTTACCGTTAACTATTACAGGTTTTCAGCTTTCACAATAAAAATCAATGGTATGACAGTCCTTCGTTGTTGAATTATTACTATAAACAATGATAATACTGATATTGTTAGATAATCTAAATATACTTGGAAGTAAGCAGGACAAGTACAAACGCGGAATGTTTATTTGAATACCTAGAAGAATTGTTGTTTTGTACTTCAACAAGTAAGTTAAAAAACAAATGTATGACGCCTAATTTATAATTTCCAAGAACTGTGTATTAATTTTTTCAATTTGAATGTAGGTCCGTTATTAGGGATTACGTTGCTGTGTATGATGGTTTTATTTGAAATAAATATTGTTTGCTTAAAATATTATTGTTTTTGATTATGTAACATATACTAGTAGTGTAAAATACCAGCTGGTTTAGAATAAGCGCAGACAGAATGTCTGTCGATTTTAAGTATATTCACGGCCACTGCTATTACTATAATAATAAAACTAAATAAATACAATGCAATATTAAAAGTTACAAAAACTGTTATTATTAGTATTATGTCTTTTTCTATGTAAACTGTTTTTGGACGTGTTTCAAGTGAAAATATGTGTTTTACAAAAGTAGTGTTTCCAGACGCACAGATTTGTTAGAATATTTCACGTTCTACGTGTGTGGTGTAACATGTACCACTAATATAAGCGTTTGTTATTATACAAATTATGATTTTATGTAAATTTTTAAATATATCATATATTATATAAATTTGTTTATTACGTAAATTATACTAAGATTGTAAATATCCAATTGGTTTTGATTGAGCACATACAGAAGAGAAGACAAATTTAAGTAAAATCACGGCATTGATATTATTATATAATAATATTAAAAGTTCTGCTGCTTAAACAAAAACTTATATATATATATATATATATATTACAACGCTACTTTTTATCTAACACTCTTATCTGATATTTTGAATGATAGATAAAACGTTACTTACCCATGAGATTACTTTACCTGGGAGCCAGAACAAATCCCAGATACAAATGACACGGTTCCAGCTTAGCTCAGAGCATAGAGACAGATTTCTCAGGATTCGTTCAGTGATTGTGGATCCAAGGGGAATCGTTACAAATAACACTTTCAAATTTGCTTGAGTATGTTTAATTAACGTTTTAATTATTTTTAAAATTCATTAAAATGTTAATTGTAGGACTTATTGCTACCCTAACGCTTATAATTAACGAGTGTCTGTGACAAGTAAAGATTAAGACGTTCAAACGACCTATGGCTCTTATCTGGTCTAATTAAGAGATTTATATCTCCCAAACCAGTGCTAAAGAACAGGTCTACAATAATTTGCACGTCCAATATTACACCTCACTTTCCATTCTACACTCCTATACTATGTTATGACTAATCTTACACATTAAATACAAAGTGTGTGATTCTTAGTGTCTTTTAAATATTGTTTATTACTTTTTATTATTTGTTTAGTACTTATTTCATTGATCAATGAATCTATTTCCTACTGTTTGATGCGTCGACCGAAGATAGGAATCCGTAGAGGTCCTCCTTTTGATGGTTTAGCACAGAAGAAATGATGTTGATCAATCCTGTAGAAAGATGCTCTGGCAATTACAGATGCTGTAGCTCTCTGTTGCTCAGGTCACTTCACGGCTGATTATTAATTAATTAATTAATAATTTAATTAATTAACGTGATGTTTTACACCGCGAGTGTTGTTGAACGGTACTAGTTCATCTTCACTGCGGACTACTTCTCGAATTTTTCACATAAATACAACTTTGCGTGATTGAAAATTTCTGCACGTAATTTATACACGACTAGCGCATTGAAGATCCGATCGAAGAGTAACGCTAACCCTCGTTTTGAGTTGGCGTCTGTTTTAAATACGGGCTTCTGATTAGTTGTTCAAATAAATCATACGTTTTTCCAGTCTCGACAATCTCGAACAGGTCGAGCAAACACCCCGTGACAGGTTTGAAACGGCAGAGAATTTCTAGTCAAAATCGTACTTCCTGTGTTTGCAAATTGATTGATTACAGGTACTTGCAAATGTGATTTCACAGATCTGACCACAGAATATTGTTGCTTAGGTCTTTATCTGTGTGTGTGTGTGTGTGTGTGTGTGTGTGTGTGTGTGTGTGACAACACCTAATTCCTACGTAGCATAATTCTCTTGTTATTCCTTTTGGCGTTCGTCTTCTCTATAACTTCTTCAATTGTTAATTATATTAACTGAGATTGCGGCTGCTTATAAAGCTTTACTTGCTGAACACAATGCTGTTTTTAGAATTGCCCTATATTTATTAGTTTTGAAGTTATTGCAGGTTGAACTGATAATTTGAATTGAGTAAAGTTTCGTGTTCGTACCGGAAGCGGACGTCGCTGTGACGAGGTTAGAGTGAGATGGCTGCGATTGTACGCTCTCTCTCTTGTTTACGCTGCTATACTCGTACAGTCTAACACTTTCATATAACGGTCAGATAAGACGCTAATATGAATCGTTATAATACATATATATTGTAACAATATAACATTGCAAATATAATAAAATTTAAATTTGTGATGCTCCACGTTGGAAGCGACATTTCTTATGTAACGCTACAACTGCAAATATAAATTTATTTGTTTTTGCGCAGACCCACGATCTTGGACGCCATTTCTTATGGAACGATACATATACATAAATACAATTTAAATTGGGTTTCAGGTGTATCTGTAATAAGAACTCTATGTAACTTGTAACGGTATTTCAAATTTATTTTAAATTAATAAAATTGTGCACATGGCACTTACTTCGACTTTAAACATTCGTTATTATTTTGTTACTATGCCGTAATGCTTATGCTATATACATCCTTACTGACTAAATATTCTATTCTACTAATTATTGTATAAAACAAATCTCATTTCCAGACTACTCAGTCAATTAGTGTGTTTAAAAATATCAATGTTTAAATATCTTTTTATATATTGTAATGTAACTCAAAAATATTAATAGCTACTGAATTTATCTTTCTTTTCTCAGTACTGCTTTATATAAAACGCTAATTTTTACTTAAATGCTTTGCATTCTTTTCATTTCAATACTAATTTGAGCTCTTGTTTACGTTAATCTTACTTCAATAACATCTATGATTTTAATTCTATATTTACAATAAACATTGGCTCTTACTTTTATATAGAACAAAAATGTCTTTAATTGTCTTTGAGTTAATTGTTCGATTAAGAGATAAATAAGTTGTTTATCACCTTATTGTCGTCAATCATACTCAATCTTTGGATCCATCTGTAATCGTCCTCGTCTCGAACTCCAGCATCACTTCCTCTTGTCCTGCGTCGTCTCCTCTTGTCCAGCGTCGCTCCTCTGGAGTCCAGCGTCGTCTCGCTCCTCTCTTGTCCAGCGTCGTCTCGCTCCTCTCTTGTCCAGAGTCGTCTCGCTCTTCTCCTCTTGTGCAGCCGCGCTCCTCTCTTGTCCAGAGTCGACTCTCTCTCTCTCTCTCCAGCGTCGTATCGCTCTCTGGAACTTCTCCTAGTGCTGTTTCGGACGTCAGTTGATCTTCTTATGTGGATCTTCTTATGTAATTTTGTTACTACTTAAAAATTGTTTGTTTTACAATCCAGTAACATAACTGTATGTAACTGGAAGGATGAAACTATTTACAAAAAATTAAATATTCTGTGCGGACGGGCAGAAGCTCCCGCTGCACTGTGGGTGATTGAAGAAAGAGAGCAACTGTAGCGTGTGTGTCCTATTTATACCCATATCTTGGGCAACACCTGCAGTTGTACGAAATCGACATGTCAGAAACTGTCTCTGGGTTCAGTTCCTCTACTCCTTGTCAATTTCGCTATTTTTTATATTTCTGCGAATTGCAGAGTCCTATAAGTATACTCTTATACTCATCGTATAACTATTTTCACTACACATGTTCACTGTAATTTTGGACATTGCAACTTTAACCCTTTGATTTGTACACAGTTATTTCACTACTACACTTGTACGGTGTGTCTTTTTCACGTGGTTTTTGTACACAGTATTTATTAAATTTTATTATATTTTAGTGTGTTTTTGGGTTTTACTCCTTAATTAATGAATAATTACGGAAAAACAGTAATTATGCAATTATTCATCTTGGGGTGGTAAACTCGCCTGCATAGACCTGCGTTCACACACACTATCAAAATACTGGTGTACACACTTTCAGTTATATTTGTGTGTGTGTGTGCACGTCGATTCAGGTCGAAACACCTGTTCATATTTTTGTCTGAGCCAAGCTTGCAATCCCTGACAATCTTATTTCTAATACATTATTAATTATTTACAGTTCACTAGGTATATTTAAATTTTTATATTCAATGCTCAGTACATCACTTATTTGTACTGTCGCATTATCGCTCTGCTTGGTAATAAAAAAATTTAATAAATTTAATTATTAAAATTTTATTATTATTATTATTATTATTATTACAATTGTAAAAAAAATGTAACAAATAATAAAGAATAATATTCGTCATTTCACCCTTAATTGGAGTGTATACAAATGTCTTACCTCCCCTCTTCACATACTCATTGCTCGTGACCTTGTAGTAGGGTGGCTTTAACAAACAGCTGATCTGATTGGTTTCATTAACCTCGTTGTTTTTATGTGTAGAACTTCCTAAATTTCGTTGCGTGGAATTTACCAACTTCTTTCTTCTGTATCTCATCATATACGATGAAAGTGTGTTGTCCTACTCGCTGTCTTAACGTATACGGTCCATTTTAAAATCTGAAGAATTTCTTCGCCGTATTATCGCTTCGTTTTCCCACTGGATTAGCTTTGAGTAGTACACTTTCTCCCATGTTGAATTGTTGTAGCTTGTGAGTTAGATTAAATTTCTCTACTCTCTTGTTACCTCTTTCTATTATCCGTTGCTTTGCGTATTCAATTTTCACACTTATTGGTACAGGTACATTCTGGTATTAGGTTTGTTTATATACTTGGTCCAAAATCTGTTTGGCTTTTTATCTTCTTCCAATTCCGTTGGAGTATATCCTGTTGCTTCACTATAATTTTCGTTGATGGCTTTTTCAAGAAATGGTAAATATTCTGCCCATTTATTGTGTTGATCATGGCAGTATATTCGTAAATATTTACCTAATTCTTTGTTAACTCTCTCAGCAAGGTTTCCTTGAGGATGTCTTATGGATGTGAGTACAGGTTGTATTCCATTTTCCCTTAACGTCCTCTCCCATTTTTCACTTTGTAATTGTACACCTTGATCACTGAATACCTTCTTCATTTTTCCATATGACGGAATATATTTCTGCAGTAGTATCTTTAGAACAACTTTGGTTGTGGGTCGCATAATTGGGTACAGTCGGACTGCCTTGGAAAACACATCGATACATACCAATATGTGCTTCACACCTCGACTTGATCGTGGTAGTGGTCCCAGAAAATCCACTGCAATTAGCTCTCGCTTGTTCCCCTTCTGGATGCTCTGCATTTCTACGTATGTGTGTAAATTCGGTCCTTAATTTTACATTATCTTACTCATACATTCTTACCTTCGCTTCTAATCTTCCTTAACTCTTTTCTTAACATGACATTACTTTATCTTTCTTTACTTTTCTTATATTACTTATATTCATATTTATATTACATTAACATTCATTACCTTTTATTACATTTCTTTAACATTACCTTTCTAATCGCTACTACTTTCCTGAAATACACTTCCGTAACAGAATACTCTTTTAGCTTTGTAGTGTGTCGCATTATCGGTTACAGAGGAACTGTCTTGGAAAACAACGATATTTTTCTCGAAGTCTTTAATCCTAAGTAGTCTCTGCCCTTTTGACTTTTCACTCTCGCTTTCTTCTGTGACCTTGTATCTCCATTAAGTGTTCGCTTCATCAGTCGTTCTGACAGCTATAGCATTGATTACTCATCCCTAATCCTTTCTTTTTACCAATAACAACAATAACATCTTTTGCCATTACTTTCTTAAATATTTCTCTACACTATCATTCCTTACCATTAATAATACATTTCTTAATTAAACCTTTAAAATAATATTCCTTATTTCTTTCCACTACTATTTCTTTTTATTTTTTATTTGCAATCATAACCTTAATAAATAACATTCCTTAATTATACACTTATCTTATTATTAATAATTAATAGTAATATTATTTTCTCATTTAAATATAATTATTTATTTTCATTTGCCTTGAGTTCTGAGTTGCAGTGTCGTTAGATCTGACACCCCTCTTATTATAACAATTTTTTGTATAATAAGGAAATTCATTGTGCTCACCGTCTAGACAACGTCCGCATTCCATTGTATCGCTGCCTCGTTATTGTGCGTACTTACCGTGTGAACGTTTGTTTTGATCGTATAAGTCACCTGTTCGTCGCTGCGTTGAATTGTTGCTGCCTTTATCGTGTGATCCATTTATACATAGGGTGAAAATTTATTCTCACTCTCTTTCTCTCGTAACGGTCGCATTCCATCGCAACAGTTTGCTCGTGGCCCATATAAACAGTTGAACCTATTTTCGTGCGTCTCTTATGATAATATTCATCGTAATTACTATAATTATAGTTATAATTATCGTTCACTTTATATTTCTCTTGCTTATACCTACCGTCATATTTACCACAATTTTGTGTAGTGTTTCGTCTAGATACTTTACTACGTTTCTTGTTAGGCCTACAGTGATATTTATCTCCGTACGTGTGGTGTCTTAAGTGTTTCACATGTGTCATCTTGTGTGAATTATTATTGTGTGTGTTTGTCTCACACTTGAGATATCGCTATTCATAAGGTACGTTTTATTAACCTTAATTTGCTTCTCTTCCTTAATGTTAATTACTTTATAATTATCGTTAGTAATTACACACGTATTTCCAACTACTATGAATTCTTCACATATTATCTTTTCACATATTAGCTCCGTTTGTTTATTAATTATTCCACAGACATTTTCTGCGATCCTGTCAATACGTAAATTTGTATTAACAATTTTTTCGGTTAACTTTCCAGCACCGTTTATTATACTTTTTTTTATTTCAAAATTACCAATTTTTAACTCTTCTAGACTTTCTGAAATTTTTATGGTGTCTTGTCTAAAATTTTCAGTTTGTTCTTCTAATTGTTTCTTATTACATTCTATTAATTCGTCTATTCTAGCATTTAAATTTTCTGTCTGTTTATTTAAATTTTCTGTCTGTTTTGTGCTTAATTCATCGACACAGGCACGCATCATCGTCTGGAATGCCTCTACGTCTAAATTTCCTGGAGTCGTCATGTTGAAGTATTATTAAAATATTTATTTAGTAGTAATTCTTTAACAATTATCATTGATAAGCGTTCCCTACTTATTTATTTATTTATTTATTTTTATTAATAGTTATTATTAATACTCATTACAGTTACACCTGTTACATAGACAAACAATAATATTTGTGGGGGCCAGCTGTGTTATTACACAACAATTAACATTACATTCAGTTACTGTTTAATATAAATAATTATTACGTATAATGCATTTTTCATTTAACACACTCTTATATTTTAGAGCAACCCCTTTAGCTACATAACAAATTTTAATAGTTAAATGGTGGGGATCGGGCCATACGTTCATGGGCTACAATTTATGGAACAATTTTTTTGTACATAAATTTAGGCATGTCGTGCCCCACGTCCAGGGCGACATTTCTTATGTAACGCTACAACTGCAAATATAAATTTATTTGTTTTTGGGGAGCCCCACGATCTTGGACGCCATTCCTTATGCAACGGTACATATACATAAGTACAATTTAAATTGAGTTTCAGGTGTATCTGTAATAAGAACTCTATGTCACTTGTAACGGTATTTCAAATTTATTTGAAATTAATAAAATTGTGCACATGGCACTTACTTCGACTTTAAACATTCGTTATTATTTTGTTACTATGCCGTAAGGCTTATGCTATATACATCCTTACTGACTAAATATTCTATTCTACTAATCATTGTATTAAAAAAAAATCTCATTTCCAGACTACTCAGTCAATTAGTGTGTTTAAAAATATCAATGTTTAAATATCTGTTTACATACTGTAATGTAACTCAAAAATATTAATAGTTACTGAATTTATCTTTCTTTTCTCAGTACTGATTTATATAAAACGCTAATTTTTACTTAAATGCTTTGCATTCTTTTCATTTCAATACTAATTTGAGCTCTTGTTTACGTTAATCTTACTTCAATAACATCTATGATTTTAATTCTATATTTACAATAAACATTGGGTCTTACTTTTAAATAGAACAAGAATGTCTTTAATTGTCTTTGAGTTAATTGTTCGATTAAGAGATAAATAAGTTGTTTATCACCTTATTGTCGTCAATCATACTCAATCATTGGATCCATCTGTAATCGTCCTCGTCTCGAACTCCAGCATCACTTCCTCTTGTCCTGCGTCGTCTCCTCTTGTCCAGCGTCGCTCCTCTGGAGTCCAGCGTCGTCTCTCTCTTGTCCAGCGTCGTCTCTCTCTTGTCCAGCGTCGTCTCGCTCCTCTCTTGTCCAGAGTCGCCCCTCTCTTGTCCAGAGTCGTCTCGCTCTTCTCCTCTTGTCCAGCGTCGCTCCTCTTTTGTCCAGAGTCGACTCTCTCTCTCTCCAGCGTCGTATCGCTCTCTGAAACTTCTCCTAGTGCTGTTTCGGACGTCAGTTGATCTTCTTATGTGGATCTTCTTATGTAATTTTGTTATTACTTAAAAATTGTTTGTTTTACAATCCAGTTACATAACTGTATGTAACTGAAAGGATGAAACTATTTACAAACCATATTAAATATTCTGTGCGGATGGGCAGAAGCTCCCGCTGCACTGTGGGTGATTGAAGAAAGAGAGCAACTGTAGCGTGTGTGTCCTATTTATACCCATGTCTTGGTCAACACCTGCAGTTGTACGAAATCGACATGTCAGAAACTGTCTCTGTGTTCAGTTCCCCCACTCCTTGTCAATTTCGCTATTTCTTATATTTCTGCGAATTGCAGAGTCCTATAAGTATACTCTTATACTCATCTTATAACTATTTTCACTACACATGTTCACTGTAATTTTGGACATTGCAACTTAACCGTTTCGATTTGTACACAGTTATTTCACTACTACACTGGTACTGTGTGTCTTTTTCACGTGGTTTTTGTACACAGTATTTATTATATTTTATTGTGTTTTCGGATTTTACTCCTTAATTATAGTTTATGAATAATTACGGAAAAACTGTAATTATGCAATTTTTCATCTTGGGGTGGTAAACTCGCCTGCATAGACCTGTGTTCACACACACTAGGAAAATACTGGTGTACACACTTTCAGTTACATTTGTGTGTGTGTGCACGTCGATTCAGGTCGAAACACCTGTTCATATTTTTGTCTGAGCCAAGCTTGCAATCCCTGACATGCTTATTTCTAATACATTATTAATTATTTACAGTTGTAGGTATATTTAAATTTTTATATTCAATGCTCAGTACATCACTTATTTGTACTGTCGCAATATATATATATATATATATATATATTGCAACGGAACACAGGATGATAAGCTATGTTGTTTGTATCTCAGCACATGGATGACGAGCATTTTCAAGTTTAAATTGGTTTTATGTAATATTTAGTCTTTTAGCAATAAGTTTTGTATTTAGAAATGGATAAGCATGTAGGGTATACCAAATTCTTCATAAAAAAGTGTTCTTTATTGTCATGTATTTTTTGAGTGAATTTGTGCGCGTGTGAGGGTGTGATAACTTGTGATCGCTACATCTTCCGCGGTAATTACCCGATCGACATGAAACTTTGACAATGTATTATTTGCGTAAATAATTTCAATTTGTGTTTTGAGGTACAGAACTATTTTAGACATAGGGTTTTTTTAAGTGTGGAAAATCTTAAATTGAAACGCTTATTATTAATAGGGTAATAAAATTTGTAGATAAATTCAATGCAAGCTAGTACGGATTTATACAAACTGTTTCAGGAAATCTTTGTATCTTTTAAAAGCAACAACCATGTGACTTGGGTTTAACCAATCGGAAGACACTAATTTCAGTAATATTCGTACTCTGTAGAATAAGGATCGACACAGTTCTTCTGTAGCATCTGCTAGGTGATGTTGTGCTCGGCGTGCGAGAGTTCTTCTCGTATAAACATAGAAAAATCTAACGTAAAATAAACCTTGGTATTCTTTACGAAGTTTCGCGTAAAGAACCGAGTGGGTTAATTATTTAAATAAAATTATAGTATATTATAGTGCTTTTTCGTGTTAGTTTAAGATATCCGCATAGGGAAGTAAAGACATATGTAGATTTCTTGGAAGGTGTACGACTAATGCACCGCATTAAAATAATACTCATATTTACCCTGAGATTGATAAAATTTAACGTACCAATTAATAATAAATTGTTTCGAGTAAAACAACATTCATTGTGAGTAAAAATTTGTGAAGAGTCTAATTGATGTTAACAGTTAGACATAATCGTCAACGAGACTGATCGAAATATCACCGCTGGAGCAACCCGCCGTAGAAGAGGACGACAAGACGAAGAGGACGCCAGGACGAAGAGGACGCCAGGAAGGAGTGTGACGCTGAAGAAGTGGACGCCAGGACGGGAGCGACGATAGGAAGTGGAGGATCGCACGTACGGAGGAAGTATCATCAACCAAGTAAAATCGATATATTATCAAACAATATAAACTATTATTCCTAATATAAATGCATGACAACTTGTAATAAAATATACATCTTAAAACACTATATTCTTGTGTATAATAAATAATTTTTCATCTCCTCCATAATAGACGTGCTTATAATTTTTACACACTCACAATATCCTTATTAGTCATAATTAAGATTGAACGGTAGCATAAGGATATTTGGCGCCGGCCAACGTGTGGCATGATTCTTTTGCATTAGTTTTAAAAACGAAATATTATTTTGAGTGTGTATAGACTAAATTCATTGAACTAATTGTGTGAGCAATTCTTGGTATCAGGGAGTGTACATAAAAGTTGAATACACTCTGTTATCAGATATTTGCAATAGTATTAAATTGTTTATATGAAGGTTGAGATATTATTTGTACCTATGTTAGATTAAGTTCTATACTTTTGATTGAGATACTGGACTGTTACAAGAAATAACATAAAAACAGACCGTATTGTAATAATAAGTATTAATAATAGTGCCGTTATGATAAATAAAAAAATATTTATTAAATTTATAAAAAATAAATAATCAATATGGCCAAATCACAAGAATTACAGAATACATTAGCGGCAATCTTAGCTAATATGCAGAAAATGTCAGACAAAAATAAAGCAAATATGCAGAAAATATCAGACGAGGCAGCAAAACAAAATAAGTCACTCCACGATGAGAATAAAAGAATCTATACAGCCGTTCATGACCAAGCTAAACAAAATAAACAACTATTAGAGTCAACAGAAAAACGTATAGGCGAAAAGGTAGAAATAATTCGCAGCAATATTGAGACCGCTTTAGAAGCGAACAATTCTCCCATCAATGACTGTGAAGCTAAAATCACGGGGATAGAGGAAAATGTAGTTCAACACACATCTACCGCAAGTAAGCTTGTAGTTGAACGAGATCAGCGGATACAGGAGTTGGAACAACAGCTTACCCGACTCCAGAGTACCTCGATACCAGCGAACAAGACCACGTTCATATATAGAACTTTAGAAGAAAACAATTCGCAGTTAAAATTCTTTGGTAGGGACACTGAGATTCCGCTTAATTTTCTTAAGAATTGCCAGAGAGACATGGAAGCAATAGGTGACAGTCTGAGTGAGATGGATAAAATAAATTATGTAGTCAGAAGATTAAAGGGTAATGCAGCTGAATGGTTTACGGTAGTGCAAGATAAAATAGTGACATATCAAGATCTGGTACAACATTTTAGGCGAGATACTGGAACAGAGAGATACAGCGAAAAATTACGTGTACAGCTGGAGTTTGGTAGGTATTCCAGTTTAAAAGGATCTAAAGAAAATTATTTAATCCAACTCATATCTCGAGCGAAGTATCTAGAACCCGAAATGTCAGAAACAGAGATGGTAAATAAATTGGCCCATCACTTCGGCCGCGGTATTCAAATCGCGGTAATTACGTAAGGTATTAAATCAGTGGAGGAACTACTCCTTTTGTTAACCAATTGGGATAATGTTAATAGCCAAACAAATAGTAATAATAATAGTGAACCGGCTCGTAAACAATTTCAGCCGCAACAAACACAAAAACAACAACAACAACATCAACAAAACAACCACAACAATTTAAAAACAAACCTAATTTCCAAAGGTTTAATCAAAGTAATGTATCGGCAATTACTGAAACAAATCCAAGCGAAGAGCAGCAAAAAAACGAGTAAGGTTGCACGGCGTCGATCCGTGCGATAAATTAAAAAATATTAATAAGATTAGGGATAAAATTACAAATAAAACATACCATAACAAACAGCAGTGTCAAAAATCTTATGTTAGCAATACTTGTGGTAAGAATGTTAACATTGCTTCAGGCCTATATCCTGTACACGTTAGAGATGAATTAGTATAACAATTTTTTTGATGATGGTGTGGAAAGTGTTAGAAATAAGAACGATAATGATATTGTTGTGAGAGAAAAAGTTAATGGGTGTATCGGAAATGTATTATTCGATAGTGGGGCTCAAATTTCGCTAATCAACGAGAAATTTATTCACCAACATAATCATCAATTTTGAAAAAACACCGATCTTACCTGTCAACGATACAATAGTCACTACAGCAACATGAGGTCACAAACTATTTGTAAGCAAGCACTGATCACAATATGTTCACAAGGTGTGGAAATGGAAGTACCAGTTCTTATAGTGAAAAATCTAATTTATGATGTTGTATTAAGCACCGACACTTTAAGAAAGTTAAACGCTACCATCGATTTAGGAACAAAAAACTAACCTGCGTAATTCGAAATGAACTGCGTACTATTATATTGGGAACTATAAAACAGAAACCGGCTGATCGATATAAGCGCATTGACATACAAAACCAGCTGTTTATCGCACAGATAAGATAACGAGCAACGGGCAATTCACTGGCGATAAGCAGACAGCTGGTCAAGAGAATCAATTAAATAATAACACAGCCCAACACATGTTTTGGTGCCAGAGCTTTTTCAGCTGATTTTGCGTGTATTTGATATGCTGAATTTGAATTTCACATTAGTTTTAGCCTATGAGCTCTTGTTTGTAAAAAATCGCAATAGCGTGATTTACGTTATCCCATTTAAATTAGGCCTAAGGTATAGGCGATAAAATTTAAAATGAACAGCCCTATTTTAATTTCTAATTTAATTTATTGACTCGAAAAACCCCATAGTAATATATCATTATCCCTACAGTAGCTAAAATAATAATTAATATTCAAAATAATAAGATAAGAAGACAAGGAAAAGTTAATTTACACTCCGGAAGTTTCTTTTTTGGGAATTCTTGAATGAACTTTGGATAGTCTCTTTGCAAGTTCCAGCAGTAATCTGCCATCATATAAGTATACCATCTTCCTTTGCAGCAGTCCTCCATCGTTTTAATATCCTGGTGAAATCTCTCACCTTGTTCTTCACTGGTATCGCCTAGATTTTCAGGGAAACGGTCCAAGTGGCTGTGTAAGAAATGAACCTTTATGCTCATGTTACATCCGAGGTCTCTGAAATTGTTGAGCATACTGTTAACTAGTTCTTCATAGTTTTCAGCTTTTTGGTTGCCCAGAAAGTTTCTGACAACCGAGACAAATGACGTCCATGCTTTTCGCTCTGCCTCATTCATAGCATCTACAAAATGAGGAACTGTCTGATTTGAGGGCTATCGAAATTCCAGCTTTAAGTTTTTCTGTACTTAGCCCAGTCAACGTTTGGCAAATGTATGCAAAGCATGGACTATCCTGATCAAGAGCCTTCACAAATTGTTTCATAAGCCCAAGCTTTATATGCAGTGGAGGCAAGATGATTTTGTTCCGTCCAACTAAGGGTTCATGAATAACATTTCTTTCCCCAACAACCATGTTCTCCCTCGTAGGTAGGCTACTCTCTTCTTACCCAGTGATATTGTTTTGCTCTGCTATCCAAAAGACACAAGAAGCAAGGATATTTTGTGTAGCTACCTTGCTGACCAAGGAGAAAGTTTACCATTTTTAAGTCCACACAAATTACCCATTCGTGTTCATGATACCTAACCCTATCCAAGACCAAAGCTATGGTATCATATTCTTCTTTCATTTTAGTTGAATGAGCAATTAGTAGTAATCCAATTTTGTTGCCATTGTGCAAAAGTACACACTTCAAACTCCGCTTAGAGCTATCAATAAAGAGACGCCAATCATCTAGACAATATTTGGGAAGGTCCATTTTCATCAGGAGCCCTTGATATCTTGACAAAATTCAAGATCGTTTTCTTGAGAAAAAAAGGGTAACAAGTCTTTTTCTCTTGTACGGTAGAATGTAATTTTTGTTCCATGATCAAGTAGATTCTTGTCACTCAACCTGGACGCAAGTACTTCACAAGCTTGTTTTGAGAGGTTGAGATCTCTGATAAGGTCACTTAACTCGCTTTGGTTAAAACGTTGAGGAATTGATGATTTTCCCTCATAATCACTATCGTTACCTTGATCTATATCACAACAAGCATCAGAAAGATTAAACTCATCCTCCGAGAGCTCCGGTAGCTGATGAAACATTGGAATTGGTACTTCATCTGAATGAGGAACAGGCCGAGGCTAAATCAGGATACGTCCACTTGCTGCAGTTATTTCGATTGATGCCATTAATATTTACAATAAAATAATGAGGAACTAATACATGTATAAGCCTTTACTTAACCACAACTCAACAGACTTTATAGTGAAACTGCTTATTAGTAAGTAACGCTGTATCTCAAAAAGTATAGCTGCTACAGAAAAACGGTTTTTATATTTATAATCAGCACGACAAATATAGTTAAAATCAACTATATAATCTTAGGCACCAAGCAAAAAAAAATTTTTTGTTAACCTGTGAAAATTTATGTAAACATAAATCGATTTTAAAAATTCTGGCAGTCAAATATACATTACCTGATGACTTAAAAATTATATTAAAACTGGTAAATATTGAACAATAGAGGGATGCAAAATTAAGAAAATTCAGTGAGGATATACAAGGTAAAGACAACCCGAATTACAGAACCGACAGGGATGTACTATATAAAATAATCGACGGAAAATAGAAAATTATGGTTCCTGATGATCTCGTAGAAGATTTATCTTGGGCTTGTCACGAGAGTCTTGCTCATGTTGGAGCTTCACGTAGTCCTTCAGTCTTCGACTGGTTTGTACCCTCCCCGCATATACCCGTGGTGCGTGTGGTACTGAGACTCTCACAGGTATATGGGACCTACAGTTTAACGCCGGATCCGAACGGCATAGTTGGGGAAGGTTTATACTAAGCAGGATACCTCTCGCTGGTTTGCCATTGGCTTGCGAGGGGGAACGGTCGTATCTAAATCAGATGGCCCCCGGCGGGAAGTGAACCGGCGCCGAGAGCGTAGCAGCGCCACACGCTAGCCGCTACGCCACGACCGCTCCATGTTGGAGCTTATAAATGTTATTTGGCGATGCGGGAAGATTTCGTATGGTTGAACACGGCAAGGAAAGTTAATTCTATTTTGCAAACATGTCACATATGCCAGACAGCTAAATACCCAAATCAACACACCTATGTGGAGATGGGTAACATTATTACAAAGAATAAAAATTATTTACTACTTATTGATTTTTAGGTCAGCTACCACGTGCTGCAAGGGGTACGAAGAACCTGGTTGCTTGCTTGCACACATGCATTTTCTAAGAATGTAAGTTTATATGCAATTGGACGACCTACCACGAAGGCAGTTTTAAATATTGTATTGAATAAATACGTTCCGAAATATGCTCCGGTGAAGAAAATTCTATGTGACCAGGGTAAGCAATTCACCAACAAGGACGTGTATGTAGAGTTGTGTTTCCGTGACACAGTAACAAGAACTCGGGTTGAAGCGTCAGAAACGGGTAGCGAGTAACGACCTCTCTCTTCTCATTCCTGTTCCTTCATCCTTATTAATGTCTACAAATATTAATTACAAGGCACCCTTCGTTTATGTCTACAAAGCCTTGCAATTCAAATAGGATTCTTTCAGACAAATCTTTTTTCCAGTGCAAACAGGGTTAATAAAAATAATTAATAAAATTCTTGTATTTATTGCTTCAATTTTAGTTTTAAGATTTCGAAAATAGCGGTGACTTGCATTATGGTATCAATTTTCTATCTGTAAAGTACTTTACTTTGAAATATATTCATTGTTACATAAATATTATTTCTATATTTTACTGTAGCAAATCGTTTAAAAATTGTATAAAGCCAGTGACAAAACCAATACAAACGTTTGGTGTGTGTGTGTGTGTGTGTGTGTGTGTGTGTGTGTGTGTGTGTGTGTGTGTGTGTGTGTGTGTGTGTGTGTGTGTGTGTGTGTGTGTGTGTGTGTGTGTAAATGCCAAAACAGTGCTTATAAATGTGTATCGTGATTCGTGGAGTTAACCTGACGTTGTGAAACGTCTTCACGTTTTAGTCACCAGAGAGAGCAGCGTGTGTATGTTGGTCTATACTGTATTTGGTTCCACTACAAATGTACACAGATTTATATACGCAAGAATCACAATATTTTTAGTGAGGCCTATATACTTCGCTAGTTTTAGCTTTTGTGCAAAATATATTTTTAGTGAGTTTTTATGAGTTACATATTTCCATGATGGTTTATAATGTTTAAAAGTGGCACACTTCAGCTTTCAGTATATCGCTACGTCAATTGTACCCTTTTATTCTCTCTCTCTTTCTCTCTCCATCTCTCTCTCCCTCACACATTACACTATTTTCTAACCATCAATAAGCATTTAAGTCATCCTCCAGTATACATTGCAGAACTGTGGGACGCGTCGCAGTACAATTAGTATTCAACAGAGGTGATATGTTGACCTCGGGAGTCGCAATGTACAGAGCAATGTAATTCATACCTTGCACTGACAAATGGCGCTCTCCAAGTCTCCTGTTTCGGCAGTAATGTACAGCATTTTGATAGTAAACGGAGCAAAATTTGTAAGCGATTCTTAGACAGTAATACTTTACCATATAAAAATTTAGCTTTGGATCTTCCTGAAAGTTTTTTTTTTTTTTTTAATGTAATATTCTTACGACACCTATCTTTATATAAATGCCACATTACAGCGTTTAATGTACAATAATCTTCAGAATAATTACAGAGCCACGTCACGTATTATGTAGTTTCTATATATGTGTTTCCATTCGCTCGGCATCAGCGATTGGCCAGGAGCTGTTTGTTGGTATCCTTGGTTGTTCAGAACCATATAACATCATAATCTCTCATCAGTCCAAGAGCCACACGACGCAACATCAATTGTTGTGCAACATACCCATTGACAATTAGAACCGTCCGATGTCAGTGATTGCGTAGGTATTGCAGAGACTCTTATATAGCATTTAGTAGTTGGCAGCCTTCGCCAGTAGCATTTCTGGTACCGGCAGGAGCACTCGACTAGTAAGGTCTGTTATCCAGTCGACAACAAGACACTGAGGAAACTCTACAGACTGGCACACAGGGTCGCCATTGATGTGACGATCTGTCCTCATCCATTGTGTACATTAACGCTGTTGCTGTTTGAACACGTCATTATCCACGTCACACTACAACTAAGAACGTCAAATCCCTTCCCCGACTCAAACACTGGATACTCTCTTAAATGTCTCCTACAAAGAATTATATTTTCACACATTGCCAGCGTTAACAATCAATTGCAGCACATCACTCCGGTGTGTTATGGATTATGTTTGTAAGGAATAAAGACATAACTTACATTAGAGACAATTAAATATCACTTGAAATAATTTTCAGGCGTAATTCTCTGATTGGTTTACTAACTTAAATATGGTCACGTGATTGCTTTATTCAGTAAAGTGAAATGACTAAGTACCAGACAAATAACTCAGTCAACACTTTGCTAAAAGTATGAGTCATAAAATAATGATTCATCTACGTAAATACGATAATCTGTAGACGTAACAACGATAGCCAAAACGTTTGTGGGATTCGTTAGTATATCGATGATTTCTGAGCAAAACCTTTTTACATATCATGTTTTGTTCTAAGACTAAACCTTTTACGTCAAATAGGACATAGTACGAATGTGAGCTGGCTTTTGAATTTTACATCGTCAGTACCATTAAAAGTATACACCCCGTCCCACGCGGAAAGATTCAACAGGTCTGCTCTGATTTCTTACCACGCAGAGCAACAGAATTGTTGGGACCAGAATCTTAAGTGATTACAGTTAGCCTTCAACATGGCCCTCCATGAGAGTCATAAGGCTGTTCCCTTTGAGGTGATTTTTGGATTCTCACCCACACTCCCATTGGTCAACTTGTGGAAAATTGATGATCTTCTGCTTAATACTCCTGACATTAGGACAGGAGACAGGTGGAAAGAGGACCCGGAAGGATTTGCTTCGTGCGCACGAGCGTGTCCGAGTTCGTTACAATCAGGGGCGAACTGCTAATCCCTTTAAGGTTGGGGATTTAGTCTATTGCCAGAGCCATCCGATCAGCTCAGCCTTGGACAAAAGAGCCGCCAAGTTGTGTTATCGTTTGTCCGGTCCATACCGCATTCTGAGGTTTGTGTCACCATTGACGGTGAATTTGGGAGATCCCAACAGTGATATAGAGAAGTTGACCACTCGCATATCCAAGGTGAAGTTTTGCCATAGTCATAAGTATGTAAGTGGTGCTAGACAGGTTGTCCTGGTTAAGGTATTAATTCGGCTCTTGGGTTCTCAGTTTGTGACTTTGGGAGGCCTTAGAGCACTAGTGCTAGCACGATTTCTTGACTTTCTTCTTCTTCTTGTTCTGTCTCTCGTCTCTGTATGCTGACCCTGATCAACTCAGCATGCAGTTGCCGCGCACACACACACACACACACACACACACACACACACACACACACACACACACACACACACACACACACCGAGGTATACAGGCACTCACACAGTCCTATTCTTACTTCTTCTTGTCTCGATTTCCTCGGAGCCTCTGTCTTCCTGAGAGCGGTCTATTTTTCTGAGACTCCCGAGGCAGCCAACAGATGCAGTTGCGATTAACTTATTTTGGGCAAACAGGTTGTCCTTTTGGGGTGAGGGTGTGCCGGGGTTTTGAATTTTCCCGGCGCGATTTAAACGTGCATGGCCGCCAAAGCGCGTCTCAGTTGGGTGGCAAAGCTAACTTGATTAGTAGCACAATTATTTTATTCGATGGTAATTTAATGATGGGTTATGTGTGTTTATTTGTGTATGTTTGTGATCTACACATTTGTAAAGCCTATTTTTATTGTAATACTTTTCTATTGTAAAATTAAATTACACGTTACTTCCGGTCTGGGAGCACGTGGCGACCTTGTAAAACGTATAATTGTCTTTCATAAAATTAAATTAAATGTTACAAAAATAAAAGTAAAGGTTTAGTTAAGAGTAAATGGATAAAATAAGCCATAGTAGATTAATAAGAGCAACTAAAGTGTTGATAAAAATTGTGACTGTGTGTGTGTGTGTGTGTGTGTGTGTGTGTGTGTGTGTGTGTGTGTGTGTGTGTGTGTGTGTGTTCCGAGGCGAGAGAATGTAGGGTTGGGTGTATTCTCTGACGGCTATAATATATATATATATATATATATATATATATATTGCAACGGTTCAAATTTAATTATGACTAATAAGGATATTGTGAGTGTGTAAAAATTATAAGCACGTCTATTATGGAGGAGATGAAAAAATATTTATTATACACAAGAATATAGTGTTTTAAGATGTATATTGTATTACAACTTGTCATGCATTTATATTAGGAATAATAGTTTATATTATTCGATAATATATCGATTTTACTTGGTTGATGATACGTCCTCCGTATGTGCGATCCTCTTCTTCCTATCGTCGCTCCCGTCCTGGCGTCCTCTTCTTCAGCGTCACACTCGTTCCTGGCGTGCTCTTCGTCCCGGCGTCCTCTTCGTCTGGTAGTCCTCTTCTACGCCGGGTTGCTCCAGCGGCGATATTTCGATCAGTCTCGTTGATGATTATGTCTAACTGTTAACATCAATTAGACTCTTCACAAATTGTTAAAATCACAATGATAATGTTTTTACTCAAAACATTTTATTATTAATTGATACATTAAATTTTATCAATCTCAGGGTAAATATGGGTATTATTTAAAGGCGGTGTATTAGTTGCACACCTTCCAAGAAATCTTCAAGTGTCCATAATTCCCCATGCGGATATCTTAAACTAACACGAAAAGGCACTATATTATACTGTAAATTTTACTTAAATAATTAACCCACTCGGTTCTTTACGCTGAACTTCGTAAAGAATACCAAGGATTATTTTAAGTTAGAATTTTATATGTTCGTACGAGAAAAACCCTCGAACGCCGAGCACAACTTCACCTTGCAGATGCTACAGAAGAACTGTGTCGATCCTTACTCTACAGCGTATGAATGTTACTTAATTTAATGTCTTCCTATTGGTTAATACGAGGTCACATGTTTAATGATTTCAAAAGATACAAAGTTTTCTTGTTTGTATAAATCCGCGCTAACTTGCATTGAATTTATCTACAAATTTTATTACCCTATTAATAATAAGCGTTTCAATTTGAGTTTTTCCCTACTTAAAAAACCCTATGTCTAAAATAGTTATGCGCCTCACACTATACACAAATTGAAGCTATTTACACAAATAATCCATTGTCAAAGTTTCACGTCGATCGGTTAACTACCGCGGAAGATACAGCGATCACAACTTATCACACCCGCACACGCGCACAAATTCACTCAAAAAATACATGACAATAAAGAACACCTTTTTATGAAGAATTTGGTATACCCTATATGCTTTTCCATTTCTAAATACAAAACTTACGGCTAAAAGACAAAATATTACATAAAACCAATTTAAACATGAAAATGTTCGTCATCCATGTGCTTAGATACAAATAACGTAGCTTATCATATTGTGTTGCAATATATATATTATTGCAGTTATTCGGCTCTCTTCGCCGAATGCAACAGCCGGTTAATAGCGATTTGAGTAGAATAAATTAAACAGTCCCGCTACGGAATCGTACTCGTACATTGGTCGACGTCGCCTGACGTCACGGGGGACCGTGAGGACCCCCCGTCCCTTTCCTAGTAAAGTTTTCGCTAGACAAATCGGTTCAGTCGACCACCTGACACGACAGTGAGCAGGGCTGCCCGCCGCCGACCCGGCGCTTTCGTTTCGGAAGACTCGATAACCAAATGTAAACTTGGTTCCACGAACGGGGTCAGGAACTCCAGAGACTTGGTCCAGCACATGCATTCTTCACTTCACTTACGGCGACACGTGCTGCAGACAGCGCAGAAACATGAACCCATAACTGACGTTCGCATGCCGGAGTATCGACAAACTCGACGCTACTATATAAACACTTCGTACAGTTCCAAGTAACAATATAATTCTTTAATTACATCCAGCGATAGTTCCAAGTTCCAGAGAAGTGTTAAAAAAGGAAACATTAAGTAAATTGCTCGCTTAGAGCGACATGACCTTACACATTTTACAGCGACTCTATAGTATAAGAAAGTGTCAGAAATTCGTTAACAGATCATAGGATGCCTGTTGCGCACAATTAAAACTGTAAACTGGTATTGATTCATGTGGCTGATTTAGTTTAATTAATTTTAATCAGCATTTAATTTACTCCGTAAATCGACACTTAGTAACCAATTTATTCTGGACCTAACTTGTTTAGTATTCATGTTATTCAGTTTTCAACTCATTCAATACTTAAATTATTCAGTTCCTAATCTTCATTTGCTGGTGACTCACAATTACGCAAAATTAAGGGGATAATTTTGTTTCAAAGTGAATAAAATATAGCAGGTAGTACCTTTTTTCACGCACCGGTCTCCTTTATATTTAAGTTAATTATTACGAGCATTTTAGATGTAACTTACATTCATAATGAGTTACAGGTGGTAGCAGATATTATGATTATTGTGGTGCATTGTGTTATATTATTGAAGTAGTATTTTAATAATTTCTAGTGTGTTTTGTGTGTCACGTTTTTGGGGCCCAGCATTGTATAACGTGGTACAATATTCAAACACTTTTTGCTACATTCCGTTTCTTGATGTATATATTATATTTAATTTTTGTACTGAATTTACCTCAAGATGTTTCTTTCCTTATTAGGAACATGTTTCGGGTACCATTTCGTACCCGTCCTCAGCCTTCCGGATTTTGTTTCTCGTGAAGTACATGTTTGTTGGTTGGTTGTTATTGTGGTTTCCTGTTGGCTTCTGGTATTTTAAATTGGTTTTATTGTGGGTGATTGTTGTGTATGTATTAGTATTTTGTGTATTTCCCATGTTGAGTGCTTTGAAAATTGTGTCATGTTTTGTATTGATTTGTATTTGTTCAGGTATTAGTTTGTTTTGTGTTTTATGTTTGTATATTTGTAAATTTTCCCAAATGTTCATTATGGTGCCTTTGTGTGGTATGTGTTTTATTAGTGTCATGTTGGTTATGTTTGGGAATTCATGTCCAGTGTTTATTGCATGTGTGGCCAAATTAGATTTGTATATGTCTGGTTTTTTGTATGCGTTTAGGTGTTCAAAATAACTTTCTTTCAGTTGTTTCTTGTTCGTCCTATATAACATGTATTGCAATCTTGGCATTCAATTTTGTATACCATTGGTTGATGTATTATCTTATATTTGTGGGTTATTTAGTTTTTGTAGATTATTTTTGTTAGTTTGATATACTATTTCAATGTCTGTGTTCTTAAACAGTTTTGTTAGCTTTGTCATTTTATTATTTATGTATGTAAATGTGGCTCATTTTTTATTGTTGTTATTATTATTGTTTTGTTCAAGCCACAGAGAAGACATGCTTTCACTCGAGTTGTTATGTCCCTATCCATACCCTTCCAGATGAAATGTCTCCTAATACTGGAAATAGTCTTCGAAATCCCCTTATGTCTACCTACTGGGGAATTATGATAGTAACTGAAGACCATGGGCACGAGTTTGCTAGGCAGTACTATCTTAGGGGCACGTCCTGTTCTCTCTTTGCAGCACAGGACGCCCTTGGACAAGAAGTAAGCGACCTGTACGTTACCCTCTTTTAGATTTTGGATGATCGGACCCAACTCTTCATCATCTAACTGATGGGGTAAAACATCAGTGAAGGCTAAAGGAAAGTCTAATAGGACAGAACAGGGTTGCTCAGATTGTGCTTCACTGGGTTGGGAAAACATGCGTGACAAAGCGTCTGCAACCACATTTTGAGTTCCCCGAATGTGTTGCACATTGAATTTGAAGGATGAGATCTTGACCACCCATCTTCCAATCTTACCCAGTTACCGGGGATGAGCAAGAAGCCAAGAGAGAGCCTGATTGTCGGTCTCGAGCAGGAACTGAGCATGTTCCAAGAAAAGCCTGAACTTATCTAGAGCGTACACTACAGCTAAACACTCTAGTTCATACACTGATGACTTCCTTTCTTTTTGGGTCAATGTCCTGGATATAAATGCCACTGGCTGCCTAGCACCATCAACAACTTGGGACAGAACCGCCCCGAGAGCAACCGAACTCGCGTCCGTTTGTAAAATAAATGGCTTCGAGAAGTCGGGCATTCTCAGCACCGGAGGGGAAATGACGGGTTCCTTAAGGTTCCCGAAAGCCTTCTGCTGTTTTTCCCCCCATACAAATTTGGCGCCCTTTTTTCGGAGTTAATTCAGGGGTGCCGCAATCTCCGCAGCATTCGAAATGAAGCGACGGTAAAAGTTTACCATCCCCACAAATCTCGCGATGCATTTGGCATCCTTTGATGGGGGAAAGTCCCTGATTCCCTGTGTTCGCACGGGATCCACAGTGACACCTCTATGAGAAATCAGGTGGCCCAGAAAGGAAATTTGCGTCTGGGCGAACTTAACCTTTTCAGGGTTGACAGTAAGGCCAGCACTCCTCAACCTGCACATCACCTCGTTCAGATGACCCAAATGCTCCTCATAACCCTTGCTGTACACCAGCAAGTCATCGAGATAATTGAAGATGTATTTAAACTTGACATCGTGAAAGACGGTGTCAAGTAAACGGGTGAGAGTTTGGGCCCCTACCGCTAGACCCATGGGAACCCTAGTGTATTGATAGAGGTTCCACGGAACACAGAATGCCGTGTGGGGCCTACTTTCTTTCGTCAACGGGATCTGGTGATATGCAGAGTTGAGGTCAATGATGGTAAAATACCTCTCCTCACTGAACCAATCGAACGCGGAATGAAGGTCAGGAAGAGGGACCGAATCTACCTCAATGTTGGCGTTGAGTTTGCGGTAGTCGATCACCATCCGATGTTTACCTCCAGGCTTGGGCACTAAGAACGCTGGACTTGCATAACTGGAACTAGAAGTTTCAATCACCCCCTGGTCTAATAATTCCTGAACCTTCTCCCTCAAGATGTTCATCTTAGGAGGGGCAAATGTGTAAGGGTGGGAGCATACCACCTTGGAGTCCGTTAAGCGGATCTTATACTCCAAGAGATGCGTGAGCCCAACGGCCGGAGTTAACACTGTGGGGAACTGCTCACACAACTGATCTAATGCGGACCGCTGGGACTGGGAGAGGTGGTCTCAAGATGTGTCGGGGCACTCAACCTCTTGGATATCTTCCCTAGTTCCCTGATATCCAAGTAAAGGGATTACAACTCCCCGATTAAAAATTTAAAATAACATTGGTGCTCTTTGATGTCAATGACGAGACCACTTTTACAGATTAAATCGGCACCAATAATACACTCAACTCCCAGAGCAGGAGAAAACAAAAAGCTCCACACCCAAAAAAATCCCTCAATCTTAAACTTAAAGGAAACTACCCGAGAGATGGGCAGAATTTCCTGGGATGCCGTCCAGCACACTACTGAATACTGTTCAGACTTTTAATTAAACCCTGTCTTTCAAGGTCCTCGCACACTCTGCATGAGATGATTGATCTTGCTGATCCGGAGTCAACTAATGCTCTGAGCTGACTCATTTTCAACTCCAACAGCAAGAAGGAGCATACAGAAGTGGGCTTGGAGATGGTTTGGAGGACCTAGATGCCCGAAGAGCTGGGACCTACAAATAGGCTGGAGGCGCGTACCTTAGAAGACCCGCGACAGGGAAGAGAAGACCTCCGACATACCTTCTCCTTGTTGCCCAGTTTCTGAATGAGAGCCTTGGACGCTTTGGGGAGGGGCGTTGGACTCGACCTGACCCCGGTACAGAATCGTCTTATGTGGCCCAGTCTAACACACTTAAAACAAGTCACTTTCGGTGAGAGACGACGCCTCTTGTTGCAGGAGTTCCTAATTTCAAAATCCCAGCACCGTGTGACGATGGAACAATCCGTCGTCCATGCGTCTCGTAATTTAATTCGTCTTTTACACCTCGATCCCGGGACTCGTCAATCGCCTGGACATTTCTGGAAATCACACACAACCGGTCCAGATCGGCAAAAAAACGTGGACGGTCCGCGAACACCAAACGGGATCTCTCTTGGGGAGTCACCCCTTCTAGAATTACTTTTATTATGTCCCTCTCGGGCAACCCAAACCTTAAAATCCGGGCAGTATTGCGTATACAATGAACAAAGTCAGCCAACGCCTCTTCGTTGGCCTGCACTCGATAGAAAAGACTAAGTCGCAACTGGTCATGTCGTAGACCGGGTATGAACGAGTCCAACACCTCTCCATGGAGAGAGTCGATACTGCCGCCACGACGTAGGGTGTTGGTGACCAGCTAAGGTAGTGAACTCCGGCAATACGGATATATAAGGGACAAGAGGACATCATCGGACAGCCCCGGGAAATCCGCTAACTGTAGGACAATGTCCAAGAAAAGCAACAACTTGCCCTTATCCTCTCCATCCACCACCGGAAGTTTCTGGAGAACGCCGGAACTAGGGTTGGGCAGTCTATGGTAACATGGCCCCGCCAGAATTACACAATTACACAACACCTACCAGAATCATACTAGTAGCTTACAGAAGAAGAAAAAGTCTTGATTTCCTTCAAGTGGCCTCTGGGTTCCCTAGCGGAGCGAAGGCTCGAGAGACTACTTATGTCAAGCAAACTTCCTGACGCCGAACAAGAAAACGAACAACACGAACAATGACAAACATAACCATCAAACAAAGCACCGCCATACACTATACAATATACCTAACAACAACAACAAACATCCTATCCAAACCCATCAATACCACATTTTAATAAATATTTTCTTTTGACTATCATAGTTAATGACGACGCAGGTCTGACCACACCGCATCCCATCGAGGATTCTAACTTAATATACTCGTGAATAAATCCCCCTGACAACTAACACGTATCTAAGTCGCTCCCATCATTCTGGGATACAAAACACCAAAGGCCTCCGATAAGTTACATACATCCTCCAATCAGAATACTCAAAGAAATATTCGGGCGTGATTCCTGCTTGTCTCTGATTCACAAATATTAGCTAAAGGGTACAACATACAATAACACATATTATAACTCTACAGAACACCAAACATAGTATTTATAAAATTTCAGTGGCAACAACAGTCACATATCACATTTCTATTACAGAACCCGAATCCCTCTTAACTCCCAGCCAAGTGCAAAGAGACATTTTTTTTTTGAGAAAAAATTTTATTTATTTATTTTTTTTTGGAAGAGGGGAAGGCATCCCGTAAAATTTAAAACTAGGCCAATGACCTAGACGAAGCTTAGAATGTACCAGGCCCATTGTGAGAGGACTTGGAAATGAAACAGCCTGCTTAATATGACAAAATTTTATTAACGTTTGATTTCAAATGGTGTAAAGCATCTCACATACTATATATGCATCTACAATAAATCTCTAACTATATAAATCCTTCAACAATAATCTCACTTGGGTATCCTTCAGTTAACTTTTTTTTAAACTTACATCTACTCATAAATTACATGGATGCACAAAATTCTACAATAAATCTGAAATAACAATCTACGCACAACACATGACATTAATATCATACAAATACATCATGGATTTCCATCGCAATAATTAAATATATGTAGTGATATATATATATTGTAATATAATTTTTTTATTACAAATATAATTTAAATATATTATTGTGATACTAATCACAAGATTAGTCTCCTTAAAGCCCCACTGTTGGGCTAGCCAATTTGTAATATAATTTACAAATTAGAAGATGATGATTATGATGATGCCCCACTGTTGTGAGTGCCAATTTGTAATATAATTTATTACAAATATATAATAATATAATGATATAATGATAGCAATTGTGATGCTAATAAATGTTGTCTGAATCTCGGTGTTGAACTCGCCGACGATACAACTCCACTTTGGATTCACCAATTGGTAATTATTCCCAATTTACAAAGAATAAATTAAATATAAATAATGTATGATAATAAAGTGTGATTTGTTGATAATAAAAATTTTGTAAGTTATAAAATTTTACTTATATATATTTTTTTGTTTAATTGATTAATTCAATTAATTAATAAATAATAAATTAATTGTGTGTTTGCTTTAGTTACTTCCAATTAAATAGGTATGAATTTGTAATTCGAAACTATTTGTTTCTTTTAATAATTTAATAGTGTAGTTAGATCTGTTGATTCTCTCTGCTGACTTTGCTCTTCTTCTTCCTCTCAGATATTTATTTTATCTCTGTAAATTATTATTTTTTTTGTTTGAAGAAAAAATAGCTAACATTCACTATACAAATAAATACAAACTCTTATAACAGAATAATGATGTTCATTTATTGACATTTAAAATTTTGCGCCATTCAGGCTGCGCATGGCCCAGGCATTGGTTGATATCTGCTCCAGTCGGTAGCGAACAAGATTTGCAAAATATATTTTTACAAGATTAATTAATTAGGATTCTTTTAGCGAGTCGAAATGGTCAGAGGGCAAGGAACAAGATACAGTCTTACAGATATTTTTAAACTAAATTATTATGGCTGAAAAAACAATATTATTATGTAAATTGTCAATTATGGAAAGTAATATCGAACCATTCGTCGAAATGACGTCACTTGCTTCCAGCAGGCTGTGTACTTGGCTCGTTCGGAAATAAAATATGGCCGCCGTAACCTCGATTTTCTCTGCTATGCACTACTGGAACTGGTTGAGCTTCTCCCACAGAAATAAATGCGTATTCCCTTCTCTGCGAAGTTGTGTTTGTCCAGGAATATAGTGTAGAGTGTCCTCTCTTCTCCTGCGATGTCGTTTCGTGATGGGTTACTGGTGAAGTGTCCGGTGTTCAAATATGTGTATTCGTGTTCTGCTGATATGGTTCAAAATCTTCTCAAAATGGCCGTTGATTTCTTGTGCTTGTGTTAGATGGTGTTATTACTGTTGTTCGGAATTAGTGAGGTGTTAATTATTATCTGTTAGTGTTATTTTTATTTTAGTTAACCTCTGTTACACTTTTCAAAGCTACACTCACGGTTTTACACAAAATTATACTTTTTCGGTCTTCTGTTAATAACTTCTCATCTAGTCGTATTAACGATTAACAATAGACTAAACTCTGAACGTCGTCGTTTTAGGGTAATTTGTGATATGTCTTTTTCCTCTTTCCATTGTTTATATATAAAAGTACATGTCTTAGATTTGGTTCATCATCTAAATATACATAATAAGTTTTCTTATTTTTTACTGTATTTCATTTATTTCTTAATTTTACAAAAATCTAATTATTCAGCCATATTGATTAATTAATTTTACATAATTGGATATATAGCTTTGTTTGTTTCAAGTTCATTTAAGCCTAAAAATTACAATTTTTTATAATTATTGTAGGCCTCATATTTTGTACAAATTTAGTGTTTAAATGGTTTATAAGTGTTTTTTCTGATAATATTTCCATGGAATAATATTAATAACTCTGTGATTATCTTTTGTTGTTAATAATTTTGTTGTTAAAACACTTCAATATGGATTAATTTACTGTTTAGTCTGATTTGATTACCATTATAGGCCTAGTATTATTTATTTCCAAAAGAAGTTAATTTTCTTTCCTTTGTCATTCCATTCGTTATTAATTGTATCTGTACTAATTACATTTTCAATTTCTGTGTTGTATGGACTGAATTCTATCCCCTATTATGTAGTTTGATCCTCTGATAGATAGTTTTGGTTTACATTACTGGTCTGTTTTTTCTAGAGTGGTGTATTAGCTAATCTGCTTTGTACCTTTCATATGGTTTACAGTTTTAAATAAAATTATAACATTCCTATTTCCTACTTGCCTCTCTGCCTTACAAACTTGAAGATTAGTTAACATGATTTTAAATACAACAAAACATCTTATTATCTACTATTTTTCCTATATCACCTAATTTTAATAAAAACATCTTATATCTACTATTTTTAACTATATCTATAGAATTATAATGGAAACATCTTATTATCAGCAATGTTATCAGTCATTGGCTGTCCTTTGTTTTCATGTTTCCTTTTATCACAAACCTAATCCTATTAAAACATCTTATTCCTAATAACACTTTCAGTTATTAACTGTCTCTTTTAATTACTATAACTGTCTTGGTAACACAATGAAATAAAAACATCTTATAACTAATGACACCTTCAGTTATTAACTGTCTCTTGTGTTCACTATAACTATTTTGATAACACAATAAAATAAAAAACGTCTTATACCTATTAAAATCTTATATTACTTAATTTTTAAAACACTTTTATTATTAAAATTAACCTTAGTCATTATACTGTCTTTTATTTTTTATATAGTATTTCTCTACACTGATGGTAGTCTTTTTAATGGATTTCTATTTCTTACACTATCCTTTATTATAGTGTGTCACTTATTATTGTCTACACTAATGGTAGTCTTTTAAATAATTTTTTACATATTATACTTATATCTAGTTTACAATTCCGTTTTCTTTGGATTATATCTTGTAACTTGAGTTACTGGGTCTAAATATATTGGTTTTAATTTAGTTCAATGGTATTTATTCCTTTATTAACATTTTTTGTAATAGCTCTTCTTGTTTCTAGGCTCTTTGTAGGAATCTTGACATATTTTGTCCTTTCTTCGTTATTATATTAGTAAATTTCTTGTCTTGTGGTTTCTCTGCTTCTTGACCTTATAAATTTCCATTATTAATATTGTTTTCACCTTTTTATCTCCTTTTTCTTGTCTTTCCTATTTACTGCTTCCCCAATCTACTGGGTATACTGCTGGTTTATTGGGTTTTTACATAGTAAGTTATTTTGACCAATAGTTTTCTTTGTTATTTTTTATTCTTATTAACATTTTATTAACTTAATATACAGTATCTTTTGCTTAACCTTTAAACAATTCATTCTTCTCACTCACTATGGACCTTTTCTGTTTATTTATGTTGCATTAAGTTAAAATTTTAACGTGATAATTTTGTTATGCTACATATGCTCTCCTGTAAAAGTGATTAGTTCAGATCGTACTCTTAGTATGGATGAAATAATTACTACTAATTCTTTTTATTTACCATATTTTCTTCGTGATTACATGTTTTCACTTCATATACCTTCCTTTTCCACCGTTGCTTCCTCTCAGATGATGTGTATCTCCTTCATTAGTTTCTTTCTTTATTAATAAGTGATCCTCAATCTTGTGTATAATATTATCATTTTATATCCTTTCTTATTTGGTGCTTCCTCACCAGTATGTTTACTCCCTAACATTCCCTAACATAATGAATTGGAACAGTTCAGAGTGGCACTTTTGGCTTCAATCCCTGCTGTCCAATACTTCAATTAATTGAGTCCAGAGGTATTATCATCCCTGCTCAAAATATAAGACTGATGGCATTTTTTACATCCAGTCATAAAAATAAAAAATCAGTAAAAGTAGTCTCTTTTGACTAAAATAAACATCTTTAGATTCTTCACTTCATAATACTTTATATCAATTAATACTTTTATACACTTGACTCTTCTTCTCTATTAAAGCTTATTCCATATTATGTGGTTTAGGTATGTGGTATAATATACATTTCATCATTTCATCATGTTTACATAGTAATTAGCATTTATATTTATTTTTTCTACCATCTGGTATCCAATGAGTTATTTTATTGCTCATGGCATAACATGAATTAATTCTTTATCACTTATCACTGTAACAGTGGTTATTGCAACAACATTATCATTAATAGTACCAGGGTTTTTGGTTTCTGGTCTTAATATTTGGTCTTTACTTAGTTGGTCCTTCTTCATTGTTCCATCTTTATCAAATTATTTTCTTTGTGAGTTTGGTTAAGTTGTTTCGATTAAGTCATATGATATTCTGGTTTCTTTTCTCTTTTTCTTTTGAAATTCTGTATCATTTTTGTCTTATTTACATAATTTATAATAGTGGTCATTGTTAGCATAGTCACTATTGTCATACAAACTATAGTATGGTTTTTTATAGTTGTGATTGTTTATTGAGGGTTTTTTTTTTTTATTAACACTGGTTTTTATGAGGATTTGTTACCTTCCTTCTACTAACATTTTTAACATTTGTTAATATATTGTTCGGGTAACTTTAAATTATCCAATTGTTTAACATTGGTTGTTCCTTTGTTTATTGGAACCTGTTCTTTTTGTTTTGGGTCTCTGGAGAGTTTGAGAGAGAGTTTTTACATTTGTACTCCATTACCTTCAAATTCTTTTATGTAAGAGTTCACCCAAATTATGAGTGTGATTTGTTCTTACTCTTTTAGAATTTTGTATCTCTTTCTTACAAAATCTCTTTTCGTATTTAAGAGTTATTTCTCATCATTCGTATGAGTAATGATATGAGCTTACTATTTTTTAACTTTAGATATTTTTATTCAACTAACTTCTTTCTTATTCATAGTAGTTTTTCAAATATTTTGGTGGAAGTTGTACTTACTAATGTTTTGAATTTTGAACATTTTTTATTCATCAAAATTTTTTTCGTTTATTCATAATTCTTCGAATGTTTGGTGTAAGTTGTACTTACTAATTTTTGGAAATTTTTTTTATCCATCAAAATTCTTTTCGTTTATTCATAATTCTTCGAATGTTTGGTGTAAGTTGTACTTGCTAATGTTTTGAATTTTGAACATTTTTTTTTATCCATCAAAATTCTTTTCGTTTATTCATAATTCTTCGAATGTTTGGTGTAAGTTGTACTTACTAATTTTTTGAATTTGGAAATTTTTTTGTATCCATCAAAATTCTTTTCGTTTATTCATAATTCTTCGAATGTTTGGTGTAAGTTGTACTTACTTATTTTTGGAATTTGGAAATTTTCTTTATCTCTCCTCTAAATATTTTTTAATTGATAATTGATTATAAGTTCCTTTTACTTTATTTGAAATGATATCCTTTAATACATACGTATTGTTATTATTGTTTTTAATAATCAGGTAGGGGCCGGTATACAGCAGTAACAACTTTTTGGTAATGCCTTCCAAAGTACTGGGTAATTCCCTGTTTTTTAGCAGTACCTTTTCTCCGACTTCATAGCTTATTATTTTCTTAATCTCCTTTTGATACGTGTTCTTGCGCCTTTCCTGGTCTTCTGCTAATTTATTGTAGAATCTGATTCGATTGAACTTGTATTCTTGACTCATGGGGAATTCTATTATGTCTTGTATTTCTCTTGGAGGCGGTTTTTCATACATTGCCGTGTATGGCGTGGTACCTATAGCAGGGTGATATGACAAATTAAGGAATTCTTCAGTAGCTAATAAATATTCTTGCCACTTCCTTTGTTGATTATAGCAATAAGTCCGTAATGTTCTTCCGACTTCTCGCAGTACCCTCTCTGCTGGATTGCTGCCGGGGTGGTAGAGATGTCTTGTATGTCTTAATCCCCAACGTATTTAAAGTGTTTCTCCACCTCCAACCCTTAAATTGCGTTCCATGGTCTGTGATTATGGATGCCGGGCTCCCTATCTCTGGAATGTAATGTTTTGTTATTACTCCTAGAGTCTTCAAAGTGGTGGCTCTGTTCACAGGGTATAGTTTTGTGAATTTTGTGAAGTGATCCATCATGATAATAATGTATTTGTATCGATGGCGTCCGCCACTGCGGGGAAATGGACCAGAAAGACCTTTTCCAGTTTGGCTTGTGAGGTAATTGGTATCATCATACCCTCTTTTCTCTCATTGTTGGTTTTCACCAATTGACATATCAAACAGGTTTTGAGGTAGTTTCTCGTCTTTCTATTTATACTTTTTATATGACAATCCTCTTCTATCGCCTTGATCACCTTCATGGCTCCCATGTGACCGTATCGTAGATGATAGTCCAGGATGATATCCTTTTCGATTGTAGTAGGGATCACGATCTTCCATATCTCTTCATCAAGGGATGTTTTGATGAATAATATTTCGTTATGTACACAATAAAATTTGGTTATTGTGTCATCTTGGTTAGAGAGACGAAGTTTAATGTGGTTTAACTTCGGGTCGGACTGCTGGTGTTTGCTGATGTCCTGCACTATCTTTTCTAAATCGGATCTGTCCTTAATAATATTATAGATTTTCAAGATGCTCTCCTTTTCGCCTTCGAATGTTTGTTCTTCCAGATTTACTCTCGACAACACGTCGGCTACTACATTTTTACTTCCAGGAACATACTCCCACTGTATATCGTATTCCTGCAGGGCAAGTACCCATCTGGTCAATCTACCATGGCTTAACTTGCATCTTCTCAGAAATGATATAGATTTGTGATCTGTTCGAACGGTCACTGGATATCCGAGGATATACGTCCGAAACTTCCAACAGGCAAAGACTACACTTAGCAGTTCCTTTTCCGTCACGTTATAGTTCTTTTCACACTGGTTAAGGGTTCTACTAGCAAAGCTCACTACTAGATGGTTTCCACCTTTGTCTTCTTGGTACAGTGTTGATCCCAAGCTAATGTTACTAGCGTCACAGTTTAGAAAGAAGGGTCGGTTAAAATCCGGATGGTTGAGCATTACTGCTTCTAAGAACTTCTCCTTAATTGATTTGAAGGTTTCGTCTTGTTCTTGACCCCATCGCCATTTATTCTTGGACGATAACTGGTACTGAAACCGGGCCGTCAGTTCGGAATAATTATTTTGGAACTTCCTATAGTAGTTACACAGGCCTAAAAATGATTGTAGTTGCCTTCTGTTTTTTGGTATAGGGAATCGTTGTATGGCGTCTACTTTTTCTGTTGATGGTGTTATTCCTTGACTGTTTAACTGGAAACCCAAGAATTGAACTTCTTTAGCTATAAGCTTGGACTTGTCTAGTTTAAGGGTAACATGATTTTCAGCCAGCTTCTTCAAGACATGCTCCACACGGTAACAGTGTTCTTCCCAATTGGTTGATGTTATTAGGAGATCATCAACATAGACAGTCGTGAATTGGAGCGCTTCTGGTCCGAGTATATGATCCATACAGGCGACAAAAACAGCTACTGAGTTCACTAACCCGAAGGGCAACCTCTTAAACTGATAGTTGCGCCCTTCGAAGATGAACGCCATGTATTGCCGGCTTGCTGGGTGCAACTCCACCTGCCAATACCCGCAAACGGTATCCCACGTGGTAATGAACTTCGTTCCGTGAAATCTCTTCAATATCTCATCAATTTCGCCAGGTGAGGTACGATCGTTAATAATCATTTTATTTATCTCACGTGCGTCAAGTCAAAGCCTTACCTTCCCATTTTTCTTTTGTATAGCCACAATTGGGCTAGTGTATGGCGATTGACTGCTCTCGATAATATCTTTACTGATCATATTCTGGATCTCTGTGCGTACGGCTTCCTTCAAAGATTGTGCTATGGGATACGACTTTCGATTAAATTCTACCGGTTCTCTGAATCGTATGGAACATTGGTAGTTCCGGATCTTTCCAGGTTCGTCCGAAAATACAGCTCGATATTTTTCATATATGTCGACTAATTGATTCAGCTGGTTTTCCTCTAATTGCTCGGTAGTATTATGCCACTGGAAGTTACGTATCTCCTGAATCTTTTGTTGCCATAGGTCATCCTCCGAATCCTGATGTACTGGCTTGTTGTTTGTCGAGTAGTTTGACAAGTAATTCACCTTATTTTTGTGGTCGAGAAGTTGTCTGGAGTCTAACATCTTGTAGTTAGTTAAATTGGCTACCCAGGTCGAACCTTCAGAAAAGAGTGATACCTTTCCTCGGCACAAGTCGATAATTGCTGAGTTTCTGCGCAATATGTCACATCCTATCATGATGTTGAAAGGTAATCCGGCTGCAACAAGAAATATCATATCCACACTAATGCCCTGACTGTTGACACTTAGGGATACCTGTTTTCTTATGGTCTTGTTCTGTCGGCCGGTAGCTCCTACAAGTACAATATTATTAATAGGTAGTACCGGTAAGTTTTTGTGGTATTCCTGCTATATCCGGTCCAACTCATTACGATTTATTATAGAGACATTGGCTCCAGTGTCTATCATTATAGGAACAGAAATACCCTCAATTTCTGCAATTATATATATTATTTCATTGTCATTATTATTAATGTTAATTTCGTTTTCTTCTAGCAAGTCCTTACGGATATATTTCAGATAATTACTGTATATTATTGTAAAATTTTTTCTTTCTTTCTTTGATTTTATTTGTTGGTCAAACCCAGCAGATTGGAGCAGTAAAGGGTTATTGGAGTTTATTACTGCCTCCGTTCGTTTAAATATTCCGCATCATTACGGATTAGGCCGTTGGAAGCATCAACTTGGAGTCCTGAAACTGCTTCGTTTGGTTCCGCACGATCGTCCTGTTGGGCTTCCGTTACAGGTAGTCTTCGTTGATTGTCCAGGCTGGAACTGCGTCTGGGCTCGTACTCTCTGTAACGATTATTTCCCTGACTTCCCTGAAAGGTCTCGTACTCATAATATCGGCTCCTTCGTTGAGGCTGGTACCTCCTCTGTCCACTGCCTTCCGCTCTGATGTAGTTAATATGGGGTCGATATGTCCTGTAATTATTGTTATTACCTCCATTCGGGTAATTCCTGTTATAATTACTATGATAATTGTTATTAGAGGGGTTGGGGTTCCTCTGACCATTTGGAACATAATTACGGTTATTATTATTATTATTATTATTATTATTATTATTATTATTATTATTGTTGCCCTCATTATTATTAATTCGAGGAACATGATTATTATTATTACTGTTATTAAATCTAGGTACATTATTGTTATTACGGGTGTTATGATTGTATTCGACATTATTCCGGTTTGCGGAATTATAATTATTGTTGTTGCCCACATTCTGCCGATTATTATTATTATTCGAATTATTGGTGTTACTTCTTGGTTCCGGCCTTTCATATCTCCTGCGACTTTGGCGGTAGTAATCCTCATGCTCATACATTTCTAAGAGCTCGGTCATTGCTTGTACAGTCTTTATTTGACTGTTTCTTCTAGGTCTTATTATATCTTCCTCATAATGGTATGAGAGCTTGCTGACCAGGCATTCTTCCGGTATTCTGGGCTCTAGATGTTTGGCCACGCACACCTTTCCCAAGAAGTACGCCGTCAGAGTCTGGTTTCCATACGGGTTGTATTTTCCATGACAGATCCCGTCTCTAGCGATATTTTGTGTCGATTCAGACCAATATTTGGCTTTGAATAGCCTTTTGAATTGTTGGTAGTCGGTCACTTCGTCTCTTATCGCCATCCACCAGTTATCTGCTATCTCCTTGAATGATTCGTCAAGTATTTCTTTATTCTCCCTCCAGCGATTGCCTCTGTGTTTGGTGAAGTACTCTTCGATTCCGGCTAGGAACTCCGTCGGTTTGTTTTTATAAAATCTGAAGTTAATTCTTTCGCGATTCTCGCTGTTAGAACAACTGGTAATGCTTGTCGGTCGACTATGGAATAGGTCTATATCTGTTTGATTCTGTCGCACCTGACTGTTGATACTGGTCACAGTAGCTTCAATGCCGTCACATTTTTCTGTGAATCGGTCCTGCACTCGCTCCCAGTCTTCACGTGTTTCTTTTAGTTTTTCCTCTAAAGTCTTCCTAGTCGTTTCTTCAATGTTGTTAACCTTAGTGTTTATTTCTGTCTTGATACTCTGTACTTCTCGTTCGTCAGCTCTGGTAATCTTTTGTTCGTTTCCCGTTATTTCCTCTTCTACCTTCTTGCTGATTGTTTCATTATTTTCAGCTATCTTTTGCCCCAGTTCTTCCTTCAATGCTTCTATCTTTCCATCTAATCGGTTCATATTCTCTTGGTTCGTCTCTTTTAATTCTTCTCTTAATTGTTGACTATTATTCTCCATCTTTTTATTGGTTTCTTCCAGTTTCTGGCTTATCTGGGTCAATTCCTCCTTCGATTGTTTATTGTCAGTCTTTATTTCCTCCATTTTCTCCTCCATCTTCTTACTATTTTCTTCCATCTTCTCCTACATCTTCTTACTATTTTCTTCCATTTTCTCCTCCATCTTCTTACTGTTTTCTCTTAATTCCTCCTTCAATCGTTGGTTATCACTTTTCATTTCCTTATTATTTTCTTCCATCTTCTCCTCCATCTTCTTACTATTTTATTCGATTTTCTTATTGGTATCACCGATTTTATTACCCAACTCTTCCTTTAATTCTTCCTTCGTCGTTTTAAATTTTCTGAGTAACATCTCCATCATTTGATCAAATTTTGTATCTTCCTTTGTGGTGGATTTCTCCGGCTGTTCCTCTGTGGTGCAGGCTTGTTTGGTTCTGCTGGCGGTAATATCGACTCCACATCTTCCACTGGTGTCGCCTCTTTATCCTCCATGTCTACCTCCTGCTCGGCCTCCACAGCCCTTTTTTTTTATGTAGCCCTCCTGTGCATCTCGCTCCTTCTTCCGACCTATTGACCGCTGCCGAGCTAAAAATAGGAAACTGGACAATCGTCCTTACTTTATAACTCTATTAACTCCTATTTTAAGCCCTTTAGTTGGACGGCAATTTGTAATATAATTTTTTATAATTACAAATATAATTTAAATATATTATTGTAATACTAATCACAAGATTAGTCTCCTTAAAGCCCCACTGTTGGGCTAGCCAATTTGTAATATAATTTACAAATTAGAAGATGATTATTATGATGATGCCCCACTGTTGTGAGTGCCAATTTGTAATATAATTTATTACAAATATATAATAATATAATGATATAATGATAGCAATTTTGATGCTAATAAATGTTGTCTGAATCTCGGTGTTGAACTCGCCGACGATACAACTCCACTTTGGATTCACCAATTGGTAATTATTCTCAATTTACAAAGAATAAATTAAATATAAATAATGTATGATAATAAAGTGTGATTTGTTGATAATAAAAATTTTGTAAGTTATAAAATTTTACTTATATATATTTTTGTTTGTTTAATTGATTAATTCAATTAATTAATTAATAATTAATTAATTGTGTGTGTGCTTTAATTACTTCCAATTGTATAATAGGTATGAATTTGTAATTCGAAACTATTTGTTTCTTTTAATAATTTAATAGTGTAGTTAGATCTGTTGATTCTCTCTGCTGACTTTGCTCTTCTTCTTCCTCTCAGATATTTATTTTATCACTGTAAATTATTTTTTTTTTTTTGAAGAAAAAATAGCTAACATTCACTATACAAATAAATACAAACTCTTATAACAGAATAATGATGTTCATTTACTGACATTTAAAATTATGCGCCATTCAGGCTGCGCATGGCCCAGGCATTGGTTGATATCTGCTCCAGTCGGTAGCGAACAAGATTTGCAAAATATATTTTTACAAGATTAATTAATTAGGATTCTTTTAGCGAGTCGAAATGGTCAGAGGGCAAGGAACAAGATACAGTCTTACAGATATTTTTAAACTAAATTATTATGGCTGAAAAAACAATATTATTATGTAAATTGTCAATTATGGAAAGTAATATCGAACCATTCGTCGAAATGACGTCACTTGCTTCCAGCAGGCTGTGTACTTGGCTCGTTCGGAAATAAAATATGGCCGCCGTAACCTCGATTTTCTCTGCTATGCACTACTGGAACTGGTTGAGCTTCTCCCACAGAAATAAATGCGTATTCCCTTCTCTGCGAAGTTGTATTTGTCCAGGAATATAGTGTAGAGTGTCCTCTCTTCTCCTGCGATGTCGTTTCGTGGTGGGTTACTGGTGAAGTGTCCGGTGTTCAAATATGTGTATTCGTGTTCTGCTGATATGGTTCAAAATCTTCTCAAAATGGCCGTTGATTTCTTGTGCTTGTGTTAGATGGTGTTATTACTGTTGTTCGGAATTAGTGAGGTGTTAATTATTATCTGTTAGTGTTATTTTTATTTTAGTTAACCTCTGTTACGCTTTTCAAAGCTACACTCACGGTTTTACACAAAATTATACTTTTTCGGTCTTCTGTTAATAACTTCTCATCTAGTCGTATTAACGATTAACAATAGACTAAACTCTGAACGTCGTCGTTTTAGGGTAATTTGTGATATGTCTTTTTCCTCTTTCCATTGTTTATATATAAAAGTACATGTCTTAGATTTGGTTCATCATCTAAATATACATAATAAGTTTTCTTATTTTTTACTGTATTTCATTTATTTCTTAATTTTACAAAAATCTAATTATTCAGCCATATTGATTAATTAATTTTACATAATTGGATATATAGCTGGGTTTGTTTCAAGTTCATTTAAGCCTAAAAATTACAAATTTTTATAATTATTATAGGCCTCATATTTTGTACAAATTTAGTGTTTAAATGGTTTATAAGTGTTTTTTCTGATAATATTTCCATGGAATAATATTAATAACTCTGTGATTATCTTTTGTTGTTAATAATTTTGTTGTTAAAACACTTCAATATGGATTAATTTACTGTTTAGTCTGATTTGATTACCATTATAGGCCTAGTATTATTTATTTCCAAAAGAAGTTAATTTTCTTTCCTTTGTCATTCCATTCGTTATTAATTGTATCTGTACTAATTACATTTTCAATTTCTGTGTTGTATGGACTGAATTCTATCCCCTATTATGTAGTTTGATTCTCTGATAGATAGTTTTGGTTTACATTACTGGTCTGTTTTTTTCTAGAGTGGTGTATTAGCTAATCTGATTTGTACCTTTCATATGGTTTACAGTTTTAAATAAAATTATAACATTCCTATTTCCTACTTGCCTCTCTGCCTTACAAACTTGAAGATTAGTTAACATGATTTTAAATACAACAAAACATCTTATTATCTACTATTTTTCCTATATCACCTAATTTTAACAAAAACATCTTATATCTACTATTTTTAACTATATCTATAGAATTATAATGGAAACATCTTATTATCAGCAATGTTATCAGTCATTGGCTGTCCTTTGTTTTCATGTTTCCTTTTATCACAAACCTAATCCTATTAAAACATCTTATTCCTAATAACACTTTCAGTTATTAACTGTCTATTTTAATTACTATAACTGTCTTGGTAACACAATGAAATAAAAACATCTTATAACTAATGACACCTTCAGTTATTAACTGTCTCTTGTGTTCACTATAACTATTTTGATAACACAATAAAATAAAAAACGTCTTATACCTATTAAAATCTTATATTACTTAATTTTTAAAACACTTTTATTATTAAAATTAACCTTAGTCATTATACTGTCTTTTATTTTTTATATAGTATTTCTCTACACTGATGGTAGTCTTTTTAATGGATTTCTATTTCTTACACTATCCTTTATTATAGTGTGTCACTTATTATTGTCTACACTAATGGTAGTCTTTTAAATAATTTTTTACATATTATACTTATATCTAGTTTACAATTCCGTTTTCTTTGGATTATATCTTGTAACTTGAGTTACTGGTTCTAAATATATTGGTTTTAATTTAGTTCAATGGTATTTATTCCTTTATTAACATTTTTTGTAATAGCTCTTCTTGTTTCTAGGCTCTTTGTAGGAATCTTGACATATTTTGTCCTTTCTTCGTTATTATATTAGTAAATTTCTTGTCTTGTGGTTTCTCTGCTTCTTGACCTTATAAATTTCCATTATTAATATTGTTTTCACCTTTTTATCTCCTTTTTCTTGTCTTTCCTATTTACTGCTTCCCCAGTCTACTGGGTATACTGCTGGTTTATTGGGTTTTTACATAGTAAGTTATTTTGACCAATAGTTTTCTTTGTTATTTTTTATTCTTATTAACATTTTATTGACTTAATATACAGTTTCTTTTGCTTAACCTTTAAACAATTCATTCTTCTCACTCACTATGGACCTTTTCTGTTTATTTATGTTGCATTAAGTTAAAATTTTAACGTGATAATTTTGTTATGCTACATATGCTCTCCTGTAAAAGTGATTAGTTCAGATCGTACTCTTAGTATGGATGAAATAATTACTACTAATTCTTTTTATTTACCATATTTTCTTCGTGATTACATGTTTTCACTTTATATACCTTCCTTTTACACCGTTGCTTCCTCTCAGATGATGTGTATCTCCTTCATTAGTTTCTTTCTTTATTAATAAGTGATCCTCAATCTTGTGTATAACATTATCATTTTATATCCTTTCTTATTTGGTGCTTCCTCACCAGTATGTTTACTCCCTAACATTCCCTAACATAATGAATTGGAACAGTTCAGAGTGGCACTTTTGGCTTCAATCCCTGCTGTCCAATACTTCAATTAATTGAGTCCAGAGGTATTATCATCCCTGCTCAAAATATAAGACTGATGGCATTTTTTACATCCAGTCATAAAAATAAAAAATCAGTAAAAGTAGTCTCTTTTGACTAAAATAAACATCTTTAGATTCTTCACTTCATAATACTTTATATCAATTAATACTTTTATACACTTGACTCTTCTTCTCTATTAAAGCTTATTCCATATTATGTGGTTTAGGTATGTGGTATAATATACATTTCATCATTTCATCATGTTTACATAGTAATTAGCATTTATATTTATTTTTTCTACCATCTGGTATCCAATGAGTTATTTTATTGCTCATGGCATAACATGAATTAATTCTTTATCACTTATCACTGTAACAGTGGTTATTGCAACAACATTATCATTAATAGTACCAGGGTTTTGGTTTCTGGTCTTAATATTTGGTCTTTACTTAGTTGGTCCTTCTTCATTGTTCCATCTTTATCAAATTATTTTCTTTGTGAGTTTGGTTAAGTTGTTTCGATTAAGTCATATGATATTCTGGTTTCTTTTCTCTTTTTCTTTTGAAATTCTGTATCATTTTTGTCTTATTTACATAATTTATAATAGTGGTCATTGTTAGCATAGTCACTATTGTCATACAAACTATAGTATGGTTTTTTATAGTTGTGATTGTTTATTGAGGGTTTTTTTTTTTTTATTAACACTGGTTTTTATGAGGATTTGTTACCTTCCTTCTACTAACATTTTTAACATTTGTTAATATATTGTTCGGGTAACTTTAAATTATCCAATTGTTTAACATTGGTTGTTCCTTTGTTTATTGGAACCTGTTCTTTTTGTTTTGGGTCTCTGGAGAGTTTGAGAGAGAGTTTTTACATTTGTACTCCATTACCTTCAAATTCTTTTATGTAAGAGTTCACCCAAATTATGAGTGTGATTTGTTCTTACTCTTTTAGAATTTTGTATCTCTTTCTTACAAAATCTCTTTTCGTATTTAAGAGTTATTTCTCATCATTCGTATGAGTAATGATATGAGCTTACTATTTTTTAACTTTAGATATTTTTATTCAACTAACTTCTTTCTTATTCATAGTAGTTTTTCAAATATTTTGGTGTAAGTTGTACTTACTAATGTTTTGAATTTTGAACATTTTTTATTCATCAAAATTTTTTTCGTTTATTCATAATTCTTCGAATGTTTGGTGTAAGTTGTACTTACTAATTTTTGGAAATTTTTTTTATCCATCAAAATTCTTTTCGTTTATTCATAATTCTTCGAATGTTTGGTGTAAGTTGTACTTGCTAATGTTTTGAATTTTGAACATTTTTTTTTATCCATCAAAATTCTTTTCGTTTATTCATAATTCTTCGAATGTTTGGTGTAAGTTGTACTTACTAATTTTTGGAATTTGGAAATTTTTTTGTATCCATCAAAATTCTTTTCGTTTATTCATAATTCTTCGAATGTTTGGTGTAAGTTGTACTTACTAATTTTTTTTGAATTTGGAAATTTTTTTTATCCATCAAAATTCCTTTCGTTTATTCATAATTCTTCGAATGTTTGGTGTAAGTTGTACTTACTAATTTTTGGAATTTGGAAATTTTCTTTATCTCTCCTCTAAATATTTTTTAATTGATAATTGATTATAAGTTCCTTTTACTTTATTTGAAATGATATCCTTTAATACATACGTATTGTTATTATTGTTTTTAATAATCAGGTAGGGGCCGGTATACAGCAGTAACAACTTTTTGGTAATGCCTTCCAAAGTACTGGGTAATTCCCTGTTTTTTAGCAGTACCTTTTCTCCGACTTCATAGCTTATTATTTTCTTAATCTCCTTTTGATACGTGTTCTTGCGCCTTTCCTGGTCTTCTGCTAATTTATTGTAGAATCTGATTCGATTGAACTTGTATTCTTGACTCATGGGGAATTCTATTATGTCTTGTATTTCTCTTGGAGGCGGTTTTTCATACATTGCCGTGTATGGCGTGGTACCTATAGCAGGGTGATATGACAAATTAAGGAATTCTTCAGTAGCTAATAAATATTCTTGCCACTTCCTTTGTTGATTATAGCAATAAGTCCGTAATATTCTTCCGACTTCTCGCAGTACCCTCTCTGCTGGATTGCTGCCGGGGTGGTAGAGATGTCTTGTATGTCTTAATCCCCAACGTATTTAAAGTGTTTCTCCACCTCCAACCCTTAAATTGCGTTCCATGGTCTGTGATTATGGATGCCGGGCTCCCTATCTCTGGAATGTAATGTTTTGTTATTACTCCTAGAGTCTTCAAAGTGGTGGCTCTGTTCACAGGGTATAGTTTTGTGAATTTTGTGAAGTGATCCATCATGATAATAATGTATTTGTATCGATGGCGTCCGCCACTGCGGGGAAATGGACCAGAAAGACCTTTTCCAGTTTGGCTTGTGAGGTAATTGGTATCATCATACCCTCTTTTCTCTCATTGTTGGTTTTCACCAATTGACATATCAAACAGGTTTTGAGGTAGTTTCTCGTCTTTCTATTTATACTTTTTATATGACAATTCTCTTCTATCGCCTTGATCACCTTCATGGCTCCCATGTGACCGTATCGTAGATGATAGTCCAGGATGATATCCTTTTCGATTGTAGTAGGGATCACGATCTTCCATATCTCTTCATCAAGGGATGTTTTGATGAATAATATTTCGTTATGTACACAATAAAATTTGGTTATTGTGTCATCTTGGTTAGAGAGACGAAGTTTAATGTGGTTTAACTTCGGGTCGGACTGCTGGTGTTTGCTGATGTCCTGCACTATCTTTTCTAAATCGGATCTGTCCTTAATAATATTATAGATTTTCAAGATGCTCTCCTTTTCGCCTTCGAATGTTTGTTCTTCCAGATTTACTCTCGACAACACGTCGGCTACTACATTTTTACTTCCAGGAACATACTCCCACTGTATATCGTATTCCTGCAGGGCAAGTACCCATCTGGTCAATCTACCATGGCTTAACTTGCATCTTCTCAGAAATGATATAGATTTGTGATCTGTTCGAACGGTCACTGGATATCCGAGGATATACGTCCGAAACTTCCCACAGGCAAAGACTACACTTAGCAGTTCCTTTTCCGTCACGTTATAGTTCTTTTCACACTGGTTAAGGGTTCTACTAGCAAAGCTCACTACTAGATGGTTTCCACCTTTGTCTTCTTGGTACAGTGTTGATCCCAAGCTAATGTTACTAGCGTCACAGTTTAGAAAGAAGGGTCGGTTAAAATCCGGATGGTTGAGCATTACTGCTTCTAAGAACTTCTCCTTAATTGATTTGAAGGTTTCGTCTTGTTCTTGACCCCATCGCCATTTATTCTTGGACGATAACTGGTACTGAAACCGGGCCGTCAGTTCGGAATAATTATTTTGGAACTTCCTATAGTAGTTACACAGGCCTAAAAATGATTGTAGTTGCCTTCTGTTTTTTGGTATAGGGAATCGTTGTATGGCGTCTACTTTTTCTGTTGATGGTGTTATTCCTTGACTGTTTAACTGGAAACCCAAGAATTGAACTTCTTTAGCTATAAGCTTGGACTTGTCTAGTTTAAGGGTAACATGATTTTCAGCCAGCTTCTTCAAGACATGCTCCACACGGTAACAGTGTTCTTCCCAATTGGTTGATGTTATTAGGAGATCATCAACATAGACAGTCGTGAATTGGAGCGCTTCTGGTCCGAGTATATGATCCATACAGGCGACAAAAACAGCTACTGAGTTCACTAACCCGAAGGGCAACCTCTTAAACTGATAGTTGCGCCCTTCGAAGATGAACGCCATGTATTGCCGGCTTGCTGGGTGCAACTCCACCTGCCAATACCCGCAAACGGTATCCCACGTGGTAATGAACTTCGTTCCGTGAAATCTCTTCAATATCTCATCAATTTCGCCAGGTGAGGTACGATCGTTAATAATCATTTTATTTATCTCACGTGCGTCAAGTCAAAGCCTTACCTTCCCATTTTTCTTTTGTATAGCCACAATTGGGCTAGTGTATGGCGATTGACTGCTCTCGATAATATCTTTACTGATCATATTCTGGATCTTTGTGCGTACGGCTTCCTTCAAAGATTGTGCTATGGGATACGACTTTCGATTAAATTCTACCGGTTCTCTGAATCGTATGGAACATTGGTAGTTCCGGATCTTTCCAGGTTCGTCCGAAAATACAGCTCGATATTTTTCATATATGTCGACTAATTGATTCAGCTGGTTTTCCTCTAATTGCTCGGTAGTATTATGGCACTGGAAGTTACGTATCTCCTGAATCTTTTGTTGCCATAGGTCATCCTCCGAATCCTGATGTACTGGCTTGTTGTTTGTCGAGTAGTTTGACAAGTAATTCACCTTTTTTTGTGGTCGAGAAGTTGTCTGGAGTCTAACATCTTGTTGTTAGTTAAATTGGCTACCCAGGTCGAACCTTCAGAAATGAGTGATACCTTTCCTCGGCACAAGTCGATAATTGCTGAGTTTCTGCGCAATATGTCACATCCTATCATGATGTTGAAAGGTAATCCGGCTGCAACAAGAAATATCATATCCACACTAATGCCCTGACTGTTGACACTTAGGGATACCTGTTTTCTTATGGTCTTGTTCTGTCGGCCGGTAGCTCCTACAAGTACAATATTATTAATAGGTAGTACCGGTAAGTTTTTGTGGTATTCCTGCTATATCCGGTCCAACTCATTACGATTTATTATAGAGACATTGGCTCCAGTGTCTATCATTATAGGAACAGAAATACCCTCAATTTCTGCAATTATATATATTATTTCATTGTCATTATTATTAATGTTAATTTCGTTTTCTTCTAGCAAGTCCTTACGGATATATTTCAGATAATTACTGTATATTATTGTAAAATTTTTTCTTTCTTTCTTTGATTTTATTTGTTGGTCAAACCCAGCAGATTGGAGCAGTAAAGGGTTATTGGAGTTTATTACTGCCTCCGTTCGTTTAAATATTCCGCATCATTACGGATTAGGCCGTTGGAAGCATCAACTTGGAGTCCTGAAACTGCTTCGTTTGGTTCCGCACGATCGTCCTGTTGGGCTTCCGTTACAGGTAGTCTTCGTTGATTGTCCAGGCTGGAACTGCGTCTGGGCTCGTACTCTCTGTAACGATTATTTCCCTGACTTCCCTGAAAGGTCTCGTACTCATAATATCGGCTCCTTCGTTGAGGCTGGTACCTCCTCTGTCCACTGCCTTCCGCTCTGATGTAGTTAATATGGGGTCGATATGTCCTGTAATTATTGTTATTACCTCCATTCGGGTAATTCCTGTTATAATTACTATGATAATTGTTATTAGAGGGGTTGGGGTTCCTCTGACCATTTGGAACATAATTACGGTTATTATTATTATTATTATTATTATTATTATTATTATTATTATTATTATTATTGTTGCCCTCATTATTATTAATTCGAGGAACATGATTATTATTATTACTGTTATTAAATCTAGGTACATTATTGTTATTACGGGTGTTATGATTGTATTCGACATTATTCCGGTTTGCGGAATTATAATTATTGTTGTTGCCCACATTCTGCCGATTATTATTATTCGAATTATTGGTGTTACTTCTTGGTTCCGGCCTTTCATATCTCCTGCGACTTTGGCGGTAGTAATCCTCATGCTCATACATTTCTAAGAGCTCGGTCATTGCTTGTACAGTCTTTATTTGACTGTTTCTTCTAGGTCTTATTATATCTTCCTCATAATGGTATGAGAGCTTGCTGACCAGGCATTCTTCCGGTATTCTGGGCTCTAGATGTTTGGCCACGCACACCTTTCCCAAGAAGTACGCCGTCAGAGTCTGGTTTCCATACGGGTTGTATTTTCCATGACAGATCCCGTCTCTAGCGATATTTTGTGTCGATTCAGACCAATATTTGGCTTTGAATAGCCTTTTGAATTGTTGGTAGTCGGTCACTTCGTCTCTTATCGCCATCCACCAGTTATCTGCTATCTCCCAGAATGATTCGTCAAGTACTTCTTTATTCTCCCTCCAGCGATTGCCTCTGTGTTTGGTGAAGTACTCTTCGATTCCGGCTAGGAACTCCGTCGGTTTGTTTTTATAAAATCTGAAGTTAATTCTTTCGCGATTCTCGCTGTTAGAACAACTGGTAATGCTTGTCGGTCGACTATGGAATAGGTCTATATCTGTTTGATTCTGTCGCACCTGACTGTTGATACTGGTCACAGTAGCTTCAATGCCGTCACATTTTTCTGTGAATCGGTCCTGCACTCGCTCCCAGTCTTCACGTGTTTCTTTTAGTTTTTCCTCTAAAGTCTTCCTAGTCGTTTCTTCAATGTTGTTAACCTTATGTTTATTTCTGTCTTGATACTCTGTACTTCTCGTTCGTCAGCTCTGGTAATCTTTTGTTCGTTTCCCGTTATTTCCTCTTCTACCTTCTTGCTGATTGTTTCATTATTTTCAGCTATCTTTTGCCCCAGTTCTTCCTTCAATGCTTCTATCTTTCCATCTAATCGGTTCATATTCTCTTGGTTCGTCTCTTTTAATTCTTCTCTTAATTGTTGACTATTATTCTCCATCTTTTTATTGGTTTCTTCCAGTTTCTGGCTTATCTGGGTCAATTCCTCCTTCGATTGTTTATTGTCAGTCTTTATTTCCTCCATTTTCTCCTCCATCTTCTTACTATTTTCTTCCATCTTCTCCTACATCTTCTTACTATTTTCTTCCATTTTCTCCTCCATCTTCTTACTGTTTTCTCTTAATTCCTCCTTCAATCGTTGGTTATCACTTTTCATTTCCTTATTATTTTCTTCCATCTTCTCCTCCATCTTCTTACTATTTTATTCGATTTTCTTATTGGTATCACCGATTTTATTACCCAACTCTTCCTTTAATTCTTCCTTCGTCGTTTTAAATTTTCTGAGTAACATCTCCATCATTTGATCAAATTTTGTATCTTCTTTGTGGTGGATTTCTCCGGCTGTTCCTCTGTGGTGCAGGCTTGTTTGGTTCTGCTGGCGGTAATATCGACTCCACATCTTCCACTGGTGTCGCCTCTTTATCCTCCATGTCTACCTCCTGCTCGGCCTCCACAGCCCTTTTTTTTTATGTAGCCCTCCTGTGCATCTCGCTCCTTCTTCCGACCTATTGACCGCTGCCGAGCTAAAAATAGGAAACTGGACAATCGTCCTTATTTTATAACTCTATTAACTCCTATTTTAGGCCCTTTAGTTGGGCTAGCCAATTTGTAATATAATTTACAAATTAGAAGATGATGATTATGATGATGCCCCACTGTTGTGAGTGCCAATTTGTAATATAATTTATTACAAATATATAATGATATAATGATAGCAATTGTGATGCTAATAAATGTTGTCTGAATCTCGGTGTTGAACTCGCCGACGATACAACTCCACTTTGGATTCACCAATTGGTAATTATTCTCAATTTACAAAGAATAAATTAAATATAAATAATGTATGATAATAAAGTGTGATTTGTTGATAATAGAAATTTTGTAAGTTATAAAATTTTACTTATATATATATTTTTTTTGTTTAATTGATTAATTCAATTAATTAATTAATAATTAATTAATTGTGTGTGTGCTTTAATTACTTCCAATTGTATAATAGGTATGAATTTGTAATTCGAAACTATTTGTTTCTTTTAATAATTTAATAGTGTAGTTAGATCTGTTGATTCTCTCTGCTGACTTTGCTCTTCTTCTTCCTCTCAGATATTTATTTTATCACTGTAAATTATTTTTTTTTTTTTGAAGAAAAAATAGCTAACATTCACTATACAAATAAATACAAACTCTTATAACAGAATAATGATGTTCATTTATTCACATTTAAAATTATGCGCCATTCAGGCTGCGCATGGCCCAGGCATTGGTTGATATCTGCTCCAGTCGGTAGCGAACAAGATTTGCAAAATATATTTTTACAAGATTAATTAATTAGGATTCTTTTAGCGAGTCGAAATGGTCAGAGGGCAAGGAACAAGATACAGTCTTACAGATATTTTTAAACTAAATTATTATGGCTGAAAAAACAATATTATTATGTAAATTGTCAATTATGGAAAGTAATATCGAACCATTCGTCGAAATGACGTCACTTGCTTCCAGCAGGCTGTGTACTTGGCTCGTTCGGAAATAAAATATGGCCGCCGTAACCTCGATTTTCTCTGCTATGCACTACTGGAACTGGTTGAGCTTCTCCCACAGAAATAAATGCGTATTCCCTTCTCTGCGAAGTTGTATTTGTCCAGGAATATAGTGTAGAGTGTCCTCTCTTCTCCTGCGATGTCGTTTCGTGATGGGTTACTGGTGAAGTGTCCGGTGTTCAAATATGTGTATTCGTGTTCTGCTGATATGGTTCAAAATCTTCTCAAAATGGCCGTTGATTTCTTGTGCTTGTGTTAGATGGTGTTATTACTGTTGTTCGGAATTAGTGAGGTGTTAATTATTATCTGTTAGTGTTATTTTTATTTTAGTTAACCTCTGTTACGCTTTTCAAAGCTACACTCACGGTTTTACACAAAATTATACTTTTTCGGTCTTCTGTTAATAACTTCTCATCTAGTCGTATTAACGATTAACAATAGACTAAACTCTGAACGTCGTCGTTTTAGGGTAATTTGTGATATGTCTTTTTCCTCTTTCCATTGTTTATATATAAAAGTACATGTCTTAGATTTGGTTCATCATCTAAATATACATAATAAGTTTTCTTATTTTTTACTGTATTTCATTTATTTCTTAATTTTACAAAAATCTAATTATTCAGCCATATTGATTAATTAATTTTACATAATTGGATATATAGCTGGGTTTGTTTCAAGTTCATTTAAGCCTAAAAATTACAAATTTTTATAATTATTATAGGCCTCATATTTTGTACAAATTTAGTGTTTAAATGGTTTATAAGTGTTTTTTCTGATAATATTTCCATGGAATAATATTAATAACTCTGTGATTACCTTTTGTTGTTAATAATTTTGTTGTTAAAACACTTCAATATGGATTAATTTACTGTTTAGTCTGATTTGATTACCATTATAGGCCTAGTATTATTTATTTCCAAAAGAAGTTAATTTTCTTTCCTTTGTCATTCCATTCGTTATTAATTGTATCTGTACTAATTACATTTTCAATTTCTGTGTTGTATGGACTGAATTCTATCCCCTATTATGTAGTTTGATTCTCTGATAGATAGTTTTGGTTTACATTACTGGTCTGTTTTTTTCTAGAGTGGTGTATTAGCTAATCTGCTTTGTACCTTTCATATGGTTTACAGTTTTAAATAAAATTATAACATTCCTATTTCCTACTTGCCTCTCTGCCTTACAAACTTGAAGATTAGTTAACATGATTTTAAATACAACAAAACATCTTATTATCTACTAGTTTTCCTATATCACCTAATTTTAACAAAAACATCTTATATCTAATATTTTTAACTATATCTATAGAATTATAATGGAAAAAACTTATTATCAGCAATGTTATCAGTCATTGGCTGTCCTTTGTTTTCATGTTTCCTTTTATCACAAACCTAATCCTATTAAAACATCTTATTCCTAATAACACTTTCAGTTATTAACTGTCTCTTTTAATTACTATAACTGTCTTGGTAACACAATGAAATAAAAACATCTTATAACTAATGACACCTTCAGTTATTAACTGTCTCTTGTGTTCACTATAACTATTTTGATAACACAATAAAATAAAAAACGTCTTATACCTATTAAAATCTTATATTACTTAATTTTTAAAACACTTTTATTATTAAAATTAACCTTAGTCATTATACTGTCTTTTATTTTTTATATAGTATTTCTCTACACTGATGGTAGTCTTTTTAATGGATTTCTATTTCTTACACTATCCTTTATTATAGTGTGTCACTTATTATTGTCTACACTAATGGTAGTCTTTTAAATAATTTTTTACATATTATACTTATATCTAGTTTACAATTCCGTTTTCTTTGGATTGTATCTTGTAACTTGAGTTACTGGGTCTAAATATATTGGTTTTAATTTAGTTCAATGGTATTTATTCCTTTATTAACATTTTTTGGAATAGCTCTTCTTTTTTCTAGGCTCTTTGTAGGAATCTTGACATATTTTGTCCTTTCTTCGTTATTATATTAGTAAATTTCTTGTCTTGTGGTTTCTCTGCTTCTTGACCTTATAAATTTTCATTATTAAGATTGTTTTCACCTTTTTATCTCCTTTTTCTTGTCTTTCCTATTTACTGCTTCCCCAGTCTACTGGGTATACTGCTGGTTTATTGGGTTTTTACATAGTAAGTTATTTTGACCAATAGTTTTCTTTGTTATTTTTTATTCTTATTAACATTTTATTGACTTAATATACAGTTTCTTTTGCTTAACCTTTAAACAATTCATTCTTCTCACTCACTATGGACCTTTTCTGTTTATTTATGTTGCATTAAGTTAAAATTTTAACGTGATAATTTTGTTATGCTACAATATATATATATATATAGTAACCCTTTAGAAACATAAATTCTTTTTGTGTGCCCTTTCATAACAGCCTAACATCTATTATATAAAATAAATTCATAATTATTCATGACCCTTGGTTCTACGTTAATAGAATCTGAAACACTTCCATTACATAGTGCAGTGACACATGTGACCAGTAAGTCAGCTAGCATAACCAGCCCACTATCAACCGAAATCTAAAATTTTCGAATCATTAAATAAAACAACTAAATGGAAATATAGACTAGACTATAAACGGGAATTTACTATATGTAGGGTCACACAGAATTCAAAATGACCGCACCGCAGCCGCATGCGCAAGCCAGGCTTCCCTTGCACAGATGTGACCGAAAGAATGGAAGAGACTAAAGAATCGAAAATAATAAATTTGAAAGTTAAAATAATAAGCGCAAGGGTTTAACGAAATTCACCGCCGAACTGTAAGCCAAATCAACATCATTAAGTTAAAAAAGAAAGTGCATCTCTGGCATGTGCAAAGCTGGCATGGTAATTCATGAATCTTCCAGCATTTAGTTCAGACGGACTTGCGTGAATAAAAGTATATATATATATATATATATATCATAAGTTACACAAAATTAAGTTACAAAAAAATAAGGGAGCTGTCGATGCCCGCTAACCCGCATACAATTTATGACTCCTTATTAATCTACAGTGTAATACAAACAGTGCACGACTGACCACATTTTCTACGCACACGTCACGTTCTGTCTATTCATAGCACAATACAACTTAAGTTCAAGGAAAATGTAATTTGATTTATAGAAGGCGCCAATCACGTGTGAATTCTGTTGCGAAACTCGAGCTTGAAATTATGAAAATGGTCACCTTGTATTCCGTGGTTAGAAGGCAATCAGCTGCCTGCGTGTAGTCACAGAAGTCCCAGTTACAGTTCATTGCAGATAGAGGGTGAAAGATTCGGGTTTTCTGGTTACATCCTCTCGACGGCGAAATTCAGGTGAAAGCTTAGCTGCTCAGCAGATGACCACGGATGGAATTGTAGTCATCCTCATCTCTCGAGCACTTCGACGAATCAGGAACCCTAGGAGAACAGACTTATGTAGCAACCCTCACAATATTCACGCTTACAAAACTTCACTCGAGCTCTAACACACACACACCAAGAATCATATGGATACAGGACCTTCACTTACAACCAGTTAGTATTCAGATTGAATAATCAAATTTAACTCACAAAATAAATATTCATTGATGCCACTGCATGATATTTCTTATTTAAATAGTTACTATTAACCTGTTAGGCTATAACCACAATCGGTTTCGTATGAAGCTTCGCCACGTGGGCCGAATTACCTAAGTTATTAAGTATTATTGCATTGCTGTTTTTACTAATACTTCATCAGCATCTTGCTTTGTAACATTTAATTAAATAACAATTAACAACAGAACCTCTATAATTACTTTCAAAGTTGAAATTCATCATTAAAATTCACCACGTGGTCATTCATGCCTTTCAGAACAAGTTAGCAATCACGCCCGCTTGTGTAAACTAATGTCACATACGCCATAAACACATTTAAATCCTAATTCCTTTTTACACACAGTTAGAATTATTAAATCAACTTACCAGAGGTACTTTATGGATTAACAATCCATAAGGATATAACGATGAGCACACGAGGAAAATGTTTGCCGTCGAGAGTTAGTGAATCCGTCGGCGGCCGAAATTGAACTGACCTGTCCTTGAGCAGTCGCTAGTCAACCCACGTTCCTTTTTCAGTCACCAGATTGCGCGAGCATGACTTCAACGCCGCTCCGGGCGTCCGAGAAGATAAAATACGGAATTTAATAAACCGTAAAGGCGCCGTGATTCTATGCTTTGTGCCACTCACGACACACCCCCACTCCAAAAAGGCAACATGGTTGCCCAAAAATCAAATCACAGCCACTTGGCTAGTCAATATTACAAACAAGACTCTTGGCTGTTTTGGGAAATCTCAGAAAACTTATCCGCACTTAGGAGAATAGAGGCTCAAAGAGAAAACAAAGGAAGAAGAAAGAAGAAGTATAGTGTGTATGCATGTGTGCATGGGAGTATCTATGTAAGTGTGCGGGTACTGCATGCTGACTTGATCAGGGTCAGCATATAGCAACAAGAGATAGAAGGAGAAAAGAAGAAAGACAAGTTTTGGGATCCCAAAAGCTCTGACCTCCGAAGGCCTCCCAACTCATAAACTGAGACCCAAGAACCCAATAAGGTCCACAGCGGGAAAAACCCATTTGGCACCACTCACAAGCCTATGCCCTATGGCAAAACTTTAGTTTAGATATGTGAGTGGTCATCTTCTCGATATCCCCATCGGGATCACCCAACTTTACCGTCACCGGCGATACAAACCGTAGAATGCGGTATGGTCCCGACCAGCGATAACACAGATTGGCGGCTCTCTTATCCGCGGCTGAGCTCGGACCCAAGGCCCTTATCGGCTGGCTCTGGCAGTAGACCCAGTCCCCAACCTTGAAGGGATTTGGAATTCGCCCCTGATTGTATCGACTACGGACGCGCTCGTGCGCACGAAGTAAATTCTTCCGGGCCTCTTTCCACTTATCTGTCGTCCTAATGTCAGGATTACTTGGCAGAAGATCGTCTATGTTCCACAAGTTGGCCAAGGGAAGCGTAGGAGAGAAACCAAACATAACCTCAAAGGGAACGGCCTTATGACTTTCATGTAAGGCCGTATTAAACGCTAATTGCAACCACTTCAGATTCTGGTCCCAACAGTTATGTTGTTCCGCATGATAGGCAATAAGAGCTGATCGGAGATTCCGGTTAAATCTCTCCGCGTGGGACGGCTGAGGGTAGTAAGGGGAAGTGGTCACATGTTTGATACCATTGGCGAAGCACATTCCCCGAAAATCGCCTGAAATAAATTCTGGTCCATTGTCTGAGACAATGATGGCCGGAAGACCGAAATGCTGAAATACATGGGTCTGTAGCGCAAGGATTGTCAATCGAGCGTTTGCCCGCCGTAAGGGCAGTAGCCAGACAAACTTAGAAAAAGGATCCACACAAACAAGCAGGTAAGAATTACCTGACTTGCTACGCGGGAAGGGTCTCACGTACTCGATGAATAACTTCTCCATCGGTCTGCTCGCCACATCAGATGACAACAAACCCAACTTGATGTTTTGGGCAGGCTTACTCAAGCCACAGAGATGACATGATTTCACTCGAGTTGCTATCCATGCCCTTCCAGATGAAATGTCTCCTAATACTGGAAATGGTCTTCGAAATCCCCTTATGTCCACCTACTGGGGAATTATGATAGTAACTGAAGACCATAGCACGAGCTTGCTAGGCAGCACTATCTTAGGGGCACGTCCTTTTCTTTCTTTGCAGCACAGGACGCCCTTGGACAAGAAGTAAGGGGCCTGTACGTTACCCTCTTTTAAATTTTGGATGATCGGACCCAACTCTTTATCATCTAACTGATGGGGTAACACATCAGTGAAGGCTAAAGGAAAGTCTAATAGGACAGAACAGGGTTGCTCAGATTGTGCTTCACTGGGTTGGAAAAACATGCATGACAATGCGTCTGCAACCACATTTTGAGTTCCCCGAAAGTATTGCACTTTGAATTTAAAGGATGAGATCTTGACCACCCACCTTCCAAACTTACCCAGTTACCGGGGATGAGCAAGAAGCCAAGAGAGGGCCTGATTGTCGGTCTCGAGCAGGAACTGAGCATGTTCCAAGAAACGCCTGAACTTATCTAGAGCGTAAACCACAGCTAAACACTCTAGTTCATACAATGATGACTTCCTTTCTTTTTGGGTCAATGCCCTGGATATAAATGCCACTGGCTGCCTAGCACCATCAACAACTTGGGACAGAACGGCCCCGAGCGCAACCGAACTGGCGTCCGTTTGTAAAATAAGTGGCTTCGAGAAGTCGGTCATTCTCAGCACCGGAGGGGAAATGACGGGTTCCTTAAGGTTCTCGAAAGCCTTCTGTTTTCCCCCCATACAAATTTGGCGCCCTTTTGTCGGAATTCATTCACGGGTGCCGCAATCTCCGCGAAATGAAGCGACGGTAAAAGTTTACCATCCCCACAAATCTCGCGGTGCCTTTGGCATTCTTTGGTGGGGGAAGTCCCTGATTCCCTGTGTTCGCTCGGGATCCACAGTGACACCTCTATGAGAAATCAGGTGGCCCAGAAAGGAAATTTGCGTCTGGGCGAACTTAACGTTTTCAGGGTTGACAGTGAGGCCAGCACTCTTCAACCTGCACATCACCTCGTTCAGATGACCCAAATGCTCCTCATAACCCTTGCTGTACAACAGCAAGTCATCGAGATAATTCAAGATGTATTTAAACTTAACATCGTGAAAGACGGTGTCAAGTAAACGGGTGAGAGTTTGGGCCCCTACCGCTAGACCCATGGGAACCCTTGTGTATTGATAGAGGTTCCACGGAACACAGAATGCCGTGTAGGGCCTACTTTCTTTCGTCAACGGGATCTGGTGATATGCAGAGTTGAGGTCAATGATGGTAAAATACCTCTCCTCACTGAACCAATCGAACGCAGAATGAAGGTCAGGAAGAGGGACCGAATCTACCTCAATGTTGGCGTTGAGTTTGCGGTAGTCGATCACCATCCGATGTTTACCTCCAGGCTTGGGCACTAGGAACGCTGGACTTGCATAACTGGAACTAGAAGTTTCAATCACCCCCTGGTCTAATAATTCCTGAACCTTCTCCCTCAAGATGTTCATCTTAGGAGGGGCAAATGTATAAGGGTGGGAGCATACCACATTGGAGTCCGTTAAGCGGTAAGGGGACCCGGTAGGGCAAAAATCGAAAAAAAAATTAGTTTGTTTTTAATTTTAAAACATTCTCTGGAATTTTCTCTCTAAATTGATGTATGACACATGTTGGTTTGAATTTTCTTTCAAGGTGAAAACAATTTTTTTGTGAAACTCTGCCTAGTAGTTTATATCTCTTTGAACAGCTGTGCCTACACACTCTGTGTACTGTGAAATAGCTTGGAAACATCAGCTGTTGCTGTCAGATGGTTATATATTGTATTGTTGTGAGTTGTGGCTAATGTTCCAACTTATAAACATATACTTATTTTATATAAGTAGCTGTTTGTTTGTTTTAGTTGTGAATTGTGACTATAGGTTATAACTACTCACTTTTTACGTTTTGTACTTGTGTTGTCTTCACGATTTTGTGATAATGCCAAGACCAAATGTACCAAGTGTTTTTAAGAAGAGAAAGAATGTGTGTAAATCCAAAATTGAAGGAAAAGTAACAGTTATAAAGTAACTTTATAGATAAGTTGATTTATCACAACTATTGATGGTATATAAGTAGATATATTCGTGTAATCTTCAATCACTTCTGCCCCGCGATGGAGCGCCAATCTATAAATTAACTTTTATAGATGTGTAGATTTGTAGTAGATATAGTGGTGTAGTAGTGTAATTGCAGATACGCACCGGTATCTACGATAATGTTGTTTTATAAAATGTTCTAATTATAATTATTATTGTTATTAGTTTGATTGTAATTGTCGAATAGGTGGGTATCGATGATTCACTTCTTTAATTTAAAATATTTCTCGCACTCCGTTATTAACCTCCCTCATTTACCACACGTGGATATTGTAGTCCTGTTCGGTGACGGTTCAGCTGAAATACATACACTGTATATACAAACAGATATTCTGGTTGAATATCCAATATGACTATCATACACAAGATAAATGATATAATGTCTAAATAAAGTTCGGAATTATTAGAACTATTTAAATTCTTCCGCCACCTTTTGGTAGAACTGACTAATAATAAATGAGCTAATTTAAATTTGAAATAATACTCTTATTCCACTGGTAACAAAATGTAGATGTTTATTAATGGTTAATAATGTTATAAAATCTTTGAGAAATTGACAATCATTTACTAATAACCTTTCGGATAATAATTACAATTAACAAAATTTAAAATAAGACTCTGCTTAGCCTCAAGGCTGGTAAACCTGTTGGTTATACAATAGTTTAATTTTAAGAGGTTATGTCCTCTTGTATCAGTTAATTACCATGTTCGTGTGGTTCTTTTAGGTAGCATGATACCAGGTACAAGATGTAACATTAATAATGATATTAAATGAACAATAATTAAAAACAAACAAACAAATATAAAAATCGGAAATTAGTACCATATAACTGATAGTTATGGTATTATCGTACGCGGGAATGCGCACGCAGTCTACAGTATTTATTTGACAATCAACAAGCACGTTGGCTTGCACAGCTAAAATGTATTACTTTATTTTAATAATTCACCTTAAGAATTATTTACTTACAAGAGAAAAATTTATTAAAAAACTCTTGTTATTATTTCCATCTGGTTTGGATTTTACTTGAGAACAGACTTGTAACAGAGAAATTGGCAAGTTACATTTACGACTTTAAGGTTATCTTATAACGTGAATTGTTATTATGGTTAATTATCTTTAATATTTATTTCTTCTTAAACTAAGCATAGATATATTATTCATAATAGTTTTGATGTGTCATTATCAGTATTATATAATACTCTTTCGCATGAAAGTTAAAATATTTATTTTCAAATATAGAAAAATCAAGAAAAACAACGTTAGTCAATTGAGCGACTATTGGTATTGCTCGTATTTTGTAATAAATACTTCAAATATGATTCTTTTAATTATGACAAATAATTAAAATATTTATTCAACATATTAATAATTGCGAATTAATACTTTCATTAATTCTGATAAACTCCATCATTATTTTTGATACTTCGCTTTTTTACTGACTTGCGTAGTAATCAACATTACGTATTTACAGAAATTTTATTTATGTTTCAATGTTAATTAAATAAAAAGAATTGTACTCCCTGTTTTTATCTTTTACACTACACTCGTAAGTACGATCGATATTGTACACTAATCGTACTTAAATATTATACACTCCGCACATTTCACTCGTTTATGCTAGTGTGATTTGTAGGTTATATGTGTGTTGATTTACTGATGTATGCTTGTCGCGCACAATTCAAAAATTAAACTTCTTTATATCGGCGAGTGACATGACCTGTCTGTAAGATGACTGAAAGGTGACTGTGATGCTCCTTCGAAGCGTCTGTGGCTCGTCTGCCAATGTTCATTCATTCGATTGGTTGAAATAATTATACTCTCTAACCCAAAGCACTTTATTTTCTTAAAATATTTAATTTTTTACCAATTTTGGCCTTTGCGTTTGAGGCTATGTGACGTCAGCACTGGTACAAAAAATAATTGAAAAGTTTAAATTCGTAATAACTTTCCTAATATTTGTCTTATCGTTAAATGGTTAATGTCAGTAAGTTGCGGACATCCTGCGCTTTAATTAAAGTTCATACAAGATTATATTCCGTCCATTACTTCAATCACTATAACGATTTTATTGATTTTTTATGGTGCATCTTATATTTCATAAGTTTATTACACCAAATTTAATTATTTATACTAAAACACTTTTAATTAAACGCTCTGAGTCCATATCTCAACTGGTTTAATTCAAAACTTGGGAATTATTGTTACCCAAACAATATCTTGTTATGGCGTCTTTGGGCGTCCATATTTGATTTTTCACAAATGTACTTAAAACTAATTTTTCTTATCTAATAACACTAATACTGTAATCTAATAATAATAGAAACGTCTATTTACATAATTTTATACTTGAGTATATGTATAGGGCTGTATTTAATATACTATTTACATTGTTTTAGTACCCTCCTATCTCTTTTCTTACAATTGTCACTTTACTTCTGGTTTTTTTCTATACAATTTAGATTATGTAATAATTGCAATTAGTGTACACTCATTGTACCTAATTCCCTACATATAATTGCTAGCTTTTAACTATCTTAGAACCCTTCAATTTTTAGTAATGGGTCTGTTTACATTATGTCATAGCATGGTAGTCAGTTATTTTTGTTAAAACAATAATTAAATTGTCATTGTTACACTTGATTTAGTTTTCCCAAGTAGTATCAGACATTCTTCTGATTCTTGGTAATATTTTTATCTACTTTTCAATAAGTTTGTGTGCTGTATTTTGCACAAATAACTTGCTCATCATTGTTTGTTTATATTTGGCTTCCACTACCATGGTCATTTGGTTTTTAATAATTTATATATAAAATGACTATTCTTATGGTCATTGTCTGTTCTCAAAGTAGCACTAGGTGCCCCTCTTACTACTGGTAACACTCTTATCAATCTTTGTTCAAGCTTTAATACAGTATTTTGCTTAACTATTTGGTTATACAATGTTTCTGCTTACTTCTGGCTATGTGTCCTTAGTTAGCTAGTTTACAATATTTTGGTTACAAAGTCATTGTCATTATGTTCAGAATCTGTTCTCACAGTAGTACCAGATGTTTATCTAACTACTGGTAATACTTTCATTAACATTGGTACTTGTTTTAATAATGTATTTTGTCTAACTAATTGGGCATACTAGGCTCTATTTCTCCTATCTCTGTGCCATCACATTTGATCTGTTTTATTTGCATTGTGTTGCAATATAATACACTGTCTATGGTGGTGTATCATTACTTATAACAAATTCTTGATTGACATTATAGTTGATGGTTATTTACTTACATTAACATGTATGATTTTCTGTTTCATAGGTGTCTTTCCTATGGGGTTATGTAACAATGTACAACATGTTCTAATGCAGCATTTTGCTACTACTAACATGACTTCAGTATGGTATTTTACTACAATATTTTAATTGTTTTAATACACATGTTTACACTACTTCTTCTTAAACAATAATACAAATCTTTTTGTACTAATTACAATATCTTTCTTGTCATTGGTTGTATCTAATTCCTGTCACTTTTGTTTGATATATAACAAAGGTTTTTTATTGTCAGTTCTCTATGAACAATAATATAATTGTTCGATTTTATTCTATTTTGGTGGTCTTATGATTATCTACGTGGATCACAATCTTCATTAAATTAGTCACACTTATTGTCTGTGTATATTTGACTATTTAATTCTTGCTGTTTCACTATGAAATTAACACACTTTCTTACACTATAAACCTTATCACTGGAATTGTTTGTGTGGTTTATTAGGTTAAAATTAGTTAACTGTTCACAGGTTTCACACTTATATTAAGCACTCACTGTAATTGTTTGTGGTTTCTTAATGGGTAAACACTGTTTTTCTCTTTTCATATTTGATAATCACTATTCCTTTGGTTACTATTATTGTTTCTAGTACACTTGGTTTATGCTGAGTCCTTGCATGGTCTATCCATTTTCTTCTCTCTTCATGGCATGTTTCCTTGTCCTTCTTATTTCTTCTTCTTCAATATTTTCATTGTAGTCATTGTCTCCATTTGTTTCCCTCGCTGTTGGAGTTTATTGGTCCTTATTTTGTTGGTTCCCCTCACTGTTGGATCCTATTGGGTCTGGTTACTGATATTTTACTTTGGCTCATGGTTATTTTCTTTCTTCATTTCGTATTTGATGCTGCTATGTTAAAACTATCTTCCTCATCGTTGGATTTTTATACTAATATATCTGTAGATACACACTTTTATACACATAGGTTTATTTATCTAGACATACTTTCATGCTTTTCTCTTACTTGACGTTATTTTAGCTTATTTTATGTAACTACCATATTTGGTAACGTTACACAGTTGATTTACCAGAAAGTGGCGATGGAAGAGCGGAAAGTGCATCTGCAAGGAAATTGAGTGGGTTGAATGAATTGTATGATGAAGTTGATTGTACTGAAAAGTTAGGTTATGAGCTGATTGATTTGAATATACTTTATAATATTTTGAATGTATATGTCGCAGCAAACATTGTAGTCAAGTAGGACTACAACTAAAGACTCAAAATCGTATTGGGTTGGCTACTGAAATTATCTTATATTGTGATACTTGTGATTACAGTGTTGCCTTTTTTACTTCAAAAGCTGTAAGTAATAAACACGTTGACCCTGATTCTGAGCATGGACTAAATGAGAAGGGTGTACTATTTGAATGTAATATGCGATTGGCATATGGATTGAGAGCAGCAGGGAAGGGAAGCGCAGCTGCCCAATCATTATGTGGAATTTTGAATTTACCGACTCCTCCTTCTAGATTTACAAAATATAATAAAACCATAGCTCAAGCTACAAAAGACATTGCTGAATTAAGTATGAGACGTGCTGTTGAAGAATCTGTAGAAGCAAATGATGGTAGCCGTGATTTATGTGTAGCTTTTGACGGGTCGTGGCAGAAGAGAGGCCACACATCTCTAAACGGCATCGCCAGTACGACAAGTGTATATACTGGTAAAATATTAGATATACAAGTCCTTACAAAACATTGCAGGTGCAAAAGTAAAGATAATCATGACGAAATGTGTACTGCTAATTATCAAGGTGTGAGTGGCGGAATGGAGGTGGCAGGTGCTATATCAATCTATCAGCGTTCAGAAGAAAAGTATAATGTGAGATACTTAGAATATTTTAGAGATGGAAATTCTAAAGCCTTTTCTAAAGTAAATGAATTAAAAGTATATGGAAATGATATTGAAATCAGAAAATTAGAGTGCATTGGACATATACAGAAACGGATGGGTACTCGATTGAGGCGTTTGAAAACATCACTAAAAGGCATAAAACTAGCAGACGGAAAGCCATTATCAGGAAAAAACAGATTAACTGATGCCATCATCGACAAAATTCAAAATATTATGGCTTTGCAATCAGAAGACATTCCAACAATGCAGAAAACATGAAAAGGGCAGTATGGGCAATGTATTTTCACATGTGCTCAACAGATGATGAACCGCAACATGGTCTGTGGCCACCTGGTGAAGAAAGCTGGTGCAAATTCAGAAAAGCTGAAGCTAAAGGTGAGAATTACCATCATAACCATAGTCTCCCTGCAGCTGTTATGATTGCAATCAAACCTGTTATAAGAGATCTCGCTAATACTGAGCTACTGAAAAAATGCACCCACGGAAGGACTCAAAATCCTAATGAGAGCGTGAATAATGTGGTATGGTCCAGGCTCCCCAAAACAGTTTTTGTTGGATTATCTGCATTTATGGTGGGAGTGTACGATGCAGTTGGATGTTTTAATGAGGGGAACATTACAAGGTGTAGGGTACTGAAACAGTATGGGATGAGTGTCGGCATCAACACAAAGAAGGCAATGCTGCAGATTGACAGAGAGCGACTTAGGAATGCTGAAAGGAATGTATCCGAGTATGAGAAAAAGGCAAGGCAGTCAAGAAGACAAGCTAAGAAGAGACTGGCAGATAGCATGGAAGACCCAGATAACCCAGAGTATGGAGCTGGATTGTTTTACGGTAGTTTTCAAGACTTTTTTTTTTAAAAATTTTATTTTTTAACTTTAAACGCGTTTTGCCGAAAACATAAATTTTGTAATATAAAATGTACCTTTTCTCATCTTCTCGACTAGTTAGAAGCCTGAAATTTGGTAACCGTATTACTCAACAATTGCTTCAAACTTTAACACAGCCTTTTTGTAATATTTTAAAAATCATCCGAGTTTTGTTATAAAAACAGCTAGCAATAAAGGTTTTTTTGTAGACATATATTTAAAAATTTGTAAAAAATTTAAAAATTATTTTTTCAAAAAACCCCTATGTTAAAATGTGTCCAAAGAATAATAATTTGAAATAAATGAAACATTAACTCTCTAACGTACAGGGTTTTTGAGAAAAGGTACATTATGTTAACATGGGGAAGATAGGCTATGCGCGGATCTTATACTCCAAGAGATGTGCGAGCCCAACGGCCAGAGTTAACACTGTGGGGAACTGCTCACACAACTGATCTAATGCGGACCGCTGGGACTGGGAGAGGTGGTCTCAAGATGTGTCGGGGCACTCAACCTCTTGGATATCTTCCCTAGTTCCCTGATATCCAAGTAAAGGGATTACAACTCCCCGATTAAAAATTTAAAATAACATTGGTGCTCTTTGATGTCAATGACGAGACCACTTTTACAGATTAAATCGGCACCAATAATACACTCAACTCCCAGAGCAGGAGAAAACAAAAAACTCCACACCCAAAAAAATCCCTCAATCTTAAACTTAAAGGAAACTACCCGAGAGATGGGCAGAATTTCCTGGGATGCCGTCCAGCACACTACTGAATACTGTTCAGACTTTTAATTAAACCCTGTCTTTCAAGGTCCTCGCACACTCTGGATGAGATGATTGATCTTGCTGATCCGGAGTCAACTAATGCTCTGAGTTGACTCATTTTCAACTCCAACAGCAAGAAGGAGCATACAGAAGTGGGCTTGGAGATGGTTTGGAGGACCTAGATGCCCGAAGAGCTGGGACCTACAAATAGGCTGGAGGCGCGTACCTTAGAAGACCCGCGACAGGGAAGAGAAGACCTCCGACATACCTTCTCCTTGTTGCCCAGTTTCTGAATGAGAGCCTTGGACGCTTTGGGGAGGGGCGTTGGACTCGACCTGACCCCGGTACAGAATCGTCTTTTGTGGCCCAGTCTAACACACTTAAAACAAGTCACTTTCGGTGAGAGCCGACGCCTCTTGTTGCAGGAGTTCCTAATTTCAAAATCCCAGCACCGTGTGATGATGGAACAATTCGTCGTCCATGCGTCTCGTAATTGAATTCGTCTTTTACACCTCGATCCCGGGACTCGTCAATCGCCTGGACATTTCTGGAAATCACACACAACCGGTCCAGATCGGCAAAATAACGTGGACGGTCCGCGAACACCAAACGGGATCTCTCTTGGGGAGTCACCCCTTCTAGAATTACTTTTATTATGTCCCTCTCGGGCAACCCCAACCTTAAAATCCGGGCAGTATTGCGTATACAATGAACAAAGTCAGCCAACGCCTCTTCGTTGGCTTGTACTCGATAGAAAAGACTAAGTCGCAACTGGTCACGTCGTCGACCGGGTATGAACGAGTCCAACACCTCCCCATGGAGAGAGTCGATACTGCCGCCACGACGTAGAGTGTTGGTGACCAGCTAAGCCAGTGAACCCCGGCAATACGGATATATAAGGGACAAGATGACATCATCGGACAGCCCCGAGAAATCCGCTAACTTTAGGACAATGTCCAAGAAAAGCAACAACTTGCCCTCATCCTCTCCATCCACCACCGGAAGTTTCTGGAGAACGCCGGAAATAGGGTTGGGCAGTCTCTGGAAACATGCCCCCGCCAGAATTACACAATTACACAACACCTACCACAATCATACTAGTAGCTTACAGAAGAAGAAAAAAATCTTGATTTCCTTCAAACGGCCTCTGGGTTCCCTAGCGGAGCGAAGGCTCGAGAGACTACTTATGTCGAGCAAACTTCCCTGAAGCCGAACAAGAAAACGAACAACACGAACAATGGCAAACATAACAGTCAAACAAAGCACCGCCATACACTATACAATATACCTAACAACAACAACAAACATCCTATCCAAACCCATCAATACCATATTTTAATAAATATTTTCTTTTGACTATCATAGGTAATGACGACGCAGGTATGACCGCACCGCATCCCATCGAGGATTCTAACTTAATGTACTCGAGAATAAATCCCCCTGACAACTAACACGTATCTAAGTCGCTCCCATCATTCTGGGATACAAAACTCCAAAGGCCTCCGGTAAGTTACATACATCCTCCAATCAGAATACTCAAAGAAATATTCGGGCGTGATTCCTGCTTGTCTCTGATTCACAAATATTAGCTAAAGGGCACAACATTCAATAACACATATTATAACTCTACAGAACATCAAACATAGTATTTATAAAATTTCAGTGGCAACAACAGTCACATATCACATTTCCATTACAGAACCCGAATCCTTCTTAACTCTCAGCCAAGTGCAAACAGAAATTTCTTTTTGAGAAAAAATTTTATTTATTTTTTTTTTGAAAAGGGGAAAGCGTCCCTTAAAATTTAAAACTAGGCCAATGACCTAGACGTAATTTAGAATGTACCAGGCCCATTGTGACAGGACTTGGAAATGAAACAGCCTGCTTAACATGACAAAATTTTATTAACGTTTGATTTCAAGTGGTGTAAAGCATCTCACATACTATATACGCATCTACAATAAATCTCTAACTATTTAGATCCTTCAACAATAATCTCACTTGGGGAGCCTTCAGTTATCTTTTTTCTTAAACTTACATCTGCTCATAAATTACATGGATGCAAACAATTCTACAATAAATCTGAAATAAGAATCTACGTAAAACACATAACATTAATATCATACAAATGTTATTAATGTTATGTGTGTTATATATATAGTAACCCATAGAAAGATAAATTCTTTTTGTGTGCCCTTTCATAACAGCCTAACATCTATTATGTAAAATAAATTCATAATTATTCATGACCCTTCGTTCTGCACTAATAGAATCTGAAACACTTCCATTACATAGTGCAGTGACACATGTGACCAGCAAGTCAGCTAGCATAACCAGCCCACTATCAACCGAAATCTACAATTTTCGAACCATTAAATAAAACAACTAAATGGAAATATAGACTGGACTATAAACGGGAATTTACTATATGTAGGGTCACACAGAATTCAAAATGACCGAGCCCCAGCCGCATGTCCAAGCTGCATGCTGCATTCTTTTTCTTATTGTTTAAAAAAGAATATACAATATTATCTACTTGCAGAAGAAACAAATTGAAAACATCACAAGTTATATATATATGTGTGTGTGTGCGCGCGCGCGCGTGTGTGTTTCTTGTATGCCTAATTCTAGCCAATAAAACAACCTTTTTGCCGCAAATCGATGGGGTAAGTAGACCGAGAATTAGATTTAAAGGTGAGGTGGAGGAGAACCAACATTATATACTGGAAGGATAGAGCTAGGAGTGGGGACGAATTGTAGTCTTGTAAGGAATCTGAAGGGTAATGGAGCCACAGACATTGCTGCTGCTGCTGATGATGATGATGAGGGTGACGATGGTGAATATTCATGAGTGAAAAATATTTTTGAAATAATATATATTATATATATTTATATAATTATATATTGTATATATTTATTTTATTCATGTTATATTTTTGTATTGTGTTTCTTACGATAAGTTGGGTTATTAATTTTATATAATTTTTTGATAAATAAAACACCTGGTCATTTTCGTAAAATAACGCACAATGCCTGCTATATTACTGTAGTCATCTTGGAAACGTGTTTCCTTTAAATTATTTATCTGTAGTTTTAAACGCTTTTTTAAATATTAATTTATAATATGTTTACCCTGACATCTTTCCTTTCCCAGTCATAAGAAAAGCTGTAATTTAAATGTGCGTGACGATAGCTTAAAACGTGAATGTGAAGTCTTTACACATTGTACTAAACTCCCAACCATCTAGGCCTTACCACACCTGGTTATAATATTGTACACTGGCATATTTACTTTTATCCCTTCAGTAGACACGCGTAAAACCACTCCAGTTACTAACCACCAGAAATAAGGAATTCTCCAAGTTTATGCCGGAAGTTAAAAACGCAGACAACAAAGTCTATGCCTTACGCACTGGTTAAATGATACCAGTCGTATATAGCAGATCTGATATAAATTTGTTATATATTGTCAGAACGCTTGACGAAGGTTTTGAAAAATAAATTCTAAATTTTCAACCCGATGTGCTAGAATTTTTTATTAAAGTATTACATTAACTCTGTTAAAATAGTTACAAAACGTTTTCGATAAATTTTATATTCAAATAATTAATTGCCTTTTGAGTCACCCTACCAGTATTGAGCGAAAACATTCAATTCCGATGCATTATCCAGTATATCGTTGTAATCTGGAACCATTTAGTAAGCATTTGTGTTGTTAAAAACATTCTGCGCTGTTAAGATAATAATTTAAAATATCTTATTATTTACGTCATATATATATTTATATACATATTGTATTCCACATTAAAATAGGTAAGGGAAAAGTCAAGGAAAAATTTACTGATGGTTGGGAAACCAATAAAAGCTAATCTTGTTTGATTTAGTTATATTTTTATTATTATTGTTTTATTATTTATTATTATTATTATAGTATTATGGTTGTCACATGAAATTCACAAAATGTGTTACTTGAATTAAGTAAATGCAGTTGATGAAAAATATAAGAGCTTATTTCAAGTAATTTGTATACTTTAAATACGTTAATTTTGTATTAGATTATAAAATTATGGCGTGTTCTATAAAATCAAATTACCTTTGTTTATATTGGTATGTGTGTGTGTGTGTGTGTGTGTGTGGAGGTTGCATTTAAATTCTCTTTCTATATTTATATTTGTACTACATTTCAAAATTAATGTAAACTAATTTACATTATGAGAACTTTAAACGGTCAGATTACAGAATGTATCATATTAAAAAATTGATAATAAAAATTAATATATTTTTGTAGATATGAGTTAATTTGCTTTTGCGCTACCATTGCCAGAAATTCTTCTTCTTCTCTAGCTGTATTCTCCTAAGAGGAGTGTAGTATGTTATTAGTAACAGACCACTGGGAATTTGACTATGAATGTCCCGCATAAGCCAAATGGACGGCCCTAGAAAATGTAAAACACGGTTTTGTATGTTTTAATACGGCTTGTACGCTTCAAGCAACATGCATGAGCGGCACATTTTTCTCAATGAAGGGAATAAATGTGACAGCAACGAAGAATTCATCGCATTCCATTAACCTCACGGAAATCCAATGACGAAGATTTAAACAGAGCCGAGGGTAGGCGAGGACATTTAAATAATACTTTTAACAACAGTATATCTAGAACTCGTACTTGCGATGAAGCAGACGTAATTATATTGAAATTTAATTTTATAAGGAAAATTAAAGGTCGATCACGTATTGGAAGAAATTGATCACTCTAGTTGGGGGATATTCAAGACGGGTAGGGTATGCACATCGCCCAAATATTGTTTTGCGTTGCAAAAAACAGAGACAAGTGCGCGATATTGACACCTAACATCAAGTGTACCGGATAAGGACTTCTTCTCATCCTACATTGTCCTTTGTGACGTCCAGAAAAAGTGTCTGAAGTTGTTTACATAGTAAAATTATGTTTGTTATTTGGAGCAAGAAGTAACATGGAGTTTGGGCTAGAAACAACATAAAAGATTTGACCAAAGGAAAAACAAACTCCCGTGTGGGGTTGCTAGTCCTCCATCGGGAGCCTCCCCAGGTGGCGGATAGGGGAATGCCTCCCAGATATGGGTGGTACCGGAGAAATTAAATACCCGGAGCGGACCAAAAGTAGCACAACAGCAGCGTCTGACTCAGAGTGAGCGGCTGCAAACGGCGACTGATCCACAGTGGGCGGCCGAACAAAAATGCCCTACAAAATGGGGGTTGTGGCGTTTAAGCATAGACAACCAAACGCACGTAAAAATCGGAAAGCAGGATGAAAAATAATAAAGATAATCCCCGTGTGGAAATCCACACCTCAACTAGAGGGAGCCCCGTCGGATACGGAGGGGGGATTCAGACGTTCTGCTGAAGATTTTCGAAGTCCAGTTGATAACTTCAACCAAGGCAAAAAGAAATGGAATATTGTAGGAGGTGCTGTGAGATAACGAGAACAGACCGAATAACAAACGAGGAGTTCAGAAGAAGAATGGAAAAGGAAAGAAGTGTAATTGATTACATCGAAGAAAAAAGATTGGTGTGGTACGGTCATGTCCGGAGAGCCCACAATAGGTGGATCAATAAAGTGACGGAATGGAGTTCATTAGGAAGGAGAAAAAGGGGAAGACCAAGAAGATCTTGGAGGGACGAAGTGAATAAATTTATGCAACGTATAGGTCTTGAAGGATGACAATGGGAAGATCGGGAGAATTGGAAAGCCAGGTTGAAGGAAGAGAGACGGCACTAGCTGTAAAAGCCCTATTATATATAAATACAAACTCTATAAGGAATTTTTAGTAGAAAAACTAAACAACGTAACAAATTCATTTGTCAACTTAAAAGCAAACCAGAACAATTAAAATAGGAAACAGAACAATGCCTTTGGGAATGAAAATATTTTTAAAAATCGATGTATGTAATGCTGTTTTACGGTTAAATAAAGATTCTCATATTAAGGGCATGGAAATGCGCGAAACGCTTTCGGTCAGAGGGGAACGGCGATGTGGAGGGAGTCTCTGTGAGATGTGAGAAGAGAATTGTTGCTATCAGCGACGGTGCAGCTAACCTATGTATTTCATTTCTAATAGTAAGAAAAACTCGCAACAGTTAAGGTTTGTTTGCAATTGTGTCACCACGAATCTCTATATTTGGGCGCGCGCGTGTGTGTGTGTGTGTACCTACAGTCACACAGCTGGCTTAAAAAAAGAATTATACGTTTATTGTTTCCGACGTAAATCAAATAATAATAACAATAATAGTAGTGTAATTGTATTACTATACAAATCAAGCAAATGATATGTACTGTTCACACGTATCGGAATTTGTTGCTGTTACGTATCAGAATGTTTTATAAACGTATCTGAGTGTTGTCTGGTTCTGTCATTCTGTACTGCTGAGAAACTACAGCCTTTCTGACCGTTCTTATCGCAATGGAATTTGCAAACTGTACTCTTCCACTCCTTAATTACACTCGACTATCTCTACAGTTATCATTACATAAATGAACGCATTCTTCGTATTGATTGAATTGCAAGAATCTTTTTAATCCTGGACAACAAATACTGTTTATTATTACTTCCCATGCTTGACTATGAATAACTTTCCTGTCTTTACTAGATGAAGAAATATCCATTTTAACAAATCTCGTTGCTGGGTGATAACACAGATAATTACGATAATACGTAATTACAGAATAAAAATTACCAATATAAATTAACTAACAAAAATGAGTGACTGTAAAACAACGACACAATTAATAATAAATTGAAATACTGTAATAATAACAAATGCAAGACTGAGATAGTACGTCACACAGTAACTAACAATGTACGGGTAACTAAAACATCACACGCAAGTTGTCAACACCTTCACTTGCATACCAGCTGATTCTCCGTTACCCTCCAACCATTCACAATTTCAAAGTGGGCTCGTCCATCCATAAATTGGTTTCTGCGCATATGCTCTTAACTTTCAATTTTACTGTACTTGCTATTAACGAAAAAGATAGACACGTACTAGAATATTTTCACAATATATATGAGTGATTTTTTTTCTCTCATTAAATAATATCTGCAAGAAGGGGCAGAACGTTGGCTTGATTCTATAATAAACAGTATAAGAAGACGAATGCTCCCGTCATTTAAATTATTTATAAGTATTATTAAATAGTAATCTCAGGGTTTTTTAAAATTAATATGGGGTCTTGCAATCTGTTGATTATTATTATTCAATCTCGTATTTTATTATTATATATTTGTTTAGTGACTTATTCCACTCAATTCAACCTATTGTTGAATCCAGTAATGAATAAGTCGGTTACTTACACTCTTTTCGACGTTTTAACTGTCCGTTTAATTGGTTTAATTAAATGTATTTTATTCACTGCTTAGAATTGTTCCAATCGAATTTCCGTTGACTCTCCGTTGATCGGCGGTGGTGAGAAGATCAGTAGTGTCCTGCCTATACACTAACATAAACATACACAAACATGACATTCATGATAACTCATACTTGATAATATTATATATATAGGTCAGTACGGTTGTAAACAAAAAATAAAATCACTTAATTTGAATGATTTGCACTGTAAGTATGGTACCAACCGTCTCGTTCTTCTCTAAGCTGTATTTACTGATTACAATAAAAGTCAACTCTTTCAAAGGTAAAAATAATAATAGTGATTTATTCAATTCTAAAACAATGAAATTTAGTACAATAATATGTTTTGCTCTTCTTTCTGGTTAACAATTAATATTTAAATTTGCACATGCACTCTAAAACATTTAAAAAGCTCAAGTTGGCATGACTGCCTTTGGTTAGTCACAAAATGTGTGAAGACAAACATACAGGTTATGTAGTATTATTAAACTTGTAATGTCTTTAATAATTGTATTGGTAGTAGTAGGTTCTTTGAGTCTGCAAAATACACATATTTGATAAAATTGCTACGGCTATAACAAACATATAAGATAAGAATTCATGGATTGTTAATTAAAAAATATAAAATATGAACGACTGTTCATGGCTAGACATAGGCTTTAAATATCGTTCAGTGCAACCTTGTTTGGTTAAAGGTTATTAATTAGTTATTAATAATTGATAATAATCGTTATAATCCAGTGTCAAGGATTATGATCATCTCTAAAATTGGATATGCCTATTTCAGGTAATGGTAATTCATTGATTGTATTTATCACTCTCTGGTGTAACTCTTACTTAAGTTTAGCAACAAAATATACAACACTCTTATCTGGCTAATAGCATTAGGGCACATACTCCCTTCATTGATGATACAATGTCTTTACTTATTCTAAACATTCATATTATACAAATCGTTAAAATTGTCGTTACTTATATTGTTCAACTTTGACATTGTTTATTTGTATTTTTGAGATCCCTTCCTTTAGGAATAGGATATTTAATTGTTTATCGTATGTTAATTCAAATCGCTATTAGCGTTCAGTTATCTTTCTTATCATATAATCATAATATAATAGCTGTGGGTATTTGATACTTGCGTAACTGGTCGCTCGTAGGGTTTACACTTTTTTCTTTTTAAACTTTTTAATTAATTAAAATTTCTTTTTTATTAATTAATTAATTAAATTTTATCACTGCACTGCACTCACTCCTATGCGCATGTACTCCGAATTAGGTTCACTTAAAAATATACTGCACTATTTCTTCAATGGACATAACCTACATTCTCGGTTTGAGGTTAACGTGTGTTTACATCTGGTTGCTGTCAAAAGCACGTTTTTCTGGAGATAACGACGAGCATGCAGTTCGCTTCGTGGATGTTGAAAGACTGGCTTCGCTTCCTTTGTCGGAATGATGAATCTCGGATTTTTTTATATGCTCTGATTGGTCAATTTATTTTAATTCGTCTATCTCCGGTGGGCTTCGTCAAAACAGACGCTTACAAACGCGTCACTTTTTGGTGTTGAGATTAAAAATTCGTGGTCGACATACCCACGCGAAAGGGCACAGCATAATACAATTATTTTTATAAGTCCAATATCTTCCTTATAATTGTACTGATGACATTGTGATTACCCTCATTGTTTATGATTTTTTATGACGATTAATTTGAATCCCCTCATCATATATTTCTGATTCGGGGTTGCTGAATTCGCACTTGGTATTTATACTTGGTGTCCATTAAGCCATTAATTATTAATAATATATTGTTTTTATTCCATTTTCCATGGTAATAACTTGTTCTTAATCTACTGTACAATTTTCACTTAAAACTATGTCTAGTCTTCTGTTTATTTTATAACTACCCCTCATTTAGCTACCATAAACTTATCTTGTCCTTATTCAGTTTACTTGTGACTCTTTATTTACAATATATAGTCCTTATTTATAATAATGTGTTTTACATAGACAATGAATGTATTCATTAAATGAGTTGTGGTCAGTGTTGACTTTACCATACAGCTTAGGGATTTATATCATGTAATTAATTAACATTTCTTCTTTCTTCTTAACACAATTATTCTTTCAAAGGTTTGTGTTAGTTTGTTATACTTCAATTTCCTTCCCTTGTTTTTGTGTTTGGTCTGGATATCTTCCTTCTTCCTTCTTCACTGATCTCTTTCTCACTTTTATTCATTTTTATACATGATGTGGTTTTCACTTGTCTTCTTCACATTGTTTCTTCCTTCTTCTTTCTTGAAGTCGTTATTGTTTTATTCTTCTCCCTGATTCTTCTTTCTTCTTTTGTTGTCTTTTGTCCTTCTCACTGATTCTTCATTCTTCTTTTGTTGTCTTTTGTCCTTCTCACTGATCTATTGTGTAAAGTATGTCAGTCGTCTCGTCTTTATTCTTCTTTTTTTCTTTATTGGTGTACTTACTAGTGATTTCTTTTCAATGATGTTTCACTTATTTAAACTTATGGTACTTTCTTCTTCTGTATCCATGGTGGTATTCTAGACCTTTTAATATATTTTTACTAGTGGTGGCTTTTAAATTAATTTTCGGTACGTTGGTGGATGTGGTGTTATATGTACCGTTACATATTGCCTCCTTATTAGAATTGATTATTTCTGATATCATTGTTTTATGATTGAAGAAATTATCAATTTTTTTTCATTTCACTCTTAAGTCACATATGATGTTTTCATATTTTGTATTTACTCTTACACTTGTCTTCAGTTCATTATATTTTCTACATCTCCTCCTTCTTCTTAATCTTGGAATCTTGTTTAATTATATTCTTGGCTGTTGTGTTTTTTCCCTTATATATTTAATTTCCCTAATATTTTTTCCCTAACTTAGTAGCTGAAATCGATTCGGGTGGGCTCTATTGGCTTACCTAACTCCGTCGTTCATAACTACACTCTTTCTGAGATCAGGGGAACATCATCCCTGCCCAGTTAAATGATTGCTGGAACTTTTCTACAGTCAATTCATTAAATAATAATACTCATAAGCAGTCTCTTTCGACTAATAATAATAAACACTCTTGGGGTTATTCACTCCTTTGCCTTTTATATTTTATTATACACTCTCTTCTGGATTCCTTCTTCTCTTCTGTAGATCTTCAGTAGTTAATGTTGTTGACAAATAGCATGTGTAAATATTCTTCATTTTTCTTCTCTCCTTATCGTGACAAAATTGTTCTTCATATTGATTGGTTCTTTCTTCTTCTTCTTCTTCTTCTCCGCCAATTCTCCTTCTCACTATCTTCTCTACATAATATTCTCATTAATGGTCTTCTTCTCTCTTCTAGCAAATGTCATATTTTTTAACATTTTATTTTGGATAGTACAAAATTTTTCTCAAAGTGATAGTAAACATTGTTTAAAATATCTTAAGTGTGTTCACTAGTTGCTTGTTTTGTTTATGGTTTATTTAGTAGATAATGGTTTTTTCTTTTTCTCGTTTTACATACAATATTCATTTAATAAACATTTTTCTCTTTCTTCTTTCCATTATATTAGCCATCTCTCAGATTACTCACTTTGGTGTTCTTCCCCTCTACTCCTTCAAGTGTTGGATTTTTTAACACTTATTCTGGATTATTTTAATTTTTTCTTGGTTTAGTGGGGTATACAATATTTGATAATTAAAATTTCTTCTTTTGTACATTATTCATTCATTTGTACATTATTTCTAATGTCCTTCTTTCATGTTACTCACTTTGGTGTTCTTCCCCTCTACTCCATCAAGTGATTTTATTGGATCACTTATTCTGGATTATTATATTTTTTCAACGAAGCTTGATTATAGACTCCCTTGGTTCTATTGGTATGGGTGTCCATAATTTCGTATGTGTTGTTTTGATTATCCTTTATGATTGTATAGGGTCCAGTATATAGTAGTAGGACCTTTTTCGCAATTCCTTCAATGGTACTGGGGAGCTCTCGATTTTTTAGCAATACTAGTTCTCCTATTTTATACTTGACTATTTTGGGTTGTTGTTTCTTATATTTTTCTCGCATCTTCTCTGCTCGTTCGATAGTCTTGTTATAAAATTTTACTTGGTCAAATGTGTAATCGTCGCATGGGGGAATTTCTATCAATTCTGTAATTTCTCTAGGAGGTCTTCTCTCAAACATAGCTGTAAATGGGGTTGTATCTATTGCTTGGTGGTACGCCAGGTTAATAAAATCCTCCGCAGCTGGTAAATACTCTTCCCACTTTCTTTGTTGTTGGTGACAGTATGTTCTCAGGATTCTTCCTACTTCTCGGAGAACTCGTTCAGCGGGGTTGCTGCTAGGGTGGTATACTGAGGTTTTGAAGGTTTTCACTCCCTTATTCAGCAGTGTTTCCCTCCATCTTCTTCCCTTGAACTGGGTCCCATGGTCAGTGATTATTGACCCTGGCGCTCCTACTTCTCTCATGTATTTGTATATAATTATACTCAACAGATTTTTCGTGGTGGCTCTGTTAATTGGATACAACTTTGTAAATTTAGTGTAGTGTTCGAAGATAATGACAATGAATTTGTATTGTCGTCTTCCCCCACTCCTAGGTAATGGGCCGCAAATGTCAACAAATACTTTTTCTAGTTTCTTGGATGAGGTGATCGATATCATTAAACCCTCCTTCCGCTCGTTGTTACACTTTACCAACTGGCATAGGTGGCAATTCCTAATGTAACTGCGTACTCTCCTGTTGATATCCTTGAAATACACATTCTCCTCTAATGCTTTGATGACCTTAATAGCTCCCATGTGCCCATATCTAATGTGGTAATCCATGGTGATCTCCTTCTCAATAGTTTGGGTATAATTAATTTCCACTGGTCACCTTGATTCCTGCCTTTTATAAATAGGACGTCTTGGTATATACAGTAGTATGGGGTGATTCTATCGTCTTGGTCAATTAATTTCTTACAAATATTGCTCAATTTCTCATCACTTTTTTTCTGGAGTTTGATTTTATTTATTATCTCGGCTAGTTCTGTTCTGTCCTTTATAATATGATACACTATTGCTACCGTCTCCCTTTCTCCCCCGAAAGTTTGGTTTTGTACGTTGACTCTCGATAGCACATCTGCTGCTACGTTGTACTTTTCAGGTACGTACTCCCAGTTAATGTTGTATTCCTGCAACGCTAGTGTCCATCTCGTAAGTCTCCCATGACTCAATTTGCAATTTTTCAGAAAGGATATCGATTTGTGATCTGTCCTGACCGTTAATGAGTAACCCAAAATGTAAGTTCGGAATTTGTTACATGCAAATACAATGCTGAGTAATTCATTCTCTGTAGTATGATAGTTACGCTCACTTTTACTCAGTACTCGGCTTGCGAAACTAACCACAAGGTGATTTCCTTGGTCATCTTCTTGATATAGGACGGATCCTAGACTCACGTCGCTGGCGTCGCAATTCATATAAAACGCTCTTTTAAAGTCGGGGTGGTGTAACATTATTGACTCCAAAAATTTTTCCTTTATTAGTTTGAAATTGGTATCCTGTTCTGCTCCCCACTTCCACTTGTGTTTAGAGGATAGTTGTTGTGAAAATTCGGCCGTTAATTTTGAGTAGTGGTTTTGGAATTTTCGGTAATAGTTGCAGATACCTAAAAATGATTGTAACTGCTTTTTGTTCTTGGGTGTTGGGAATGATTGTATTGCTTTGATTTTTTCCTGTGATGGGGTAATGCCGTTTTCGGATAAGTTGAATCCCAAAAATTGTACTTCATCGGCGATGAACTTTGACTTCTCTAGTTTCAGCGTCACATGATTTTCTGCTAGTTTCGATAGTACCTTCTCAATTCTATTACAATGATCTTCCCAGTTATCAGACGTAATCAACAAATCGTCAACATATACCGTAGTGAATTGTAGGGCCTCTTGTCCTAGAACCTGGTCCATACACTTTACAAAAACGGCCACAGAATTTACCAGACCGAAGGGCAGCCTCTTAAATTGGTAGTTGCGCCCTTCGAATATAAATGCCATATATTTTCGGCTATTGGGATGCAACTCCACTTGCCAATACCCGCATACGGTGTCCCAGGTACTGATAAAACGGGTACCGTAAAATTTCTTTAATAGCTCTTCGATCTCCCCTGGTGATGTTCGATCGTTAATTATGATTTTGTTGATCTCTCTGGCATCCAGACATATTCTCACTTGACCGTTTTTCTTTGGTACTGCCACTATAGGATTGGTATAGGGTGAACAACTATATTCAATAATATCTTCTTCAATGAGTCTGTTTATTTCCGCTCGGACCGCTTCTTTTTGAGAATAGGCAATGGGGTATGATTTCTTTTTAAAATCGGCTCCTTCCTTGAATCTAATCTCACATTGGAAGTCCTTTACTTTTCCGGGAGCATTGGAAAATACGTGTCTATATCGTTCATAAATCGCAATCAATTTTTCTATTTGGTTGTCGGTTATTCTTCTATCGCTTTTGCCTGTCTGGAACCTCCGGATTTCTTCTAATTTCTCCTGCCATAAGTCGTCATTTTCATGGTCACAATTTATTTCTTTTCTGGGTATTTCATTCCTATAATTATTATCTTCTTTAATATAACAAATGATCCGGTCGTCAGGGGCTTCTTCGCTTCCAATTAACTCCGCCGTCCATTGCACACAATTTGAGCTCAGAGATACCTTTGCTCTGCTCATATCTATTATAGCTGCGTATATTCTTAATACGTCTCAGCCTATCAATAAACTGAATGGTAACCCACTGGCTACTAAAAGTACTTTAGGAAGTGTTTTCCCTTGACTGGTGACTTCTAGTTGGACTTGCTTTCTTATGGTTTTATTTTGTCGTCCGGTCGCTCCGTTCAAAATGATATTATTTATCGGTAAGGTCGATATTGTCTCCTTACTCCTACTCTGTATTTTGTTCAATTCTAATTGATCGATGAGCGATACATTGGCTCCTGTATCTATCATGATTTTGGTAAACACGCCATTCACTTCGGCGGAAATATAGGCGATTTCGCTGTTGTTATTATTATTGTTTTCTGTGACTTCTTCTTCCATCAGATCTCCTCTGATGTCCTTCAGGTAGTGATTGCGTATGATAGTAAATGTCGCTTGATTTTTTGTCCGTCGTCGTAGTCCGTCGTACCCAATAGATCGGATCAGTGAGGGTTTTAAGTAAGTTTTCACTGCCGTTGTGCGTTTAAAGTGGTAGCGTTCTCTTCTCCGCTCCTTTCAATAGTGCTGGGGGTTCGATTCTCCCTTTCTTCTGGTCTAGTTGAATTGTTGTACTGACGTCCGCTATTATTATTTCTGTGTATATCCTCGCTACTGCGGCTCCTTCGTGTGTCGTACCCGGATTCTCTACTCCTTACGTCCTGGCTGTACGGATTATTATCTTCATTAAAGCTTCGATGTCCCTGATAGAAGTGTCTCCCTCCGTTTCTGTCGTCAGCACGAACGTAATTAGCTCTCCTGAAATTGCTTGGGTTTTGGTTATTCCCGTTGTTCGGTCGGTACTGGCGATTGTTATTATTTATTTGGACGGTAGGGGTTGTTACCATTATTTGGCCGATACTGATTTCCACTGTTATAATTAGGACGGTGGTTGTTATTAGGAGGGTTCTGATTATAATTATTATTATAATTTGGTCTATAATTCGTGTTATTCCTATCTGGCGGATAATTATTCCCATTACTATTCGGTCTCGGATGTTGGTCAGCATTATCTCGGTTTGTGTTATTGTAATTACCTCGATAATTATTCCGGTATCCGGCCTGACCGTTTCTATCAAAGTATTGGTCTGGTCCCTGCCGACTCCTCCGATAATACTGTGCCGAGTCTAAGATAGATTCGGCGCGTATTCGGTATTTAGCGCCAAAGCTGACGTTAAATGCTGTACTGTATTTAGCGGTTGAGATAATCAATCTGCAGCTGTGATAATCTAGCTGCGCTTGATTGGAGCGGCTTTTGATGGGTGCTGCACTCTAGTGAAGGATTCTGTTTGCGAGTTCAGAAAGCCGGAACTGCGTTTCTAAAAATTGTCTTTGGCTGTTCGTTTAACCAAACGCCTCGTGGCATTTCTTCCTCCGACAGAAAGGAGTTTTTAGTTTACCATCTTCTTCATCTATGGCAGGCTAAACTACTACAGATCTGCGGTAAGTTACGGCAATTTGATTATATACATCAATTTAAAGTATACGAAAGAAAAAATTGTTTAATAAGCCCATATTAAGTAAATTCAGTTAACCTGTTACGCCACGTGGTGAGTTGCGAAATGCGTAATTTAAATGTAACTTTTATTGGTAATATAGTAATACTATATTAATTTCAGAAGTCTTAACTAAGGCACCAGAATTGAGAATTATGTAAATCCAAAAGGTATTTGTTTAATAAGAACAGAAATGATTGTAATCAGGTAACTTTTCACACCACGTGGCTAATAGGCCTATGGGTAAATTTTATTAATTGTATAACAAACGGAATAATTACGTAACCATAATTGAATTATGCTAACCCACAGGGGTAAAGTTATAATATGAAATTTAACAAAACTAAATGTTTTCAAGATAAGGCCCAGGTGGCCATATAACCGTTGCAAGGTTTGTAAAACTATCATGTTAAGTAGCCCTACAGCTATGGGTTTTGGTGCGTGTGAGGTTTCTGTGGGAATTAGTTTTGAGAACTTATCGCTGATAATATTTTGTATAAATAGGGTCCTCCGCTGAAGACGGGGAACAGCTCCATTCCTGAACACGAACATCTAGACTCTCTCTCAACTTCATCTGCCGGAGGAGAATAGCGAGGATAGGCCACCAACACACTAACATGAGACCAGAATAACACCACTTCACACCCATGGAAAAAATAAGGTGACAAAAAACCAATTTACTTTTACACAGTGTGATGTAACCCACTAGAACCAGTGGACATAGAGTCACTCTACAACAATGACTTTAAGTTTTAAACATTTTAATTGGGTCCCCGTTTAACGGGACAGAATAGTGCGTGGACTTGGGGGGGGGGGAATCTTTTGTACATTTTATAAATCTGTTGTATAAATTGTGAGCCCAGGTGTTGACATGTATCTGTGGCTGCTCACCATTCAGACGTGTAAATTTCCTTCTTATTTTCAGTATAAGGGTTTTATTAGTGCTACTAATTCATTCAATCAACATGTAATCTCACTGGTTCAATTTAGTTTTCATTTTATGTTTTAATTTCTCATTTTTAAATTCAGTTTGGATCATATAGGGATAGAAGTTTCTTTGGTAGTTAAGTCGGGTCACCAGTTTAATCCTGTATAGGTGCATTCTCATGCAGAGTTAAACATGCTTTTGGGGCAGGTTGTTATCTTGCCTAGGAACATGTCGGCCTTTGGGCCAAATTACTTTTAAAAAGGTTATAAGGCTTTATGACACGTTCCTGTTTTCAAGACCTAACTAAATGTATCAATATTTAAATTCTTTTAATTAATTATGATCACTGGGGTGTTCACTGTATTCTAATTATAATTACTCCAAGTCTAAGTGCTCAATGTTGCAGCACTTTATAATAGTATCAGGCACTATGCCAACTTTTGAATTTAGTGTGTCCTGGGGCCACTGGTGTTTCATACATAATCAGATACACATGTAATATGTTATACACATATTAAGTATTATAACCTAATATGGAAGTTTATAAATTGTTAATGATGTACCTCATGGCGTGGAAAAGGGTGTGGCAAGAGATAGATGTTATAATTGTCCCGTGTTTTGGAACATGTATATGTATTGTATATTCGTGTGCATTTTTGGGGGTTATATATGTATTGTACATTCGTGTGTATTTTGGGGGGGTAGATATAGGGCTAAAAAGAAAATATAAAATATAGGTTTTATATATATTTATTAATTTCTAATGACAATTTTGAAAGGGAGAATAGGGATTTATAATTATTTTTAATTAACATTGTTCAGGAGAATATAGATTTTATCTCTATTAATTTTCAATTAATATTTTTTAAGGAGAATTAATTATTTTTAATTAACATTGTTCAGGAGAATATAGATTTTATCTCTATTAATTTTCAATTAATATTTTTTAAGGAGAATTAATTTTTTCAATTAACATTTTCAAGGAGAATATAGAAAATAAATTTTATATTTATTAATAATTTTCCAGTAACATTTTTAAGGAGAACATAGAATCTAAATGTTATATTTATTGATTTTGTAGGTAACCATTTTAAAGGAGATATAATAATAAAAAAGGATTTTATTGATTGTTAATTTTGTGAGTTTTAATTGCAAGTCCCGTCTCACTGGATCCAGCGCATTTTTGGCTTCTGTAGGCTTTGGCCTAGTTTTAATTATCTTGTGGCCCCTCTTTAGAAAAAAATAAATAAAAAAAATTAAAAAAAATAAAAAATATTTTCAAAAAAAAATAAAAAAAAACAAATTACTTTTACAAGTCAAAGTTAAAGAGGGGTTACATTTGGTAGCAGAGCGTGGTTGAGATTAGGGTCAACCCTTGGGTCGTTTGGGTGTGACGGGGCTTGCAAACTCAGGAAACATTTTTGGGTTTCGAATAGAACTTAGAAGAATCTCTGGAAGTCCCTATATCTAGAAGTAACTATTTTTTGTTAGGTTTAAGGTTTGTGTGTTATATGTGTATATACTTGTCCGCCTGTTGGTATCGTTACACGGTAGGTTACCACGCGGTGTGAAATTTTAAAGGGGGACATTCCTTGGGAAACGCGAATTATCGCAGATCTGTGCCTAGGTGGAGATATGGTTCGCGTGTTACCTTGCCCATAATAGGGGAGGTGTTTCATTTATGCGGTATGGCCCGATCGGCAGTCGGTCTCCTCCGAGATAGGGAAGCCGAAGTCATTACAAATTTTTTTGGGAATTTGTCGTTGGTCGGTAGATTTTGTCATGTTGTGTGTTTGTGTGTGTGTCGCGTTCCTTAATGTGTAGTGTTGTTGAGAGCAGTTCAGGTAAGTGGGCTGGGTCCTCGCAACGGTAGGGGGACCCGCAGTCTCCTTAAAGGAAGAACAGTACTTAAGTATTTCCTGTGTTCTTATTGTCATTTGTTTTTCTACGGCGTTGTGTTTTTGTGTGCCGACCGCGAAGCTCGAGGATGAGTGTCCTACACCCCGAGCTGTTTTTGCGCGATGAAATAGAGTTCGAGTTACGGGCCCGGGGGAGAGACCCTAGAGGGACGGTTCTTGTATTACGACGGCAGCTCAGAGAAGCGCTGTCCGCGGGTGAAGCGCTCTCGAAGGTCACCATCGCCGACAAAGGGAGCGAGTTAGAGATTTGTAATGAGAAGTGGGAGGAGCTGCGAGAATTAGCTCGCTGCGTAGACAGTTTGGAGGAGGGACCGGGGTGCTCCATCGGCGTCCGGCGAATCCGGCAATGCCTGCAGCATGTAATACACAGGCTGCAGAATCTTGAAGAACAATGGGGGGATCTTGAGCCGGCCCATGAAATAAAATTTCTCATACAACAGATCACCTCGACCCTGCAGGGGTCTCCACCGGCTAGACCGCCTACGCCGGCTCCAGTTGCTGAGTCCGTGGTCTCAGCGGTAGCTTCGTCATATAGAGCAATAGATCCTGCTGCAAGTACCCCGGTTCTCGCCGGTTTGGGGGCGGCGTCATATCATAAGCTGCCCAACCCACTGTCTCATATCATCCAGCAACTACCAGTCGTGGATGGACTGGATGTAGAAAAATTATTACCATTTTTCAGAACCGTTTTTCAGTTGGTCGATTACCCAGGCTTGTCCGATCGCACTGTGCTCGAACTCATTTTCCCTTATTGTGGCGGGCCCATGGCTGAGAGGGTGGCGGACGTAACGCGTCGTAGAGGTGAAGTGGCGGAGTTCCACCAGGTGGTGTTGGAGGCGTTCGTGCCCGGTAGACTGATGGAGCAGTTACGGCATCGACACTTTTATCGAGTGCAGGCGCGGGGCGAAAGTCTGGCCCAATTTGTACAACGCATCCGAGAGGTAGCCCGAATACTGGGACTGGGCATGTCGGAGGAGGAAGTGGTCCAGAATATTCTTGACGGCGTCTCCTCCGAGGACAGATTGCGTCTGGTTTTTGCTGAGCGGCCGCGGTGGTTTGCGGACTTGGACCGGCTGTGTGTAATGACCAAGGCCATCCAGATGAGCGACCAGGCGAGGGGAGACAGCAGTGGGGAACTACCCAGACCCCAGAAATCGGAAGGACGCAGTGAGCCTTTCTTCCCCCGACAGGCCCAGTCAGTTCAAAATCGCGAACAAAAGAACGAAATAACCTGTTACAATTGTAACCGCCCGGGACACGTGGCTAGATCTTGCACTCGAGGGCGCGTGCGTCCAGCACCTCCTTCGTCTTGACCCTTACCAAAAAACTAAGTAGACAGGGGAAGATATGTCGGAGGATGTCTTCCCCTCGCTCTAAATCTGTTCAACTTCCGACTACCTCCAGGCAATTGTTAGAATCCGACTCTTCCGACATCAAGGTCCGGTCCAGTACCTCTCAACACCTTTCAGTATGCCCCTTTCTGTCGCTCGAGGTAAAAGGGGGTCAGCTCAGAGGCTTAGTTGACTCCGGTTCAGCCCGATCCATCATCTCATCTCGGGTATACGCGGACCTTGAAAAGCAGGGCTTGATCAAGGGGTCGAACCTGTCGTCTGTAGTATGCTGGACTGCATCCCGGGAAATCTTGCCAATCTCCCAGGTGATTACCTTCAAAATTAAAATCGATGGGTTTTCTTGGGTGTGGCCTTTTCTGGTTTCTCCTGCTCTGGGAGTGGATTGTATTCTTGGTGCCGACTTCATCGCGAAAAGTGGTCTCGTGCTGGACATCCAAGCGCACCAATGTTACTTTAAATTTAATCGGGGAGCTCTTATTCCGTTCCTTGGGTACCAGGGAGCTAAGCCGGGTATCCAAGAGGTAGCTTGTCCCGATTCTGCACGAGATCATCTCACTCCATCCCAGCAGAGAGCCTTAGACCGATTGTGTGAGGAGTTTCCCGAGGTGTTAACTCCTACCTTGACTCACACACCTACTGGAGTACAAGATACTCCTAACAGACTCCAAAATAGTAAGGTCACACCCTTACAAATTCGCACCTCCGAAGATGACCATTCTGCGAGAGAAGGTTCAAGAGTTGTTAGAACAAGGGGTGATTGAACCTTCTCATTCTAGCTACGCCAGTCCAGCATTTTTAGTACCAAAGCCTGGGGGTAAGCAACGAATGGTCATTGACTATCGGAAGTTGAACTCCAATATTGAGGTGGATTCTGTTCCCCTCCCAGACTTACATTCGGCCTTTGATTGGTTCAGTGTGGCCAGATATTTCACCATTATCGATCTCAATGCGGCCTATCACCAGATTCCGCTGGCCAAAGAGAGTAGACCATACACGGCCTTTTGTGTACCCTGGAATTTATACCAGTACACAAGGGTTCCCATGGGTTTGGCTGTGGGGGCCCAGACACTCACTCGTCTTCTCGATACCGTTTTTCACGATGTGAAATTCAGGTTTGTGTTTAATTACCTAGATGTTTTGTTGGTATATAGTGAGACATTCCAAGATCATCTGGGTCATCTCAGAGAAGTGATGTATCGGTTAAGGAGATCTGGCCTCACTGTCAATCCCGAGAAGGTTCGTTTCGCCCAAGAGAGTATTTCTTTCTTGGGCCACTTGGTTTCACACCGAGGCGTTACTGTCGACCCCGAGAGGACACAGGGCATCTGTGACTTCCCTCCCCCTAGGGATGCGAAGGGCATAGCGAGATTCGTAGGGATGGTCAATTTTTACCGTCGATTCATACCTAATATCGCTGAGATTGCCGCACCCTTGAACGAACTAAGGAAGAAGGGCGCTAAATTTACATGGGGTGAGAATCAACAGAAGGTTTTCCACACCTTGAAGGAAACCATCATCTCCCCACCGGTGTTACGGATGCCCGACTTTTCGAAGCCGTTTATACTACAGACGGACTCGAGTTCGGTTGCGCTCGGGGCGGTTCTTTCCCAAGTTGTTGATGACGCTAGGCAGCCTGTGGCTTTTATTTCCCGGACATTGACCTAGAAAGAACGAAAATCATCTGTCTATGAGCTAGAGGGTTTAGCTGTTGTGTACGCTCTAGACAAGTTCAGGCGTTTCCGGGAACATGCTGAGTTCCTGCTCGAGACCGACAATCAGGCTCTCTCTTGGCTTCTGGCTCATCCCCGGCAACTGGGTAAAATTGGTAGATGGGTGGTAAAGATCTCATCCTTTAAGTTCAAAGTGCAACACATTAGGGGATCTTAAAATGTAGTTGCAGACGCCTTGTCCCGCATGTTTTCCCAGCCCAGTGATGCCCAATCTGAGCAACCCTGTTCCGTTCTGTTAGACTTTCCATTAGCCTTCACTGATGTGTTACCCCATCAGTTAAACGACGAAGAGCTGGGTCCAATCATCCAAAATATCAAGGAGGGTAACGTACAGGCCCCTTACTTCTTGTCCAAGGGAGTCCTCTGTTGTAGAGAAAGAAAAGGACGTGCCCCTAAGATCGTGCTGCCTAGCAAGTTAGTGCCCATGGTCTTTAGTTATTACCATAATTCCCCAGTAGGAGGCCACAAGGGAATTTCTAAGACCATTTCCAGTATTAGGACACATTTTATCTGGAAGGGCATGGATAGGGACATCGCGACCAGGGTTAAGAGCTGTCATCTATGTGGCTTGAGCAAGCCTGCCCAGAACACCAAGTTAGGGTTGTTGTCATGTGAGGTGGCGAGCAGACCGATGGAGAAGTTGTTCATCGACTACGTGGGGCCATTTCCCCGTAGCAAGTCAGGTAATGCTTACCTGCTTGTTTGTGTGGATGCTTTTTCAAAGTTTGCCTGGCTACTACCTTACGGCAGCCAACCGCTCGTTTAACCATAAGCGCGCTCCAGAACAATGTATTTCAGCATTTGTCTCGGACAATGGCCCGCAGTTCATTTCGGGTGAATTCCGGCGAATGTGTTTCGCCAGTGGGATCAAACACGTAACCACCTTCCCCTTACTACCCACAGCCGTCCCATGCGGAGGGATTCAATCGGAATCTCCGGTCCGCCCTGATTGCTTATCACGCTGAGCAACAAACCACCTGGGATCAGAATTTGAAGTGGTTACAGTTAGCTTTTAACACGGCCCGACACGATAGTCATCAGGCCGTGCCCTTTGAAATCCTGTTTGGATTCTCGCCCGCACTCCCGTTGACTAATTTGTGGAATATCGAAGATCTTCTGCCATGGGAGCCCGATAATAAAACTGCAGAGAGGTGGAAGGAAGCTCGGAAGAATTTGCTGCGAGCGCACGAGCGGATCCGTCGACGTTATAATCAGGGGCGAATTCCAAACCCCTTCCGGATTGGCGACTGGGTGTATTGCCAAAGCCACCCACTCAGCTCAGCCGCAGACAAACGTGCCGCAAAGTTGTGTTACCGCTGGTCAGGGCCATATCGCATCCTGGGGTTCACGTCACCGGTGACGGCCCGGCTGGGCGTACCGGGGGGCGATTCTAAAATCATGGTAACTCATATTGCTAAATTGAAGCTCTGTCGGAGGGAATTTGCCGACTAATAGAAGTGCGGGGTAAGATTGGGGGGTTTCCATGTGTGAGGAACGGTGATCCTTCGGTGGTGTGTGCTCCGGGGAAAATGTAAGAACCTGATAAGGTAGCGGGTAGATGTTCCCCACAATCCGGGTGGTGTATGTCTACTTCAGGGATGCGCCCCTGCCTGCGCGAGCTTTGGCTTTCTCCATTCGTCCTTATTTCCGGAGGGAGCCATGTCCTTACCTTAAGCCCCAGCTCATGACCGTTCAGAAATCCTTGCCCTTTCCATCTTCCCGATTTTCCTATCCTTCCCCTTATAAAAACATAAATAACAAAAAAAATATTAGAAAAAGAAAGATAAAACAAAAAAAAGTGTTAGAGAGTGGAGCGAAACGTGTCGCGTGGATGAGGTCGGTCGAGCACTTCGTCCACTCGATACGTTTTGGGCATGCCCTTGGAGCACGCATGTAATAGGTTATAAGAAGGATATTCACTTGAGTAGACAAATCATTGTCATGGAAACCTCCTCCCCCGTTATCTCCCTGGTCCTGTGGGACGTAAGTGGATTATGCTTTATTAAAGTTTGAAGGGGTTAGTCCCCGTGGATTATAGGGCATGGGTCCCTGTTGAGGTAGCCTCGGAGTTCCCGCACAAGTGGTCAAGCCTCAGGAGTTCAGAACTCAGGGTGCACCCGAACACACTTTCTTCTTTTCTTCTTCTGTCTTCCTTGCTGCATGCTGGCCCTGATCAGGTCAGTGTTAGTGCCAACACTCTCGCATACTACACGTCTTCTTTCTATGTTTTCGACTTCCTTCTGAGCCACTGCTCTCCTGAGAACAATGGCGACTAGGAAATCCGAGGAACACCTACGTTGTAGTAAAAAACATTGGGGTACACTGCAGGGTGCTCCTCTGTCTAAGTGTGGGGCAACTATGTTGCCCTTTTGGGGTGGTGGTGTGCCGAGTCTAAGATAGATTCGGCGCGTATTCGGCATTTAGCGCCAAAGCTGACGTTAAATGCTGTACTGTATTTAGCGGTTGAGATAATCAATCTGCAGCTGTGATAATCTAGCTGCGCTTGATTGGAGCGGCGCTTGATGGGTGCTGCACTCTAGTGCAGGATTCTGTTTGCGAGTTCAGAAAGCCGGAACTGCGTTTCTAAAAATTGTCTTTGGCTGTTCGTTTAACCAAACGCCTCGTGGCATTTCTTCCTCCGACAGAAAGGAGTTTTTAGTTTACCATCTTCTTCATCTATGGCAGGCTAAACTACTACAGATCTGCGGTAAGTTACGGCAATTTGATTATATACATCAATTTAAAGTATACGAAAGAAAAACTTGTTTAATAAGCCCACATTAAGTAAATTCAGTTAACCTGTTACGCCACGTGGTGAGTTGCGAAATGCGTAATTTAAATGTAACTTTTATTGGTAATATAGTAATACTATATTAATTTCAGAAGTCTTAACTAAGGCACCAGAATTGAGAATTATGTAAATCCAAAAGGTATTTGTTTAATAAGAACAGAAATGATTGTAATCAGGTAACTTTTCACACCACGTGGCTAATAAGCCTATGGGTAAATTTTATTAATTGTATAACAAACGGAATAATTACGTAACCATAATTGAATTATGCTAACCCACAGGGGTAAAGTTATAATATGAAATTTAACAAAACTAAATGTTTTCAAGATAAAGCCCAGCTGGCCATATAACCGTTGCAAGGTTTGTAAAACTATCATGTTAAGTAGCCCTACAGCTATGGGTTTTGGTGCGTGTGAGGTTTCTGTGGGAATTAGTTTTGAGAACTTATCGCTGATAATATTTTGTATAAATAGGGTCCTCCGCTGAAGACGGGGAACAGCTCCATTCCTGAACATGAACATCTAGACTCTCTCTCAACTTCATCTGCCGGAGGAGAATAGCGAGGATAGGCCACCAACACACTAACATGAGACCAGAATAACACCACTTCACACCCATGGAAAAAATAAGGTGACAAAAAACCAATTTACTTTTACACAGTGTGATGTAACCCACTAGAACCAGTGGACATAGAGTCACTCTACAACAATGACTTTAAGTTTTAAACATTTTAATTGGGTCCCCGTTTAACGGGACAGAATAGTGCGTGGACTTGGGGGGGGGGGCGGGAATCTTTTGTACATTTTATAAATCTGTTGTATAAATTGTGAGCCCAGGTGTTGACATGTATCTGTGGCTGCTCACCATTCAGACGTGTAAATTTCCTTCTTATTTTCAGTATAAGGGTTTTATTAGTGCTACTAATTCATTCAATCAACATGTAATCTCACTGGTTCAATTTAGTTTTCATTTTATGTTTTAATTTCTCATTTTTAAATTCAGTTTGGATCATATAGGGATAGAAGTTTCTTTGGTAGTTAAGTCGGGTCACCAGTTTAATCCTGTACAGGTGCATTTTCATGCAGAGTTAAACATGCTTTTGGGGCAGGTTGATTTATGCACTATCTTGCCTAGGAACATGTCGGCCTTTGGGCCAAATTACTTTTAAAAAGGTTATAAGGCTTTATGACACGTTCCTGTTTTCAAGACCTAACTAAATGTATCAATATTTAAATTCTTTTAATTAATTATGATCACTGGGGTGTTCACTGTATTCTAATTATAATTACTCCAAGTCTAAGTGCTCAATGTTGCAGCACTTTATAATAGTATCAGGTACTATGCCAACTTTTGAATGTAGTGTGTCCTGGGGCCACTGGTGTTTCATACATAATCAGATACACATGTAATATTTTATACACATATTAAGTATTATAACCTAATATGGAAGTTTATAAATTGTTAATGATGTACCTCATGGCGTGGAAAAGGGTGTGGCAAGAGATAGATGTTATAATTGTCCCGTGTTTTGGAACATGTATATGTATTGTATATTCGTGTGTATTTTTGAGGGTTATATATGTATTGTACATTCATGTGTATTTTGGGGGGGGGGGTAGATATAGGGCTAAAAGGAAAATATAAAACATAGGTTTTATATATATTTATTAATTTCTAATGACAATTTTGAAAGGGAGAATAGGGATTTATAATTATTTTTAATTAACATTGTTCAGGAGAATATAGATTTTATCTCTATTAATTTTCAATTAATATTTTTTAAGGAGAATTAATTATTTTTAATTAACATTGTTCAGGAGAATATAGATTTTATCTCTATTAATTTTCAATTAATATTTTTTAAGGAGAATTAATTTTTTCAATTAACATTTTCAAGGAGAATATAGAAAATAAATTTTATATTTATTAATAATTTTCCAGTAACATTTTTAAGGAGAACATAGAATCTAAATGTTATATTTATTGATTTTGTAGGTAACCATTTTAAAGGAGATATAATAATAAAAAAGGATTTTATTGATTGTTAATTTTGTGAGTTTTTATTGCAAGTCCTGTCTCACTGGATCCAGCGCATTTTTGGCTTCTGTAGGCTTTGGCCTAGTTTTAATTATCTTGTGGCCCCTCTTTAGAAAAAAATATATATATATAAAATTTTTTCAAAAAAAAAATTTTCAAAAAAAAAAAAATTACTTTTACAAGCAAAAGTTAAAGAGGGTTACAATACTTTTCCTGCTCATAGTTTTCTAATAACGCGGACATAGTTTGGATTGTTCTTATTTGTCCGTTCAGTCTCGCTCTAGCCACGCCCTCTTCGAAATGATACGCCAATTTAGTGACTAGGCATTCTTCAGGTATCTTCGGTTCGAGATTTCTGGCCATACACACTTTACCCAAGAAATACGCTGTGAGTGTCGCCCCTTTACTACGGTCATACTTCCCGTTGCAGATGTCGTCACGTACGATGTTCTGTGTCGATTCGGACCAGTATTTCATTTTAAACAGCGTTTTGAACTCCGCATAATTCTGTATTTCATGTCGGGTAGCCGTCCACCAATTATCGCGCACGTCTTTAAATATTCATCTAACATGTTTCTGATAGTAGACCATCTAGTTTCGCGTGTACGGGCGATATTTTCTTCCACTCTTTCGATGAACTCCATGGGATTCTTCTTATAATTTTTGAAATTTATTAATTCACGATTCTCTACGTTCGTTATTCCGGTCACTTGTATTGGTTGACTTCGGAATAAATTAATTTCTTCCCTAAAATTATTGAGTTCTCGCCGTGTGTACTTGCTCCCGAACATCATTCATGGTGGCGGTGATTTCCTCACATCTCGTCCCCAAGTCTTCTTGTTTCCTTGTCATGACTTCGAATTTATTTAAATGGGATTCTTCGATGTTATTTACTCGGGTCTGAAGTGTCTCTTTCGTTCTCTGTATTTCTTGTTGGTTTTCTTCGCACCTCTCGCTAATTTCAGAAACTTCCCGTCTGACTTCGGTTATTTCCTCTCCTATTTTCGTATTTAATTTTTCATGACTGTCTTCGATTCTCTGGCTGATAGTTTCAATCTTCTTGTTACTATCTTCGATGCTGTCATCAATCTTCTTGCTCAATTCTTGGGTGTCTTCCTTCAATGAAGCTATGATTTTATTTGTCTCTTCCGTCTTCTTGTTTAATTCCCCTTTGAAATCTTCCCTCAATAACTCGATATTTTTCTGATTGTCATCCATCTTACTATTTAACGCTTCCATATTTTTGGTTAAGGACTCGTTATTTTTATTTAATTTCTCATTAAAATTTTCCTTTAATGATTCAATGTTTTTATTCAGCGATTCTTCCGCCTTTTTCTGACTATCATCAATCTTCATATTAATTGATTCCTTACTTTTATTGGATTGTTCAAACATCGCTTTCATCCATTCCTTGAGGTCGGCGTTCTCCGCTTGTGCCGGTCGGTTGGGCTGTTCCTCCTGTTGTACAGGTCGGTTGGGTTCTATTTCTTCTAGATCTTCGACTGGCGTCGCCTCCTTATCATCCATGTTTATTTCTTTATCTACCTCCGCCGCACGTTTCTTAGAGGTTGCTCTCCGTTGCATTTTTGGTTCTGTGTATTGCAGCTGCCTCGAAAATTAGGTTGATGATTATTTTATAAATTAGGTTGCATATTTTTCACCTAATTTCGCTCGAACGTTGTGCGCCAATTTATAAGAAGACGAATGCTCCCGTCTTTTAAATTATTTATAAGTATTATCAAGTAGTAATCTCAGGGTTGTTTTTAATTAATATGGGGTCTTGCAATCTATTGATTATTATTATTCAATCTCGTATTTTATTATTATATATTTGTTTAGTGACTTATTCCACTCAATTCAACCTATTGCTGAATCCAGTAATGAATAAGTCGGTTACTTACACTCTTTTCGACGTTTTAACTGTCAGTTTAATTGGTTTAATTAAATGTATTTTATTCACTGCTTAGAATTGTTCCAATCGAATTTCCGTTGACTCTCCGTTGATCGGCGGTGGTGAGAAGATCAGTAGTGTCCTGCCTATAAACTAACATAAACATACACAAACATGACATTCATGATAACTCATACTTTATAATATTATATATATAGGTCAGTACGGTTGTAAACAAAAAATAAAATCACTCAATTTGAATGATTCGCACTGTAAGTATGGTAGCAACCGTCTCGTTCTTCTCCTCTAAGCTGTATTTACTGATTACAATAAAAGTCAACTCTTTCAAAGGTAAAAATAATAATGGTGATTTACTCAATTCTAAAACAATGAAATTTAGTACAATAATATGTTTTGCTCTTCTTTCTGGTTAACAATTAAAAATTAAATTTGAACATGGCCTCTAAAACATTTAAAAAGCTCAAGTTGGCATGACTGCCTTTGGTTAGTCACAAAATGTGTGTTGACAAACCTACAGGTTATGTAGTATTATTAAACTTGTAATGTCTTTAATAATTGTATTGGTAGTAGTAGGTTCTTTGAGTCTGCAAAATACACATATCTGATAAAATTGCTACGGCTATAACAAACATATAAGATAAGAATTCATGGATTGTTAATTAAAAAATATAAAATATGAACGACTGTTCATGGCTAGACATAGGCTTTAAATATCGTTTAGTGCAACCTTGTTTGGTTAAAAGTTAATAATTAGTTATTAATAATTGATAATAATCGTTATAATCCAGTGTCAAGGATTATGATCATCTCTAAAATTGGATATGCCTATTTCAGGTAATGCTAATTCATTGATTGTATTGATCACTCTCTGGTGTAACTCTTACTTAAGCTTAGCAACAAAATATTCAACACTCTTATCTGGCTAATAGCATTAGGGCACATACTCCCTTCATTGATGATACAACGTCTTTACTTATTCTAAACATTCATATTATACAAATCGTTAAAATTGTCGTTACTTATATCGTTCAACTTTGACATTGTTTATTTGTATTTTTGAGATCCCTTCCTTTAGGAATAGGATATTTAATTGTTTATCGTATGTTAATTCAAATCGCTATTAGCGTTCAGTTATCTTTCTTATCATATAATCATAATATAATAGCTGTGGGTATTTGATACTTGCGTAACTGGTCGCTCGTAGGGTTTACACTTTTTTCTTTTTAAACTTTTTAATTAATTAAAATTTCTTTTTAATTAATTAATTAATTAAATTTTATCACTGCACTGCACTCACTCCTATGCGCATGTACTCCGAATTAGGTTCACTTAAAAATATACTGCACTATTTCTTCAATGGACATAACCTACATTCTCGGTTTGAAGTTAACGTGTGTTTACATCTGGTTGCTGTCAAAAGCACGTTTTTCTGGAGATAACGACGAGCATGCAGTTCGCTTCGTGGATGTTGAAAGACTGGCTTCGCTTCCTTTGTCGGAATGATGAATCTCGGATTTTTTTATATGCTCTGATTGGTCAATTTATTTTAATTCGTCTATCTCCGGTGGGCTTCGTCAAAACAGACGCTTACAAACGCGTCACTTTTTGGTGTTGAGATTAAAAATTCGTGGTCGACATACCCACGCGAAAGGGCACAGCATAATACAATTATTTTTATAAGTCCAATATCTTCCTTATAATTGTACTGATGACATTGTGATTACCCTCATTTTTTATGATTTTTTATGACGATTAATTTGAATCCCCTCATCATATATTTCTGATTCGGGGTTGCTGAATTCGCACTTGGTACTTATACTTAGTGTCCATTAAGCCATTAATTATTAATAATATATTGTTTTTATTCCATTTTCCATGGTAATAACTTGTTCTTAATCTACTGTACAATTTTCACTTGAAACTATGTCTAGTCTTCTGTTTATTTTATAACTATCCCTCATTTAGCTACCATAAACTTATCTTGTCCTTATTCAGTTTACTTGTGACTCTGTATTTACAATATATAGTCCTTATTTATAATAATGTGTTTTACATAGACAATGAATGTATTCATTAAATGAGTTGTGGTCAGTGTTGACTTTACCATACAGCTTAGGGATTTATATCATGTAATTAATTAACATTTCTTCTTTCTTCTTAGTACAATTATTCTTTCAAAGGTTTGTGTTAGTTTGTTATACTTCAATTTCCTTCCCTTGTTTTTGTGTTTGGTCTGGATATCTTCCTTCTTCCTTCTTCACTGATCTCTTTCTCATTCTTATTCATTTTTATACATGATGTGGTTTTCACTTGTCTTCTTCATATTGTTTCTTCCTTCTTCTTTCTTGAAGTCGTTATTGTTTTGTTCTTCTCCCTGATTCTTCTTTCTTCTTTTGTTCTCATGTTCTTCTCACTGATTCTTCATTCTTCTTTTGTTGTCTTTTGTCCTTCTCACTGATTCTTCATTCTTCTTTTGTTGTCTTTTGTCCTTCTCACTGATCTATTGGGTAAAGTATGTCAGTCGTCTCGTCTTTATTCTTCTTTTCTTCTTTATTGGTGTATTTACTAGTGATTTCTTTTCAATGATGTTTCACTTATTTAAACTTATGGTACTTTCTTCTTCTGTATCCATGGTGGTATTCTAGACCTTTTAATATATTTTTACTAGTGGTGGCTTTTAAATTAACTTTCGGTACGTTGGTGGATGTGGTGTTATATGTACCGTTACAACAGTTTACACGCAATTCATTCTTGGTAATTATATGACATAAAGTTTGGTATAGTTTCACATGTAGGCAAACAGCCGTGAAAACATTTTCACGAGAGTATGTGAAACAAGCGAACAGACGAATTTGTGACATATCAGTGGAAAATAGACAGTACTGAAGAGACATAAAGATCGTCCTGTAGCTTCATAATATCCTGCCTATCAAATTCCACTATACTTGTATACAGATTTGTTTAATATTGTTTACGGCCGTCTCACGGATCGTCGTATTATACAGTGGAAACGGAATATATGACACCAATGAAGTCGCTAATTACCGGAATTAATTAGTCACAAATAACAAATTGAAATCAACAACGTACTTTCATACTATAATTAAAGTTAGATTTGTCCACACGCAATAGTAATGCCAACTATCAGAGTTCTGTACTTATTACAATACAATAATCACTTTCGACTAATCTGCAACAGTCGCTAGACCCGCACTCTAAATATCGTTTGGTGTAAATAACTTCTAAGCCGGCCGATGTTGCTTATACAGGCCCCGCGGAGGTTTCAGAATAATTTCCCATTTGCCTATAGCATAATTTGGTTAGTTACGAGAGCTCGAACCGTCTGGAGCCTACGTGAGTTCACGGTCTTAACCTAGACGCTGCACCCACTCGGCTAGCCGAGAAACGTGTAGAATGACACTCTCGACTTTATGAAGAGCGTTACGTAATTGTCGTAATACTATCAATAAACCACGTAGTCATGTATGGCAACGTATAGTTAATACATAAGGTATATACTAACATTGATGTAACTAGTTTAGTGGTTAGTAGATTCCTTTACAGTAAAAATTAAATACAAAAGTTAAAAAAAAAACCTCAAAATTTTGTTAAAAGATTTAGCTTAATTGTACATACCCATTGGCCTGCAGTATGTCATAGGTTTATGTGCATTTTATTACCTATAAAAAATATTCTGATTTAAATTTTGTAAATAAATATGCGGTTAATTATGCTGTTTTTCATGTAAAACGTGATCATGTGTTAGTACGTTAATATATTCGTATTTAAACGTTTGTAAATCATATTGTCGTCGTCGTCGTCGTCATCCTTTGCGGCAAAAGCAGAAAACCCATTATGAATGGAGAGCACGGCACGTCGCGGGACGTCTCGGCTCAGTTCGGCACCACAATACAGCCCTGCAGTAACCCATTACGAACGGACGGCACCGACCAAAAGTTTTGATGATGTGTTCAATATTTTCAGTTGCGATGGACAGTTCATCAGAAGAGGAGCTTGTTGTATAGGCTGCAGTTTGTGCGCATCAAGAAGACCGGCAAAAGCTTATGCGGAGGAAACACAAGTTTTGGGTGCATGAAATATTTAAAAGAGGAGTGATTATGGCGAATTCCATCATCTGTTTCAGGAGTTATTAAAAGATGATGCCAAGTTTTTCTTATACTTTCGTATGTCTCAAAATAAATTCTATGAATTGCTGCGCTTACTTCCGTTTTCAACGAAATACAGTACCTTTCGAGATGTTAGTCCTGAGGAGCGTCTTGCTTTGACACTTAAGTATGTAAATTATTGTAATTAAATTGTTTGACTAAACCTTTTAGAACAATGCTACGTTCATGATAAAATATCAAATATAAATATGTTTACAATTAAATATGATTGCAAAATTAAAAATGTATTTAAAATTTTGTAATCTCTTCCAGTTATTTACTAAATGTTTTATGGAAGTAGAATAATGTAATCGCTTTAAAAATTAATAATTATACTGTCATTGAAACGACTATAAATTTTGTAATTCTTCACGAAAATGAATTTGTATTAAATTTTTTAGGTTCAGAGGGAAGCAATAAGAATTAATATTTAAAAATCAATGTATTGTACACAGAAATTGTATTGTTACAAATTATCACAAATATTATTACATTTTTAAAAAACTTTCTTGTACAACATGTATAAACGTTTATTGATATTGTATAACCAAACTGGCCAGAAGACTCGGATTCGTGATCATACAACTGGTGTTCAGGATTTATCGGGCTGCTTAAAGAAGGAGTAATTGTATTTTGTGTTGGTAACTGACTTTGCTCTTGATAACTTAAACTTATAGATGAAGAAGTTGAAGAATATTGACCTGATGAATAAGTGGATTGTGACCAACTTGAACATTGTCCATGCAAGGGGTAGGGGGGCTTGAAAATTCTCTGTTGGGTTTCATAGTCTTTTAATTCGTACTCGTTAACGAGGTTAGCAGTTTTCCCTTTAATTTCTATTTGAATTGGTATGGAAAAGAAAGCCCCTCACTCTCTCCTCCATAGCCTTGAAAAAAGCAGCCAAAACAGTTTGAGCACTGCCTTCATTGGACTTGTTTCTTTTACTTTGGAGGTTATCGTGTAGCACTTCGCCTACTGTAGGATCAGTCCTATCTCTGCATTTATCCATTTTAGTAGGAGTGCGGCCTGTTACCTTTGATGGCAGTTTTCGTTTGTGGGGGATCGTTTGTTGGGGTTGGTCATCTCGTTCCTGTGGTTCGTGAGCAGCTTCCATTTCTTTCTCAACAACACTTATACTGACGTCTGAACCATCTACTGAAGTTGGTTGGCTGATAAAGTCGATGCTGTCGTCAGAATCAAGTGACAGGTTTGTGGTCAGATTCCTCTCTCCGATATGTGGGATGATAAACGAAATTATATTTTTATATTTCGAAGGGCGTATTTGTTTGGCCGCCTGTCCCGGACGTCTCCTCTTTTTGTACGCTTTTCGAAAACTGTCTCGAAGAGCAATCCATATCATTTTGCACATTATAGCTGAAACAAAATCGAAATACTAACTTATCTAGATGAAGAAACACACAAGTGCGGACACACACACACACACACACACACACACACACACACACACACACACACACACACACACACACACACACAAAAGCACATGGACACACTACTAAAACAAAGTTGTAGATATAGGAGTAACGCTTTTCTAGAGATTTTTACAATGCACTTGCACAATGTATAATGCTTATTAACAATGAATAAGGAAAGTATTGTCCCGAAATTTATTGTCCATTATTGACGTATCCGAGTGTTATCACTAATTAGCAATATATATTTTTTCCGACACGGAACGCAACTATTTTAGATAAAAATTTACCTTGCTACCTAACTAGTTTTGCTTGTTTACAAGCTTTATCAGAGGATCAGAGATTCATACCTCTGCCGAAACTTGTAAACAGCGAAAATAGTTGGGAAGCAAGGTAAATATTTTTAAATTTTATCTAAAATAGTTGCGTTTCGTGTAGGAAAAATTATATTGCTAATTAGTAAAAGTATTGTGTTCACCAACTGGCACATATAGGCCTATAGTAATTCCCGAAGGTTTAAAACCACTTCCTCAGTGTATTCTACAAGTCAATGTAAGGAAAAAGATTATTTATACGTATAGCTGAAAACACTTTGATGTTTTACTGAGACCAGTAACTTTTTGTCTCAAACGTAAAAAAATACGATAGTAAAATTTTATTGTAATTTTTATCAAAATCATGTAATATTTAACAAATTGCTCATGATACTTACAAATTAATTACTGGTCAGCTGTTTATACTGGTTATAAAAACGTCTCATGTAATTTTACAATCCTATCTTGTTACCTATGAGACCAAAAACGTGGGTCCAAAAACAAAGGTGAGGATAAAACTTCGCGAGTTACCCTAGATATCTGTTTTGTAAAAGGCTATTTATTATAGCTATTTCATTCTTTTCAGGTACCTTGGACACGTAAATTCATTTACTACTCTGTCGGTCAGCTACCGCCTCGGTTATACAATAGTTGGCACCATAATTTATGAAACCATTAACTTGATTTGGGAAAAAATGTCAAAAATCGTTTTTCCACATCCCACTACAAAACACTGAAAAGAAATAGAACGGGAATTTACGGAATTGTGGAACTTCCTGAACTATTGTAGTGCACTTAACAGCAAACATATCGCTATCGAAAAGCCCAAAACCGGTTCACTCTTCTATAATTACAAACATCAACATATCATCGTTTTGTTGGCTATAGTAGATGAAAATTACAGATTTATCACTGTTGATGTTGGATCATATGGTAGGAACAGTGATGGGGGAGTTTTCAAGTCATCTGCTATTGGAAAAATGTTATACGCAAGTAAATTGAATTTCCCTCCAAAAAAGGCTTTACCAAAACAAAGACTGTATTACCCACTTCAATGTGGCGGATGCGGCCTTGCCATTGAGAAATAACCTTATGAGACCATACCCAGAAGTGGATCTGGGAAACAATGAACAGAAAAAAGTGTACAACTACAGGGCTCGAAGTGTTGTTGAAAATGCCTTTGGATTGCTTACAAAGAAGTTTAAGTGGTATTTTACAAAATACAACATCCTGCCAAAAAATGTTGATAAAATCGTTCTGGCTACAGTCATTTTGCACAACTTTTTGAGGAATGACAAATTTTCATGGCAGCCAGGTGAACTAGAAGCAGAAGAAGATTTTTGTTTACTGCGTGATGTTCCTAATGTCGGTGGTCGAATGCCGTTTTCGGCCGAACAGGTAAGGGAAGTTTTCACTGATTACTTTGTGTCTATAAATGGTAGTTTATCGTATCAAATGGAGCGTGTGTACGAGGGCAGGAAATGAAGAAATTATATACATATGTATACTTGTGTTCGTGTGTGTGTGTGTGTGTGTTTTACAGATCCAAAATACCGTTGTAATTAACCTTAACGATTCACGTATTACACTTTCAAAATAATATACGTTACAAATTAACAATTTTTTAACCAGATATGAACAAGTATTCAAAACCGTATTTAATATAGTTAAAATGGAACAAATACTAAATTGTTTATGTATGCTATGTAACATATTTATCTGTTAAAGAATTAAATTTTTCAGAAATTTTTTCCCATACGTTGTCCTTTTTCCTGTTATCATGGTACCCAGGATTTGTAAAATCGTACAGGAATGGGTAATCCCGCACTGCTTCTATGAGAAGTTCATCCGTGCTCATTGTAACAAAGTAATGAAACAAAACTATTGAAACATATTAACTTCCACGTGGTCAGATCCGTACTGGCCGTTCAAGGCGAATGGAAATGATGCTCCCCAGAGCATTCCGGCCGTGCGGAGCAGAGCCGAGCGCTCATAGTGGGTTACATTACATTTAGATAAACGCAAAGCAATGTGGTCGGTCTTGTTGCCGTGCCGTGCTGTCCGTTTTTAATGGGTTTCCTCCTTAAGGCTGTAAATCATATTTGTTACGTTGAAAAATATGATTTGTTATATACTGCTACAATGTTACGTAACGTACTCGAAAAGTCAGCAGGTGGAGGACACCCGTACTCCACAATTGATCAGGCCACCCCTAGGAGTTGTTCTCGGCCTCCCTGCTTCTATTAAGATGTTATTCTTTATATACAGACTCTGTATTGCTGTAACTAGATGTTATGGGATCCCATTCCTTGCCATTACTGCCCATAGTTTGCTCTGATTCACTCTGTCAAATGCTTTCTCGAAGTCGATAAAAGCTATGTATGTGGGCAGCTGATACTCTCTACGCTTTTCAATGAGCTGGGTCACTGTAAACATACAATCTAAACATTATCTGCCCTTCTGGAAAGTGTCTTGGGCCTTTGTAAGCATGGTCTCCGTTAATGCATTCAGCAGTGTTGTTAATATAGGTGCGTTTAATTTATATGAAGTATTAAGAAGACTGACTCCTCTGTAGTTCCTGCAGTCACTACGATCACCTTTCGTGAATATGGGAATTACCTTTCCAATCCGCCAGTCAAGGACATGACCAGTGGTCCAGCATAGATTAAACTCCATCAAATGATCATGCAGCAAGGCTGGTGCACACTTAGAAGCTTCAAATTCAGCCCATCAGTGCCCGCTGTCTTTCTATTCTTACAATGGTGTAGAGCAGCTAACAATTCATCCGTTGTTATTTGGTCCACACAATCACTGACATCAGCAAAGGCTGTTTCTTCCAGTTGATCCTGGTTCCTTAGCTGTTCATAGTATTAAAGTGATTGAATGGAAAATATTATTTTTTATATATTGCTATAAAATTACGTAAAGCTCTCGAAAAGTCATCAGGTGCAGTTACGTAAGTCAGCAGGTGCAGTTACGTAAGCGTTCCACACGTTTCTCGGCTAGCCGAGCAGGGGAAGTGTCTGCATCAAGGCCGCGCAGTCAAGTAACCTCTAGAGTGTTCCAGTACTTGTATCAACGCACAACGCAAATAATGCTGGCACGCAGCCGAAAGCATGGAAAATTATTCTGGAACATCTGCGGGACCTACATAAGTAACAGCGGGCGGTTTACTCACTTAGTTACACTTGGCCAGATATTAGAGTGCGGATCAAGTGGTGGCTTCGGATGTAGAGGAAAGTGATTACTGTCTTATAATTAGTGTGGAACTTTAATAGTTGACATTATTATTATTGTATATGAGCAGATTTAACGAGAATTACACTATGAGAGTATCTTTTTGATTTCACATTGTTATTTGTGACTCACTAAAGCTCGTAATATTAGTGATTTAATTAGTGTCTGTATTTTATTTCTGTTGTACAATACTACGATTCGTGAGACCGTCGTGACAATATCGTTTGTATACGCATGTCAACTAAAAATATTTGATTGAACAAAAGAAGAGGGAGCAGAATATTGAAGCTCTTGCAACACACACACACGTGCGCGCGCAGACACACACGCACATGCACAGGGTATACGACATTAGGGTGTCGCGTGATGAGACGGAGACTCATGCGGCGGAGTCTGGGACCTGCTACCGTAAGATTACGTCTTAGTTGCAACATAATCCTTACATTTCCAACACTTAGCTAATTATTAAACAACGTGATCACAACGAGCAACACGTGTTTAACGTTTAATGTGATTAGTTCTACGTTTACAAGTGTAGAAGGATTTGCATAAAACATTCAAACAGGTCTAGTTAATATACATAATCCTTACAAGTTTGTCATAAATTTATAAGCAAAGAGTTGAAGTTTATAAGTCGAAGCAGCAACTTCGAGAGTTTTACAAAGCTAGTTGTTACAGTATGCTAATGAACTGGCGCCATTAATAATTCAATAGTTTCTGAAAAATAAAGCATTTTAAGTTTGCTCGTGCTTATATTACAAGTCAGCGGTTGTCGTGAATTTGAATAGTAAATTATCAGAAGATATTCCTACAAATAAATTTGTGAAAAAAGTTTGCCCTATTTCACCGACCCTTTTTGGTATCTATCTACATGCACGACATATTTCGGTGATGGACAGCTAAAGTTGACTCGGGAATATCACTTCAGCGAAATATTCATGTGAATGCATTGCTTTATGCAGATGACAAGGTAGTGATACAGAAAACAGAAGACCAGTAACAGCGGGCAATATTTACGTTTAATAGCATCATACAAGACCTCAGCTACAGACCTCTGCATCAGTTGGCTACAGATTTCCGCTACAAAATCTAAAACCCTGCCATTTCAGAGGAGGTACCCTATAAGAACTACGATAGTCGTGAATAATCAGATTTTGGACCGGGTTAATCATTTTAATTACTTGGGATGTAATATCTCATATGGAACTGATATTGACTGGGATAGAAAACTAAGAAAATTTAGACACAACTGTGGAACGACACATCTGAAAAGGAAATACGGAAGGATACCCGAATGAAATTTTATAAAACTGTGGCTGTCCCCACATTCCTGTATGCTAGTGATACATGGACTCTTGTAAAAGGGACGTGCAGAGGATTCAGGCAGCCGAAATGAAATTTCTAAGATGGTACCAAGGTTGTTCTCTCTTGGATCGGAGAAGGAACTAGGATATTAGACGCGATTTAAACATTGTATCATTGCATAAAAAGATTAAAGCCCACAGAAGGAGATGGTGTGAACACTTGAATCGCATTCCTAATATCCGTCTACCTGTCGCTGGCTTGGGTTATCACCCTACTGGGAAGATATATGTCGGTAGGCTGAGGAGGAGGTGGGTTGCGGGACAGTACTAAGGCCTAGTCACTGGTAGTTACTAGATTAGTTCGGGATGATGATGATGATGAGTTTGCTCAAATTCACTTCAAAACTTTCTACGTTGGTTTGTGTGTACGTCTAATACTAGCAACAATTAAACTGTGCTTTTCTTCTATGGGGGTAGGACTAAAGAGGCTTAGTCCATTATGAATTCGTTCTATGTATCGGACAGTAAACAGGGAATTGTACATGGAAGTTGTAAGGTGTCTGAGGACGCTGTACTCAGGAATAGGTGTAAGCTCTGGGAATGCTAGAATTGAATGTCGCACCACAACGAAGCAGCTCATGCCTCATTCCTTATGTTCAATATCTGGCAAAATACCGAACAACCGTTTTTCCCCAAACACCGTACTCTACTCACTTTGCTTTTTATTGTTTCCAATACTGAAGATAACCTTGAAGAACGTTGTTTTCAAATCATAAACGACATTGAGAAAAATAAGATTCGACAGCTGCATACCACTTCCAAAAACGCGTCCCAGGAAACATTACCAGCATGGAAAAAAACGCTGGTATAGATGCACTGGGAGCAGAGGGCACCAGTTTCTAGGGGTAAGCTCGAATAATAGTGTAACATTACATTAATAAAGCCTTTATTAAAAAATTCCGATATTTTTCGAAAATATCTCGTACAAGGTACGTTCAATGCGATGAGTTAATCTTATCTAAGCAGGTTTTGTATGCATTTATAACTATTTCTGACGCTTTCACGGCTGGGGTCATAATTATTGAAATGAAGATCCGAGCTACTGAGCGCACCACAGCCATCCTTTGCCACAGTACTATAGTTACTGATGTACACCGTGCCAGCTGTATTGAAAACCGTTGATCACTGAAGATGGCCCCCAGACGTGACGCCGAAACGTCTGACAACAACATCTGTCTGAACAATAACAATCGTAGATCACGGCACAATAGTCCCGATCTGAATTTCTTATTTTTAATCGTGTCACCTAGTGACATAATTGTTGCATTACACAACAAAATTTATGATAAATTATCGAAGTATGAATAAAGGAATAATGCTAAAATTATTACCATTCTATATAGGAGTCTCACGCTGGTTTAGAACGTTAATAATCTTAAAATCCGTATATAGTTTGTGGGTATACAAGGTACATTACAAGGCCTTGTTTCACATTATCAACGTATTACAACATAGTGTCCAGAGAGAGAAGGTTTGCCGCGTACTAAGCGCAGGGATCTGCCTGTCTACAAAGTATTTCAGGCAGACATTAATGGCTGTTTTAAATTTCTACCCTACTGTATGGTTTTAACGGCCTTCACTGCACTCCCGCCAGAACGTTGCGTCTAATATTCTTTGAGTGTCTTATTATCACAGATTAACCAGGTTATGTGTAAACAAGCCACATCTATGCTTTTGGCCTTACTCTCGACGGGTTTTGCAATGTTACTGCGGCAGCAGAGCGTATACTTATTAATTATAGGTTATATATAAACACAAATAAATATTCATTTATTCCCGCCACAGGAATAGTACATTATATGACAGTTTTGGTTTTGCCCTCAATAAGTAAGGAAGTACAGGGTAGTCTACGGGAATCTGACGATCTTAAATATGAAATCAATAATATAACATCTGTTCTATTTATTTTTGCTTTATTATGTAGTTACAGCAAATGTGATTCTATTTACAGATATAAGTTCATTTTTTCAATAAGACCACTCTCACATGTCTTTCATCACTTTGTATGCACTGCTAAAGTCTTTCCCGTAGATTTCGCATCGCTCTTTAGACCATGTTGTTGTTTGTTATGTCTGTGAGTTCTTCCTTTATGCAGGCCTTGAGTTTATTAATGTCTTTAGGTTTATTAAGAAACATTTTAGACATGAGGTATTCTCTGATAAAATAGTCACATACTGACAGATCTGGATACCGTGCCGGTCATGCAACATCTCCTCCTCCGGAAATCACGTGGCGTGGAATCATCTCACGAACTACCGTCATGGATGCTCTGGCAGTGTGGGCTGTTGCTCCGCACAGCGTTCACGTCGATCCCACGACGAGATGCACTTCAGGAAACAAATTGCTGTAACATCATTGTTTATCGACCAGAGTTCGATAGAAGATATTCGATAAGATATTCTTCTTTTAAGAAATAGAGTGTCTATAATTCCAGAATTTGCCACAGCACACCAAACGGTGCTTATTATCCACAACTTTATCGTATTGCGACTGCAACACAATCATGACGTGGAACATTGAACTGACGGCGCAATAATCTCTGCATAATCACAGTTGAATCACCGTTGTAAACAATTAGTTTCTACTACGACAGCACAGTGTGTAGCAGTCCACTGCTCTATTTTAACTAAAATGGCATCAGGTGTGCAAGCCCACAACCAGTCTGATTGCTGTTGCATGCTAGGATTGCCAACCTATTAACCTATGTCGCTTTAAAAATCGACAGATTCCCGGGAACCAGTCTGTATTAGCGGATACTGTACAGTCACGTTTGGTTTAGGCTCAAAATTTCAAAGGAAGCCATCAGTTCAAGCCTCCAGTTGATACACTATATTATCTTGTGATAATCCGATTGTTTTAACAGGAGCCATACAAAATGTGGGAGATAAACGATTAACATAAATAGAATTACGTACACTTGCCTGTTTTTATTCTGTTAAAACGTTTGGCTTAAGACGCACAACAAAGCACAGAGTGTTTATATCACAGAGTGTATATAAACACTGTATAAAAGTGCACGCAGTTTACATCTTCAAAGTATGTTGGAATAGAATTGAACTCTACAATAAAACTGCAACGTTCCTTAATTAAAGTGACGTAAGCGTTTAAGAGTTTAAATAATTGAACTTATCCACAGAAGTGTAACTAAGTGGTTGAGAAAATCATAAGGTTTTCTTCTCCAGAGCTATTAAAAATGTCAGCAAAATTCCATAATAACTTAATATATAGATCTACTTTTGACCTGCTCGTTTGTTTAACTTAAGGATTGTAATTAACTGTAGAAGTAAAAGGAATGGCAACATTAATAAATCAATAAAATAAAGACGGTCTTTCCTTAGTGTTGACAGTCGCTCAACATTTCTTAAAAACACATAGACTATTTGCAGTATTGCATATATTTTATAAAATATATGTCTGAAAATTTATTTATAAGCACCACTGATTAATTTTTCAAAAAAATAAATATAGCGCAAACTTTTTGATCAAAGTCCGTATACAAAATCTCGAAGAAAGAAGCGTTTTTAGATAGAATGCGTAAGTATGACCGAGACACCATCATTAAGTGAAGGCATCCAAAACCAATGAGCCAATAAATAAGTCAGAGACAAGTTGATTGTAAGCAATGCAGGATAAAGATAACTGTGTACAGAGGAAAAGGCAGACACGAAGTAATGGTTCAACATCGCAAACTTCCCATTTCTACACTAAGTCAAAGTTACTACATTTGTCTAGAACAAAAATAACAAAAGGAAATAAAACACACCTTCGGGGGTCCACATCTTGTGGATTCGGGTTTGACAATCCCAAAGTGCCTTAGCTGGATTCTCACTTTGTTTCAACTTGTCTTGGGTGAGATTCCTTCCTTCGTCTTTTCTTTCTAGTCTCTCATGATTGCCTCTTATTCTTTTTTGACCCCGACGCTATTAAAGTAATCGAGGGCTAAGGTTACTTCTTCCTTTTTCAATTCTAATTTCTTAATTTTGGGTGGCTCAGGATCTTAGAGAGCTCACTGATGCCGATAGGTGAGCACTGGAAATACTAAGAAACTTTCAGTATCAGAATAACTGATACAAAGCCACCAAATCCTATTTCAGAAAGAGAAGGGTGAGGACGAATCTCCTGCGCCTCAAAACAGGGGCCTTTTGGCTAAAGTATGGTAACCCTGACAGAAGAGTCTCTGGTCCTTCTGGTAGGGGGTTGTGCAACAGGACAGTAACCTGTTCATTTAAAACTTTGAAATACTTGTAGAATCTAAAGCAGCCTCGTAGTAAGGACTGGAACTATAAATCAATTGATAGAAGAGACGTAGGTAGTCCGAGGATAAGGTGGGTGCCGGAACAGGTCTATATAACCTAATCCCTGAAGAGAAGAAGAAGAAGAAGAAGAAGAAGAAGAAGAAGAAGAAGAAGAAGAAGAAGAAGAAGAAGAAGAAGAAAACACAAGGTCACCGAAAGTTTACACAGACAACTAAAGTATTGTAAACGAATGTACATACACAATTTCGGTACAATTGAGTTAGACAATATTGCAAAGAACAATCATGTCATTTCAAATTCAATCGTATAAGCGATTGTATACGAAATCTATTCATTATTGAAAACTATTAACTTTAAAACTACTCGCTGCTATATTGAAAATTTTCTTAATTAATTATAGCCATAATTAAAGTCACTTTGCAGCAGTTTCGTCACGACTTGTGAAGTCTTCCAATACTGTCACACTTTAAGGTTACAATAGTATACAGGTGAATACCATCACTGCGATATTCCTAAGCATGTCCAAGTAATGGTATGTATTAGATCTTTTTTTAAGTATGATGAGTTAGTGATTAGTTAATATTTTTTATATTACTTCAGGGCACTTGACAGCTTTGACGTACCCACTCCTAGAATGTGTTAAACTTTTCTCTTAACTTGACGCTGTTTACTTTCTGGATTTGTGTTATTATTAGCGTTATTACTAACGAAAGGAGAAAATAATCATAACAATATCTACTGTTGGAACAGTTAACACCAGAAAATGTTTCGTTTAAAACTTTTATTTTAAAAGTTTTTGTAAAGTTCTACGTATAAACGATAAACGCTACATTTGTCTCGCAACGTTTTATTCTCCAGACAAAACTCAAGTAAGAAATTCCTTTTGTTTTAAGCAAACATTTATTTACCTAAGACTTGTTTTGTAGACATGCTTGAAACAGTAAATGTATTGGCCATGAATTTGGTTTGTTTTGTCTTCGATGGTGCAAACTGTAAAGCGAATAAGATGAGTTTTCAATCCCCATGTAACAGACACTCTGTTTCATTTGCGGACTTTTATTAAACTAAGTAATTTAAAGTACTGTTACATTACAGAACGTGCTACGTGTGTCTCGGCTATTCCAGCGCAGCCCGGCTATAATGTGTGTGTGTGTGTGTGTGTGTGTGTGTGCGTGCGTGCGTATTGCTACTACTTTGAGATGAAAGACAATTATGAAAAATGAAAATTTATTTCCAGTGATTTTAAATTTTAAGATCTGTTAAGCTTGTTTAGAAATCTGAGAGGACTCTAATAATCGTTAACTTTTTAACAAGTGGCAGTTCTTTGCGATTTGGTATAGGACAATCAAAAATATTCCATACACTTACCTTGATTTAGGTCTGTCATGCGCGTCCGTGTTAATTTCAACAAAATGGTACTTGAAAGATCAACTGAAAACCTACAAGTGATGTACAAGAGCTGGAAGAAATTCAGAAAACGTGGTATAATGAAAATAATGGAGATACGTAACTGTTAGATAATTGATGCATATCGATTATCCATTGATTAGATAATCGTAGAAGACACAGTATGCTCTGCACGAATCTAAGACAATTACGTGAGTACTTGTGAGTAAATGAATTCATATACAGTAATCCTCCGTTATATCGGACAGTTCTAAGCGACAAGGAATGTTAAACAATCAACGGCAATCAGGCTCAAGAATTTTAAGTGAGCAAAGTAAAACTTTATCACTGAGTATATTCAGCAATCGAAAACTGAAAGCTTGTCTTCCTATTATGATCACTTGATCATTGACATGATCACTTGACCTTCGTGAGCTATTGCGTAAAGAAATTAAATCTAATCACTCTCAAAGAAAAATTAGTAATTTTTTAAGCCTGCAAACACGGAAAATGATTCTCACACATAACCGTCTTGGTTTTCAAGGTGGTAGAAATTTGAGAACATTTTTACTATAATAAGAATACTGCGTGTAAAATACCAACTACTGTTTACAATACACTAAGTTTTCGTTACAATTATGTATACAGTATTTTATATAAGATGTAATTGTTTTTTATTTCTCTACTGCTGTGTTGCTGTTTTTTTATTACCGTTAATTACTTTATCAAAATATAGGAAAATAGATAGTTTCTATTTTTATCCACGTCGTTTAAATGTGTCATATCCATAATTTAAGGTCTAATTTCTCTATACACTTCCAACGGACTTTCAATATAACGGACACCTCATGGCGCCTATTAGTCCGTTATACGTGGGGATTACTGTACTTAATATACAGTATGTGTATGTGTGTAAGTAAATGAAAAATGCAGATTTAACTTATTTTTACCGAAAATGCATCCCTACAAAGTAATTTATAACGTGCTCGCCAAAATATACTATGACTTCCTAGAGATAAAATTCAGACATTGAAATGCAAGTCCATTGTTAAACACTTTAGGTCTTATGGTGCATGGGTTACTTACATTATTTAAATTTCACGGGTGTATTGATCGTTTGAGTGTCACCTTTATATTACCTGAGCTGTTGTGAAATGGAATAGGTCTATAATTTTCGCTTTCACACATTTCATTTTGGAATTTTTTTAAACATTTACGGGTCATGTCATGTTGGTATTTAAAGCTTATTTAAGCATTTAAGCATGTTGATATTTTACGGGTCAGCATCTAAAATAAACGTCCCGAAAAACTCACAAATGGTGTCATTCTTCTGCATGATTTTGCTCGACCCCATGTAGCCCAGACGATTCAAGATCTGCTTGGTCGTATGAAGTGGGAAGTCTTACAGCATCCACCTTACAGTCCCGAATTGTCTCCGTGCAATTATTATGTTTTTGGCTCATTAAAGAAATCACTAAAAGACGGCGGTTCAAATCGGACGCTGAGGTAGAGTTTGCTGTTAGCGAATGGTTCCGCAAACAGCCGCAAGAATTTTACCAGCAGGGAATCTACAGATTAGTGCAACAATGGGACTCATTTCTTAATGTTAATGGAGACTTCTTTTAAAATCGTTGAATAAAAATGCTTTACAGCCTCTAAAGGTGTTTCTATTGAACAATTCTATTATGTTTATTCCCATTATTAAAATTTACAATGTTTATTACATTCACAGTACAAGGAATTACCTGCTCACTACATAATGTGATGAACAGTGACAAGTCAAGTTTTATTGTCATTGCCTTTGTTGCGTATTTAGTTCAACAAAAAAACAATCTTTCGTAGGTTCGATTAACTCCAACAATTTTGTCACATATTTATTGTGCACTCACTGAAACCTTACACAGGCTACTAGAAAATAGATCCTTAATATTTCAAAATTAACTCGAACTGAAATAATCCATTATAACCTTAATTCAAACCACTGATTACAACTAATATGTATCATTAACAATTATTATTAATAACATAAAGTAATGAAACTAATAGTTGGCAGTTATGACAATTTTCAACATAAAGTCAACACTTTCACATTTAACTAACCAAATACACTTTTCGCAAATGAAGTGAAATTATTATGATTGTTTTTCCCAATTTTTATTAATAAACAAACTATAAATACTTCTACATCAAAACTAAATCTTCCAGCAATGGTTATGTTTCAATTTCAGGTTTGAACTCACAATATATATTCTCTGCAGAAGTTTAACTTTAACTTGATGCAAACCAAATAATTAAGCAGCGTGCCGTTTTTTTTTCATCTGTCAAGAGAAATGAACTGTTACACAAGCATGAATAATACAACCAAATTAAAAGTTTTTTCATTAAAAAGTGGACTAATTTACCGCACTGTTTAATAAACAAAACGGTGCAGTGGACTCCGGGCAAAGTTTAATTGCATACCGAAATGTTGTGAATTACACGAAAGTAGTTTAGGTTTGTACATGTTTTATTTTTATTAACACCAAACAAGCTCATTCATTAACACCAAATCATAGCTCACTTTATGTAAGGCCATCCTTATTTGCTGGACTGAGAATCGGACTTGGAGTTTTTTACTACCTTTCCCCCTTTTCTTTCAAATTTTGGCCGACAGTGCGTGTCACTTATCATTTACAAAAAAAAAAAAAAAATATTTCTTTAGTTCTCCTCTAATCCTCAGCCGTTTAATCGTTCTTCTTCCATGTAGCTTATTATCTCCGCACAGTTTTATTATTCTGTCTTTGTCATCCTGTTGACAAATTACTTTATCCCTTTTCTTGCCGAACAGTCTCCTGTATTTTGCACTTTCCAAGTTTTAATATTCTTCTTCCTTCTCTTTGAATGAAGGATACACATTTCTCATTTTTAAATAATAAATATCGTCTTATTTTTCTTAAATAATGTCTATATGTAAGTTGCATTTTCTAGAAATAATACTGACTTTTAACATTCCAAATTCAAGCAAGTGTTTTGCAGTAGCCTTTCGTTCATCAGTGATATTTTTTATATTCATCATGTACGTAACGCTGAATATTTTTGGTATACAGGCTATATTATTATTATTGTTGTTGTTGTTGTGACTATTATTATTAACACTTTTAAACAAGAAAATTAAAATTTAATATTTTCTTATAAACGGAAATATCATTCTTCAGAGTAGTTAATAGTTGAATTAAATTTTAAGGCATAAAGAATGAGCCCACAAGTGAAGAGTTAAAAGTTTTTAACTTGAACTAAAAATTGAAATATTACAAACAACGGTACAAATAACACTTATAAAGAATATCAGATTCTATACCGGCCTGACTAGAGCATTTCATATTAAGTAATAGGAAAAATATGACACCGAAAAGTAAAAAAAAAAAAAAAACAGTTTCAACATATGCTGATAGTAAACCGATTTCACTTTAACTTTTGTGCGTTATACTATGTACAACCGACCGCAGTATTATACTATATAATGATTTATGTCTACGGCAAGCATATATATTTTTTATTTTATTTCAAAATACAATGTTAAATTAGCACTATTTAACTCTTATAAGAACTAAACAAATTAATAAACAAAAGACTTTTGGAAACGAAACTAAATCAAAGCTATTTCTTTTTCATCATTGGAGGCTAAACATTTGGTCAGGCATTGTAAGCATAATCCGGACAAAGTAGTCGGGAATAAAGTAAATGAGATGGTTACATTTAAGAAATTGCATTTAAGAAAGGAATCAATGGATGAAATGATGAAGCTAAAACACGTATGCGAATGGATTTAGGAAACCTATGACGATGACTATGACGACGACGACGACGATGATGATGATGATGATGATGATGACGACGACTATGACGATGGTGACGATGAAGTCAATGATGGTGATGATGATGATAAACATATTGTTACGACATTACAGAACATTCTACGTGTTTCTCGTCTATTCTAGTGGAACCAGCTGTAATGTTTTGTGCGTACGTGATTCTTAACAGGCGTTAACGAGATTGTTCCAGACGGACCGCGCGCGCTGTGTTCGAGGCCGCAAGCAATTACGCTCTATACGCTGTCCAGGCAGTGAAGGCGGCTAGATAGGAGACCCTCACACACACACACACACACACACACACACACACACACACACACACACACACACGCACACGCACTGATAGGCCGCCTAACAATAGACAGGGACAAGCCTTTGACCTGCGCTGCTGTCTTTTTAGTTACAGTCCACTAGAATAAATTAAATTTTATTGTCGTGCTTAAACTTTTAATTTTGATTGTTCCATTGAATTCAGACTGTAATTTCGTTTAAAATAAGTCCAAACACGAAGTTTTTATGGCCGATATTCAAATGTTTTACATTTATTTGTTTATTTTGAACTATTGTTATTGTTAAACTTTAGAACACCATCTAAGCGACTATTATAAAAAATGATGATTATTAAAAACGAAGTTACTGATCATCTTATTTATTTTTCAACTATTTTTCTGTGACACTCCCTTTAATATGAAATATTTTTACAAATTGATTTTTGATTTTAGAACTTGACCTCGAAATTACGAGAATCTTAAAATCTCGCCTTAGCCATTTTATTTTATTTATTTTTTTTTTTTAACTTCCGATTCACCGAATGTGATACTCGATAAAGAGCAGATTGACGACACCCACCTCTTTATTGTTATAATACTGAAAAAATTAGTCAACATATGTAACAGATTGTAATATATAGATATAAAGATTATTTTCAAACCTCATATTTTTATTTCAAATAAACAATATATGAAATAATAGTTGTTATACGTAATCGAAATAATTGTTTGTCTTTTTACTACCACGAACTTTTAAAAATGTTATTTATTATAAAAATATTATATATTATTGTTTTACAGACACACAAAATGAAATGTGATATGTATATATGTAAATATATTAAAAAATTACTGTCCATGTTATTAAACTTTAACTATAACTTGAGAGGACGAGGTAGCGCGTCAGAAATTAAATGTGTATTATTGTATCCCGTAATTTGGAAAATAATTACCGGTATTACAGATTTCAGTAACATGCAAGAGAGATGTCCCTTCCTTACTTGGTTTACACTTGGTCGCTATAGTCATTTTTCCAGATAGAGAGGGTGATTCACCTTCAAACCAACAAACAGTAGATGTAATTGCTCGTGTACCGGGTACCCCGAGTGAGTCACTGATTACCCGCTGATTAGTCGTTAAATAGCTTGCACGGGGTAGTGAGACCAGCAAGTCTTGTCAGAGAGCAGATCTGTCGCGTATATTGTGAGTGAATCAGTTCATTTGTGGTTAGTGTATAGTTGATTTGTGATTATGAGTCCTTGTAAAAAACGCCAAGTTTTACATACTCAATGCAGAACAATGATTGCTTCTGTTCTGTTCCATTTTGAGAAAGAGAAGAATAACGGAGGTCCTTTACTTAATACTAAGAAAGTAATGCAGAGAACAGCAGATGCTTGTGGCATTTCGTTGAGAACAATACAACGTATCAACGCAGAGATTAAAAAAAGTTTGGAAAATCAAGAAGATTCCTGTGTAATTGAAGATATTGATTTAATCACAGCTGAGGACGATCAACAAGATAACACCTTAAACAGCACCAAGAGGGAAAATATTATTATTCATACTCCTCGGAAGAAAAGTTTGAAGAGAAAGCGGCCAGCAACAGACATGGATTACTTCGACAAAGGAGCTATTCGACGTCACATATTGAGCTACTATGCTCGAAAAGAAGCGTCTACCCTCAGACAACTTTGTGTATCACTTCAAGAAGCTGGACAATATATGGGAGGAAAATTTTCACTGAGCTCGCTATTATCAGACATGGTATTTCAGTACAAGAAATTTAGCAGCAGAAAAATCCTCATGGAAAAGCCGTCAGTGGCCCTGTTAAGGTGTCATTTCTTAAGAAAGATGCGTGAAGTAAATATTAAAAACACTATATTTTTGGACGAGACCTGGATCAATGAAAACACGAGAAAGGACACTGGTTGGACTGATGGCACTATCCAAGGAACTCTCGGCGGCCCTCTGGGTAAAGGCAAACGATTGATCATCTGTCATGCTGGTCGCTACGATGAATATACAAAAAGCCAGCGATATCGGCCGCTGGCAGTTCTCAGTGTCATTTGACGGGCCGACTTAATCGGCCGCTAGCAGTTCCAACAATGAACCATAGGGCCATTTAACCGGCTTCTGGCATCCAAAGGGAGTGTCTCAGGAAAATAGTTGAAAAGTAAATTAAATGATCAGAATCTTAGTTTTTAATAATAACATTTTTTAATAACAGTCGCGTAAATAATTCTCAGAAGTTTAGCAATCACAGTATTTCAAAATAAACAAATAAGAGTAAAACACTTGAAAATCGTCGTATAAACTTCGTGTTTGGACTTATTTTAAATGAAATCACAGTCTGAATTAAATGGAACGACCAAAACTATAAAATAAGGAGAATAACAAAATTTAATTTATTATAGTAAACTGTATTTAAAAAGACAGCAGCGCAGGTCAAGTGCCGGCCCCTGTCTATTGTTAGGCGCCCTGCCAGTGTGCGTGCGTGAGCCAAGGGTCTCCTAATCCTCTAGCCGCCTTCACTGCCTGGACAGCGTATAGTGTTGACGCGTATTATGGATTATTCTGGAAATTCCTTGGGGTATAAATACGAGCATTCAGCGGTGCCTAGATCAATTTAAGTGGCGATTTATTCCTGTGCTGTTCGAAGTATTGCGGCGAAGTGTTATGTGTTTTATAATTATGCGGGACACTATTAGTTGACATTTTTATTGCGTGTGAACAATTTCATTTCATTTGTTGTAAAAGAATATCTTGTTGATTACAAACTGTTTAATTGTGATAATTAAATCTGGTGATTAGTGACTTAATTGGTGTCTTGTATTTTGTTTTCCACTGTACCAGACGACAACCAGTAGACCGTCGTAAAAGTATGTTTTAATCTTCTCTGTTTGTAGGACTGATTCCAGGATCTGACCATACAATCGAGTTCTGTTTTTCAGCGTTCAATTCGACTAAGCCAGTGGCAAAGAGTATACCTAGGTAGCCCTGTTTTTAGGTAACTAAATGTATCAGTCTTGCAGCTTGACCTACGTTTCTGCAACAATTTTGATGGTTCAGTAAGTGTCTAATACGCCTATTAATAATAATATACTAGATGTCTACATGTATAAAGTTCCTAATTGTGGTAGTGACTACTACCTGGTAACAGCAAAAATTAGAGAGAAGGTAGCAAAGATTCAAAGATAGAATTAGAAAAGAATAAAAAGTGGGATACAGAAATATCGAGTAAATATGTCTCCTAATAGTATCAAGAAATTTTGAGAAATAAATTTGCTGTCACAAAGATAGTGAGATAGAGGATGTAGAGTATAGTTGGACGAAGTTTGAAAAAACAATTAAAAAGGCTGCAGATGAGATAATTGGAGGAAGGCAAAGAATTCGAAAGACACATTGGTTCGATAGAGAACGCATGGAAATAATAAAAAAGAAAAATAAAGTATGGCAACGTATGATAGAGACAAACACACAAATAACGCTGAAATATACAGGCAACTCAAAATAGATGCCAATAATATACTCGAAAAAAATAAAAGAAAGATGATTATGAAACAGTTGGAAGAAATAGACGAGTTGTGTGAACAAATTAAGACTAGCCAATTCAGTGGGGCGGTTAACAGAATGACAAAGGAATTTCAACCGAAAAGTAAGCGATGAATGGGTAAAAATTGAAAGATTGTAGTAGATGACAAAAAGATTTTGGAGAGGTGGATGGAGCATTTTAGTGAGCTGTTAGATGAAGATGAAAAGGAAGAAGAGGTGGAAGCCCAAACAACGGTGTTCATGTGGTACATTACCCTACACTAAACTTAACAGAAGTGGCGGTTGGAAAGAACAACTGAACAAGAATGCCTACGACAGGATAAACTGCCCGCATAATTCCTGAAGGATGGGAGCAAAGCTGTTAATGCCTATTTACGTGATCTAATTTGTATAATCTGGATAAACGAAATAATACCCAAAACGAAATAACACTGGAATAATATGCCCAATTTATAAGAAAGTAAATAAACTGGAGTGTAACAATTATAGGGGCTTAACGTTACTCAAAGAGAGTGGTATACAAACAACTGACTTCCATAATTAATGAAAGGCTTACACATTGTGCAGAAAAAGTCTCCGAGAAATAGAAATGTAGTTTTCGACCAAAAAAAGTCTACTTCTGATCAATAGTTTGTTATCAGGCAAATACAGACCTGATAGCATGATAGAGACCTTCACATGTTGTTTGTGGACTTCAGAGAGGCATGTGACAGTGTGCAAAAGGCAAACCTTTATGAAGCCATACGTGATATGGAAATTCCTCTTAAACTTGTAACGCTGACGAAGATGGCTGTAGGGTTGACAAAAGCCACAATTAATTATGAGAATACTCTGAGTCAAACATTTGTATTTAATAAGCGAGTTAAGCAAGATTAATGTGTTAACGGCCACGCTCTTTATTGTTGCGCTACATTATGCCATTAAAGACATGGACCAGCGAGGAACAATACTAAATAAGACAAGCCAAATATGAGCTTACGCTGACGATGTTGTGATAATATCTAGATTTCGATAAAGCTAGCCACAAACTACAGTTGATGAGGGCGGTATTGACCGATTTCTGTTTATATTTTCTTCTCTCCTGTCGGCTACAAATATATTGTGACATTATTTAGCGCAAAAAGCCACATTAGTCTGGGCAAAGGGGATGTGACAAGGCAGGCAGACATTATTCGGTTGACAGAATTCGGACAAGGCTCACCCTCAATGAACAAAAATCAACGTGTTGTGGTTTGCCAAAAATTGGTTCCTTTCTCTTCTTTCACCGTCGTCCTCTTCACTGACCGGACTGAACAGTCAGTGAGTTTATTGAAAACACGTAGTGTACATTTTGAAAACAATAGTACAATGATACAACTTTCTGAGAAGAGTAGGGGAGTAAATAAAATATATTTTTACGACGGCTTACTTGATCGTCGTGTGGTACAGTGGAAAACAAAATACAAGACACCAATGAAGTCACTAATAACCAGCTTCAATTATCACAAGTACAGTTTGTAATCAACAAGTTATTCAACAAGACTATACTAGTACACTAATTCAAATTAAGTTGTCCACATGCTATAATAATGCCACTTAATTAAGTCCCGCACAATTACAAAAGTGTTACGTACACTTCGCCAAAATACTGCAAACATCACTGGAATAAATCGCCACTAAAACTAAAACTAAGCGTCGCTGTTATGCTTATATTTATACCCAGATGAGATTCGAGATAAACCCATACTACGCGTCAACGCTACTAGAAAACACTAGTGCGTAATTTCTTGCCGCCTTGAACACAGTGCGCGCTGACCGGTGAAGTCTGGTACAATCTCGGCTACGGACGCGTGACAAGTGTCACGTAATTGTCCTCCATCTCAAAGTAGCAGCAACATGTACGCGCGCACACATACATCATAACCGCGCTCCGCTGGAATAGCCGAGAAATACGTTTAATGTTGAGCGATGGCGTAACAATATTTATTTCCTAACTCAGATGAGTTTATTTGCTTGAACGTGAAACCGGATCTCATTTACTTTTGTTTGTCAATATTGTCAGTAACTAATTCTCTAAGTTGGGAGTGGTTTGTAGCAATGGTTGTTCTACTTAACAAATTCCCAGAGCACATAGTCCGTCCTCCGGCATTGTATTACGTGTAAATATTTTTAATAAGTCTGTGGGTTGTGCAACATCAATCAATTTCTGCTATAGTGATAAGAAAAAATAAATTTTCATTGTACAATTTTTTTCTATTTGTACCGCTCTTTTCTTCTGAGGACCACATGCCAATTTCAATTCTTTATTCCTTGTTCTTTTCTTTTTCTTCGATATTCTGTCATCTTTTCACTATGTCTCTTCTTCCTGTGTTCAGTCAACTTGAAACCTGTGTTTTACTCTCTCCTACCCTGCACTCCTTCCATTTTTAACATGTTTGCCCGAAAAACGTCTCTTTCAATTGCTTCTTCTGCGTTTATATTATTTTTTCCTAAATGGTTTTAGACTTCTTTAATCCAACTTGATGATGACTTCTTTCCTCACACATATTTGAAGATCGGTTTTGTTAACCAGATCCATTCTGTTAAATGGCCAAAAAATAATAGTCTTCTTTTTCTCATTGTTGCTGTTATATTTTCTATACTTTGAGATATTTCATCGCTACTTATTAATTTCCAACCTTCAAAAGTTCTTCGTGGGCCATATATTTTCCTAACAATTCGTCTTTCTAATATTTCCAGTTTGTCTAAATTATAATGCAGTGCTAGACATTCACTTGCATATAGGCAATTTGGCCTTACTACTGTACTGTAATGTGCTGAAATTGTACAAATTATTTATTAATGCTTTTATCAGTTCGAAAAAAACGGTGACTGGATTATATTCACACAAAAAACTAAGTAAAACCAATGCACTACTTTTCTTTGTAAAGTGACGCCTGCTGAACAGAACAACCGGTGCGTGTCGTAATGCAGTTGCACTTAAATTAAAATGCTTATCAGCAATTTGAAACTGTGTTTCTGGGAAGACAAGCTGATGTTTATAAAATATGGTTAGATACAGCAAAACTGCTATTGATAAATGGTCATAAAATTAAAATCTCCCTTCTACGTCGTTTACTATTATGTCACATACTTCTTTAGGTGCGGTTTTCCTCTTTTCATTAAAGCGTGACATTTTAGGATTCTGGGATAAATCTCTAAATTATTTGTTGTAGACAGACTGACATCAAAATCAATATACTCTCTGACATTTTGTATTTATGATGTAAATGAACGAGGCAAAATACCTGTGTATTTTAATGTTATCAATGTCCACTTGATGTAACTGATTAAATAAAACGTACAGACTGGAAAGATATTCTTGAATAGTGTTAACCAAAAATTAAAAATCATCATTATTTAAAATGTTTTTTTTTAGTCCTAACACTCTCCGGGAAGTCGACGTATCACTCATATCATCATCTAAGATTTTTTTAAGTAGGAGCGAAAATCTCATTTTTATGATTATTTACTGTTATCACGCAACGGGATTTTAAATTCTACCTAATATTAGAACACTTTGAGAGACGTTTCTTTACTGCTTCATCAAGTGTGGCAGTTAGTTTTAAAGACTTTAAAAACATGTTGTAAAACCGTCTGAATTAAACAAGACTAGTTTTATTTTCATGTTTTGTGAAGTAGCGGCTAAATAATTAAGTTTAGTTAATGGCAGTACCAATGTATGAGGGCGCTCTCATACACGGCTTTAACATTGGTATGAACGCTGTTGTGTTTTCCACTCATTACTGATGCCTCATCGTAATTATACCCAGTGACTTTACCAGGCGTCTTAGCAGCTTCCAATTTTGTTGATTCTACAAAAGTATCATTACTAATGCCTTCGGCAGAGTGATCTTGTGGACTGAGAAAACTGATAAACCTCTCAAGTAATTTTCCGTTTAATTCATACCTCACAACTAACACAATCTGTAAAAGAGTGACACAATCCGTAGTTTCATCTGCTGCTACAATTAACACGTTGTCAGTTTCATTTATTTATACTTTTTTAACTAAAGGCAACAGAATAAATAAAATATACACAAATTCGTTTTGAGTTCTTTCAGAAAGGCTAAAGGAACATTATTCTCTCTTAAATTATTATTTAAGATACATTATTATTTTATTATTTCTTACATTATTATTTTAAATACGTGGATTCTCAGTCGTGTTTGTTTCGTCATGTCTCCTTAAAGCTAATTCAACAAATATTTCACAAAACGTTTTACGGTCAGAACGTCTAAATACTTAAGATGTCATAAGGTGATCAGTTTAACGTAGATACAACTTGTAAAACCAGCGTTATTTTCTTAACCGTTTAAATATTGTAGCCCGTGAAATTAAAATTAGACCTGAGATTAAAATCTTACAGTTTTGGACAAGAGGAACAACTTAAATGAAATCGACCTTCATCTGAGGCAACTGCCGTGTATGCATTATTCATGTCCAACACAAAACATCTGCACTTAAACTACTATAACAAAGCACATCCGACGTATAACAAACTGGATCACATTAACTTAATGGATCTCATATTTTATACGCCGCACAAACTTCATATATTAGACTATAAAACAAAACTGTTGGGTCGTAAAACAGCTCTTTATGGCGAAGCTTGCGTGAGTTAATATGGGACCACTTTTGTAAATTATAATACGTCTTATTGACATCAAATTTATTTTGCAAGCGAATTTGAATGAATCAAGCAGCTTACGACATTCTGCGATTTTGGCCGATTGTGATGTTCACAAAGTACAGATAATTAAATGAACCAAAACAAATATAATTCTTGGATTTTGTTGTCCATGATGTGCCCGTTGACTAACTAATTATAAGAATAATACTACTGACTTATAACACTAAGTTTTTTATTGGTAAAAATGTAAAAGTTTTACCTTAAAACCTGAACCAGTTTTCGCTTATTACAAGCTTCGTCAGAGGCTGCCACTAGGCCTCTAGATTTAGATCTTCTAGCACATATTCAGGCCATCTTATCCTAAGTCGGCCCCTCTTTCTGTTTTTATAGACCTCCACCCTCAGAACATTCTTTGGTATACATTGATCACACATTGTATTCGGTGAGCCTTTATAAATCTTACAATGCCTTCGTTATTCAATAGCTCATCTATCTCCTGGTTATTCCTTATTCTCTATTTGTCATCTTCTTTACCCAGGCCATAAACACGTCTTATGATCTTTCTTTCAAACCTTCTTACTGTTTCTTGTTCTAGTTTTTCAGCTTCCATGTCTTGCCTCCATAAGCTCTAAGGTAAGCATTGTAAGGTGTGTACTAAGGTTGAACACACGAAACGGTGAGGCAAGGAAGGGAACTCAACACACGGTCGGTAGTGTATCGAATTCACGAGAAAATAATTAATTTAATGGGAAACAGCACTTGCAAAGAATGTGCAACAAAAGGTTTATATGCCTCGAGAGAATCGAATCCACGGTAAGCTAAACAGAACGAGTCCGGGCCGGAGTATTGAACCAGAACAAATCCACAGGCCTACTCTTTGGCGTTCATGTTGCTATTATTTTTGATGACGAAACACAATTTGTCGGACGTTAGATACCATTTTGTCGACAAATAATCGATACCAAAGTAGTCACGTAATAAAGTAACCCCGTAACAAGACTCTAACAATAATTCAGTCGTTCTGAGTTGTCCTAATCTACTGGAAAAGTTGTATCTTTGTACTGTTAAATCTTGTAACTAAACTGATTAATATTGCTGAGCGACGCAGTTATATTGCTTATTTGATATTCAAAGGGTATTGCAGAGCCATCTCGATGTAGGGCATTGACGTCGTAATTTCGGTTTCCATTAGACGTAGGCCGACACAGCCTGCTAAATTTAGTCAGAATTTCAATTTCCATTAACGGCAGTAATTATGGAGATCGCGGGCAGTATCGATCATCTGCTACGTGTAATTTACCGCTAGTTCATGTGTGACGAAATTGTATTACGTAGAAATTATATTGCATATTACTGTTACACTGAGAATTACAGCATTAACTGTCTCCCACATACGTGCGCGCGGATGCACACACACGACACGTCAAGCCATAAATACCCAAAGATTTACCCAAGCGATAGTAATAAATCATTTATTATTTTCATTTACTACGAGTTTGTCCTACACATGGACAATATAAAAGCAAAATAGATTATTACTTGAACAGATTCAAACCAAAAAAGAATACATCAGACATTTTAAATATTCAATAATATACAACCAAGTCCTCACGAGTATAACTGCACAAAAGAGAAGGATTTAAGTAATTACATGTCTGTTTAGTACAGATCCATTTAATGTCACGAGAGGGTTAAAACAGGACGATGGGCTGGTACCAACACTCTTCAACTTAGCACTTGAATATGTGATAAGAAAATTGTCTATTGATAAGAATTCAACATTAGAAAATAAAATGGTTCAGACCGTAGTGTATGCAGATTATATTAATATTATGGCAACATTCCAAGGAAGAGCAAAAGAGACCTTCCAGTAACTCAAAGGTGAAGGAAAAGAGATAGGATTATACGTTAATATAGATAAAACAAAGGTTATGATAGCCACTCGGAAGAAAACCAGGAAACCTGAAGAATTTGAAATCGAACCACTAAACCTGGAAATAGTTAATCAGTTTAAATATTTTGGATGTTGATGATAGAAGGTAATGAAGAAATAAATGATATAAGGAAAATTATACAGACCGCAAATAGAGCATATGCTTTGTTGACATCTATATTGAAGACAAGGAATATAAGCCATCAGTCCAAGATCACATTATACACACTTATGATTGGATCGGTGATAACATATGGCAGCGAGACTTGGACTCTGAACAAACAAGCCGCTAACATAGTTAATACACTTGAAAGGAGAATTTTGAGGAGAATACATGGATATTTCCAAGTCAATGGGATCTGGAGAATGCGTTACAATAAGGGGCTATACGAGCTGTATAAAGACAATGATCTGGCTACCACCATCCGACTGCATAGATTGCAACGCGTAGAACACATCGTTAGGGTAGAAAGCATCCGAATACATAAGAAGGTACTTATTAGTCCGATCGGGGGTAGAAGACCTGTCGGAAGACCCAAGACACGCTGGGTTGACGCAGTGGCGAGAGATGCTGATAATTTACTTAAAATAAAACGATGGACATCAACAGCCAAGGACAGGGAAAAATGGAAGCGGATGATTATGGAGGCTAAGATTCGTCTTCGAACTTGACGCCATAGAAGAAGAAGATGTCTGTGTAGGCTAATACTCGCACCGGAGTCCTTCTCAGTCAGAGACGAAGTGTGGTGATTGACAGGAAGAAATTGTGAATATTAGTGTACAATTAGCATGTATTTCCGCCATGCAGGGGAACGTTCGTCAACTGGTAACATTACTTAAGTTATATAACTAACTAAGCGCGTTCTTTACACGCTACAACGAACTAATTACGATGTAATACGGTTGATACATAATTTTTTTTTTTTGGAACTGGTCTAAAAGACCAACCATCAATTTACTTCTAATGTTATAATTTAAGTTACTTATACAGTCACCCACTGGTGTACTATATATTACTTTCTAGATTTCTGCACACACTGCACTACACTAATTCAAAAGTTTTAGTTCTCTTCAGCCTTCTCACTGTATTGGTGTTGTCAAGCAGATGAATAGCTTCTACATTGATATGCTGGTGTAGTCTAGATTCGTGCTTTGCAGCAAACCTTTTAATTTCACTGGCGACATCAGGGATCCTAAGGTCTCGATGTATATCACTATTTCTGATGTACCATGGAGCACTTACCATGTTCCGTAGCACTCTATTCTGGAAGGTTTGAATACATCTAATGTTCGTTTCTTTCGCACAACCCCACAGTTGAATTCCATAAAGCCAAATTGGTTTCAAATTTGGTTATATATCAAAATTTTGTTGTGTATTGACAACTGAGAATTTCGTCCCAAGAGCCAATACAGTTGTCTATATTTGAGACCAAGCTCCGCCCTTTTTTTTCTGATGTGCTCCTTCCATCGTAGCTTTGTATCTAGGGTCATCCCCAAATATTTGGCAGTGTTTGCACATGGTAGTACAACACCATTTAAGGTAACTGGAAGACTGTTTTCTATCCTTTTGTTTGTAAAATTGATATGGACAGATTTCAGTTCATTAAGCTTAATTTTCCATTTCCCAGTCCACTGCTGTATCTGATCACTAGCATCTTGAAGCATGTTGGTAGCTTCACCTAAGGTCGAACCAATCGCCATTATAGCTGTGTCATCAGCGAAAGTAGCAACAGTCACATTCTCTGGCTGTGGCAGATCACATGTAAACAACAAGTAGAGGATGGGCCCCAAAACACTCCCTTGGGGCACACCTGCCCTCACTTCTCTTAGCTCAGAATAGTCATCTTCCTGTTTGACTCTAAATAATCTTTCCGATATATATGATTTTAACACGTCAGCATATTGTTTTGGTAGCATTTTATTAAGTTTATGTATTAAACCTTTATACCAGACTTTATCAAAGCCTGAGCCACATCGAGGAAGATTGTCGAGCAGATTAGTTTTTTTTCTAGTGCTTTTTCTATTGTGTCTGTTATTCTATGTACTTGGTCTATTGTGGAATGTTTTTGTCTGAACCCGAATTGATGATTTGGTATCAGTTTTTTTCTCTCTATTACTCGATTTAGCCTTTGCAACAGAAGTTTTTCAAAAAGCTTCGATATAGTTGGCGACAGTGATATGGGCCGATATGATTTGGCCTCATTTGGCGGTTTGCCTGGTTTACGTAGCATAATAACTTCTGCCACCTTCCAGACACTAGGAACATGCTTTAGCCTAAGTGCCGCATTGAATAAATATGTCAGCATAACAATCCCTTTCTTTGGAATGACGCTTCTGCAAGACTAATAATGAACGGGGAATGCCAGCAGCTCAGACTGTTTGAATTTCACTCGACCGCCGCGGCGCGCCGTTCGCTTCATGTTAAACCTTTCTGTTGTACTCAAGGAACTGCATCAGTCTCAGCCTGTACTTGAAATTAATCCGCAGTCAATGGCATCCTACAATTTCCTGCTCACAATTATTGACTTACGTACGTATATCGGTTTTGTTATTACACAAATCGTTGATAAACATAGTGAGATTAATAAAGCAACGCATGCAGCTTACGATGATGTTGAGAAAGCTTTTAATAGATTAGATATGAATCTGTTGTGGGAAATACTACAAGAACGGGGATACACGCACAACTTATAAGAATTATACGAGGCCTATATAATGGAACAAGAACAGTTATTGGAACAAAATAATTATAAGGTATCGCAATAAATATCTGTCAGTCAAGGTGTTAGACAAGGGAGCAGTATATTTTTAACATATACGATCTGGTAAGGACTGTGACGGCAGAGAGCCAACGACGCTCTGGGCTGTGCGGTTGAGCGTCGCAGAGACGAACCGCTCGGTAACTGAGTTCCGAGCTACCTTCTGGAGCTCCTGCCTCGTGGCCCTGCCCAAGTAGGGCGTGTGCTCTATAGCAGGCTGGTTCTCGGCTGTTGTACTAGCCTACACTAACGCAGTATACACTGAGGGCGCTTCCACGAATCACCTGAACGTATACGGTACCTGCCCAGTCCAGCCACAAGAGGATTGTCTGGGATCCTCGCCGCGCGTCCAAGCCGCCTGAGCGTTTCGCATAAGGAGTGGACGCCAAGTCCTCTCCTTAGAAGGCGTGATGAGAAGCGTCGGAGGACTTTGGCCGCTAGCCCAAGACCCCTGTCGAGGACACTCTGCAACTTCTTTTTATGCATTGCGGCGAGGTGACCCCAAACCGGGCAAGCGTAAGTAATGACCGGTAGCAAATACGCGCCGACGATCATATTGCCTAATTTCCTGATCATGGCTGACCTGATCAGGAGTGGAAACAGTAAGCTCAGACGAGCGGATGCTCCCTTAAGAACTGTCTGAGCGTGGGTACGCCAGGTGAGCCGACGGTCGAGGTGTAATCCGAGGTACTTAACCTCGTTGAACCAGCGCAAGTACGTTCTGCCGATACGTAACTGCCTGACAGGGTGCTTCCGTCGCTTCGAGAATTCGACGGCTTCACTCTCTTGGTAGTGTTGAGTTGCACTCTCCAATTCTTAGTCCAGTCCCCGAGCGTGTCAAGCTGGCGCTGCAGTCGTAAGACGGCTCTTTCTACATGACGATCGGCCGTAAATACGGCCGTGTCGTCCGCAAAGAGGGCCACCTGGACTCCAGGCTGTCTCGGCACGTCGTTGACGTAGACTGAAAACAGAAGGGGGCCAAGAACACTACCTTGAGGGACGCTGTAATTCGTCTCTCGGAAGAGACTGAATCGCCAACTCTCACGCAATAGGTCCTCTCCGTCAGAAGGCTAGCAATCAGTTGAAGGTAGTAGTCCGGGAGCTGGACTTCCCTAAGTTTGAATAATAGGCCATCATGCCATACGCTGTCGAAGGCTTTCTCAACATCAAAGAAACATCCAACGGTCCGTTCCCTCCGACACCCGGCGTCTGTGATGTATTCCACCATTCTCATCAGTTGATGAGTGGTCGAATGCTCCACACGGAAGCCGAACTGTTCGGGGACCAGCACGTCAAAGTTAGTTAGATGTTCTCGCACACGACGCTGCACGAGTCGCTCAAAAACCTTGGACGTAGCGGAGAGTAGGCTGATGGGCCGGAGGTTCTCGGGGCGGGAAGCATCCTTTCCCTGCTTCTGGATCACGATGACCGTCGCCTTTCTCCATTTCTTGGGAAAGTAGGCCTATCTGAGACACGCGTTGAACAAATCAGTCAAGAATTGAACTCCAGGCTCCGGGAGAAGTCGTGGAGCGGTGTTCGTGACACCTTCCGGGCCTAGAGTTTTCTTGGCTGAAGTTCAGCGAGCCGATCTGAGACCTCTTTCAAAGAAATGGGTTCTGGCTCCGCCATGATCGGTAGAGATAGAAAGTCTTCCACAGCCATCTCGGCTTGTTCGTCGAAGTCCCAGTCCATGGGCGGGTTGGGAGGGAACTGGAGCTCAAAACACAAGCCCAGGTACTCGGCCTTCTCCTTCGAGCGACCCAGGAGTTGTCCGACCGGCTGAAACCACGAGGATGCCGCCAAGAGCTCCGTGGACCTCAATGGCAGTGGCCTCTAGGTGAGTGCGCTGCGGCAATTCAACACGATGATGACCTATAGAGGTCCTCACCGCGATCGCCGTGCCGCCTCCTTGTCGGCCAACTCGGTCATCCCGATAAACCACGTAATTAGGTAATCGAAACCGGTTCGATGGGGGTCAGGTGTGTTTCTGTGAGGAGAAGTACGTCGGGTTTGAACCGAGACAGGAACTCCAGAAGGTCGGAATGCTTGGAACCGATGGAGTTAGCATTCCAGGCTACGAGGAAGAGGTCTCGTCTAAGGGCTCGGTTCATAGAAGACAGTACAAGCTTCCATCAAGAGCATAAACCTCTCAGTTGGGTCAGCAGTTTCCAGGCGGTCACGGATGGACCTGAAGTTGGATGCGACTTTCTTGAGGTCGTAGCCGGACAGAAAGTCGCGGACGAACTGAGCGTCATCAGAAGTGACGGACTGGGCGGGGTGCCTGGAAACTGTGGCCGCATAAGAGCGACCAGGCTTAACGACAAATCGGGTTATGTTGGTGGAAGCTACAGGACCAGGGGCAGTCGAGTTTGAATGTGCGACAGGAAATGTACGCTGCTGCCCTTCGTCGGACTTGTACTGGGAAGCAGGACTTTTCTTGGGCTGTGGGCAGGCAGGAGCTCGGGGCCGATCATCCGGTGTGGTTATCCCTTTTGATCTAGGTTTTGTTTTGCCTGCTCACGGATAACGCGGAGGTGGCAGTGGTGGCGAGGCTACCTTTGGTTTAGAGGCGGGAGTTGGTGGTTCCGCGGAGGTGGAGGGTTGATTCTCCGGCTCCAGTACCTAGATGGTGGCTACAGGGCGTGTCTCTGCTTCGGAAGAAGACGCGGTTCGTTTCTGTGCCTTGGTAGGGGCTGGAGGTGGAGCCGCAGAGGGCTTGCGCCGTGCCGGTGGTGCCTTTGGTGGCGGCGTAGCCTATACTTTAGGCTTCTTAAGTGTTTGGGGCTGCGTTATTGGCTGCATCGGCTTCGGATGGGGCCCCCTTTGCTTTCGGTTGAGGAGCTCCGCCCTATATACCGGGCAGTTACTGTAATTGGCTACATGGCCTTCGCCACAATTAATGCAGCGTAATAACGACTTGTCTACCACAGTGCAGGCCTGCGTGGAATGTCCCAAGGAACAACGTAAACAGGTCGGGGCACTGCGACAGACGGCGGTATGATGGCTGAACCTCTGGCACCAGAGGCACTGTGCACGTTTGCCCGGGAGGCGACTGGATTCCACCCTGAAGCGGAAGCCAAACAGCCGCGTCAGGTGGAATATGTTGTGTGCAGCCTCGTCCTTCTCGAGGTGGAGAAGGACGATCGGGAGAGGGACTTCGTTCTCAGAGTTGGTGAACAGGCGGAAAATTGCCTGCACCGGGTAACCGAGTTCTCGGAGTTCCAAAAGGGTCTCCTGGGGATCAGTGTGCGCGTCAAGCTCACGTAGAATTACAGACACGGGCTTGACGCGTCTGGGAGAAAAGGTATGATATTGCAGGTTATTAGCCCGCAAGAAGGTCTCGACCAAGCGGTGGTCCTCGAGCCGACGGATGACAACCTTCATCGTGTCACCGCCAAGCAGCTTAAGGTCAAGTTTGTCGGCCGACAGGCCGTGGGCCGCGATGAGCCGCCGATATAAGGCGGCGACATTGGACACCCCGTGGACGAACAGGGGCAGCGTGCGACCAACAGCGGAGGCAGCCGAAGCTGTCCCCGAAGTAGCCGGTGCCGCGGCCTGTTGGCCCTGAAAAGGACCGATGTCCATGGGCGAGGTCCGAGAGGATACGGACTCGGAGGAATGGTTCCACTTCGGCTTCTTAGTCGGGCGTCTACGCAAACCAACGGTAACGTATTCGTCCGGCTCGTCCACCTGGAGGGGGGTAACGGGTAAGGAAGCTTGTCCGTCTCCATCGCTCGAGGCGAATCAGGCCGAGTTGCCCGCGTGGGGAAAGGTAGGGACGAGCGACTCGACACTTGTGCCGTCGCCCGTAGTTGGCATGTTGGCCGTGTGTGGCCGCCGGGTAGAGACTGCTAGGCAGTCCCTGCCAAACGCCAGGGATCTTGGGTCCGGCCGAAGCCGAGTAACCCACGCCGATGTCCCTGCTCACGGCGATACAGGAGGAGCTGGGCTAACGACCAGCTTCGTTAGACACCAGTCCTTACCTAGACTGGTGTCCACTGGTCCCTTTACCCCGGTGGTGTCTCAAGCGGTGCTTACCACTGGTGGGGGCCCGCAAGGATCACTCGGGGCTGTGCTACCTTACAGCCGTGGGCAGGTTAGGGAGAAAGCACTGATACGGCACTCAACAATGAGCCCAGATCAGTCCTCTTCTTCCCTGGCCGGTGAGATGGTTGCCGGCGACAGGTGGTCCTAATAAGGGCAACGTCTGCCAGCTGCTTCTTCTACCAGCTACTTACTTCACCGCCAGCAGCTGGCTCCTAGGTCTTCTTTACTGAAGAAAGGTAATGTCCTCGTCCCAGCGGAGAGGCGGGCGAATGCAACAGAAGCTGTAGTAGCGTCTAGAGAAGAGCTGAATAGAAGAAGGCAGAGAGCCAAGCGTCTGCTCACCGGTACTAGCCGCGAACACCTGGCGGCGCGTGACACCTGACGAACATACAGCGAGCCAATCAGGGATCACCAGCCGAGACGTGACACCTGACGTGTTAGGAGTGAGCCAATCAGCGATCCCGGTTAGGACAAACAGACCCGGTAGAACCGCCACGCCATAGCCTCGTGTGCCGGATTTTATTCCTTACTGTTGCAATTCAGCAAGGGCGCCCATCCGGCTATTTACCGGGGTTGCCGCAAATACATTGAGGCTGAAACACAGCAGCGATCTGCGCAGCCTGGCGCGCAGCGTCGTGTAGCTGGCCCTACCCCTAATCGGCGAGAGGTCTTCACCCTTCTGTCCGGTACATATTTCAAGGCCCCGGCAGCGACTCCTGTCGCTCCCGCGGTCTCAGTTCCGCCTGCAGGCGTCGCTCTGGCGGCGCCTGTAACGGCTCCACTATCGGCACCTGCCGGAGCGCCCGGCCCTTCCTATGCGGCTGTAGCTGCCATCATCGTCAACTACTTCCGCCCACAAGGGTACCACAAAGCGCACTCGTCACCGGAATCCCGGCCGATGTCATCAGCAGGCTCGACCTGCCCAAACTCACCAGGACTCTCCCGCCCCTGTTATCGCCCAACCTCCACGTGAGCAGACCACAGTCCAGGCCGCTAGCCCTGCGCCATCTGTAGTCCTGGTCGAAGTTCCTCAGGAACGTCCGCGCGAGTCCCGGTAACTTTTCCTGCGTACTCCCTGACGGCTTAGGACACTACACTAGTAGAAAGCATTAGGTCTGCTCCTGATACCTCAACTGTGCTAATGTTAGTTTTCCAATCTCTCTCTGCACTCTTCCCTCTCCACCCCCTAAATCGCTAGATCCCTGCGGATCGTCGCTTGGAACGCCAATGGCGTTTCCTCTCGCCGATCTGAGCTGGCGGCTTTCGTCGTGGCGTACGACGCTGATGTCGTGCTTCTCTCCGAAATCCATCTAGCCCACTACCATCGATTCTCGCTACCTGCCTCCATTTGTTATCGTCAAGATCGTCTCCTACAGCCGCGTCATCCCCCGTCTGGGGGTACGGTGATTCTGGTCCACAGGCGGATATCCCATAGGCCACTACCCCCCTCACTACTCGACTCATCGAAGGTTGTGCGGTGGCGGTGGACGCCGGCGACTCGGAGTTGCGCATTGCTTCCGCGTATCTCCGGCCTCGCCTCCGTCCGCCGCCTCCGCCTGATGAGTGGAACGCCCTCCTCGACCATACAATCTCGACGATTGCAGCCGGCGACTTCGACGCTAAACTTCCTTCATGGAATAGTAGGGATACCAACGCCTACGGCAATTCGCTCCACCGGTTCGTCCTAGACGACCCGGAAACGCATGTCATCGGCCCTGATGATCCTACCCACAACCCCTATCGGTCATCGACCGGACGTTCTTGATGTAGTTGTAGTCAGGAACGTGACCCACAACATCCAGGTCTCGTCTGTGTCAGACCTCTCGTCTGACCACAATCCCTTGCTAATAACTGTTCGAGATGTGTCGGCTTCACCCCGACCTCCCGCTGGTCCTGCTATGAGGTTCAACTGGCGAGCTCTCTCGAAGGTTACCATCTGTCCCAGCGGACCCGATCGCCACTCGTGTCGATCTGGATCTCCGTGCCACTCATCGTCCAGGGTGTCGTGGATCGACACACATACAACGTTGAGGTGAACACTCGCAAATCGACCCTTCCTCCGGAATCTAACCACGCCATCTGCCTTCGGTGCAAGCTCCGCCGCAGATGGCAACGTACCCGTGATCTCACCGTCAAACGGCGTTTTCAGGCCCAGTCTCTTTACGTCCAGCAGCTTCTGCGAGACGTAAACTCTCATCAGTGGGACTCATATCTTGAGTCCCTTGAAGTCGACCGCGCCTCCGTATGGAGAGTATCGAGTCGCCTTACCCGCGAGGAGCGTACTCGCAACCCGTTGGTTACCCCGAACGGCATTGTTTCTTCATCGGAAGGCAAGACTGAAGTCTTCGCCGACTGCATGGAGACTCAACTCACCGTTCATCGAGGCGTCTCAGACCCTGCCCATTCGGTAGTGGTTCGGGACTTCCTATCTGGTTATTTTTCCCGCCATCCTCTTGGCCTTCCCGCTCTCTTCGACAGGGACGGAATAGTTTCGTCTATCTGTCGTCTGAACCGCCGTCGCGCCCCTGGTCCTGATCGGATCGGGGCCACAGCTTTGCAGTATCTCCCGGCTTCGGGCGTTGAACTGGTCCTGGATCTGTTCAACTCTTGTCTCCGGCTGCACTACTTCCCCCGTCTGTGGAAAAATGCCAAAATCTGCATGATTCCCAAGCCCGGCAAGCCTCGAATGCTTGCACACAGCTATCGTCCCATATCGTTGTTGCCAGTCATCTCAAAGGTGTTTGAGCGTCTCCTACTAGCCCGCATCTGGCCGCTATTGGATAATTTTATTCAGAGCGAACAGTTCGGGTTTTGTAGAGAGTACTCGACAACTTTGCAACTCGTCCGAGTTGCCACAGAATTGTCCGACGCCGTCAACAAGAAAGAGTCTACGGGCGCGGTTTTGTTGGACGTGAGCAAGGCCTTCGGCAGAGTCTAGCACGAAGGCCTTCTCCATAAACTCGTTCACTCCCCCGTACCACCGTCTAATGTACATTTCGTTCGGTCCTACCTCAGCGATCGCACCTTCAGTGTTAGCGTCGTTCATCAGTTCGACCCGTCGCCTCTAGCGTTCCGCAGGGATCTGTCCTCGGCCCCATTCTGTACCTAGTGTACACGAATGACCTGCCTGTTATTCCTGGAGTCACGTTATCTTTATTTGCTGACGATGCAATGTATCATTGTAGTTCCCCGTCCCCGCGTTTTGCGAGTACAAAGCTACAGAGTCAGTTGAATCAAATTCCGGACTGGTTACGGAAGTAGCGAGTGATGATCAAGACGGAGAAATCCAAGGCGATCTGGTTCACCCGTAAGTCTACTTCCCGGTGTCTGTCCCTCTCCCTAGAAGAGAGACCTATCGCCTGGAAGAAGTCGGTGAAGTATTTGGGCGTTCGGCTTGACCGGCGCCTTAGCTTCAATGCCCACGTGACTGACACCCTCAATAAAGCTCGAGGCGTCGGAGCCAAAATATTTCCCATGCTCTCGTGCCGCAACCGTCTGGCTTTGCGCACTAAAGTTACCATCTATCTCTTGGTTCTCCGGTCAGCATTGACCTATGCTGCTCCCGCATAGTGGTCGCTTTTGTCGACCTCTAACAAGTGTAGGCTGGAAGCCTTCCAGTCTCGTACCCTCTGATCCTAGTCGGGGTATCCATGGTTTGTGAGGAATAATGTTATTCGTGGAGACCTTTGAGTTCATATCATCCGGTGCCGGTTTTGTCCGGTCGCTTGCCGAAACTCTCTTTGCATCTGCAGCGACCTCGTCCTTTCCCTACTTACGTACCAGTAGCACGTCAGAACCACCTCCTCCTCTAAGAGTCAAACGCGCTCGGGCGACTTTAGACAACCCCCATAATTCTGTTTGCTGATATTTAGGTTGCCCAGCAACTTGACTTCCTTGTTACCTACCTTTCAAGTCTTCTCCCTCCACAAGTATTTGGCACACTGCTTGGCGCTGTTACCGTTTGGCACCGACACGGAGGTTCCCTGCCTCGCGGGGAGCGACCGGCGCCACAAGGCGCCTGCAGGAGCATCTGCAGGCCGGGGGCGAGCGGCATTTGCCGTTTGCTCAGTCACCAGTGGCAGTGTTACCATGACCCGGAACGTATATAAAAATAAAGGTGTTTGAAAATTTTCGCCGCCTTCTCAGTTAACTGGTTGCCTTATCCTTCCTGATTTTTAGGCCACCTGTCTTGTGAAAGTCCAGCACTGTTTTCATCTGACAGCCATCGGGCACGTCCCGGAAGCTGTAATTCAGCCATGGTTGCAAAGACGCCCCACTACATAATGCAATGCGCCACGCTTCATCTCTTCTGTCTCGGACGACATCGACGCGGAGTCAGTCGGGAGGAACAGCCGACGCAAACGATGAGAGAGAGAGAGAGAGAGAGAGAGAGAGAGAGAGGGAGAGAGAAGAGAGACATTCTATTCCATTTTTCGTTATCAAATAATAGCTAATGTACTTGACGTCGAATGAGCAGCAAAACATCCATCGGTTTTCTCCTATTCCTTGTTGAGCTGTAATATTTTTATCGTATATGAAACTCTGTCGTCTATAACAAGAAACAAGACATTTGGAACATGTGTAGTTTTCGTAACCCGCTTACATAGTCATTGTATGTTCCTTACACGTATGATCTATACCGATTGCGGAAAGCAAATTTGGCTAACACAGAAGTGTAAACACATTTATTTTTCTTCTGATAGTTTCCATCCGGTTCGGATGTTGTACATCATACAGCCTACTTTATCTTTCTGTACTCCTGCACGGAATAAGTCAGTTATATTCATGCCAAACCAGGTCCTTAAATTTCTCAGCCATGAGATTCTCGGTCGCCAAACTCCTCTCTTTCCAAGTACTTTTTCCTGTAGTATGGACTGTAATAAGCAAAATCTCTGTTCATTTCTCATGAGATGTCCCAGATACTGAAGCTTACTTATCTTCACTGTGTTAATAACATCCCTTTCTTTCTTCATCTTTCTAAGAGCTTCAACATTGTAAGTACAGTTGTATGTGCTGTCCATGAAATTCTCAGCATTCTACGGTAAGGCCACATTTTGAAAGATTCCACTTTTTTAGTTGTGGCTTCAGTCAAAGTCCAAGATTCTACACCGTAGAGAGGACCGAGCATACGTAGCAGTGTAAACGTCTCACCTTTGTGTTAAATGTTAAATCGTGGCTTTTGAATAAACTGCTCATTCTAGTGTACACTGAACTTGCCTTTTCAATTCTGCCCTTTATTTCTTGAGAGTGGTCCCGTTGTTAATTGACTATACCACCAAGATATGTAAATTTGCTTACACGTTCAACCGCCCTCTAGTTTATGTTAAGGGTACAGTATGTGAACTTGTTCTTAGATACAATCATTAGCTTAGTTGTATTAACATTGATGTGTAGACAATATCTGCGGCTGCTTTCTGTCGCTTTAAACAGATTTCACAATCAGTTATTAAACAGAAGAAAAAGCGTGAGAAATTATTAACAATAATAAAATACAATTAAATAATTAAAAACAATTTCATGTTAATAATTGCAACAGTTATCTTTTAATTTACAAAAAGAAAATGTAAAACGTACTGCCGTAATATCTTATTTGGATGATTCACAGTGTAATTAAATCTTGTTTCTGTAAAGCCCTGATATAAATCAAACATACCTTTCACAAGACTGTTAAATCGAAAATTTTCTAATTAGCGCATCTTTGCCTTTTTGTAAATACAATCAGAGAATCAAGTTTCAAACAAATAATCCATTACTGTCACCAAGTAGACCCGACAAGAAGCGTCCACAGTTGGTAAAAAAATCTAAACACTTTTGAAGGTTTAAACAACAGAATTAATTAACTCTGTAAAGACGAACTGTTTCTCAATAACGAAATATACAGCCAGACCAGTTCCAGTTTTTACTAATTAAAACTTGTTAATTACCCTGTGTTTTCTTCATATTCACTCGACTGAATTTACGTTTTAAGTAAATTTACACTTTAAACTTCTATCTGTTTACACGGGCTTGAAGAACTCAAATTTTAACTGGAAAATAAATCTTCACGATAACCAGCACTGTTGACTCAATGCTCCATCATTTACGTTTCAGTGATTTTTGTTTCCTAAACAAGAATTCCTAATCCATGATACCGTACCACAGTCGTTAAAATACAGTGCTGAAAACGTTTGTTGACAATGATGATGACTGCTGTAAGTCAATGTCGGTTGAGACTACAACTATCTAAACAGCGCGTGTTCTTTATACCATGTAATGATCTTCTACTGCGAAGACTGAACTAAAGATACTCGATAGTATGTAATCTCTGACCCAGATAAATGTGGCCTTCACTAACTCACTGAGGTGAAGTTATTAGAGGCTGGTTGATGACATCATAGTTTGTAATCTCTGACCCAGATAAATGTGACCTTCACTAACTCACTGACCTGAAGTTATTAGAGGTTAGTCAGACAGACAGACAGACAGAAACAGAAACAAATAGACAGGCAGAGAGAAAGGTGCACAGAGAGAGAGAGACAGACAGATCGACAGAAAGATACAAAGGGGAGAGAAAGAGAGAGGGAGAGGGAGAGAGAGAGAGACAAAGAGAGGCAGAAGGAGAGAGAGCGAGATATATATATATAGTAACAATAAGATGAGTGACGTCCGCCTTGTTTATAATGTGTATATCGTGTTTTGTGTGTTCGCCTCACACGTGTGGTCGTTACTTTATGTTTACGCTGACGATGTCCACAGCGATCCTTCGAATTACCAGTACACTCGTGTGGAATCCTTACCTGTTCTTCTATAAGTGTTTGTATTTCCCGGGTGGCGCCAAATTGTTTTAACTGAAAACAATTAAAATGGAAAATACGACGACTAAGCGTTTGTGGCTATGACGGTATGGTGAATTCAATTATTCCCGCCGCGTGCGAATTGGTTATGTAGTTCTGTTATTAAACAAATTTGCTCCGACAGTGAGACAATTATTCTCAAGGCTTGGCGAAATCGATTTTTGAACGATTTTAGTTAGTCAGACATGGCGTCTATAGAATGTTTACTTTTTACAATTTTTTGTTCAATAAATCTGACTGTAGGTTGACTGTATTAGTTCCTCATCAGATAGTTTGGTTCTTCATTTTAATAAATTTGGTTACTTTTGATTGTTTTCAATTAAAAACTGAGTCATTTACGGCTTGGCGTCTATTCCTTTTGGGCTTCAATAATGGACTAATAGTTTCTAACGGAATATTCATAAATAACGTTCAGTTGTCATGGTAACTGATTGATTCTGATTGGCTATTCATGGCTTAAGCCCATTGTTATAATATTTGAATTTTATTCAAAATGATTAAATATCTTCTGATTGCTATTATTCTTCTGTCTTCTTATCTAATGCATGAGATATTATCACAACTGTTCGTATTTTCTTTCAAAGATCATTTTGACATCCCTCAAAGCTGGGTTTGCTTATGTATTATGTTTTGACAGTAATGTTGATATTATTTAATTACATTTATTTCTTGTTTTATGTCCTTAATTCAACATTTATCTCTTAATATGATCCACTGATTATCACTGACTAGTTACTTGCCTTGGATTTGCTAATTTTATAGTTAATTTCTTACAATTTGTTCTTATTGGTTTTTTACAGTTAGACATTTCATAGGCCTAGGTAGTAATTGGCTATATTTTCTTATTTTATATAAATTACATATTATTTTACCTTTATACATGTTTTGTTTTGTGTCATAATTGATTTGGTTATTTGTTGAATTGTTTTGTGTCTGTTTTATTATAATTGTATGTTTTTTCATTATTTTACAAAATCATGGTTTTCTATTATTTTCTAACTGCTTTTCTAGTATTATTATGTTTGCATGAATCCATCTTTTTTCTTATCTATATTGCCATTTTTTATAATTGGTCTGTTATTTACTATTCTCAATAAAATATAACATAACATTTAGTCTTATGGTCTGTATAACTCTTTCAGCCATATTCCTATTCATAAACTTAACCAAACAATTCTTTAACAGTTATTATGCTACTCTTGTTTACAACTTGTTATTTCTTGTTTATTTTTTGGTGATAAACATCATCACGTCATTTACTTTAGCTAATTAACTATCCCTTAGAACATAGGATATTTATTGATTTTGCCTTTCTATTCTTTACTATATTTTTCTATTCTAATCTTTACTATCTGACCATGGTAACACTAACATTTTGACTCTTCCTGGGATTTTTTCCCTGAATATCCTTGTATTCCCCCTCTACAATTAATCTTAATCCTAATAATAACAATATCCTTATTTACTAACACTGTTCACCATTAACCTTTAGTGTTTATCACTGATTTTTGGGTGTTTATACCTATCAATAGGGTTTCTATTTATTTTGTGGGGTTTACACTGACACTTTAAACTTTTTATATTATTTAAGTGTTACTAGTGGGTATTCCCTAACATTAAATTCTTGTTCTCACTTACTCATGTTCACTATCTAACTATCTCTCACTTTACAATGGTTAGTTATACTGTGAACAAGTTCATCTCATTATAGAGTGATTTATAATATTTTCTCTCTATTTATTTGGTTAGTGTACTTTTAGTTTGTCATTACTTCATTGGGTTTTCACACTTATCATTTACATTGATTAATTAGTTGATACTAATAATTATCATTTACATTTATTATTTATTGGTTTTTTTTTCTATTACTTTATTTGAGTGTAACATTTCTCCTTTTCTGTTCTATATTATTCGTTTGTGTCTTTTCATTCCTTCTCATTTGATTTCATTTATATATTGTTTGTTTCCTTTTCATTCACCTTCTCATTTGATTTCATTTATATGTCCTATCGCTGGGGTTGGGGCTTCTTCTACCTACTCACTTATTTTATTTGTTTTATATATCCTTTCACTGGTGTTGGTGCTTGTTCTACCTACTCACTTACCATATCTATTGGTATTTTGGTTAAATCGCATTGTACTATTGTTTTCAACGTTTGCTTCGTTGCTTGCTACATTTCTCTTATCAGAGGTTACTTTTATTGTTACCTTTATCCGTTTGATCGCATAATTATGTTAATTACCCATTCCTTTATCTCTGACTCCTCCCTTTTTATTCATAGTGTTAATCATTTAGTATTTTATTCTTATCATGTTACTTCATTAATGTATGTTGAAGATATGTACCCTTACAATATATATCAGTTCGTGTTGTTTGATATATGACCTGTGCCTTGTTTAGTTTTCTGCTGGATGCTTTGATTCTGTTTCCACCTCTTCGTCACGAGTCGGCGGGTCCCCGAGCACCGTTGTAGTTAAGTATTTACCGATTCTCTTTATCTGCATACCGGATATCCATTTTGTAGAATTTGAAGCCTTTTAGTACCATACACCAGACACCATTATCATGTACGTTCCCTAAGGCGATGAAATGTCTACGGCTGTTTCTGCTTGCTTTCTGCGCCCAGATTCCGTTCTAAGGTTATCTCTCCCACCGGCTGGTCCATCCCTTGCCTTCCGTCTACTTACCGTAGTACTCCGGTCATACACAATTATTTTATAACTTGTTTTTCGTCCACAAACATTCGTAAATATTTGTCTTTCTTTTGAATGTAATAAAATGTCCAAAACTTTACAGTTACTGCTCAAAACTTCGTTTCACTGTTTACCTGACTTCATCTCTATTCCTTACCTTAGATCAGAATTTCCTTTCAATATGCTATAAATACCACACTGAACTTTAAATTTATCTATTGGTGGCTTCAATAATGTCTGTCACACATAAGACCAACATATACTGAGACGGCTCTTTAACTTGTAGTGATAAAAACGATTCCATAATCGTAAGTGGAGTTACAAACTTTCTCGCGCGGCAGGAAAGCAGTTCAGTACCAACAATAAGTATTTATAAACACCGTGAAAGGGGTGCAATGGCGCGCAGTTTATAGACGTCCTTGAGATGCTATGTCTTGTATAGTCGATAAAATCCGATTTTGTCTACATCCTTTCCCTCCACCACCTCTTTCTCTCCAGAACAGCAGTTTTATCAACACTACTCCGTTATATACATGTGTGTGTGTGTAGTGCTTTCCCCAATTTTGGATTTTTTTTTGTTACTACTCTTGTACAAATTTCGAAATTTCGTAGTTATAATAGAAATAAGTAAAATGTAAATGTTGAAAATTGTAGTCCCAGTTTTGCCTTGGACTGGGGAAATATATCATCATATTAGTAAGACAGTCTCACGGATCGCCGTATGGTACAGTGGAAACAAATTACAGACACCGATGAAGGCATTAATTTCTAGCTTTAATCGGTCAAATGTGAAATAAACAAAATAATCTTATACCATAATTTATTCAAGTGAAATGTATTTACATACAATAATAATTTCAACTATTAAGAGTTCCGCATTAATTGTAACACAATAATCACTTTCTGTAACAACCACGTGATTCGCACTGAAGAAATCGCCCACTGTAACTAACTAACTAAGCCAGCAGCTGTTGCTTACATGTAGCTTGTAGGTGTTCCAGAGTAATGTTCCATTCTTTTGGCGGTGTGCCAGCATAATTTACGTGGTTAACAAGCACTCAAACGGTCTAGAGGGTATCTTACTATGCATCCTTGAAACAGACACTGCACCTGCTCGGCTAGCCGAGAAACGAGTAGGAGGACGCTCTGGAGTCTTCGAGAGCGTTCCGTAAAAGTCGCAAAATATTCATAACCTAAGCGGAGAAATTGTTTATGATGAATAAGCCCTATAGAAGACAAAGGGCTAGAATGTGAGAGTTACCTCCAAGTAAACGATCAGCGTGAATACACCACAACGCACAACCTTTACATAGTAATGATAAATTTGTAAAATTTAAATAAGAAAAACAATGTGTTCCTTCCATTATTATCTTAACGTGTAACCTTAAATTTGAGACAGAGGTACTTAAAATAAATATTGGCGTAATGTTGGTTCAGTCAGACAAATACGTACAGTCATTAGGCAAGGACGAGAGACCATCTAATGGGGTACGCCTAATGGACGTGAGAACATGTGGGAAGGTACTGGAGAAAAATAGTCGCACATTTGTTGGTTGTACTTTAATCAGTTCCACGCGGAGCAGTAACAACAGACAGATATTGGCTTGTTGTAGTAACAAGTAACGTAGGCTTACCTCCCCCCCCCCGGCCCAGATGTTATATGACTGTGTAAACCTAAATAATTCACTACTTTCCTTATTCTCTCTCTCCTACCCTCTCGCTGTCTCTCTCTCTGTATTTTTCTTTCTCAACGTGTGCAGCTTATATATCTTCATCTGTTACACTTCTTTCTCTCCCTTTTTGTGTAGTATTGACACAAGTAGTTGGAGGGAAAAGGATTTTCGATAAAACAATCACAACGGAAAGGTGCACCAACAAGTCAAGGACAACAAAATTGAAAAAGTCTTGCTGGTTGTAAAGAGGAAAAGGTAACCTGGACTGGACATATACGACAAGAGTAAATGAAAATAAGTCGTACGTCTCGGAGCGACTCCCACAGCATAAGCATTCCCCGCTGTTCGTAAGCGACAGAAGCTTTGTCATGTCTTCGGCTTTCGATATTACTATAATTGTGACAAATACTTTCGAGACTGGGCTCCCTCTCGCGTGTACCTAACAACGAGAAACTGCAAATATTTGGCTTATTTCTAATTTTTACTGTTACAAATAGTTTCTTTTATAGTTGTCTTGTTTGTTCATCATCTTTTTCACAGCACTACACTTTATATAATAATGAAACTTTCTCTTGTGAAACTTACTTGTCTTTTTCCGTTTCTTTTGTGTAAGGTAATCCTCTTGTAGAGGAGAATTTGTTTTTTAAGTTTGTATTTTGTACAACTTATCCAACGTTTTTGTAGTCAGATTTTTTGTTTTATGTGTCCACGTTTTGAATGAAGAAAAAACTTTTAGCACACACACCTCATAGAACACATTAGACTATTAAATTTATGTCCTTAACCCTACTTAATTACAGATCTAAAAAAAATACTGCACAGTTATTTAGAAAAGTAAAAAAATATTTACACATTTAATTTATTTTAGTATGGAATACTTTCAAGCACTCCGGCACACACATAGGAATATTACAGACCTGACAGTAATACAAAGTTTATGAAACGTACACATATTTCTTTTGCACATTTGGCACAACACCACTAACATTACATCAGAATTGTCATCGTTTGTTCCATGTACACATTTATCACACACACACACACACACACACACACACACACACACACACACACACACACACACACACACACACACACACACACACACACACACACACACACACACACACACACACACACACACACACACACACACACACACACACACACACACACACACACACACACACACACACACACACACACACACACACTTATTTTACGTAATAACTCAGCAAAATATTTTTGAAATACGTATCACAAAACAGTTTAAAGTAGGGAAGGCGATGTCTGCCGCAGGAGAGAGGATAGGCTGAATAAAAACGATGGTGATATATAAAAAAAAGGGGAGCTACACTGGAAGGGAAAGTGACGTGGGTAGGACAGGGCACGCAAATTTATTTTCGTAAATTCAGCCGAGCGTGACGTGGGAACAGGTGTTAAATGTGACAGCTGGAAGTACAAAACAGGGAATTATTCAGACAACAGCGGAGGAGGGCCAGTTTGTATAGTTTCACTGCATTTCGCAAATATGTCGGGTGTTTGCTCTGAAGTTTGAAAAAAATTCAGATCGATAATGACTTGCATCTATGTCGCACCGTTGTCTCTGACGTCGTCGTCGTCTACAACTCTGTTGATTCCCAGTTGCTGCATCAAAACTGTATGTCCATGTTACTTTATCTGTTCAACCTTATGTAACGCTCTGTAACAATGTATGCGCTTCCTTACAGCTTGCTGGCAGTTATTCAACGGTCATATTCATCCTGTGTTTTGGCTATAGTCTCGCAAAGTTTCAATTTTTTTTTCTAAAAAACGTAATATATTTCGTTTGACTTGGAACTTCATCATCAACCGTGGCTCTACAACAGTTGGTAGGTCTTGGGCTGCTCCAAGAGTCGATTCTATTCCTCCCTTTGCATTCTATTGCATGCCCTGGCTTTTGAGTTTCTTATGCTCAGCTTTCCGAGGTCCTCCTGTATCTGGTCTTGGAATCTACTTCGGGGTCTTCCTCTTTCTCTACTACCCATTGGTTTCTGGTAGAAACTGTGTTTCATAGGTTGCCCTTCCTCCATTCCCTCTATGTGTCCAACACACCTTAGCCTGTTTATTTTGATTACCCTGACAATATCCGGCTCTTTGTAAAGACGGTATAGGCTAGTTTATAATTATAGCGCCTGCACTACATTCCATTTTCTTGTACTCCTCTAAATATTGTTCTCAGAATACCGTCTTTCACAGCAACCTTGAAGTCTCTTGCTATTTTTTGTCATTGTCCAGATTTCTGAAGCATATGTGAACACTGATCTAATAAGTGTTTTGTAAGAGTTTGCATTCCGTGCTTCTTGAGATAAAGCTAGATGTCGGGTGCTTTTTCAATCCATAATATGTTTTATTTGCAAGATATATTCTTCCTCTTATTTCAGTGTTGATATCGTTAGTGCTATTTATCTGGGAGACAAGATATATGAACTTTTTTTACTGCTTCTACATTTTTCGTGCCTATTTCAAGGTTTCGAAGTGTTGGGTTTAATGGTAGTTTGTTGATAGCATACATAATATTTTGTTTTCTGCAAGTTTATCTGCGGTCCATTATTACTTGAGGCTTCCACCAATGCTGTCATGGAACCAATGAGATATCCTGGCAATTATCGTTTGACTTAGTTACTGATAATAATTACTGAAACGGACAAAATATTTGCTTACAAAAATGTAAAATAATATGTCATGTGGCCAGAATAATGGGCCATATTGAGTACAGTTGTTGTCATTGAAGCGGCGTGGAGACTGAAGAGAATGATAATGTTAATATTAACTTAATTGTTTGTTTGTGTACACGCAATGGCTGCAGTTAGGTAAACGATTTAAAGGAAGATATGGATTGCTATAGATGTACTTCTATTACTCCTTATGTTCTTCTCCTTTCCGATTTTTTTCTCACTCATTCATTGACTTTGTGAACTCACCTAGTCTGGCACTCAAATGGTAGTCACCTGTGCATGAGCTTTCAACACGTCTAATCTGTGGCCACCACGCGCCCAAAACATTCAGACAACTGTCGTGCAGCCTGCCAGCAACATCCGCTTGATCCCATTGTATAGCCGTTACGAATGTTGGCTCCAAAAAACATTCAGGACCTCTCTCATCATCATCATCTTCAATGATTAAACCAAGGTTGGTTTGTTCCGTTCTCAAACAGGCAAAGAGCTGGCCACTTCAGCGCTTTCTCGGACGTCCCACACCTCTCCGTCTCCTCGGGTTATAGTTCCATAGTTGTTTTGCGATGCGACAGTCATCCATTCGGTAAAGATGTTCCCACCATTTCAGCCGATACTGGGCGATCCTGTCGAGTATACTCATAATATTCAGTTCCTGCCGTATATCTGTTTCTTCTGTGATCATGGAGAGATTTCATTTCAGTGGCTTGGATGCGACTGGCCTGGCCTTTCGTTAAAGTATAATTCTTAGACCTATAAAGAAGTGTGGGAAGAGCCATCACCTTGTAAAATTTTAGACGTGTTTCTTTACTTGCTGACTTAAGGGTTCGGCTAAAAGTCCCGCACAAAATGTTGAACTTATACAACTTACTCACAACGTCGTTGCTTGCATTATAAGACACACTGTATACCAGGTATTCAAAATTGCTAACTTGTTCCAGGACAGTACCATCTATAAGAATTTTTACCCGTACGTGTTCAGTTCCACGGAAAGCCATCACCTTGGTTTTAAGTGTTAAGTGATATTTGCAATCCAGAGTATTTGCGAATTCGATTTAACAAATCAATACCCATCTGCAATCTGTCCTCAGAGTCCAACAGAATAGCCTGATCATCCGCAAACAACAAAGTGTCAATTGTAGCGTGACCAATCATAAAATGTTTTGGAAGACACACTTGCCACTTTTGTATGACATCGTCAATATATAAATTAAAAAGGGAAGGTGATAATGGACACCCTTGTCGTACTCCACAATTGATCAGAACCTCTCTCGATAGACCTAACTAAAGAAACTGCCGCGTGAATTCTTCTGTAAAGTCTGTGGATGGAAGAATAGGACTCACTTCAACGGCAACAAAATTGTCAGTAATATTGTAGCCGTCCATTTTGTCAACATTTTTCCTTCCGGACGTAACACTGTCGCTAAAGCCGCCTACTTAATTTCCTACTAACGAAAGTTTACTGGAAATTATTTATTGTTGCTTTCACTTCCCTTCAGCCCAATAATTATTAGGCGTAGAGAAATGCTGTTAGCAGTTAAACTTTGTTTGATAAAGAGTATTCAACATTTCTTGTTTACACAGAAGCGTTGAAAACAAAGTAGGATACAAATCAAAAGGCACAATAGACTGAAACAAATTTAAAAGCCTGCAAAGGAATTATCGATTCCTGAAATCACGTTTACTGTACGATTCGGAGGCAATGTAACGATTTGAAAACTTTTGTCGAAATTTTGTTCAATACAATTCGGGCGTGTGGTCTAAAACTGAAATTAAACGATATTCAATTAGGAAGTAAGTCCAAGTAGAAAGTTTTAATTACAAAATTCATACTATTTTTACTGAGATCACCGGGTTCGTCCAATACGATGTTTTGGAGACGTCTTTCTGGCAATATATTGTTACGACGGTATCCTTCATGGTACAGTGAAAAAGAAAATAAAAGACACCAAGAAGGCTTTAATTATCACAATTAACAGTTTGTAATCAACAAGTTATTCAACAAGATTATTCTCGTACAACAATTCAAGTTATGTATAAAGAATATTTTAGTACTTACAAGTACACCTCTAGGTATTCCAGTCGGTGATTTTTTTAGTTTTTATCCAAGATGCATTTCGGAACCGTTGTGTTCCATCTTCAATTGGATCATTAGTAAACTTACATAACATTTATAAAAAATTTCCACTCAGGTGAGCGTCGTCGACACGCAACATAAAACACAACACTTAAAAAAATTTTAGTTTTAAAAATAACGTTAATATTACAACAAAAACCGAATCCAAATGGACTATTTAAAAATCGAAGCTGGCCAGCTCTTGTTGCCCGCACGTCATACGAAAGTCGACTAACGATAAACTACCCGACGCGCGACCTTCGTGCGTACTCTTCGAGGTAATCTAATATTTTAAATGTAACGAAATCCCTATAATCCTCTTTTCTGTTAAGAAGTGTTTTTTCACCTCTTATACAACTTCGTTTGTATTTGAAAATGTGGCATTGCTTGTATATGTTTGATGCTTCTTGGTCGCGCTATACCTTAATACTTCTACTGAGGTGTTGAAATTGATGTTGTGGGTGGCTTTTTAGGTGTTGCGCCACAACTGACGATGGTTTACGGTGATTTCTAGCAGCATGTTCATTGAACCTTTTACGAAAGTTGCGGTCGGTATAGCCGATGTACTTCTTATTGCAAACTTTTTCCCCTGCATTACAAGTAATCATATAAACGCCTTTGGCTAATTCTTTTGGCGTAACTTGTGTTTTCTTGTTTAAGTTGTGCCTTTTAATTTTGTAGGCTGGATTGAAGCCAAATTTTTTAAAAATGTTTCCTGTTTTTAAGGATTTTTCGTCAGTGTAGTGGAGTGAAAAGAAGTTTGTTTTAGTTCTATTGCTAATGGATTTTGAGGAGTTGTTAATTTTAGGACTATTGTTTTTATTCTTCATCCTCGTTATTAAATTATCTATTAAGTATTGGTTATATCCATTATTTCTGGCTATTGTTTTTATTGTGGCTATTTCTTTTATGTATTCTGTTTTGTCCAGTTTATAATTAAGCAGGCGGAAAACCATGCTGCGAAAGGCTGCCAGTTTGTAAAATTAAGAATGGTTTGAGTCATAAGGGATAACCAAATCTGTCTGTGTGGGCTTTCGGTATATTTCTGTTTTTATTTCATTTGTTTTGGGGAAAGTAATATCTAGGAAGTTTATTACATTGTTATTCTCAATTTCGTGCTTGAATTTAATTTTTGAGCGGCAGGAATTCAGATATTTCAAAAATGAAATAATATCTTCCGCTGTACCCTTGATTATGACAATGGAATTGTCCACGTATCGACTATAAAAAACAATGTTATTTAGAAATGGATTGCTTTCTGAGAGTATATATTTCTGATCATAATGTTCCATAAACAACTCTGTTAACAACGCGGACATCACATCTCCCATGGGGAGGCCATGTTGATTGTAGTATGTGTTGTTATTGTATTGAAAATAACTTTGATTGATAATTATTTTGGTCAGTTTTATGATATCATTGATTTCGTCTTCACTGAAACGTTTTTTTCAGTGACTCACGTATTTTCCTTTCTAAACTAATAATGCATCTGTACGTGGTATGTTACCATAAATGTTATCAACATCGAAATATACCATCATGTATGTGTCATTTATGCGTAGCGATGTTATTTTATTTATTAAATCAACAGCATTTTTTATGGTGTGTTGATTTGTAAGTTCTATGTTTTTCTTTAATATGTTGCTTAAATATTTGGCCAGTTTATATGAAGGAGATGGGATAGCGTTAATTACGGTTTTTATTGGGTGGTTGGGTTTGTGGGTTTTGATTAACAGTTGAAGGATGGGAGGCTTGGCATGGGTATTAAACAGATATTTATTTATTTCAGGAGGAATGATGCAGTTATTATTAAGAAATTCTTTTATTTCAAAATTGTAACTTTTAGTGTTATCTGGAACATTTTCAATATTATTCTGTTGAATGTAATCTTCGACCTTGCTCTGTAAATCTGAATTAGAGATAATGACGTTACATTTGACTTATCGGCAGGTATCATTAGAGCTGAGTTATTTGATAACTTATCTTTAATTCCGTTCAAGACCATACTGTAGTTTGACATATGATAATTGTTTTTGTTTTTATTTTTATATTTTGAATCGCCTGTTTTAACTATACGTTCTATCTTGTCTGCTATTGCAAATCTAATCCTTTCCTGTTTCCCTTTGGGAATCTTTTGAATGGCTATTTCTGAACATATTGCAATATCTTTAATATTAGCCATATTACGTTTTAATGGTTGCGGATTAAACTTAGTGTACGATTCTAAAATCTTTGTCTCCTCATTAGCAAAGTCAATTTCTGTAAGATTTAGAAGTCTATTTTAAAAAGTAAGAGGGCTGGTTTGTGAATCGATTTTTGTAAGTTTATGGAGTTCTCTATTTTGTGTTTTTTCTTTACCATTGTGTATTTTATTTACACGATTATTAAGTTTCTGCATAATGGAAGAATAATCAGCTTTAGCTATGATTAATTTTAACTGGCGTTTAAGAGTATTATTACTTTTGTTGTTGTGTTTTATGTTGAGTGTTATATGTACCTGTGTCGACGACGCTCACCTGAGTGGAATTTTTTTATAAATGTTATGTAAGTTTACTAAATGATCCAATTGAAGATGGAACGCAGCGATTCCGAAATGCATCTTGGATAAAAAACTGAAAAATCACCGACTAGAATACCTAGAGGTGTACTTGTAAGTACTAAAAATTCTTTCTACATTATTAAAGGTATTCTTTGACTGTTTCATAAAAAATCAAGTTACTCTGTCCAGACAAATAATAATGTCAATTATAAAGAATTCCGTCTATAATCACTTTTTACTAATACACCATTTGAAACGCGCCGTGTAAATCGCCCGAAAATAACTCAAACCTTGAATAAATCGCCACTTAAACTAAACTGACCACGCTGAATGTATATATTTACACCCCGCGGATATTCCAGAATAATATGTCACTATGAATGACGTGTTAAACAAACAGGCGCTGTCGAGAATCCTTGAACACACTGCGCTGACCGGTTGGTCTGGAATAGACTCAATAGTTGACGCGTAATTGTCTTTAATCTGAAAGTAGCAGCATTGTGTACGCACAAACATATTACAGCTGGGATACCCGAGATACTTCTAGAACGTTCCGTATTACGTAAAATTATGGACAAAACTATGGAAGCCTGAAAGACAAAAGTAGGCTTCGAGTGCTATTCAAAACACCGAGATTATTGGGCACTTTTCTAGAGATTTCATATCTATCAAAGCAAAGCAACGATTCGAAGGCTCAACCGGAATGAGTGCTCCAATTCACGCCGTTATTTAACAACTCAATCGATATTGCGCAATTGAAGCTGAAAAAGATCTCAACGTTTATACTTCTGTCTAAAAACTTCTCCGAGGCCGTTTGCGAACAATCTCTACAACTAGATCTACGCGACACCAGAGAAAAATCTGGTCGATAAATCAAGTTAGATTGAAGCCAAGGTCAACATGTGTGTACAATAAAACAACGTCAGTTTTAATAATAATCAGTTTTTTGTAAGGTCACCGTTTTTCTAGATTGTGCATGTTAAGCCCAAGTTGAAAACTTTTGAGTTTATTGGCATCGATCTCCAGATAACCCGTCTTCTTGCGTAGAATACTTTACGTCCGTTCTTCTAAATCTAAATACTTGGAAGTTTCGCGCCAAATAGTGTACACCAATATCGCTACGTTTTATGGAAAGGAGTGTTAAACAGGATAGACGTTACACGAAATGAACGCGTAGCAGTTGCTCCGATTTCGATAACGCAGCGGAATACAGAAGGCAACCTCTTTGTAATCTTGTTGAAGAAAATGGAAGTCACTCACATTTACTATTTTAAAAAAACGTCGGTCTTATTTCGGATTATCACGGTTCTGCTGAAATTTCGTTATTTGTTCTCTTACCCGTATCATGCACGAGAATTGGCAGTCTGAGAAACCAAACTGAGCTGACCAGTAGGCCTATACATGTTTCGTATAAAGTTTTTGCTTACTCTAAAACGTAAATGCCAACGTTTAGAGGGTCATAATGTTGTTTCTCCAAATAGTTGAAGTGCCACCTGTATAATTTATTCCCAAATATTCTGTAAAAGAACGTTCTGCGTGACAGTTTTCAAATGAAATACAGTTCTCCAGATAATCCCACAAAATGTTAGAAACATTTTTACTTTATAGTATTTATTTATGTCTGAGAAAAGCACGTTTACTGAATATATGTTTCAAATAATAATATAAACATTTCTATTCACATCGCTGTTAAGCGTAAGTGGAGATTTCGTAACTCAAATATATTACAATAACAATATCGTATACAGAAAAAAATCACAAGGAAAACTGGATGTATATTACTTTCAATATACTTCAGATGAATGTTGGAATGAAAAATATATTACTTTTATATAAGAGTTTTATTCACTTATTAATTTACAGTCTATAGTGTAATACACATTTTAAACATGTCAAAAAACGAGTTTGATCGGTTTTAAAATAAATTAAACATAAAGAACAAACGATTACAATAAAAACAGTTTAAAAATGTGTTATTGAACCATACTAAAACAAAATGTTTGAAGCATTTTAAAGGTATAAAGCAAGCTGAATCAATTTGAGCAAATTAAAATCAATTTCTGCAACATTTTGATCGGTTTTAATATTTAACTCATTACTCACACCTTTGTAGGAGAGTTATTTACTGATACTGCAGAGTAGATCATATACTGCTCCGCGGGTGCGTTTTCTATGTTTTGGTCCGTTAACATCGACAGCCGGCGGGAATCAGTACCACGGCCGGCGCTTAATTATTCCCGTTTGGTGTAATTGAGTTATCAGCAACGACCGGCTGCAGCCACTATTTGCAATTCAATAGCGATATGTTACCATCGATATGTGTGTATTGTCGATACGTACGTGAGACTGTTAAAGGAGCTAAACGATGCGCCAGGTTTCAAGTGTACCACCGGATGTGACAATTTCGTTTATTTATTTCAAAAACCAACAAACGTTTTACACATTTTGCAGTTATTTCACTGTTAATATCTCTGTGTGTGAAACACATTTCTGAAAAACAACGCTCCTCTACATTTTATTAGCCATGCAGTACTTAGAGAATAAACAATTTCACCTATATAATAAAATATTGGGATACTTTATTCATTTTATTGTATTATATTTATAGAATTTATTTTAAGCTGATGAATATTGAAGATGTTATTTTTTACCGCCAATTACCAGAGAAACGTGAGGTATACTGAGGTTATAAGAAAAACAGAGATTAAGCCCAAGAGGTGACGTCTTATATAACAAAGGCTTTCACGGCCGGTGTCAGTTGTATGATTAAAGTTATCCTGGCTGTTTGGCCGTAGTCCATGGTTTATTGCCAGACCAAACGTTTCAACAGCTCCAATGGCTACTTTATGGCAAGGCGCGAAGCAAGCCTCTCACACACCTTCTTTTTTCTGATTGGCCGATGATGCAGTTTTTAGCTGTGCGGGGGTTGCAATTAGTAAACAATTAGCACAGGTAGCATCGCGGGAAATCATCAGCTTTCACCACAGTATTCCGGGGAAATCAATTGTTGAGTACCTGATGGCATAGCCTGGTGCGAGCCAATCATACACCATCTTTATTGTGATTGGCTCATGGTGCAGTTTCTACCTGAGCACTGTTCGGATTGGCTGATGGTGTCATTTTTACCAGTACGTGGGACTTTGTTGAATTTATAAGTACAGGTAGCTTGGGGGGAGATCTTCATCCTTTACCACAGTACTGTGGGCCTGACGTGAACACCCTACGTTCAGGATTTCTTTAAAATTCCACTGATGATGGCAGCCATTGGAGCTGTTGAAACGTTTGGTTTGGCAATAAACCATGGACCACGGCCAAATAGCCCGGATAACTGACGTCTTATGTGTTACCAATTTTTACTGAAATTTTACCATCCACAGTAAAATATCGTTCTTTATCTTACAAAGATTGCAAGATAAAGTTTTTGTACTAAATATATTGTATCGTGGAAAATACCGACAGTTATAAAGGAAAGATTACCTTAAATCAGCTGAATTGGTTAGAACATCTTCGCCGAATGGATGACTACCGCTTTTCCAAACAACTATGGAACTGTATAAGCCGAACGGACGGAGAGGTGTGGACCTCCAAGGAAGCGCTAGAGTGACCAGTTTTAGACTTTGCCCCTTTGAGACCGGAACAAACCATCCTTGGCCTAATCCTTGTAGATGATGACGATGATGATGATTAAAGTAAAGGTCAGAGAAGACTAACTAGCATTGGACGAAATGGTTAAGCTTTCAAGATATTTTATGAAAATGCCGATACATATAACCATGATCCCTCTTCTAAATACAACACACTTCGAATTCATCTGTGGGAGTTTGGTGGTGTTTTTACTAGATAAGTCTTCCTTCTACGCCCTACGGATGGATTCCCTAGATGAAATCCAAAATGTTACCAATTCCAAATTAAGTAGCCGAGGTGACAGTAGATAGGGCAAAATAGAATTCACAGTCAGAATTATTACTGTTGCACACCACTTTAGAAAAATTATTCCGAGTGGTGGTATATTGCACACCACTATAGAATAATTTTTCTATAGTGGTGTGGAACAGTAATAATTCTGATTGTGTTTATAACCACTAACACAACTTTCTTCATTAAAATAGAATTCAGTAAAAAAGTGTATGAAGAAGACAAGAATGTTAGATAGAAACATACTCTAATTTTGTGTTGGTAGTGTTTTTGAATATTACAATTGACTCCTACGTACGATGTGAGTAAACAACGGGGTGTACAGTATATCAAAGGAAACTGTGCCCACTATCTTACACAAACATCTACGTATGACGAAGCTATACGTTAGATGAGTGCCGCATTTGCTGACACTTGACCAAAAACATTGTCGAAAGGAGGCTTTCGCGATGGCGAAAATCAAAGAATTGATGTTTGAATTGATTTCTCAGCCACATACTTCCTTTGGTTAGCTCCGAGTGACATCTACCTCTTTCTTAAACTCAAAAATGACTCGGTCGGAAAAAGATTTACTGACGACAATCAAGTCAGCGATGCTGTAAATGACTATTTTGAGGACCTCGACAAATCGGCTTATCAGTCTGGCATAACCGCTTTAGAACATCGTTGGAAAAAGTGTATAGAGCTAAATAGAGATTATCTTGAGAAATAAATGCAAATTATAGAGAAGTGTTGTTTTCTTATTTAGGTATGCAACTTTTCACCCTACCCTCGTAATTATCGGTTGAGTCTTACTCTTGTACTGTTCTATTCAAAGATTATCTGCGTAATTATTTTAGTTTACTTGTATTCATTACCCTGTCTACGAATGACATGCAAAAGTAGACCTTAAGATGTCAAGTGTGATGTGTGTTTCTGCCTCTCACTTTGTCTTAAAAGTTGTAGTGTAGCATAGTTGTAATGTAGCACATTGATAATCGAAACATACCAGTAATTTATAAAACTCCGCTTGCGCTACCATCCTCTAAGTGTGCTTAATAGCACCGTCAAACAGACTTTAAAATGTAAATAAACTTTAAATTTTCTTCTAAGTGATACTAGATTGCTGAAGAAAAACGAAGACTCACATCAGTCATAATCGTTATGTTTAACACAATAACGCAATATTCGGTTTTTGTCTATTAACCGTTAAAATAACAATTTTGTCATAAAAAATCAAGACATGTCAGTAAAACATAATCCATGTTCAATACACTAATGCATTTCTTTACACAAACGCTTCGCAGAAAATATTCAGATGTTTACGACAGTTGTAAACAAAAGCAAAAAACAGAATAAAGAAAAGTTTCAAGAAAACACGGTTAACGAAAACATAAAATTTTATGTGTTTGAGTTCTGCTGGGCGAAACGGTTATTCCATAAACTACCAGAGAAATCATCTGACATTTGTACGGCAGCACGTCTCTACTGCATAGAAGTAGTAAATCATTTAGCACATCGTCTCTGGTGTATATCGATCCGACGGCTCCACAGTTCACGTATACGCAGCACATAGAATTTATTTATGTAACAGACTGTATTATTTGAAACAAGTACACACAGAACATACAAATTAATTCCAAAAGCATCAATTAAAGAAGTCAAAAAGGGTTTAGAAAAAATGTATACAAACGCAGAAGAAGCAATTGAAAGAGACGTTTTTCGGAAAAAAGTGTTAAAAATGGAAGGAGTCCAGGGTAGGAGAGAGAAAAACGCAGCTTCAAAGTAGACTGAAGACTGGAAGAAAAGCTATAGTGAAAAGATGAATGAATATTAGAGAAAAAGAAAAGAACAAGGAATAAAGAATTGAAATTGGCATGTGGTCCTCAGACGGCCGATACAAATTAAAAAAAAGTTGTGTTAGTGGTTATCACCATAAACACAAATAACACTGTTACACACCACTATAGAAAACAATTTTCCGATTAGCGCTTTCAAGCTTTACAGCTCATCATCAAATCCGAAATATACAATAATGGAACCAGACATCGCCTTTATACCTGTACTTGCCCTACAGTGCCTAACAAACCCTGACGTAAACCCTTACCTTCTGGCTGTTAACTTACTGGCGGGTTCAGTCACCCGTGTTGGTATTTTTACATTTATTTCTAGTACAATTTGTGTGTGTGTGCGTGTGTGTGTGCGTGTGTGTATGTGTGCGCGCGCGTGTGAGTGTGTACATCTCTTTCTGTACATAAAGCTTTAAAACCTACTATAAGTATAATACTACTGACTCGGAACACTAAGGTTTTCATTGGTGAAAACTTAAAATTTTTACCTTATAGTCTAAACCAGTTTTCGCTTATTATAAGCTTGATCAGAGGCTGCCACTAGGAGCGCTGTCCGTCTTGTTCTTGGTGACGGCGCCGTCGTTTAAAAGCTCGAGGTTTTGTTTGTGCAGTGTGATATCTTCAAATAATAGTGTGATTTGAATTGTGTCTGTTCGTTTAGGATGTCTCTTTTATGTGTTTGTATATTTCTAGTTGTTCAAGAGTGTCCAGTTTCCGGCCTTTTGTGTGTACGTGTATAATATCCATGTTTTGGTTAATGTTTGTGTATTTGTGGTTTGCTTCAATAAGATGGTTTGCAAGGGTGGATTCGGACAAAAAATTCCAAGGCTTTAAAACGTCTCTCATTCATCAGTTTTAACTATAATAAATGTCCCTTTTCGGCATAGTTTTGGTACGCATTATTTTGTCAAAACCATTCCCCGTTTCTTTCAATAATTCTAACGTAAACAACAACGTAGGTAAACACACGTTTCATCCAGTTTTGTAACATGCAGTTAGACTAATTGAAAAGGGTGTTTACCTACGTTGTTTTTATGTTAAAATTGTTAGAAAAAAGGGAATGGTTTTGATAACACAATGCATACTAAATCTATGCCAAAAAGGAACTTATAATAGAGTCAAAAGCAATTAATGAGGGAGGTGTGAAAACGTTAGGTACAGACAGGGAAGTACACACACAAACAAACAAATTTTATCTCAGAAGAGTTTAGGAAATTGTGCAAACGTAAGGCCATTGAGAGAGGAAAACACAGGCAGTCGTGTACCCAAAGTAGGGGCTCAGTGGAAGGAAACACTTGTAGAATAAGCAATAAGCAGGTCACAGCTGCGCTGTTTTTGACAAGTATAAAAGTTGGGGAGACTACGGTTATAAAAAAAAAACGAACAACACACATACAAATAAATGAAAGCGAATGTAACCTGAAAGAATTCTAAAGGCAAGACATATATTAAAGAATAAATAAGTAAGAATAAACTTTCGAGATAAGCCATATGGGTTGACAATATAATATTTTTTTTATCTTTTATAGAGCCTAAAAAGAGGAGGCAGTTAACCTGTTCTCTCTCTCTTAGCGATTTTAATTAAATTTGCAATACATTATTTATTCAATTTTAAGAACAATTACCGAGCGTTATGTATTTATATTTAACGCACAATTTACTTTGTTGTTTAGTCATATGACATATAGAGACATTTATTAATATGATGTAATTCTGCGGTTTTTTTTATTATCTCGGTGTTAGAGAAGACTCGTGTTGAAGATTTGTGAAGTACGTATCTGGCGTTTATATATCGTTACGACGACGGTCTCACGGATCCTAGAATTGTACAGTGGAAACAGAATACTGTTACGAAGGTCTACTGATCGTCGTATGGTACAGTGGAAAACAAAATACAAGACACCAATTACGTCACTAATCACCAGATTTTATTATCACAATTAAACAGTTTGTAATTATAAGTGTGTTACAACAAATCAAATAAAAATTGTTCACACGCAATATAATGTCAACTAATGTAAAACACAATTGTATTACAACAATTGTATTAACACTTTGCCAGAATACTTCGAACCGCACTGCGTAAATCGCCACTCAAACGCACTGTGTACTCGCTCGACAATAACTAACTAAATATTACGAACCGCATTCCAAAAAAACCGTAACTCAAACTGAAATCAACGTCGCTGAGTAGTTGTATTTATACCCCGCCGAAATGCCAGAATATTCCATACCACGCATTAACAATAAGGGAAAACATTGTGACGACACCAGCAAGGGACGGAACTTGGATTTTCAGGACGTTCTTTGGTGTATAAATTTATGTACTGAGATTATGTTTTATGGTTGTACTTTGTTGGAGGAGCCACATAAATCATAAAGAGTTGAAATTGGTGCGTAATTCATTACGGGCTTGAGACAGTACGCGCGGCTTCTGATACAGTCTAGCTAATGCGTTAAAAATCACGTGCGCACACACATTAGTGCCGGATTGCACTGGAACATTAGATAAACACGTAGACTTTTCTGTAATGTCGTGACAATACATACACCAATGAAGTCATTAATTATCAATTTAACATAAATCACAAATAACAATTTGCAATCAACAAGATACTCCCATACAATAATTCAAGTTAAAATCTGCCCAGACGCAATAGTAATGTCAACTGATAGAATTCCGCACTAATTATAAGACAGTAATCACTTTATACAAATCCGCAACAATCGCTAGATCCGCACTCTACAATAACGCCAGGCGTAACTAATCAATATAAAATCGGTATAACTAACCGTAGACACTATATATAGATGCCCCAGGTTTTCAAGAATAATTTCCCATATTCCTGGTCGTTTCCCAAAATAATTTGCCTAGTTACAGGAGCCCGAACGATCTGGAAGCTACTTGTGTGCACGGCTTTGACAGAGGCACTGAAACTGCTCGTTTAGAACTTTTCGTAACTGCACCTCCCGAATTTCGAAAGCGTTACGTAACTGTTGTAGCAATATGTATAGCCTCCTCTTCCTTTTGTCCTCCTGTCCAACTCTTTGTCTAACTCTAGAAAAGGACAGGACAAATATGTCGCATCAGCATGGTAGTCTATATAAAACAATGTTGATAGTTTAAATAGTTTCAGAAAATGAATTGCTTTTTTATAAGAACAAAGTATTGCAACAGAAACAAAATATTGACGGCTATAACAATTAATCGTGTACATGGCTGTGGTACTGGAATGTAGGGTTGAGAAAATCAAGGAACCGGTTCCGTGGCTGCAATAATAACCTATATCTGACAGAATAGAGATTGTTCTGGCGACTTCATAATATATTCTCACAGTTAGTGTTCGGGTTTAGAATTTAACACTGTACACTGTTTCCGTCCATAGCTTAATCCCGATGTAAACAAAGAGGCATGGTACATCTGGAAGACTATTTGCTACTTGAACAAGAGGCGTGTCATTTTGACAGAAGGAGTACAGACTGGGTACATATAATATTGATACTACTAATAATAGACACGGGTAAATTGTAACAATTTGTCCTGAACAAAGTAAAATTTGTGCGACAGTGTCAGACCTACAGTGAAACATTTTATAACACCAGTTAATGACTTTTGTTTTATTAACCGTTTAAATATAGCAAGAAACGAAAAAATAAAGTTTATTTAAAATGAAATTAGAAACTGTGATAATTATTTACCAGTGTACTTGCACTGTATCTGTACACAATCCCTTGCATATCTGTATCTAAACTTGTATCATCACTTGAGTCAGCGTTATTATAGATAAGATTGTTCATTGTCCACAACGACGTCGGCAATGTGGTTCACTTGCCATAGCTTATCACCTTTCTTGATTGTATGCTGCATACAATAACTCCACTTGTCCGCCGTCGTTCATTTACCGCCTTTTCAAAAAATTGTTTTATATCAAGCAGCTAATATAATGTTGTGATGGGCAACATATCCCATTAACTGACTCCATATTAATTCAATACGATTCAGAATACAGTGATAAGAAGGTCGTCTTAAAACGACGTGCACTGATTTAAGTGGTAAGATAACTCTCACGTGACTAAACAGGGATTCTGCACATGCGCATATTACTATACATTACTGTGTGAACAGTGTTAACGACCCTGACCAATACCGTTTCAGATTTGCCACGTGGGTTTGTTTACATCAGGATTGAACTAAGAACGGAATAGTAAGTATATACAACTTGCATGTATATAGGGTCTGTGTGTAAGACTGCCTGTTAATATGCAAGTGCTTCTAGTGTTTAAGTCTGGAAACCAAAAGTGATTCAAACTGAGCTAACTATACATGTTTTAGACTTTCATAGCGTTGTTTCTCCAAATACTTGAAGTGTTTTCTTTATAATTTAATCCGAAAGTATTCTGTAACAGAACCTTGTCAGTGACAGTTTTAAAATTGGATACAATTCTCTATATAATACCGCAAAATGTTACAAACATTATTTTCCTATATAGTATTTATTTATGTTTGAGAAAAGCACGTTTACTGAATATTTTTTTTGAATAATAATACAAACATTTCTCTTCACATCCCTGACAGACTTTCGTGAGTGGAGATTTCGTAACTCAAATAACAGTAGACATTTATCAAATTACAATAAGAATATCGCATGATGAAAAAATCACAAGGAAAACTGGGCAAATTTTAATTTCAATATATTTGAAATGAATGTTGCATTGAAAAATATATTTCTTTTATTTAAGAATTTTATTCAACTGAATGTCGTTTAAAAAAAATGCAGTTACCATAAATCATTTAAAATAATTAAAAATTAATAAACATAATTAAAAGAGACTTTATATGTTTTCACTCCTATTGTAAATTATATGTGTACTCCGAGACGTGCTTAGCCAGTCTGCAAACTGACATTTGGCCAGTCTAGAATCTTTCATGACATTCTTTCTAAGTCTTCTTTCCACCGTTGTTTATTACTTTTTAATTTTTTATTCACGTTAAAATCTTGTAACTCCTCTCTTATGGTATCATTCTTTATACGGTCAAGTTCATAACACATTCTAACTCCTTTTGGAAACGCTGTTTCTTGAGGCCTGTATTTTACTGTCTTGTTTCTTGATTGTTGTCCATAATTCACATCCATAGGGCAAATACAGGACTGCCATAATTTTGTAAAACTTTAATTTTGTATGTCGACGTAACTTGTTTCTAAAAATGCGGTTGTTTGTCCTACGGATCGTCTCGAATTTACCTAACTTAAAAATCATATTCCTTATTAAAACCAATATCATTTTCCAAATAATTATAGTGGCTCACTTGTTCTTTATTCGATAATTAAGTATTCTTTTTGTTTTTATTAGTTCCTTGACTCGAAATAGTATTTGCTTTATTTTTATAGTGGAGATTTTTATATTGTATTGTTTGCAAATCTGTTGAAGTTTCAAAACAGATTTTTGAAAATCAGGTTCTGTAGCGTTATAAAATATGCAATACATGGTACAACACTTATCTTAGTAACTGGTTGAATATAATGTTTGTAGTTTTTTAAGTGGAATGTAAAGGTTTATTGGTCAATAACAGTCTATTGAAACATGGGTAAACGTAAACAGTTTTAATAAATTGTGATGAAACCAGCAAGGGACGAAACTTGGATTTTCAGGACGTTGTTTGCTGTAGAAATTTATGTACTCAGATTATCTTTTATGGTTGTGCTTTGTTAGAGGAGCCACGTAAATCGTAAAGAGTTGTAATTGAAAGTAGAAAGTAAGTTCATTACAAGGCGCTGAGAAATGCATTATAAATTAACTGCTCCTACGATATACCGTACGTAAAGCAGAACTATGGTAGAATTTTATAAAGAACTTTATGTTATCGAAAAGTACATGTTTCACAGTAGTAACATTACAAAGGTCTTTTAAAAAATATGTAAACACTTGGTACTTTTCACAGTTTTTATTTAACACTGACAGCTGTTTCAGCTTGTAAATCTATTGTCAAGGAGATCAGAAAACAACTGAACTAAACAAAGAATATAAGGGTGACGAACGTGTGTTTAGGGTGTATATCCGGACATTTGTGGGGAGTGTTTGAAGGAGGGCAGGGTGGAGGTGCTAGTGGGAAGTTCAAGTGTCAGTAAAAACCTAAGTATAATCGGAAGGCAAAATATAAAAATTAACTAAACTAAATAACAACTTTTAATAAAAGGGATACACAGAATTAAGTTTTTGCCTTCCGATACACCCCACACATGTCCGGATACACGCCATAAACACATGTTGACCACCTTTACATTCTTTGTTTAGTTTAGTTCTTCATTGAACTATTTGACAATAACTTAATAAGCTGAAATAGCTATCAGAGTTAAATAAAAATTGAGAAACGTACCAAGTGTTTACATACATTTTAAAAAACCTTTGAATTAATAACACCAAGTGCCGAACGAGTCATGAATTAATATCGTATTAATATTAATTTGAATTTCTTTCGATATTAATACCGTTTTTATTTGTTATATTTGATTTGACTGATACAACTTAAATTGAAAACACTTTAATTATCTTGTCCTCTTCGTTCATTTTATAAAATATTATTATATATATAAACTTTCACAATATGAACTTACTTTCTTTGTCACTTCCCCAAACGTATCGAGGTGATGTGCCTCTTCACCCAGAGGTAAATACCCACTGAGGAAGAGGCACATCACCTCGAAACGTTTGGGGAAGTGATAAAGAAAGTAAGTTCATATTGTGAAAGTTTATATATATAATAATATGAAAACACTTTGTAATTCAATCGTGTGCTTGACTATTGTCAAATTGAATTAAATTATCCCAATAATACCATAATATTTTACACAAATATATTCCTTATACATTATTTATTTCTGTCAGAAAGCTGCACGCTTAGGATTGAATTCTATTGAATACAAAAAAACATATCCTTAATACTGTTAAGCGTAAGAGCGTAAGTCGAGAGTTTGTAAATCCAATAACAAATGTGTTATCAAATTACAATAATATACTATCTTGGAAAGAAAAATATAACAAAAGAACTGAATGTACATTTTTTCCAATAATTACAATTGAATGTTTGATTCAAGAATAATTTGCGTTTATATGCGTACCGTATTTTCGCGTGTACAATGCGCCCGCGTGTATAATGCGAACACCAATTTTATCGAAATATTTCAAAGAAAAAATTCTTGCAGGACACCGATCTGCATTCCAAATTTGACAAATTCAAAATTGTTCGTATGCCTCCAAAAAAATTGGCGCAAACTGGTTTGGCATGAATACAACTGACTTATTCCGTGTAGCAATACAGAAAGTTAAAATAGGCTGTATGATATCCGACATCCGAAACGGATAGGAACTATCAGAAGAAGAAGACCTGGCAAGAATTCAACGTTCTGGCTGCTGTTTATGCACAGCGATACGAGATGAATCGTCAACTGTAGGCTACAATCGACATCACATCTGATGACTAACTGCATGCTTGTGTTATTCTCCTATGAGAATCTAACAAAATTATGAGTTTCCAATAAAACGCAAATATTTCTGGGTGCCTCAAACAGTTTTAACGGCGGAGTTTTTCACACATTTCGTACCTTGGATACTCAAAAAGCTTATTTTAATACTGCTTAAGAAAACTAGTACAATTCAGTCTTATAAATGTGTGCATACGCGTAAATAATATCTAAATGCGAAAATTGTATTTTCTGTTGTAGGCATAAGTATTTTAAAACATTATCAAATGACAAATCAAGTATATCAGAAATAGAGTTTAGATGAAGATGCATCTAGCGTTGATGCTGGTGAAATGATAAAGAGTATGAACATAATGATAGATACCCCTCTCCCATTCTCTCACTCTCTGTCTCTGCTGTTTCTGTCTCTGTTTTGCTGTCTGTCTCTGTGTGTGTGTGTCTCTCTCTCTCTCTCTCTCTCTCTCTCTCTCTCTCTCTCTCTCTCTCTCTCTCTCTCTCTCTCTCTGTATTTGTCTCTGCTGTGTAAGTGTGGATCCGTTTAGGATGAGAGACAAAGACAAAACAGGTGGACATCAGACAGCGAAAACAATTGTCGCAAACTTCTGCACTTCTGCAGGGACAATACAGAATAGTGTACGGGGGTCTGGCTCACGATGTAATGTCAGCTGTTGAATGGAGTAATTTGTTAAGCGCAAGAAGACGTACACAAATATAGTCTGTCTGCACAAGACACAAATGTTCTTGGTAAGTGCATTACGTTCTAATCCGACTACACCGTAAGATAAATAATCTGCTGAAAGAGTAATTTTACTTCCATATTCCATCAGAAAATGGAAGTATGGTAATAGCGAAAAAATCGTGTTCAAGATAAGGGCTGACTCTGATAGCACTACTCTTAAAGCATGGAGAAAAGTCATTTTTCGAGAGTGTCTGTGTGTCTATATGTAGAATTGATTAATTTCGAACGACAACTGCCGCAAATTCAAACAGAATCAAATAATTTTTTTTTACATATGTACCTGAGTTGTAGAGGACTTTGGTGAAGATCGGTTAAGGAAAGGGGTACTTTACCTGCAACGTTTTATATTTTAGCAAGAGTAAAGTACTTAATTTAAATAAATAATGTATCCTGAAAGAAGGTAAAAATAATCAACTGTAAAAAAGGTAGATGTAATATCTATAAATTATAAAGGTAGTTGAAGTGGAAAGGGGTGATCTCCTATAAATGAAAATGATAGTTGAAAGGAAGGGGATAATTTTTTATATGTATACTACATTATCGGCAACAAAGAAGTAGTTTGTTGTTAAATTCCTTTCCGGACTGTTTGGCCGTTGTTTAATGTTTTCTGCAGAACCAGACGTTTCGGTAGTGCCATCGACTGCCATCGTCAGTGAAAATCGAGTGCACTAACATGAGGTGATATACATTAGTGACCACAGTACTTTGGTTAAGGCTGAAGATATGGAAATATTAGTAGTTTCTATGGAAATATTTTATTTCAAAAATGATTTTAAATATACATTTTAGTACATGGAATTCATGTATAATTCTCCGTACCGATATTTATTTGTTTGTATCACGGTTTATTTTTTCTTTTCTATCTGTCTTTAGTCTAAAGATGGGTGACATGTAGCTAATTTATTGTTCTTGAGCATCCCGCAAACTTTTGAGGATTCTATTACTACGCGTACGAAGTTCTTTTAAAACACTTGAAATTTATGACTACGGTAGAGATCAATGTGTAGCTGAATTTCAAGGCCTCGCTCATTTAACTTGCTAAAAGCTTTATGCACGTCGTGTGTACTGCCAAATACTGACATTATCGATTCTATTGTAGTTTATATTAACATTGTTTTTTTTATTAACTCGTATCCGTTATTAAAAAAAATAAATATTCCCCTGTTAATATTATTTATGCTCTAGTTATAAATTAGCTAATAAATTATTTGCCATAACAATTAGCATAATGTAGTTAAAGCAAACACATTTCCGAATTGAATAATTTAGTAACTATATAATATTATACAGGCTGTCCGAAAAGTCCCGCACCATAGGGATTTCATTAATTGGGTTGTGTTTTTGTTTGTTGCAGTACTGAAAAATGTTGACTACTGAAGAGCGGGTAGAGCTTATCCTCCTCTGTGGAAGAGGAGGATTCTCCAATAGAGACGTTGCAGCAGAACTTAATCTGAGGCACCCGGAACGAGAGCCAGTGTCGCGCACCACGGTTGGCAGACTGTTAAGGAAATTCCAGGCTACAGGTAGTGTGGCAGATGCTACCCGATCTGGACGTCCAAGGACACCAGAAGATGTGGTGGAAGGCGTTTTGGCAAAGGTAGCAGCAAGTCCAAAGAAATCAATTCGCCGAACAGGCTTGGAAGTGGGCGTTCCTCGATCAACACTCGCGGACATTTTGAAAAATCATAAGTTTCAACCGTACAAGTTACAAGTGTTACACCACATGTCAGATGATGATCCGGATCGGCGTGTGGAAATGTGCGATTGGTTTTTGGCACAGTTGGAAGAGGACCCACAGTTTTTGTCAAAAGTTATGTTCTCTGACGAAGCTAACTTTTACGTAAACCGAGAGGTGAACCGACAGCATTTACGTTACTGGTCCGAGAGTAATCCGCACTGGTTTTCCAGCAGTAAGGAACAAGGAGCAGCTCGCGTCATGGTGTGGTGTGGTTTGTGGAAAGACCGGATCATTGGCACTTACTTCTTTGACGGAACAGTTAACAGTGAAAATTATTTGGAAATGTTAGGAGATTCATTATTGCCTGATTTGGATCTGCTGGGTCCAAGACCAGAATGGTTTATGCAGGACAGTGCACCCCCCATTATGGTACACAAGTTGGTGATTGGCTTGACGAAAATTTCCCACAGTGGATTGGCCGTAGGGGACGAGTGGAATGGGCTCCAAGATCTCCGGATTTAAACCCAATGGATATTGCTGTTATGTAAAATCCAAAGTGTATGCTGTCAAGATCATGGACATAAACCATCTGCGTGAGCGAATCGCAACTGAGTGGCGTTCTGTAACACCTGGCTTGGTGGCCAACATTCTGCGGAACTTGGGAGATCGTTTACAGTTATGTTTCGACACTTCTGGTAACCATATTGAACACATATTGTAAACCCCTATGGTGCGGTACTTTTCGGACATTCTGTAGAGTGATGCACTGTTGATCATGTAACAAGAATGTGACTCCAATTAGTGTTTAATTATAATTTAATCTCAATATGTGATGTTTGGTCTCAATGCAATATTGATCACATTTAACTATTTCAACTTTTAAGGTAATTTCAATATTTTCAATTGATGTTACGTTAGGTAAGTTCCAGATAGTCTGTGAGAAAATCAACCGTACTTTGAGGAACTTACTACGTCCAGATACAAAATATAATAAGTTTGTACACGGTCATGGCAGTGACATTACTGTCCTGTCTTCGTAAAGTATGGAACAACCAGGACACAGGACAGTGAAATACAGGCTTCGGATATGATGGCCTTAACGTGAGTTTAAGGTGTTCTGATCTTTACCGTATAACAATGAGGCAGTAAGAGAAGAGTTAAACGTTTTTAACTTAAATGAAAAGTTAAAGATTACAAACAACGGTGGCAAGAACACTTAAAACCATATCAGATTCGAGACTGGCTAAATAAGTCTGGAAATACAAACCTATAGGACTCAGGTGTGTGGGTGGACCCAAGAAGTATATTGTGTAGAACATTCTACACGTAAGACCATAGAACAGCGTACAGTGTTCTTACATTGATTATTATCGCTGTGGTAGATCTCCTCCACCGCAAGTGGTATTCCGATTACTACTGTAAAACTGCATTTTTCAAATTTCTAAATATATCGTCGTCGTCATCATCATCATCATCAAAACATCGTATAGGCAAGGTGAAGCCTGTTCCGCCTAGCCATAGCCTGTTCCGTGTAGCTAGGGGTCCTCTAGCCATGACTTCCTGGGTCTACCCGCACACCTGTGTCTTATAGGTTTGTATTTCCAAACTTATTAGGCCAGTCTGAAATCTGACATTCTTTCTAAGCGTTCTTGCCACCGTTGTTTGTAATCTTTTAATTTTTCATTCAAGTTAAAAATTTTTAACTCTTCTATTATGGCCTCATTCTTGATACAGCCAAGTTTAGAACACCCTTCAGCTCTTCTTAAGAACGGCATGTTCAAGGCTTGTATCTTACTGTATTGTTTCTTGGTTGATCTCCATGATTCCCACCCACAGGGACTGCCATAACTTATTAGAACTTAAAATTTCTTATCTCGACGTGCCTTGTTTCAAAAAATACCATTGACTACCCCACAGATAATCAAGAACTTACCTAACGTAACATCAATATCATAATTCATATCATATCAATTCCCAGATAATTAAAGTGGATCACTTGTTCTAGAATGTAATTATTAATCATTATTTGTGTTCTTATTGGTTTCTTGTCTCGAAATGCCATTATCTTTGTTTTCATAGTGGAGATTTACATATTGTATTGCTTTCAAATCTGATGAAGCTTAAGAACAGATTTTTGGAATCAGATTCTGTATTTTGAAGTACAAGCGAGCCGTCAGCAAAAACAAGACCACATTCAAAAATCTTTCTCGTGATAACTTAATACCAGTGTTAAATTGATGTTGATAATATATAAGTTGTAATGGTCATCTCCTTTCCTCAGTAAGAGATGCGATAATAACAATAAATAAAACGATGCTTTTATTGACAAGACAAAATCTTGTGAATGTCTGAAACACCTGTCCTAGAATTTGATCACTAATCAGGTTTTTTTTCTTACTGATTAGTTGAATCGAAATTCCATTACCTTGGTTTTTATAGAAGTGATTTTCATATTGCAATTTCAAGCAAATATAATAGAGCTTGAAAATACATGTTTGAAAGTCAGAATCTGTATTTTGAAATACAAGCAATTCAACATTTTATAGAACCTTAAAACCTACAACTAGACAGCAATCGGTCAGATTAGAAAAACTATGCACGATACAATGAGAGATGCGACTTGTCACGGCTGAACTTCCATACTTGTCTCGCACACGTGTCACATTAACTGAACTAATAAAACAATTAAATTTGTTTCCCTGATTTTGGACGTGTTTTGTACCAGAACGTTGTACAATTTGTCTTCGTCTTCTTCTTTGTCCGGATTCTCTGCCTCTCAACGTAGGGTTGTAGCAGGCCTACGTCCATCGCGCATAGTCTTCATGTCACATTTTAACTACATCAATTTCACGTAAAGATGCGTTTACGTAATGTCACGTTTGTATCTGCGCAACTCATAGGGAACCCAGATTATGTCTACTCGTAAAGACATAGTATGGAAAATTTATACGTACTAAATATTTATAATATTTAAGGTCGAGTTAAATAAAAATGACATACGGCGGTGGTATTATAGTGTCTACCTCATCAGTGGGGTGAATTGGCTGGCGGACACCAGGCCAGTTGTTACTGACACCGATGATGGCCTCCGACGGTGAGGGCGAAACGTCTGTCAGCACAAACTGTAGACCACGGCCTAACAGTAGACCACGGCCTAACAGTCAGGCCGACCATGCGGAAGCCTTACAAACTCTATTTTGTGGTATCTGAGCCAGCAAGTAAAGCTGGACTGATAACAGGCTTACAGTGTAAGGCTATTCTAAATCAAATTAACAGAGATAATGAATAAATTCACTTCCATAAGTTAAAACAGGTCCTGTCATTACTTTATAGAACTGGTGTGTTTCATTGTCATACTTCCAAGTGTTCTATTTATAGTACCACATAGAGTAGACACTCACTAATTCGTCATCTTCGCCACCGAGGGGGTGACGAATTAGTGAAATAGACGAATTAGTGAGTGAGTGAGAAACAAAACCCATTAAAGACAACATAAAATATTTTACTACATTAGCAATACACAGTACTAATGTTATGCTCGAACGTATTTATTGCTGGAAATTTTCAAACTCAAAAAATATTAAACACTGTAATTGCAGAAAACAATTGTTTTAATGATTGTGAAAAAATATGTAATTTTCTTCTGTGTTTTCTGTCGACCGTATTTTTCAAGAGCCAAATTATGTATTTGGCGCAATGAAATTATTTTATACAGTTCTGCTTCATATTGGCCTTCGTAGCACTTGATTGCTGTAGTCAGTGATTGAAAGGCCAGCTTATGAGATTTTATTGACTGGTCATCTTCATCATTGGCTTCTGTAGGTTCTGTGGATAGGTATGTAACAATTTCATCATTTCAAAACATTTTGTAGCCTACATCCGGTAAGCCTATTTCACACCAATTTTTGACATCGTTTTCATTCTAACAGTTGAAAGCTGGTAGGGATTGAGCAGATATCTAACAATTCCGATGTGGAATCTGTACAATTCCAGAAGGTCCGACCTTCTGGTTCTGTTGACACTGGTTGAAACCTGACACTGGTTTTCAGATGGTCTTAACGTTTTTAGGCAGATTTTAGAGTGTTTTCCGGAATTATTTGCCAAGCATCAGCGATCCGACTGAATTTTCTACACAACACAACATTATTGTGCCTTGTACATAAATATGAAATACTCATTCTCGGAACCAATACCTTCCGCAATCCGTTCTCTTAGCTGTTAGAACCCCGGCCACAATCAACACGTTTTTTGTTTATCCCGGCTATAATTAGAGCTATATGTTACTCGCTCGTTAAAAAAAAAAAAAGAAAACGTTTGAGTGGATGACGAATTACAGAGGGAGGCGAATTAGTGGGTGTCGAATTAGTGAGGTTCCACTGTACCATTTAAAATATATCCTTTTTTTTTTTGAGAAAAACAACGGCTGCACCCTTAGAGATCAAATACAAAATGAAGATATAAGAACAGAGTTAAATGTGATCTATGGCTAGCAGACTAGGGAAAGGGCAAATAAAATGGAGGCAGCATATCGAGAGAATGGAAGATATGAGTTTACTTAAGCAAGTAATAAAATAAAGACCTCAAGGAAGACGACATATAGGTAGACCAAGGAAGAGATGGGTTGAGAGAAGCCGGAACAGACTGTAAGCTTATACCTTGACGTGGAGAAGAAGAAGAAGAAGAAGAAGAAGAAGAAGAAGAAGAAGAAGAATAAGAAGAAGAAGAAGAAGAAGAAGAAGAAGAAGAAGAAGAAGAAGAAGAAGAAGAAGAAGAAGAAGAAGAAGAAGAAGAAGAAGAAGAAGAAGAAGAAGAAGAAGAAGAAGAATTAATAAATTATAATGCAGGCGCTGTAGGCTACCCGTACATTAATCAGGCCATTTCAGCAACGACTTATTGATAATGTTTAATACTCCGGACATTGTAATCGTTATGCAAATCGCATAATACCGTATAAGGAACATAAATTTTATATATGGCAGCTATTAAAATTTTATAGCAGCAATATTTTCGAAAACGATCGTTTCTACACCCTGCATTGTGCTATAAAGCATTATATTGAATGCTGCCTTGTAATCTATGGGAGACTCGCCTTGATTAAATGTTGCTCTTGTTAATAAAATCGGCTTTTAACAGTATATCTGTAAGTTTTCATTAACTTTACATAGCGCCAAAATCGAAAAAATATTTTATTCTGATAAAGTTTACAAACATAAAATTTATAAAGTATGTTACACTTAATTTATCTTACTTGTAGATGTCATCTAAGCCTCTGGTAATAATATTGAATAACTCTATATGTTATTAACATATATATATATATATATAAATTAAAATTTGCCACTGATTTCATTTTAAAAACAATGCAAATGCAAAACACTGCAAGTCAGAAGCTGTTGTAAGAGGAAATTAATTTAAGACACGCGTTCTGAACTTACAGACACTCTGAATTTTACAAAATTATTTACATTACAATTCAAAATATAATAGGGATTGAGGTAACTATAGTATGCACGTTAGGAAGAAAATTTTGTTTGTGCAAGTTTACCTTGAAGGTAAGTGGCCCGGGATGTCATTCTGAATGATAAGGACACGATCGCGTGGAAGGCGTTTAGGGGAAAATATGGTTTATGCATAGATGGAGAAGATGGGGACAGAGACTTCCAAATTAAAACGCAGACAGGTTCTGTAAAGAAGAAAAAGAAGAAGAAAGAAGAAATATACCTCTTCAAAACTCAAAACTATCGCAATAAAATTCAACAAGAAATCAAATAATAAATAGAAAATTAAGAGACAGAAACTGTACAAGAATAAAAGTACAACTAAAGTATGTTCAACAAACAACAATACAAAAAAAAAACCAAATGATAAAAAACATTTAGCTCGATGTCACAGCAAAAAAACATACACGTATTAGAAAACCCGAAACTATCACAACAACAAACAAAATAATTAATAGTAAATTAAGAAAGTGTAATTGGAAACAATTAAATTTTCGTAAACACCGATGCTAACGTATTGGTAACCTAACACTGTTACTGTGGAAATGTTCTTATAAAACGTCACGGGAAAAACACTCAGATCACAGAAATGCACTAACAATTACTGCAGTGCTTACTACAGAATTTAAAGAAGTCTGTACTACGTTTTTTTTTTGCAAAACCTCCCTCAACACTTATTTGTTCTAAATCTGTATTCTTACAGCTACGAACAAACGCTTAAAATAACACCGATTAACCTCACAACTTATAACCCCCATATAACAATGTAACAATACTAAGCAAGTCGTAAGGCGCTGAATTCTGCTCCTGTGGTGACGTCATGTCGCAGCAGCCTGGATTCAGAACGCGTACTGCGCCACCATTCGGGCCCCCCTGGTTTATACCATGTGTTTGCAACCGACTAACATGCAATAGTCGGTTTTCAAAAATTAACCACTTTTATTTTAGCACGCAACCATGCATAAGAAAGCATCAGCGGTAACTAGTACTGTGTCAGCGGACAGTAGACTTGTACTGCGAGAGTTTGTTTTGTGTTGTGTTTCTGTTTGCGACTGACAAGTAACTGGTTGTCAATTGTTTATGTCCTCTACGTTCAAACCTCAATACTTACACATATTTTGTATAAATATAATATATTTTACTTCTGTTCACAATATTGTTCATTTTATGGAAGCAAACGTAATGGTACTGTAGATGTCTCATAGTCACTATTAGTTACTGTAAGTGTCGCTGTGAAGCGTTGACCGCCACTGCGATGCTACCGCTACTGGTGGAGTTTACAGAGCAACAAGATACACTCTTGAATAACAATGTTTAATACAGTAACCACAGCAATCTTGTACAATGTCGTGCAAGTTTATGTTACTTCAAAGTATCGAACATTATTCTCATGCCCTTAGATTAAGTTAGAATTCAAATAGTAACTGACAATACAAAAACGTTTAATAATAAATAATACTTATTAACCAAGTGTTGTTTTTACGCCAAAGGTTTCAACGGTTTACAACGAAGGTATGATATTGTACTCACAAATATATTATTTGATAAATAAATACAAACATCTTAGAGAAACATTAATAACAGATGATTTGATCGAACGTGGTAAACGGAATGAAGTGACGAAAGGAATTGTTTTGATGAGATGGAGCAAAATACTGAGATGGAGCTTAAAGCCTGTCGCGGTACCTCATATCTTTAAAAATTTGCCTACGTGTTTGACAAAGCCTCTAAAACTCCGAAAGTCTCCCTCAAGAAGGCAAATACAGCAAGTACAAACTGGCCAAGAAGAAAGCAATTCGACAAAGTGTTCTGTGACAGAAACAGTGAGTTCAGACCACCGCCAGACTAGAACACGCCAAGACGATCATCTAAATAAACAAAACTAAATCATGTTGCTGAAATACATGTTGTACTTTGATACGAACTAAGAATAAACTGCGTTGTGAGAAAGCAGAAGTTGTTTTACTAGAAAAGAAACTTGCCAGGAAGGAAGCAAAAGTTGTGAGAAAGCGAAAGTTGTTTTACTAGAAAAAAAACTTGCCAGGAAGGAATGTAACTCATATGAAAGAGGGACAAAAAATTTAATTTAAAAGCAGGCATAGATGGTGTAGTTAAAAAGTCTAATTTGTCAAATTCTAAAGGAATGAGGTACTGTAATGAGCTAATACTGGAAAGTTTGCTGCTTTAAATCAAATCTCCAAAGGAATACAGACATTGCTTGCAACATGATTTATTGCCACTTCCGTTGGAAAGCCACCTGTGAAGACTATGTAAAGGTTTAAAATGCCCAAACAAGGTAAACACTAAAGCTGTAAATACCATATCAGAGTTTCCTGCGAGAAGAAACTGATGAAAGTAGACGTCTCGGAGTAGTAATATTCTACGGTGTGAAACTAATGGAGGACATTCGGTTTAATGCAGCCTCTTTAAAAGTTGATGGTTTTGTAGACTTTGGTGATTATACACCTACGTACATGAAAAATTCTCTGGCAAACCATGCCCTGGTATTCATGTTAGCGCCTCTGTCATTCAGCTGGGTACAGCCTGTAGCAGTGTACGCAAGCTAGAATGCAACCGCGGGTCATATTCTGGCAACAAGTCTGATACATGTTATCTTTCTGTTAGAGCAGTGAGGTGTAAGAATAATTGGATTTTCATCAGATGTTAGTCAATCTATTAAAAAGGCGTGGGCAAACTTAAGAATCTTTGGGAAAAGAGGTAAGATTAAATGTAGTATTCAGAATCTGGCGGAAGAAGACAGGAGGATTTGGGCATTCTCAGATGCTGTCCATATAATAAAATGTGTAAGAAACTTTTTCCATGACATAGTGTCAGTATTGTACAACAACGATATTGTCAGCTACGAATTCTTTAGACTAGTTTACAAAAGTGCACAGGAAGACCTAGGCAAAAAATGAAGCAAATGTTCCACAACAAACGTTCCAAGTTAATCTGTGGATTGGAGAGCAAATAAAACTCATCACGATACATTAAACGTATCGTAACGTTACCAATAACATTTGTATCTGAAATACATTTCACATGTAGGGTGTGATGGAGCTTTGTTTCAGATTACTGTAAATCATCTGATAACACGACCTCCAAATCCACTCACTCATTCTCTCTCCTTGTTTCAAGTTTGAACTCTTTTATTATCTACTATCTCTTTCTGCCACTTCTCCTATCATCACAATTGCTAAAGGTAAAACTGATCCCATAGGTATAGGCTTTCTGTAAAACAATTAGGGCTCACCGCGACTGTACATATGACAGCCGACATTATCTATGCTTCGTGGCTCTCCCAGCCTGTTACAGACGAATCGTCCAGCCTCATTCCAAACTCTTCAGACCAAACAGTGCTTTTGAAAGCCTAATATTGAGCAACTGTCAATAACCAAAGACGGAGAACTTTATATTTTTTAATACAAAGGATAATTTTTTTTAAAGTTTTGTCGCGGTAAATAAACCACTTTTTTAAAATATACAGTTCTACTACTGATATGGTTCATTTTTATTATATTAAAAATTAAAATAAATTAATTGTTTACTTTAATAAATTATGGGATTTTGTAAACTTAATATTTAGAGAAGAGAATTCTTTAATGTTGTTTCTTAGAGATATACATCTGGATACTGTGATCAATTCAAACCCAGTACTTGTAAGCAGCATATTGACTTAACAGGATTACGGGAAATTCCGTCACGTCTTCGGGAAAAGAAGACCCTCGCGATGTTGTCCCTTGCGGATACACGCCTGGTCACTAAAATAAACTCAATTGTAATACCTAATACTCAAACCTTATATAAAAGCTTTTTGTAAATTTTAGTAACAGTTTGTTGTTATGTTAGATAGTACCCCGTAGCCGTGATGTAGGCATTTAGTTACTGTGGCATCGAGTTAAATGGAGTTAAATGTACTGCTTCCTTTGTTCAGGCTCTTATGAATCAAGAGCATTATCTAAAAGAACTGTGGGATCTAGTTAAATGTACTGCTTCCTTTGTTCGTCTCTTATGAATCAAGAGCATTATCGGAAAAAAAACTCTGCTTATACGATGTGTTTGCAGCCGACTAACATGCAATAGTCGGCTTCCAAAAATTAGTATAGTTCTAGCGTGCAAGCATGCATAAGAAAGCATCATCGGTAAATAGAACTGTATCAGCAGACAGTAGACTTGCACTGCGAGAGTTTGTTTTGTGTTGTGTTTCTGTTTGCGACTGACAAGTAACTGGTTGACATTGTTTGTGTCTTATACGTTCAAATCTCAATAGTTACACACGATTTACATAATAAATATACATACTGTTTTACTTCTGTACACAATATGATTTATTTTGTGGAAACCAACGTAATGGTAGATGTCTTGTAGTCAGTATTAGTTACTGTAAGTGCCGCTGCGAGTGGCTGACAGCAAGTGCGATGCCAACGCTACTGGTGTAGTATCCATAGCAACAAGACTCACTCTTAATAACAACTTTTAATGAAGGAAACCATAACAGCTTTATTTTAATTCTTCACTTAAAGTATGTTAAAACCGCCGAACATTATTATCATGCCCTTAGATTAAGTTTGACTTCAATTAGGAATGGACAATACAAAAACTTTTAATAATAAATAATTCTTATTAGACAAGTATGGTTTTTAGTGCAAAGATTTCAACAGTTTCCAACAAAGGATGATACTGCACTTACAAATATACTTTTTGATAAATTAATAAAAACATATAAGAGAAACATTAACAACAGATGACTTGATCGAACGTGGTAAAAGGAATTAAGTATCGAAAGGAATGGTTTTGGTGAGGCAGTCTAATCCCAAACCATAAACCCAACACAAAACAAACAAACAAACAAAAATAAAATCGTAATTAAACAGTAATTACTTTGTCTTGTATGGTGTATTCAACAAGAGATTGCGATGTCCAACAGAAGTACAAGTAAGTGTAGTCTATATTTACAGATAATCTAGAGAGAAGTACATTTACTTGGGACAATCACCACTTTGTACAGCCTCGTAACCTTTTCTTAACGTTTTACGTTTTGTATTCAAAATGATTGTTGAACCCTAGTGGTTAGCATGTAATTGTAATGTATATATATGACGCATACAACACTATATACAATTATATACGACGCAGAGCAGTGCCGGATTTACCAATAGGCCGCGGCCTAAGACCCCGGGCTCGGTAGGGGCCGCTAGTTACAGACTGTTTTTTAACAGAAATATTTTTATAAATGTCGACATATGGACATTTGGTGGGTCGACGTTAACCTCTGCTTCGTGGGGCTTCCAGCCTGTAGCAGACAAATCGTCATCCACATTTTAGATCATCCCAATCTCTGGTACTTACCAAACAGTGCTACTGAAAAAATAATATTAATCAACTGTCATTAACAGAAGAGGAGAAACTCTTTATTTTGTGATAAAGAGAATAATATTTTTTTAGCTTTTGTCACGAAAAATTAATTACCTTTTTAAAATTATAGTTTGACAATTGTTATGGTTCTTTTTTTTTGTTTTACAAATAAATCTAGTTGATTTTTTCCTTAGTAAATTATGAGAACGTTTTAATTACAATTTTAAAAAAGAGACTTACTTAATGTTGTGCAATCGTTCATAAAAAAGCACTACCGGTTACTAGAACTGTATCAGCAGACAGTAGAATTGTACTGCGAGAGTTTGTTTTGGGTCGTGTTTCTGTTCGGAACTCACAAGTAACTGGTTGACATTGTCCTCTACATACAACACTCAAGAGTTACACACTTTTTAAAAAACTAAATCTACTGTTTTATTTCTGTACACAATATGGTTTATTTTGTAGGATAAAACGTAATGGTTGACGTTACCAAATAGCTTAATATGACAATAGTGGAAACTCTCCCCACTTAGCATGCAGAGCAGCGGCGACAGCGCTTAGTGCTGCTATCTAGCGGTTCGAGGAGAACACTAACACTTCGAGCTATGAACAACACCACAGATCGACTTCGAAAACGGAATGAAATACAGATTTTAAGCCGTTTGCGTCGTTATTGTAATTTAATATGGGCGAGGAAAGTGGATGTTGATCAGAAAGAAGCAGTAATTAGAATAAAAACAATGTTTTTTGAAATTAAAACAGTGGATCATTATGTAATGACAGAAGTCTGATAACACTACATTACAAAGATTTCCAAAAGCAAATCACACATGCAATATCTTATTAAGTTTGATATTTTTAATGGCAAGACGTTTCTCTGATAAATCATTTGTTCTGTTCACATATGCCTTAATAAGGACTTTGAAATACTTATCAGTCAGTAATTTCATACAGGTGTTACAGATACCCTCACTACATTCATTCATTGATGAAAAGCAGTCAGTTAATCTATTTCAAATGCCATGTGTGCTTTCCAACAAAACTGACAGAAATTATTTTCAAATGCTTCTGACATTTTGGCAGCCAATTTTCCACCATACTCATTTGGAAACAGCATTTTCGAGTTATCATCATACTTCTTCATTTCTATGTGTACATTTTCTGTACTATAATCATTATCATAAGACGATAATACATTTCTACACTCAGCATGGGGAAACTTACTAAATGCCCAGCCCATGACATAATGTTCTGCATTTTCTTGTACTACATCATAATCATAATCAGTTATCTGATCATTTAGGTCACACTGTTTACTGACATTCGCTTTAAAATTACACTTCATCACATCATTATGAGTCAATAGGAAGTTTGCAGCATCAGATTCACAATTACTGTCATCAGAAGGACAGAGTAATTGATTTACCATGACACCTCTTATTGCACTGCGAAATTTGATTGCATCTGGGGTTACATTATTACCCCCTTTTGCCCTAATTATTGAAAAAATGTTTTCAATGCAATCTTGTGTGATCCTTCTTGTTAGCAAATAATGAAAATCGAAATGATCATGTAATTCTGACCACAATAGTTTCAAAGCAGAAATATTATCTACCCAACCTTGAATGCAAAGAGGATTGCCTTTACGATTATTCAACACTTCTAGTTTTTTCAGGCAATCACAAATTTCATCCAGTTTTTGCATATGCCTTGAGTCATTAGATATAGGTCTTCTGTACTCTTTGGGACTACTGAAAGTGGAAGAATTAAAAATGTCACACAATGTATCACACATTTCTATAAACTCGGCAGTGTTTGCAGCACTTGGTTCCAAAGAATTGAATGATACACGAACTAGAATTCCAGAAGCTACAGAGTGGCTGAGGGCCCTGCTGACTAAACATACCCTCATGTTTGAAAATGGGGGAAGTGTGACACATTTCTTTGTTAACTTTGGGGCCAATATTGGGATCATTTTGGAGTCCTTGTTGTAAAACTCTCTTATGTGAGACCAACTGCATACTTTTCCACTATAAACAAAGTCATACTTTTTCAGATTGTTCCTCACTGAGTTAATCAAGTGAGGAGGATCATGGAAAAAGTAAATGTTTTCACCATTTACCTGGATGAATGGCTTCTCTGCAGTCACACCTAACAACTTTCTCACCTTTATGTTATTGCTCCCTTGATCACGTACAACTGCTTTAGGAACTAAACCTACTGCCTGAAGTTGATTGACAATAAATAGTACCAGCTCTTTGATGTAGTGTCCTGCCATAGCATTGCTTGTTAGGAAGTACCCAATTATTTGTTTGTAATTGAGGTACAAACCTTTAATCATAAACACCATAGCCTGGTTACATTGTTGGCGGGTAGGAGCTGTGATTGGCTGTACAGGAGTATCTCCACCAAAATCTTCATAACTTTCCAGTCGATCCTGCTGAAAATCATATGACAATGATGACGATGGAAATTTCGTCAAATACCAGTGAAACAACCTTCTCCTCCCTTTTCATTTTCTTGGCTTTAATTTCCAGCAAGCTTAGAACCATTTTATTTACTCCGGGTTCCACTTCAGCATTTTGCAACCAGTTCCTTAATGACCTGGTACTGGGTAGAGAAAAATGTTTTTGCAGGAATCTGTATGATTTAGAAGAACAATAATGCAGAGCTAAAGCAAAACGTTTGTCGTTACTTGAATATCTTCGGCCCTGAGCTTTACGGTTCCTTTGATTTATTTGCAAAGTTAAAAAGTTCTGAACAACACTATTATCAACAACACTTTTTTCACAATTACACTTCGACTGATTTTTCTGCACCGCACATAATTTTCTTCTCAGATTTTTATTCGATAACCTGTATTTGGACAGCAAATTCTGAGAATTTCTATATTTCAACATTAAATTTGAACAGCATTTATTCATTCGCTTTTCTTCTGGTAGTTTGTCAGTTTCCTGGACTGCACTGTCTGTTGGCGACTCATCTGAAATTTCTGGGGTAGAATCATGCTCTAGTTTTCGTTTCTTTGGGCTGCATCTCAAGCTTGCCTGTTTGACATTGTGGAACAAGAGTGAGGGCACCGCTCCAGGCCAGATCCTGCAACAAAAAATAAAAGAAGTTGTAATTTTTTATGGGAACATGAAATGCCAGTAGTTAAAGCAAGTTCATAAGCAATACCAGAAAAATTAACATAATAATAGAATATAGCATAGTATTTTTATATATAGGCCTACCCTTGGCTTAAGAGATTTTTGTTTCTGAAATCCTTCTCTGTGAAATGGTCCGAGCACACTACATATCCTTTATTTAAATGTTCTGGTCCCTTAGTCTTCAGAATTTCATCTAAATCAGCTCTTCTACTCTTCACAACCCACTGAGTGCACCTGAAAGCCGATTAAATGCATAGGTTTAATAATAACAATAAGAAAGTATGTTCACATAAATACAAACACGATAGGCAAGTCAGCATTAATACGTGGGTATACTTACAGCACTTTGTTTTTAGGAAACCTGTAAAATGATTTGCGATCACTTTGTATTTTGTAATTAAAACACCCGTACATAGCACAAATAACTCCTCTTCCCGCCATTTCCAAAATCGTGATACATAACAAGCTCAAAGCAATCTGGGTTGTAAAAGTGGAACTTGTAATACGCATAGTCAAATAGCTTAATATGACTATTGACTATATTAATATGACGTCATATTAAGCTATTTGGCATAGTACATGAACTGGCCAGCTGACGCAGTCGCAAGTGTAGTTATCTGCGCGAACCGCTAGATGGCACGCAGAGGTGGTGTCGCCAGTTTCTCGTGCGAGTTTCCACTATTGTCATATTAAGCTATTTGACGTTACGTAGTCGGCGTTAGTTACTGTAAGTGCCATGGAGAGGCGGTGCAGTCAGCGCGATGCCCACGCTACTGGTGGAGTGTTCAGGGAAACAAGAGAGAATCTTAATACCAACGTTTGATCGAGGAAACCACAGCAGATTTACAGCGTCGTGTCTTTCAAGGTATTATTTTAATTCTTCTATTAATATATGTTAAATGCATTAAACATATCATGCCCTTACATTAAATTAAACTCGTCTCGTAACTGGCAATAAAAAAACTGGTAATAATAAATCATTGTTAACAGAGAAGCTTTGTGTTTACGTCACTTATTAATACGTCGACGATTTTCCAACAAAGATATGTCATATTACACTTACAAATTAGTATATTTTATGATATATAAACACAATTATTTAAGAGTAACAGTAACGTCATATGTCTTGAACGAACTTGGTAAACGCAATGGAGTAGCACTGATGCTGGCATATTATAGTAAATCAATTAATCAATTTAATTATGTTTGGAACGAATTACTGAAATCTATTATACACATCACCGACACTATACACGTAGACATTAAATTATAAAATTTCCTGTGATTGTGGAACCATCCACATAAGACTTAAAACAAGCTTAGCAAGTACACAAACTTACAAGCTGTAAGACTATGGCTAAATCGATTGTACTGTATGAGTTTGAAAGATGGGCGTTGACAGGATGACAGGGAAGATTAATCGAGGTTTTAAATGTATCAGTTTTTAATCATCATCTTCACAACACGGCATAGCCAACGTACTGCCTGTTCCGCCTTCAAAATTCCTCCAGTCATCTCGTGTCCGTCCGGCTGGGTTCTTTGAAAGTAGCGAGCAAATTAAATTAATTCCGCATTATAGAGTAGCAGCCTATAGATGGGAAAGTCATGTAGAGAGGCTGCCTCCTGGCGTGCCAAGACTTCCGGTAATAGTCATTCAGGGTTGTCTTTTCGTAGCCTTTAATGACCCAACACCCAACTGCTTGGCAGCAGCAGAGTATAATCGTGTAACAATAGGACGCACTCTTACAGGCAACTAAATCCGAGTTGACGAAGCTGAGACTTTTACGCTGTATTTCGGTCTCTTCAACGGTGTACAATCTTGGACTTTGACTGGTACCGCAACTAAAAAATTGGAATCTTCCGAAATGTGGCTTTACCGTAGAATATTGACCATTTCATTGGCAGCACATATAACAAATGTTGAAGTTCTTAGAAAGATGAAGAAAGAAGGGGAAGTTATTAACACAGTGAAGATAAGAAAGCTTCAGTATCTGGGACATCTCATGAGAAATGAACAGAGATTTTGCTTATTGCAGTCCATACTACAGGGAAAAGTACTTGGAAACAGAGGAGTTGGGCGACCGAGAATCTCATGGCTGCGAAATTTAATGACCTGATTTGGCATGAATACAGCTGACTTATTCCGTGCAGCAGTGCAGAAAGTTAAAATAATCTGTATGATATGCAATACCCGAAACGAATAGGAACTATCAAAACGAGAAGAAATACAAGTAGATTTATTCACGCCTGTATTATTGTAAAGATAGGCTGGTCCAGGACCATTGGAATTACACACTCACTTGGTACTTTCGGTTACTGCTGCCCACCGCCAAGAATATTTATCTGACTTACGATCTAGATCCGTGTTGTTCTGCATAATCAGGGTCACCTCTTGTAGGATGTGGTTCTTCATTATGGAGTACGGTCTTGGCTGGAGAAAGGCTAACAGCTCTTTTGAGAGCTAACATCACTTCATCCAAACTTAGAAACCTGTGAGAACGAATGTTAGTCAACCCGGTACGAATGTACTACCTCTCCAAACTCGCTAGACCCATATCAGTTTTTACTGAAAGTTAATGACTGAACAGTGTTATGTCGACTGAGAAACAAAACCATTAGTGGAGACCCAAACAACCAGCAGTTTTTAGACAACATAGCAAATGGAAAATACCATTCTAGGAGACGAAGGGAATACTCATAATACGAATTACGAAAGCGGAATTTAAAAAAATATAAAACTACAGCGTGGGGAAGTGGTCGAAGACCTTGGAACATATGGAAGTCAGAACAGGCAAGGTGATTAACCTGTCAATGTGAGGGACAAGTTTCGAATCTGCGACCCTTGCTGCAACTTCCTGTAAATGGCCTGCCACTACAGGATGATGCAATGATATTACAAATATCTCGATATTATGTGACTACTACGTTAAAGACACAAACGGCCGTATTTAATAACCAGGTTATAAATTAAATAACCTTTCAATTGCGGAGATCCCCCCCCTCAAAACATCAGTCTGTGTTGCAGTGACTATATTGTACATGGTACTTAGTGGAAAGTGGACTCTTTCTCTCTCTTTCTCTCTCTCAACATGAACAATATCATTGTCAATAATTCTCCGATTCATCATCTTGTCATCAGTACACAAGCAGATTAAACTGCACAGTGACACAATGTAAGACAATACAATTTTGTCTGCCACAATATAAGTTAGTGAACTTCGCGCAGTCACGTCGTTGGGCGCCAATTTGTTTCCGCTTTACAGAGTTTAAATTACTTTTGTGAACTCAGTTACGAGTTCATTATCAAACTGTAAAGTACGCAACGTTTCGTGTCAGCTTTGTTACGGACAATTTTGAATTTTCACGCTTGCAAGAACAATATATGAATGTTTGTTGACAATAAAGGTGAATTCACACGTAAATTGAGACACTAGATAAGTGTTAGTCGAGCCATTCAGGATGGCTCATCTAGAATAGACGAAATGCTCGATGAATATAACATTGCCAACAAAAATGAATTATGTTATAAACGTAGGTATAGTCTGTGTATGTGTGTGTGTGTGTGTGTGTGTGTGTGTGTGTGTGTGTGTGTGTGTGCGTTTTTAGGGGATTAAAGGAAATATATAATGACATCCTTATACTGATTCCGTATAGAGGAAAGGTACCACACGTTAAGGTGAGGCGTACAGCTGGGTCTGTGAGAGACACATCAACTGACACATCTCATTTCATGGCAGGCCTTTGGTACAAAATGCGTAAATAAATAGGCCTAGATAAGGTAAGTTTATTCAAAGACAAGTTAGATTAGATAACAACAAATTTAAACGGATAGGATGAATTTTTGCAAGACCAAACGCTAGATTTTCAAGTAAACGAAATTGGACCAAAGAAAATCTATTATGAAAAAATTCAGTACATGTAATTAAAAAAAATATATAAAAAGACTGAAAAACCTGCACACAACACACAGAAAATGTAACCCACTGGGTGGCCAAAAGGTTAAGAAAATAACTGAATAAAGCAATCGACCACGGTCAAGCATTACGGATATGAATTTTTTATCGTGTAGTTTGCGAGTCTGTGTGTACACTGTCATGTGTATCTTATATATAAACGGTAGAAAATTACTCGAACGGAGAGAGAACGAGATAGACTGATAGAGCTAGGTAGATAGATAGAGAGTGAGAGAGAGAGAGAGAGAGAGAGAGAGAGAGAGAGAGAGAGAGAGAGAGAGAGAGAGAGAGAGAGAGAGAGAGAGAGAGAGAGAGAGAGAGAGAGAGAGAGAGAGAGAGAGAAATACAGCTACAGTATATGTATTACATTAGTACTACACTACTGTCAAAATTATTCATATGTGCCTGAGTTGATTATACCGTGATGTTTGTGTCGTAAACATACCGACACTTTCTATAAGTGTATAAGTGACACCGTGGCGGTGTGTCTACACTACGTCGACTTTAAAGATATAAAAAAAAACAGTTGTAGCATGTAGATGTACTTGTCGCTAGTTCGTGTAGCAGCAGTATATTGTTACGATGGTCTCACTGATCGTCGTATGGTACAGTGGGTACAAAATATAGACACCAATGAAGTCACTAATAACCAGCTTTAATTAAAGACAAATAAATATTTGTAATCAACTCGTACAACAATTACAGTTAAATTTTGGCCACACGCGATAATAATGTCTAATAATAGAGTTGTACAATAACACTTTGCCACAATACTTCACCCACTACTCGATCGGCACTAAGGAATATCGCCCAACGAACTGAACTGACAAAGCCAGCCTATGTCCCTTATATACGTAGCGCACGTGTTCTATAATGAATTTTCCGTCCTAAATCGCATGCCAGCTGAATGCGTATTTCAAGTGTTCTCCAGAGTACTCTAGAACGTACTTGTGTGCGGGTTTGTCTGAGGCTACACCTGTAAGACTAAAGGGGGTACGGGTGGAGGACGCTTTTGTGTGTCAGATGTGGATGCATTAATTTCTGACAATATAAACTTTATGTAAGAATATAGATCTTCTTATTGGTTCGTTTCGCGCACCGTGGTGATAGTAATAAACTTTAAAGTTATCAATTGTGGAAACATTAAGTGTATTAACTCTATTATTTACAATGAACTGAGTGGAGGAACACACGATCCGTTCCTTCCAACGAAAAAGAACATCGTATAATAATCAGGCAAAAGCCTGAAGGCGGCAGAGATTTGCTGTAAGCTTATATCCTCTGGGGATAAACATCACACTCGCAGAAAGACTCTATCAAAGAAAATTAATGTCCCCCTCTCTCTCTCTCTCTCTCCCCCAAGCAGACACACACACACACACACACACACACACACACACACAGTGCGATTTACTGTTAATCGAAAACAACTAATGAAAATTATTTTGTAAAACCCTGTATTACTAATGTATAATACTAACTGCGACGGACGGATATAATGGGTACATACTTATAACCATGCTATAACTCTAAGCTATATTACACAATGCTATATAATATATATTGCAGTGAGGCAAACATCACACTGTGTGTGAATATATGGGAGCACACGGCATATACTGTTACGACATCACAGAACAATCTACGTGTTTGTCGAATGTGCCAGAAGGATCTCGCTCTAATGTGTGTGGCATACGTGACTCTAGACACATTCGTGAGAGTTTTCTCATTAATTACGTAGTTCACACTGGCGCTAAGACCCAATTTGGAACGTTTTGGTCTGTGAGCGGAGGTATAAATACATGGTGGCAGCGGCCTTAACTTTCAGTATTAGTCGCGATATATTTACAATGCGCTCCGAGTTTATTGTCGGGCGATTGCAAGTCATTATCTGGCGATATTACTGTGTGCGTTCAAGTGGTTATTAGTTAAGTGTTGTGTTTTATAATAGGACGGTACATTGTAATACAATTGTGTTTTAATATTAGTTGACATTTATTTGCGTGTGAACAATTTTTATTTGATTTGTTATAAGAGACTGTGTTGTTAATTACGAACTGTTTAACTGTAAAAATTAAAGATGGTTATTAGTGACTTAATTGGTGTCTTGTATTTTGTTTTCAACTGTACCTACGACGATCAAGTAGACTGTCGTAACAGTCGTGTCAGAAATGAGATAGACGGTTAACAGTGGAAACAGTGAACATTTTGTACAAGACGAGTGTAATTCGTAATTAATCGAAAAACAATGGATGCCAGTCAGATGATGGAAAATTTCCAGGTGCTGTTGTTGCAGACAGAGGAACGACGACGACAGGATGCAGAGAAAACGGAAGAGAGAAAGTAAACAGTCCTGCTGGAAGCAGAGGAAAGACGCATAAAGGAGGCGAAAGAAGCAGAAAAACGACAGGATGAAAAACGCAGGCAGGAAAGAGAAGAGGCTGAGGAACGTCAGAAAACTAATGCTAGAAACAGAAGAAAGACAAAAAGAAGAACGAAGACAAGAAAAGGAAAAAACAGAGGAACGACGTAAACGTGAAACAGAAGACATCAAGGACTTAATACAGCAGCAAAAGCAGACACAAGAACAAACCGCTGCAGAGTTGGGTCTCCTGCGAGGTGGGTTAATAAGCAAGTTACTAAAATATCGGAGGTACAAGAATCAATGACATTACAAATAGCTGAAGTAGAAAAATCTGTCTCGATTGTTGATGAATTGATTTCTACAAAAATATGTGTCATAGGAGAATCGATGTCTACAAAAATGTCTGTCAGAAAAATCCATGTCAAATAAAATATCTGCAGTAGAAAACTCAATGGCAAACAAGAAAACTGCAGTGCATGAAGATAAACCAAAATAACTTTGTGAACAGACTGTACCAATAATAAAGACAGAAAAAGACGAAGAAAATAAGTCAATAGGGAAAGTAACTTTGCGTGCAGTAGAGATAGTTCATGTCAAAGCTCCAACCTTTGACGGAAGCAGTCACTGGGCAACGTACCTCCGCCAATTTGAAGCTGCTGCATGCGCAAATAATTTCACAGAGAAAGACAAGGCTGTTTCACTCGTTCTTGCATTAAAAGGACCTGCGCCAGAAATACTACAGAAAGTGCCACCTGACAGCCAAAACACCTATGCCGAATTCACAAAAGCTCTAGAATTATGGTATGGTGATAAATATTTGCGAAATTTGTACTGCACCCTTTTGAGAGCAAGGCGACAGCATTCCGGGGAGAGCCTTCAAGAGTTTGAAGCAAGTAACCACAGACTAATTAGACTGGCCTATCATGAAGCGCCAGAAGATTTTCGAACGAGTTTTGCGATGCAGACATTTACTGCCGGTGTCCGAGATAACGAACTACAGCAAGTGTTACGAATGGCAAGACACCAGAGCAGTGCGGACGCCGTGGTACATGCTTTGCTATTTGAGGCCGCCAAATCAGCGTCTGGTTGGACAAGTCATAAACTGCGCTCGCTAAAAGATTGCGACGGCACAGAATAAAATAAGAAAGAATGGAAGACCGAAGAGTTATAGATGTGGAAAACCTGGATATCTACAACAAGATTGTCGGGTTAGAATTCAGAAGCAGGGAAACGAGCAATAGTCGGTACAACGGAGCGTGTGCTGACTAACAGGAGGAATGAAGCCCTTAGACAATACGCAATTTCTACACTTCAGAAAAACAGCGGCAGCTTGGTAGTTACCGGATTTGTTCAGGAAAGGCCAACCTCGAATACAGTTGACACAGGCGCAATAGTTTCTGTTATGCGGCCCTACGTGTTGAAAGACCTCAAGCCAATTTGGTGCTCTTGTAGCTTGCGAACAGCTACTGGACGGCCTGGAAAAGTGTATGGAAAAGTGGAGATACACCTAGCCTCGGTCGATTAGAGTTTAATCATCAAGTACTTGTTTCAGACATTGTGGATGAAGCAGTTCTTGGTGTAGACGTTATAAACTCATTCGGATTTATAGTCGACTCAAAAACAATGTCTTGAGAATCGGAGGCGAAAAGGTAATGCTATCAACAATGACGACAGCAGAAAAATCGATGGACGTCATAAACCAAGTGGCGTAACTGTTCCGCCAAACTCCCAAAAGATCATCATGGTTAGAACCGAGGTAGATACTAGGGGAAACCATTGGTCTATATTCGAACCCCAGGTAGTCAGAACACCGGGCATACTAATTTTCAGAAGTTTATTAAAACCTGACGAACCGGAAATGCACCTATTAGAGTGAGAATATTTTGGATCAAGCTATCAATTTACAAGGCAATATGCACCTAGGCAGATTGACTCCTGTGGCCTGGGTAACCGGAAAGGCAACAAAGATCCAGTGCTTCGGATAATTTCAAATTACCAGAGGACCTGCAAGAATTATTGAACAGACCTTCTAATGACTTCTCAAGTGGTGAGGTAAAAGAACTCAAACAGTTTTTACACGAATTCAAAGATTGTTTTGCTGTTCGGGGACAGTCACTGGGTAGAACATGTCTTGTGCAACATCGCATCAATACCGGGGGCACAACACCGATACGCCAACCTCCTCGAAGGCCTCCATTATCTAAACAAGAAGAAATGTCTCGGTTAGTACAGGACATGTTGACAGAGGGAGTAATCGAACCTTCGTCAAGTGCTTGGTCTTCTCCTGTAGTGCTGGTAGCGAAGAAGGATGGTGGATTGCGTTTCTGCGTAGACTACCGGAGGTTAAATGACGTTACAAGAAAAGACCATCCATCCATCCATCCATTACCTTGCGTTGACGATACCCTTGACACGTTGTCGGGAGCACAGTGGTTTTCCACATTGGACCTGAAGAGTGGATATTGGCAAGTGGGTCTTCATCAAGAAGACAAGGAAAAGACCGCTTTCTCGACCCCAAGTGGCTTATTCCAATTTAACGTCATGCAATTTGGACTCTGTAATTCACCGGCAACCTTTGAAAGATTGATGGACCTGGTACTCCGAGGCCTGACATGGAAAACTTACCTTGTTTATTTAGACCATGTCATAGTCACCGGGAAGACTTTCAAAACCATATGGAAAACCTTAAGGAGGTTCTAACTAGAATTCACGGTGACCAACTGAAGCTGAGCCCGAAGAAGTGTTCTCTATTCCAGAGGGAAGTACAGTATCTGGGCCATCTGGTTTCGGCAGCGAGTGTTAGCATGGATCCTAATAAAATAGACATCGTTAGAGACTGGCCAGTGCCGAAGAGTAAACACGAAGTTAGGAGTTTTCTGGGGTTATGCTCATATTACAGACTTTTTGTGAAAGGCTTTGCTACCATTGCTAAACCACTACATGAGCTATCAGAAAATAAACGAAACTTCCAGTGGTCGAGGGAGTGTGATCAAGCATTAAGGACTTTGAAAATTGAATTATGTTCGCAGCCAACTTTGGTTTTCCAGCTTCCGAAGGGACGTGCATTGTGGACACAGACGCAAGCAATACTGGTTTAGGAGCAGTTTTGTCTCAAGTGTAAAACGGTGAAGAACGAGTAATAGCGTATTACAGCAAGAAACTTTCTAAACCGGAGAGAAATTATTGCGTTACAAGGAGAGAGTTGCTGGCAATCGTTCGAGCGTTGGAGCACTTCCATAAATATTTCTATGGAAGACAGTTTTCACTACGTACCGACCATGCCGCGCTTGCATGACCCTTGAGATTTAAAAATCCTGAAGGACAGTTGGCAAGGTGGTTTGAACGTCTGCAAAAGTACAATTTTATGGTACAATATCGACGGGGGCGCCTGCATGGTAATGCAGATGGCTTATCACGAAGACCGTGCCCGGAAGACTGCCGACATTGCCACAGAAAGGAAGAACAAAACTGAAGCGAAAATGTTCAGACCATCACTGTAGATTTCCTGGCAGACGTTTGGACAACACAAGACTGTCGACAAGAACAGTTGACTTATGAAGACATTGGACCAATCTTGACAGCAAAAGAGGAAGGTCGCCCGGATTGGCAAGATATCTTCCATGGTTCCGAAGTGCTGAAGGGTTACTGGGCACAATGGGAATCTCTTACCTTAGAAAACGGATTGCTGAAAAAGGCCTGGGAAAGTGCAGATGGACGAGACGTGGTCATGCAGTTGATAGTTCTCCGAAGTAAGGTGCAGTCTGCTTTGAAGAAGATGCATGATGGAACATCTGGAGGCCATCTTGGCGTTAAGAAAACCCTTGACAAAATAAGGAAGCGATTCTATAGGCGTCATCTTCGCCACGACGTAGAGGGATGGGTTCGGACGTGTGAAATATGTGCTGCAAGCATGGGCCCAGAAACCAGAAGCAGGGGTAAAATGAGACAGTATAACGTTGGACTGACTTTCGAGAAAATTGCCATAGACATTGCTGGACCATTCCCAGTTACTGACGATGGAAACCGGTACATCATGGATGTAGGTGACTACTTTACTAAGTGGGTGGAAGCCTACGTAATTCCAAATCAGGAGGTTACCACTGTGGCAAAGCAGTTAGTTCACAACTTCTGTTGCCGTATGGAAATCCATACCGATCAAGGGAGAAATTTCGAATCAGGAGTGTTTAAAGAATTATGCCGTCTACTCGGAATTCGAAAGACCAGGACAACGCCTCTCCATCAGCAGTCGGACGGGATGGTTGAGATATTCAATAGGACACTTGAGCAGCATCTTTCGAATGGTGTTGACGAGAACCAAACAGACTGGGACCAACGTATACCACTATTCCTCGTGGCGTATAGATCATCAGTACACGACACAACCGGCATGACTCCAGCAAAATTGGTGTTTGGGCGGGAGATTCTTCTTTCTGGGGACTAATGTTCGGATCACCTGAGACTCAGTCCCAAGAGCCGCAGAACTATTCCTCGCAATTAGAAAACCAACTGCGAGAAATGAATCGCTTGGTAAGAGGACGGCTCAAGTTTGCCAGTAATAAAATGAAAACTCGGTATGACATTCGCAGCAATAGTGTGGGTTTCCAAGAAGGAGATCAGGTCTGGTTGTTCAATTCAAAGCGCCGTCGTGGTCGTTCACATAAGCTTCAGCCTAACTGGGAAGGACCCTACACTGTGAAAATTAGAATCAACGATGTTGTTCATCGGATTCAACAGGAAGGATAGCAAAAGTTCAAGTTCGTCCGCCTGGCTAATTACTACTTCAGAAACGGTTTGCCATTTCGGGACGAACAGGCTTAAGGAGGGAGCCGTGTTACGATATCACAGAACAATCTACGTGTTTGTCGGAGGTGCCAGAAAAATCTCACTCTAATGTGTGTGGCATACGTGACTCTAGACACATTCGTGAGAGTTTTCTCGAAGCCGCCAGCCGTGCGGACTGTATCAAGGCCGCAATTAATTACGTAGTTCACACTGGCGCTAAGACGCAATTTGGAACGTTTTGGTCTGTGAGCGGAGGTATAAATACATGGTGGCAGCGGCCTTAACTTTCAGTATTAGTTGCGATATACTTACAGTGCGCTCCGAGTTTATTGTCGGGCAATTACAAGTGATTATCTGGCGATATTACTGTGTGCGTTCAAGTAGTTATTAGCTACGTTTTGTGTTTTATAATCGGACGGTATATTGTAATACAATTGTGTTTTAATATTAGTTGACATTTATTTGCGTGTGAACAATTTTTATTTGATTTGTTATAAGTGACTGTGTTGTTAATTACGAACTGTAACTGTAAAATTAAAGCTGGTGATTAGTGAATTAATTGGTGTCTTGTATTGTGTTTTCCACTGTACCTGCAACGATCAAGTAGACCGTCGTAACAATACAATAAGCCTTAGTTGGTGTCCTGTGCAAAGGGGTGTGAATGTGATAAGATAATATTGACATTAGAATAAGTACTGCATGTTAACGTAGTTTAAGATGATAATAAAAAATACGCGTAAAAAACAACAGTGCTGTGCAGTATGAAAGTGAATAAGTGTTGTGCGCGTAACGAATTGTGTGATGATAATTAACAGTAAGCCAATTCACAGGCACGCTGTACGTCATTTATAATAGTGTACAAACTGAAATAACTATTAGTAACTAATTATCTTAATAGTATATAAATTTTAATAGTATTTATTGCACTGCTAAAGTAATTAGCTATGCAAGTACGTACAGTTGAAAACACGTGATTTGCAAATGTCTACAAACCGCAACTTCTTGTCCACCAACACCTGGTCGATTTTCTAGTACAATCTAGAACGTTTTATCTTGTAAAAAATGACATCATGTGCGTAGATCTATAGAAGTACGTGTGAGCCGTGAGTTAGGCAGTCTATCACAGTTTATATATAAAATAAAAAAATAAATAAAAAACTACCAGTGAAATTTAAAAACCCTTTGTTGTATATGTTAATTTTATTTCAGAGAAATCATCGACTTTACAATATTGGTATGACAACTTATTGAAAGAAATTAAAATTGACAATTACTCTTAAAAAATTTACAAAATCTTTTTATTTGAATAAACGTTTTATCACATTTTATAAACAACGTAGGTTTAAAAAGGTAATTCAAGGCTGTCTGTTTATTATTTACAATTGACTATTTATACAGTATTGTTATCAACTGTTACAGATAATCAAACCTTATCGGCAAAATATATCATTAAATATAGCGATTAATATCTCATCTTGTACACTGACCGTAATCCGGAATGTTTTCTTTGACAACTGCAGTGCTTGTGAACGTTCAAGTTCCGCTTAAACAGCTGATTAAAAGTTTGCCTTTTAACGTTGAAGTTGACTACGAGCATATTATGTTCAACAACATTTTTCTACTATTATTAAGTGTAAAATTATTCCAAGTGCTTGGTAATAATTAAGAAGAAAACTATTTGCATTACTTCAAAATTAGAAATGATACACGTATTGATTATTGTTTCCTACGTATCATCAGCAACAAGTCAGTTAACACATTTATTTAGAATTTTTTTTAAAGGTGTCAGTGACGTAATTTTTAATTTAATCTTAAACTATGGACGTAATGAGATGACGATTTAATTTTCTGAAAATCACAAATTGCTACCCGTTTTTAGCCAAATAATTGTAAACGTAAAATACAAATCTATCACTTTATTGGCGGTAACTTTTATGTAAACAGGAAGTTACAGAAAACGCACTGCCAGGCCTCTATATATATATTTTTTTTTAAATAGCAACGACTCTAAATTCTAGACTTGTTACTGTTTAAGTCCGGTAGGGAGCGACAGTGTACGCAGTGTGTTTGTAAATACTCTGTTATAGCTTCTCTATGAAACTAATCACTTTGATAAAACCATTTAAAATCATAGGAATTGTATTCAAAACTATTCTTCAGCAAGTAACAGGGAAAGATTTAATTTTACAATCAAATAATAAACATACGGTCTTGGTAAATTGCGACAAACGACGTTTTTACCTGTTCTTACCGGTCAATTGAGCCCCGTACTTTTACTTGGTCGCAGCTGACCAAATCTGTTGCAACTAGTAGAAACGTCCCTGTTCCGAACCTTGGTGAGAGTTCACTTCTGTAACGTTTTGATGTGTGCGAGTAACCTCTTTCTCCCAATATTTTTTACTTTAGGTTAAATTAGGTTAGGTTGGGTTAGGGTAGGAATTAATAAAATTATGATGGTAATTATAATAACATTATTATTATAATAACAACATGAAAATGGTAGTAAAGATTCCCACTACCTTACGACAGCATAAAGTTGATTATGCTGTCCTACGATAGGACAAAACTTTATTAGTCCTAAAAAGTATACAGACATCAGAAAATGTCGTAGCGGCTTACCATTCTAGACGTGAGTCTTCAATTCTTCACAGACAGATACAGTCTGTGTCTATAGTTTGTAGGACGACCTTTTCGATCGAAATTGGCTGGGTCGCAATTTACCGGGTTCAAATTTCTACCGCGGTCGCAACCGACCGGGTTTAACATGATTGGGTCGCAACTGACCACGGTCCCTAACATATGCCAGTGAAAAATGGACAATATCAAACAGTGCCTACAGTAAAACTCAAAGTAATAAAATAAGATACGTTTGGAGTAATTTGGTTGTACATTTGAAAGAAAACGAATAATTAAAGGTGTTAAGAAAATAATTGGAACTAAAAAAGACTAGATGTACATTATTGGATATTATTTTATAATATCAGAACGGAGTTCAGTTTTATTTTCCTACCCAGCTTTAATTACCACAAGTGACAATTCTACCAAATCTGAAAGCTATAGTACATAATAATCGTAGTTAGTTCTTGCAGCCGTAGTGTCAGCAATGTATGTATCTGTACTACAAGTTAATGTAAATGTCTAAACTTAATTAAACAATTGACAGTAATGTTGAACTTTCATTAAACTTTAATAAGAAAAATGAAAATTATTAGTAATGCATTATAGCGAATTGGCTGTTTACTCTTTGTCTTAATTTGATACACTACCGATTATAATCCTTCTCTTACAGGAGTCAGAAAAAAAAGAATTTACACTTGCTTTCGACTTTGCGAAGGCAGTAAAATGTAAATATTATATACATAAATCGTTCCTTCTGAAAGCATTTTTAGAGGACAAAAATCACCAAGCTTTTGTAACAGCCCCCACAAATTTCGGCAGATCCACAAACCTGCAAATGATGAAACACTTTTTAGAAATACAGGTGTACAAAAACGGGTCGTAAATAATTAAAAAATCCAGCACAACTAATTTTAAACTATTCATAAACACTACAATTTACAAAAAACACCCAGAGTTTGTCAAGCGACACTTTAGAGTTTACCCAGTAGTTTATATCAATTACAGAGAACTCGCAAACTCCAGCAGTTACCAAACGTTGCTAACGAAAATGAGAGTTGTGCTGCGGAAAACGTTTGTAGAGCATACGTATCTAATGGGGGTTGACAAATTGTGGAACGAAGATCTTAACTCGCTGTCAGAATGTTAGGAATATGTTGAACGTGAATTGAACCGAAACCTCACTGAAGATGAAATAATTGCGGGAATTCCGTTCTTAATCAAATCGCTGTACCGACATTTTGACAGAAAGGCGATTGTCTTGATAGACGACTACGACGCCTTCGCCAACAGCATACTGTTTGGAAACAACAAGGACGCTGACAAAACCATTGCCCTGTTCAGTTCTATTCACAGACTCTTGTTCGAGCCCGATCATACTGTAAACATAGAAAGAGTCTTCTGCACAGGAGTTCTCCAAATATTCAGTGACGACAGGCCATTACCATTCGACAGGGATCTGGCAGAGTATCCGTTTTTACATGACCACCGGTACTCTAAGTATTATGGACTGACAGAGGACGAACTGATAACATTATTAAACGGATACACTGACGATAAATTAGAAACTAAAGTACTTTCAACTGACATACAACAATATTATGGTGGGTACACTTTATTAGGGAAGAAAACCCAAGTTTATTATATTTTATCAGTACTAAAGTACTTACACAACAGAACACGGTTAGGAAAACAAACCCCAGAACCATATTGGGCCACATTAAAACTTTCTAAATCTTTTTTGCGATTGTATTATAGAAGCGATATAAAGACTGCAGTCATCCAGGTCTCAGAAAATCAAAGTATTTGGTTGTTGGAAGATATGATAACTTTGTCGTGGGATGATATTATGAAGTTGAAGCAACTAACAGATTGCTCTGACAAGCAACAGTTTACTGCAATGGAAGAAGTTTACTCCCTGGTTCGCCAACTGGGCTACCTGACGTACAGGGACAATTCTTATACTGATGATTACAACCTTGGCTTGTCGAATTTGGAAATGAAAAGAGAGTTGCAGCTACTGTTACGCGAATCCGTTGCACTTCAACATCATTTGAATGTCACCCACAATTTCTAAAAATAAACAATGTTCTGAAGGAAATTTTCAAGTCAAAGTGCAACGAGTACCATACCAACATCATCATCATCATCTTCTTCACAAGACATCATAGGCAAGATGCTGCCTGCTTCACCTTCCATAAACCTCCAGCCATCTCTTTCTGAGTCTACCCACGTATCTGTGTACTACAGGGTTGTACTTCCAGACTTGTTTGGCCAGTCTGGAATCTGACATTCTTTTTAAGTGTTTTTCCACGTTGGTTGTCATCTTCTCATTTATATTTTAAGTTAAAAACTTGTACTTAAAAACTTGTACTTATCCCATTAAGTTTACACTCCATTTGTATTCTCTTAAGAATTACATTTTTGAGGCCTGTATTTTACTGTCTTGTTTTTTTGTTGTTGTCCTCAGTACAGGGACTGCCATAACATTGCGAAACTTAATTCTGTATCTCAACGTAACTTGTTTCCAAAAAATACAGTTGATTACTCCACAGATCGTCTGAAACTTACCTAACTTAACATCAATTTCATAATTTCTATTATTGCCTATACCATTTTCAAAATAATGAATGTGGCTTACCTGTTCGAAAATTCGATTACTAATTAATCATTTTGTTCTCATTGGCTCGTTACATCGAATTGTCTTTACATTTGTTTTGATAGTGGAGATTTTCGTATTGTATTGTTCGCAAATCTGATGAAGCATAAAAAAAAATTTTACAAATCAGTTTGTGTATTTCCAAGTACTAGCAAGTCGTCAGCATACAACAGCACGTTAAATAATCTGTCTCTTGATAACTTATTACCAGGGTTTACTAGATGTAAAAAGAGTGTGTTACAATTTTATTTCTTAATGAAAAACTCAGCCTTGAAGGAAACACACGAAGACGACTTCCAAGCAATTCTCATACAATTCTCAGGCATAAATTTCAAATTGTAGTCGAGAAAAACAAACTCCTGCCTAAACATTAAGTTGGCATAGTGTTTAGAAATAATAATAACGATCCATTTGTAGACGAAACGGAAAAAAAAGGAAGCAAAGCAAGAGATTCCAAAAGTACACGTGTGAGATTTGCGCTGGAGTAACGAAAACCAAATTATTAACAGCGAATTGCAATGAGACAAACATTAACACCATGCGTGAATATATGGGGACATATTAACAATAAGCCGCTCCTCTAAATTATTGCTTCTTATTTCGTACAAAACGAAATCAGGTCGGATTCCCCGAGACAGTCACCAGCTGGTGTAATATCTGAACTGTGGCTACCGAGAAGGCTGTGTGGATTGTACTATATAAGTTATAGTGATGATATAAAGAAGGAATAAAACTTCTTGTCACTTAGTCGATGAAATTTAAAAAAAGAAACTACTGTTGTTGAAGAAACCGTGACATCGTAACAGACGCTGGGCAGAGAGTCACAACTAACAAACAAAAGCAAGCTGTAAGTGTACAAAACATGCTACAGAAACATGACACAGCAGTATGAAATATTAGGTAAGAGGTTTAAAGCCGACTGTATTTGCAGCACTTTTATTGGATGAATCAATAAATTTATTGGATTTTATTGTATTAAAAAATATACAGCCTATATGTAAAAATGTTGAAGAATATAATTTTGTATATATTTGATAGTTAGCAATTAAAAAAAGAGTCTTTACTTGTTTTACAGTTAGGAAAATTTTAATAATTTTACTTTCCTGGATTTGCTGGGTTAAGTTTGATCGGTCCGGATGATCTCGCGGGCCTGCTCCTGCTTCGACACCGGCAGTTGTCGTCCTAGGCTGGGGTGTCGATCTCAGGGTTTCATCCTCGCGGGCGTTGTGTTCGTAAAAGTTGATCTTGCTATAACCCTCGATAACGGCCATGGGTGTTAAAGATCTCGAACGTCGTGCCTGACTTCGTGGAACTAAATTCAGCCGCTCGCTCGATGATACATGCTGACTTCCCAACGACTATGGGAGACTGCGAGAGACTCCTTATTAGAAAAAGTCCAACTCACGGTTCACCAATGCTTTTACAGATCCATGCACCTGACGTCATTTTTACAAGATAATACATTCTCTATTGTGCTAAAAATTGATCACGTCCTGGAGAACATGAACGTCCGGTTTCCAGCCTATTCCAAATCACTGTTTGCAGCTGCACGTGATCTCATGAATAATTACTTTGTTATTGGAATAGATGTTTCAAAATTTAAAAATAAAATTGATTTAGTTTTAAAATAATTAATTATTAATAGTTATTTTAACTTGTACAGTAACATAAATGACTTATAGTGTGTCTGTTAATCGACATAGTGTTAATAAACTTCATATAATTTGTTACGCGCACAAGACTTATTCATTTTCAAACTACGCTGCGCTGTCGTTTTGTATTGTTTAGTATCCTCTTAAACTACATTAACATGCAATAATTATCCTAAGAACAATATTATCTTATAACGGTCACACCCCTTTGCACGGGACACCAACTAAGGTTTATTATAAATATGTACCCATTATGTTCACTCATAGTATTAAAGTTTATCTCACTGCAGTAAGAAAATTCGGTTTCCAATGCTTTAAACTTTTTATATTGTTTTTCCTCATTGTAAACATAAGTCCAAAGTGTTACACGTCCACATAGTTTATACAATTCTCGATTAATTTTACTCGAAAAGAAAGGGATTTATTGAATTAGACTTAGAGAGAATATAATAATATTGGACATATTAATAACATAATAAGACTAAAAGCGTGTTTTTATAATAATTTTTTACTTTAGTCAATCCAAGAAGATTGATATTAAAACTTCTATTTACGATAAGTACATAGTCTACGCGCTTCTTAATTATGAAGTACTCAGAGGGTGTTGTGCGGTTGTTCTGTCGTCGATTGAAAATTTAATAAAATTGCCGAGAGTAGCAGTAACACAAACTCGCTGGAACCGGTGCATGAATTTCTCGTGTTGTCTCAGCAGTTAAATTAAAACCAAATGAAACCTTGTCATGTGTGTTTTGTTTGGTTTTCGAGTTTTCGTGTTTTTTTTTTTTTTTATAGTTACGATTGTACTAAAAACGACAATTACATAGTTTAATATGTGTTTTACGATTAAGAAAATAAAAGATGTTGGGGACACAACATAATATAGTTATTTTCCATCTGTCCTTATGGTCTCATTCTTTGATGAAGGGAAATATCCAGCCCCACCTGCAAGTAGTTGGGGATGGGCACCACCTACAGGTGGTTAACATGGCTCTGGAAACCGAGTGACAGCCGGTATAAGCCGTCCCTCCTCTACTTGTCATTGTCAAATAGAGGCTAGGGCACGCTCTTGCCCTTAGAGTGAGAAATTTCCTGTAAATATGGATGACCTTCCATTGGTCACCGACGTAGGATGTGGGAGGCAAGGAGAAACCACCACATTAAAGATTATTATGGCTACCTCAACAGGGAAAACTGGTCTCTTTAGTCTGGTAGCCAGTTTATTGGAGAACACCCAGACAGAAAATCGGGCTGGACGTTAAGCCTGAAGGTGGCAGCCCCACCATACGTCTTACCGTGCTAGTAACATATCCAGGGGACATATTCACTACTAAATTGCCTCAAATAATAGAATTAGCCGGATTAGTGATGGGAACATCTTTGCCGAATGGATGACTGCCGCATTCACAAACAATTAGGGAACAATAAGCCGAGGAAAGCTTACTTCACGAGTTGTAGCGGAAGTTCGCTGCATGGTGCACCCTGTTCACACTAACGAGGCTCTGACGACCGAGTGACCGCCGGTATAAGTGGTCCCCCTACTACCAAGTGCCAACGGCTTCTTGAAGGCGGATGAGCGGGTAGCAGGTTAGGGCACTCTCTTGTCCTTGGGGTGTGAAAATACCCCAGAAGGCGGATGAACCAGAGATGGTCAACGGCATAGGATGCAGAAGGCAACGGGAAACCACTGCATTAAAGATCTGAGGATATCCCCAGGCTTTTAGAATGATGGCTACGTCTAATGCAAAATATTCCGGAGTTTCAATCCCCCCATTCCGTTCTCCGGGGGGTAAGGTGTTGGATAGAGTCAATTTTGAAGAAGTAAATCCTATTGTCTACAAACGGAAAATGGATGCAAAATCGGCACTTGGAATGTTAGAACATTACTGAAGCCTGGTAAAATGGAAGAGGTAAAGCATTCTATGATAAAGGCAGAGCTTAATATATTAGGTGTCTGCGAGACAAAATAGGCAGGATGTGGTGATTTCATATCAGGTGATTTCAGAATTATTTACAGTGGAAAGGAAGAACCAGGAAGAAATGGAGTAGCATTGTTCTTAAGAGGTGAATGGAAGAGTAGTGTCTTGAATACATGCCAGAGTAGTGATAGATTACTAATGATAAAGTGCTGAAATAGACATAAATGGTTGGAAAAAGGAAGAAATAATAAGAAGAGGGGTAAGACAAGGTTGCCCACTGTCACCGTACTTGTTTAATTTGTTTAAAGAAGATGTTGTAACTCAGATGAAAAGGAGTTCTAGGGGAATTGAAACAAATGGGGAACAGATACACAGTATTCGCTTCGCAGATGATATTGTACTGATGGCTGACTCAGGAAAGGATATGACCCGAATGTTAGGTACGTTTAACAAAATTCTTCACGCTTGGAGATTGACGATAAATGTTAAGAAAACTAAAATTATGGTTGTAAGTAAAAAATGAGAAGACATTAAATCAACCATTATGTTGAACAACACAATATTGGAGCTACTGAATTTTGTTACCTGGGTAGCATAGTTACAAGTGGGAATAAGTGTATGGCAGAGATTAAGAGGAGAGTAGCTCTGGCAAAACAAGGATTCCAGAGCAAAAGGAACTTATTAACAAGCAACCATATTAGTAATGAAACAAGGAAAAGTTTGTTAAGGTATTTGTATGGAGTGTTTTAACTTACGGGTGTGAATCGTGGACCTTAGGGAAGTGGAGAGTGACAGACTTCAGGCAATGGAGATGTGGATTTGGCGGATAATGACAAAAACTAGTTGGACAGATAGGAAGACGAATGAACAGATCTTAGAGGAAATAAATGAGAATAGAACACTGCTTAGGAGTATAGAGGTGAGGAAGATTAAGTTGATAGGGCATGTGATCAGACATAGTGTTTTTTTAACTAACATCTTTGAGGGCAAAGTAGTGGGGAAGAAGCCCAAAGAAAGACCAAGAACTGCATACTTCCGCAGCACAATGAGTGTCGTGAATAGTGGGTCCTATGAAGAAATGAATAATATCGCAAGGGATAGAGTGACGTGGCTACAGCGACAAGGCATTGCCTTTAGGAGTTAATAATAAAGCCGAGGAAACGGAGAGGTGTGGGACGTCCGAGGAAGCGCTGGGGTGACCAGCCGTAATCTTTGCCTATTTGAGACCGAAACAAACTATCCTTGGTTTAATCCTTGAAGAAGATGATGATGATGATGACTTTCATCTGTAAAGTCAGATTGTTCTGATTCACACTTGTACATTTATTACATAAAATACCAACTATTGACTGTATTTACTATTATTTTTCAAACACTCAATTCTATGTTTAATAAAGCACTGTATTATGATATTGTATGTTTGTAGAACATGTATTCGCTCTGGATTTGATGACTTCGATGGTTCTTTGAGCCCCTGATGCTGATGTTCTGCTTGTTTAAAGTCTTTCCCCGTCTGTTTTATTTTTGAGTTGTTTGAGGCTTCTTCAGAAGGACTCCCCCCACTTCAGCCCTATGGTAATAGGAATGTGGATATGCACTCTAACGCGGGCCGGAGGCGGCGAAAGTGGAGGCACCCAGAAGAAAGATTAAAAGTGTGTGAATATAATGTGTACAGCTCAGTGGTGGTCGGATGGGAGTAATACGGGAGTGCCAAACTAATAAACAGTCATGGTGGGGTCAAGCAGCGCAGGACGCTAAAAATGGAGGGAAGCGTGAATGTGGCGTCAAGGGAAAGGTCATGTTTATAAAAATAAAACTTTTTGGAGATACAAAAATTATATAGTTACTTATATCTGTAAAGTCAGTTTGTTCTGAATCATACTTTTATATTTATCACATAAAATACCTAGTGTAGACTGTATCTGTTATTACTTTTTAAACACTTATTTCTATACAGTAAAGCACTGTAGGCCTATTATGATGTTGTATACGTGAAGAAAGTTTACTCGCTCTTGATTTAATGTCTTCGATGGATCTTTGAGTCGCTGATGTTGATGTTCTCCTAGCTTAAAGTCTGTCCCTGTCCGTTTTATTTTTGAGTTGTTTGAGGCTCATTCAGAAGGACCCCCCCCCCCAATTCGGCATTATGGTAATAGGAATATGGAAATGCACACTAAGCTGGCCGGTGGCGGAGAAAGTGGAGGCACCCAGAAGAAAGATGAAAAGTGTGTATGTGTGTGAATATAATGTGTACAGCTGAATGGGGGTCGGATGGGAGTACTATGGGAGGCCAAAACTAATAAAAAGTCATGGCGGGGTCGAGTAGCGTAGGACGCTGAAGATGGTGGGAAGCGTGAATGCGGCGTCAAGGAAAAGGTGGGGGAATCAATGAAGAGGGTAGAGTATTAGGTGTCAAGTGAGAGAGAATGATGGAATTAGGGGATCAAGTTGACTGGAAGTAGAGTCTATGGTGCAACGTGTTTATTTAGTTGTTTCTGTGTCTGCGTGCATTTCTGGACGGAGGCTCATCGGAGGTAGTCAGTAGGCGGTTTATGAGGAAAGAGGGTTCGGAGGTGTTCCTGGTTATGGTGTTGATGGAGACTGCGATGGGGCCTGGAGGGAGGCACGTTGTTTGGCAGTTCGGCGTATTTACAATGTAATTTATAAAGGAAAGCGTCTAGGTTCTTGGACCAATACAAGAGAATCATTCCTTGTTTGACGTTTGTGAATCTTATTTGAACACGTTTATGAATTACTTGAACAAAATAATTTAAATACAGTTTGACAGCCAAACTTCTTATCGTGCGGTACTTATGTTCTCGTAACTTCTCTTCACAAATTTACATTTTCATAACACTTGCCCATTACATTGTCAACTAATAAACACTCTCATTAAACTTGTCCTGTAAATTGTAAAGAAAAAGTCCTTAATATTGCAGTGACCGTCAATCAATGAATTTTTCCGGTGAAGTGATCGGTAAAAAAAAAAAACACAAATTTTAACTTATTTGTGTTGACGTTTCGACAATATTGTATTAATTAAGTTACGTGATATTATAATTTCCTAGTTTTCATTAAAGAAATCATTTGATGATATAAAAAGCTATCTCAACTCCTTCACATAGGCCTATACAAGGATACTCATATATGCATGCACGTACGCACACACACTCACATACACAAACACGTTCACTCAAATAATTGTTCTGTTGCGTCTGACATTTGTTTTATATTCATACACAGGTCCTGATGATGACAATAAACATTGTCGAAACGTCGACACAAATAAGTTAAAATTTGTAGACCGATCCTCACAAACTGTTCACCGGAAAAATATAAAAAAAATACTATAAAGTAAGTAAGAACTATTCTTTTGAGAAATAAAATTTACAATCAACGTTACATTCTCTTTTTATAAAACAATCTCATCGGATTTTCCAAAAGAATTCTCCAATAAACCTCCCTTCCATAAAATATTGCGTGAATGAGTCTGTTGTAGACACAATTTTTATTCTGTTTGTAGCCCAAAGCGGACTTTAGCCGGCCGGCGGAAGGAAGCTGTGTTTGAAAACATGAAAGGCATCCAAAATCTTCGCTTCCGACCCACCCTCTGCAGTATTTACGCAAGCACGCTCACAGCACAACACGCCAGCTTAATAACTTATTTGCGTCGACGTTTCGACAATATTATATAAATTAAGTTATGTGATATTATAATTTTCTCGTTGTCTTTAAGGAAAAAAATTTGATGATGTAAAACAATCTTACTCAACTCCTTCACATATACAAGGAGGCACACATATGCACGCACATATGCGCGTACACACGCACACACACTCACATACACAAACGCGTTCAATCAAATAATTGTTCCGTTGTTTCTCAAATTTCTTTTGTATTCATACGCAGGTCGTGATGATGACAATAAACATGGTCAAAACGTCGACACAAATAAGTTAAAATTTGTGTTACATTTTTTGACCGATTCTCACAAACTCTTCACCGGAAAAATATAAAGGAAAATGCTATAAAGTAAGCAAAAACTATTCTTCTGAGAAATAAAATTTACAATAAACGTTACTTTTTCCTTGTTGAAAAAACGATCTCATCGGAATTTCCAAAAGAATTCTCCAATAAACTTCCCTTCGACAAAGTATTCCGAAAACGAGTCTGTTGTAGATACAATTTACATTCTGTTTGTAGCCAAAAGCAGATAACTTAAAGCGGACTTTAGCTGGCCAGCGGAAGGAAGCTGTGTTTGAAAATATGAAAGGGATCCGAAAGCTTCCCTTTTCACCCTCCCTCTTCAGTATTTACGCATGCACGGAAGCTCACAACACAACACGCCAGCTTAATACTGCCGTGCGTTTCCTACCCTGGAGGACTGCTGACCCCTTTGATTGCGACAACATTCTTTAATGAGAAACGATTTCTTGTATACCAATACGTACAGTCGGATAACGTTAATGATGATAATTTTAGGTTCATTAATGTCATGAAATGAACGTACTGACAAACAAATTGGTCCAATTAGCACCATACGCGGACGTCATCGACATAATATGTCGGACAAAAAATGCAGCAGAGGAAACGTACTTTGAGGTGAAAGGAAAAAACTAGCAATATAGGCTTGAAAATCAACATAGGTAAAACAAAAATATTAGTGGAGAATAGATGACAAAGAAACTACGGAACAATCGACAATATAGAAAAGGTGGACAACTTTAAATACTTAAAAACCATATTAGAGAAAAACGGTACAGATGAAGCCACAATCCGGAACAGGATAATCCAAGCTAATAAAGCGTATTTCGCCACATCAGGTATCTTCAGATCCAAAGACATCGACAGAAACACGAAACTAAGGATATACAAATCAATAATAAGACCCAACCAAACTTACGGCTGCGAAACGTGTATCCTGAACTCCAAAGCAGTAAACACTCTGGATATCTTTGAAAGAAAAATATTACGAAGAATCCTGGGACCAGTTAATGACGTACACGACTGGAGAATAAGATATAACTTTGAATTGTATCAAATCTATAAAGAACCACCGTTAACACAATACACAAAACTACAGCGTCTAAGGGGGGCTGGTCATGTAGCCAGATGGGGGAAGACAGAATACCACGAAAACTATTAAATACCAGAACCCACAGAAAAAGACCAGTGATGAGACAGAGGAGAGGACGCGGTAGACGAGGATGCGAAAGAAATACTGAAAGTGCGTTCCTGGAGGAGGATGGCTACCGACAGAAGCGAATGGGGGGACAAATTGAAGAAGGCCAGCACCCAACAAGGGTTGTAGTGCCATAGGAGAGAAAGTGAAAGAGAGAGAGGGAGAGAGAGAGAGAGAGAGAGAGAGAGAGAGAGAGAGAGAGAGAGAGAGAGAGAGAGAGAGAATGCCATGAAATACATAATTAGTATTTCACTTTTATGTCATGTGTGAATCGGTAAACTTAAATATTTATAAACATGAATTTCAGACTAGGATAAAGCTTGCGTTGTTGGTGTCATGCTCTTGGCAATGAGCAGCATATTGCTATGACAATTACGGCAGTTACGGTAACATAACACAAGTGTGAAGAGCTGAGCGGATAGAGAAAAGCAATACAGTTTACAACAGATTGTAAGGTAACAGATTGGGCAACAAGCATCATACTCTATATAAGTATACATACTATACTTAAACCTTAGGCTAGCAATCAGGTATCGCCATCTCCCCCACCCCAACACAACATAGACACGCGCTACAAAAGTGAGACATACACACCTGACAAGACATCACAGCAAGAGTCGAAACGTGAGAAGAAGATTGAACAGAAAGGACACCGTAAAAACAACAACAAAAACAATGGAATGCAAAAAAAAACGCGCGTGTGCTTTCACATGTTGGTTGTATCAACAGAAAAGGATCTAAATATACATACGCAATTAAGTAAAGAATTAGTTGGACATCACGGGAACATAATATAAGACGCAATTTATACCTAACCTAGTCTCTAAAGACACATAGCCCTACTGCTGCATTGCTTTCCTCTTCTGATGGTAATCTTCTAGTCAGTGGCGTATCTAGAATTAGATCTTGCGAGGGTCTTGGGTCGGGTCGGCTTCATACAAAAGAAAGCAAGTTGAAACTAATTAACATCACTATTTTGAAAGTGGCTGAAAAACGCGTAATAACATGCTGTAATCAGTCCCAGTAAAGTAAACGATAATAATACAACAGAAATACTTATTGTTGAACTGATTTTCCCATATTTCGTATTTTCAACGTATGTCCAAATACTGCGTAATAAATCTGTTTTATATTTAAAAAGGAGCTACTACTATATTAACGTACACAGCTGAAGAAAATAAGAAAAAAACAGCCTAACAATTAGGAGGTTAACAAAATTCGTCAAATTTTTCGACCCTCTGCGGGGTCTGGTCCCGTTCGTACCACCCAGTAATTACGCCTCTGCTTCTTGTACATTCCATTAACCTTACGGTACGTTTGATATAGAAAAGGCTAAGAGGGTTAAACAATAATAAAAGCAATCTCTGTCAGCCAGTTTTACGGCGAGTCCGTGACATGTTTGCAAACGGCAGGCAGTTCACCGCTACGCTTGTATACAAACGTTGATGTTGTTAACCCCGTGTGTTGAATACATTAGCATTCCGCTATACTGTACTAGTAAATTGAAAACATGGCTTTATGGGATGCTGTTGGTTGGTTTACTGCATACTGAGAGGTAATAACAATTATTTTAAATAGTCCCCGCTCTGCTGTTGCGGCTTTCCTGATGTTGCAGTACAAAATCCAATAGCGGTGACACGTAATTACATGCAAACTATAATACACATGTTATAATAAACTATACTGTTTAACCGATAGCAGTGAATCTGTCGAGTTACGATAGTTTAGTCAGAATGAATGTCTGTACTTTTCAACGAAATATTACACTGGAGAACTCTCTCAATCAATGTCTGAGATACTGCAAGCACTTATCGGCTTAATCAATTCACTAAGTAGCAGCATCTCTTATTTTCCTATTAGTGTCCTGTCCATCCTTGGAAAAAGTGGGTAATGATAGAAATTCATACTTTATTTATTAGCGAGGGTCCTACAGGCTAAGCCGCATCCCGCATTTTCATCGCCATTTCTCTCTATCCTTCCAGTCACCATCTTCAATAGCTCGATCTCTCATGCTTTTCCGAAGTCCTGTTCTCTATTGTGTTGTCAGTCTTCATTTTCTTCTCCTGTTTTATGGTGTGTAAGTCTATGCTTTCTTTGGTTATTGCTTCTCCTCCATCCTCATTACGTGACCATACCATAGTAATTGTCTGGATTCTATTCTTTCTGCTGTTGTAAATACGCGCCGTTTTCCTTCTTATAGCTTCGTTACAAACATGTTGCATTTTAGAAATATTACACGCTCTTCTTAAGAAGTCCAGTTTCACAGTTTCTATCATCTTTTTATTTTTATCTGAAAGTTTCCAGCATTCGCAGCCATAAGTGAAAATGGGCTCCACAATAATTGTGTAATTAGTTTGACGTTTCATTTTGTTCGTCTGAAGTAACGAGTTTAGCAAACGAATGGGCTTTTTCCCTGTTTAATCCTATATTTGATGTCATTTTTATTGTTTTATCTTCTGAAATAATGCTTCTCAAATATTTAAATTCGCTACTTACCAATCCTATGGATTTGCAGATCTGGGTCTTCTTCTTGCATGTCTCCTATTTTCAGACATTCAGTTTTGGTAGTGTTTATTTTTAGACCGCATTTCTCATACACCTCTTTCAATTTTGTAAACATATAGTCTGTGTCGTATTCGTACTCTATTTGCAGAATAGTAGGGATGTAGACCGGAAGGTCGATAAATATTCCTCTGCAGGGTCTGGTCCCGTTCGTACCACCCAGTAATTACGCCTCTGCTTCTTGTACATTCCATTAACCTTACGGTAAGTTTGATGTAGTAAAGGCTAAAGGGGTTAAACAATAATAAAAGCAATCTCTGTCAGCCAGTTTTACGGCGAGTCCGTGACATGTTTGCAAACGGCAGGCAGTTCACCGCTACACTTGTATACAAACGTTGATGTTGTTAACCCCGTGTGTTGAATACATTAGCATTCCGCTATACTGTACTAGTAAATTGAAAACATGGCTTTATGGGATGCTGTTGGTTGGTTTACTGCATACTGAGAGGTAATAACAATTATTTTAAATGGTCATCGCGCTGCTGTTGCGGCTTTCCTGATGTTGCAGTACAACATCCAATAGCGGTGACACGTAATTACATGCAAACTATAATACACATGTTATAATAAACTATACTGTTTAACCGATAGCAGTGAGACTGTCCAGTTACGATAGTGTAGTCAGAACGTTGAGTATTTCTCAACGAGATTACACTGCAGAACTCTCTCAGTCAATGTTTGAGATATCAGCAACCAGTTATCAGCGTAATCAAGTCACTTAGGAGCATGTCTTATTTTCTTATTAGTACAAGGTTTTTAAAAATATATAAACGCTTAGTACGTTTCACAGGTTTTATATAACTCTGACAGCTGTTTCAACTTCTTAAGCCATTGTCAAAGAGCTGAGTGAATACCTAATCAGGGAATGTAAGTGTGGTGAACATCTGTTTCCGGCGTGTATCAAACATATGTGAGGTGTGAAAATTGAGAGGAGGGGTTGCAGAAGCTAAGGGAAGGTCAAGTGTCTGTAAAAACTAAATATAATCTGAATGCAAAATATAAAATTAGCTACACTAAATAACAGATTTTAATAAAGGGGATACACAGAATTCAGTTTGTTCATTTGTTAAATTTTTGTTATTTTTTATTGCTTTTTTAACTTCTATAATTTCTAAGAAAGCCATTTTTTTACCTTTTTGTATGTTGTGCAGTAGTGTTGTTTTCATATCTATGAAGTGATTGGTTTGTAAACAATGATCTGCAAAACCCGTATTGGCTGTACTGGTTAAAATCGCCTTCTAGCCTAGAAGGTCAGTTTATCACTCGCCTCTTTTAAACGGCTTAAGAAGTTGAAACAGCTGCCAAAGTTAAATAAAAACTCTGAAACGTACCAACGTATATATGTTTAAAACCTTAGTATTAATATGTTTCACCAAGTGCCCAACGAGTCATCAATTAATTTCGTTTCCTATTAGTGTCCTATTGTTTATCGGGAAAAGCGGCCAATCATAGAAATTCGTACTTTATTTGCAGAACGGATCTAGGCCGGAAGGCGGATAAATATTCCTTATGAAGGGCTGCAGTAGCCAACAGTACCAAAGATAGGGCGTAAAGGAAATGGTCCTGGACTGGGTTCCTTTGGAGTATTACAGGCGTGAATCTAGTTGCATTTTGTCGGCTGTGTAGTACTGCGTCCTATTGTTATAGAATTATATTTTGCTATTGCCTTGCAGTTGGGTGTTGAGGCATCAAAGGCTAGGGGAAGACAAACCTGAATAAAAATTAACAGGAGTCATGTCCCGTAAGGTGTCAGCCCATCCACATGAATAACCCATCTATAGGCTGACACCTTATAATATGAAAATTGTTTTCATATAATAACATTTTCCAAAGAACACAGCCGGACGGAGATACAAGTCTTTAGGACACATGTGTGTGGGTAAACCCAGGAAGAGATGGCTGGAGGATATTTGAAGGCGGAACAGAAAACTCCTTGTCTATGCCGTGTTATGAAGATGATGCTGATTTGCAACACCCCTTAAAAGTTAACTGGAACTCAATCCGTACCATTGCCTCGAGTTTCTAAGCCACAACGTACTCTCCTGTTCTTCACGTAACTTCGATTATTGGTTGATACGATAAATCGTAAAACTACGCGACCAATTATCATCACATGGCTTATACGTTCAGACAGTTAACAATATCCCTTTCTTTTACTGAAAGTGGAAAACACATGAACATTTGTAATGCGATTTCGTCTCAACTGGGACGCGACGTACTTGCACCCGTCATTGTGACATCTAAGTTTATGTGCCATATAACAACAGTATAGATTAATGAAGAAAGTTGTGTTAGTGGTTATAATCACAAACAGAATTATCACTGTTGCACACCGCTATAGACAAATTATTCCGATTAGCGCTTTCAAGCTTCTCAGCTCATCGTCCTCATCGCCCACGACGATCTGAGAAGCTTGAAAGCGCTAATCGGAATAATTTTTCTATAGTGGTATGCAACAGTGTAGATGAAAGATATCAAAATAATAAGTCTGATCTTACGTCTCGTTACCTCTTCTTGATTGGACAAAATGTTTTGTTTTTCTTTTTCATTAACATTCAATAATTTATGCTTTAGACTATTCCACATCAAACAGTCTCCGACCAACGTTTACATGATCGCTTTCACCAGATGATCTGTAGTACTGTAGGGTATATATTGAAGAATGAGCGTTTTCACTTCTCGTTCTATTAAAAATATAAAGTTTATCACCATGAGTTTGATGGGGTGACAACAGCTACATTCGCCCGAAAAATTAATCAAGCACCTATAAAGCTTCAAACGTGATCTCGGGTCATGCGTGTTCCTGTCTTGCCTGTTGTCTTCTGAATATGTGAATTCCTAAAACTAACTGTTGCATAAAATGCTATTATTGCTTCGTTTTCTTCACTAACAAACCATAAACTTTTATAAACATTTAATTTTTTTGTGTTATAATTTTTCACACTTTCCCAGTTTTTTGTCAACCCCCCCTCCATAATTTCAAATACGCAGTCTGTGTCACGACTCTCTCTGTGGACACGCCTGTTATAAAAATAGTATATAAGTACAACATGTTTTAAAGACTAGATACAAAACTGTTGACATTTACTAAGAAATTCTGTAAAGTTGGTGCTAACAGGAATTTGACGGGCGTCGATTTTTATAAGAACAGTTAAAGTTTACTTAGTGTTGTGATATTTTACAAGTTTTGTTCCCCTGACAGTTACAGTGGCTCTTGACAAAACTAATTCACATAAAACTGTGAGACCGTGTGTGTTTTATCCCAAAACAAGTGTTTACGGATTTAACTTCTCACATTTTGCTGTCACATGTTTCCACATTTTAGGTTTATCTCCGTCTTTCTAACTTTACAGAAAACATTACGTTGCTAACTTATTGACATTAACATAACAGCCACAATATAGTTCTTGTTTTTTTTTTTTTTAAATTTTTGTATTATCAGTGAATATAGTTTGAAATCAAAAAATTCAGTTACTTTTAAGCAGAGAGGAAAAATAACCAAATTACTAAGAAATTATGTAACTCTCTCGATAAGTTGGCAGGTGCAGTTACGTTAAAGTTCTACACGTTTCTCGTCTAGCCGAAAAGTACCCCTTAGATTGTTCGAGTACTTGTTAACTACTCATATTATGCTGGTATTTTATAGCAATTTTATATTATAACGTAATAAGACAATAGTAAATTTTCATGTGTTAATGAATAAAATTTTCCTACCTCCAGATATAGACTCTGTTGTAATAATTTCAATGTAACCTATCTATGCAGTTTTATTTTATATCGCACATATATATACACACACACACACACACACACACACACACACTACGTATACTACATAATATAAATACTATTGTATCTAATCAGGAAAAGGAGATAATCATAACAATTTATACTTTACTTAAAAAAGCCATAAAATGTTAACTAAAACTCAATCCTAAATCACTTCCTCTTGTTCTTCACTTAGCTTTGTTTCTTCGTCCAAGATTAATTGTAAAGTAGCGTATATGACGTCCTATCATCAAGTGGCCTATGCGTTGAGATGGTCAATACAATTTATCTCCTTTAGTGAACACAGGAAGGTCCTCAACACTTGTAATGAGATCTCGCCTCAAAATGGACGCGGATTTGGATTATGCACCACGGCCTTCCAGTCTGTCACATGTTTATTAGTTCAGTACTAAATAATACCTATTTCATATGAATAGACTTCTGCAACTAAATACAACATATATTCAATTCCATGACGTAGTTTTAAATAAATATTTATTTTCAAAACATCAGGGGTCCACATCTTCTGGATACGTGTTTAGCAATCGCGATGTGCCCTAGCTGGATTCTCACTTTGCCTTGGATGAGATCCCTTCCTTTAGTATTTTCTGTCTAGTCTCTCTTAACTGTCTCTTGTTTTTTTCTGACCCCAACGCTATTAGAGTAATCGAGGGCTAGGTTGTCTTCCTTTTTCTATTCTAATTTCTTATTTTTTGGTGGCTTAGGATATTAGAGTGCTCTTTGATGCCGATAGGTGAGCACTGGAAATACTAAGACCCTTTCGGTATCAGAAAAACTAATACAAAGCCACCAAATCCTTTCTCAGAAAGAGCAGAGTGAAGGCGAATCTCCTGCGTCCCAAAACAGGAGCCTTTCGGCTAAGGTGTGGTAACCCTAACACAAGAGTCTCTGGTCCTCCTGGTAGGCGATTGTGGAACAGGCCAGTAACAATGTAAAACTTTGAAATACTTGTAGCATCCAAAGCAGCCTCGGAGTAAGGAGAGACGTGGGTCATCCGATGATAAGATGGGTGCCGGAACATGTTTATATAACCTAATCCTTAAAGAGGAGAAGAAGAAAAAGAAGATTTGTTTTTAATATTGTCGCCAAATGACAGATTTGTAACACTCTCATAATTGTCGATGTAAAGAACATAATGATCAAACATTGAAGTGTGTACCCCCGACAGTACCCCCTAGATTGTTCGAGTACTTGTTAACTACTCACATCATGGTGGTAAATGTGATGAATATGGATAATTATTCTGGAACATCTGCGGGACATGTATATTAGCAACAGCGGTCGGCTTATAAGTCAGTTACATCTGGTGAGACTGTAATATCCTGATCAAGTGATTGTGTAAAATTATTACTGTCTTATAATTAGTGCGTAACTCTTAATAGTTGACATTATTATTGCATGTGGACCAATTCAACTTGAATTACTGTAAGAGAGTATCTTGTTGATTTCAAATTTTTATTTGTGACTCATTAAAGCTGGTAACTAGTGATTTAATTGGTGCCTGTATTTTGTTTCCACTGTACTATACGACCATCGTTAAGACCGTCGTAACAATATTATAATAATAATAATCAAATTCCAGTTTCTTATGATGTAAACGATATTTTTAAAAACCTGTAAAATTAAATTGATTATTGTATAATGATTTTTATTTGATAGTGAGGTTTGTGCTCTCAGCCATAGAATCAATGAGCGTCCGTGAAGGGTGCATTCTGGGGAGGTAAGACGGATGTGCCTGGTCGCATGCCATACGTAATTTATGAATTGACACAGAAAACGTACGACTTTTCTAACGTGCCTAAGCGCGACTTATTCCGATTATCCAGTAATGAGAAAAAGATGTTTTACAAAATTGATAACAACTTCTTTTATAACACAGACAACAACTTCTAACTTTACACTTGTGTTGAGAACATTCTATTCTATAAAATATCCATATCTGTTTCCATTCGTAGGTTGGGTTTTTATGCACTTTTGTTTTAAAATTGTGGTTTCTCTATTACAGGTAAACAAAACTGGCACATTTTTTATTCCGACAAACGCAACTTTGACAACAAATAACGACAATATTTTTGTTTACTATCATTCAACGTACAATGAAATCAGCTAAAAATTGGTGTAGTTTGATTTCAGATTAATGTAACTGTTAACTATGAATTAAGGTTCAAACTCAAGTGCACATACAGTAGTTTTTGCCCCGACAGTACGTGGTATGTGATTCAACTGGTTCCACAAGCCATGTCACAGTCACTGACCATCAACGGTTTGGGCGACAGACATAAATTTTCTCTGACTCTCAGGTATGCCTAACTGTAACAGTGCAGAACTGTACAAGTTATTATAAGTCGCCGAAACTCCATCTCGTCAGCGGGAAAACTTTGCTGCCAATTTGTTGAGTTTGTTTTTTTGATATCGGACCAGCACTCACCCTTGCTACACACTGATTCCTTGCTGTATCACCACATACTCAACTTAATGTGATATATTGTTACGTGACATTTTTACCATGCCCTAGTAACATAAATATACCATGATTATATTATTAAAAAGTACCAGGAGACATAATATTTTAAGAAAGACTTAATTGAATATGTTTAATTTTAATTGTTTATTGTATGTTATGTTTATTATAATTAAAGTAAGAACTTAATTACCAAATTTGTTTTTTGTGTGCTGACTGTAAAGTTATAAACGCAGTCAGTTAAGGGGAATTATAACAAAAAACTAATAGCTATTAGTAATCAGTTTCTGTCACATTTATTAATATTATGTATACTAGTGTTAATAACACTAATGTTAGTCTTAACAAGAAAGTACCAAAATCATAGTCAGTCAAATTATATGAATAAAATTTCTATTAAAATAATAAGGCTACAATGTCAGTTTATGTTAAAAGATTACCAAATGTATAAAATAAATTTAAGAAAGTGAAAGGTACAAAAAAGAAATAATAAATAAGTTTGTAACAAAAAATAAATAAAAAGTGAATCATTAACTCAGGAAATATAGATCAGAAAATAGTCAAGAGTGATGTCAAAATGATCAGTTTTTTATCAGAAGAACAAAGAAACAAATAAAAAGAAGATAAGAGCTTTTATAAAAAAGGTATATCCTTTTAAAAGAAAATGACATATAAAATAGTAAAAGGTTTGTTTATATTATTCTTATGATGTCACCAGGGTGATATAAAAATGTTATTTGGAAACCAAGGAGATATCTAAGAGAGGCCTTGGCAACATATATGTGGAGGAAGAAAATAGATTGATTCTAAAACAACTGAATGCAAAAAGGTTGATTTAAATACTTATAGTGAAAAATAATTTATAATATATGTGATATCAGTGCATCTCCAGATAAACAATTGAATAATTATAAATATCAAGATCAAAATAGAAGAAAAAATTGCTACAAGAATCTACAGAATCAAACCAGGATATCTCTGAAGAAATTGGACCAATTCACAACAGGGAGAGAAGTATTTTTTGATCTAAAATTAATCTGAAATATTCCCTGTTAAACGTGATCTAAAGGTTTCAAAAAACTTTGAATACACTTTTTATATAAACCATAATTGACTTTCACAAAAAACAATAATTATTAATAATATGGACATAAGCATAAACCACCAGTGATGTATAGTGCTAATATAATTTAAAGATATTTAAGTCTAAAAAACATTTTTATAACTTAACCTATACACTCAACTGTTTTACACTTTTAATATAATCCTTTTAAAATACATTGTGACTATTTCTCATCATATGTATTTTGGTATTTCCCTGTCAATACTGTTGTTATATCGTAGTCGAAAGGACCTACAGAACATCATAATTGTATTTTATTTATTAAATATAAAATATAAAATGTTTTAAAAAGCCTTGAGATCTAAGAGTTACTGCTGCCACTCTGAGCTTATAAAAATACAGCTGGCCAAACTATGTTAAAAATTATGTTTTACATTTAGAACAAATTAAAGAATCAATAAAGGATTTGAGTTTACAAATTACAGAAAAAGGTTTATTTGTTTCTTATTTCACGAAAACAAAAAGGGTATGATATTCTGAACAAAATATCTGATACTGTGAGTGGACCTCAGTAATTAGATTAAGTTGGCAACACTCATCAATTGAAAATCTTAGCAGATTTCTTTTTAAAAATGTGGTGATGAGTACCAATTATCATATCCATTGCTGAAAGAAAAGAATAAAAGATATTTCATTACAGAATAAAGAGACCACATACTATTTACATAAATTTGAACAAAAATTTATTATTGATATTTCACCAATAAAATTTTATTTGCAAACGGTGATTGCAAATTGGCGCTCAACAAACATCCCCCTGAACAGATACTCATCCTTAATTTAGTATTAACAAAAATATTGTTACGACGGTCTACTCGATCGTCGTAGGTACAGTGGAAACAAAATAAAAACAAGACACCAATTAAGTCACTAATCACACCTTTAATTGTTACAGCAAAAATAGTTCGTAATTAACAACACAGTCTCTACAACAAATCAAATGAAAATTGTACACACGTAATAAAATGTCCACAAATATTAAAACTCAATTGTATTACAATTATACCGTCTGATTATAAAACGCAACACTTCAATAATAACTACTTGAACGTACACAGTAGTAACTCGAACCGCTCTAGAAATATATCGCACTAATACTCTCGAACCGCACTATCCAAAATCTCGCATGGAACTGAAAACTAAGGCCGCTACCCGATGTATTTATAGTCACGCTCACACACCAGAAGCTTCCAAACTGCGTCTTATCTCTCGCGAACTACGTAATTACTACGGCCTTGACACAGTCCGAGCGAAACCCGGCACAGTCGAGAAAATTCTCGCAAAATGCGTCTAGTAGCACGTACACCACACGCTTACATCGAGATCCTTCTGGCATATTCGATAAACGAGTAGATTGTTCTGTGCTGTCGTAGCAATATATACAATTAATAACAGAATTAAACAAGACACAAATTCAGATAAATAACCATAGATTCGAGTCTAGATGTAACAAATTGGCTATCCTAATAGTGAAGCTAAATAAAATACAATTTAGAAAGAACGATATTCGAGGGTAACACGCTATTACAAGTTACAATATACATGCATGTGTAACACGGTGGCTTTTGATGTAAGCACCTGTTGATAGACAACATCGTATTATTCCCGCACAAATAATTCATCACATAGTAACTGAAGTAAATTAGAAGAATAAAATATTTACGACAGTTATGACAATAAAAAGAAAAGAGACTAGGTACTTTTCTAAGAAGAACCTAACCAGACTTTAAAAACTTTCTACACAGTTTGAACTATTGTTACGACGGTCTCACGGATCCTCGTATTGTACAGCGGAAATAGAATACGGATATCAATGAAGTCATTAATTACCAGCTTTCATTAATAACAAATTACAATTGGAAATCAATACGGTAGTCTCATATGAAAATACACGTTAAATTTGTCCCCACGCAATAATAATGTCACCTTATTAAAATACCGCACTAATTAACCCAATAATCACTATCCATCAATCCGCAACAACCACTTGATTCGCATTCTACAACATTGCCAGGTGTAACTAACTAAGCCGACCGCTGTTGCTTGTATATAACCCGCAGAAGTTCCAGAATAATTTTCCACTCTTTTGTCGGCGTGACAGAATAATTTGAGTAGCTACAAGTGCTCGAACAATCTGAATCACTACATCAGTGGATGGCCTTGATGTATGTATATCACACACCTGCTCGACTAGCCGGGAAACGTGTAGAATGATGCTCTAGAATTTTCGAGAGCCTTACGTTGTTGTCGTAGCACTATATTATATGGATATGTGTGATTTACCTCTAAAGTATAAAACTAAAAAGTTCATAGTATAACCCAGAATACATAAAGCTAACCTAACGTAAGCTATACTATCGTAAATATAACTGATTTTAACACTAAGGTTAACACTAGAACTGCTTATTATCACTAAGGTAATCTTTATATATAAAAATTCAGTGTACGTCTGCACATGTTCTTAAAACTTTTGAACCACTTATCCGATAGAGCTCATATTCGCACCATATGTTCGTTAGGTTCAGAGTAAGGTTTACATGTGCGGAGTGTGAGGTTGGCCCGAAGGGGGGGTAAAAATTGGAAAAAATGAAAATACCGCATATGGGGTATAAAATTAAAGGGAATTTTCCATGCAAGTAACAATTTTACATGCATGTATGCACTATTGAAAATTTTTGGGCGGTTGGGGGTGTCAGTTTGGCCAAGGGGGAGGTAAAAATTGGAAAAATGAAAATACAGCATATGGGGTATCGAATTAAAGGGAATTTCGATCGAAGTAACAATTTGACATGCATGTATGCACTATTGAAAATTTTTGGGCGGTTGGGGGTGTCAGTGTCGCCAAGGGGGGTAAAAATTGGAAAAATGAAAATACAGCATATGGGGTATCGAATTAAAGGGAATTTCGATGGAAGTAACAATTTTACATCCATGTATGCACTATTGAACATTTTTGGGCCCTTGGGCTTAATAAATGTGCGGTTTGAGGGGGGGGGTTGTCAAAAATGGAAAATATGAAAAACGGCAGGACCGATTTCAACCAACTTGCCAGAAATATTTTATGCAACGGGAGAAGCAACAATAGGATAAGTGTTTTGGTCCACGTTGGGAGGTGGGGTGAAAAACACAGTGATTAAAAAACACAGTGGTAAATATAATACTGTATTTACATTTTGTTTAGTGGTGAATATAATACTCTATTTACACTTTGTTTAGGAATGTGCTGCAAACAACAAATCAATTACCGGCAATTCAATATAAACTCAATGGTAGGTTCTATTTACATTTTCTTTAGGAATGTGCTGCAAACAACAAATCAATTTAAGGAAATTCAATATAACCGCAATGCTACGTGATGTATTTATAAAATTGTTACAATTAAAAAGTTTCATTTTCGTATATACATTTGTGAAATTTGTGATAGAAAAATGCCAAGAAGAGGGCGGGCAAACATCGCGCATCGGTCGAAAATCACAACATGCTCAAAATTAGCAGGCGCGACGACAACACTCGCAGGAGAATGAAAATATTAGGAATTTAAATGTACGTTCACGCGCGCAAGAAAGTGGAGAGCAGCGCAGTCAACGTTTAGAAGTAGACAGATTACGACACAGACAGGCACGTCAACGTTTAACTAACGAAAACAGAGGCCTTCATCTATTAGCAGAACGACAACGAATTCAAGTACGACGGGCATTAATAGCAGCATCATTTAACCGCCTTGCATTTGAATACGATCCAGAAATTGAGTACTCATCACATTCAAAAATAATTATTGGAGATATGAATAAAGTATGTCAATTTTGTCATGCATTAAAATTTAAAAATGAAACTCCTGGAATGTGTTGCGCTGCCGGAAAAGTTGTTTTACCAGAATTGCATCCATCACCTGAACCATTAAATTCATTACTAATAGGTGATACTGCCAATTCCAAATTGTTTCTACGAAAATTTAATTCTTGCTTCCAAATGACATCATTTGGCGCCAAGAAAATCGTTAGAAATAACGATGGTCGTCATTTTACTGCGCAGTCTCAATGCACCACGGCTGTGTAATGGAACGAGATTAGTCGTTAAAAAATTAATGGGGAATTTAATAGAGGCAACAATTCTAAACGGAAAATTTAAGGGTGATCATGTTTTGTTGCCAACGATACCAATGATTCCCGCTGATTCAACAATTCAATTCAAACGTTTACAGTTTCCTATCCGGCTGGCCTTTGCTACGACTATAAATAAAGCGCAGGGTCAAACAATGAATATATGCGGGTTGGATTTAGAGACCCCATGTTTTTCACACGGTCAATTATATGTTGTGTGTTCCCGTGTTGGTCGACCATCAAATTTATTTGTTTACACCCCCCAAGGCAAAACCACAAATATCGTTCATGATTTAGCTTACGTTAAATATAAACATTTCTTTTTTCAATTTTAATAATTTCATTTATTTTTATTTTTTCAAAACACAATTATTATTGTCAAAATAAGCAAAAATTAAATTTCATGGAAAACAAATCATTTATATTATTACTCAATTAATATAAAAATACATGAAATAAATTTATTAATTTAAAGACAAAATGTTGTTTCTGTTAATAATAATGCTCCACGTATTTATCACTATGCTGCTTATAATATTCGTCTGTCACATGAAAACGTCAGCCACCATCAACTTGCGCGAAGCCAAACATTCATCAATAACTGCCGATTTAGATAACATTTGACAACAGTTATACTTCTACTAATTATTATTAAATTAAAAAATAAATATCTACATCATTTTTTTGTCCTCAGCAAAATGAAAAAAAAAAATTTAGAGGCAGGACAAAGTCTGCCGGGTCATCTAGTATATAATTATATAAGTTAATATATAAGGTAATATCGATTCTTATTTGTTGGAAAACGTCTGCAACCTCGTTCCTGTGTACATCATGTGATGTCTTTCTAAAATTTAAGTGTTTTAAATCTAACAATTTATGTAAAATGCCACATTATTTGGTGTTCTACGCTTTGAAAATGCTCATAGTGATTCAGTAATTTGTGCGTCTACACCTGTTTGTGGTACAAAAAAATTTTTACTGTGATTAAATATTAGGTAGTCTGTTTTTTAGACTTTCACTGCCGGGATCATGATTGTTTAAAATATAAACCCTCCTGTAAGGCCGTGGTCTTCCAAAATCATCATCCCGATTGATGTTATTCACGTGATCAGACGTTTCGACCTCACCTCTGGAGGCCATCTTCAGTAAAAAAAAAGGTCCTTAAAAGGCGACACTGTACGTCAGTCAAAAGACCTTTTCCATAGTACAGTGTGATTGTTGACGTACAACTTGTCACCTTTTTAAAGACCTTTCACTGAAGATGGCCTCCAGAGATAAGGCCGGAACGTATGATCATGGGAATAACATCAATCGGCATGAAGATTTTGAAAACAACACGGGCTTATAGCCCGGATAAAAAATAAAATAATTAAAAGTTAGCTGTTCGAACTGCGATCCAGAAATTTTTGGAGTGCCGTTGTACGTTGTATTGAGGCAGTTTTATATTACATGAATTGGTTGCAAGACTGGCACGGCCCTTCTTGAAAATACCCAGAACAGCTGTTCATATGTTCATACAATTCAAGAGCTGAAAAGATTACAATCGCTGACCTACTAAACCCCATCAGTTTTGTTCTCCACCTTTGAAGCAGAATTTCTATTTTGTAAAAAACAGAAAATGAGGCACGTGTCTCACTCGATAAACGCTGAAGGTACAATGTACATAGAGCACAGGTTTCACTGTCAATTTACAATGTAATCCTGCCGAGATTTGGGCGCCATTTGTGCAGATCAGATGACAAAAGAATAGGAAGCGCGCGCGCACACACACAGACTCGCGCGCACTTGAAACGAGGATTATCTTGTTTCCGTCAAATCAAAGTTATTTTCCATTGTATTCTGAGAAAAATTCCGGTTATTCACAACATAGGAGGCAAGTGTTTATCGTAAAGAAATGCCTATACGTACCGGACTCATTCCCAAGAGGTGTACTAGAATAAACTTTATAAATATAACGAAAAAATATAAATTTTAATTGACAAGCGCCTGGGGTAAATGCCAACAATAATATTGAGGACTAGTGCAATAGAAAATGTAGAATTGTGACACAAACAAACCAAAAAGGTACAAATAAAAACTACCGAAGAAGAAAATAAAAACTTTAACTCGTCATAAGTTAAGAAAATCCAGCAATAGTGAGCCAGAGATCGAATCAATACTGACAAAGGAAAGAACGCTGGAGAATGTGAAGGAAATGCGTCATCGCAGCCCACACATTACTGAAAGCAAATGGGAAGGGACATAGAACGAATGGATGTCTCTGTACTGAAATTTGATTTAGTTGGTAGTAGTTTTTTATCATATTGGTGAACCTACTTTTTTGTTCCCAAGATATTCCTTGACTAAATTCCAATCCCATTTAAATTTACCATATATTAAAAAAATAAAACTTTTTTGTCGTCCCCTACTGCATGGCCAAAAACATCTCTACATTGTGATTGGATTACATTATACACGTAGGACGGTGATATGATTTCCCAGTTGTCTGCGTAAATTGACGGCCGACACTTGAATATAATTTGTTTGTTCAACTGGCTCTGTTAGCATACTGTTTTAGCAGTACCAGCGCGTCTCTCTCTCTCTCTCTCTCTCTCTCTCTCTCTCTCTCTCTCTCTCTCTCCACTCTGCTTGGGACATTTATTCTTGGCTCACGTCTCATCTTCCTTTTATATATATTGCAACAAAACACAGAATAAGAAGTTCATATAATAGGGTTACTAAGGCTATAACTCATTTTCTGACGACCATAGACACGTTTTAAATTGATTTTGTTCTTTTCTTTGTAAAGTAGTCATACGTTTTGAACCAAGCTATGTTTTAAAAGTACGTTATGTCAAAATGTTCACAATTTTATACTCTTTTATGTTATGTGAAATATTTGTGTGTAAGTGCGCGTGTGATTTACACCTTATTTAATAACTTCGGTGAAAATTAACATTTCGTTCTGAAACTTGGACAGAGTGTTCTCTTGGTTATAAGCTACATTTTCCTTATACTCAATTCTCCACAACTATAATTTTTATGTGGTTTTTTTAAATGGAATCAGTCTTCTTTATTCTCGTTATCTCCAAGAAAGTAATAAAATTTGTAGATTAAATCAAGACATTCTGCCTTTGCAGAATCGGACAGAGTTTCAGCCTGATTTCTGGCTATCATTAAGAAAATCTATGACGTTGATAGAATTTCCACCAATCAGAAGGTCTAAAATTTATTTGAATCGGACGCTAATGTCCTGATGGCTCAGTTTCTTCCGAAGTATTGTCATAGAATGACGTACTCCCTGTCACGAGTTTTTCGTTACAAGACAAGTCGATTTCCTTAAGACTTAGAAGTTGGTTCACGGTTCGAGTGCTTCGTAAGTATTGCCAGTTTACAGACCTAAAATAATAAATAGATCATTCTAGTGCTTTTCTGCGTCGAATGGAAGATTTTCCGGGTTAGGGGCAAAATATTTAACGACACATTTTGAGTTAACGCGAAACCATTTCAAGTAGCCGGATTTGCGTAAGCATAATACACGATTTATTTTTACCCAGTTCTGATCCCTGAGATTAAGATTATTCAAGTTATAAACATTAACAGTTTCATATCGCAGTGTGTGTATGTGCCGAGACGTAGTTTATTCAACGGATTAAACTAACAAAACTATTTAAAAACGCAGATATAAAAATAGCATACAAAACTAATAAAAATAAATTACAAAATCTAAATAGCTCACACAACAAAGATAATACAACAACTAACGGCATATACAAAATTAAATGCCAAAATTGCAATAAATGTTACATAGGACAAACAAAAAAACAGCTGAAAAAACGTTATTTTGAACACCTAAATGCATACAAAAAACCAGAAATATATAAATCCAATTTAGCCACACATGCAACAAACACACGACATGAATTCCCAGACATAACCAATGTAACACTAATAAAACATATACCACACAAAGGCACCATAATGAACATTTGGGAAATTTACAAATATACAAACATAAAACAGAAAACAAACTAATACCTGAACAAATACAAATCAATACAAAACATGACACAATATTCAAAGCACGCAACATTGAAAATACACAAAAAACTAACACATACACCACAATCACACACAATAAAACCAATTTGAACTACCAGAAGCCAACAGGAAGCCACAATAATAATAGTCAGCCAACAACACATATGTACTTCACCAGACAAAAAAACCGGAAGGCTGAGGATGGGTACAAGATAGTACCCAAAACTTGTTCCTAATAAGGAAAAAAAGGTATATCTTGAAGTAAATTTATTTATAAATATTAAATGTAATATATATTATAACGAAACATTGTTATCAATGTTTATCGTTCTAACTGGAGTACGCATAATAAGCGTTATCTGCTACCATTGTACATTTAGAAGGGTACAGATAGGATTTTATATAGCAAACAAAACAGATAACAGTCCACCTGCATAAATATGTGTAATTTTGTCGGCACATGTCAGAAGTGTTTTAAAACTTAAATAATAAAAAAATGACAAAAGATTAAGAAGAACTAGGTTGACCAGTGAATAGTGCGGAAATGTAGCTTTATTTAGACACCAAACACATAACGAGATAGTGAGAGTGTCGTGAACTATAAGCGTTTTACTATTTCACACCTTTCGTGGTGCTAATTAAAGATCGCGTGTATACATAGCTAATAACTGTGTTCAAGACACGTCTAACAAACAACTTTGTTGCCTAAATAAATAAAGGATTGTTGAGATATTCGCCGATAGAAACTCATTTGCACACGTGGCTATGCCCTGTAAACAGTGAGCCAAAAACGAGCATCTGTCTCGTTCATTCATAAAGTATTCGTTGAGTCGTACACACGGAACGATACGCTGCAGAAGACGCTTCAATGAGACCGGCGACACCTGAGTTACTACAACTACGTACTACGGACATCAGACGATACCCGAGGCCAGAGACGCTGTGTCCATAAAGGAACGACGCCTAGCCTAGCTGTTCATACACCGCTAAGCGACGCTGACGGAGGTTTCGAGAGGAATAGCTGTACTCAACGCCGACGCCTGAGACCCGTGTACATCTGTGTAACATGAAATCATCAAAACAGGTGACCTGATATGGTTCAGGGTTCATAATAATGTTGTAAAACACAACAAGTAAATGAAAAGCCGCTATAAGCGAAATTGAACAGTTTTAAATAATTGATAAACATTTTTTTATATAGGCGGTATGACTAAAGCCTAAAGACACTTCTAAATGTTGTACTGTATATCACATAGAGATAACGATAAATATAACCCTTGTTATATTCATTTAAAAAGTTCGTATTTTATTTTCTCATGTATAAAGAACAGGGTTACGGATTTCATAGAATGAAATCAATTCAGTATTTCCATTTTATTAAATAATTAAATTCAATATAACAAAATGATTTTTTTTATAAATGAATTATAATTACAGGCAGACAGTGTGAAACTGCCCATATATGTGTGTATATTTCCATGTTATATGTTTTGTGTATATACTGTGTATTGTATGTCTTATTTTCAGGAACTTATAAATTATGTACTAAGATATATGGTTTTAATATGTGATTGTTAGACGTAAGCATTATAACAATATATCACTAGAGAAAATATGGTAAAGTAATATTCAAGAAAGAATATAAATGGTGGAACCCGCCGTAAATTGTGTTAAATATTTGAAATTCTTTTTATTATTATGATTTGTTTAAAGATAAGCACCTTGAGGGTGACAATTATAATCATTGGAATGATAGACTAAAAAGGTAGTTTTCATTTATTCACAATTTATACAACTCAGCTTCCTAAAATAATTCTTTTGGAAACACATCGTCCCAACTCGTTACCTGATACCTAATAAGCCCAAATCCCACACCTAATAGCCGGCAAAGCAGAAAAGTACCATATACTGCAGGTAAGTGTTGGCATGATATACCCTAACCAGGTCCATGTAAAACTCATAATCCATAATGAAAGAAATCATAAAAAGATGTGTTGCAATATATATATACAAACACACACACACACACACATACTACGTATACTACATAATATATATAGTATTGTATCTTATCGGGAAAAGGAGATAATCATAACAATTTATACTTTACTTAAAAAAGCCATAAAATGTTAACTAGAACTCAATCCTAAGTCACTTCCTCTTGTTCTTCACTTAGCTTTGTTTCATCGTCCAAGATTAATTGTAAAGTAGCGTATACGACGTCCTATCATCAAGTGGTCTATGCGTTGAGATGGTCAATACAATTTAACTCCTATCTCCTTTAGCGAACACAGGAAGGTCCTCAACACTTGTAAAGAGATCTCGCCTCAAGATGGACGCGGATTTGGATTATGCACCACGGCCTTCCAGTCTGTCACATGTTTATTAGTTCCTAAATAATACTAATACACTAAATAATACCTATTTCATGTGAATAGACGTAGTTTAACTAAATATTTATTTTCAAAACATCAGGGGTCCACATCTTCTGGATACGAGTTTAGCCACCCCGATGTGCCCTAGCTGGATTATCACTCTGCCTTGGATGAGATCCCTTCCTTTAGTCTTTCCTGTCTAGTCTCTCTTGACTGTCTCTTGTTTTTTTCTGACCCCAACGCTATTAGAGTAATCGAGGGCAAGGTTGTCTTACATTTTCAATGCTAATTTCTTAATTTTGGGTGGCTTAGGATCTTAGAGTGCTCTTTGATGCCGATAGGTGAGCACTGGAAATACTAAGACACTTTCAGTATCAGAATAACTAATACAAAGCCACCAAATCCTTTCTCAGAAAGAGAAGAGTGAGGGCGAATCTCCTGCGCCCCAAAACGGGGGCCTTTCGGCTAAGGTATAGTAACCCTAACAGAAGAGTCTCTGGTCCTCCTGGTAGGGGATTGTGCAACAGGCCAGTAACAATGTAAAACTTTGAAATACTTGTAGCATCCAAAGCAGCCTCGTAGTAAGGAGAGACGTGGGTCATCCGAGGATAAGATGGGTGCCGGAACGGGTTTATAGAACATAATCCTTAAAGAGGAGAAGAAGAAAAAGAAGATTTATTTTTAATATTGTCGCGCAATGACAGATTTGTAACACTCTCATAATTGACGATCTAAAGAACATAATGATAAAATATTGTAGTGTGTATAAATCAATGGTTTTAAAATCATTTTGACTATGTGTTTAGATCTGTCACACTGTTTGAGAACATATTAAAGTCTTTAAACAACATTTTGCAGGTATTTAATCCACATTGTAAGGTTTTGTTTCGCGTTACAACGGATTATAATAACGCCTCTAGAGACAGAACGTTAACCTCATACTTAAGTGCGGGGATTTGCCTGCCTACAAAGTATTCAGGCAGACTTTATTAGCTATTTTAAATTTCCACCCCGTTGAGTAACAAATTTAATGTAGTGGAAATGGTTACCGCAACCCTTACAGCACACGGCGGCCTGTGCCACGCTCTCACCATAGCACTGCGTGTTATATTCTGTGAGTGCATTTTTATCCTACAACAACTACGCTGTTTGTACAAACAAATGATTCAGTTTTGATTGTCCGATGTTGTCTTTAGTCTTCACGCGTAGTGTGATGCTAAGGCGGCAGAGTGTATACTTATTGTTATGACGTACTTACAGATCGTTGTGTTGTACAGTGGAAACAAAATACAGACACCAATGAAATCACTAATTACCAGCTTCAAATTAGTCACAAATAAGGATTTGTAATCAGCTAGGTACTCTCGTGCGAAATTCCAGTTAAATTTGTCCACACGCAATAATACTATGAAGTAATAGAGTTCCGCTTTAATTATAACACAACAATCTCTTTTCACTAATCCGCAACAATCACTTGATCCGCACCCTACATTATCGCTAGGTGTGACTAGCATCTAAGCCGACCGATGTTGCTTATATTGATCTCACAATATTCCATTCCGAATCAATGCAAGAAGACTGAAATTTGTGACATGGAATGCACGTATGAATGAACTGTTATAAAACGAGACGAGCGTAACGTGATAAAATAAGTCTATATTGTGCAGTATTCTTTTCTTTTGTCTTTTTCATCATCAAAGAAGAATTTACATTATTTTCTGAGGTTCTCTACTTCCAGTCAAATCATCTTCAGCCGTTCCACAAGCCAATTCGTGACACTTACATTCATGTCAGCAGCTTAGCGGCCCATCTATCCAGCTTTTTCAGAGTAGCCCTGGTCAACGTCTGTGTACGGTTTGCTAATGTAACACGTGTTATGATATTTTATGTTAAGTCGTTCCTTGTTTGCTGTTTACACACACCTGGAAGTCTACATCAGTCGATGTAAGTAACGATTTAAATTTATACTTACATTTACTAATCTGGTATAACTGCTGTTAACAGAATGTCATTTTTTCCATTATATTTAAATTATAAAAGTCAGTATTTATTGTATAGATAGATGAAGCAACAATTTTCTTACTTAGGTCTGAAAATTACTTAGAACAACTGTTGCAGCAATAAAATAAAATCCCGCATCATACGTGGGAACAGGTGTTATTACTCTTATGAAAAGCTTTTCAAATGCAGGATGTTGAGCAAACAATTTAAGCTGACTATATACAAACGTCTCATACGTCCGGTAGTAACGTACGAATGCAAAGCCTGGACATTATGCAGCACAGACGAGCAACATTTAATACTTTATATAATATTGAAACTTTCTCATGTGGAAACTTACTTGTCTTTTTCGTCGAACGCGTTTCGGCGTCGTATTCGCCTTCGTCAGCTTAGAACAGACTGCCAGAACTTAGTAACGGTTGTTGCTTGGAAGGTATAGTGGGGTGGTGTGTAGAGGAAGGGGATTGGCGCGGGGATCCGAATTATTGTTTGTTTTATGTATAATTGTGTCGAAAGTGTATGTGATTTATATTGTAATTGGTCGTTTAGTATGTTGTTTGGTTGTGCTGTGTGGTGTTTGTATATTTCATACTGTTCAGCCGTGTTGAATGAAATATACAAACACCACACAACACAACCAAACAACATACTAAACGACCAATTACACTATAAATCACATACACTTTCGACACAATTATACATAAAACAAACAATAATTCGGATCCCCGCGCCAATCCCCTTCCTCTACACACCACCCCCACTATACCTTCCAAGCAACAACCGTTACTAAGTTCTGGCAGTCTGTTCTAAGCTGACGAAGGCGAATACGACGCCGAAACGCGTTCGACGAAAAAGACAAGTAAGTTTTCAATTGAGAATGTTTCAATATTATATAAAGTGTAGTGCTGTGAAAGAAGATGATGAACAAACAAGACAACATTTAATAATATTTGATCGAAAATTCTTGATAAAATCTTTGGACCTCTACAAATTCAAGATGGCTTTTGGAGGATTCGGATAAACCATGAACTGGACCAGTCTGATCCAGACTTGTTTGGCCCATCTAACATTCTTTCTAAGTGATATTTACACTGTTGTCCGTAATCTTTTAGTTTTCCAAAAGACTAAAACTTGTAACTATTCTCTTATATTGCTCCAGAGTGTAGACATAGTCTGGTTTATTAATAGTAGTAGGCTTCAATAGCTGGGCCACGTAAGGTAAATGGATGACCGAAGAATCCATTCACCAATGGAATTCATTGACCAATGGATGGCTAAGACCATTGCAGACTGGAGACCGGTAGGAAGAAGAACTAGAGGTAGACCCAAAAGAGAAGGTTGGTAGACGTAGAGGATGATTTGTGAAATGTATGAACGTGAGGGGATGGAGACGGGTGTGTAATAAGTGGGCGGAATGGAAGAAAGTTATTGAGCAGGCTAAACCCGACGCTGGTTTGTAACGTCAGGGAAAGGAAAATAAAGGATGAAAGATAAAGCAATGACCTATTTGGCAGCGATCAGTTTGAAATCCACCCGTAAAGAAATATTTCATCCCAGTAAATCCTGTCTTCGGTTTTACATATATATTGCAACGTTACAAGTATTTCAGAAATTACACAAATACATCACCATGAACTCAACGCAGCTATGAAGTGTATCATACCGGCCATGTAGCAGGAATTTTTTAATTCCCGTTGCGTCAAGTGTATGTAGTTGCACAATAATTAAATAATTTTCAAGAGGAGTGAGATGCTGTTGACATGAAATAATTAATTAAAACCGTTTCAAAATAATCATTCCATGATTTATTCACATTAATAGAAAATATGCAAATATTAAACTTTCGAATTATTAAAAAAAAAGATTCTCGTTTATAAGTTTACAAAAAAATACAATATAAACTTCTTTGCTATTCATGACATATAAAAATAAACAACAATATAATATGACTAGCTAAACAGACATGTTAAACAAATTATCTAAACACTTTTTATTTCAGTGTGTCTGAATTTGACTCCAATTTTAAATAATAATATCAAATCATTTACAAACAAAAATAATATTAAATCTTAAGAATAAAATTAATTGTTGCTGTAAACAATATAAAACAAATATAACATTTACTTCCAACCTATTATTTATTTCTACTGACACACACAAATTTTAACAAACAACAGAAGATTAGTATTTTTAAATTTTCTTGTTAAATTAAATTATTTTCTTTGACTACCATTTAAATTTATGTACAGTGATTATATTTAAAACTTTAAGTCTTTACTGTTCATATATAAGTTTCTTTTTAAGAGTTCTTTTCACAAACAAAAATATAATTATTTATTCATCACCTGCGTTCTGTCGACGTTACCGTTGCGTGTGTGTGTGTCCTGAATCCTGAGAAGTTGATGATGTTATGCTGATGCTGTGTTCTCTGTCTCTACGGTTTGTTGTTTCTGATGGTCCAGAGTTCCTCCATAAGTCTTGGTGTGTGTGGTAAAGATGTTCGGTCGGCAGACCAGCAGCGTGACTTTGTGTGAAGGTAAATTACCATATAACCTTCTCTGCATTAATATTCATGGCATATTAAACTAAATAACCATATAATCTTATTAGCTAAACAGACATGTTAAACAAATGATCTAAACTCTTTTTATTTCAATGTGTCTGACATTTACTCCAATTTTTAAATAATCATAGCAACTCATATACAAACAAAAATAATATAAAACTCAAGAATAAAATTACTTGTTTCTATAAACAAAATAAAATAATAACATTTACTTTTAACCTATTAGTTAATTCTACTGACACACCCAGATTTTAACATATAGCAGGAGGTTAGTATTTTTTAAATTTTCTTATTCAATTAAATTATTTACTTTAACTACTATTTAAATTTAAAACTTTAAGTCTTTATTGTTCATGTATAATTTGCTTGTTGTTCATCATATACTTTCTATGCTAAATATTTACAAACATACCGCCCTGGGCAAATATGCAAATATATGTATTGTTGCATATATTCCCCAGGTAGGTTTAAATAATATTTGTATGTTGATCAAATTTTATTTTCACAAGTATGTATGTGTACTTTATAATTACTATTACATGTTATTATCTACATTACCATTGGTTTTTAAAACTCCTTATAAAAGTAAATATTTCTTAGCGATATGTAAGGAACATTCCCTTTTGTGGTGGGCGACAAAATTCCTTCCCCCCCTATCTATACAAACATACTTACATCTTCTTTTCTGTTGTTGTATTGTTGTGTTTAAAGACAAACTTGTTCACTGTACATTTGGTCAGCTTATATTTCCTTCTCCCTGTGGATCGGCTTTCGTCATAATAGACGACAGACATCCTGCATTACACTTGTTTTTGTGTACATAACAATGATTATTGTACTCTTTGTGTATTGTTATCTCGCTACTTCCTTCCCTTATTTTGAGTCGTTTGCCGTGTTCTCCCTGCTTACCTGCATTTCGAGAGTCAGCTGTATTACAACACTTAGTTTTTCCCTCTTCACAGTAATTATCTTCTCTCTGTACAACCTTTACACTTCTCTCTCGAAGTTCGGGTCGGTTAGTGTGTGAGTTGTTGACTATGTGCTCCGATTGTGCGAGTAAAATTAATAAATCTGCAATCGTTTTAATTCCTTGTGTTTAAATGGCTCATGTACTATCTCTGTGAAAGTGATGTGATAATTTAAGTACCAATTCGTGTTGTGTAAATGTGGGTGTTAAGTGATTACTCATTTAAATCAGCTGAACTACGACGTATTCTTCAACGGTGAGTGTATCTTTACCTTGATACTTACCATATTCTAATTGGTCTCGTATTTGTTTTTGCGGGTACATTCCAATAACAACATTCAAATGAGTTTCTAAATTGTTCGTTAGTAGTTAAATTATCTCGAACAATAGTATACCGTCGTGCAGCAGAATCTTGGAAATGTTTACTAACAAAATCAATTTTTTCTTTATCAGTTAAAGCATTACCTATTAACTCCATTTCTCGTTCACAGTTCAGTAAGAATTCAATTGGGCTGCTTCTCTTTAACCCTTTGAAGACTAACAATTTTGTCCTTTCATCCACCTGTGTTGGATACACCATCACCTGTGTTGGTCCCCTCTTTACTTCCGTTTTTAGACGTTCTACTCCTCCACGTTAAATTTTCTTTAGTGTGTTTATTTCACTTGAATATTTCTTTGTGGTTTCATTAGACTCTACTACGGCAGTTTCCAACGTCATTGTTCTGGCTTCCAACTCCTGTGTCTTATTGATGTTTTCATGGACTTGTTCACTGACTGCTTTTATCTTCATATCCTGCTCATGCTTTGATACAATAAACTTCTCATTCCAGTGTTCCGCTACTTGGTCTACACAATCTTTTAATTCTTTTGACCATTCTGCTTTCTGTTCTTTAAACCTATTCTCTATCTTTAAAGTTTGGTTTTTTTATTGCCTGTTCTACTCTATCTCTTAATATTTCTATTTTGGTATTAGTTTCTTCGAGTTATGTAGTCAGTTGCTCTTTAAACTCTTTAAATTCGGCCCTAGTTTCTTCGCTATTCTTTTGTATTTGTTCATTAGTTTTCGCTAATTCAGCTTTAACTTATTCATTATTCTTTTGCATTTGTTCATTATTCTTTGCCATTTGTTCCTGGAGACTTCTAAACATAGCCTCAAATCACCCCATCTTCCTGTTGTAGCTTACGTTCACACACACAAACACATAAGCGCTGTACGCGGGGTAGGTGTACGCATTCTGACAATCCTTAGCCTGCATAGTATTGTCAAAAACTGTTCGTCATATACTTTCTATGCTAAATATTTACAAACATACCGCCCTGGGCAAATATGCAAATATATGTATTGTTGCAATATATATACACGCGCGCGCGCTAGTCACAATCTCACAAATCTAAACGTGACCTTTGTTTAACTAATAATTAATTTAGCGGTTGTCAATGGATAAAAGATTGTCAATGGATAAAAGCGTTTGCTGCCTTAGAGCTACACAATTGTTTGTGATATTCCAAACTACTTACAGGTCGTAACAGTTGTATTGAAACTAAAAAAAAAAAAAAAAATTGCGTTTGTTTAGCGCTACAGTTAAACGAAACAATGTAACATTCTGTATCCATTTCTGTAACCAAAAAAATCACATTTAAAGGGACAAGTAAAAGACAAACATAATAGAATGCTTGATGAAGAAATGTATACATACAAAACGTCATGATAATAAACGAAAATGTTTACATTTGTTTGTAGAATGAGTTGTTACAGTTAGTTTAATATATTTAATTTAATACTCTGCTTACTTCTGTTGGTATTTCATAAATTTTCGTATGAAGATAGAGGTAATCCGACTATACAAGACAATGATCAGATAATTAATAATGCAGGGTAGAATGGAAAGAAATTGTGCAAGATCAAGCAGTAGTAGAGAATGTAAAAATGTACAACGGATTATAGAGGTAAAGAAAGCAAACGAGAATGTGGAGCGACCAAACACAAGAAACTGGTCACTGCGGAAGTCAATACAAGGAAATCTTGAGAAAACGTATTTGAAGTACGTCTTGATAAGAATTAAATGTGTGATTGAACCGAGCGGCAGAAATCAGAAGTCAGTGGGTATACACTCGCGTTAAGACCACACAAAGCCTCTATTCACTAATGATTGTACGCATGGTTCTGTGGTCTGTTGAACTAAACGATACTAAAACGAGCGATGTGGAATTGAATCCACGACGCAGTGCACGCCGTTTACACTGCCTCCTTAATTTCCAGTCTGCTCTCAGTGCAATGATTTCTGCGTATGCAAGAGTAATGACCTCTGCAGAACGGACACAACGTATTTGTAAGTTTGGCACATTCAGTAGCCTACAATAATGTATTTAAAATTCGACCGCACTTTTATATCCTAGCTTTTATTACAGCCATAAGCATTCAAATGAAAGCACGAAGCAAAGATAAAACCGGGCAATAACAAAGCTGAATGAGACAAGCAGAAGGGGGGGGAGAACGGGTTGGACTGGTGCTATAATAGTTGTAACAGTAGTTTGAAACAATTGTAAGAGTAGTTTTCCTTTAAATATATCTAAATATTTTCAACTAAATGTACTTACCTACGGTACAGTATACAAGTAGTACATACGTCAAAGTCACCTAAAGATGTATCTATTCTAGAAAAATTGCCAGAATCTATTTAAATATTTGCCTGTTCTTTGCGCTGTCTTCACTTTCCACTTCATCCATTATTCAATCTGGAAACTTTTAAAAGTATTTCCACCACTGGTTTAGTCAAGTAAATAATGCTTACTAGTGAAGAAACACTTGTATATGTGAATTGTATCCTGTATTCAGCTTTTGGTACATTGTAGCCAAGAAACCAGTATGTACAAAACCGAATACAACTGACATGACACCATTTTTAATATACGTATATATATATTATTTTTGAATTTACCTGCAATGTTTCTTCTTTTGTATTGTATAAAAATGCAATCTCAAAAATTTTTTAATTTGTGTTTTAATCATTTATTATTATTAATATTATTATTACTATTGTTGTTGTTATTATTATTATTATTCAGCGAAGTGGAGTGACATGCTTAACGCTTTGCAGCTTACGTTTCGGTTACCCACATATCTGTTGCGGATGATTAGAGATTACCTGCGTGACAGGACATTACTTTATGACACTACATCAGGATGCCGGATTAAAGAAGTCACAGCAGGGGCAGCTCAGGGATCAATTCTTGGGCCAGACCTGTGGAACGCTGCATATGATGGTATTCTTCGGATGGAAATGCCCGAAAATACATACTTAGTGGGGTACGCTGATGATATAGCAGCGGTTATCATAGCGCGAGATGTGGAACTGGCTCAGATGAGATTAAGGCAGGTTATACGACGAGTCAGTTCCTGGATGACAGACCACGGCTTAAAACTGGCAGCTGACAAAATAGAAATCGTGCTGATCACAAAGAGGCATGTCCCCAACATTTTGCCAGTGCAGGTTGGAGAAGAAACGGTGCACACAAAAGCCGCAATTAAGTATCTGGGAATACTGCCGGACACGAAGCTTACGTTTTGGCCACAAATAAAACGGGTGGCTGAGAAGGCTGCAACTGTAACCGCGGCACTTAGTAGAATTATGGCAAACACCAGTGGGCCGAAACCTTCGAAGCGACGGCTACTTATGTCGGTCACGCATTCAATACTGCTTTATGGTGCGGAGACATGGGCTGATGAAGCTCCAGAAATACACGCGACGTATGTCAGCAGTGCAGCGAAGCGGCGCGCTCAGAGTGGCTTGCTCCTACCGCACGGTTTCGGAGTCCGCGGTTCTTGTCATCGTGGGAATAACCCCAATCGATCTGCTGGCACAGGAACGGAAACTGGTTTACAAGAGGATGGGCCAAGTAGTACTGTACAAGCTCACAAGGAGGCCAGGGCTCGTACTATGGCTCGGTAGCAGGAAAGATGGACCAGTCACACGAAGGAAAGATGGAACGCTGAGAGGACTGATCGCAAACATGGCGAGATTAATTATTTCTTAACACAGTTTCTAACTGGCCACGGCCTGTTCCGGGCTTACCTATATAGGATGGGCAAAGTAGACAGACCAGATTGCATTTTCTGCAAACAAGAATTGATCGATGTGAATCACACGTTTTTCACCTGTGATAGATGGAAAGAAGAGAGGCAATCACTGGAAAATGTAGTGGGACAGATCTCACCTGAAAATATTATCGGAATAATGCTGGAGAGCGAACATTATTGGGAGCAGGTAGCAGCTTACATAGAGAAGGTACTAAGGCAAAAGAAGGAAGCCGGAGATGATCTTGCTAGGGCCGCTGACAGAATATCAGGAAACAGGTAAAGTGGGCCCGCTGAAGGGTTAAAACAGATGTACGTCCACAGGACGCAGTACAAATGGCACCAACTTGAAGTATTGCGAAAGCTGAGTCCCAAGGTGGATCCATGCCGTGGAGAACAGGGTTTGTGGTTTGGTGGGTGCGAGTCCCACACACCGTAAGAGTGCGGACCCTCCTGCGGCGAACATACGTTTTCCACAGTCTCCCTCGTAAAAAAAATTAATATTATTATTATTATTATTATTAACAATGTCAGTTAGGAAGTATAGAGGAAGATGGAGCGCAAGGCTCGTATCGAATTCGAAGAATGGCTAGACTGCCGACAGGGTGAGGTTAAATACGATCTGACACAGTTCGTTAGTGGTCATGGCAATTTTAGGGCCTACCTCCACAGAAGGGGAAAGATGCAGAGCCCGTCATGCTAGTACGATGACTTTCCCCATGAAGATGCCTTACACACCTTTTTAAAGTGCTGCAGATTCACAAGAGTAAGGATGGTGCCCAGAGAGTTCACGTCCGAGAGAGTACTTGTGATTATACTTGGACATTAACAAAATATACATGTTCAATTTATGAATATAATGTTTACATTTGAGAATGCGCTTTGGTTTGCCACTACGCTGGGCGTCATACGTCTTATAGGCATTATTAGGTACAAGAAGTTGAAAGCGACATTTTAATCTACACTGAATAACAGTTACACGGTTCAGCTTATTTAACTGTGCAATTCATTTAAGTTTTGGAACTGTCCCAATATGCTGGAACTGTCGATGTTTTGAAAAAATATGCTATTGTATCGATGTACTACGATGTGAAGAAAAAGAAGTGTACTAATTATAAATTAGTCTTATTTTAATATCAATACGTATTGTTTCATTTGTGAGGTTAAGAAATAATGTTTTTTTTTCTATTTTAGCTTACTGTTCACAGAAATAAAAGCCGTGGTTAGGAAAAATATGACACTTAATGTTGAAAGCATGTTTACACAATGCTTGAAAGAAAAACGTTAAAAAGAAAGAACATAACGTATTTTTAACAACAACAACAACAGAAAACATTGAAAAAAACAGTTATTTCTGAATAATAAGTTTGAACCAAAAAAAAAAACAATGTATTAAGAAATGATAACAAGATATGTTATTCGTTAGGTGGTTAGTATTCTTTTATGTTTTTCAGTAAAATCTTGAAGACTTCATTATAAACAAATTTTGTTGAAGATACAAAATATTGGAGACATATATGTAGAATCGCGCCAATTTTCGAGTTGGTTACTTTGTCTGTGATGTGCAAAAAAGAAGAATTATTGAAAAAATTAGTTGGGCTATTGTTGAAGAACGAATTTTGTTACAAAGAAGTGGGAATGTATGGCAACAGACGTTACTTCGAGTTGTTTTTTTTTTTTTACGTCGATTTCATAGAAAAGAGTTTCTTTTAAAGTCATACTGGTTTTAATGTTTAATTTTAGTTTGCATGTTAACCTAACAACATGGCATTACATAACCTACGTTTTGGCGTTACAGGCACACATCGGACTTATAATATTGCTAGAAACAATTTTTGTAAAACATATGACACTGAAACACGATTGCAATCGCCAACAAACTATTTTATAACTTACACAAATACATTTTTACGATTTCTATTGTCCAACTAAAATTATATTCTACATTCAGTATATATCGATGTCAATAATAGTATATCGAAATGTGGAAAATGAGTGCGGTTACGGTTACTGGGACGTACCAAATTGTTTCAGGGTGCTACCTGATTTTCTTGATTTCCTCTTTCTACTCTTGCCTTGAAGACAATTGTTTTCAGTTCTTTGATGTTTCCCGTCTTGCTTCCTTTCATTTGGTATTACCGGTTACGGTTATTGGGACATATACCAAATTGCTTCAGAGTGCTACCTGATTTTCTTGATTTCCTCTTTCTATTTTTGCCTTGAAGACAATTGTTTTGAGTCCTTTGATGTTTTCCGTCTCGCTTCCTTGCATTTGGTATTACAAAGTACCCACTTTGACGGACAATTTTTTTGTTGGAAACGTCTTGGCAGACTGCGGAAGCGTTCTACGCTATATTCACTTTGAGTTTGTAATTTTAATTAAGTGAATGACAAGTAGAACTATCTATAATATATTTGCCAAAGCCCCCTCACTGACTCATCACTGTATCTCAACAATGACAAGGCCTAGAAAGATGAAACTTTACATAAATATTCACTAGATACTGTAGATGTGCAATAAAACGGGATTTGACAAAATTCAAAATTTTAGGGGGGTTTTGGAGGGGTCGAAGTGACCGAATATTCTCATAAGAAATACATGACAGTTAAAACTTGACAAATGTTAGGCCGCTTCTAGATGAGATAGAAATATGAAATTTGTTCTACAAGTTAACTTAACCCTCTTTTAAAGAACACAAAGGTCAATTTTAAATAATTTTAATTAAAACTACCCTAAAGAAATCTAAAATATATTTGCCAAAGCCCACTTACTCACTTAGTCATCACTGTATCTCAAGTATAACAGGGCCTACAAAGAAAATATTTCCGAATAAATTGATTCAAAGTTGTAAAAGGAGCGTAATAAATATATAGAAAACATTTGTCGGTAGAAAACAATATTATACGATATATTAACTATTGTCTTAAATAAATATTAATTAATTATGAACACATGAATTTTATGCATTCCTGCGATAAGAACGTGTTCCCAGAAGTACTATCACACAATTTACGTAACATATTTGTTTACGTTGCAATGTAGTCCATAAAGAGTTGTTATGTTTAGTCTGGTCTGGACACAACTCAGACACACTTGCGTCATGGGGTTCAGTCTAAAGGCCACTGATAACAGGCCAGAATGCTGCTTTGTTCAGTTCAGTTCAGTCGCTACACTGCCACTGCACACTCCTGCTACTTTGTTTAAGACGATTATTTTGTTAGTTTTAGTTTGAGCATTGGATATTCTTGATTTTTGTATTATTTTGTATCTTATTTTTTAGTTTATTTGTCAAGTTTGCAAGTTTGACTATTTTTCTTATTTTTGCAGTGTAGATTCCACTTTATTAAATAGGGTTTTGTTCTACCGCCGTTGTTGGTCTTACAGTTTTTGTTAAGAAGAGAATAATTTTGTTTTAGTTTGTTTTAAATAGGCTTTCTTTTCTGCTTTTTATATAACTTCTATATCCCTAATACATGATGGAACAAATTGAAGTTGATGGGATCATGGTACCTCACCGTATTGTGCCTGTGGGTGCAGATGGGTCGTGCTTCTTTTACTCCCTGTCTTACCTCATGTACGGTACTGCCTCCCATGCGTCTCAAGTGCGAACAAGCGTTGTACAGTACATTTGTAACAACTGGCAACGGTTTGAGGAGCATACAATGATGGCGTGTGGTAACATTTATAGAAGTTTGGCTGAATACCGTGCTCACATGTCTCTGTACACCACATATGCCACCCGCTGTGAAATTCAGGCTGCTGCCGAAATATACCCTTACCATCTGGTGGTGTATCGTGATGGTGAGGTGACTGTACAGCCTGATGAGTATGAGGAGGGAAAGCCCATATTGCGATTCAAGTGTTCTGGACCCATGATGAATGCCCACTTTGAACCTCTTAGTCCTCAATACATTCCTCCTCATACATCAACTGTTGTTAACCGTCCCATCTGCACCTCGCTTGGTACTGAGAGCCTAGAAAAAATCGTTGTCGAGCAAACTGCCCAAGACCAATCCGACGATGATATACCACTTACTGTTGTTAACCGTCCCATCTGCACCTCGCTTGGCACTGAGAGCCTAGAAAAATTCGTTGTCGAGCAAACTGCCCAAGACCAATCCGAGGATGATATACCACTTATTTATTTGCTAAACTCTGCTAAACGTGATATCCAGAACCGTTGTGTGACGCCCCCTACTGACCTAATTTCGTCTTCCTCAGAGATCAGTGCTACAGTTGATTCGAGTGTTGGGAAGAAAAGAAGAAAAAATCGACGTTCAAGAGTTAATGACGGAATCAAAAGACACAAAAATAGGGAGTCCGTAAGAAAATACAATAGCAAAAAAGTTCATAGAGAGGCTGTCCGACCCATCTGCACCTCGCTTGGTACTGAGAGCCTAGAAAATATCGTTGTCGAGCAAACTGCCCAAGACCAATCCGACGATGATATACCACTTACTGTTGTTAACCGTCCCATTAATTTAACTAATTGTTACTTGAAAGATGTATCTTGGCTGAAAGAAAGAGCTATCCTTACTCCAAAGAATGACACTGCTGCAAATATCAATAACACATTATTGGAAAAACTGCCAACTGAGATTGTCCAGTACCAATCCGTGGACTCTGTGGTGGAAGTAGAAGATGCGGTCCATTACCCAGTAGAGTTCTTGCAGACGCTTAATCCTCCAGGCATTCCACCACACAATCTTTGCCTTATAGTTGGAGCTCCAATAATGCTGCTGCGAAACCTGGTACCGCCTAAGCTTTGTAACGGTACTAGGCTGCAGATTAAATCGTTGCACAACAACGTCATAGAAGCAACAATATTCACTGGATGTGGTCAGGGGGAAGCAGTCTTCATTCCACGCATTCCCTTAATTCCATCGGATTACCATTTTCAGTTTAAAAGACTCCAGTTCCCTGTCAAGCTCTGCTTTGCTATGACAATAAATAAATCACAAGGGCAGTCTTTGAAAATGGCCGGTGTTGATCTGAGGGAAGACTGCTTCTCCCATGGCCAGTTGTATGTTGCTTGCTCACGAGTTAGCTCTTCTGAGAGTTTAACTATCCTTCAGCCACAGGGTCAAACAAAGAACGTTGTCTACAAGGAACTTTTATAAGTGCCGTATTTCGTTTCACAAAACGATTTCAGTAGACTTAGTATTAGCACCCATTTATGCTTTTAAAAATTTGTAAATATTACATTTATACAATGTGCTTGGTTACCCAAGGTTAAAAAAAAAACCACCGAACCAATGCGTTTATTCAGTAAAAACCGTAGCGAAGCACGGGTATACAGCTAGTTATAATATATATGCGTTGTTACTGGCTACTCTGTCTACTTGACAGTTGAACTTAAAAAATATAAAAACAATTATTGTTTCCAGTTACTGTTACAATTATGCACGGTTTTTCATGTTAAAAATGTTTTCTGTCTTCAAGAATACATCACTAAAGTCTGGCTGGAACGGTATGGTATGTACTTCGTCACTCTCTGACACCCATATCATAAACGCGGAATGTAAACTTGAAAATTGCAATCGTGTAGAATCCTTTGCTTCTTCGAATATCGTACAGCTTAGAAATTAATCTTCTACTTGATTATTGAGGGCTCACTTTGTGTGTACAAAGTCGGATGAGGGGGTAAGAAGTTTCCAGAAGAACGTAGTAAATAAAGGAGAATCCCGAAAGAAAACCCCGGAAACATTATAAAAAACTGTAGAAATACAATTTTTAGTTTTGGAAACTTGTGACAATGGAACGAATTACGTCATTCTTAAAATTAACATAAACTTGTAAATAATTATGTTCTATTAATTTTCATTAATTCTAAATGATCTTATGTTCTATTTATAAGACCTTTAAAAAGATCTTAAAATCTGTTTTATCATTAGAAATAATAATTTGTAAAAAATAAAAATAATTTTTTTTCGCCAAATTTAAATTTAAAAAATTCCAAGTATTTTGTAGTACTGGTTTCTCATGTTTCTTATTGAACTGATGTTATTGTTAAAAACTGTTAACAGCTCCAGAAAAATTAACATAATTTTACAGTTCTTTGAAAACGTTTCCTATTAATGTAGTGATTTTGAGGATTAAATGTCTTTCTCAAAACTGAAAAATTTTCAAAACTACCAGAAGAGAACTAGTAGAAAAGAAGTGTCATAGGAACAGACCAAGATAAAAGTCTGGAAATAAACAATTGTTGCGTATGTTGATTTCCTTCATTTCAGTCGTTTCTCACTTCATTTCTATAGCACTTTTTTAAATTTAAAATTGTTTGTATCTTTAATTATAGGACGATGATATTAGACGATCTGTAACTATGTGGTTTCCTTTTCGATGCTTCTCAATATTGGTGCAGATTCCATTGTACGTCCACACACCACCAATATTTTTGCTTCTACTGTATTTTGGCGTTTAGGATTTCACTTATTTATTTCATTGACACAACGTCAAGAACAACATTGACAGTAATGACGGATGCCCTTGTTAAACAATTACGCTTCGGTAAATTGAGTTAATTCTCTTGCCCCGTTATCGCTGTAAACAGACACATTCATCATCAAGTTAGGAACGAGAGCCAAAGCAACAGTTAGTTCCTACACGCTCATTGACCGTGCCAATTAGGCCGCACACTGCGCCGTTATTTCAATTGCAAATTCACTCGGTTGGATAAGTTGTTTGTCAGCGTTTAAATTTGCGTCCGCTCTGCTATGGGCAACAAAATTTACACTGTGTGAACACAATTTATTACATGTTTGCGCACTGTGAAAACATTAACCAAAATGTTACTTGAATTCATCTAAACTAAAATATTCAACTCAATAAAAACGCATGTAACAGAAGTAGTTGGCCATTACTATTGTTTTAAATTACGCAGACTCTACATCTAATTTCGTATCTACCTGTATATAGGTCTGTTTTTAACGTTTTCCAATGTATTTTGATAAGAAATTAACATTGCTCCTGCAGGATTCTCTGACCCGAAACTCCGTATTCCTTTTTACTAGCCGATCCTGTCATGCGTGAAAAATTATTAGTAGATGTAAGAGTTACATTTTGTGGTTGGTCTCTATACAATTGATAATTTGTTGTTTGCGGACAATCAGAATATTTTGGCGGACTCTGAAAACAGATTGCAGCTGGGTGTACATTTGTTAAATTGAATCTGCCAAGGCTCTGGATTGCAAATATCCACACTTAAGAGCAAGGTGGTGGCTTTTCGTAGAAATGATACCGTACGGGGTAAAATTGTTATAGATGGGACTGTCCTAGAACAAGTCACCAATTTTGAATACCTGGGATACAGTGTGTCTTATAATGCAAGCAACGACGTTGTGAATAAGTAGCATAAGTTCAAAATTATGTGCAGGACCATTAGGCGAACACTTAAGACAGCAAGTAAAGAAACACACCTAAAATTCTACAAGCTGATGCTCCTTCCCACACTTCCTTATGGGCCTGAGACTCATAACATCTTTGCCTATTCGAGACTGAAACAAACCATCCTTGGTTTAATCATTGAAGATGATGATGATGATGAGATATAAGAGTTATTACGTGTTCCCTGAATTAAGTCTACTGGCTTAGTCTTCTTGTAGACTTATATAAACGTTTGCCGTCATCATCGTTAACACAGTTTGGTACAGAATTGAGAACCAACGTGTTCTCTCTAGTTGATCTCAAAGGTTTTTTTTCCTTAGTCAATTTTACTCATACGACTGTGACATAATTACCGTGACGTCGCGACTTTTTCGCTCGTAGCCTCCGAGCGTTTAGCAACCCTTTGAAAGGGAGAAACAACGTGAGAACGAGATAGGGAGAGATGTAAACAAAACTGTAGTAACGTAATGGATTGAGCAAGCAAGACGTGTTCCTAGCTTAGTAGCTCCTTTTGGCATTTAGGTATTTCTCTATTTGGGTAATCTCCCGACAAGATTTGAATTCATCAACCGCATCTTGCAAAACGTAGCATGGATCTACACTTTTACCCTTTGAGATTGAACGTCCAAGAATAGAGGGTCACCAAAAAAAAATGCGAGAATTCGAAATATTGTGGACTTCAAGATGTAGTATTGAGTTAAAGATAATTTTAACCAAACACTGAATATATGATTTTGGGTATTACCATTTCAAAATATTGCAACACCATACGCAAAATAGGTATCAAGATAGGTAAATCTCTGTAAATCTACGTTGAACATGGTTAAACAGAAATTTAACAAAAATGATAAGATAGGGGGAGAATGAGCGAGAGAGAAGGCGTGATTGTGGACACATACATAAATTACATTATTCTATAGTACTCTTGACTATATTTTACAATATGATTACAATTATTATCCAAGTTTACCTGTTAGTAAAATTTACCATAAACTTTTGTTTGTAACCTTTGTCAACTATCTGATGTAAGTCGTAATGTTCTACAGTTATTGTGTAAATTGTATGTTTCTAAATTATGATTGTTTGTTAATACCAGTAGGGAGTGAAACATGGTAAAAATAACTTTTAATAATTACGTAGTGAACATCCCCTAATCTGTTTTAGTTATAGGTAATATATTTTACTTTCCTATATGTTGACTGCTGTAGGTATATACAATGTATGTATCAATCTAATATCCAATTGTTGATTACTGTTTATTTACTTAATTAAAATATCATTACATTAGTAATTTAAATTGTTATACTGTATAAATTAAGTTCTACTATAATTTGCTCGTTTTCTTAAAGATAATTTGAAGATGTAAACAAACTATCATAAGTCTTCACATATAAAATGATACATACATACGCACACACACACTCACAACACGTTCACCCAAATATTTAATTGTTTCGTTATGTTTGATATCTCTATTGTATTTCATACACAGGTCCTGAAGATGACAATAAATATTGTCGAAACGTCGACGCAAAATAGCTAAATTTGTATTATTGACCGATCCTCACTAACCATCCACTAATACATTCTATTAATACTAAAAAGCTTCAATTACTTTAAAGTTGTTGAGCCTTCCGGAGTCTTCTTCGGAAATTGAGACATATTTGATTTTTAAACGTAGATAAACCTGTTCTGTTAATGTCTTGTGTTGTATTCATTATTACAATGAAAAACTGAATACACTTCATAAGTTTAAAAACAACATTTCCAACTTTCTTTAGATAAAAGTGAATGAGTCCATTCTGAATTTTGGGACTCGTATACTTCTCCCAGTTCTTTGGACCACTGAACGTCTTTTGCATCAATGCATCGTATTTTATCAAAAGATGGATAATTGTCGAAACGTTTACGCTATTGTGCTGGTGTATTTTCTGTTTATGACCTCCGAAGAATAAATTGGAAGCTCCCAATGTAGGAGCAATATTTACTATGGGATCCAGTACTTTGGCTTATTTATTAGTTTAATTTCATAGCTTACAACGTATAGCAATGCAGGCTTGACCGGTAGCCTCGTGTATTCTTAACTGGAATCACCGCTTTATTGTGCAATAACCAAATAATGTATACTCAGAAAGTACGTCATTAGATACTGGTAAAATAACAATAACAAAATAAATATATAGTTTGATTTTATGCTGAATACATACACGGAAAATTGGATTAATTTAAGTCTACTAATTTGTACCTATTCTTAGAAACGGAAGCGGGAAAGGTAACAAGAAAAAACGAAAAAAGGAGCTGGAAGTAAAGCCCAGTAATCTGAGTTCTGGCAGAAGAAATTTTTTAAATGTCAATATACAATAAAATAATGAATATTTTGTATTCCATACAATGTCATACAGAATACAGACTAGTTACAACACAGTATTGCGTAACACAGTAAGCACTGCATTGTCCACTCGTAATAGTGACGTTGGTGTCGATAGCATTGTGACGGTTCCTGCTAACCATGAAGCAAGACCAGTGTTGGGAGTGTTGGGGCAGTTCTTCACCGTTACCACAGACTTACCACCTGGTTTACGGGGAGTAACCTCTTCTAATTAGGTTTAATGAGAGTGAAAAAGTCTGCTGCGCGTTGTTCAATTACGATAACTGACAACTTTAGGGCGACAGTTGAAGTGAATTACATGACGGGGGCAGGCCACTGCAAGACCTAAGCGAGAACAATCTAGGTATATAAGCATTAGATATCTGTTCTAATCAGTTGTCGAGATAGTAGAGAGAAGGACACGGCAAAGATTTCGTGATATAATGAGGATAGCCGACAGAAATTAGAGACTGAACAATAAAAAACTGAATAATTTTACGAGAAAACCATGTTGGATTTCAAGTTCTTAACCTACGATTGACGGACTCAAGTGGTAGAAAAGAAAGAAAAACATAATAAAAAGAAGTAGGAATAGGCCTTATTTTGTGAAACAATTAATATTTTTATAAACTAATATAATGAAAGAGATGTTGCTAATAATCTTAAGCAAATGGAAATTAATAATTTTAAAATATTGTCAGTGATACTAATAACATTTTAATACACATTTTTTATGATCTTGGCTTCATAAAGTGCCTTAATTCAGACCGGCATGAATATATTTAGCTCTATTTATATTGAATTAAAGTTTCATTCCTTCAGTAGAAAACCATTCTTATTATATTAATACATTCTTTGGATTTTTTTGACACATTTTGTTTTAATATTTCAAGGCTTTATAAAGTTGCATGAACTTTCAAGCAAAGACATGTTCATAACATGCTGTTTCGATTGGTCTTTCGTTGTAGTACTTGCTTTGTTATAAGTTCAGCTGACATTTTTTATTTTAGAGTCAAATAGACACATGGTTTTATTAAAGCAATTCAATTTAAACATTTCCTTCATTTTGAACTATTTTTATTAGTTAGCTACTTTGAAAGTTGAATTGACAAATCGTTCTTGTAAATTAATAATTTTATTTTATAACATGAACAAAATTTGGCTCTACTTTGTTCACAACCCAAACGGTGTTGCGTTTGATATCCATATATGGTTGTATAGGCCCATATACTTTGTTGTTATAGGCCCAAATGCAAATTTTTAAATTCGCATTTAAATCAGAAAATAATTGCACGAAAATAATTTAGTTTATATAATATTTCATTTACTCTAAATAATAATTAATTACAATAAATCAAATACAAAAATTTGATTTGATTCTTTTGTTGTAGGTAACGATGAAGAGAAGATGCGTTGTACATGAACCGGAATTAAAAGATCTGTTACACTCTGAGTGCTTCGTTGACAAATCGTTGATTATAAAGGATTTCTTGAATATGGAATCGCATATTGCTTTTGTAACTGCACCGAGATGTTTTGGTAAAACAGCGAATTTGAAAATGCCGAAGGCTTTTCTGCAGGCAGAAAACGGGCGGATATCTTCAAAACTTAGGCCTACTGACGGTTGTAAATTATTTATAAAATACAATCTGAATATTTTTACATGGAATAAGACTTTTTTTACTCGTATTGTGGTAAATACCCCGTAATTTATGTTGACTTTAAGAAAATAAAAGGAAATAGTTTTAATGATGTTTTGGTGCGTTGAGAGAGGTAATATGGGATTCATATTCAGAACACGTGTACCTACAAAACAGTACCCGCCTAAAGGCTATGGAGAAAGAATTTATTTTATAATGTATTGAAATTTATTCAGATATAACGTTTCCACACTTAACACAACGCCTACTGATAGACGGTTTGGTGCTTTTATCAGAAATTTTGTATTACCATTTTCGCAAAAAACCGATACTTTTAATTGATGAGTTTGATGCTTTATTTTTGGTATTATTTTCACGGAACTCTGAACAAAACTATTTTTCAGTATATGATGTACACAAAAATGTGTTCTTTATCGATCAGTTCGTGTTTAGATTTTTGGATAATAAGAGATTCGTTAACAGAGTTTTGATTAACAATTGCTTACAGCTGCCATACGAATTTGCAAATTATAAGAGAAAAACTAGTATTGTTCACTTCCCCTTTCTGAAAAACCATCCGCCTGTCAAGTGCTACGGACTGACAGAGACTGAAGTAATAGAAAAATTAAATTACTTCAACATTCCGCAGAGTCACAAAATTTTGAAGGATTATTACAAAGGCTACAAAGTACAAGGGTTCGGAGACAATATCTACAACACCTGGTCGGTTATGAACTACATTCAGACTGAACATCTGGACGACTACTGGACTACTTACACAACTTCAGTAAAATATTTTTAAAGAGAGAAGTACAACTATTAGTTTCAATAATTTTTAAGTTTAAGAACATTCGAATAGCAACTAAAAAAGTGTTGCGGTAGACCAATATACTAAATTTACGGAATGCAATGACAACTAATGGGGAGTGTACTTGGTTTGAAGCTGAAACGTTCCTTCTTTGTTTATGCGACAACGGTTATTTTAACCCTACGCGTATAAATACAAGTCTAGTTTTGTTAAATATTCCAAATAATGAAATTTACCAGCATCTTTATAAGCAGTTTATAGCACGTTTTATTTTATGAAGGACTAACAACTAAAATTTTGTAATTTATGGCATTTTTGTACTTTATAAATATAGGCCTAGTATACACTGTTCAGAATAAGACGGAATCACTGCAAACGTTTATGCCCTGTACATCTGCTTTGTACAACTTGACAATACCCAATAATGAGAACTGTGTAATTATTAGTTATTTTCATCTTAAACTATTTCAAGCTTTCAGTTTTTACAATATAAATGAATCGTACTACAGTCCTTGCTAGTTGAATTACTGTTAGAAACAGTTATAGTACTGGTATTGTTAGATATATTTGGAAGTTAGCAAAAAAAGTACAAACGCGGAATGTTAATTTGGTTATGTTGTTTGTTGTTTTGTAATTCAATAAGTAAGATAAAACTTTGATAAGATAAACTTTAAGATAAACTGTGTTTTAATTTTGTCATTTTGCAAATTTCATCAGTTACTAGGGATTAGGTTTCTGTGTATGATTGTTTTACTTAAAAGTAATATGACGGTTTGTATAACATATTATTTTTAATTATGTAACATATATTAATACTGTAGAATGCCAATTGGTTTTGATTGTGCGCAGACACAATAGAAGAGAATTTTAAATATAACCTCGGCTATTGTTATTATTATTATATAATAAAATTAAAAAGTTCTGCTGATTAAGTAGAAACGTTTACATTGCTTACTTTACCACAATTAATATTATTTAAAAAATTATGATTACAAAAATAAGTTTAATATTAAAACAAAATCCTTCTTCTTCAGCGGCGCGAGAACCCATTACTGAGTCAAGGCCTCTTTTAACAGCCTCCTCCAGGTCAAGTGCAGACAATTGACTGGCTGAGAAACTGATAGGTTTCTGCACATAAAATTTTCACAGATGGGATATGTAAATTCTCCGATCCAACCCCCAACCTGGAGGACCAGGAACTTTGATTTCGGGGTGCTCTTCCCCTAGAGAGTTCCTTTCACCTCAGCTGACGAGCTCTCTCTGCCCGGTCGCAGTACGCTAACTGACTCAGCCCATGTGTGCAGCCGTTGAGCTACTATAGCCTTCTCCGCCTCCACACTAGATGCACATCCTGCTGCCGATGTGCAACATCCTAACATCCTGCCAGGCCAGGGCCCAGGATACTCCCAGTCTGGCCTGACAAAACCCCCATCTCTCGTTTGCTTACCGATTGAAACAAACGAAATAATATAATACAAACGATCCAATAAAACAAAATAACATTAATAAATCTTAAATAAACGCCAGCTGCATATCTAGACCATATCTCTGTGTGTTACATGGCTGTCTAATGGAAGCCGATAACACATTTTGCTAATCGGTAAGTACCGATAATTAGATTAAAGGTCAGGTGGAGTAGAACCAAACATTATATATTGGAAGTGTGGAGCTAGGAATGGGGACGAATTGAATATAGATGAGGAACCTGAAGTGTAGTGGAGACATAAACGTTGCTGCTGATGATAATGATGGTGACGGTGGTGAATACTCTCGATAGCAGTTAAGAAATATTTTGAAAATTAATGGGCTACATCTTTATCGTATTAATATTCTTTATTTATAGCTGGGGAGTGTCAATAAATCTAGAAAAGACCTAGTATTTATGCGTGGGAGGTACTTAAACCGATTTGCAATTAGAAAATAAGGAAGAAATGGAAAATTGCCAGGCATATAAGTATTTAGGAGCACAGATAAAGCAGGATGGCAGAGATACAGATGAAATAAATGAGAGAGTAGGCATGGGACGGAGGGACTATAAAAAGGCTAAATAGTATATGGTGGCATGACCAGATAACTAGAGGAAGGAAAGTACAGATATACAATACTATCGTACAGAGTATTCTGTTGTATGGTGCTGACAGTTGGAGAGTGACCGAAGCGGACAGAAGGAAAATACTAGCTGTAGAGATGGATGCACTGAGGAGATCATGCAGAGTATCCAGACGAGAGAAAATAAGAAATGAACATATTAGAGAAATTATAAATGTGAAACATGCAGTAGTAGACGAAATAGAAAGAAGACAGTAAATTTGGTTTGGACATGATAAACGGATAGGAGGAGAAAGGTTGCCAAAAAGGATAATGGAATGGTTACCCTGGAGAAGAGGAAGAGAGGAAGACCCAGACGATCATGGGGAGAGAGTATCCAGAAAGCTCTAAGTGCGAGGAGTCTGACAGAAGAACATTGTCAGGACAAAAAATACTGGAGAGAAAGTCTGGAAATCGGACAGCGACGACAGACGCTACAAACCGATGTTATATATATATATATATATATATATTCTTTATTTATTGCCTTCCATACAATAAGTTTTAATGTTAGATATTAAATAAAACAGTTGTTCATTCTCAAGAAAACTTTCTTTTAATCTTTACGCGAGTTTTGAAAGGTAAATTCTAAATTGCAAACCTGACGTGCCAGATTTATCCATTAAAGTGTTACAAGAACTTTTTTAAAGTAATCACAAAACAAAATTTTGCGTAAATATTAAATCCAAATATTCAATAGATTTTTTTTGTCACCCTTCCGGTATTTAGTGAAATCAATCAATTCCATTGCACCATCCGATTTTTCGTTGTGATCAGCAATCTTTATGTACGTATTTGTGATGTTAAAACACTTACTGCGCTGCAAACACGAATTTATTTAAAATGTTTACTATTTAGGTAAAACGGTTGTTATATAACATGTATTGCATTCCACAGTAAAATATGTCTGGGAAAAGTCGAGAGAACAATAATTGTGGGATGGAAAACCAATAACCGTTGATTTGAATTGTTTAAATTTAAATTTAATTATGATTATTTTATTGTTAATAATATATTATTATGTCCTTAAATCGTAGTGACCGTCAATCAGTGAATTTTTCAGTGAAAGGTTTGTGAGGATCGGTCAAAAATATAAGACAAATTTTAACTTATTTGTGCCGACGTTTCGACATTGTTTATTGTCATCATCAGGATCTGTATATGAATGCAAAAGAAATGTCAAACACAACAGAACAATTATTTGGGTTAACGTGTTTGTGTATGTGAGTATGTGTGAGTGTGTGTACGCACACGCGTGTACGTGCTTATGTATGTGTCATTGTATAAGTGAAGGAGTTGAGACAGTTTGTTTAAATCTTCAAATGTTTTCTTTTAGAAAACGAGAAAATTATAATATTACAGAACTTAATTTATACACTATTAAAATTTAAATTACTATATGTAATGATATTTTTAATTAATTATAAAAGCAATAATCAACAATTAGATATTAGATTTGTACAGGAAACGTTTATAAATATAGCAGTCAACATATACCATAGTAAAATATATTATAACTAAAAACAGATTAAGGGATGTACAACTACAGTATGTAATTATTAAAAGTTATTTTTAACATGTTTCATTCACTACTGGTATTAAAAAACAATCATAATGTAGAAACATATAAATTACACAATAACTGTCGAACTTTACGACCTTACAACAGATAGTTGACATAATGTTACAAACACAAGTTTATGGTAAATTGATCTAACAAGTAAACTTGGATAATAATTTTAATCATATTTTTGTAAATTATAGTCCCGAGTTCTATACAATATTCTAAATATGTTCACAATGACACCCTCTCTCTCACCCATTCTTCCTCTACCTCTCATTCTCACAACCTCTCACTCTAACTTGAAATCTCTCTCTCTCTCTCTCTCTCTATCCCTCCCACTATATTATTATGACTGTCACTTATAATCATTATTATGATTATTTCCGTTGGTTGTTTGATTTTAATGTAAAAATATAGATTGATTATTTTTTATAACACATCTATTGAATAATTAATTTAAGTTGGTAAATAATTTACAAAATGTCTTGCTCTAATACAGGTATATGTTAGGATGAGTGTGTGTTTGTGTGACTATCCGTGTATTTATAAAAATCTATATACACTATGTCTTCATATAAAACTGTTGTTTGTAATTTCTCTTTTCCTATCATTTGATTACACACACACATACACACACAGAACTTTTCTATTTAATATTACTCTATTCAATAGCATTCCTATTGAACTCTATTAAAAAACTCATTGCTAGAGACATCTATTCCTCGGTTTTCCTAAAGATCTTCCTACTAAAAGAGTGTACATCCATCGTGCTTCTGCTATTCTTCCTAGACGTGTTTGCCATTTATCTCTTTACATTTTTATTTTATCATGCACGCTACAGGCGCCGGAAATCCATTGTTTCCTCCCATACCACTAAGCCTGTGAAAACCTAATTCTGACTTGACAATCTCCAACTTGTGCAAACTTTGGCTTGTCAAACAAAATTTCATTTTGTTGTTAAGGTACTATAAAGTATAAATCCGTACAGCATAATTTGCATACATGTTTTTTTGTATATTTTGTGTACATTTTGTTTTTGACATGTTAAATTGTGTCGATTCGAGTGCAGCGTCTGTTTTATTACTGATCATTTTTTAGTCAATTTTTCCAATCACGTTAATGATAACGTAACGAGAGCGATTACATTGTCTTTGTGATTATTCATTCGTCAATTACATGCAACTCACTTGTTTATTACTAGTTAATTATGGTAGTCATTAACAGTAATTAATATAATATCTTTATTATTGAACTTTCCTGCACTAATTTTGCATCACCATACGTGCGTACATGTCCTTAGTCTACTGGTGTGCTTAGAATTGTAATATGTCTTTGGCAACAGGTAAAAAACGTATTAATAAATTTATCTCAATCCTGTTACTACCTGCTTTAATGACAAAACCAACAAAAATCATACTTTTCCTCCTCTCGCAGTTCAATGTCGATTCTGACACACACGCGCGCGCGCGCGCGCCCGCAAACGCTGTATTTACACTACCGGGGCAGGTGTCATTTTCGACAGGCAATTGCCTACACTTGCATGCACAACATTTTTTTAAACCCGTTCGCCGCATTCTTTTACACTAATTATTTACAAAACACCGCCCTGGGTAAATATGCAAATATATGTATTGTTGCAATATATAATCAAACACTTTTCGCTACAGTCTATTTCTTGATGTATGTACTATATTTAAAATTTATATTTACTTTACCTCAAGATGTTATTTTTCCCTTATTTGGAACACGTTGTGGGACCCTTAGTGTTCCCATCATCAGCCTTCCTAATTTTGAATCATGTTGACTACCTGTGTGTTAGTTGGCTGTTCTTATGGCTTCCCATTGGTTTTTGGATTTTTAAATTGTTATTAATGTGTGTGATTGTGGTGTATATATTTGTATATATTAGTATTATATGTATTCTCGATGTTGAATGCTTTGAAAATTGTATCATGTTTTATATTGATTTGTTCAGGTATTAGTTTATTTTGTGTTTGAATATTTGTAAGTCTGCTCAAATGTTCATTATGGCGTCTTTGTGTGGTATGTGTTTTATTAGTGTCATGTTGGTTATGTCTTGAAATTCATGTGCAGTGTTTACTGCATGTGTGGCCAAATTAGATTTATATATATAAGGTTTTTAAATGCGTTTAAGTGTTCAAAATTACGTTTTTTCAGTTTTTTGTCCTATGTAACATGTAGTATTATCTTTGCTGTGTGGATTATGTAGTTTTTGTAAATTATTTTTATTAGTTTTGTATGCTATTTTAATGTCTGTGGTTTTAAGTGGTTTTGTTAGTTTTGTCATTTTATTATTTATGTATGTGAATGTGGCTCATTTTTATTGTTGTTATTATTTATGTGTTGTTAATTTTGACTGATTTTTAATAGTTTAGTTTTTATTTTATATTGATTTTATTTTCTGTTTTGTTTACAGTGTTTTTGTTGTACCAATTTTCATAAGCAATTTTGTATATTATATTTTTCCTTTGTCTGTTTCCTGTTTGCTTAGGGTTTTTTTTGTACAGTCTGTTAAATAGTGAATAGAATGCTGCCATTTTTATGTTGTGGTAAGTGGTCAGAATGGTTAGGTATAATGATGTTAGTTGAAGTCGGTTTTCTTATTGCATAGGTGTAGATGGTTATGTTTCTTGTGATGGTTATGTCTATATAATTGATTTTCTTGTTTTTCTTTTTCTTCCGTGAATTGTATTTTTGGATGTAAGTTATTAAAACATATGGCAAATAACATAATATAACAAATCAATAACACATATCAAAAAATATATCTAACATACATCCAAAAATGAATTGCCACACATAACCAACATGACACTAATAAAACACACCCATACCACACAAAGGAACCATAATGAACATTTGGGAAAATTTACAAATATGCAAATACAAAAAACAAAACAAACAGATACCTGAACAAATACAAATCAATACAAAACATGGTACAATTTTCAAAGCACTCAACATCGAAAATACACAAAATTCTAATATATACAAATATATACACCACAATCATACACAATAAAAACAATTTTAAAAACAAAAAACCAATGGGAAGCCATAACAATAGCCGACCAGCATACAGGTACTCCACAAGATTCAAAATTAGGAAGGCTGATGATGGGAACACTAAGGGTACTGAAACATGTTCCAAATAAGGAAAAAATAACATCTTGACGTAAAGTAAATATATATATATATATAATTTCTTAAGGACTCACAAATTGTATTTACTCTGAGGAAGTTAATCTGAAATCTGATTTGAAAAGACGATTTTCCGCAGTAATCATAGCTTATATTAGAGTATCAAAGCTAGAATGAATGTTTTATTTTGGAAATACTGACTTCTTATGTATGGGCGGTAGAACAGACCAGAAACCGAACAATATTGTATACCATATGATATAAATGTAGCTTTCATATACGTAAGACGAGAACCGCTGAAGATCGTTTAACAATACTCTGTTTGTCTTTCCCTCTGCCTTCCTCTCTCCTTTATGTTGTTTATGCATTATCACCGTTGAACGTTACGTCGTATGAATGCCGTGCCGGGGACATTGACTGCAGGTGTGCGCCCCACTTAGCGTTACTGCAGGCGGCGTCACGTGTTCTAAACGGTAAGTGTGATTATAAAGTTATAACACTGTACGCTTACACCAGCGGTTTGAACTATGCTAACCGTGGCGCTTCCTGCGGATGCAGTTCGATTTTTCAAGGTTATCTCTGTCACTGCGCTTCACTGTTTCTTTATTACAAGTTGGAATCTATCATCTTCTTCTGATAGTTCCAATCCGTTTCGGATGTTGGATATCATACAGATTATTTTATTCTCTGTACTGCTGCACGGAATAAATCAGTCGTATTCATGCCAAACCAGGTCCTTAAATTTCTCAGCCATGATATTCTCGGTCGCCCAACTCCTCTCTTTCCAAGTACTTTTCTCCCTGAAGTATAGACTGCAATAAGTAAAATCACTGTTCATTTCTCATGAGATGTCCCAGATACTGAAACTTTCTTATCCTTACTTTGTTAATAACTTCTCTTCTTTCTTCATCTTTCTAAGAACTTCAACATTAGTTGTATGTGCTGTCCATGAAATGTTGAGTACTCTACGGTAAAGCCACATTTCGAAAGTTTCTCCATTATTTGATCCCGAGTAGTACGCCATACGTTCATCAATTTCACAATAGTTTGAGCCTGGCCATCGCATTTCGCTTATTCCCAAGATTGTGATCTTCATTCTTCTTGGATGGGATTATGTATTTTTCCGACTTGGACCATTGTTTTCATATTCCAAGTGCATATTTTTACGTTTGTGTTTATATTTAATTTTATTTTTACTTCATAACTGTTCAAAACTGTCCCGCTGGAGATTCGATTGGAGAACTTGAAGTTCCGGATGATTTTGCCTTGAACATAGCTATGATGATATTACTAGAGATATCTAAACGATATTTAATGTATTGGTTTCTCGTTGCCTTCTATATCTCAGCTCCAGGACAATGAGGTGCCCTACCACTTGCAGCTCCTCCACCCGAAGCTGTTGACTAGCAAGTGGGAGACTACTTATTCCGGTAGTCACTCGGTCGCCATTTCCTCATTAGTTAAAACACGGTGCACCATACAACCGAGGTTGAACTTCGAGAATTTCAGGTTAGCATTTGTACATGAGAGGCTATATATTGCGCATCATATAGCTTATACCCCTGGAATTTATAATATTCTATACTCAGACCGTCATAGACGATATTCATTGCAGTATTATCACATTTATTCACTGAAATCTGATGTACCTAATACCTACGGTGATCACGCACTGAACTGTTTGCATTTGTACCGTGCCATATTTCGACGAACTCACAAAATTCAAATTATTTTTCTCTTATTATCTGAGGCTTGTTGAGAGACGATGTTTGGTCTCTTTTTGTCCCCCCCCCCATCCATGGGTAGGTAATTTGTGGACAGTGGAAGACAATATTGACCAGATGATGAGAAGCTGGCTAAGAAGAAATTATGCACTTTTACAAGGGAAGAACCAGGATCATATCCAATCTACAACCCTTGGCCCCTATGGGCGCGGAGTCTAAGATCTGAAACGCTGACTAAGCGCCCGATGATAAACTGATCAGTACCCGTGTGAATATGAGACGTGCAGCTCTGTTCCCTCCGTGGGGTTAGAAATATCCACTGTGGCCGAAACCACAGACCACCTCGAGTAAAACACCAAGCACGGACAGAGTGCCCAGAACACAGCGGGGCCCCGCCCGTGCCCGACCGGGGCAGGAGACGGGCGTACCAACCCTCTGGGCCCCCGCTTACCCGAGGAATCAGTTTGGACGTCCCGTTACTAAAAACGGGGCTCCTACCACCAACAAAGAGTCTTCTTCTTCATCAGAAGAAGTCTACCAGCGGCGGTCATAGACCACCTTCCGGGCCTGCAGACACGGGAGCCTTGGTGGAGCACGTACTGCACTGCGCAAACTGCACCCCACCCTTCCCTACAATTCCCTCAGTGGTGTGCATGTATACTACCAGGGCAAGACCTATTACGGCATTCATTCTAGCACACCACGGATTAAATCCCAGACTCTACCTACTCGCTCTGACGCCACTCCAACCCCAAATAGGATGACCTATTTAGTGTCCCCCACTTCGCTCCTTAATGCACCCATATTTACCCCTGCCCAAGGTTCATCCTCTCCCTACCCTCACTCGCTCTGCCAATCTTCCGCAGCCAGTTTACCAACATTCTAGCGGCCGTCGGTTCATCTATTATTTCTCTGAGTTCCAGTCTTTTCACGACATCTTCAACATTATCCTAAAATGGGTTCGGATTTCTGCTGTCCCCGCACAGTCATATTATACATGCTCTACGGTGTCAACAAGCTGACGTCGCTCGCAGAGTTCACTATCCCTAAGACCAAACCTGTTTAAATAGGCGCCATGAGAAGGTGGAGCCAAGAAGTGATTAGTGTCTATTTGTAAGTAGTCAGATCGCCTTTGAAGTTACGGGTGCAGATTTTGAATTGTCTGTAAGGTGACCCCAAAAGGGAAGTCTGTTGTCAGATTGGCTATAAGGCTAGGAGCCTAGATTTGGAGTTGCCCGTTGGCTGTATTAGTCCAGTCAAATTAGAGTTGGAGATCGAAATAAATAGTTGAAGGATGCGACTATTTTTAATCAAGTATTTTTATCAAGAACATTATTTAAAAATATTGTTCACCCCTCAGCCCTATGCCAAAATATCCCTAAAAAACCTTAAATTTCGAAAATTCAGTGTCACAGGTGATATCAAGCAGCTGGGGACGCAAGAGGTAGAATTGAGCGTTTTGCTTGGCGTCAAGGGTTCATTGTACGGTATACTAAGTTAACGGCAATAATATCTAAGGTCACGCTGGTAGGCCTTAAACTATGTTTACTGTGGCGCCGACAAGATGGAGTATTAGCAGCGCCAGATCACGGTTTGATAGGAAAGCAGTAAGTTTAAAAGTTCATACTCGGTCGGTTTCTTCTTCTATGGCGTCACAGTTGGAAGTCGTGAACTGGCTAACAATGGAGCTAGCCTCCATAATTACCCGCCTCCATTTTTTCTTGTCCTTGGGAATCGATGTCCATCCTTTTATTTTAAGTAAATTATCAGCATCCCTCACCACTGCGTCAATCCAGCGTGTCTTGGGTCTTCCGACAGGCCTTCAACTCTCAATTTGACTAAACTGTACCTTCTTAGGTATTCGGTTCCCTTCCATCGTAATGATGTGTCCTGCCCATTGTAATCGACGCAGTCGGATGGTAGTGGCCAGATCGTTGTCTTTATACAGCTTGTATAGTTCCTCATTGTGCCGCTTTCTCCATATCCCATTGACTGGGATTAGTCTATATATTCTACTCAAAATTCTACTTTCAAAGTATTGACTATGTTAGCGCCTTGTTTGTTCAGAATCCAAGTCTCACTGCCATATGTTATCACCGGTCTTATCATAACTTTATATAATGTTACCTTGAACTGATGGTGGATATTCCTTGTCTTGAATATAGATCTCAACGAAGCATATGCTTCATTTGCGGCCTGTATCCTTTTCCTTTTACTTCTTCATTGTCTTCTGCCACCCAATATCCCAGATATTTAAAGTGATTAACTATTTCCAGGTTTAATGATTTGATTTCAAGCTGTTCAGGTTTTCAGGTTTTCTTTCGAGTGTTCAGGAAGCAATAATCATACCTCGGTCGGTTTATGCAATTGAAATTGCCAGAAATGGGGACGAAAAAACCTATCAAGACGTACCTGGTTTTCAGTTTGTGCAATAAAGAATCTATATCGGGGAAGAGTTTGTTTAGGTAATAGGGGGAGTGGTAAAAACGCAACTGGCCACAGCATCGCAATGTTGATCTTCATGTAGCGTCGAACCCACGTATCCAGTCGAGAGTTACAGTTAGCTTGAGAATAAACTGTCAGTGTATCCAATATTCGTCACGGTATTAGGGCCGTGCATCAGACTGTTGTTTACACAGCACTTGACATAGGTCACGTAATACTTTCACGGAAGCGTTGGCCACAAGGTGTACAGGAAGCCAACGCCCACCGACATATATCTTCACAAAGTTTCCACACGTTATTATATCTTATTAGTTACGTATAGAGTCTAAGCGTTGTTTAACTCAATAATAGTTACTGTATTTATGACAATGAAACGTCTTTCTACTCGTGTTTCGCAGAATTTTATGGTATGTTTCTGGCAGTTGCCCTGGGACCGATACACTATACGCCAAAGATTGTGTATTAAATAATTTACTACTTCGTTGCAGTAAACACGTGACTTGCAAATATCAACTTATTTTGTTGTTTGCCTCTGCCAAATGGTTTAGTTTATCGAAAAAGTTTTTCTTTCAGTTAACAAAACTTGTGTCGTAAAATTTTATTATATGTTCGCGCTTGGTACTAGTTTTTTTCGAGTTTCGTGCGATTTATTTACAACTGACATAAAGTTCTATATGTCTTGCCAAATGGCCCATAAAAAAAATAATTTTCTACATAGACCTGTTGTTTGGTTGCTACACTTGTAGATTCTTGCTTGTCTCTAAAACTCCATTATGGTTGCTCTTGATGGTTTTGGTATATTGCATTTAAATGGCCGTATCAGACGTCTTGTTTTTTTACTTCCATGTTCCTTAAGGAAATAGAAGTATGGTGCTAGCAAAAAAAATCGTGTTCGAGATTATTGCAGATTCTGATTGTACTACACTCAAAACATGAAAAAAGTCATTTTTCGAAAAGTGTCTCTGTGTGTCTGTCTGTAGATTTTTTTCATGGCAAACGATAACAGCCGCAAATTCAAAAAGAATCAAATAATGTTTTGCATGCAACTCTCAATTGTAGAGTTCTCAAGACCTATTGTTTTTGGTGAAGATCGGTTAAGGGAAAGGGGTAGTTTATCAGCAACATTTTTTAAAAATAAAGGGTAACTTCTTTCTGTGGCAAACGATAACAGCCGAAAATTCAAACAGAATCAAGTAAGTTTCTGCATACAGCCCTTAATTGTAGAGGTCTCAAGACCAATTGTTTTGGTGAAGATCGGTTAAGGGAAAGGGGACCTGCAACGTTTTATGTTTTAACTAGGGTATTTTATATGGCAAACGATAACTGCCGCAAATTCAAATATAATCAAATAATTTTTTGCATGCAACTCTCAATTGTAGAGTTCTCAAGACCTATTGTTTTTGGTGAAGATCGGTTAAGGAAAAGGGGTAGTTTGCCAGCAACGTTTTTTGTTTTAACAAGGGTATTTTCTATGGCAAACGATAACAACCGCAAATTCAAACAGAAAAAAATAATGTTTTGCATTCAGCCCTAAATTGTAGAGTTCTCAAGGTGTATTGTTTTTGTTGAAGATCGGTTTAGGGAAAGGGGTAGTTTACCAGCAACGTTTTATGTTTTAACATGGGTAATATTTTCTATGACGAATGATAAGTGCCGTAAATTCAATCAGAATCAAATAATGTTTTGCAAACCTTCCTTAGCTATAGAGATCTCAATGTCTGTTGATTTTGGTGAAGATCGGTTAAGGGAAAGGGGTAGTTTATCTGCAACATTTTAGGTTTTAACAAGAGTAATTGTTTCTGTGATTAACGATAACTGCCGCATATTTAAACACAATCAAATAATTTTGTGCATTCCTTCCTCAATTGTAGATAACTCAAGGTCTGTTGACTTTGTTGAAGATAGATTAAGGGAAAGGGGTAGTTTACCTTCAACATTTTATGTTGTAACAAGAGAACGTTTCTCATGAAGAACGATAACTGCCGTAAATTCGAAGAGAATCAAATAATATTTTACATATTTGCGTGAGTTGTAGAGTACTCAAGGCGTATTGATTTCAGTGAAAATCGGTTGAGGGAAAGGAGTAGTTTACCTGCCACTTTTAATGTTTTAACAAGTGTAACTGTTTCTATGACGAACGATAACTGCCGCACATTCAAACAGAATCAAATAATGTTTTGCATGCATCCCTGAATTGTAGAGGACTCGAGACCTATTGATTTTTGTGAAGATCAGTTAAGAGAAAGGTGTAGTTTACCTGCAACGTTTTATGTGATAACAAAGGACATTTTTTTATGACGAACGATAACTGCCCTAAATGCAAACATAATCAAATAATGTTTTGCATACACCCCTACATTGTAGAAAACTCAAGGCCTGTTGATTTTGGGTGAAGATCGGTTAAGGAAAAGTGGTAGTTTACCAGCAACATTTTATGTTGTAACAAGAGAAATTTTTCATGACGAACGGTAACTGCCGTAAATTCAAACAGAATCAAATAATTTTTTACATATGTGCCTGAGTTGTAGAGGACTCGTGTCCTATTGATTTTGGTGAAGATCGGTTACGGGGAAAGTGTAGTTTACCTGAAACATTTGTTGTTGTAACAAGAGTAAAGTACTTAATTTTGATAAACAAAGTATCCTGATAAGAAGATCTTAATAATCCACTGTAGAAACGTAGATGAAATATCTATAAATGAAGAGGCTAGTTAAACGGGGTGGGGGTAATTTTCTATAAATGAAAATTATAGTTGAAGGGGGAGGGGATAATTTTTATATGTGTACTACGTTATCGGCAACAAAGTAGTAGTTTGTTGTTAAAATTCCTTCCCGGGCTGTTTGGCCGTATTCCAATGTTTTCTGCAAAACCAGACGTTTCGGCAGTGCCGTCGACTGCCATCATCGGTGAAAATCGAGTGCGATAACGTGTGGTGGTATACGTTAGTGACCACAGTATTGTGGTTAAGGCTGAAGCAATAAGTGGGAAGAAGTAGTTTCTATGGAAACATTTCATTTCGTAAATGATTTTAAATATAAATCTTAGAACATGGAAGTCATGTATGGTTCTCCATACCGATATTTTGAAAGAGTCGCTGGGGATTGTTTGGGTCTTGCCAACAACTAAATTATTTACCTTCGGATGGCACATGAAATTCTGTTAGTTGATTTGACGTTTACGGGGGTCTGCTGAAAGTTTCGCGGAGCGACATCTATAGCTCAGTGGTCGAACTAAAATCTTGTGTGTGCTACAAGACGTGTACTTCGCGTGAACACCTGTTAATTTTCAGATATATCTGCCAATTTATTCACTTTTTACCAGCTGTTTGAAATTTCCCCGTCACGCGTGTTTTTAAAATGCACAAAATCAAACATCGGTGTTGTGATGAATTCTCTGGTAAAAACGTTTTAACGTCAATGGAAAATCAAAACGAAATTGTAAATGTGTTAGGAGACGCTGCGCCTTCAGAAACAACGGTAACTGGGCCACACTGGAGTCTAAACGTGGTCATACAAGAACTAAAGACTATCCCAACAGTGAACGTTCAAAAAGTGCAACACAAAATGACATTACTTAAAAAATTTCTTAAGGTGTTGGAAAACCGCAGTCTGAGGAGTATATGACGTTGCTGAAATCATAGGCATCAAATATGTGCGTGTGCATCATACTTTAACTCAAGAACTTGGTGTGAAAAAGCGTTATGCAAGATGGCTGCCGCATCTGGAGTTGTTGCAGTTTTGGGGCGTCTAGTGCTACCACGTTTTGAATGCTCGTATGACCTCGTTTAATCTCAATTGCCTACATACAAACCGTTGGTTTTGAAGTCGCAGCATCTCCTGACACATTTACAATTTCGTTTTGAATTTCCGTTGGCGCTAAACAATTTTTAACAAAGAATCACACCACGATGGTTTTGTCCGTTTTTCAAAAACGCATGCCACGTCAATTTTAAACAGCTGTTAAACAATGGATAAATTGATAGATAGATTTGGTAATTAACAGGAGTTCACATAAAATACAAGTCTTGCAGCACACGAAAAATTTTAGTTTTACCGCTAAGCTACTGATGTCGCTCCGCCAACTTTTCAACTGACCCTCGTAGATAATACAAACGTAAGTCCTGTATTTGTCTCATTCTCAATCTATATAGTTCTCTATCGTCTGTCTGTCTGTCTGTCTCTCTATCTCTTTCTATCCCTATCGCTTTTGGTCTCACCTCTCTGTGTACGTAGTATTACCACTCAATGCCTTATGAATGCAATATGATATTGACAGAAAGCGATTGGCCATTTACCGCCATCAGCAGGAGACACGTATCCTCAACGGCTGTAGAGAAGTATAGGTATATAATACATTACACCTACCCCCGACGACACTTTTGCTAACGATTTGAACTGTGCTTACAGCGTGCGATTCTCTGTTTAGTCAAGAAATAAATTATAAATCTTATCAACACAACTTATTTTGCAGTCTGATCATTCATTATTTCTTTAATACAGCACGCAGATTGAACTTTCATAGTTAAATGACAGCATCGAGCTAACTGTCCCAGACACAGATATAATGACATATTCCGCAGTTAATCTTGTGAAACATGTAGATCAAATATTTTGCATCTAAGAGGTAAATATCTTACAGAAAACTAATGTCGGAGAAACAACACAACAAAGAAAAGTAGGAGCTGTTGAGATGTTGGAAGAAGGGAGATGTGATATAAGACAATTTCCAGTTTGTTACTTTTATTAGCTGCCATCTTAACACCAAATTTGTCATTACCCCTTGCCACACTTCTAAATCCTTCTTTCTTGACGAGAACGAAGATGATCGTGTGTGACGTGATTGTTTAAGACCTGAAGATGGTGGAGACACCAAAAGGCCTCGTCAAGATCGAAGTACTTAGCAGTGTGGCAATAAGTAGTGACACATTTGGTGTTATAAGACAAGTAGATAGCATACAGAAAGGGTGGATGACAATGATAGGCTGCCTAAACAAATTCTTAGATACAGTACTCAACCAAAATATAGAAGCATGTGCATAGGAAACATAACTAAATATCATGATTATCATCATGTTCACAACACGGCATAGGCAAAGTGTTGCCTGTTCCGCCTTCTAAGATCCTCCAGCCATCTGTTCCTGGGTCAACCCACACACCAGTGTTATATAAGCTTGTATTTTCAGATTTGTTTGGCCGGTCTAAAAGCTGTCATTCTTTCTAAGTGTTCTTTCGCCCCTTGTTTGTAATCTTCCAAATTTTCATTCATTACATTTGTAATTTACAAAATAAAAGATGTATTCTTGTTAAAAATAAAGTTTTCTAATTACTAATAATATATTTAATATTTATAATGACTTTACCTAAAGATGAGTTCTCATTATTTCGAACAAGTTTCGGGAAGCCTTGTGTTCCCATCTTCAGCCTTCCTGATTTTGAGTCTTGTGAAGTACTTGTGTGTTGGTTGGTTGTTGTTGTGGTTTTCTGTTGGCCTCTGGTACTTTAAGTTGGTATTATTGTGTGGATTGTGGTGTACATATTAGTATTTTCTGTATTTTTGATGTTGAGTGCTTTGAAAATTGTGTCATGTTTTGTATTGATGTGTATTTGTTCAGGTATTAGTTTGTTTTATGTTTTATGTTTGTATACTTGTAAATTTTTCCAAATTTTCATTATGGTGACTTTGTGTTTTATGTGTTTCATTAGTGTCATGTTGGTTATGTCTGGGAATTCATGTCCAATATTTATTGCATGTGTGGCCAAATTAGATTTGTATATTTATATACAAAAAACAGAAATACATAAATCTAATTTGGCCACACATGCAATAAACACTGGACATGAATTCCCAGACATAACCAACATGACACTAACAAAACACATACCACGCAAAGGCACCATAATAAACATTTAGAAAAAATTACAAATATGCAAACATAAAACATAAAACAAACTATTACCTGAACATATACAAATCAATGCAAAACATGACACAATTTTCAAAGCACTCAACATTGAAAATACACAAAATACTAATATATACACGACAATCACACAATAATACCAATTTAAAGTACCAGAGACCAACAGGAAACTACAATAACAACCAACCAAGACACAAGTACTGCACCAGACTGAAAATCAGGAAGGCTGAAGATGGGAACACAATGCTTCCCGAAACACGTTACAAATAAGGAGAAAATGTCTTGAGGTAAATTAATTATAAATATTAAATATATTATATACATCAAGAAACAGACTGTAGCAAAAAGTGTTTGAATTATTAATAATAGTATAAAATAACAAGAAAAATTTGAGAACATAAATATGCACACACACACACACACACACACACACACACACACACACACACACACACACACACACACACACACACACACACACACACACACACACACACACATGAAATTCCAAGATCTACAGACATCCTCATTATTTGTTTGTAGAACTGCTTAAACATTGTGTGTTTGAAAGGCTTCGAAAACAATTTATCATAAAATTTTCTTGTCAAGATTATAATGCGCGTATCACTGTGCCATACTCATCAGCATAATGGCAAATGGAAATTGTACTAAGTGGTGAACACACGGATTCTCCCCGAATATTACAATATGGTGTACGAGCACGCTTGTTGTTAATGACACCAGATTGACTGCACTGTCAAACAGAAAACACTGTCAACACGGCATAAGCAAAATGCTGCCTTTTCTACCTTCAGAGATCCTCTAGCCATCTGTCCTGGGTCTACACACCTGTGTCCTATAGGTTTGTACTTCCAGACTTGTTTTAGACAGTCTAGAATCTGACATTCTTTCTACGTGTTATTGCCAGCTTTGTTTGTAATCTTCCAAATTTCCATTCAAGTTAAAAACCTGTAACACTTCCCTCATTCTTTATACGGTCTAGTTTACAAACCCTTTTTATTCCTCTTAACAACGTCATTACCGAGGCCTGTATTTTACTTTACTGTTTCTTGTTGTTGTTCAAAAATCATACAAATAGATCACTACAGAGACTGCCATAACTTTTTAGAACTTTTGTCTCTCGAAGTATCCTGTTATTTAAAATAAGGTTAGTTGTCCCACACATCGTCTAGAACTTACGTCACATAACATCAAACATAGATAATATTGCTGGCTGAATACAAACAGGTATGTAAATAATCGCAGATTAAAAATGTGAGATCGTTAATGATGATGATGATGATGATGATGATGATGACGATGATGATGGCGGTGTATACCAAACGAACAAGTACTTTGTCTACTTCACTCTTCCAGTCATGTTTAATTAATGTACAGGCAATTTTAAATCTTACTGGCCGAACAAGGGGGAATATGATTTTTTTTAAAAATGTTTATATAACTCCAAATTCTATTCTAGGTGTACGTGGTTTTTATCTGTGATATTATAGTATGAAACCTTTATTATCAGTTTAAATTATAATAGTTTTCTTCTGATCTGATTATGAGCAGTGATGGTGTAATCGAGAATTTGTATCTATTGTAGTGTGCAACGGCGTTATTTCCGTTTGTGTTTATAACCGCTAAGAAAATTATGTTAATAAATGTTAAAAAAAATAGAATTTGTTTTGTACAAAACTTTTTGTAATTTTACTAACTTTGTTTCATTTTTTTTTTGTTTTTTATCAGAAATGATTCGAAAAATTAATACCGCGAAAAGGTTTAACAGAACATTTCATAATATAAAATAAGTTCACGCTCAAGTGTCATCTACAAATTACTTTATATAATTTCAAGTAAGTATATTTTATTACACTTTAAGCCTTCAGAGGGAGCCATTAATAACAGTGAATGTGTAAGGTATATCCCCCTCTGACTATCTCCTGAGGCCAATACATTTTCACATTTGCCAGGACTTAATTTCAATTTACACATCAACCCTTCACTTAAGGCATACCACCAGTAGGCGTAAACTGAATTGTCATTATAGTATTACTGAGTTACTTTGCTGCTGATAAATTCATATAACCGGTTACCCGGTCTTCTGTAGAATTGCGCGCACATCACTTAATCTAAGTGAAACACTTAGATACACTTGACTATTTCTGTGGGACAGACGCGCCCTTTTGAGGGTTACTATTAGTGTGAACGCCTTTGTTTCTGATGTACGGAGAGAAAAACTTTTAAAATAAGTTTTTTTTTCGGTGAAGGGTTTGTTAGGATCGGTAAAAAATATGACAATCTGTATTTACCTATAATATGTTTTACTATGCTATATGTTGACTGGTATATGTATAAACGTTTTCTGTACCAATTCTAATGTCTAATTGTTGATTATTGCTTGTATAATTGTCTAAAAAATATCATTACATTATGAGTAATTTAAATTGTAATATTGCATAAATTAAGTTCTGTGATATTATATATTTTCTCGTTGTCTTAAAAAAAAAATTTAAGATGTAAAACAAACTACCTCAACTCTTTCACATATACAATGATACATACGCATGCATACACACGCACACACACTCACATATACAAACACGTTCTCTCAAATAATTGTTTTGTTGTGTTTGACATTCCTTTTGTATTCGTATACAGGCCCTGATGATGACAATAAACACTGTCGAAACGTCGACACAAATAAGATAAGATTTGTGTTATATTTTCGACCGATCCTCACAAACTCTTCACCGAAAAATTCATTTATTGACGGTCACTACGAATTTAAGGTTTTAAAATAAGGTTAAACGGAAAACGGAGAAGCAATAACGTTAAAATGAATTCTTAAAAAGCCATGACCGAGTTAAATTATTTTTCATTCCGGCAAAAATGTATATTTATTACATATGATAAAAAGTGGTAAGGCCCATGTTAGAGATCAACCATTGTCAAGAAATGCTCGCTTTAGCAATAATTTGGAAATCACGATGGCGTAAAGTGTGTTATAACCTGTAAACAATAAAGACACATACACACTTAATGTATTTACCGTATTACTGTAATTAAATTACTACTTTGTACAGAGGTACATACACGTGTAATCGAGTTAACTGAACAATTAACACGGACATACACTGTTTCCGTTCTTAGTTTAATCCTGATATAAGCAAACAGGCGTGGCACATCTGAAACGCTATTTGCTACTTGAATAGAGGCGTGTCACTATGACAGAATGAGTACACACAGGGTACATATAATATTGATACTGCATAAACAAATGTAGATTTTAATAATTCGTCCTGAGCAAAGTAAAATTTGTGTGACAGTGTCAGACCGACAGTGAAATATTTTATAACACCATGAGGCATTCAAAAATCTCAACAAAAGAAAAAGGTAAAGCTTATTTAAAACGAAAATAGAAGCTGTGGTAATTACCAGTGTACTGTATATTATCAGTTCCTAACAGAAAGTAATTTAATCCCTTCCATATTGGTGTCAGAAATTGTATCTCACTTGAGTCAGTGTTATTATTGGTAAGTCTGTATCTGTATTGATAAGTGCTGTATAAACACATGTAAATTTTATTAATTTGTCCTGACCAAAGTAAAATTTTTGTGACTGTGAAGTATTTTATAACAGCAGTTATTTGATTTTTTATTTGCTGTTTTTAAAATTCACAACAAAACAAAACGTGTTTATTTGGTTTATTTAAAACAAGAAGGAAGCTCTGATTGTTATTTATCAGTGCACTGTGTATTATCAGTTGCTGATAGTAATTAACATTTGTTGGAGACTAATCCGTCTTCTAACATTTGTGTCGGAACTTTTATCATCACTTGAGTCACCGTTATTATTAATAAGGCTGCCCACAACGAAATCGGTAATGTGGGCCAGTTTCTAGAGCTTATCTTCTTCCTTGATTACATACTCGATATAATGACGCCACTTTTCTGCCGTTATTTAGTTTAACTCCTTATCTTTCAACTGTTTTATATCAGGCAGCTTACACATGTTGTGTTGTGATGGGCAACATATCCTTGCAACTGGCTCCATATTAATTTTCAATATGATTCAGAATACAGTGATAAGGAGGAAGTCTTAAACGACGTGCGCCGATTTAAGTGGCAAGATAACACTCACATGACTATACAGACTTTCTGACCATACACACACATGCGCGTAATACATTACTGTGTGAACAGTGCCAACGCCTTTGATTATTAGTGTTTAAGATTTTCCACGTGAGTTTGTTTACATCAGGATTGAACAAAGAGCAGAAACAGTATATATACGTAGGGTTATGCTTAGAGCAATCAATATAAACTACTTATCTGATATTGTCTTTGTTGATGGGTTCCTCTATATATCCAGATCTTGTTTGTATCAGAATAACACTCGTGCTGATACCTAAAGATATGTGGAGTACGCAGTCTTCTGACATGAGCGTACAGTCAGTTACTGATCGTATTATTTTTTTTTTCACGTGTTCACTAATCAGCCGGCATTGTCTGACGTAACTGAAAGCTAAAGAACGGACGTATTAATGTCTATCAAACACTTGTCTGTACACAGTGCTGCTTGAGTCTGACACTTTTGTGTCTATATTATCTGGATAAATACTTGTGTCAACAACTCATTTATATAGAAAAAAGTGTAAATTATTTAAAATGAAGATAGAATCTCAGCTCACCATCTTCATCACGTATTAAACCGAGGATAGTTTGTTCCGGCCTCAAAAAGGCAAAGATTTGAGCCGGTCACTCCAGCACTTCCACGGATGTCCCACACCTCTCCGTCCCCTCGGCTTATAGTTCCAGAGTTGTTTGGGGATGCGGCAGTCATCCATTCGCCAAAGATGTTCCCACTAATTCAGCCGAAACTGTGTGATCCTGCCTAGTATACTTCTAATTTTGAGTTCCTACTGTATATCTTTATAATATAGAATATAGAACTTTCACTTGTGAAACTTACTTGTTTTTTCTTCCCGTACGCGTTTCGGCGTGATGTGCGCCTTCGTCAGCAGTTTGAGACAGACTAGCCAGTAACTCCTAACGGTTTTTATTTGGAAGGTTCAGTGGTGGTGGTGTGTGGAGGAAGGGGATTGGCGCGGGGATCCAAATTATTGTTATTTTATGTATAATTGTGTCAAAAAGTGTGTGTGATTTATAGTTTAATTGGTCGTTAAGTATGTTGTTTGGATGTGTTTTGTAGTGTTTGTATATTTCATATTGTTCTGCTGTGTTAAGTTTTCGACTTTTGGGTAAGTAGTGTAATATCTCAAGATTAGTATCTATGTTGGTGTAGCTGTGGTTTTCTGTGTGTATGTGTGTGGCAAACGCCGAATGTATATTGCTGTTGGATAAAGCTTTTAGGTGTTCAGAGTAACGAGATGAAAAAGATCTTCCCGTATGGCCTATATAGAAACTCTGTTTATATCTTCTTTTGTTCTAAAAGAAAAAAGAAGATGAACAATCAAAACAACTATGTATATCTTTGTTTCGTTTATGATCATGGAGAGTATACCCTGCTACGTGCCTGAGAAATCTCATTTCAGCCGCCTGGATGCGACTGGCCTAGCCTTTCGTTAAAGTCCGATTCTCAGACCCATAAAGAAGTGTGGGAAGAGCTATCACCTTGTAGAATTTTAGGCACGTTCCTTTACGTGCTGAATTAAGGGTTCTCTTAATGGTCTCGCACATAAGGTTGAACTTATACGACTTATTCACAACGTCGTTGCATGCATTATAAGACATACTGTAGCCCAGGTATTCAAAATTGGTAGAATCTATGATAATATACATAACACAAGTGCTTCCTGTAAGAATTTATGGTTTCCTGAGTGCCGTTGATAAATTCCTAAACCGCTGTGTCTTTCAGAACAACACTGTAAAAATTTCAAGAAAGTTGCTTATAAAATTCGTTTCGTTTTTAGAAACAATAATCTATACCCACGTACTGTTTTAAAGCAGAGGCAAGATTATTTTAATTGAACATTCATTAACGTTTTAGAAAAACACATTAGCTGTTTAATTTTTTAATTCGCTAATATACAGCTATATAAGAGTGTCATTGAACAACATAAGTAATTTATTGTAATTTTTTCCCGGAGAGTTGGAGGGGGCGCGGAAACAGGTCATTTCACCAAGGGCGCAGTATGGGCTAGATACGTCCCTGTGTACTCTTACGATGGTCTCACCGATCGTCAGAGGAAACAAAAGACAGACAGCAGTGATGTCACAAATTACCAACTTTAATTAGTCACAAATAACTATTTGAAATCAACAAAGTACTCTCATACGTTAACGTTAAAGTTAAATATGTCCTCACGAGTAATAATGTCAACTATTACAGTTCCACGAGACTTTTAAGCTGCTACGTGTTCTCTGTCCTCTTCTACGGTGTCAAATCTTGGACGCTGACTGAAGCAAAAACTAAAAAATTGGAATCTTTCGAAACGTGGCTTTACCGTAGAATACTGAACATTTCATGGACGGCACATATAACTAATGTTGAAGTTCTTAGAAATGTGAAGAAAGAAAGGGACGTTATTAACACAGTGAAGATAAGAAAGCTTTAGTATCTGGGATATTTCATGAGAAATGGACAGAGATTTTATTTACTGCAGTCCATACTACAGGGAAAAGTACTTGGAAAGAGAGGAGTTGGGCGACAGAGAGTCTCATGGCTGAGAAATGTAAGGACCTGGTTTGGCATGAATACAACTGACTATTCCGTGCAGCAGTACAGAAAGTTAAAATACTCTGTATGATATCCAACATTCGAAACGGATAGGAACTATCAGAAGAAGATTACACTAACTAAAACCTAATAATCACTTTCCACTATCAGCAACAATCACCTGATCCGCACTCTGTAATATCGCCAGGTGTAAATAACTTCTAAGCCGGCCGCTGTTGCTTATAAAGGATCCCGCAGATGTTCCAGAGTAATAATTCATATTTGTGGCGGCATGCCAACATAATTTTAGTAGTTAAGAGTGCTCTAACAGTAACAAAGCTCTTTGAGTGCACCTGCTCGTCTAGGCGAGAAACGTGTAGAATGTTCACGTAACTGTAACTGCAGAGTTTTTGAAAGTGTTACGTAATTGTCGTAACAATACTTTACCTTTATTTATAATGACCATTACAACTGCTCTTCGTCACATGTCTACAGCGTAATTTCCAATGATGACCATCAGTTCTGCATATTTAATGTACATTTTAATATCCTCTTTGTTTTCAATATTTAATTACTTTACTTACTCCTCCATTTCTTTATTTGTTAATGTGTTCACTCCAATTTGTGGTTAGTGCCATTTCTCACACACACACACACACACACACACACACACACACACACACACACACACACACACACACACACACACACACACACACACACACACACACACACACACACACACACACACACACACACACACACACACACACACACACACACACACACAAGCGCGCGCGTAAGTGTATTTGGTAACATAAATTTTGATTTTATTTCTTTCGTACTAATATACTGTACAATTTCCTTCCTTGCTTTAGAATACGTGGAAAAATGTCAACAGGCGTCTGCACCGTACACAAATATACACTTAAATATATATATCACACTAAGAAAAACATATGTGATGTTGCAATAAATCCCTACGACTCATGTTTAATTCTACAATATGTTGACGGAAATTCTTGGCACTTGTACAAAACAAAATGCACAGAAATCTTGAATAAAATTCTAAGATTTGCCAACGCGAAGAAAGTTATAAAATTTTACGACTTGCGGTTTGTCGACTGCAAAGTTTCTGCATAAACTCACGATAGCTGTCAGGGGAGCGAAAAATATAAATTGATATTTGAATGTGGCTGGCACGACTCTCTGCCATAGAGGTTGTAAATCACGTCAACACATGGTCTCTGGCGTGTATCGATCCCATTGTCCCGGAATTTACGTAAACGCTGCACAAAATATTATGCTACTACAAGCACAAAGACATTTTACCAACAATATTTTATATAATTTCAAGTGGTGGGTTGCAGTCTGTAATCATATAAATTTATATTACGATCCCTATTTTCTATTATTATCTGATTATTTTTACAGAAAATTTTATATTTAACTAACTATAGGTGATCAGATATTAGTTCTTAATTCATATAGAAAAATTAAATATAATAACAAAATTATATTTGAAAAAATTGGACATATTGAATTGAAAAATACTTCTGTTCAACAGATGAAAAATTAATTTTTCTATAAAACGTTTTGGCAAGGCACAAAAATAAGCCATTTTTCTTCACAGTACACAAAACTGCAAAATTTCAAGTTGCGGTGTGTAAATTCAAACAAGATCTCAATTTCAATTAGGATTTTATTTTTCAAAGCATGCAGTTATGTTACAGAATGTTTATATACAGTTAAGTTTATTACTGTTTGTTTGTAAGTATATAAAATGTTTATTACTGTTAAGTTTAGGGAGAACATCTCCAGTTAGTCTCTGGTATCAGCGTTGTGGATACATTGTCATGCTGCATACGTGCCTCCACCAACCTACGGACATTTTTATCCAGGTTTTGTTTTTAAATAGGATGGATGAATTTTTTTTAAAGATGTAAATAAACATGGGAGGAGGCATATTTGGCTAGAAATAATCAACACAAAATGATATAGACTAAATATCATTGGTCCTGGAAGGTGGGTTGAGTATACAAAAGATGCTAACCAAAGACGATGAAGAGTTTGTAGCTATGAGGAAGTGACCAAAATAATCATCCCCTATCCAATGAAGGTGAAATAACGTCAGAAAAAATATGCCTAATATGGGAGGTAAGTCACTTTGATTACTTTTATAGTCTTCTTTCCTATAGACACTGAAAAATGTACATTTTGCCTGAATTACGGAATGAGGAGGAAAAGTGTAAAAGGCCCTTTCTTTAATTTTAAAGATAAGGTTCTTTCATTTTCATGCGTTACTATTCTGGTATCGGTTAGGAGCTGCAAAAGTTTGGTATTTCTGTGTTGGTAATATTTGCATTAAAAGGATCTGCGTGTTTATTTAATCATGTGTGTGTGTGTGTGTGTGTGTGTGTGTGTGTGTGTGTCTGCATGCAGGTGCGTGAATACAATTCCAATTTCACTGGTAGTTAAGTTGATGAATAAAACTCTTAGTATACGCGTGTTAAATCTGTAACAACACGCGTAAGAAAGATCTGTTTACTTTATTTTTCCAAAATACAACAAGGAAAATACAACCACTTACTGTGTGTGGGTTTGACGTTTATATCATACTACACATTATGGTTTCCAAGAATCTGTAGTTAATTGTTCATCGTATTTCCAGTGTCGGATATAAATGTCAAAATAACGTGACCAAGAAAAGAGCAGGAAAAAACGGCTGATAAACCCCAACTGAAACGGTTATCTTTGCTTGTCTACTACAGCAATGGTTTTTCCTCAAATCACAAACAGAATGTAAACAAGACAGAGACAGGTCACAACAATGGGAGCAAAGAATTATAACTGTAGATTACCGGTGTTTTTTAAGAGTCACTGGATTACAGCCCACAAGCCTACAGGCGTTCTGATACTGAGACCAATACTATAACGGGCCTTTTCCATTATGTGTCTAAAATCAACTCTCGCAGCGTTCACGAGCCCTCCAAGCCCCCCACCAACGTTCCCGAGAGTCTCTACTGCTGCAGTAGCGGTGTGAAGGAGGGATGATTAGCATACCTCGACTACTAACACATTTATCGTTTCTGTTTTAACTCTACGGTTCTACCTTTACGTTGTGCGTTAATTACATTGTTTCACTTTTCAAAGTTACTCTTTTGTTATTTACATTCCTTTTTTTATGTACCCTTATTCTTTCATACGTGTATTTTGTTCTCTCATTCTTTACATTTCTCTCGTGTTTATTATTGAAGTTATTACTATTTTAAAATAAGAAATATATACTTTTATTCTTTATATTACTTTATTCAAAACGATTTTGATTGAGTTGCTAACTGTCGTCCGAAATGAGGAAGATGCTGTTCGTTTTTATTAAAACAAAGGATTAAATCACAATCCTACATTATGTAATTAACGTAATGTAAATTAAAAAATCGTGAAAATAAAACATGAAACTTCTCCTAATAAAAATTAAAAAAGAAACAACATAAAAATAATTGAATTCGTAGGTGCGTTTAATTAAAAAAACTAGTAATAAAAAAAACAAAAATAAAAGTACAAACAAAAAATTGGAACAAAATAAAAAGAACAGAATTAAAGCTCGTGCATCTTATGTATGCGTGTCGTGGTATGCTAATCACCCCACCTTCTTCACACAGCTAATGTAGTAGGTAGTGACGGGAAAGTTGGTGGCGGAGGGGTTTGGCGGGCTCGTGAACGCTGCGAAAGTTGTTTGTAGACACATAATGGAAAAGACCTTATGGGTCTTTAATAATTTTTTTTTCAGGCGTCAGTGATGGGTTATTGACATTAAGCTTACTAGAGGGACGTGCATCATACGTCACTGCCTTTTTTTTCAAATAAAAAGCGACGTTTCGGTAGCGCAACAAATCTGTAGCCGTCTTCAGGTAAAAACAAACACTTAAACGTCACAAATAAAAAATAATATGTCTCACAACCGACAGAAAGTCAAAACATAGTGAAGTATATATGTTAGTAAAGTCTATGTTAGTGAAGTATATGTTATATATGTAAAGTCCGAAGAGCGGTATAACCTGACATTTACCGGTAAAACCTGACAATTACCAAGTTGCTTGATAAATGTCCGCAATTCGGGCTTTTACACTTCCATTTCGAACTCTTACCAGTCGCCTTTAAATGTTGATATTCTGACATTTACCGGTAAAAGTCCACACTAGCGACACAGAAGTAAGAACGCACGACCGGCGCGTTGTTATACATGTGCGCCCGAACGTTCCGACTTCTCTTCGCAGCACAAGTCCCAGCAACGAGACTGCCGACAACCTATAAATGCGGCACCGCTCGGGTCTATAGTCTGAGTTCCAGCGAGTAAACGTCAGCAAGCGGCTACATTCGAGTTTCGATATGTTTTTTTCGAAATGAGTGATAATATGAAGAAAACGTTTTACGAACTGTTGAGCGAATCGGTGAGCAATAAGAAAGACAACAACTTTTATCTCACGAATGAAAGATACCATTCTTTGCTGAACGAAGTGAAAGAGGCTAAAAGTATAAAAGTGAAACAAACCGTTCACTACAGGCGTTTGAAACGCTATGATATTCTAAAAATAGGAGGGGAAGAAAAACTTATATCTCCAGTGTCTGCGGACAAAGAAGAAATCCTCTACTATGCTTGTTTCGACGAACTTTTTAATGTGATACACGACGCTCACATCGCTGTTGGTCACGGAGGAAGAACTCGTGTGATCAAGGAACTGATTCGTAAGTACAAAAACGTAACAGTAGAGGCGATAGCCACATATTTGAAACTGTGTGAAACGTGTCAGAAAAAGCAAAAAATAGTAAAAAAATTTACAGGCACTGCACAAATGCAATGCACAGAGAAGGGCATTGAAAATGCTTCAATAAATCTAAAAATATGTATATTTAGTTTACTTCATTTATCATTGTACAGATTATAAGTTAAATGTAGTCGCATTCATAAGCGCGAACGCATTCACCATTCATCCGTGTTGATTTTGCGCTTTTTCTCAGGCTGTTCATCACATTCCTCTTCCGAAGACTCTTGGATTGTAAATCGCGACAATACTTTTTGAGGTCCTGCTTTATTAATCTTGTCCATTCGTTCAAACTTATCGAAGACTAGCGTCTCGACGAACATATCTAGAGTGATCCCCGATGATGTTAACTTAAAACCAGCAACTTTCAATAAGAGAACCGAATGCATATAAGCAGCAGTCTTTAGTTCCTTCCATTTGCCGCAAGTTAATGTTTGTTGGTTCTTAATTTTATACAAAGGCGCTGTAATTTTACTTGGTGTTCCGAACGAATTATACAATCTTACTCCAAATACTGCAGGCGTAATTCGATCATTCTTACCAATTTTATCGGCCGATAATATTTTCGCTTTCATATTCTGAACTACCTTTGCAAAATCATGCAATTTATAGCGGTCAACAGCATCAATAAAGGCAGATGTATTGGCTATACATTTCATATTGGTAACAAACGTTTCGATAAACGCTTCCATCAACTCTTTGCTCTGCTGATTCCACCAATATTTGACAGTCGGTAACAACAAATTCACACGATGTTTGGCTTGAAGATGATCTAAATCCTGTATCACGTTTCTGGAGGCGAAATTTTCAGAATCGTTGATAAACAACCCGTACGCGTTAGTAGTTAGCAGTAGATGAGGCGCCTCCTTATATTGGAATTGAACGAAATGCTGGCGAACAATCGCTTTTTTCGTCAACTTAAGATGAGTGTCTTTCAGTTTGTCGACAGTACTAATACAGATCTTATCCTTGCACGTATTAGTAAAATCATCATAGATATCTTTTAGATTTGTTGCTGTAAAGAAAGAATCTTTACCATCATTAGGACGTAACGTATATTCGCATGGTTCGACGATCGAAGTTGATACTTGAGGTTCGTCATCATCATCTGATTGATGGGCACTAACAAAACGACTTAGAGACATGATGGATAGTTTGTTTGTTAATTCACAACACTATTTATACTCGGGAAAAACACAAACGATAGTCGAATGGACCGCGTTCGACTTACTATTTATACTGAAAGAATAAAATATGAGCCTTCGTAAAGCCTAGAAGTTGTTATGCTTGCATTAGCAGATTACCATACTATATATACCCAAAGTACAGACTAGAGCGGTTGTGTAATATTCAGACAATCGTGCATCGTATTTTTGCAAAAATCAACACATCTCACGGAGAGAACCTCGCTGTTCTTCTTGAGATTCATCGATTTCACTTGGAAGTATAATCATCGGACGATGCGTAGTGAAATATGAAACGTATGGGACCACTTCGGTTGGTCGCAACTTATAAAATACACCATCAATCGTAGTACCATTACGAGTGGTTATGATATTTCGATCAGATGCTAAACGTACCGAATAAAATTCTTCCAAATATGCGAGAAGTCGTCCAGCTTCGGGCAGTTTCAAGTTGTAATTAAAATCACCACATATAATTAACGGGCTCCAGTATAAGTCATCGGTACGTGACGTATAGCTGCGCATGCTATATACGTTAAAGCGCAAAAGAGCGGCGTCAAATAAACGAAATAACTCGTCTTCAGTGATGTTTGGTCGTCCGTACATCAGAACGATGTGGAGTTTATCATTTAGTCCTTGAGTATTCTTAAATTCGACACGAACACAACACACATCACCATATGGCGCGGTCGTAGTGTCCAACTGGAAATGCGTACAACGCTTCAAATAAGGCTTGATAGACTCATAAATCGCGACACCACCGGCTCTAGTAGACGAGCTGTTATGCCTGGAGACTATCGTATAACCAGGGATCTCCATACTCGGTTCGTCGTCTTTCATCCAAGTCTCAGTGAGCGCAAGTATGTCCGTCTTGTTCAAGACCGGGTCTGATACTAAATCTTCGTGGTGCGCAGCCAAGCTTCGTATGTTCAGCAGCCCGACCTTTAACGGATTATCTTTAATACGCTGACGGCATCTATATACAATCGATGACATACTATTCTTTTCTAAACGAGTAAATTCCGTTTTTAAAGCTTCGCGACAATTCTTTTGCTTTCTGCAGTGATAAAACTTGAAATCATTCATTTTGTTCGTCAAATATAAGCCTTCGATAGTGCGTGCACGAGAAAGAGCGACGTAAACTAAGGAGATATCGTGGGTTTTGTCATACTCATACACAATTCGATCGTACGTACCGCCTTGCGATTTATGTATAGTCATGGCATTGCCAGGCACAACTGGAAATTGCACACGTCGAGCTTTGATGATTTTAGAACCGACATCAATAACAGCTTAACGCTTTAAAATAGGAGTGTATGAAGTTAGCAATCCATGAGCTTGAGCGTATGCTTTATACTGCAGCCTTCGTGTAGCACCGGCATCCTTGTTCTCAAACTCAATCCATAGACGTTTTACCTCAACGCCGCCTTCTGCGTACTCAATATGCCGTAAATACCCAAACGAACCGTTCACTAAATAGTCTTCTTTAGCGATATTTTGGGTTAATATGTACGGCTGGCCGATCACCAACAATAATTTCTTCAACATATTCCCCGTTTTGTTGACATCCAGGCGATTGATTTTATTAATGACTGACTTGATCTGCTCGTCGTTCGTGCAACCACGTATCTCATCAGCCGCATGAGTAGCAATATTCGTACTCAACGACAGGGTAATATAATTGTAGTTATCGACATCGGCATTTCTATGGAATAAACGTATAGCGTCTGGTATGTTTAAAGCTTCGATCTCTTCCTTTGTTCGAAATCGACTTTCTAGTAATTGCAATTCGTCTTTGTCCAGCTCATCTCCGTTGCCTATTTTAGTCAGTACGCTAGAGAATTGTCGATCCTTTTGTCGTACCACCTCTTGCAACGCATAATATTCTAAATTTTGCCTACCTCCCTCCCCCTCCCCTCCCCCCGGTACTCATACGTCATGCGATGACTCATCCGGTCACAACCACCGAACACCAGACCGCGATCGTCTAGCGCTTGTACACATGGCTCATATACTAAGTGATGACTCACCGGTTCCCATTTCCGATCACGATCACGCACCAGCGATCGGCCGCAAATGTGCGACACGTCCTTATAAACATTTTCAATGTTAAAAGGATTCGTAGTAAAACCGATTTTACACAGCGAATTAAATTCTCGGTGTCAAATCGACTTGATCGACATGCAGACGAATCCAGATGGAGATATGAAATTTATTTTATTATATCAAGACCATTTGACAAAATTTGTACTTCTAAAACCTCTACACAGTAAAACGGCCGATGAAGTTGCATATCATCTGTTGGATGTATTCTCAACTTTCGGTGCTCCAAACATTCTTCATTCAGATAACGGCAGGGAATTCTGCAACGACACCATAAAGAGTCTGTGTAAAATGTGGGGCGATGTAAAAATTGTACACGGCAAGCCGAGACACAGTCAATCGCAAGGATCCATCGAGAGAGCAAACCAAGATGTCGAGAACATGTTATCAGCATGGATGGAAACTAACCGCACAGCAAAGTGGACAAAAGAATTACCACTTGTTCAAGCGATGAAAAACAATGCGTATCATGATGGAATCAAGTGTTCACCTTACGAAGCTATGTTCGGCGTTCCAATGAAGCTGGGGCTTACAAGTATTGTTGGAATACGTAAAATAGTTAACAATATACATACCGAAGAGGATTTTGAAAGCGTTATAAATGTCGATAATGAACCCACAAGCGATGTCGAAACTACCGATCCGCGACCGAATGAAACAGAAGCCCAGAATGTCGAAACTGAAACCAAAATCGAAACGTGCGACTCGGACGCAACTACGCCAACTGCCAGAGCTCAGAAAGTAAAACTTGTTCGAAAGGCCGCAAGAGAAGGACTCGAGATGCAGGCGAAGAAAATGAAAACAGTTTCCTCTAAAAAGTTTGTAAAACCGACTATTGGACAAAGTGTTATAGTAAAAATCCCCGACATCGATAGATCTAAGATGGACCCAAAATCTGTAATTGCCGTTGTTACCGACATAAAAGACGAGGAATTTTACGAACTCGGTACCAAGTTTGGGCACTTAAACGCACTGTATACGATAAACCAATTTTCCTTGTGTAAAGATAATTTTTTAAGCGTTGAAGAAGTACCGACAGAAACAATATCTCTACGAGCTGTTGCCAAGAAGCTTTCACTAGTGGGTGGACAAGGTTTCAAAAAATGCAACTGTTTACAGAAATGTGCCACGAATAGGTGTCTGTGTAGATCATCCAATCTCTTTTGCAACTCTAAATGTCATAATAGTCGATCTTGTCGTAATAAGTAAGTTTATTTATAAGTTGAAAAAATGAAGACATTTCTGTAACATAATATATTTACTGTAGAGTTATTAAAAATGTCTGCCATAACGGAAAGTTGTTTTAATTCCTCGTTCCTTTCCTGAAGGTTAAATAAACCACGATAAAATAAACTATTGGCTATAGACAGAAACTAATATGTTACAAAGTCGTAACTGGTGTAAGGCTAAGGCTGTACCATGTGAAATTGTTATAGTGAATTTAAACAACTCTACTCCACTACTGTACAATCAACCGTTTCTATACGCAATGAATAATATCTTTGTCGATTAGGCTAATCGACGACAGCAGAAAACAAGTCACGAAGCAATCCTATTGTTCGAATCAAGGTAATGAGATACAGTATGTTGATATCTTGCCGGTGTTACGCATATAAATGCGTAGCTGTAACAACATTCCGTATAAGGCGGATGAATGCATCAGTTCACGCGACACGCAAAACCACTTTCACAATTGACGAACGCCGTTATGTCAAACAATAATACAGCGCCAGTAGGTCAAGCAGTCTAGCAATTATATTAGTTGACAAGGATTCTCATTCTATTAGCTGACAAAGTGAATGCGATTTGATGAAATAAATAGCGCAAGTATATTTTGCTTTAATAAATACTATCAATTAAGTTTTTTATTCGTTTAGAAGAAGGTTTTTTCATAGTTTTTAATATTTTCTTTTCTGCGTCACTTACATCGTGAGGTGTGAGGAGAAACTTATACAAAATTTCGTCTTCCAACTGTCTGGTCAACTCCAATCTTCTGGACGACGCCGACGACAAATATCTTCTTCTCACAGTAGTAGTAGTAGTAGTAGTAGTAGTAGTAGTGGACGCCCTCTTTGCTGTTGTCGATGTAGTAGACCCTGTAGTAGTAGTAGTACTAGTAGTAGTAGTAATAATAGTAGGGTCCGTTCTCTTCCTCTTTAATGAAGATTCCGAGTTGTTCATGACAAGTGATTCAACCTGTTCATGCCAATTTATTCAGACAACTGAATACAAAAACCTGATATGTTGTGGTGTTTTACACTCTCAGTCTCACGAGTGGGAGATTACGATTAACTGAAAGAGGCGCTAATTGGGGTCAGGGAGAACTAGTGTGCAATTACATCCTCACATACGAGCCTAGGTACTTTCCACTGTTATGTAATTTCCGAGCATATTCCTCTAGCCTAGATGATATATAAAACGAGTAAATTAGAAAATAATTTCACTAGTTCCAGCCGACGCAGACAGGATCACTACTACTTAACTAGTAATAAAGACAGAACCACGGTCCGCGTATACGGTTAATGTCAGCGTTCTTACCAAAACGTATGCAGTATATATGCAGTATGTTTATATACTAAAAAACAACACTGTAAGTACATATTATAAGTTTATTTGGTTACTGGGATTATACAAATCGCGTATGTAAATGTTTATAGATTTGTTTATAAATCTCATCCCAGACTCGTATCGAGAGCTTTTCGACATCGACTATAACGACCTAATGTCGTTATTTTACATTTACTGCAGATACTACTACTGTTCGTAGAAGGATGTGTCGCGTAATAAAATATTTTTACTCGATTCAACGTATATTTGTACGTATAGTTAACTGCTAGCAATGTCAGTTAGCTGATAAAATGAATGCGATTTGATGAAATAAATAGCGCAAGTATATTTTTACTTTAATAAATACTAATGCGGTCAGTTTCTATTTCCTGGTATACAGATTCATATTAATTTGCTACGACGTTACAGTGTATGCGATATTTTTTTTGTCTAATTTGTATATAATACTTTCGTCGGCTAGCCAAGCCACCGTTCTGTTATATAAAAATTTACAAGCTTTGCACAAATGCAATGCATAGAGAAGGGCATTGAAAATGCTTCAATAAATCGAAAAAATATAAATATATTTATTTTACTTCATTTACCATTGTACCGATTATAAGTTAAATGTACTCGCATTCATAAGCGCGCACACGTTTACTAATCATCAGTGTTGATTTTGCGCTTTTTCTCAGTCGTTCATCACATTCCTCTTCCGGAGACGTCTGATCATCTTGGATTGTAAATCGTGACAATACTTTACGAGGGCCTGCTTTATTAGTCTTGTCCATTAGTTCAAACTTATCGAAGACTAGGGTCTTGACTAGAGTGATTCCCGATGATGTTAAGTTAAATCCAACAACTTCCAATAAGAGAACCGAATGCATATAAGTCGCAGTCTTGAGTTCCTTACATTTGCCGCAAGTTAATGTTTGTCGGTTCTTAATTTTATACAAAGGCGCTGTAATTTTACTTGGTGTTCCGAACGAATTATACAATCTTACTCCAAATATTGGAGGGGTAATTCGTTCTAACTTACCAATTTTATCGGCCGTTAATATTTTCACTTTCATATTCTGAACTCCCTTTGTAAAATCATGCAATTTCTAGCGGTCAACGGCAGCAATAAAGGCAGATGTATTGGTTATACATTTCATATTGGTAACAAACGTATCGATAAACGCTTCCATCAACTCTTTGCTATGCTGATTCCACCAATATTTGACAGTCGGTAACAACAAATTCACACGATGTTTGGCTTGAAGATGATGTAAATTCTGTATTACGTTTCTGGAGGCGAAACTTTCAGAATCGTTGATAAACAACCCGTACTCGTTAGTAGTTAGCAGTAGATGAGGAGCCTCATTATATTGGAATTGAACGAAATGCTGGCGAACAGTCGAGTTACGTCTCGCCGTATGCTTGGTATCTTGCTATTAGATTGATTTATGCGAGACAATAAGTCTTTCCATATTACTTGCTGTCGTTCTTGTACTCGTCTTTATCCTCACTAGACGCACTGCTTTCATTTTTATGCTCATTATTGAAGAACTTGTCATTAATCGTGACGTTATAATATCTGAATAGCTCAGTCGTCAATTAAACGCCAAATTGTCGTTCAACATACCATGCGAGGTAATTACACTGTAGTGGTATCAAGGTCAACCGGTCCGTGTATGACTTGTCCGAGTAAAGTAGTAGTATATGTTACGAATGGAAGGCGCGGCGATATTAAACGTTCCTCTATTGACGTTAGTTCAGGTAAATTCTCTGGTATTTGTGGGTACTTAAGCCGTTGATTGTCGCATAAGGTGGCAACCTGTTCTTCTTTAGGCATTGTGGCATACTTTGGATTTGTCAAGAATATTATAACCATGTTTATTAAGTATTTCTATAACGTCTGCGTGTCCAGTAACGTCTTTTAAGCTTTTAGTCTACCAAATTCGTATTTGTCAAGAATATTATAACCGCGTTTATTAAGTATTTCTATAACGTCTACGTGTCCAGTAACGTCTTTTAAGCTTTTAGTCTACCAAATTCGTATTTGTCAAGAATATTATAACCGCGTTTATTAAGTATTTCTATAACGTCTGCGTGTCCAGTAACGTCTTTTAAGCTTTTAGTCTACCAAATTCGTTCACAAAATCGTTCAAATTATCCTAGTCGACATACTGATTGAATTTTCAACAAAAATATTGACGGTTAGTCTGTCTGTAATGTCGGCTAGCCTAGCTGACGTAAACGACTGTACTCAACGAACAAACATGTTTGTTTCTATAAGCTCAATTCATTAAATTGGCAATTGACACACTCCGTAAGCCTGCATCTGATCTCTCGGTGTATCGTTGAAACGGCTAATGGCGTTACCGCTCGCGGTACAAACAGTGGGTATATCGGCGTACATTGTAGTGTAGGAAAACTCCGACACCCGAACGCCGTCGTTAACCGGCTAAAATGCGTTTTCGCTCGCGGTCATCAAACGCGTCGTTTTCAATTTTTAGCCGTGTAATGAGGCGTTATCAAGTGGACTTTTCCACACGAGCATGGAGCTGTTAGCTTACGACTCGCTGTGGGCTACTTGTGTTCGCGATGTAGCTGCCGTGCACAATATTGCGGAAGAACAGTTTCGCGAGCCAGTAATAACACTGTAGCTTTACCACAATCCGATTACGTCGGACATATAGGGACAGTTGAATCGGGCGAATGTCGTGCAACCGCGACTAGAGAGTGTCCTCGGCATCACGATATCGGCCACGACTTGTAATTCTCACATCTATTCACGCATAAAACGCCCGGACTGGGGTTCGTTTTCATCGTAAAAACGGGTGATTTTTCGAAGTTTTTACCAGGTTTTTTTACTAGAACTTTTATTACTGTAGGCGTATTCGTAGTTTTTACCAGATTTTTAACTAGTTTTTAGCAGATTTTTAACCGATTTTTATCGGGTTATTTTATTGGCTGTGGCGTTATCTACTCCTTCCACCAGAACGGCTTCCGTATCTGGTGGGGTATATAAACCGAGGCGAACGCTAGCCTAGCTATCAGTTGTAGCCAGCAGTTTGCAGTGAGTCGACCGTACTGTGGGTATAGTGCCAGACCAGACGGGAAACATGAAGCCACAACAAAAAGGTAGGTCTTTTTATTATACATTTACTTTGGTTACTTGAATTTTTTGGTGTTTAACGCTCCGTCAGAGCTGAAGTGATTGAAACTTACTTTGGTTACTTGAATTTTTTTTGCCATATAACACTAAAGTGATTGAAACTTTTCAAAACTTATAAAATTTTTGTGTCGAGCGTGTCGGTTGTTTAGAGCTTTTTTCATTAAAGAAGCTGGACACTGTTACGGCCGTTACATAGCCGCGCCCGTGTTTCACTTGTTTTATTTAATATTAGTACGGGCGCTAAGCCCGAGTACCTTGTATTCTGCTAGCATAAACTTTAGACTTGGCGTATTTTGTGCACAGCAAATACTAATAGTAGTAGACTCGCTCCGTTTAGTAAAGAAATTTTGGCACAGATTCTTAACACAGTTTGTTCCGATGATAAGTCTAGCTGTAAAATGTGCGTGTCTGATGTTTCACAAATTGTGTTGTAGTCTGAAATATCTCTTGTGGTTAGCAAAAGATATCGGTCCAAGACAGACGCTTGAAAATTTGAATAACATGTCTGTCGGCATCCAGGCCACTTATAATGACTAACAATAAATATATTTACCTTATTTCCTGTCTCGTTACCACATGTATTAACGCAATGAATATTATTTACGCGTTTCGATACTACGTATCGTCATCAGAATATATACGAAAATACAAATCACTCCGAAGGACTCGTAATTATTTTCGTTGACCGTAGGGCTTGTAATAATTTTCGTTATGTGTCGGTATAGTAGTAGTAGTAGTAGTAGTAGTAGTAGTAGTAGTATGTCTATGTTAAGTATATAGTAATATATATATTATATATATTTTTATTTGATATATATGTATGTACATCCATGTGGGTATATACTTAACAAAGGCCGACAGCAGCAAGTCGGCTGTCGCCAGCGCACAACATACGCGAACCGGCAGTAAAACCGTTCGCCATAAGAATAACATGGGAATCGATGATGGAGTAGACGGCACGAAAATTTTGTCGCTCTTTTCTCGGACCAACCTCCGCCTCGCCTCTAGGGGTGGTGAACATCACCCCCGTTTTATAAATCATTCACCCCATATTTCTGCTTCGACCTCGCTAGTTTTTCGCTCGCCGTCTACTCCATCATCGATTCTCGTGTTATTCTTATGGCGAATACTTTCGCCGTCGGTTCGTGTACGTCGGGCGCTGGCGACAGCCGATTAGCGGTCGGCCTTTGTTAAGGATATACCCACATGGATGTACGTACATATATATCAAGTAAAAATATATATATAATATATATATTACTATATACTTAACATAGACATACTACTACTACTACTACTACTACTATACCGACACAACGAAAATTATTACAAATCCTACAATCAACGAAAATATTTACGAGTCCTTCGGAGTGATTTGTATTTTCGTATATATTCTGATGACGATACGTAGTATCGAAACGCGTAAATAATATTCATTGCGTTAATACATGTGGTCACGAGACATGAAATAAGGTAAATATATTTATTACTTGAAAATTTATAATAATCACAACGACCCGTTTTACTTGGACCGGCAGTATCCAAGCCGGCAGGCCGGCTTATAATTTGTAGCGTCTCGTTCAATTTGAGCGACGGCTTTAAAGCGCCAAGTCTCTAATTTAAGCGTTATGTTGTAAAAATTTGTTATTAAAACCAGTGAACTTGTACGAATCTAACGATAATTTCTGTTGAATATCTGACACACGCATAATGTTTTTAGCACTTTATTTGTGGTTTTTTGTACGAGCTCGACGTGTGTGAGCTTTTTTTGCGAGCTCGGTCGCTAGTGTAGATAATTTGTTGTAAAAATTTGTAATTAAAACCAGTTAACTTGTACGAATCTATCGATAATTTCTGTTTGAATGTCTGGAACACACACTGATGTTTCTAGCGCTTTATTTAAGCGCTATGTGTGTGGTTTTTAGTGTAGACTATGTGTTGTAAAAATTTGTTATTAAAACTAGTTAACTTGTACTAATCTATCGATAATTTCTGTTGAATATCTGATCCACACACTGATGTTTCTAGCGCTTTATTTAAGCGCTATGTGTGTGGTTTTTAGTGTAGACTATGTGTTGTAAAAATTTGTTATTAAAACTAGTTAACTTGTACTAATCTATCGATAATTTCTGTTGAATATCTGATCCACGCACACTGTTTCTAGTCCTTTATTTAAGCGCTGTGTATGTGCTTTTTTGTGCGAGCTCGGCCGCTAGTGTAGACTGTGTTATAAAATATGTTAGTAAAACCTGTTAACTTGTACGAATCTATCGATAATTTCTGTTTGAATATCTTGAACACACACTGATGTTTCTAGCACTTTATCTAAGCGCTGTGTATGTGCTTTTTTGTGCGAGCTCGGCCGCTAGTGTAGACTGTTATAAAATATGTTAGTAAAACCAGTTAACTTGTACGAATCTGTCGATAATTTCTGTTTGAATATCTGACACACGTACACTATTTCTAGCACTTTATTTAAACGCTATGTGTGTGGTTTTTGTACGCGTTCGGCCGCTAGCGTAGACAATTTGTTGTAAAAATTTGTAATTAAACCCAGTTAACTTGTACGAATCTATCGATAATTTCTGTTGAATATCTGACACACTCACACTGATGTTTCTAGCGCTTTATTTATGCGCTATGTGTGTGGGTTTTTGTACGAGCTCGTAGTGTTTCAAACGGTATGATACTTATACCACCACAAGTGACTTTACTCGCGACAGTGTAGCGTTTCGTCTTTTACCAGTTATGACATTTTACTCTGTGAACCGGCTGACTTATAATTTGTAGCGGCTAACGCGCCCAATGTCTGGATCTTGTAATGTTTGTAGTTTGTCTAAGACGGCCGTCTGTTTTGTTTTTTGCAGAATCAATGGAAGTATACTCTCACCAGGAGACAGTCGCTGCCGTCGCTTCTTTAACTTTTGAAACGCCTTCGTTTGACTTAGAGACGCCGGTTCCTGAGGCGGAAGACAGTTTCATATGGGAAGAGATGTTTAACAATGTGTCATTATTGACGCCACTGCCTGCCACTCCTGACGCCACTAAAACCACCACCGACACAATCGCCATCAGTCCGCCATCTATTGCTTTTGGGCCTAACGATGCACCAATATTATCGGCACGGCTTGACCCTACGGATGCAGTAACCGCAACTAGACCGCCGTCGTCGCCGTCGCAGTTAGTAACGTCTGATTTAGATCTCTTTAGTGACAGTGCATTACTTAAAAAAATAAGTAAATTATATACTGAAAAAAATGAATTACTTAAGAGACTCGTTGACGAAAAAGAGTGTGCGGCGGATATTTCTAATCAAGTGCTCGTTATAGATGGGAAAATTGAAATGTATAAAGACGCAAATCTTGTACACCAGTACAGGATTTTATACGCCAAGTACATTGAAACAAAAAAGCTAATAGTACAGTACCACGATTCTATGATCGCTCCCCCTAACCATGTCGAGGCGGATTTCAAAACACTCGATACTTTACTATCGTATGTCGACAGTCGGCTGAATAAGACTATTTACACGCCCGTTCCAGTTCTCGACACAGAGACGAGTAGATCTCTCGCAGTGCCTGAGCCTAAACCCAAGAAAGTCACAGAGACGAGTAGACCTCTCGCAGTGCCTGAGCCTAAACCCAAGTAAGTCACAGAGACGAGTAGACCTCTCGCAGTACCTGAGCCTAAACCCAAGAAAGTCACAGAGACGAGTAGACCTCTCGCAGTGCCTGAGCCTAAACCCAAGAAAGTCACAGAGACGAGTAGACCTCTCGCAGTGCCTGAGCCTAAACCCAAGAAAGTCACAGAGACGAGTAGACCTCTCGCAGTGCCTAAGCCTAAACCCAAGAAGGCCAGACGGATTGTTAAGTGTAAGCCGGCCAAGGCTTACAAATCGAAGGAGTTTGTTGAAGCAAGCAGCAGCAGCGATGAGGAAGAGGTGAGGTCCAGGCCGCCGCCGAAAAGGGTAACAGATGGCGTCGATACAACCCCTACTGTTGCGACGTCTGTATCAATAAAACCCATACAACATATTGGTGGTAAAAACTTGAGCATGCTAAGAGAGATAACTAAGCAGAATAGGACTAGCAGCCGCAACAGTGGTAGTAGCAGTAGTGGTAGCGACACTGAAGAAACTGTTAGCAGCGAAGCGTCAAAAAATACCGCGACACCTCGGCTTACCACAGACAATGTCACGACGACGGAGACATCCAAGAATCCACGAGCAGTATCAGAAGGAAGCAGCAGCAGCAGCAGCAGCAGCAGTAGCAGCAGCGATAGTGAAGACGACGAAAATTCTGACGAAACAGTGGATAGAGAAGAACCGGCAGTGATGACACGACGCGCCCAATTAGACCGGGTATCAAAAGACACGCCTGAGCAAGCGGCAAAGAGACAGTGCACTTACGCGGTGAGGTTGAGCAACTCTATTCCGTACACCAGCGTACCGCCGACCAGCCAGATCCAGATGGCCAACAAGCTCCTAGTAAACCCCACCTCGAAGATTAACAAGTTGAAGCGAGAGATGATTGTGGCTAAGCGCGGCGTAACTACGTACCGAGAAGTCCGTGTCGGATCCGATTCGCCAGACGATGCTTTGGCCGTTTCTGACGACTGTGACCGAATCGTGTATCCGACCCACTATAACGTAGTCTCAATAAGAGAGCTGATAGCCAAAAACATGCCGGACTACAAAGTGACTGACATCAAACTGGCCAAATCAGAGATGGGCGAAGCGCTCATGTATTACGCGCTCACCAAGGCTGACACCGCTGATTTGGAAGATGTTCACATGCACACTAACTGCAGACAAGACCCCACGGTGTACCACCTAGTGTACGGAGCGGTGCACACCGCCTACGACCATGTGGCACTTCATTTACTGAAGGGCATTTTGAGAAAAAAACATATGGGTAAAAAAACGCCACATGACGTAGCCTTGTTGTCAGAAGGAGAAATCGAAATAATGGTGTACATATATTGGCAACTGGTAACCCAGGATCTGGTCACCTGGAAAGACGATGTGCCAAGAAGGGCGGCGAAGATGATGTTGGCCGATTGCTGGACTCGGCTAAAGAAAACAGCTGCCAGACTGAAGTCCGGAGAAATCAAAGCAGCGGCGTACGAGTCTACGCAAAAGGCAGTATGCGATATAGAAAAATCCGCTAACTTTGAGGACACGGTACACTTGTCTGCAGCGTGCATGCACATGGTGCGGAACTGTCTGGAGCTGTTCTGGGCCGAGCTGGACAAGGAAGACCGAGCGCGATGGCAACTGCTACTAAAGTACTGTGGGCTGCACTCCTACTTGTGCACGCATACGATAAGTGTGATGCATCAGCGCCGCAAAGAAGTGATGCAACTAATAAAGGCGAGATACGCCGAAAAGACTGTTTTGGACGGTGCTTTGTTGAAAAGTATTTTATATGCGGCAACGTCGGCTAATCCGAGGAACGATTCAGGAATAAAGAGTGTTCTATCAGCGACTCTAATCCATGAAGTTTTCAAAGTGTGGATAGACAGACCGCAGAAAGTGACCAAAGACCTGTGCATTACTTTGGACAACCTCATGTACACAATGTGCCGTAGCTTCGCCGCGCACATTGTCATGAACGGTCTCCATGCTTACGCGGTTGACGTGGATCAGATGGGCGGCTTTTTATCAAAACACATGGTCGCCACTAACGTTTTGGAATCGATACCAATAATCGGTTCCGAAGCTGTTGTTAGAACACTCCGGCGCCTTATAGTCTGCACTGTACACACAATGCTTCCCGGCGGCGGCGTCTCTGGCAGTTGGAAACGTAAGTGTACCGTCAACATAACATCGGAAGCGATGAAGTTGTTTATGGCGTTTTTAAGATACATCATTTCATCGGCGATATACGGACTTGTTAACACCTTCAAACCGACTCGATTCTCGGGCCGAGAATGAGCGGACAAATTTGCCGAGTCCATAAACAGCTACTTGGAGACTTACTGCACCAGTGTAAGAGACGTCGACTCTTGGACCATGATGAACGAGCCAGACGTTAACCAATACAATGATGACGGACACCTCGTTCTGTCTGCCGCGGAACTTTATGCGGCGGACTCTGACGACGAGGCCGACGATTTGGAGAGTAGTAGTGCCGATGACGCGGACGACGACTCTGGCCTAGACGCTGATTCCGACGACGAGCTCCAAGAAGAGCTGAACGAGCTGGCAGCCCTCAATCAACAGTATCCGGACCTGCAGCCGGGAGATACGCAAATCATTGGTATCAAAAGGAAAAAAGTGCCGAGAAATATAGTCGTAACGAAACAAAAGACGTCCGGAGCCACTGCTAACAGTTCCTCCAACATTAGCCGTAACGGAAAATTCAAACTCACCGAGACAGACAAAGTGAGTCGTACAAAGTGTGTACTTTGCAATCTGATCACCACGATACGACTCATGGAAGTCTCGCCAGCGGTAGCCGTTGCTTGTTGTCAACCGTGCCTCATAGCAGTTAATGAATACGGCGACCAGGAGGCGATGAAACAGATCCTCGTGTCAAGAATCGAGGCGCGTCATCGGGCTCCAATAGCGTTTCTTGCTAGTAACGAGGCTAGATTATTAATTAAAACGTTACCGCCTATCGTTACCGCCAAAGATATGGCGCGCGGCACGTATAATCGAAGAGACCCCAATTATGGCAAAAGGTTGGCAACTGGAATGGCCAAACGTCATTATACAGCAAAGAAAAGAAAAGCGGACACGGATACTGATCGTCCGAACAAAATAAAAAAATCCAACAGATAGGAGCATCGAACTAACTATGGGCGGCGTTGCAGTGGAATAATCAGCGCCGTAAAGAAGTGGTGTGCAACTAGTAAAGGCGAGCATCATCGCTTGAGACGATTGACCTGGTCGTTATGTGCCACTTGAAACCTCGTCGCTCCCTTCTTCTCACATATGTCGAACTATATGGTTCATATCGGCGACTTCTTGAGCTCCTGTTTCTGGTGTCACCCTTCAGACTTTCATTGTCTGGTTACTCTCTGACAGTTGATATATACTGTTATAAAACAGCAAATGGTTCACAATAAATGTTACTGTTATAAATGTCTTTGTAGTTATATGTGTGTATAGTTTATGTATTGTACTTTCGTATATTGAACGTGCCGGTTGTAAATCTAGTTTAAGCATGTTTTAGTTACTGCACAATGTCACTATTATAATTATGTCTATTAGTTTTGTAGTTAGTATGTTTTGGTTACTGCAGAATAAATGTCACTGTTTATAAGTATGTATAGTCTTACATACAGACTACTGTACGTACAGTACAGTACTGTACTACAGTTACTGTACTGTAGTACTGTACTGTATACTGTACTGTATGTACAGTTACGTAGCAGTTACTGTGCTTTAGATACTGTTGCACAATAAATGTCACTGTTTAATTATATGTATGTATAGTATGTATGTCTATTGTATAGTAAGTTTTTAGTTACTGCATAATGTCACTGTTATAATTATGTCTATTAGTTTTGTAGTTAGTATGTTTTGGTTACTGGAGAATAAATGTCACGGTTTATAAGTATCTATAGTCTTTACTTTACTGATGCACAATAAATGTATGTATAGTATGTTTCAATTACTGCAATGAATGTTACTGTTATATTATTCATAATAAATGTTACTGTTATATTATTGAAAACTGTTGTCTTTACATCACTACCACTCTCAGCTGTTGCTTCCTTTCTCGACAAGTTTAGTTAATGTGTCACAAAATGTTAGGCTAAAAAATGAGGAATAATGCATAGTGTATTGGATATTATATTGCCGTCTGTTGCTTCCAGACGTTTTCGATCGTTCTTGTCAGATGTACCAGTGTATTCTGTGTGTGTCAAATCATCATCCTCTTTGTGTGTAAATTGTCAAATACCATTATCCGCTAAAAGTAAGGTTTTAAACAGTAGAAAAGATGAGACATTGGATTGATTTAGAAAAGACGAGACATTGGGTTGATTTAACATTAGTTTATTACATTCAGTAAACAGTTTTACAACAAAATGGGATATTTACAACAAAATAAGACCAACTTTGAAAACGAAGATAAGCAGTAGTTGCCGTTAGACGAAGTTCACTTTACAAATGAAGAAAAATATTGTACAAAACAAACCCGTATTGTTTACAGTAACCCGTATTGTTTACAGTCTAGTTTACAGTCAAGTAAATATAAGTTTGCAGTCCTGAGCGTAGACGTTACATATTATACAAAACAAACCCGTATCGTTTTACAGTCTAGAACATCTCTATTTACAGTCAAAAAGTAAATATAAGTTTGCAGTCCTGAGCATAGACGTTACATATATAAACTATTAATATAAATCTTACAAATAAATAAATATAATACACATCAACCCTGTATAGTTAACAGTCCAGAACATAGACGGGTCCGTATATAAATTACAATGAGGTAAATGAGGTAAGCTATTAGGAGAGCTGATAATTAGCAGATGCTACAATCTACGACTCAATATTGGAAACACAATGCTTTAAACATAAATCTTACAAAAAATATAATAATATTAGGAGGACTAATAACTAGCAGATACAAATCGCCTGGCATTGCTAGCCGGCAACAGTCAACACAAGGTTCTCATTATGCGTACAAATATACGTTGAATCGAGTACAGTTCGATACTGAAAACAAAGCTTTAAACAAATCTTACAAGAAAAATATAATACACAACAAACTTGTATAGTTAACAGTTCAGAACATAGACGTACCTTAAATAAATTACCGAATAACTAGCAGATGCACCTACGATTCAATATTGGAAACACAATAATCTAAACATATAACATGCAAATCGCCTTCACTTTTTCAGCTAGGCCAGCTAACCGACATTGCTAACAACCAACACTAGTACAAGGCGCTCACTATATGTACAAATATACGTTGAATCGAGTACAGTTCGATACTGAAAACAAAGCTTTAAACAAATCTTACAAGAAAAATATAATACACAACAAACTTGTATAGTTAACAGTTCAGAACATAGACGTACCTTAGATAAATTACCGAATAACTAGCAGATGCACCTACGATTCAATATTGGAAACACAATAATCTAAACATATAACATGCAAATCGCCTTCACTTTTTCAGCTAGGCCAGCTAACCGACATTGCTAACAACCAACACTAGTACAAGACGCTCACTATATGTACAAATATACGTTGAATCGAGTACGATTCGATACTGAAACACAAAGCTAAATCGTACAAGAAAAAATGTAACAGTCCAGAACATATTACAAAGAGAGAGTAGATGCTACAAAACCTACGATTCGATACTGGAAACACATAGCTTTAAACATAGAAAAAATATAATACACAATAACCCTGTATAGTTATACACATTGACCCTGTAACAAAATATGTACAAAATATTCTACACTAAAAGAGTACTATGTTATGTGATGTACAGTATCGTAAAAGAGTATTATGTTGTGATGTACAGTACCGACAGTGCCCTACAGTAAAAGCGTATAGAGTATGCGGTTATGTGATGTACAGTAGTAGAACCCCGGTGTTATTTTTCTTGAGAGGCTACAGACGCTACATCGTCTGTATCATACGTTAGAGTATAATATTTAGAATTAGGCTTTGTCAAACGAATGATTTTGTAGTCGCTGACGAAATCTTCAACATCGTACAAGGTATCGTCGTCGGCTACGCTAGGCTCCGATGGAGATGTCGGCTGCTGCGTCGAACGACTCTGTCTGCCAACCGGTATATGCTCGGCAGATACAGTCACGTCTCTCTGTAGTCGAGCCTTGTTGCTAGTACCTCTTCCTCCGAGAGTGAGTACGAGGATGGCCATAACAGCGAGCGATACTATCACAATCATTACCATGCATATGTAGCGTTTGGTCATTTCGTAAGGCATCGTACAAAGAAATAGATTTAATACTAACTGAGGTATGCTGGTAGTAGTTTTAAATACTGTTCTAAAATAGGAACTATATAGGAGGTTATAAAAAGAACACGTAAATTGTATATTACCTGAGTATCAGTCACAGCGCGCGTTAACACAACGATCGTGTACAGACCACTATCGCCTACTATTTGATTATAAAAAACAGTTGCTACAGTCTAGTTAAAGTCAGATCAATCGGGTACGGCAAAATGCTATTTCACGGACGCCTAAAGGCATATGTATCGTGGTTTAGAAGCTTGACAATTTTAGAAAACCCAATCGATGCTAGTCATCGATATAAGACTCTATACCAGAATCGTCCGAAATGTAATCCTCTTCGTCTTCATCTATAAGGTTCAATATTGCTTGTCGTATAGCTCTCATTTCTGCGCTGGTCACGCCGTAAATACCTCCATGATCCCGTGTCTCGTCGTCCGAGTCGTCAGTGTCTAAAGCGGCAGCTGCATTCGTAGCGGCAGACCTGTTCTGAGGCTGTGGCGCGTTGCCGTCCGAGCTGGAAGTCGAACATGACGGTTGCTGGCCGTCAGCCTCAGGTTGCTCGGTCGTACGGCTGTTATTTGAGGCCGTCGACCACGAGAGTCGCTGCGATTCTATTGTGTTCATATTCACGCCACTACTATTGCTGCCGGTTGAATCCATTTCTTGCGGTCGCTCCATCTAAACAATGTAGCGGCTCTAACCATATCGGACCTTATACAACATAAGTTACTGTCGTACAAAAAGATTAGTAGTAGTAGTAGTAGTAGTAGTAGTAGTAGTAGAACACACAATTGTAGGGACTATGCTGCTGCGTCCATCTCTGTAAACGTGTATCACTATATCACTCGACCCCGTTTAACAATAGGTTCTATCGTAACCGAGTCCTTTTCTGTACCTGCTCGGTTACTGTTACGTTTGATCGGTACTGACTTGTATTCTTCGGGCCGTTTGTAATATTTATAGGCTCGGATGTTATCTGCGATTTCACTTTTCACCCACTCCCAGTGAGCGAGCTCCACCTGGTCGGATAGTTCGGCCACGTCTTGTAGACTTCCAATTCGTTAACGTTTCGTGGCTGCGCATGCCGGAATTGGTAAAATTCGTTCATGCGGCACATTATACCGGCTTTGATTCTGTAAACGTCGTTGATATCTTTAAACAAATCCATGACAGTTTGACTCTGCCGTTGCCGCAGTCGAGGTGAGAAGAATTAAAAGTCACGTCTAATAACCAGCCGCCATATATAGTATGCTATTATATTACACTGTACATTTTGCTGTTATGTCACATGCATCCAGGTTTCTCGTTTTAAGCACGTACCTCAACTCGCCGTCTCTCTAGACACATAGTGTTCGAATAGAAACCACTTTACAGACTTCATTCTGCTGACAAAAGAACTCACATAACTATCGCAGACGTGTGCTGCAAGCACACACGTCTATTGTCCGTATTATCAACTAGGTTTTGGATATAGGGTTTGGTGCAACTAGGTTTTGGATATAGGGTTTGTTGCAAGTCACAACTACAAGATTTGTTTAAATAATGTTTAATATACACATTTGAGATCATAGCAGCTACTATACATGACAAAAAGATATATCCTGAGACTAGAAAATATGTATGACTTTAGTAAAAACAGTGCAGTCATAAAACTACAAATATGTACAGACATCATGGTTACAACAGATACAATACACGACAAAAAGATATATATATCATGACTCTAGAAAAAAATGTATGATATTTAGTAAAAACAATATATTCATACTATATATAATAGACATAATTATAACAGTGGCATTGTGCAGTAGCCAAAACATACTATGTACAAGAGATTAGCGGATAGTGTAGTACGGTATGTATCGCTGATATATATATTTTCGTGTATTGAACGTCCTGGCTGTAAATCCTGCTAACCATTTCGAGTCGAATGAAATTAGTCTCGAAATACGTTAACAAGATTTACAGCCGGCACGTTCAATACACAAAAGTACATGTATCGGTGATACATAAACTATACACGCATATCCTCTAGAAAAAATGTATGATATTTAGTAAAAATACATTCACAAAACTACAACAATGTACACAGACATAGTCACAACAGCTACAATACACGACAAAAAGATATATCATGACTGGAGAATATGTATGACATTTAGTAAAAACACTAGATTCATAAAACTACAACAATGTACGCAGACATTATTGTTACAACAGCTACAATACACGACAAAAAGATATATCATGACTTAAGAAAAAAAATTTACAGGCATTGCACAGAGAAGAGCATTGAAAATGCTTCAATAAATTTAAAAATATATATATATAATTTTTCTTCATTTACCAATGTACATATTATAAGTTAAATGTAGTCGCATTCATAAGCGAAATTTTATATGTGTACTACGTTATTGACAACAAAGAAGTAAGTTTTTTATGGAAACTCACCGGTTCCCATTTTCGATCATGCACCAGCGATCGGCCGCAAATGTGCGACACCTCCTTATAAACATTTTCAATGTTAAAACATACTATGTATACATGTAAACCACAAAACTATACAATAGACATTCATTGTGCTTCAACAAGAGAATAGCGGATAGTGTAGTTGTATATATCGTCGATACATATACTTTGGAGCATTGAACGTCCTAGCTGTAAATTTTGCTAACCATATGGAGACGAATAAAATTAGTCTTGAAATACGTTAACAGTCGCCACGTTCAATACACGAAAGTACATATATCAATGATGCATAAACTTTACATATATATATCTAACAACAAAAACATAATTATAACCGTAACATTTATTGCCTTCCCCAACAAGAGATTAGTGTAGTACTGTATGTATCGCTGATATATATATTTTCGTGTATTGAACGTCCTGGCTGTAAATCCTGCTAACCATTTCGAGTCGAATGAAATTAGTCTCGAAATACGTTAACAAGATTTACAGCCGGCACGTTCAATACACGAAAGTACATATATCAGTGATACATAAACTATACACTTATATCTAACGACAAAGATATAATTACAACAGTAACGTTTATTGTGCTCCAACAAGAGATTAGCGGATAGTGTAGTTGTATGAATCGCTGATATATATATTTTCGTGTATTGAACGTCCTAGCTGTAAATCTTGCTAACCATATCGAGACGAATGAAATTGGTCTCGAAATACGTTAACAATAATTACAGCCGGCACGTTCAATACAGCAAAGTACATATATCTGCGATACATAAACTATACACATATATCCAACGACAAAGACATAATTATAAGTTACATTTATTGTGCACAAAGACATAATCATAACATTAAAATTTTTTGCGCATAAAGACAATGGAATTACGGTTATAATATATCGCACCTGTGTTGTTGTATCTCCTCTGGAGTCCTTCACAAGGTGTAGTTGTGGGTCCGTAGTGGAGTTGGTGTTGCTGTGCGCCTCCTCGTGACGATGCCGAGTTCAATTTTTGCCGCTGCCAATTCTCGGTTTGTAGGCGGAAAGCTAGCTGTCCGTTTCTATCTGGATTGTAAAGTTCAAGTGTCGCCATCTTGCCGTTCTGCCAATTCTTGGTATCTTTTAAATTGCTGTAGACGGAAAGCTCTCCGCTCAGGTTTGGTCACACTTGGCGGTATCGGCAAGATGACGCACTTGTTCTTTAAATCCGATTGAACAGCGGCGAGGGTCGAAGACGTAACGACGTCGTCCCAATTTTCGCCGTCTTTCGGGATGTATCCGCTGTTTATGGGAACCAGTCCTTCCGTCGAGTCCGTAGTGGAGTCTGCGTTGCGGCGCCTTCTTTCCTCTGACCAGTCGTCCCATTTTTTAACAACATTCCGAGCTGCCGAGGACAAATTCTTGTAACAAAAGCGGCAAATTGTGTCTCGCAGGGCGTTAAGGTTGCTGTTCTTCCGAGCTGTCAAGGATAAAGTCTTGTAACAATAGCGGCAAATTGTGTCTCGACAGCTCGGCAGGGCGTTAATGTTGCTGTTCTCTGGTCGATCGTTTCGATCGTCCCAGTTTTCTTCTGATTCTCGTATAGGTTTCGGCAGGGCGTGCGTCTCTGGCCGGTCGTTTCGATTGTCCCAGTGTTCTTTGCCACGTGCTGATTCTCGCCGTCTTCTACTTTGTATAGGTTTCGGCAGGGCGTGCGTCTCTGGCCGGTCGTTTCGATCGTCCCAGTGTTCTTTGCTACGTGCTGATTCTCGCCGTCTTCTTCTTTGTATAGGTTTTGGCAGGGCGTGCGTCTCTGGCCGGTCGTTTCGATCGTCCCAGTGTTCTTCGCCGCCGCGTGCTGCTCCTCGCCGCCTTCTGTTTCGTATAGGTTTCGGCAGGGCGTGCGTCTCTGGCTGGTCTACCCAGACGAGGCTGAAAGTCTCGTTCAGCCAATCTCGCACCAATTTCGCACCCTTTATTAAGCCGGGCCCGACCGTAGGACATCCTTTCGGGTCCTTCACTTTCTCGTAACACCGTACATTACGACCGTTCATCGTATTTCAAAAAAAACGCACACTGCGACTGTAGCTAAAAAACACCACAACACGTCAACTCTCTCAAGTAAGACGTACAACTGACGAAGTTGCCGTTGGCCGCCTAAATTTATACTCCTACTCCTCCTCCTCATCCATCATGGCCGACTGTGCTGGTGGTGGTGGTGGTGATATTCCCCCTTACGTCAATTACGTTACGTCACTACATCGATACTGCATTTAGAATACAAGGCGTTGCGAAAGCACGGAAGTGATGAAAGGGGGGGGGAGTTGAAGCCGTATTGAATGCGGTAAACCGTATTGCAGTTAAACTCGTTCACCACCACGCTGTCGCCGGGGTATATAAATCGTATTGTATCGTCGTTTTCGGTTCATTCCCAGTTAAACCGTTAAAAAGACGCAAGTGTTTGATTGTACAGTGATTTGATCGAGTTTAGCTATATTTCTTTGTCCTTAAAGACACTGTTGCCTGTGACGACTACCCCTGCGAGTCTGAAATTAAACGTTATTTCCTATGGAGGTAAGTCGATCATTTTTTCGTTTCTCACTATGTCGTGCGGTTTTATAAAAGAGAGTTTGTCAAGAATCGTAGCAATAGTTCATTTTTTTAACCGTATCAATCAACGATTATTGCATATATAATGCAGCGTGTTTCGGACCTGTTGACTAGTATGCAAAACGTTGTTGGTATCGATGAAAACTGCATTTATTCAACTTACAGGCGTATATTAATTCGACACGTTACACTGTACGATTTTGAAATTTTAAAACGGGTGGCATCGATGGAAAACGCATTTATTCGTATTGCAGACGCATAATAAATTGACACGTTACACTGTGTGATTTTGAAATTTTAAAACGGTTGTCGTGAGAGCGATCCTAATTCATATGACAGCGGTCGAGAACGTGTAGAAGCACGGCGTACGACAGCAATACGATTGATCCAAACCTGTTGTCTTCGGGCTTTACAACAGCAGCTACAGTAGACGAACGAACTGATGAACGTTGCAGACGCGTTGTTTGAACAAGTAATTGTAGTATCGTTGTTACCGCGTCTGACATTGTTGACGGTGTTCTCCTAAGCTGCGAATCGTTGCGAGTGACGGTGATCCAGCTCGAATATATGCTGTCCGAGTAATCTGTCGGAATCATATATCTTGACACCCTATATGTTCGTCCTAATATATCTTGGTTCTTTTCAATTTATATCGCTCGCCACACTTGTCATTTTATTCGACGGATCTTCCTGCAATGTTTCATCACGGGTCGACTCAACGGCATCATTAGGCTGGGATTGTAGGTCTGCACGGTTTTATGCCTGCACTTTCGATGCGCTCTGCAGTAGACCGGGCTGTTGGCGAGCCCGAATATATGCGGTCCGAGTAATCTGTCGGAATCATATATCTTGACACCCTATATGTTCGTCCTAATATATCTTGGTTCTTTTCAATTTATATCGCTCGCCACACTTGTCATTTTATTCGACGGATCTTTCTGCAATGTTTTATCACGGGTCGACTCAACGGCATCATTAGGCTGGGATTGTAGGTCTGCACGGTTTTATGCCTGCACTTTCGATGCGCTCTGCAGTAGACCGGGCTGTTGGCGCACTTGAGACACTGGGCGCAGACCGGGCACTGGCGCGCTTCCTTGATTTCTTCCAAGCAAGTCTCGTCCATGTCGCCCATCATAATGTATATGTCGTTCCACGGCACTTGCTGGATGCAGAAGCGACGCACAGTGTGGTCGCGCAGTTTCAAAGACCATCGGCTGCAGCCGGAACTGCACGTGCACGCCGCCTCCTTTTTTAAATATACGTACAGCTTGCGCGGCCACACATGCTGCATGCCGCTCACCAAGCACCGCTTGTGCGTGTCGGCGATGTCTTGACGTTCGCTGGGTATAAACCCGTAGTAGACGCATACGTTACCCCCCATACTGCCCTCGCTGTACTGGTAGGCCAGTATCTCGCCGCCAGTCACTCGGGCCTGCAGCGTGGACCTGGTTACGGCCATACGTACGGTGGGCAACACGTGAGCCACGTAGATCCAGTTGTCTCGTACGGCCTCCTTCAGACTGGTGGGCGCAAACTTGATGTATTCGGTGAAATCGCAGTTGGTCACCAGTGTATAGTCGTCCAGGTCTGTCAGATAGAGCGGTTGGCCGGTAGAGGAGACGAGCACAGTCTTGCCGATGGTGACTGTGGGTCCGTAACGACGGCACTCGTTCGCATGCTGAGTCGTCTGTTTTGAAGACGGTGTTGTCGCTTTGCCGGCGCCGTTACTGAGTTCGGCGGTGGTATCGTCTTCATCATTCGTACAAGAGGAACCAGTCGATAATGGTAGCAGCATACTGTACTGATAATGATAATACTATTAATACCCGTATAATAAAAAGCGCACTCAGAGCGCATTCGACTGCACAAAGTGCAGTTTTTTGCGTTTCCGCAAGTACTTATAGAGCACTAGCAATCGATTATCGTATTGCACGCTGGTAAAAAACTGATGCAATTATAAATCTCGTTCAGAACGCATGCAACTGCAGAAAAGTGTAGTTTAGCGCATTTGTAGCATATTTATAGAGTGTTGAAAAAGTCGACTTTAGACTTGAAGTTCAACGCAGGCATGTCGTACACAAACCTGGGATGTATGTCTGCAAAATTTTTTATAAACTGTTGAACGATCAACGTCTCGACCAGCTCTTCGGTGACGGAGTTGGAAGAGACCACTTCGCAGCGAATCTCGTGTATATGTCGACACTGGGCAAAAGCGTCGGCGTCAAACTTGTGGCCGCGACCTCTCGCCTGTAGGAAGGCCTGGTAGTTGCGTCCATAACAGTCGATACGAGCGCGCTCGCTGTTGCCGGCCGACTCGCAAATACATATTCGCTTAGACGACGCCATTTGAGTGTGTACGTCTCGTTGTCGTGACTGGGATTATACTAAACGGGTCCGTATATATAGTGAATATATATATATATAGACTGCAGTCTATCGAACCCCACTTAAAGTCGATATGCCGTGTCTACAGTACAGTCACGATTTCACCTACAATACGTATCTGCGAAAGGCAGTGCCGGGCACCAGACTGTTTAACAGAATACACGCTTCGCTGCCGGTCGTGTCGTCAACACTGCTCACCAAAAACTTGAACGTTACGGACATGAACGTTTACTACATGACGACGGAGAACAAAACCCCAAGTGACAACAGTGTTATGTATTTGTCTAAGAACTAGTGTGCGAATCAAAACAGCAAATATGAAACGGGTCAGTATAAAAAAGAGGTGAATACATTAAAGGTACTTCAATGATGAATACAGTGTTAGCGTAGCAAGTTATTTGTTTATATTCGATATGGACGCTGCCACTGCGGATAGATTCGCCTTGGACCGCCAAGTGCGTAACGAGGCTCGTGAACGGTTACGCACGCTGGCCGACTGTAAGAACTTGCAAGAACCGCTGTTTGTCACCGAATGGTTCGACGACGGTACCAACATAGTGGGCGTCGGCTGTACCAGACACAGCGGCGGAGAGACGGCCAAACTGACGCTGGACGTCAAGCCGGGTCTGTTCCTGGTGAGCGGAGACGTACAAGTGTTGCGCACAGTGGTCACCCTGCTGGGCTTTCCCAACGTGATCGAGTATACGGACATCCGATACGAGGCGAACAATTTCAACTTGTACGACATCATGTGCGAGCCACAGCGAGCTACAGACGTGCCGCTGGTAAAGATCGAAACACCCACGTTTTTAGACTCCGTGATACTCTATCATCGACTGAAAAGAGATCCCAAAGCGTATCGGTACGCTTCGGTCACCCACTACTGGGACGCTACAAAGCAAGTGATGTTCGAGCTGATTGTGCGACGACACCAGCAATCTCACGACTACGCGGTGCCTAAACTTACGTACCGTTGGTTCAACTCGGCACTGCAAGTGATTCGTCTGCCCGAACCCAAACTGCCGGTCATCACGTTCGACATAGAGACCGTGTCCACGGACCCGGACCGCGTGCCCACCGGAGAGGACGTCAACGATGTGCTGTTTACCACCTCTATACACCACGTGGACGAGCATATCGTCTACACGCTCGTCTATCTGCCCATCGTGGGCCGAACACCGCAATCGTTGAAGGAGGAAATGTTGCGACTGGACAGTTATCCCGACTACGGCACAGAGACCAACGTGTTGGAAGTGTTCACCAGCGAGGTGGACCTGTTGCGACGAACCATGGACCTGTTACATCTCAACGGTCGCCACCACTATTTGATGGGGTACAACTCGCTGTCGTACGACATCAAGTACTTGCTGGTGCGCTGCCACTTTTACGGCTTATACACGGACAGATTCGTGTGGAAAGACGGCTACACGTTCGGATTCGACCAGATTCACCTCGACATGTTTCGCATCGCGATGATGCGTTACTCGTACAAAAAGTACACGCTGAGCCACGTGTCCAAGGAGCTGCTGAACGATAACAAGGTGGACGTGGACGCGGTGGCCCTGCGATACACGTTTCACCGCATGAAGAAACGACAACGGCTGTACGCTCACGACGACGACCCGGAAGGCGCCAAGAACAAGTGGCCCTCGTTGCGAGACACGTTACACTATAACAATTACGACACTCTGTTGGTCAGTAAACTGATCGAACGCACCCGTGCCATCGACTATTTGGTGGACTATGCACACGAATGTCGAGTTCCCCTGTACAGCATGAACACCAACTACAACAAAATGCAATACAAGGTATTGAACGAGTGTCTGGTGTTGGGACTGGGGCGGCGCAAGTTTCTGTCCACATTCAAAACGTCCACCGCAAACATGGTGATACCGTTGCCCGACTTGTCTCAGCCACAAATGATGCCGGATGTTGTAGACAGCGGTATTGTGCTACAACCACACGATTACGTTATAGTGTCGCAGAACCTGGACACGCTCATCACAAGCAGACCGGCCGAAATGGCGTCGCACCTACAGTACGCGCAGCAGAAGAAAAAATACCCGGGCGGAGCCAATTTTTGTCTGGGCGAATACAATGTAGCCAACGTGCAATCGTACGACTACCGGATAGCATATCCGCTACTCATCGACCGCAAGAACCTGTCGGACGAGACGGCGGACGTGATGCCGGCCGACAAACTCATGTTCATGTACGACTACATCTGTAACAGACACCAGTACACTGTTTACGATTACATGACTCACGTGGGAGACACAAAGTCGGAAACCAAGATCCTGTACTACCAGTACCTTTACTGCGGCACCTACTGCGGCGGCCAGTTCCCGTTCACCAAGTACGAACTGCAACGACGGGGCACGGCGCCCGTCATCATCGTGTGGCACGGCCGACGCGGCGTACTGTCGGACATCATCACCGTGTTTAACAAGAACCGCGAGAACACAAAGGTCAGACGCAATAAACTGGACGGCATGTTGGCCAAACTCGAAGACGTGCGAAAAGAGTACAACGAAGTGGAAGAATATATGAACAACGAAACTACAGACTCGACGGATAGCTGCGAAGAAGAAGAAAAGAGTAACGCGGACAGCGATTTTGAATTCGACGACACGACACCGCTAGCCGATGACGGATACTTTGGGTGCGGCGCGACCGAGAAAGAACCGACAACACCACAGCCACAGAAGACCACCGTCACTACTACTGGTGCCGCTACGCATAAAAAGTTTCGGTTCGAAAACGAAATCATACAAGTGCTTGACAACGGAACGTGTTTCATCGACGAGGCGGCGATACAGCGGTCCGAACTATTACCAGCATCCACAAGACGTTACCAAGACCGTGTACCGGCCGTCTATCGAGCTGATGAAGGTGGACGCTACCGCGTCGCCCGAAGAGTTGCGTCGCCTCAAACTGGAACGACTGAAATCGGTCAATCTCTTTAAATATTATTACAACATGTTCAAGACGATATTCAACATCGTCAAGTTTCACGTCAAACGGAACAAGGAACCCCACAACGTGACACTGAACGACGGCAACGTACGGGTCATCATGTTGCGAGCCTACTTGGACGTTACGGAGGCCAACAACAATACGCGACTCGACAACGAGACGGTGGAACAGATGGCGATGACACTGTCCGGTGAAGACGAGGACGACGACGACGACGACGAAGAAGACTTGTAACGGATATCTTGTATAATATATTTGTGTATAGCGTTTTGTTTGTTACCAACACAATAAACATCACTATGTTTAAACTGTTGTCTTTATACCACACCTCAGATCCCATAGATTAACATAAACAACACGAGCCACAAACGGCTAGGCTAGCGGTCGAAAATCATACGGTAAAACCGTTAAGCGTATACTGTAGTAGGTCAGTAGGAGACGGACGGCTCACCGATGAACGCTCTTCACCGGTAAGTGTGCGATATACGATTATAGTTATGATGTGTGTATGTGTGCGTGTAGTAAATTATTACAAGTCCTTCGATGTCGGCTAGGCTAGCCGACATTCACTTACTCCGCTCTGTAAAATCAACCGTTTCTACACACGTATTTTTAATATTTCATATTGTCGGCTAGGCTAGCCGACCGACGTTCACTTACTCCGTCGCTGTACAATCGGCCGTGTTTCTATGTAATTATATTGTCGGCTAGGCTAGCCGACAACCGCCAGCAGAAAATATTACAAGTCCTACAGTCATGACGTCATTATGACGTAATCGCACTACCGCTAGCGAAAAATATTACAAGTCCCACAGTCAACGAAACGACCTTGAGATTTACATTGTCGGCTAGGCTAGCCGACATCCACTTACTTCGCCGCTGTACAATCGACCGTTTCTATGTAATTTTATTGTCGGCTAGGCTAGCCGACAAACGACAACAGAAAATATTACAAGTCCCACAGTCAATGTCATAATCAACGTCGGCTACACTCTCTCTCTGAAACCATTGTATACTGTCGGCTAGGCTAGCCGACATTCACTCGCTACAAATCAACCGTTTCTACACACGTATTTGTAATAATTCATTGACGGCTAGGCTAGCCGACAAACGACAGCAGAAAATATTACAAGTCGGCTACACTCTCTCTGAAACCAGTGTATACTGTCGGCTAGGCTAGCCGACATTCACTTACTCCGCTCTGTAAAATCAACCGTTTCTACACACGTATTTGTAATATTCCATTGTCGGCTAGGCTAGCCGACAAACGAAAACAGAAAATATTACAAGTCCCTGTCGCCTGCACCGGATCCGAATACCGCGGTCCCTATTCTACTAGGCGATTTGTTGTATTCCGACCCGGTTCATTCCGACTCGCCAAGAAGTCGATTGTCGCCAGCACACAACATACACAAACCGGCAGTAAAACCGTTCGCCATAAGAATAACATGGGAATCGATGATGGAGTAGACGACACAAAAATTTTGTCGCTCTTTTCTCGGACCAACCTCCGCCTCGCCTCTAGGGGTGGTGAACATCACCCCCGTTTTATAAATCATTCGCCCCTATTTCTGCTTCGATCTCGCTCGTTTTTCGTTCGCCGTCTACTCCGTCGTCGATTCCCGTGTTATTCTTATGGCGAATACTTTCGCCGTCGGTTCGTGTACGTCGGGCGCTGGCGACAGCCGACTTGTTGCCGAGTCGACTGCTTTCTTACGGCAAACTAGCAGTCCGCCTTTGCTAAGGATATACCCACATGGATGTACATACATATATATGAAGGAAATATATATATAATATATATATTATATATATATTACTATATACTTAACATAGACATACTACTACTACTACTGATCCTATACCGACACATAACGAAAATTATTACAAGTCCCACAGTCAACGAAAATAATTACGAGTCCTTCGATGTCGGCTAGGCTAGCCGACACTGATTAACGAATTTTAGCTGACCACAACGGTAACACTTCGATCTTACCGGTTTTACGACGGCTAGTTTGCCGTAGCAAACGAATCGACTCGGCAACAAGTCGGCTGTCGCCAGCACACAACATACACAAACCGGCAGTAAAACATTTCGCCATAAGAATAACACGGGAATCGATGGTGGAGTAGACGGTTGTCGTCAGCACACGACATACACAAACCGGCAGTAAAACTGTTCGCCATAAGAATAACACGGGAATCGAGGATGGAGTAGGCGACACAAAAATTTGATCGCTGGCGAGGCTCTTTTCTCGGGCCAACCGTCGCCTCAACTCTGGGGTGGTGAACATCACCCCCCTCGTTTTATAAATCGTTCACCCCTATTTCTGCTTCGACCTCGCTCGTTTTTCGTTCGCCGTCTACTCCATCATCGATTCTCGTGTTATTCTTATGGCGAATACTTTCGCCGTCGGTTCGTGTACGTCGAGTGCTGGCGGCAGCCGACTTGCTGCCGAGTCGACCGCTTTCCTACGGCGAATTAGCCGTCGGCCTTTGTTAAGGATATACCCACATAGATGTACATACATATATATCAAGTAAAAATATATATATAATATATATATACATATTAGTATATACTTAACATAGACATACTACTACTACTACTACTACTACTGATCCTATAGCGACACATAACGAGAATTATTACAAGTCCTACGGTCAACGAAGATAATTACGAGTCCTTCGATGTCGGCTAGGCTAGCCGACACGTCGCCAGCACACAACATACACGAACCGGCGGTAAAACCGTTCGCCATAAGAATAACACGGGATCGACGACGGAGTAGACGGCACGAAAATTTTATCGCTTTTCTCGGACCAACCTCCGCCTCGCCTCTAGGGGTGGTGAACAGCACCCCTCGTTTTATAAATCATTCACCCCTATTTCTGCTTCGACCTTGCTCGTTTTTCGTTCGCCGTCTACTCCGGTCGGGTGCTGGTGGCAGCCGACTCGCTGCCGAGTCGACCGCTTTCCTACGTCGAATTAGCAGTCGGCCTTTGTTAAGGATATACCCACATGGATGTACATATATATATCAAGTAAAAATATATATAATATATATATTACTATATACTTAACATAGACATACTACTACTACTACTACTACTACTTTGGGACAAACGAACTTGGTACCGATCTACGGCCGTACAGTCGCGTCTTGTCCGCGGCAAATAATAATCGGTCGGCACAAATCATCCGTCTGTGTTAAGGATATAGCCGACGTATATGTATAGCTTACTATAGTCCTAACATAGACATACTACTACTTTGGACGACCAAACGCGTGGTCGATCGACAATGATCCGACCGATCTTGTCGGGATTCCTTTGCGACGGCTGACTAGCCGTCCGAGGGTCAGAATGTAACACAGACGTACTACTGTTTTGGACGACCAAAACCGGTACGGGGGGCGTCCACCGTTGTTGTAAGCGTTCCGTTGTCATAACGTATATACTATACACCGCGATGTATTCTTAACAAAGACAGACCGGTACTGTGTACAACTAAGGCCAATTTAACGCAGTACAAGCGTTCCGTGTTCTGAATGTACACAACGAGATGTATTCTCAACATAGACTACTACCGTGTACAACAATGTCGTCTACACCATACATACGGGATCCGAATGCCGTGCTTTCTACTAGGTAATGCTTGGCGTTTTGTTGAAATTCGATCGGTTTTCAGCTTACTAATGTTGGACGTTGGCGACGCTCTTTTTCCGGACCAACCTTCGCCTCGGCTCTAGGGTTGGTGAACAGCACCCCCGTTTTATAAATCATTCACCCCTATTTCTGCTTCGACCTTGCTCGTTTTTCGCTCGCCGATACCGTCGTCTCCTCCGTCATCGATTCCCGTGTTATTCTTATGGCGATCGCTTCAGCCGTCGGTTCGTGTATGTCGGGCGCTGGCGACAGTCCACTCCTTTACGGACTCGTCTCTTCTCACGGCAAAATAGCCGTCCGCCTTTGTTAACGATATACCCACATAGATGTACATACATATATATATATATGAAGTAAAAATATATATATATAATATATATATATTACTATATACTTAACATAGACATACTACTACTTTGGACACCCAAACTCGGTACCGGTCGACACGATCGCGTCTGTTGTGCGGCACAAAATTGGTTGAAACAAGGGATCCGTCTATGTTAAGGATATACCCAACACGTATGTACAAATACATACAATATATATCTTGATATATTCTTAACATAGACATACTACTACTTTGGACGACTAAACTCGGTACCGTAGACACCACCGGGGCCCGTTGTCGTGCTCGGTACAAGCGTTCCGTTGTCAGAGTGTACTATACAACTCGATGTATTCTTAACATAGACAGACTAGTACTGTGTACGACTAAGGTTTGTTTAATGCGATACAAGCGTTCCGTGGTCAGACCATAATACGGAACTTGATTTATTCTACTACTGTGAACGACTAAGCTTTGTTTAACGCGGTACAAGCGGTCCGTGGTCAGAACGTAGTATACACCTCGATGTATTCTTAACAGACTACTACTACTGCGTTTAACTATGTCGCCTTCACCGTACATACAGGATCCGAATATCGTGTTCTCTACTAGGTAATGTTAGGCGTTTTGTTGAAATCCGACCGGTTTTCAGCTTACAAATGACGGTCACTGGCGACGCTCTTTTCCCGAACCAACCTTCGCCTCGCCTCTAGGGGTGGTGAACATCACCCCTATTTTAGAAAACATTCACCCCTATTTTCAATTTGACCTCGCTCGTTTTTCGCAGTCGTCTACTCCGTCGTCTATTCCCGTGTTGTTCTTATGGCGAACGGTTTCACTGCCGATTTCGCGACAGTCCACCCTCTTACGCACTCGACTGCTCTGCTACGCCAAACTAGCCGTCCGCCTTTGTTAACGATATACCCAACATAGATGTACATATATATATGAAGTAAAATATATATATAATAATATATATATAATATATATCTTACTGTAGTATTAACATAGACATACTACTACTTTGGACGATCAAACGCGGTTCCGATCGACAGGGTCTGTGGCAAAAATTGGACCGGCACAAGGCATCCGTCTACCCAACACATACGTATACAATATATATCTTGATGTGTATTCTTAACATAGACGTACCATTCATTTGGACAACAAAACGTGGTACCGGTCGACAGTGATCCAACCGATATTCTTACGGAGCCGATTCAGCAAACTAGCCGTCCGTCTATGTTAAGGATATACCCAACATATATGTATAATATATATCTTACTATAGTCTTAACATAGACATACTACTACTACTACTACTACTACTACTTTGAACAACCGGTCGACAGACATGCGTTGGTGATTCGTACAAGCGTACAAAACATTGGTGGGGGGGGGTACAAGCGTTCCGTAGGGTATCGGGACAAGCGCCCCGGCTGTGCAAACCTCCAAACCAATCGGCCGTCTGTGTAAAACACGTATTGTATATAATTTACTAGACTCTTAACATAGACATACTATCACTTTGAACGACCAAGACTTGTAAGAACCTATACTGGAGCACAAACGTCTGTCAAATCCCACAACCTAGTAGTATATGTTGGGTGGGTGAAAACTCTCTACATAGACATACCACTATTATTACTTTGAACGAACAAGACTTGTGTCGGTAGACGAGAGCCTTCACAAACGTCTGTCGGTGCGGTGGTCCAGGTCTGGTCTGGTCGTTGTAAACTAGCATACACACACTACTTTGGTTAGGTTCGCATAAATCTGCTTGATGTTGTTGTCGCTACATGATGTAGTAGGCGACGCGTCAGCGCGGTGTTGGGAATGATAGTGTCTATATAGTGTTCTAAGCCCGGCACCATGGATTCAAGGTCGAGGAAGAAACGTAGGCGACCGGCGGATACCGCGGTTCCTAGCGGCAGCATCGGCGACGGCGGCGGCGGTGTTATAAAATTGCCCGGTGGGTACGCGTGTAAAGCGGTGATCGACGAGGTCCCCGACACCGTGGCGTACCGTGTACGCTCCTATTTGGACGAACTGTTTGGCACCATCATGTTGCAAGTGAAAGAGTCCGACAGTTGTTTCGACGCCATACCGATTGTAGTGTGCAATATACTCAAGTACAACAATATACAGTTTGCCACCGTAGACATGTACAAGACGAGCGTCAGTATACCCGAGCCGTTGTGGTTCAAGTTTGAACTGGACAAACGACATTTGATCTTGTATCTGAACGAAATCATGTACAACGACTACTGTACCACGACTACGCCTACCGAAGTGCCGGTGGTGTGGTCGTGCGGACACGTACCCGTAGACAAGTACAACCCGTATCGCTCGCATCCGGAGGTGAGCGAGTTGGACACGGCGAAAATCAAGTGCGCCGTGGCCTGCGATCACGTGGCGCAGCACATTATCCACCGTTACTACAACGACACGCCGTTGTTGGCCAACACGGAGCTGCACGAAGGCGGTTGGACGCGGTGCGGCACCACGTTGCACTCGATGCTCGACATCGAGATCGTGGAGAACCCGTGCGGAGACCAGCGCGGAGGCACGGCCAACCAAGTGCTGACCATGTTGCCGCAACACAACGGAGGCGGCGGCGGCGTCAGTCTAGGACTGATAAGTAGTCGTGAATACTCGCTGTAGTTTAGAAGCGAGCGCACACCATGTATACGAACACGCATCAAAAAGAAGAAGAGTACACAGTAGAGGTTCGGTGTCAGGCGTTGAAACGAACGTGGGGTCTGATCGATCATTACTTCTTGGTGATCGGCGAGTACGAGTACCACATGGGTCGGTACAGTAAAGGGTCTATACTGCCGGTAGGTACGACTAAAGGCGCGCACGTTGTGTCTGTGAAGACCATGTGTCGCGCGTGTTACACAAAGATTGTGGAAAACTACAATTTTCGCGAAGACAAGCGGCTGTTCGACTACTATCCGCTAGTCAACTGTGAAACGCTGTCCACCGGACTCAGTGTGCAAGCGATTTCGTTTCTAGTGCTGCCGTTCGTATTCACCCTGTTATTACTCGGCCATCTGTTGTGGGCCGTACTGTTGACACTGGCGGCGCTAGTCTTTTTCCTGATGTGCAGTAAATACGTCTTTAGTCGTACGACCGAGCACAAGTGTCGACATTTACAACGGTATAAATAGTATTAGAATTCTGGCAAACACGTCTTTAGTCGTATCACACACACGATATGTGTCGTCTGTATAAATAGTGTTAACATTCTATACACGATGGCAAACAATAACAAAGGATCGGCTGTTGTAAAAACGCTGACGGAACGCTGTGTGCACAGCAAACGTTTCGACCGTCTAGCCGTGTTATGTTTGTTAATCGTGGGCTGTTGTTGCGGTGGCGGCCTGGCGAGCCGAGACGTGTTGACGGACTCGGTATCCGACGTGGTAGTCACCTACAACGAAATGTTGGGCTCGTTTGAGCGTAAACGGATTTCCGTGGCGATTTACGACGTCGTCCAGCTGGGTGATCAAAGTACGCTGACCATAGACCAGATCAAAGAGAGCGGTGACACCGGCATCAAGTGGTTCTCCAGTAACTCCGTCGTGTATCCCACGTTTGCTAATTACGCCGAAGTGTACAAGTACTCGGCCGATGAAAAGGATTTAGACGGTTACGTTAGTAACGGCATAGAATACTGGGTGGTGAAGGGTACATCCAGCGTGTCGTATTTCAGCATTACATTTTCAAGGGTTAAACTGTGGCAAGTACGTGTCACGAAACGTTACAATTACATTCAAGTGCTGTCAGATATAATCATGAACGATCCAGAATGTATGATGCATGTGAATTGTATAGACAAACGCTTCGACATAATGTTACCTGCCGGTTTTAGAAATGTGTTTGCGAACGGCGTGATCACAACGATCCACCGTCATACTCAAATTGCGGAACCACCAACGTGTCTTAACATTTGTGATAATAACGAGGCCACAACGACGACCAGCACTACAGTTACGACTAGCACCGAATTACCAATGACCACCAGTACAGAATCGACGTATACGACTAGTGCTAGCACCGAATTATCAACGCCCAACGATAGAGAAGTGACTATCACCGAATCACCAGAACTGAGCACCGAATTACCAACGCCCCACAGTACAGGACTGACAGTTAAAACTAGTATCGAATTATCGCCAGAACCGAGAGATATGACTATCACCGAATTATCAACACCGGACATGACAGAAACGACGGATACCGAATTACGAACCCCCAACAAGACAAAATCGACAGATATGACAAGTACCGAATCACCTTCTACAACTATTACCGTATTATCAACGTCCAACAAGCCAGAAGTGACGTATACGACTAGCGCTAGCAGGGAATTACCAACGACCAACAGTACAAAAGCGACATATACGACTAGTGCTAGCACCGAATTACCAACGACCAACAGTACAAAAGCGACATATACGCCTAGTGTTAGCACCGAATTACCAACGACCAACAGTACAAAAGCGACATATACGACTAGTGCTAGCACCGAATTACCAACGACCAACAGTACAAAAGCGACATATACGCCTAGTGTTAGCACCGAATTACCAACGACCAACAGTACAAAAGCGACATATACGACTAGTGCTAGCACCGAATTACCAACGACCAACAGTACAAAAGCGACATATACGCCTAGTGTTAGCACCGAATTACCAACGACCAACAGTACAAAAGCGGCATATACGCCTAGTGTTAGCACCGAATTACCAACGACCAACAGTACAAAAGCGACATATACGCCTAGTGTTAGCACCGAATTACCAACGACCAACAGTAGAAAACTGACTAGTAGTAGTAACCCCGTATTATTAACGACTAACAATACACAGCCGACAGATACAACTAGTACCGTATCGCCTGCAACAACTGGCACTGTACTATTAATGACCGACAATACGGAGCCAACAAGTACGGCAACTAGCATCGTATTGGCAACGACTAACGCTTCAGAAACGAGAACTACGACTAGTACAGAATCACCTGCAACACCTAACACCGTATTATTAAAGACTGCCGGTACAGATACCACAACTAGCACCGTATCGGCAACGACTAACACAAAAGAACTTTCAGATACGGCTAGTACCCGATTACCTGTTATAACTATTACCGAATTATTAACGATCAGCAGTACAGAACCGACAGTTACGACTAGTAACGTCCCCAACAGTACAGAACCGACAGCCGCTAATCCCGTATTATTAACTATCAACAGTACAGAACCGACAGATACAACTAGTACCAGCGCTGTACTGTTAACGACCAAACCGACAGATACGTCTAGTATCGAATCACGTACAAGAACTAGCACCGTATTACTGACGACCAACTCTACAGAACCGACAGGTACAAAACCCGTACTATCAACGACTAACGCTACAGAAGCGGCAAATACGACTAGTGCCAAACCGTCGGCATCTGTTGTGACGACAGTCGCTCCTCGTACTGAACCGACTACCGAGACGAGTTCAAATGTGTTTACTGGCACAACATCGGTTACCAAGTCGATTAACGCTACGGCTACCGTGCCGACATTACAGACAAACTACACGAGTGGACAAATCTAGTATTAGCCAGATCCAGTGATGGTAGTTTAAAAAACGTTTTAGAAATAACACTAGGTTGTAGGTTTTAGATGTTGTATGATTTTTAACGTAAAAAAGAAATACAAAGATTCTAGTTATAGAGATAGGTTTTTTGTTTATTGACATATAGTTAAAAATATACATTAATTACAAATTATAGCGTGTGTGTACACACGCAGTCATTTGAATATACCGGTGGCTATCGAGTACTCCGTGTCTTCGAGGTAGTGTCCGTCCGGTTTTCTGGCCAGCTGCAACGGTCCATGTTTCAACGGCGTACCGAATATATTCTTGATTTCCTCGGCCATGGCCCGGTAACGTTGGGGTTGAAAGTTGTGCTCCTCGTCGTACGGCACACCACGTACGGTCCAGCCGTACAGTCGTGGCGCCATGTAGTATGCTATACACTGAGTGATTGGGTACATGAATATCCTTGCGCGACACGCATCTCCGCCGGTGCACCGACTCATCATGCGCGCCCTGTTGAGGCTGGGATACGGGTCGATAAAGACGACCACCTCCTGGCGTAACATGTAGGCGATCACATGCTCGTTGATCGTGGCGTTGAAGAAATTCAACAACTCTTCGACGACACGGTCCTTGTACTGTGGGTCGCACAACGTCATTATGATAGTCCACAGTGGGTTGTCTATGGGGCCCCTGTCGCCCAACACGTCGCCTCGGTGCAGCGCGTTCTCAAGGGCCGCGTGCAGTCCGGCTATGGCCGGTGCCGACTTGGACTTGCCAGAAAATGTGCCCAAATCGCCGCGGCTGCAAACTTTCCAGCCGTACCTCTTGAGCCTGTCCAAGAGCGTGGTCTTGCCGCAGCACGCTTGACCAGTGATCACTTTCATCGGCGTGTTGTTGTTGCCTGCGCCGGAATAGTCGGCACAAAGTGCAAACGGTGACGCCATCGGCTTCTCCAGCATGGCGATTTCGTGTTGGGTCATCGATTCGTCTAGCAGCCACTGGTAGACTTCTTTGAAGTGGGCAACCAGGTCGGACGATACGTATCTCGTAACGGAGAACGTAGGATATTCCACTTTGTGTCCCTTCTGCTGGTGTCGTTCAACACTGTTAAAGTACCGCGACAGTATGCGGAACGATGACCTGAGAAAGGGTATACCGTCTTGGGGCACCACATACACCGGGGCTCGTTCCCTTTCCGTCACAATTAAAAGCGCTATTTGCTTAAAGTCTTTATAGCGGTCGCCGTAATTTATCAACGCCTCGTTGGTCCATGTCGCCATAAACGAGCAGATGGCGTACACCACACAATCATATCGGTCGGTTCTTAACAACTCCTTGTTAAACTCTTTCGCAGTCATGTAGTCGTGCACGTGCCGCATCTCCAAGACGGTGGGCGTGGTGCTGAAGTCGGTCCACTTGTCAAACGGGCCGACAGCGTTCATCGGATCAAAGTTTTGAAAGTAGCGCACCAGTCGTGGTATGCCTCTGTCGCCACATGTGTCAAACTTAACGTACGACGGCACAGACGCCACGCGCGTGTAGTTGGCGACAAACTGATCCATGATCACGTCCACGTCGTCTGGGCTCGTGTTCAAGCACTGGTTTTTCTCTCTATCTATGTGTCGGTCGATTATTCGCATGGACAGATCCAACAGGTCTTGGTGTTGATTTCCAAACATAGCTGTAAAGATAGCACTTTGCCAAAGAGTGTAGTAAAATGGATGTTCAGACAGAGGCTATTCTTTACGAGCGAAAACTCCAACCTATATACCAGTGGCTAGATCACCACATCGAGTTTCCACCGCTAGTCTATACACGAGTCGATCTGTTGGCTGTACCGCCCCTCGACACGCTGCGTGTGGGCGGCAGTTATGCGTGTTTCGCCGACCGACCGTGGTTCAGAATGCGTGCGATGTTGTGCGAAGAGAATGTGTTGCCTTACGATTTGAACACGCCGAACTTTCAAGTACGTTACGGTGTGTTCCTATGGTCTCGTTTCAATCTGTACGCGTTCACCGACCTGCAAAATCCGGACACGGTATACGTGCGCGATCGTGAAACGTCGACCCGTTGGATAGCCAGACTGCATTTCGGCGAGACGGAAGTCACATTGACCGAACTAGCCACGTGACAGTGTTGTTTTTCTCTGAAACCTAGTAATAATAGTAGATGTAATACTACACCTGACCGCGACTACACCAGTATGGCTAGCTTGAGTTTTATGTTTAAACTGGTCTTTACGTTGACCGTAATGCTGGCACTGGTGTTTTTGGTGCTGATACCTGCACCGCTGAAACCGCTGTTGTTCGACACGTACTTGCCACCGCAGTACTACAAGTTGGCTGCAAACGGCAAAGAGTACAGTTACTACACAGTGTACACGGGCGCTAGTAAATTGAACAAACCCAACTTGTTGGTGTGGTTCACCGGCAGTGGGTTCTTGTACAGCGATCGCAAGACCACGTACGGTATGTTGAACGAACTCAGCGCTAGTATGCCCGACTTTGACGTGCTGGTGTTTGACTATCCCGTGCGGTTTAGACACACTGTGCGCGAAGCGATGCTCGCGGTGAACAAAGTGTTGTCCGAGACGACGGTGGGACGTTACGACAATTACTACGCCGGCGGCATGTCTGCCGGTACGCTACTGATGGGTACGTTTCAGTCCAAAGAGACGACACCGGCTGTCGCCGACGAAATAAGAGTACCTGCCATAGGGATCAAATTCAAAGCTATGGTGGGTGTGTGCGGCTTGTACAGATCCGCGTTCGACAGCCGCTTGTTGAACCTAATGTTTAAGTGTTACGTTATGCGAGGTACACCGGCCGCGAAACTGTACAGTTGTTACGGTCTGACAGACACGCCGAAGCTGGTCATCAGCGCCACCACAGAGTATCTGTACTCGCAAACGTATCAGTTCGTCAAGTTAGAGCCGTGCGAGTACAAAGTGTACACCAACGATCTGCTGACACACTCGTTTCCACTGCTAAACAACTGTCCCGAAGTGCAAGACACGGTTAAACTAATTACCGCGTTCATCACAAAATACAGTCACTGAGCTTGTATCGAGTTTGGGTGTCGTCACACGTTTCGCGTATAAAGGAGATCGACATACCGGTATGTATCAGTCTTTCGGTGAGTACTGTGTCGTCTACATATATTTCACCGGTGCTTACATTTTTTACAGTTTTGCTAACATACAATAATATGGCAAGCAAGACCAGGAGAGAGTACTGCGAGGATTCTCGTTCGCGTATCGACGAGCTGTTTGAGTCGACAGAGGACATTGTAAATCGCAACATGAGTCTGACGATTTACGGGAAGAAGTTAACCTTCGACCAACTACAAAAGGTTATGATCGACCAACATCCGTTCATCAAGACCAAAGAGGTGTCGTCTCGCGTCGACTTGACGAGCATTACAAAGCAAAACGTAGATGGTATCCGCAACTCGTTGGAGCAGTTGATACCATGCACCAACGTCCCGTGTTTGATGCAGTGGGTGTGCGTTAAGAAATTCAAAGAAGTGGTCTTCTCCGACTCCGAATTGAAGGGTGGCAAACTGTTTCCACCGCGCATGAGCATCGACGTGGGCACAGTGGCGCCCAACAGCAGTGTCCGCATCAACACCGGATACGTGTTTAAGATGCCGAGCAAAGGCGTAATGCTCGACGTGAAAGACGGCAAAATTGTAAAAATAGGTTACCAGAAGCAGCCATCGTTTGTCATCATACCGTACATCATTTGCGAACACGACGGATTCATACCCACCATATACGCCCGAGATCCGGAAGACACCGGGTTGTTCACAATCAACTTTACCACACTGACCGGTATGGTTGGCAAACTGCGCGAGGTGTTCAAGGCGTACCGTGTGGTGTCTCCACGTAACCAAGTGGGTATCGTCGACTCGGAACAGTCGAGCTCGACAGTGTTTAAGCCCAAGGACCAGAATACCGGCCGTCTGGTGAATAATCCGAAGCCGAAAATTATCTACGAGTCGATGCGCTACGAAAAGGACGGTAACAAGGTGCTGTTCAAGACATACGATTCGACGCAGAAGACACTGAAGGTGTTTACAAAACAGCAGCTGTGTATCGAGCGACCGACTACATTGATTGTAAGCCGCAAACGAGAATGGGATAACAGCCGGTTGGTATCTCTGACCGGACTGTTTGTACCGTCGGGCGATACCGCCGACTACATAGTGCCCAAGGTGGCGACAGGCTCCGAGTACAACACAAACACCCACTGTTTGACGTTTGTGGACTGCCGGCTCAATTTGTTCAGCACACGAGTTACTGACCGTAGCGACGTGAAAGTATTGAACGGAGCGTTCTGCGACGCAGAGTCTTACACCGTGGTGTGTAAGGCTATACGACAACTCATCTCCGCGTTGAAGGGACTCAGTGTCGGCGTCGCTCACTGCAAGACGATCGCATCTCGTCGTCCTGATTTGCCGTTGAAACGGCTGGTCAGATTAATGGATTTTCACAAGAGCGTGGTGGAAACCGACGACCTGCTAAAGGAGAAATGTTTTAAGTCCGACAAGGACATGTACGACAGTAAGCCGTCCCACGGAGATGCGTACAGTGTAATTCTGTATCGAGCGTTCTGCTGTCTGGTGGCCGTCTACTTTCCTGATCGGTTCACAGCCAAGCAGATTGAAGAGTTGAAACTCTGCAAAATCGGAAATAACACCGAGACCACCACAACAGTATCCGCGCCCGACGCCAATACCGGAACGGGGACAGAACCCATTACCGACAACACCGTTGCCGCAGACAAGAAGGAGGAGATCGGTACTGATAACACGTCGGCCTGCTCTAGTACCGACACTATACCGATACTCGAGGCGGAATGCGATACTGATACTAAACACGACGTTGCCGCAGCAGAGACTTCTTTAAAACGCATGAACGACCAAACAGACCGAGACGACAACACTGCGAAGAAGCTAAAGTCTGAGTGTTCAGACTAAAAAATGTATGTGTGTATGTAACTTTAGCGTTATCACTGTGTATTAATACATATTTATTAGTTTAATAAATATCACAACACAACAAACACGATGTTTTTGTCTGCTAATAACCTACCTATTCCCGTATTGATTATAGTAAAGAGACAGTGTTGTCTGCGAATATGAGCGCATTGCTGCCCATATCCGAGAGGGTGTACGAGTTGAATTTATGTGCCGAACACGGTTACACGTATAGGAGTTTTAAACGGGCGGTACGTGTGTATCAGAGCGCAGACTACAAGTCTGCTCTGTTCTTGGTGTACGCTACGTATAAACATACGTTGCCGAACCGCAAGACACCGTACCGCAACCATTTTACACTGTATCGTAATGCAGACACGGTGGTAGTAGTCAGATCAGAGACTACACTGCGGTTTCAAGATCACGACGCCGCGTTGCAGTACGACGTGATAAAACCGACAGAGTCGTACAGAGCTACTACCGCGTGCGACTGGACCGTGTCTTTTGACAAGATACAATATTCAAACACGAGACCCTCGTTTCTCAGCTACACGCTGGTGTGTAGCGGCGAGTGGTGGTACTTCGAAAACGGCGTAATTTTGAACGGCATAACTGCCTACGAAAAGGGTATCACTTGCGGACACATGTTCATCTATTACGAACTACACCCCAAGTACAATATTGTAACACCTCTGTCGCAAAACTATCGTACCAGCGCGCAGACACGGCTCTTGTCTTTGGCCACTACGTCCTCATCGTTGCCGTCGTTCTTGGTGGGTCGTAGACGGCAACCGCCGGATCCGAATCCGCCGACTAGTAATACCCCCACTTCAACTATACCAAATAACCAGGCAGCAACAACAACAACAACAACAACAACAACAACAACAACTACTACTACTACTACTACTACTGCTCGTAACCCTAGTTGTAATCCACGAACACAGTTATGCTCGTTTCTGACCGCACCCACCGCTGTATCAGACTCGGGTTTCAACGTGATACAGGCGACAACGTTAAACTCAAACATTGCACCGATAGTAAACACGTTGGCTAGACCGATTATACAGACCAACGACTCGCAAGAAGTGCCCGACATGGACATTAAAACCGTAGTACCGTCCATGTTTTGGTTTGTACAACGCAGCAAGGAACTTGACGCTAAATGTATATCGTATTTTCTGCCCAAAGATTTTAAAGCGACACCGGACACGGGCGGCAGTAGTTTTCTAAACAACGCGTACTACAATATGGGTCTGCCGGCAGTGTCGTTACCTCAACTCAGTAACGATGAACAGAGCTATTGACTGTAGATTTTTGAAAAAAAATATACGACCACATCTGCATCAACGTATAGTGACTTCTGGTCCGTAGAATGTCAAGTCTGGCAGATTGATTATCTGATTCTGGTAGACCAGTTCACGGTTCGACATCTGCACCATCGAGTCTTCCGACTCGGTGTCGAACCAGTTACGCGCACATTGATCCGATCGACTCGGACAATAGTCTGTGTGTTCAAAGTGTTCGTACACAGTATGATACAGATGGGGTGTGATTGTTAGGATATCACTGTTGTCATTACCGCGGTTGGCCAATGTCATCGAGTGGTATTTGAGCATGATCGCCATTTCCACAGGCGTTAGATCTTTGTTGTAGTCGTACACAACGTTCGGTATCCGTTCGCCTATGGTTATAGGCGTTGCGTTTGAGTCGTCTCTCGACACGCGTATCTTACTGTAGCTGTACACCCGATGGGCGACACGATGACGCCGACTCATGGTGTATATGTTGACACCCTTACACGGGACAATAGGATTCACAGCCGCCTTCGTCCCAACACATATCGGTCGTGTATCTTTTCCGTACTTTTTGACTAGATATTCGTCTGCGCGATTACTCACGCCTATAGGATCGTAGTTCTTGATTGCGATACCGTCTACAAATATACTCTCGTCGTAGTATAAATTCGAAGACATCGCTGACAGCGAGCGGCAGCGTTACTACTACCTATAATATGATGTAAAATAAAATTCATAGTATCATTGAAGCACGTCCTTACACGCCGTGTGCATGGTGGTGGACGTTAGCTTCGGCTTGGGTTAGGAAAAGAAAATAAAAAAATATATGTACAAGTATAAAAACGTTTATTGTTCGTATATCGTTACACAGGACTGATCAGCTTTATAGACTCTAAAAACGCTTGATATTCTTTGGTCGTGCTGCAAGTCATTCGGTCTACACGTTGTCTCAGTATTTTAAAGTTGGACGACATCTCGTATATACAGCCCTTTACACCGACAATATCGTCGTCGAGTTCGCCTGGCTCTGGTAGTTGTATTATGGCGGTTTGATTGGTGGAGCCCACCATGTACTTGTACGGTCCGATACATTTCACATCTATTGTAGGCGGTTTCCACTTGATCGTCAGATCCTCTTGCACGATGATGAAGCCGTCGTAATTGCTATCGTCAAAGTGCTTGGGCAAATACGTGTTGTAGAACGTCTGCACTGTCAAACGTTTGTCGCCAACAGTGACCTCAGACTCGGTCAGCACAGCGTGCAGACGGCGCAGTACCTCCGCGTTTGTCAACGGCTCGGTAGTGTAAATCTCCTCGTAGTAGGCGGCTGCGATGACTTCAACAATCACTATGCGATCGTCCATCAGTTCTACCTGCAAACACATACGTTCCATAAACGTTAAATCACCGCGATAGGCTTCTGTGTATATCTCACTGGCGTCTGGCCATATGTAAGCGTGGCCGTTGACGCACATGAACTTGGCCTTTACGCCGTTCCACTTGTATGCCCACAAGTAGCGTTTCTGTGGATTGAAACAGTTCCACATTTGAACTTTTGGCACTACACACGAGAATATCTCGCCCAATGTCAACTTGTCGGGTGTCACTTGAATGCGGTTAAAGTAAGGTGACATTTTCTGCACCAACCGCTGTTCGTACTCTACGATCTGGTCGTACGTTGACGTGTGCGGATATTCAGCTTCACACGTCAGCGTGTAGCGAACGCCGTCTTCAATCTCTTCCTTGTTGTACGCCAGACGCAACTTGCAGCGATCGTGTTCGTCGTCGTACACGATGAGTCTGTGCACCGCTTTTTGTATAGACAGTGTAGGATCTATGTTGGTCGTCTCTTCGGTGGCCTTTGTCCTGCGTATCGGGTAGAAACGACCGTCCGAGTAGCCCAACACGTGTTTCTTTTCGGTCACGACTTTACGTTGTACAGTGCGGGAAGACAGTCTAGACCCGTTGGCAAAAATTAAAATTACATCACTCGCAATATTTTCCTTTTCCAACACCGCTTCGTATTCACACTTGTCGATATGTATAGTTATAGTACTCTCCCACTCTATTCCCTTTTTAAGCGTATGTTGTATCGGTTGTTGTGCGTCTGCCATAGCTGAGAGTCTGCTTCTCGCTGCTGGCGGTATCTCTAGTATTAGGCTAACCTAATCACTACCGTGAGTATACCCGTCATCCCCGACAACTTGATACTCTTCGATACGCCGCCTTGGCTCGTCCAGCTAACGTAACTAACAAAGAGTCTAGAGGTGGGTTCACACTATGCGTCTATCATAGCTGAGAGTCGGCTTCCTACTGCTGGCGGTATCTCTAGCGGTCTGTCCTTATAGTAGTGTATCCCGTATGTTTTTTGCCATGCGTGTATAGAAATAAATAATAAATTATCAATAATATTTTATAGTCTGTCCTGTTGCTTCGAATAGAATGATGGAGCACTATAAAGTCGGGTGGTGAAAAAGACCGCTAGTTAGATGCTAAACAGACGGCAGTCGTTTTTGAGGCTATCGAGTACTGCCACATTGACGCGAGCAGACCCACGCCTATCACTACAGTCGCCGCTATAGACATGTAGCTGATTATTTTGTCCTTCTTGCTGTCTTCCTCGGTGGACGTGGTCTTCTTCATATGATTGTATATAATTGCCACTACTAACAGTATTAGCGCTAACCCAATAACTACCATGAGCGTTATCGCCGACAACTTGATGCTCTTCGATAATTGGTTACATTCCGGCGTTAACGCCGCCTTGGCTCGTCCAGCTAGCGTAGACATTTTGTAGCACGACCAAAGAGTCTAGAGGTGAGTTCACAATGTACACTACTTTATACTTTAAAATTAAGTTCACTATATCTCTAGCACTGTACGCACAGTTTCTGCAGTCGACCGCGCGATACGAGTTGTCGGGCACCGTCCATAAATAATAGTCTCGTACGTATGTCGCCAACACAGCGTCCGGCACAGGTGGTAAACACTCGTCTGTCACTACTATATTACCGTCAGGATTTAGAGTCGTGTGTTGTCTGGTTACTATAGTGATCGGTTTGGTCGCGTGCAAGAAGGTGAGACTGTACGACGAATCGGGCAACGCGAATCTGTAAGTCTGCTCCTTTTCCAACAACACGCAGAAATGTCTGCTGGTGGTGTCGACCATAGTGGTAGTAGTAGTAGTGGTGGTGGTGACGCTCGTCAGACGTATGAAACGCTATTTGATAGAGGATCGCCTACTACTCGATGGGATTGTCACGCTCACCACTTGGCCGACTGCTCTATGGCCTACGTGAACGGAGTACAATACCACGTAGTACCCGTAAAAGAAGTGTCGTTGTACACGCAGACTCGCTACAACAAGAGTACAGATGTGGGGATCAGTAACAACGAGTTCTGGGAAGCTATGCCGAACACTGCCACAGTGTATCTGACGCCGGTCGCCAATTGCGATCTTATAAATGATTACAATTTTGTGCGCAAGATATTCCTAAAGTACGCCGAACTGGACGCCGAGTCGGTCGTGTACACCAGGTACGGGTCGGCCAGCGACATGGTCAAACGACACGTGTTGACCGATTGTCTCGGCAACGTGGCGCTTTGTAACAAGCATTTGATCCGTCCGGTGGCGCGCAAAGGCCAACAGATAAAATACACTAGCTCCACGTGGGAACGTAAAACACTCAAAGCGTTGTTCCCGAAAGCTATGTCGACGACGAAAAACAACATACCGACCGGCACGCAGGCCTGGGTACTGGAGATATTAAAGACCGCGACACGATCCGGCCAACAGTAAACTGTGATTACCGACCGTGGCAAACGCACACGCAAGATGAATTCTGCTCGCGCTCGAGCGGCGACACTGGACAACGCTTATCCACAGGTCTGTGTCCGTTCTTTAGCGTTGTCACAGTCACGGTCGTCGGCTCGATACTAACTCGTTTATGTTTCAGACTTGGCAGTACTTGCGAGAACACGATCCAGCGTTGTTCTACTACGCGCTCAACGACAACGATAGAACTTTAGCGCCGGTCGGGCTGCCGATCGTGACGACCGACGAAATTACCTATCTCATGGGACCAGCGCTGCTGTACAAGCGTCGCATTATAGTCTGTACACACAGATACAATGACGTGCCAAATAGTGAACCTCTGATAATTGTACGGTTGAAAAACGATAACCGGTCTTGACTGTATGCTTGTAAATAAACATTTGTCAAGTCTTCGTTGGTTGATATTTTTCTTTCTCCTATACTTTCTTTAGAAATATATATGTAGAGTCTATAAGTAGTAATGGACTGGTGGACGTCATCTGAACGAAACTGTTTTTATTCCGGATGCGTATAAATTGGAGGTTATAAGTAGTAATGGACTGGCCGTACGGTCGATGGAACTGGGCGTCATCATAAATGAACTGAACGAAAATGTTTTTATTATGTTTGCATATAATTACAACGTTAGTATCGCTGTTGGGCCTAATACTGGAGGTCATACGTATTGTAGCCGACCAGAACTCCAATCAGGTGCAGACGCCAAAGAACGGGTGTGTACATGGAAAAACGCCGTGAACAACAAGCGGCGGTTGGTGTACGACGATATGTTCGTACAACCGACGCCTCCTTTGTTTATCGAACCGGTGTTGACATCGCCCGACGACTATGTGCATCTGAGTTCGTTACCCAAACGGGCTAAACTGGACGAGTACTATGTACGATCCACTGTGCCCAGTATCGTACGCAACACGTTACTACAGAGACCGCACAACGTAGTCGTGTCGGATCCGTTGAAGGCGTTGAGTGGCGACGGTAACGACAGCAGTACACGTTTGATGAAGACAAACTTGTACGGCCCCGATATACGACGGCCGCAGCAGCAGGAGCCAGCGTCTTCCGTGCCGAACGATACGGAACCGCCACCCCTTCCTCCGCCACTACCGTCGTCATTGATACCGCCTACGCCAACCGTTAACGTTGGGAATACTACAAACCCGTCGACGTTACCAAGAGACGAATTCTTGAATGAAACACGGCAGGGTGTATCGTTGAATCCCGTCAACGACAGACCGAAAAACTCACAGCAGCCGGTCGGTGTGAGTCCTAGAAGCGAGTTGTTGGAAAGCATACTCAAGGGGGTCAAGTTGAAACCTGTCAACAAGAAACAGTCGGCCCCTTTACAACAAGGCGAGGGATCTATAATGTCTGTCGCGATGGCTAAACGTAGAGCCGCCATCAATCCGCTCGACATATTAAATAAAAGCATAAAAATTATGGAAATAGTGCCCAGTGTTAACGACAGGACCGAATCGGTACACGATGACACTAACGACGACGAAGACTTTCAAGACGAAGATTTTGAAGACGATGTATAAGTAGTATATACTTGTATGTCGTGGTTTGTTTTGACAATATATATATATAGTATACATATCTCACACCTACTATAGAAATGGATTCTACCGTCAACACTGGTACCGTCAGTTCTGCTCAAACGAAAGACTCCCCACCGTACTCAATCACAACGGCCAAAATAAATATCTCCGTCGAAGATATGGTCTACGCCAAGCCTAAGGTTGGATCAAATGGCGATCCTCTTACGGCTACTCCGAAAAACTTTGTAGAGTTGACAAACGCGATATGTTTCAGATTGCACCAGTTTACCACAGCGGATCTGCTGACGTACGGGATACGGTTCATCACTATACTGCTGTTCGCCTCCATCATTTTACCGTGCAGTCTGTTTCAGATACTCTTGTTTATATTGATTATATTATTGGCAATCATATACATAGTGAGTAAAAGCGCATTCAACGCCGACAAGGCCAACGCGCCAGTGGACAAGCAACGTCTCGCAGAGTTTAGAAGTAGATTGACCTCTCTTGACGGGGTGTCGGGTCTAAAGCATCGAAAACCGGCGACAGCGACAGCAGAAACAGCCGCCGGTACAAGTACTGAACAACAGCGACCGGCGACAGCGACAGGACCAACAGCCGCTGGTACAAGCGCTGAACAGCCGATGGTACAGTAAACGTATAATCTACAATATATAGTGGTGGTAGTGGTGACATAAAAAGTCTTATGCATAGTATTATCTCTTCAGAGTCTGCTTCTAATAACATGGACAACCATTGTACAAACGCTGACTGTCTAACATTTGGCGAACTGGTCTTGGTTACGTTAGACAGAGTGCCAGCCAAATACTACAACCATTTGGCCAGATTCAAAAGCATCATCACACAGTTGCCCGAAACTAATGCTGAAATTACCACATTCTCAGATTTTATACACACTTACGACTACATTAAAACCAAACTGGCTGCGTATCTGAGCGAACAAGAGTACAGGGTATTAAATGAGAACGAAGCGTATATCAAAAGCTTTGTATTTAATATATATGTACAATACTTTACATAAATTTTTACATCAAATATTTACGTATACATGGTAACAAAAAAATATCACAGACGAGTTGACGAGGGTTTGCTTTTTCTCTATACTGATCCTGTAACGTAGGTCGTGGGATAAAGTAAGCCGTTGTTGCCGCTGCTGCTGCTAGTGTCTGTAGACGTGTTCGACGCGCCAAACTCGTTGCCGTCATAGCTGTCTGTCGTGTCGTGTAGAAACTTTATGTCTGTAAACAGGCGCCTCTTGTAGTCGTAGCACGGATTCCTCCTTTTGAAATATTCTCTAGCGTTGGACTGGTTGAGTTGTGTGCCGTACACTTTAAGACGTTCCTCTAGTTCGGCTTGTGTAATGTGTTGGCCCTCGCATTTCACCGTTGCCATAGTGGTCTTTATGTGACCTACCAGTGCCGTAAACTGTAGGCCCGGTATAATTTTCATATGCTTTAATTTGACATTGTAGTGGACGTTGAATTGCGACTCAAAGTCGTTGAACGTGGGCACAGTTCTGGCGTGCACTTTATCCTCGATGCTGCGCCGCACGGTGGCGATCAACGACCGTTGATCGATGACAAAACCCGGCTCTTCGGTGATGCCCGACTGTACGAGGAAGGCGTACAGCGAGTTGTTCTGATAGTAGACGCGCTGTTGGTAGGCCAGCACGTCCGGATTGGTGGTGTTCAATATCGGCCTGTTGTTTTTGTCTCTGTGATGGTAGTAGACGTTGAACACTATCCAGCCCATCGCTCGTGCACACGTCTCTTCTGGATCTTTCATTAAGACGGAAAAGAATCTGGACTCGGCCACCATCATAAACAGACTGTCGTTGCGATACTTTTCCTCAGACTCGTTCACCTGTTGTCCGCTTAGTGTGACGGCGTGTACACGTTGGACAGTGGTGGGGTCGATGTTGTACATTTTCTTATCGCAGTCTTTAAACATGATGACTCCGTTGGTAGCGCCGTATATGAGTGACTGAAATTTTTGCATCTCGTAATTCTGTGTGTAAAACACTTGTGCCGACTCGCCGTCGTTGCCGGTGACGGATTTCATGTGGTGCGGATTGATGACGCTCGCTTCGTTGATGATTGTCACGTTGGTTTTAGTGGTGATGTTGGCTCGTTCTACGGCCTGGCGTATGTCTTGGAATCGGGCGACACCCGGAGCGGTCAATAACACGATCAAGTCGCAAAAGTACGACTTGCCAGTGCCTTGCGGTCCAGTCAGTATCATCATATTTTTCAATATGTTACGCGGCACGTAGATGGCGGACACCATGTTGATCAACTCGCGCGTAGTGTCCGGGTCAAAAGACGTAGACATACCTATCCGAATGGTCATTCTGGCCAACGCCTTTTCAAACTCGGTCAGCGTGTCACCGAACACAGTCTTCAGTGTCTGATCCAGTATGCGTTTGTAACAGTCTAGCGATGCTCGATATTCCACGTCTCTATACTGTTCCGGTATACGCTCCTTGTTGGTACACACTGGTAGCTTGTGTAGGCCGAACGCCTGTACCAACGGGCGAAACGAGAAACACTGGATCATACAGACGGAGATCAACACGCTGTAAAGACAAAAGTCTTTGGTGATTTCACCGTCGAAGTCTGTGCCGCGCAACGACAACAATGTGTCCATGTGATCAAACGCGTTGATGTCGAATGTTACACGATCTAGTATCGGTTGAAACGTTGTCGCCCAGTCTTCGCTAGTCACGTCCGTCTTGTACTTGAAGACGCTGTCCACCAACTTGTTGTAGTTCAACAGCGTGCTAAGATCGTATTTGTTATACAAATACATTACCAAATAGACAAACTTGGGGTCCACGGGATAGTAGTCGACCAGAAAGTGGGCCGAATCGATATTCTCGTGGTTCTCAAAGAGCTCGAAGAATCGACACAACTTCAGGTCGTCGATGTTGTACACTTGAGGTATCTGTATCATGGCCGGTATGATTTGATAGTGTAGAAACAACTCCGTAATGTGGTCGTACGCAATGTCGGCAATACGTTTAGTCGTCTCGCTTAATGCCAGTATGTCTTTATTCTGTTCGTCGTACATGGTCAGCGGTCGCTCTGGCTCCCACAACGCGTAATTGCGGCTTTTGGTGAATCGTAACAGCGGCACCTTGGCCGTGTACAGACCGGTGACGCTATTGAACACGCCTACCGAAGTTGCAAACATAAAGTCGCAAGTCGACCACATGTTGGGTTCTTCAAAGCGAGACGATTGGTTCTCGATGTAGCGTTTGGCAGAGTCGTTCATGCTCACCCACATCGATATACACGGTAGTGCGTTAATCGCTATGCTCTTGTGATATCCCTCGTTGGTGTACACGTACCACGCCTGATTGTAGTGTATTAAATACTTTAAACGCTCCATTACAGTGATATAAGCGTCCAAAGCTGCAAATTTCCTAGCTTCCTTGTCGGGGCCCTGCTTAGTCCGGTTGTACGCTGCAGACCACGACTCTACAGACTGCACTTTTAGCATGGTGCACATAATTTCATTTATATGCGTCTCCACTGTAGTCTCCACCGACAGTTCGTAAATGTATATTAGACTCAGAAATTTCAACATATTTTCGTACGTATCGTTGTAACAGTTGAACGTGTGGTCGTCGTATTTTTCAATTAGTCGTGCCACGGTGGGATCGGTTTCGAGTACTTTTTTGTAAATGACCGTCAACAACCGTCTAAAATCTTCGTCTTTAATGGGGCGCATAATCTTGTGCAACGCCACCACATAATTTTGTAGATACAAGGCTCCCTTGTCTATCGCTGATATCTGTACAAAGCGATTATAATTTGGCGTACCGGTAGTGCTAACGGTCGGCGGTTCTTCGTTGAAGTGGGTCAAGTCGAACGTCTCTATGAAAGTCTTGAAATTTTTCGTGTTCAACAGAGCGACAATGTCTTCAGGTTCGTCTTGAACCATCGTATTTACCCCGTTGTCTGCAACCGCTACCGATGGCGTACTGGGCACTGGCGACGACGCGTTAACGTGAGCGATGTACTCTTGTAGCGGTTTCAAGTAGTTGCTCATCTGGTTGAACCGAATGCCGGCGACCCCAGACAACTTTGGCGCGTTGAACTTTTGCACTGTAGACGGTTCGCCGGTCAAGTACAGCGGACCGTATCGCGTGTCCATTTCAGCCATTACAAAGTCTTGATCGCGAGCCAGCGTTGTCTTAAACTCGTAGCGATCGTAGTACGGGTTGCTGCCCAACAACGGCACACTGGACTGGCCGATCAACAGCGGTCGATACGGCTCGCCACTTGTCTTCGCCGAATAAGGCAGAGGCATGCGAGACGGCACCTCGATGATCACGCCGTGGTTCCTGTATTCGGCGTTTAAGCGTTCGCCCAGTTCCAGGTGCAGCGGCATAGACACAGACACGTTGGTGTACAGATGGTAGCCGCAGTCCTTCCTCCACACCACACACGAGATCTTTCGTTTCTCCGTGATTTGAGACAACATGGATTCCACCTTTGCTCGTATAGAGTTGACTAGCGCCTCGCTGAGGTGTTGCGATCCAAAGTTTCTGCGACACATGCAGTCCAAATCAAAGGCGCACACGCGTATGTAAGACTTTATGTTGTCGACAGCCAACGTGTGGCCGACGTCTTTAAACGGTTCCAAGTCGACAGACGTCAAGACTGTAGGCTGCGCGGCGGCATTGAGCGCTCGGTTGTTAATGTGTAATTGCGAAATGTCTTCGTCTCCGTGCCAAGTGTAATACGCTTGCAGCGATCGTGAATAGATCACCGTTTTCGTCGTCGGAGTGTTGTTCGTATACACTTTAAACAGTTTTGCGTTCAGAAAGTTTTTCTCCAGCTCTTTGGTCACTGCACACGAATTATTTGGCAAATCTGCAAACGGTCGTGCAAACGCATTGGTGTTGTCCCCATTAGGCATTATCAGACCGGGTTCCGTAGGCGCTACGACAATTCTTGCAGTAGGCTGCGGCGGTGAAGACGATACGGATCCGGCAGACAGCCGGTGGTTTTCGTTACCGATGTCTGCCGCCACATTTGTCCTTCCGTAAATTTGTGAGAACCTGTCATTGTCACACGCTTGGTCTCCGCCGTTACTGTGTTCGTAGGTCGCTAGGAAGTCGCTCGACGACCCGTTGTTGGAATGATGCGTGAGTTCACAAAATCCGGACGAGTCGTTGAACACGTCGTTCTTTTGTTGCTCCTGTAGACGGCGTTGAAACACGGTAAGGCGTGGTAATGCCGACATCGTTTGTTGGTAAAATAGAGTTCAAGAGGACATTTCATTATATACACTGCAGCAAGAGCTCATGGCGTCTACAAATCTCGCGGCACTGGTGATCACGTCTATTATTACACTCGCTATACATGTATACGTTTGTGTCAAGAACAAAGAGGTGAATATCGGGGGTATCGTTGATCGCGCGGCGCAAGAGGCCGCTTTCAACAGTACCGTGTTTATAATTCACGATAAATCTTCGGACACCGTATGTAACCGATTGATAACTGTGCGCCCGTTCGACTGGATGATTTGGGCCTGCTGCGGCGAACTATATATACTGAACCCGGAGAGCGGCGTACAGTGTTCCGCCGGGCATACGCCGGCCGTCAAAGTGTACGCAGACCAGTTCGTCGAGACTTGTCTCACACTGTCGTACGACGCCATAATCGGCTCGTACGCGAAAAGAAACGGAGCCAAGATCAAGCATGTGCCGTACGAAATCGAAGGCACGACGTTCACTATACTCACGGCACTGAATATACTGGCCAAAGACTGGATAACGTTCGACGTTGACGCTACGGCTAAACCGAACGAGTTACGAGACGTAGAGCACGGTAGAAACGAACGTTCCGTTCCGACGGGACGTACACTGACACCGCAACAAGTGATTAGTTATGCCGAGCCGCGAATCAAAAACTACTTGACGACCGCCGAATTGGACAACGTTTTCAAGCATCTCGCCAGACGTGAAAACAAATACGACAAGTTACTCGTGCAAGACAACTATCGTCCTAGCATGATCGAACGAGAGCCCAATTATACGCGACACCGCAATAATGCGTTGGTACTCTAGATATATAGTTACGTGTCGTTGTTAACTCTAAACATGGCCAGATTTGTAAATACCATACACCAGGTACGCAACGTGACCAGATCCACGACTCGTAAGTCTAGAGCCATCAATTTGGCGTACAACTCTATACCGTTGCGAAGCGGCGCCACCAAAAACTGTGTGTTACACAAGCACATGAACGGCTACCTGTTGATCGCACTGAACAAACACAACGAACCTGTGCGCGCGTGGCGAGACTGCGACGGCATCTTTCCCATCCGCAGTTCTCGGATCGAGACCGAGCGCATAGCGCGTCTGGTGAATCGTTTCGCACCCAAAGTCTTATATATGAACGACGGCGAACCGCTGAAAACGTTATTTCGTACTAACAGCAACTCTATAGCGTCGTGTATCGAACCGTATTCCGGTTCTCTGATAGATTTGTTGTTTAACATACGTGACGCCAAGAAAGCCGAAGACGACTTTACCAACGACGTGACAGTCAGTTACCAAGACGTACTCCTTTTGGATCCGACTATATCGTACAAACAGTACTGTTTGATATACAATACACAGGAGTCATGACAACACACGCTCTCTTTAAGTATTTGGGTAATAACCAGCAATAACAACTGTATAGTATATACTTTTTATTTATTTCTCTACAAAGACACTTTAATATCGCCGCATTTGGTGCATGTTTTAATCAAAGACTGTGCTTCGTCGCCACGTCGTAGCTGTTGCATTCGTGTCTCGTACGTATGGTCGCATTTTGTGACACTGTATTTATAGGTAGTTCTCGTCTCGGGATACCAAGAGTGCGGTGAGAATACGGGACCCGGCAGATCCGTAGACGCCGTCTGAAGTAATACGGTCTTGCCGTCGGGCGAGTAGAAAATATTTAGACTCGAATTTTCTGTGTAACAAAAAACACGCCCATCAACACACATAAAATCTTATGTAGTTTTAATCAAATGGTCGGCTGTAGTTTTTACGTACCAGTCAGCTTCATAGCGCACGGCTGTGAGTACGCCGAATGTGGGCGGCTGAGATCGGGTGTAGCGAAACAACAGGTTGTCGCACTTTACCAGGTCCACGTTCAACTGTAAGAGGTCGGCCAACGCGAACACGTACTCTTCGTAGCCGGTCTGTCGCAGTCGGTGTACTAGGTTGGAGAACAGTTCGTTGAACGGCGAGAGTCGAGACTCGTCTGGCGGACAGTCGCTAGTGTACGCCGGAGTCTCTACACGTATGTCTGTGCCGATATAGAACTGGAGCGCGTCCGTGGTGGCGTCTGCAGAACGATTGCGGTAGAAGAACGCGTCCGTTGTATATATAAGACGGCTCACGTTGATACACATGAGCGGCAGCTTGGACGCGTACGCTTGCAAATAGCCGGCCGTACGGTCCCAACAGGCGAGCGACACCAGGGCTCGGGTGTCCACTTTCACGGTGATACCGATCTGCTGGCGGTGCAGCGTTTCCAGACGGTAGCCGCATCGCGACTTGGGTATCGAGTCAGAAGCTTTGGCGGCCGCTACAGTGGCCTCGGTCAGACGTGCGCTACTCTTGAACGTGCGTCCGTCCGACAGAGCTTTACGTTTCACGCGCATCAACGCTTCGCAGTGCAACATCGTCGCTCTTTGTTTGAATATATATATAGTGTAAAGAATTCCACAGAGTGAGCTCGGTTGTCGTGAATCTTTTACCAACGTTTTATATATAGTAAATTGTATCGAGCCGACTATATTCTACCATGAGCCCGAACACGAGCAACGCCGGCAATGCCGCCGAAGAGTATTACAGTTATGTCAAGCGGACGGCTCACAGCAAAGTCAAGCCGGATCCGCCGTTTAATCTGTACGACACCATAGCCGCGTTCGACGAACACTCGTCGTTCAAGAAACAGTTTATCGGCTTCAGCACCATGCTGACAGTGTTGTTCAGACAGAAGACCGTGCAACAGCGTAAAATCAACATGAACGAGATTAAGGCGAATCCCAAGTCGTTGAAATCCCCGAGCAAGACAAACAGCAGTTTGAGTCGCGTCGAGTTTGTGCCCGACGTGTTCAAACGGTGCAGGTCCAAGGCGGCCAAAAGCGCAATCGCCATGTTCTGTCTGGTCCCGTACAAAGAGACTATCCGCAGAGACGTGCTGTTCGCCATACTGCAAGACACGTTTGACTCTGTCAACGACATTATCAAACTGGCCAAAGATAATATCAAGAATATCAAAGAGACGATCCAGGGTAGGACGTCTTGTTCGGACGAGATGCGCAAAACGTTGATCCAAGCTATTCTGGAGACGTCAGACGTGCTGCGTGACAAAGGCTACTCCAAATTAGCCATGGCCGTACAGCCCAAGATCTACGTGCTGGCCATCAAGTATTACATTGAAAAGAAGCCGTTCGCCACCATCTGTCCGTACGACGCGTTGATAAACAAGTACATTCAGACTTGTATAGCGTCCAAGTCGCAAGCTTCGGAACGCGAAAAAATCGTCAACCAATTCAACGTAAACGCGTACGCCATCGTAGAGAACATGATCGACAGTCTGCCCGATGACAACGAGACCGTCAAGTCGGTGAAATTCGAAGAAGGTAGCACGTACTATGTGTTCGAAGGTCCGATAAACTTTCCACGCGACCTAACTTACACGTACAAAGAGTACAACGGCAAACACCATCAGATTGTCACTTACAAAGACTGTCTGTACGACGTGATCGGCACAGAAGACGAGTTATTCAGCAACAAGACGTGGGAAGAGCGGTTAGACTCGATCGAGTATACCGCCAAGATTATAATCCAAAAGAAGACCGGTGCCGAACTCAACGAGTACAACGGTAACGCCACACTGGCCACCGCTTGGATGGACGACAACAGATTTCATTGCAAACACTACACCTTTGTCAAGCGAGAACACAAAAAGGCAAACAACTCGTGAACGGAAAACACGCGGTGTCGTCTTGTAAATAACAGCGTTTACACTAAGTCGTAGATTTGTATACGGTGCTTTTGACCGGTTCGTATTTATATATTATGTTATTTTTTTGCTTAAGAGAGAGAGACGAGGGTTTCACCAAAAAAACTAAACGCGATAATATTCACGAAGATAACACAAGCTCATATCGTTCACTATACAACCGAGTCTTAGTTGGACGTGTGATATGTAATATTTCTCTTATAGAGCGCAAGAATCACACTCGTCCAGACATCCGCTGTCCTCGCATCGTGCCCGTATAATGTTGAGAGACGGTCGCAGTTGTTTCGGCACGACGTAGTAGATGCCGGTTTTTAGGCCGCTCCTGTGTGTGCGCTTGATAAGATCGAACACCGTCTGGCTGGACAGATTCACGGTGAACATGGTAGACTGCGCGTGGTCGACGAACGGAGCCGACGCCGCGTACATGTTCACTTGAGTGTCGATGTCATTGGGCAGTTGTAATTTGTACGCGTTGTCTCGCAGTTTACGGCACATCAGGCCGTACATCACCGTCTTGTTACACCCGTTTTCGCTTTCTCTGGTCACCACCAGATCCATGGGTACGGTCACCGACTCGGTGACGCCAATAAACAAACTGGTAGTGGCTGTGGGCGCTTGCGACGTGAGCATAGAGTTGGCCATGCCGGCGCGCATCTGCAACATCAGTTCGGACCAGTCGGAACGTAACTGATTTTCGGGACGTTGTCTCAGTTTCCACTGCGGCACGCCAAACTGGAACGGTGATCCGACGTAGTTGTCACACACGATGCCGTGAACGCGTGAATAGTCGCAGCTGGCTTGCACGGCGCCTTTGTACAGCGCCTCGGACACCATGGCGCACACGCGTACCGGGTCGTCGGCAGCGTCCGCAAGCACTGCCGCGTCGTACACGCCCAACGGGTTGACGCCGATTTCGCGGCGCTTTCGATCTCCCAACAGGTTGTTGAGCGCCACAGTGGCCATGTAGCCCAGCGTGTACGAGTATCTGGCCAGTTTGGCTTCCTCATCGTCGCTGCCGCAGTCTTCGAATCGGACGCCGTGTCGGCGTTCCATGTGCTCGCGAATCGATTCTTGCACCGCCGAGTGTTCGTGGTACATCGCTACGTTGGCGGTCATCAGAGTGCACGAAGACGAGTTCTCGCAGTCCGCGTAGTTGGTAATCTCGGCACACAAATTCAGTGTTTTTATCACGCCCATGTGTTGTTGGTTGTTGTAGCGGTTGACAGCGTCCACCCATACGATGTACGGACTGCCGCTCGTGCACAGCGATTCGACGATCCGTTTCATCAGTGCACGCGCGTCTGTGGTCGTCGTGTACAGTTTCATGTCGACCCACGACTTGTACACCGTCTCGTACTCGTCCGGCCGCAGATCGTGCAGCGAGACGCCTGCCACTCTTAGGTCGGCCGGGAACAGATACCACGCGAGATTCTTGTACACGCAGCTCATGAAGTAATCGGACACCAACAGACCGATATGAACGTTCTCGCAGCGGTGTATCGAGTTGGGTTTCTTCACCTCTAATGCCGCGAACACCGTGTCGTTGTGCACGTGTATATAGACGGCCGTCCTCGGCTTATGTTCGTGCAGAGGCAGCAGATTGCACGAGTCCAGTCTTTTCACAAACGACGTGAAACCGGATCGGATGCGACCTTTCTCGGCGCTACCGTGCGCCCAGACCCACGCCGACACCCATGTTTACAGTGCAGCACACGCGTTCCAGCTGACGTATCAGACCGGCGTTGTAGTCGGGTCGACACACCATCAGACGGCACGCCTCGCCGGGCACTATCGTCGTAGCGTCCGCGTTCTCCGCGTCCGCCAGTATGCTGGAGACGTGCAACATGCCCGTAGACAGCATATCGTAAAACACTTTGAGCTCTTCCAGGTCTTTTTTCACAAACAACATGGCTATGCGTAGCATAGCGTATTGTATCGGTTCTCTTTTCAACAGGTACCTGTTGACCAACACTTGTACGCCGGCCGCCGTGAAGATGTAGTCTCGACGAGCGTCGATCCATCCGAACGGTATGTCCGTGTGAACGCGATCGCCGAACCACTCACGAAACGACGTGTAAGTGACCGGATCAGGCGCGGATCTATAGTTTTGCACCGCCATAGTGTCTTGGGCTAGAGCGCTGTAAATCACGTTAGTGTCGGCGTCGTCCGGTTTCGTGGTGACGGCTATCAACTCGTCCTTAGTCAGCTCGCTCAATTCGAGCCGTACACTGTAAGGCGTCTTCATTTTGTATACTATATAAGTGTGCAGATGCCCCAAACTGATCGGTACAAACGCAGTACAAAAAAAAACAAAATACAGTAGACGGCTGCGGCGTTAATCGAGAGCGGATCCGTTACTCATCAAATCACAATCGTGGACACTACCTTTGGGCGTTAAACTCGTGCAGTTACGTTTCGAAAACGAGTACAGATCACAACGCACCGGGGACCCGTTCCTGTCGATACAACGTTCGCGCGAATTCGGCACTTTGCGCACCACGTCCAGTAGCGATTCGGGATGCAGGATCAGCTTACGGTGTTTAAACGTGTTTACCATGCGCGCCATGAACTTTACCACCATGTCTGTGCCGCAATTGTTCTTGTCCAACACCACGGTATACGCGCCTTTCGGTACAGCGTTGGTATCGGCGTTCGCCGATATCACCACTGCATTCTTGAACCGCGGCAAGTTGTTCAGTATACGGGTGTAACTGCGATTCTTAATGCCTACATCGAGGTAGACGAACGAGACCATATTGTCGGCGGCCGTGGTATCGGTGAACATGATGTCCGTGTCGGGACACATGGCTATAGGCGTGTCGTACAGTACTCGGTCTTGGTCTGACGACGCTCCTTTCACACTAGTACAGACACACGTATCGGTACACCATGGCGCCGATACGATATGATGCGGCAACAGCTGAGTAACTTGAAGCGGCAGGCTGGGCACGTTCGAATCTATTGTTATAATCATGACTCTGATATATATGTGTGTGTGTGTGATCTCTCTCTATGTATACAAAAGAAATATACACATTAATTAGAATTTTTTACGGTAGCCTGGTGTCATAGGCGTCGGTGGAAACACGTATTCGTGCACAGACGTCTCGTCATCATTACCGCTACTGCCACCGCCTTCTTGTCGAGCGTCGTCTATAAACAACTCTCCTTCTTCGTCGTCGTCGAATGTCATCGGCTCCTCGTTGTTACTGTCTGTAAGCGGCGGTGTACGCGGTCCCAGTTCGGCCATCAGAGTGTCGATCCGATCGAACGTGGACTCGGTCGTATCCGCGCCCTGTATATGGTAGTTGGATAGCGTGGTGTTGAGACTGGTGTGGTTGTTGATGGCTTGCGCCACGGTGTGGCCGCCGCCTTCCACCAGTACGGTGGTGATGTACTTGCGGAACGCGTTGAATCCCATCGTGTGACCGTCCGGAGCGTTCTTGTCTGCCGAGCCGTCGACGTCTTTGATGCGCACTCCGAACGAGGCCGCTATCTCCTTCAGTTTTCTGCGCATATGACTGATGGACGTGAGCAGTATGTAGTCGGCCGCTATCCGCTGCGCCTTGTACTGGGGCGACCGGTTGTTGGCCAAAGTGTCGGTGGCGGCGCGCACCGCTTTCTCGCGTTGCTCTTGTATCGTGTTCAGTACGGTTAACAGCAGATCGTTGGGCGATATCACTCGCCTTTTGCCGCCGCCGCGCGACCCTTTGCTGCGCACCACTACCGGTTCGTTGCGTCGAATAGTGTCGATGTCGGTGGTCTTGAGCTGGTACAGTTCGGATACGCGCATGCTGGTGCAAGAGGACAACAACACCACCAGCGCGGTGTCGTATTTGGCCAAGTCGCTAATGTCCTCTTCGACGTAGGCCTGCTTCAGTACGGCCGAGGCGGCGTCTATAATGCGACGCATCGCCTGCATGAACGGTTGCGACGAGACTCGCGAGACTTTACTTTCGCGCGCTCTGTTGTACTTGCGCAAGTCTATCGATATGTCGTTCGGGTACATGCGGCGTAACGTGGCCGCGATCTGCAACTTGTACAACGGCGTGAGCTTCTTACCTTTAGTCGTGACCAGCGAGTCCAACAAGCGGACAGGATCGGCGGTCAACGCCTGCTTGTTGATCGGCACTTTGTTCCGTTTCAACAGATTGATGTGCGACACCATCGACTCTACGGTGGCGCTCGACAGCTTGCTAGGGTCGAACGACGACGCGGCACCGATATCCGTCAACGTCTTGTTGTATCTGGCGCTGGTGGACATTGCTGTGAAACACTATTAATACAGCCGCTGTTAGACGTGAACGACTTTGTGTCAGAAATCATTATTGCTGTGTCGTATAGACAGAGCGCTGTGTAAAACCGATAAGCGTGTACCGTAGCGGTCAGTACGTGACGGACCGCTCACCGATGAACGTTCTTCACTGGTAAGTGTGTAATATGCGCTTATGGTTGTGGTTGTGTGTGTTACTACTTAAGTCCTCTCAATGTCGGCTAGGCTAGCCAACACTGTCAATTGAAAATCGACCGTTTCTACACGTATTATTCGTAGTTTCACTGTCGGCTAGGCTAGCCGACACTGTCTATCGAAAACATATCGGTCAGTGTAGCCGACACATCGCTTACTCAATCGACCGTTTCTATACGTGTTATTCGTAGTGTCACTGTCGGCTAGTCTAGCCGACAGAACGTCGGCTAGGCTAGCCGACAAACTTTATCGGAAAATATTACAAGTCCTACAAATCGTGCACTTCGTGTCAAAAATATTACAAGTCCGTTAAAATATGACGTCACTATGACGTAATCCTATACCGACACATAGCGAAAAATATTACAAGTCCCACGTTCAACGAAAATAATTACGAGTCCTTCGATGTCGGCTAGGCTAGCCGACAAACGTTAACGGAAAATATTACAAGTCCTTTAAAATATGACGTCATTATCACGTAATCCTATACCGACACATAGCGAAAAATATTACAAGTCCCACAGTCAACGAAAATAATTACGAGTCCGACGATGTCGGCTAGGCTAGCCGACACGCGGTCAGCCCACAACGTACGCGAACGGCGGTAAATCGTTTCGCCATAAGAATAACATGGGATCGATGATGGAGTAGACGACACAAAAATTTTGTCTCTTTTCTCGGACCAACCTCCGCCTCACCACTAAGGGTAGTGAACATCACCCCTCGTTTTAGGAAACATTTACCCCTATTTCTGCTTCGATCTCGCTCGTTTTTCGCTCGCCGTCTACTCCGTCGTCGATTCCCGTGTTATTCTTATGGCGAACGGTTTCACCGCCGGTTCGTTTATGTCGGGCGCTGGCGACAGCCGACTCGCTGCCGAGTCGACTGCTTTCCTACGTCGAATTAGCAGTCGGCCTTTGTTAAGGATATATCCACATGGATGTACGTACATATATATCAAGTAAAAATATATATATATAATATATATATTACTATATACTTAACATAGACATACTACTACTACTACTATACCGACATATAACGAAAATTATTACAAGTCCCACAGTCCACGAAAATAATTACGAGTCCGACGATGTCGGCTAGGCTAGCCGACACGCGGTCAGCCCACAACGTACGCGAACGGCGGTAAATCGTTTCGCCATAAGAATAACATGGGATCGATGATGGAGTAGACGACACAAAAATTTTGTCTCTTTTCTCGGACCAACCTCCGCCTCACCACTAGGGGTAGTGAACATCACCCCTCGTTTTAGGAAACATTTACCCCTATTTCTGCTTCGATCTCGCTCGTTTTTCGCTCGCCGTCTACTCCGTCGTCGATTCCCGTGTTATTCGTATGGCGAACGGTTTCACCGCCGGTTCGTTTATGTCGGGCGCTGGCGACAGCCGACTCGCTGCCGAGTCGACTGCTTTCCTACGTCGAATTAGCAGTCGGCCTTTGTTAAGGATATACCCACGTAGATGTACATACATATATATAGTAAAAAATATATATATAATATATATACATTACTATAGTCTTAACATAGACGTACTACTACTTTGGACAACAAAACTCGGTACCGGTGGACGACGATCGTTGCGAAAAATTGGTCAACACTTGCTGGCGTCAACTCGTGCTTGTACGCCGTCCGCGCTACGGCAAACTAGCCGTCCGTCTGTGTTTAGGATATACCCAAGATGTATGTACATATATGTATATAGTATATATCTTACTATACTCTAAACATAGACATACTACTACTACTACTACTACTTTGGACGACCAAACTCGGTACCGTCGACGGTTGTGCGCGGTCCGTTGTAAAAACGTACGCATATAATATACAACTCGATGTATACAAACTACTACATTCTTGACACAGACAGACTACTACTTTGGACGACCGTCGACGGGTGTGCGCGGTCCGTTGGCAGAACGATCATAGACAGACTACTACTACTGCTACTACTACTTTGGACGACAGAGCGTGGTACCCACGACAGCGGTGCGCGGTAGAAGCCGTTTGTAGTCAGGATGTACGTCGTATATAACTTGATGTATTCCTAACAAAGACAGACTACTACTTTGGACGACGGTACCGTCGCCAGTTGTGCGCGCGCGGTACAAGTGTTCCGTTGTCAGAATGTACGTATACACCTTGATGTAGAGTATGACACGACAGCGTCGCCTACGCGATTCTTAGGCGATTTGTTGAAATCCGACCGGTTTTCAGCTTACAAATGTTGGACGTTGGCGACGCTCTTTTTCCGGACCAACCTTCGCCTCACCTCTAGGGTGGTGAACATCAACCCCCATTTTACAAAACATTTACCCCTATTTCTGACTCGACCTCGCTCGTTTTCGCTCACCGATTCCTTGTCGTCTACTCCGTCATCGATTCCCGTGTTATTCTTATGGCGATCGCTTCAGCCGTCGGTTCGTGTATGTCGGGCGCTGGCGACAGTCGACCCTCTTACGGAGTCTACTGCTCTGCTACGCCAAACTAGCCGTCCGCCTTTGTTAACGATATACCCACATAGCTGTACATACATATATACGAAGTAAAAATATATATATATTACTATATTCTTAACATAGACATACTACTACTTTGGACAACCAAACTCGGTACCGATCGACGGCCGTACAATCGCATCGCGTCCGTGGCAAAATATCGGTCGACAATTGCTGGGCATGTACGCCGACCGCTACGCCAAACTAGCCGTCCGCCTTTGTTAACGATATACCCAACATAGATGTACATATATACATCTTACCATATTCTTAACATAGACATACTACTACTACTTTGGACAAACAATCTTCGTACCGTTGACAGTTGTTCGCGGTACAAACGTTCTGTGGTCGCGTATATAATATACAACTGGATGTATTGTTAAGGTAGACAGAATACCACTTTGGACGATCAAACTCGATACCGTCGACAGTTGTGCGCGATACAAGCGTTCCGTTGGACGGTGTGACCGGTCGGTACAAGCGTTCGGTCCGCGTTTTGGATCGTCTCACTGGCGTCGACTCGCCCCTGTACGCCGTCCGCGCTAAGCCAAACTATCCGTCCCTCTATGTCAGAACGTGTATACAACTTGTTAACAAAGACAGACTACTACTTTGGCCTACCGAACTCGGCGTTGTGCGCCGCGCGGTACAAGCGTTCCTTTTCAGACATACTATACGATTTGGTGTATTCTTAACACAGACGACTACTACTACTACTGTGTACAACTAAGCTTTGTTTAACGCGTTCCGTTGTCAGAATGTACGTATATACTATACGACTTGGTGTATTGTTAACGTCCGCGTGTCGTCGACACCCCACATAGAGGATCCGAACATCGTGCTTTCTACTAGGTAATGCTAGGCGATTTGTTGAATTCTGATCGGTTTCACGTTAGTAAATTTTGGTCGCTGGCGACGCTGTTTTTCCCGACCAACCTTCGCCTCACCACTAGGGGTAGTGAACATCAACCCCATTTTAGAAAACATTTACCCCTATTTCTGCTTCGACCTCGCTCGTTTTTCGCTCGCCGATTCCGTGTCGTCTACTCCATCGTCGATTCCCGTGTTAATCTTGTGGCGAACGGTTTCGCCGTCGGTTTGTGTATGTCGGACGCTGACGACAACCGACTTCTTACCGAATCGACTCGTTTGCTACGCCGAACTAGCCGTCCGCCTTTCTTAACAATATACCCAACATAGATGTACATATATATATGAAGTAAAAAAAAAAAATATATATATATAATATACATATATATTACTATATTCATAACATAGACATACTACTACTACTTCGGACAACCAAACGTGGTACAGGTCGACAGTGATCCAACAGATCTTCTTACGGAGCCGCCTACTTTGCTTCGGCAAACTGGCCGTCCGTCTGTGTTAAGGATATACCCAATATATATGTACATATATATCTTGATGTATTCTTAACATAGACGGTCTAGTACTTTTGACGACCAAGACCTGTATCGACAAGCGACAACCGAGATTCGACCGGGCCGACCTCCTAATTTTACGTTAACGGGTAGAAAGTATATATATAATGTATAACTTATTATAGTCCTCAGAATGCCACTACTACTACTACTACTACTACTACTACTACTTTGGACGAGAAATAAAAATGTTTACCCAGTCAGTTACAGTCGCAGTCGACTCGAGCAAAAACATTCGGATCAGAATATCGGTGTCTACTTTTTTTGACAGAGACAAAGTCCGTGGAGAAAGAAAAACGGGACACGTTACTGCACACGGTCGACAGCGTTGTTGGTCAGTGTAGCCAGTTTTTTAGCAACGTCGTCCGATACACGGGACACTAGCGTGTCGTTCATCGACGTGATCAGGGTGTAGAGTATGCCCACTTTCAGCGTGTCTTTGTTCAAATGTTGGTTCTTGCCGGAGAGCACGGCCTGTACGGTGGCTCTCGGCACGGGCAAATATTGGCTCGCTTTCGCCATCACCGATTCTTTGGTGCGTTGGTCGCTGTAGTTGATCGAACCGTCGACCAGCATTATTTCCACGGCCGTATAATCGGTACCGAGAAACCTTTTGACGGCCGTTTCGTCGAGAGCCAACGGTTTTGAACCCAAATCCAGCAGTCTCTCTATGTTCGTGTCGTCGTAGCCTGCGTTATCGACACCGGACACTTTGAATATGGGATAGCCTTTGTTACCTCGGTTCGTAAACGCGGTGGGCGGTCGAGGTTTGACGATTGCCGGTGTGCCGCTGCCGCCGCTCGTCGAGGCGTCGTTGATCTGCGAATGTTCCGAGCCTTCGACGGGCACCATGCGAAAGTCGGGTAATTCTTGGTGGAGAAAAGTGATCTTGTCGTATATGCTGCCTCGCGGCAACGAAAACACCGTGTTGGGTAGGTTCTGGATGGCGTAGTCCAACGGATTCGGTTCGGTCAGTTTGTCCTTGATGTCGTAGTAAGGATAACCGGGTTTCGTCAACTTTTGGAACCGGTCGATACGAGCCGGCGCTTTCTTCACCACCAGTCTCGGGTACAGGCTTTGCGCCGCTAGCGGAAACATTTGTTTCGTTAAAATTGTACAAACACTACAAATAGTATGTGTACGATTACTATATATAAATGCCGTGATAGAAAGTAAGGCACGTCAGTTATACATTTGACACCGCCATGGACGCTCTGGTTATAGATTTTGAAGACGATCTGTTCATTTACGACAGGCGTGGCGTCGACAACGCCGCACAACAGCAAGACGACGATGAAGACGACGTGGTTATGGCCGAGTGCGATGATGTACCGTTGTCTAAAGACGGTTATACACCGCATCGGCAGTCCGATACGAACAAATCGTGGTGGTCTGAAGACAGCAGCAGCGACGACGAAGACGACGATATAATCATCACTATAGACCGAGAGTCGTACGACAAACGTATGGAGAGGAACAAGCTGAAGGAAGTGCTGGAACACAGCTACTATCCGACGCTGCCGATTCCGAGCGACGATCGACAGTCGCCCTACTACCACGGCTACAAGAACGTGGCCAACAAGACGGGCGGTGGCGGCGGCGCGGCCGTATACCAACTGCGGCCGGACGACATCGAGTTGAACAACGAGGTCGATCGGCTCATCGCGAAGTCTGTGAACCTGCGCACCACCGACGTGATCACCGTGTTTGTACGCAACACGTTGATTCTGGTGCCCACGGATGTGCCGATATCGTCGCGGCTGGCCGATTGTATATGGCCGCCGGAGAAGACGCTCACCGCCAAGTTCGAGTTCAACAACATGCACCTGTTCAACAGAATGATGCCCGAGACCGATCGGACGGAGACTATGGCTTTCTTCGCCGCCCGTTACAAGAGGGTGCACGTGGGTACACAGCTACAGTAACGGCCGCCGCAGCCGCCCAGCATCAGTTGGCGCCGCCCGTGCCGCAGAACACCGCTTCGGGGCAGTACCTGTACGACGACTTCGCTCTGGTGATCGTGGTCGGCGGCAAAGTGGTGGACGCCGCCATACACGGAGTGCGAGGCAACATCAACGATCTGGTAGCCAAGTACAAACCGCGACGAATCTACTGCAACACCACGCCCAACGACGCGCTGCACGTGTTCCTGCGCTACCCGTACCAGCCGTTCTACCAGAGTTTTCAGAATCTGATGGTGCCCTTCTTTGTGGACACGACCAAAGTGGGCATGAGTACCGTCTCGTTCTGTGACCGCTACGATCCGTTCTGCGCGTTTTGCAAAGCGCTGTTGACGGTGCGCGGCTTCTTCCAGCAGGATATTCCCAACACGCCTAGATTCGTGCAACGAATACGAATGCCGACCTGCCAAAGGCGCGTTTCCAACGTAAAACGTCCTCAACTCTGGTGCAGAATACGAAAGCCTGAGTGCAGAGTCGAGCCGACAGTACGTCCGACCGATGACGGCGGTTTTGTCACGAAACGCTACGCCAACAGACGGCGAAGAAGCAGCGGTGGCAACAGTTACGGCGTGGTGTTCAAATCAAACAGTCGCAGCCGCATACCGTTGAGACCCAGCCGCAGATCCGCGTTTAACCAGTCCGTCAAGAAGGAGTATGCGCGTCGAGTCGCCAGCACGCTGCCGCCCAGCGGTCCGAAAAAAAAGGACACTTTCAAAACGCAGAGTCGTCGTATTGAAACATTACTAGATATATCTGTCTCAAACACCGCAACCAACTATTCATGTGTATCTGTATATATTGTAATATAAAATTTTCACTAGTATATATTGTAATTAAAAAATTTTCACTACATCTTATATTGTGTTTCGTGTTGCTCACTCCGACCTTTATCATCTTCAATTGCTTCCTGACTCGAACATCGCTTCAAAGTTGGGCAACGATTCGGCCGCTTCGAGTTTCGCTTCCAAGTCAACAGGCAGCGATTCCGGCGCTTCGAGTTCGATAAACTTGCATAACGAATCCGTGTCTGTATCGTTTCCGTCGGTACGCACCGACATTTGATCGGCCTCTACCGATGCCGGTGACACTAGATGCTCCTGAAACGTGAGTATTTTTGGCCGAGACTTTTTAAACAGACCGTTTGCGTCCTCCATTGTCACATCGTCATCACCGACGACAGTTTTGGCGACGTCTTGAGACGGTGTAGTCTTGCCGAAGTAACCTTCCGCCTTGTGGACGACGCGATCGAACTGTTTGTTAAACACGTCAATGTCGAACGGTCGGCTCTCGTCGGTTCGTTTAGGTCTCCGCTTGTCGGCCGGAGGCGGTTGTTTGCGTCTATGTTTACCTCTGCGCGTCGGTGTCCAATCCGGGTCGGAACCTGCATCCGACATCGTCGCTTCGAACGTTCGTTTATTGGTGTTGGCCGGCAACGCGACCGCTTGACTTGTGCACGCCGCGTTCGCGTCGCCAGCAACGGTTTCAAGTTGCTGTCGCTGCACGACGTTCGTTTCAATGTCTTCGGGTCGTTGTATACTTGTCGCGTCTTCTTGTACGGGTATTTCAGTCGTCTGCACTTCAGCGTGCGCCACGATCGACGTGGGCTTGGGTATTTTGACGCTGGAGAAATCCAAGACGTTCGCCTGCACTTTGGCCAGCACGTCGAGAATAATGTTTGTCACCGGCTCGTTATAGTCCATGGCCGCTTTACTGCCGGCGTAGTAGGATCGCGCCTTTTCCAACGATTCCGACACCCTTTCGTAAAGAGTTTTAATCATTTCATACTCGACGAGACACGTTTTAGTCCGGTCGTTGAGCTCTGTGGACTCGGACAATTTTATACGCAAAGCGTTTAACTCTTTGTTCAGCGCGTCGATTTGTGCCGTGTACTGACTGACATTTGTCAAACAATCGTTTCTAGCGGTGGCCAGCGACAAGAGTGTAGAGTCTCTAGCCGCAGTAATCTTTTCGATTTCCTCGTTTTTCTGATTCACACTCTGTTCCAACTCGGCGACTCGATCAGTCAGTCGATCCACCTGCGCCTGTTTGCTGACGTCGCTCTCAGTCAGCTGATTTATACGCGACTGTTTGCTGACATCGCTCGCACTCAGTTGGTCGATACGCGCTTGCCTGTCGGCGTCGCTCGCCTCGAGCGTTTCGATTTGCGCGTTTTTCTGATCAACGATCTGTTCCAACGTGGCGATTCGATGTTCCGCTTTCGTCTTGTAACACTCTAGCTCTTGACGTTTTGCCACTAGTTCGTCTGACAGGCGAGCGATACGCTCGCTGAACTGCTTCTGTCCGTCCTCGGCGGTGGCGTTCAGTTGGAACGCCTTTTCCTTTAGCTTTTCTTGTAGCATTTCGATTTGTTGTTTCATAGTTTCGTGTTCCTGTCGCTGTTGCAACAACTTGTTTACACTGTCTTCCAAGTCGGTCCACGCGTTCGACACTTTGACTCTCTGTGCAGGCAGGCCGAACGCGCGCATCAACGCCATGAGTTTGGCGGTATGTTTGCTGTTTTGCGTCTTTAGTGAGGCGATTTCTTTGACGGCTTTGACGGTTTTGCGTTCGTATTCGTTGCGCATCGCGTTAGCGTTACCGGCGTCTCTCGAGTACAGATCTTTGACAAACACCAGCTCTTCGTTTAGCGCGTCTATTTTGCGTTGCCGTTTGCGCTGTTCGTCCAGCAACGGTGTAGACAGTGCGGCCAGCACGTTGCTCACCTTGTTCTGCAGGTAGTCGCGAGTGATCGCCGTGTTGAAGCCGTATTGTTTCTCTATAAAGGTGACGATCTCGGGCACTTGCGGTATAAACTCTTGTAACACTTTGGACTTTATAACGCTAACCACGGGATCTTCTACACCACCGTACGGCCGCGCCGCCGGCGTAGGTGTCGCGTCTGTTATAGTCATTATAGGCGCATGTTGTTTCTCTGACCGTTAGTAATAATAATAATAATACTACTATCTAAAGCAAAAAATCAATGTTTACGAGATACACAACGCTATGTACGAGGCGATCTGAGAGGGTGTCAGATCTACGGTGCCGGTCGCGGCCAGCGTGTTCAGTTGTGGGTCTGAAAATTCGTACAGTTCCATGCACTGGTCCGGATTGCATATCGGTTTGGTGGTCGCGGATATGTCCGTCGGTGTGACTAGCGGTTGGGTAAAGGCGTCCAGTCTGTTTTGTACGGACGAGTCTGTGTACGGCCGCGTGTACGTTCGATACTTGTTAGCTAAGAACGCCATCGGGTCGCGGTATTGAAACATGTCGTTGGTGTCGCGGCCGCCGAACTTTGGTTTCAGCCTGTCGCGGTGGAGGCGGTACGCGTTGACGTTGTACTGTTGAAGTACTAACGTGAAGAAGACGTACAGTTCAGCGTCCGTTGCCAGTTTATCGTACACGTCGCGATAGTCGCTTTCCATCAGATGAAACGAGGAGCACACGAACGCGGCGGCCAACTTTGACTGCACGCTGGCGGCGATGTCGCGTATCAGAGCTACAGCAGTGGCCACCGAGTTCTGGTTCTTGTCGTCTTTGCCGCCTTTCGGCATGATGATGAGCACACTGTCTTCTTTAGCACAATGTCGAGCGACCCAGTCTAGCACTTCGTTGGCGTACGGCAGTCGTATTTTGATATCGTTTACTTTGATAATGTTGCCGATCATCTGACGCAGTATCAGTAGCGCCACGCCTTGAGATTCTAGTCGGTCGGCGTGCAGAGCGTACGCCAGCACTTCTTGCAGCCGCAGTGTACGCGCGGCGTCAGCCACGTCTTGTTCCAGCGTGGACATGTCGCAAATCCGTTCTATGGTCAACGTCACACTGGCTCGACGCGGTAACCCTACGTCCAGATACAGTATAGAGCCGTCGGGCCGAATGTAGTGGCCGTCCTTGAAGGGAAACGTCAAGAATACGCTCATGTATTCGGGCGGTACTTTGTCCACTCGCCGCACGTCCAACCCGGCTCGGTATGTCAACAGCTTTTCCACAGACACACTGTCGTCGGGCGTAACGGTGTGCGGCGACTTTTTATGGTTGATACACTTTGAATCGGTACACAGTAGAGGTTTAGATTCCGCCATGTCGCAGCCGATTCGCGACGCCGGCGTCAGACTGTAAACATCGTAGTTGGGGACAAACGACGTGTCATAACCGACACCTCGGTACCGGACCGTGTCTTCGTAGAACGCGGCCATGCTGACGATGTCGGCAAAGTCTGTGCGCTTGATGAGCAGAGCCAGTCGCGCTTGCCACCGTTCGTCGGTCTCTAACAGGTCGGCGTCCGACACGTCGAGCATATAGATCGCGTTGTGGTAAAAGTATGTGGAGAAAGTGACACCCTCGTAGTACTGGTAAATCACGCGATTGTTGAACGCCATCAGTTCAAAAGCGAACAACGAAACACCGGTGGTAGGACGTAGCGGCAGTTTAAAGTCGTACGTAGGCGGTGGTTCGGGCGAATACGCCAGTATCGGTGTACGTACCGCCAATTGTAGAACGTCATTAACGTCTACAGAGGTGCCGTTTACTAACGCTGTAATTTGGTTCTTGACCACGTGACGTATGGTGTGCTCGTTAAGAATGTCGTCGTTGTCGTCTGCCGTGTTTTCGGTCAACAGTTGTACCACCACGCCCAGTGATTTGCGGATCTTCACTTGGTACACGGGATTAATCTGACGGTGGCCGTATATAGCGGCCGTCTTCTTCTTTACTGTCGACCCGTTCGCGTCGAATCGTGAGTCCAACACTGGTGCGCCGCGAATCACGGACCACATCAGATCTTGGCGAGCCAACTCGTCGGCGGACGCAAACTCTGCGCGTAAGTTAAACATTATAGTAGTATACCGAGCGTATATACAATGTTGTCGACCACTAGACGCAGCGATTCGGCCGACGATGATCTACTATATAGACCCCATTATGAATCTTACATCATAGAATTCTGTAAAATCACCAACGCGCCAGAGTTTCATTTACGCGATATTTCGAGGTTGGTCGAACTGTTGAAAGAGTCAAACATAGTGTCGGTGCTGATGTGCGAGCCGAGAAACACGGACGCCATCACGTGCGTGAAAAACTATTTGGACAGCAAACAGCAGCTGCCGCAGTCGTTTCTCACGCGTCTGTTGGCACTGTCCAACACGAAGATACGTCTGACACCGGCCAGGTTCGGCGCCTCGTCCCCCGACTCGTACGTGGCGAAAGTGATACCGGGCAACACACAGCCGATGACGAAAATGACCGAAATGACTGTGCGAACGATGTCGGAAGCGTTGTCGCGCGACATCCAGTACAACTGCAAAGTGTACAGCCTGACAAACGGCGGCGTTCGCAACGTGCCCAACGCGGTGAAAATAAAGTTTACGCCCACGTTGATGTCTCAGTTGGTGCGCGCCCAGGTCGACTTGTACCGCACGATAGAAGAGGCGAACCGGCGTAATTACATCAAAATCAGCCCGTACATACAGTCGCGTGTGGCATCGACATCGACAAATACGTTGTTGCGATAAACTTGTTAATTTTTTCGGCAATATAGTGTTATTAATCGATATGGACGACAGCGTACTGCCGGCGGCGGCGGACGTTTTGTCTAAACGACTGGCGATGTGCGATCGCGAACACCACCGGAAACAGCCGCGGCCTCTGCTGAAAGCGGTGTACATCGGTGGACCGAGCGCGGTCGGCAAGTCGACCACCATGAATAAGATCAAGGCTCGCTACCCGTGGGCTCGCGTCGCCAGCGTCAATTTCCAGAACCTGTTTTCATTGTACGGCGGCGACTCGGCTAGAGCGGTGCGACATCTAGTCTACTATCGCAACGAACCGAAGATATACGAACACACCGACGAATGTACCGCGCTGTATCGAATCGTGCACAACTACATGCGCCAAACGGACGCCAAAAAGTTAACCAAAGAGGACGTACTGTCGTGTTACCACGAGTGCGTGAACGAGCTCACCAAACCGTCGGCCAGCACGATGATAATCATGCTGGACACTACGGAAGCGTTTGTACAGCGGTACGCGTATCGGCTGGTCTCCGACTACAACGGCATAGATTACGACGGCGACGACGGCATACGGTACTTGTACTTTCAAGTAGCCGCGTAGCTGGCGTTTCTGACCAAACGTCATCTGTACCCGTTTATGAGTGTGTTGATCGCCACAGACGACTACGACTCGACCGCATCGCCTCGCATGTTCGATGAAGCGGACGACTACGGTCTGATACCGCTGTTGCACAGCCTAATAGACACCAAGAACGACATCGTATCGGACAAGTTTGACTACGACACGGTGTCGAGGATAGTGGCGGACTGTCATGTATCACGAGTCGACGACTCGTTGGAACTGTCTTGAAGACGCGGCACAAAAATAAACCCCAAATCGAGAGTGATATTTTTCAAGGTTACAGTCGATACCTTCGCCGAGTTTTTACCAGGTTTATAGCAGAACTTTACCAGATTCTTACACTTTTTAGATGTTTTGAAATGAACGTGGGGCGGGCAAAAATTAGAATTCGTACAATCTTGCGCGTCAAAATCAAATTTGCGAATTTCAGAATCACGACTAAATCAGGACATCTAGTGTAGAAAATGCGACTAAATCAAGTGCAGAGAAGGCGTAGGCGTATGTTTTGTCGAGCCGACCAAATCAAGTTCGGAGAAGGCATGGGCGTATGTTTTGTCGAATCGACGCTTGTTTCGAGTCTATCTGGTACGGGACCGGGAATTAGACCTCGACCTGGAACGGCGTCTGTTGTTGGAACTCTTGGCTGCCGGTGATCGTGATCGGGATCTGCGTCTGCGTTTAGTGCTTACGCCGACTGTGGCCGCTCGCCGCCTTGGGCTCGGACTCCGGCTACGAGATCTGGAACGGGATCGTGATCGTGAGCGTCTTCGAACCATGATCGTCTTGTTATTATCGATGACAGTGTAGTTGTCGTCGTCGTCGTGTATAACTATATTACCGTCTACAATTTCGTCGTCGCCTTCGGCGGTGTCGTGATACACGTACTTCAAGTTGGCAAACGGCGTTTGGTTTTGTCGTAAGAAGTGGATACTATATGACGGGTACAGATCGCTGTGCACCTCGTTGCCGCCAAACGCCACTTGGACATCGTTTACCGTCACCGTCGGCAGCCAACATTTCATAGTGCTGATCAACCGGTGCTTACTGTGACCGTACACCGACCGGTTGATGTACACCAGAGCGGCGATCTCCGGCTCGGAACAAAATAACAGATGTCGGTTCGACCGTATCGTATTGTGAGTGTGCAACGCTCTACGGTTGTGTCTGTAGTCGTAGCACTCGAACCGAACGACGCCGACTCCGTGCACGTATTTCAGTCCTCTACCGCCGTCGATAATGTCGTCCACTTCGTTTTTAATATTCGTCACCATTTCGAAGTCGCGCGGTCTGAGTTCGTATTCTTCTATAATATAGTTGTACACCGAAGTCAAAAACTCGGGGTACTCTTTCACACGCACGACCATAAATTCTGTCATTTTGGTCGGTATCGCTGCCTCCACTATTACTATAATTACCGGATGAACGGACATGTTCCAGATTCCGGGCGTACCCGTGTTTAACAGTCGGCACAGCCAAACAACTTCGCCGCGTCCGGACGGCGCGCGCCACCAAACAGCGAACGTTCGTCCGGACGCCGCAAAACAGTACAACAGATCGACGCAACCGTATCGACATCCGGTTCAGTTTACCAATTTTAACACGAAAACTACCGACGAGGATGAAGACGAAGAAGAATCGAAGTCTTTGCTGACACAGCATTGGGTCAGCGCGCACGCAAACTCGTTTCAACCGATCGTACGTGAAAAACGTACACCATCGGCAGACAAGCCGAACACTCTGTTGTACGTGCACGCGACAGAGCAACCTATAGTGCCTACGTACGCCGACAAAATAGTAATGTCGGCAACGGATACTCGTGCTGGCGAGGATGAGGAGGAGGAAGTAGTGGCTGCAGACGAAGTCACGTCGAAAGACAAAGACATCCACGCGGACGAAGAAGTCGAGTCGATATTGGGCGAAAAACGTCTAGAGCAACGGTACGACCAACGTCGCAGGTTAAAGCGACAGAGAAGTCTTAGCCGCATGTCGGTGGTGCGTGGCGGCCGTAAAACGCCGGCACGATTCGCTAAACGACGTCGATTGAACGACGGCGGAGCTTTTACTACCGAACCGGCGACACATACAAAAAGCGTACTCTCCAGCATAATTAAATACGCCAAGTACCCGATGTACATGTCGTTAAATATTGTCTCTATATCTTTTATGCTCTCAAGCATGGGTGTCGATATGTCTCAGTATACTAACTTGATTCGCGTGTCGGCCTCGATGTTGAGACACGTCACTGCTACGAACGGTATCGACGTGTTGCGACGTTTAACTGCCGGCGCATTGGCGAGCGCTGCAGAGCTGGGCTCGACTCTAACGCCCACGGACTAACCAGTATTGTTTTTTACTTGCGTAAATATATAGTGCTGGGTTTGTATGTAATCCGTATGCGTCGTCAACATGCTTCCAGTAATCAAATCGGACCACTGGGCCAAAAAGGAGGAGCAGTCGCAGTCGCAGACGGCGATTGTCCAGAAGCCGCTTCAAGTACCGGTCGTGTACGTGCCTTTACAGCAACAGGGTGTCCCAGTGATGTATGCTACCGCGCCTGTGACTATACACCACGCGCCAAATTCTACGTACCACAATAATCCGGGACCGGACACGTATCTACCGTATTTGGAACGACCGCCGCCTACGTACTCGCCGACCGCTCCAGAAGGACCTGCAACACTACACGTGAGTAACGTCAGACCGCCGGTAGTGACGCTGGACAATGTACACACGCTAAACAACAACATTGACGACGACGACGACGACGACGATAAAAAAGAACCAGAAAAAGAAACCCTATTGAGTAAATTTAAAGTGTCAAAACCAGTCAAGAAACTGGATACGAGTACTGCGAAGAAAAATAGTATGGTAGAACTGAATCCCATCAACACGTCGAACATAATCGAAACCTTTGACACCATCGAAGACGGTCTGACCGACACTTTGCAACAAGAAAAGAACCGAAGTTCGGTGTCATACAATATGCTGAAATGTTGTAGAGTGAGTGTGCGCACAGTCAAACACGTACTTATCGCGTTGGTCGCTTTCAGTGCCGTGTACACGGCAGCCATTCAGATGTACGATTCATCTGCCCGTCGGCGGACTTCTTTTGAATATCTTTTCATCGAATCAGTCGAACCATCAGTCTCCGGATCTAACCGTTCTGAACGAGACTTCACTTGAAGGACAAGGAAATATTTGGTCCACCAGTACCGTCGCTCCTCCAGTCGTCGATAACTCGTCTATTCCGGCCGTCAACACACGTGATGATCCGAGTCGCGAGGGTATAAACTCAGGCGTTGCTACTACGCCCGGTTCTTTTACTAGCGTTCGCGTTGGTAACAAAACTACGGCGACTTCGATTCCCGGCACCGTTACGCCTAAACCCACTACGCCTATTAGTTTCGACGCCACTGCGGCTAGTGCTTCTACATTGGTTAGTGTTGTAGACACCACCGTGGCTAGTGTTGTTACCGTTACGGCTAGTGTTCCGACTACTACGACCGGCACTACCGTTACTCCTAACGCCACTAAGCCTATTGGTTTTAACACCGCTGCGGTTAGTGCTTCTACTGTGGTTAGTGTGGTCGACACCACTATGGCTAGTGTTGTTATCACTCCTGAGACGATTCCTACGACTAGCACATCTACTGATGCATCGAGTATTAATGCCGACACTCCAAAAAATAGCTCGATTGATTCAAACGAGCGATCGTTAGATAATCCGATCAACTATCCTCCGAACGATAACGATGCCGATAGCGTAGATACTCCTACTAGCCCTGCATCAAGTGCTAATGCCGACGTTCCAACAAATAGTTCAATCAATCCTTTGTTTGGTGCGCTATACAACTTACTGTAGCAACCCTAACGTTACGATCATGGGTACGACTATGTACCACTGCCTCCAACCTGACATAGAAAGTAGTGATACAAATGAAACGACGACCGACACAACGACCAATACTTAACAAATACCTAACTGTAGAGTTTGTGATAACGGAAATAATAACAAGACACTTGTTTAATTTTATTTGCGTATATTTTTTCATTACAAAAAACAAAACATCAAATTATATCGTGTAGACTCGACGAGTCCAATGAAATCCTCGACACCACCTCTATGTAGTTGGAACGTGCGCCCAGGTCCGAGCTCTTGTTCATCGTCTGCATCGCTCGTGTTTCTTCGTTGTTGTGCTCTTCGCCGTGTCTGAATTTGGACAACAGCACTTTGGGTCGTTCTCCGGTGTATGCGACCAGTGAGCCGTGTGTGTCCGTAGACATGTTGGTCAGATTGCCGGTCGACATGAACAAAGCGCATTGGGTCATGTACAGTGTCATGGCTTTGATCTCGTCGTACTGTTTTGGATCGAAAATGTCTTAATTGAGCGAGTAGCAGTAGGTAAACTTTACAAAGTTACTGATAAACAACAGTGGACTTTCGATAAAGTATTTCAACTCTGAGCAAAAAATCAGACTGTACGTGTCGTCGGTGCCGTACCGATGCAGCAGAGAGTTCAATTTAATATTGTTGCTCGCCGTAGACGTTTTAAACACGTAAATCTCGTACACTTTGTCGCATACTTTGAATATCTTTACTTCGTTACTGATGACTGTCTCGTATTCTACATTCTTACTGTAGTTGAGGTCCGAGAGTTGAGTCGTTGGAGATGATTGAAGTTTACTGACGGTGCTAAAGCGTCCGCCTCATTCGCGCACTGTGGTCAGTTTTGTCTTGTTAGCGGTGGCCGACTGTTTTGACACCGCGGTGACGCTAAACTTTTTTACGCCGCAATAATGCGTTTTAAAGTATTTGTCGATGTCTTCGAGTCTCTTGAACGTTCGAGTTTCGTGTATAACAAACGGACGCATACATTCCTCTTCAGACAGCCGGTCGCAGTGTACACGTACCCACATAAAATCGTTATCCGAGTACAGTATATTGTTCTTTATGTTGGGCGTGATGCGATCCAAACATGTTTCCGTCTTGTTTTTTTGATAGTGTTTGACGTCCAACGATTGCTGAATCTTGCCGGCCGTCATGTAGGCGACAATATCTATGCCCAACGCTCGCGGAGTGGGTCCCATAAACTCGGACTCGCAGTCGAACAGTTTGTTGAGCAGTCGTTTGGCACCTGGTCTGGCAAAGAGTGCTGCGCATTCGTCCGCCGACAGATCTTTAAACACCATCATGTACTGAGCTATAGCTCGGGCTTGCGGCTCGACAGATTCGTCTTCACACGCTCGCATTATGCACGATGCGAGGTAGTCGATATCCGTGACCAAACTCGACTGTGTAGACGATGGAACAGAATGCGCCATAGTGGACGTGCACGTCCAACGTTTTCACTTGAACAAAGCGGTCGTCTTCGTCTTCAGTCAGCCGGTGTTTGTAACGTCTGTGCAAATCTAGACTGATCGTGTACGGAATGTACAGTTCAGCGCTCTTGGAATGCACTATAAAAGTGTCGACCACAATATTATGGCCGATCGCCTCAGTAGACATTACCTATATAATGGTATCTGTAAAGCGCTACTCCTAATGACGATACTCGGCCCTTGTGTCAGTTATATAACAATTCACTCAACGCACTCGTTCGGGTTACATCTCATCTTCGTCTTCGTCGTCGTCGAACGTTAATGAAGCGACAGAAGGTGGTGGCTTCGGGGTCGGCGAGTATCTGTCGTTCAGCTGTAACCCATCGTTTTCGTACACTCTGTAATAACGCTGTTTCTGGCGATTATCTAACGCATTGTCTTTCTGCGCCTTGTCACCGTCGTTCAATAGGCTAGTATAATTGGTTTCTATTATTGACATGAATTCGTTGGCGCTTATAGACCGCAACGGTTTCGTCAACTCTTCGTTGTTGGAAATAATACTGGGAAGAGCCTGTTGTTGTTGTTTATGATGTTGCGGAGACAAAGGAGGGGACAGTAATAAGGGGTGCGGCTGGTATTCTTTAATATACCGGTCGACTATATCCGCGGCATCAGTGTCGGTAGCTTCCGGCAGTTGTTCGCTAGCAACCGACACGCTATCAACAGTGTCCTCTTCCTCCTCTTCAGCGGCTTCTTCCACGTCCATGTCTGTGTCGTGTCTGTCGTCTACCACGTCGTCAACAGAGTTTGTCGGGGTCGCGTGTATTTCGGCGCGATGTAAACTGACCACCGCGTCTCGTTGATTCTGTCTGCTTGTCGCCGCTTCTGTACGTTTCTTATCGCGTACCCTTTCGACACTCACCGTGTGTTCGGTGATGCTCTTCACAGACGACGTAGTCGGTGCATCGGAGTTGTTGTTATTGTTTCTAGGCGACTTGAACGTGTCGGCAAAGTTGGTAAATTGTTTCGGTGCATCAATGTCCGGTATAGCCTGTTGTACAGAATTGACTTGTATCTTATTGGCTACACGGGGAACCTCGTTTATACCGCTCCGGGCCGGTATCGAGGCACCGGGTTTGATCGGTTCTACAGTTTTGGTTATTAGTTCGCGCAACGATTCTATAGACGTGCCTAACACGCTGGTAGCTATGTTTTTAGCCACTATCATGTATATGTTTGGCTGGAACGTACCTCCTTGTGTTCGCTCCAGTACCTCCAGACACGCCAGCTCGTCGGCTTCTATGTTCGTCGATATGTTTTCCGGGTTAACGTAGGCGCGCAGTCGTGGCATTTTCTCTGTGACAAACGTCAGGCCGAATTTTACCAATACTTTGCTGATGACGATGGGGAATTCGCGCATACTGAGCGCGTTATTCTTGTTGACTAGCTTGCGCAACGTTTGCGTGTCCACATTGTCCAAGTCGATGTTGCGTAGAATGTTTGACTTTAAACACGTCTCGTAGAGAGCGGCCTTTGTAAAAGCGTCGTCGAGGTCCATGATATTACGGTTGTATTAATAGTAGTAACATATAGGACTACATTACACGAGTGTTTTAACAAATGGGGCTGTCGTTAATGGTGTCCTCGTCATCATGGATTGGCGTATGCAGGTATTTATCATGACCGCTTTCTGCATTATCGCGTTGTTGGTAACGATACTATATTACTATCGCTTCGATAAGAATATCGGACCGACCGTGGACCGTATGGCGATGAAATTGTACGAAAGCGACGCTACACGAGCCTTGTTAAACGGTTCGGGCATCAATAATATTCCGACTCTGAACTTGGTCACTACAAATCCAGAAGTCGTCAAAGCGAACAACTACGGTAAAGGTCCGGTGTTTATCGGCGCTACCGGCAAAGACTTAGACTGTATACGTACGTGTGCCAACGACTCGGCAAAAGCCGTTCTCGTCAATGACGGTGAAACGTTTACGTATCAATCGTCGATACTCAAACCGGGCGTACACTGTACACTTGGCCCTCGGCCGGAATGCAACATGAAAACCACGGTAGCCCTGATGACCGTCAACTCGATCGTTTGTCGAACCAAGTACCCCCGTCTGATCGGCGGCAAACTGGGCGGCGATCTCGTAGCGTGCAACAACAGTCACATCAACGATCCGCAAAACGTGCTGTGGGACTATCTGGAGAACCGACGAGTCGACCCGTGGCGGTCCGCGATCCAAGACGAAGACGAACTCATGCCGGACGGCAACTACCGGTATCGATGCAAGTTCAACGGTACGGACGTGCGCGGCAACCATTACATGGAACACCCTCACAATCGGTTCCATCCGATCGCTAATTACTGCGCGGACCTCGTGTATCAGGCGCATCCCGGCGTGCGCACCGTGTTTGGTGACGACCGCCAGAGCTTCGTCTGCGACTGCGGCGACCCGGCAGAGACTCGGGTGAAAAACCTCGTTCCTGGCGATCCGTCTAGCCAGTGTTCCGACGTGGCGTACGGTGTTACTCAGGACGTGAAACAACGGAAACGAATCACCGTGCCGTACAAGTGCGTGACATTGTACTCGCCACTGACCGATATCGGTCGCCACCCCGTGTGTCCCGAAGACATGTTGACACGACAAGGCAGGCAGATGGCGGCTGTGGAATTAGAATTCACCACAGACGAGTCCCAACTCATAGAGCATCCGCTGTACCAAGATTTTAGCAGTACTAATCCAGGAGTGTATACACCCAAGGCGCAACGAATTTACTGATAAAAGGAATAACGTTCAAAAGATATTTTGTAATTTTTATTTACATATACATATTTACACCAAAAAAACTGATTTAATACGCGTCCAATTCAAACACCAACTGCGGTGGTGTAAGCGGCGCTGCTGATGCTGGCGGTGGTAGTCGTGGTCTTGGCTCCTCGTCTTCGTCACTGCTGCTGTCGCTAAACGCTATAAGCAGGGTGCGCTTTTTCGACGGTTGAGCTGGCCGCTTTGTCGGTTCCGGCGTGTTCAATTTTATAGATTCTAACACATCGTTTTTGTCGGCCAGGAAATGTATAAACGGTTCGGCCGCAGCTATACTGGCGATGATGTCGTTCTGCAGTACGGTGATCGCTTTTGGTGCGGCCGCAGCAGGCTCGGTTCTCGACGCTGCCGGTGGTTCGTACGTGCCCAGATGTGCGTCTAGATTCATCAGACCCTCGTATAGAGGCACTGTGTTGGCCCATCTGATCAGTTCTCGTTTGACGAACCGGTCGTTGACACCGGCACGCATGGCGTATACAAAGTGTTTCACGGCCAACACCGTGTTGAATTTCGGTATTCGCTTGTTGGGCATTACGCCTGTGGATATGTATTCATAGTATATGGACACCGCGACTGTTATGTCGTACGGGTTAAATTGTTGACACGTTTTGTTATATCTGTTGACGGTGCCTAATCCTCGTTTAATCTCTCCGCCCCCTTTCAAACCCATGTAGAGGATACTAGCTACAATTTTAGACACGTCTTTGAGCATGTTGCTGTATCGTTTTTCGTCAGCGCCTGCCGCGCTAAAGAAGCCGGTGAACATGATGGGCGTCAACATCGAATCGGTAAAGTCTGTACCACACATTGCTGCAAACGTGCGAAACACCATGTCATTGTAGCCGACCCTATGTGCGCAGGCGTCGAATCCGATGGCTTGCATCGGTTTCGATCCACTGCCGCACACGATCCACAGACACGAGTCCAACACTTTGACGCCGTCCTCGGCCACGTGGGTGTAGGCAGCGTTTATGTCGGATATTCTGTCGTCCGAGAATATATTTACACTGGCGGTATTCCGTCGGCACACCCCGAATGTCGTGTCATCGTCGTCTTCCGCCGTCTCTTGGATCGTGTCGGTTTCGTCTAGAGTCGACGCCACCAGACCACGTCGCTCCATGTCGGCGTACTGTAACTCTGTGCCAGTCTTTGTGCAGAAATATTTGGGCATGTGGTTGTAGCATATGGACAACATGTCGGTGTCGCGTGTCAACAGTATGTTGAGATCCACGTCGCGGTCTCGTTGGAGATACATCTGCAGTTCCGATTCGCCGTGATCTAATGCGTGCACACGATAGCCGTGTTCGGCGCACAGTCTCGTGAACGTCGTACGTATCAGACTCACGTCCAGCGCGCATTCGGGTCGGGCCGTCGTTTTGTTTGCCACACGAGCGCCGTCCATGTAGACGATTACCTCGCGCGCACAGAGACCCATGTACGTATGAATCCACATAATGGTGCGCACCAAATACTCGTACGAGTTGTTGGCGATAGCCTCTTCGGCGTTGTGCTGGGTCATGTTGGTGTTGACCATACCCTTGTATCGGATCAACTCTCCGTCCACAGATATCATGTAAGACGCCGGCTTGTGATTGTACAGGCCGCGTCGAAAGTGTTCGATAATACGATCAGCGTGCAATATACCCATGGTCTGTTGTACACTAGTTATATAGTTATTCGTCTGGATTGTGTATCTGCGTATCACTTACGAGCGCGTGTAAGGCAATACGTTAACCGACCGCTCGACTGCTCTATTTTATAATTAAAAAAATGTCGTTGTTTAACTGTACCCCGTTGACACAGCCGCCGCGTCGTCAAGATACGACGTGCGTGTTTAGCTCGTTGGGCAACTGCAAGGAGCACGTGTCAAAGTACCTGTGCAACAATCACGCTCGCATATTCGGCTTGGTGTACAAACACGTACACTATACGGACGGCGACAACGAGATGGTTAGCCGTATAGTCACCTACACCAGCGCGGTTAACAATCTCAACATACCGTTGTTCTTGGACGACGACGGCAAAGTGCTGTTGAACGAAGTCTACACGTTCGCTACCAACGTGGCCCACAACTATCAGTACATCAACGCGGACGATCTGTCCAACATTATCGCTTGCAACTTGGGTTTGAGCGCGCAAGACGACGTCTGTAAACTGGGCGGCTGGCTGGACGATCCCGACTCCGAAATAATTCTGCACGACGTTACGTCAGGCGAACTGCGCTACATCAACGACATTCCAAAGTTGCATCGCATCCTACTGCATTACACTATCCCGTCGTTGACCTGGAACGAAACCACCCAATCGCATGTGTATTTCGTCGACAATATCGCTCTGTCTCGGTGCCCGGTAACCGGCACGTACACATTCATGCTTTTAAACAAACAGAGCGTGCTAAAGTATACCGACCACGCAAACTGTGTTGCCACGCCGTTGGTGTTGACCGGCAAACACAAGATCGCGTCCACGTCGCAAGATCGCGTGTTTCGGCAACTGAACAACCGCTACGTAAACTGTTAATACACACACGTAAAGCATCAAAAAATGACATATCGTACTGCAAATAATATTTTTTAACGTCAGGGTATGTATATATAGGTATAACAGATGTAATCAAACCATTAGCAACCCTTTAACTGGAGCGTGCGCACACATACGTTCAGATTCAACAATAATACGAAAATATTACTCTCGGATTCAGTCGATGGAGGCTAACGCGGAAACAACGGAGGCAGGAGTCGCCACAACCGGACTCGATAAACCAAAGGATTTCGAAGACCGAGTGAACATATGCGCAGACGACGACGACAACGATGATGGAACCATCAACAAAAATATCGAGACGGATGACCAGTTGGAAAGTATCTTGGATCCCAAGAACGCCGACTACAACAACGGACTCGTCTACCCACCGAATCCAAAGTTTCTCCACTCGTACAACTGTTGGCACCAACACCAGTCTGTCGTGTGGACCAGTTTCGAGAACCATCCCGAGGCGGACGAAGGGAAATTCCATCAAGCCGAAGAAAAACTACAGGACATAGCGTTGCAAATGATCGCTTGCCTAATGTTCGGCGACACCGTGGTGTTGGACACGTTAGCGTGTGAGGAGTTTAACCGCATTACGGCCACCGAGACGCTGGTCATGTTAGACGACCAGGTGGCTCGCGAAAACGTGCATCAAGAGGTATACAGTAGAATGTTGGACGTGTCGCACAAGGGTGCGTACTACCGAAGCCAAGAATTTTACGAGCTTCGGATGCACCGATTCCAAGTCCTGGTTGCGAAGTACACCAAGGCCAACGTCGATTTGCGCACTATGCTGTACTTTATCATGGTCTGCGAGAACATTATGTTTGCGCCGATGTTTCAGTGCATCTGCTACTTGGCCACCACAGGGTACGCGCCAAAGCTGTGCGACGCCAACTTGCAAGTGATGCGCGACGAGTACATACACTAGAAACACGTACGCGGTCTGTTGGCCGAGCTTAAAGTGAAACTGAGAAGACCCAAAGCGAGGTCCATACTGGGCGCTTTCGGGACGGCCATCACGGAACTGCTACAAGAGATCATCGGCGACTACGTATCTGCTGACGGCATGTACTCGTACGACATCGCGTTGGCACACTTCAGACACGTGTGTCACGGCTTTATGCGCGAGAACGGACTCTACTACACGAAAGAGGAGGAACGAATTAATGAAAAAATTTACGGCACGTCTCCGGCAGCCAGTTACATGTATCTGCCGCAGCACGAAATTAAAATCAATCTCATGGAGTCCAATTCGACGATCTACATGGTCGAAGGTGGCGACTTTGATATTTGCATGAGCGACGACGAAGAGCGCACGAGCAAATCAGAAAACATGACGAGAGCAAAGATCGATAGTGACTCGGCCGACCTGGTGTCGGATAGAGGTGTATGCAGCCCAACTACAGACTTGTAGAAAGACCGTTATTCTAAGTATTAATAATTTATCACGTATTCTGTACGGTGTTGTTATTATTTGAATAAAAATATATTCTTGTCATACAAATAATAATGTCGATATTCCTTGTTCTGTAGTAATAGTGTTATTCTACAGACGCGCAGAGACCAGCTATCCGTTTGATCAGTCTTTTGTCTACGACAATCATATGAAAACATCTGGCGTTGTAACAGATGTCGTTCAACTGGCCCGGCATGTTTGCCACATGAGTGTAACCGTCGGCGTGCAACCGTTCGAACACGGAACGCAAAGAGGTCGGTTCTATACGTTCGTCTAGACTGGTGTAATATTTCAATTTGTAGCCGCGATTCTTGACTATAGCTTTGTCGCTAGTGTCGGGCTTGGGAAAGTACGGAGTGGTATAAAATACGCCGGCCATTTGGCCTCGCGCAGACGTTTAATACCCTTTGAAATAGTTATCTATATGCGACACAATGAACGTGTACGACGTCCAGTCAAACAAGGCTCGATTCATTTACACTATATCTCTGACGCCGAAAAAGACTGACAGCCAGGCAGGTTCGAAATTGCCGGTACGTCTGGTGAACGGATTCTACTTTAGTAAAGAGACTAGATCCGACGAAAAGTTGATTTACACGGAACACGACATGACGTCTATACTGCGCACCGTACTGTGTATGCACGTCTTTAGAATCGCTCCTTGCGAGTCGATACAAGAGATCATCTACAGCGGTCTTGTCACGTTCCCGAACGACGGCGCCCGTCTGACTGTCTACGAACCGGATCTGTCTATAGAGCTCATCAGGGATATAGTAGATTCTCTGTTGGGAAAAGGGTTCTGTAGCGTTGTCGCCCGACCGCTGACCAACGTGTACTCAGAATACAAACACGCGTGGCGTTACCACACGTTCGGCCAACCGGTAGCTCTACCGAGCGCTGTCGATTTTATTCGCCTGTACAGATTCGTAAACGCGCCCAACTACAGACTGAGCGCTGCCACTCAATTGGTTTTGTTTAACAGTGACGATCACAAGATACCGCTACAGGGTAGAGTTAAATATCTGCCGCTATGAGTGTGTCACTAGAGTCGTGGGAAGGGGTAGCCAACACTGTAGGCCGCTACTTTAGTAAATCAATGCCACCCTATTACACGTCGCGATACTTGGAAATAGCTGTAGAGATTATAGGCGATCTGTTGGGCAAAACTTCCTACACATACGTAGAGACGTGTGTCTCGCTACCTGAGCCTATATGGCAAGAGAAGAACATCGTCTTCTTTTCAGTGCCCATGATGTCGTTGTTCATCAACCAGCCGGTGGAACTGCCGCAGGACACGGTAAAGTATGTGGCCCGGTTTGATATATTCGACCGCATAGAAGTGGACGACAAGAAGAACAAGTCATACGATCAAGATGATGATTTGGGATCGTTGCGCAAACGAAAGCGCAAGAATCGTAACAAGCGACTAGAATCGTACGACACTAGCAACGGCTACATTGTAAATTGGAACTCTACAATGATTGCCGGCAACGTGTCAGACGAGTTCGGTCTAAACGAATCAGACACTACGGTGCTGGTGCAATTGTTTCGCTTAGTGCTGATGATCGGTCACTGGTTCCAACACGCGTCAGGCCGCACCACGTACCGGGATCACGAAAACTTTCACGAAATAGAAATGGCCGACACCGATCTGTACAATGCGCTAATGTCTGTTGATAGTGCAAAGACTGCCACAACGGATGAAAGCAGTAGTGGCAGCGACAATGAACCCGAATACGGTGCTAGTGTATTTACACGTTCCAAGTTTTCACTCGATTTGTAGAACGAATACGGCTTGAAAACAATGTCATAACTTTTTCACAAAAAATAAAAATCCGGATTACTAAAATCACGCCCGGCGTCAGCGTCTAAACGTTCTTCATACTCTATCCATCGGTGTAACCTCGACATTTTTCTCACGTCTTGATGACAGCAGATTATGCAGCCTCGGCAAATCTCTATTGTGTTTCCTTTCTAGCAAACAAATCGTATAAACTATCCAAATTTATGTTGTCATTACGTTATTATTGTTCGACTGACATACAACGATATGTGGGAGCGCGATATAACTTTGAACCGCTGTCTGACCTCTCATTGTGTTGTCGTCGTCTCACTCTTTATACTTTAACAAGACGGTAGGATTCAACCACGGCTCTTGCAGCATACGTTGGTAGGCGAACAGCTCGCGATTGATGTAGCTATCTTTAGCAAACGTTATACAGACGAGTGCTACGAAAAACACTAGAATCGCTATAACGTACAACATCGGGAAGAAGACAGCGTTGGCTATACTACATTACTTTGTTGTATTATACACCATGAGTGTGCCTCTACAGACACAAAAATCACAATATCGGCATCTAACCACTTGTAATATCGCCAGCTGAGTCGAATAATATTTTGGACTTGTGTATGTCGGCCCCCACCCTAGTCGTGGTTTGAACTGAGCGCTATATATTATGTGTGCATCACGGACAGTAGTCCAGTCTGTCTCTCGGCGTAGACTATAGCACATTCTATCGCGACATGGAGCCGTTATTCCTAACGCACAAGCTGACAGTCAACAATCTGCAGTCGATGTACAACGTGTACGATTTTCAGTTGCGAGACCACTTTTGACCACCGAAGACATTTACTTGTCACGATGCAAATGCTATCACACGCACAACAAGCACCACTGTCCTCTGGTCACCACGGCCTACTGTGTCAAATGCAAAGTGGCCAACGAACGGTATATCAACTATCGATCCCTACTGTTCCACCAGACGGCGACGCAAAACCGGCTGGCGCGATGCTGTACCCACTGGCACTGGCCGCCTTGCGGCCACTGTCTCGGCTGTCGGACCACTTCGACATGCATAGTGCAGTTACCGTTCGAGTGCGATTACACCACGGAAGCCACGTGCACTACGTCGGGCAGCGGTGCGCCACACTTTACCAAGCCAATGAAACACGCTCAGTTAATGCGCGAGCACATTTACAATACGCGTATGCCAGTATTTTACTTTTGCAGCCAGCACACGCACGTGCACCGGCATGAATACAAGCCTTACAGCCGACTGCAGTGCTGCATACAGACGCAAAAGTGTTGCGAATCCGCCACCCTGGTTACCGAGTTTGACTCGAGTTTTGTTATCACTACGGTAACTAAGAAACGGGCCACGACCAAGGCGGCAGACGCCGCTGCTGACAAGACTAAACGCACCGCCATCGAAAAGAAGCAGTATGTGAATTTTGATCCCACCCTGTGGCGCGAACAGTCGATGAACCACTTTATCTCGCTGTTGCGCGCCGTGGTCAACACGCCCGAGCTGGTGACGGAGCGTTACCGCCGCTTCGAGTCGTCCAACTTTAAGGTGTCCAACATTAAAAATACAAGAGCGGTAAACAGTCGATCATACGCACGGCCATCACGGGGTTCGAGACGAAAGGCATCTACCAGACGGCCACCATATCGTGTACGCTGCCTAGCCGTACGGTGTTGATTCCGCAAAAGATCTACGACCTGATGGTGGGCGACTACGACTTGTCGCTGGTCGCTGTAAAACGCGACCCGTCCATCAAGCAGACGTGCATGTTTGTGTGCAAGGGCAAGCGCAACCCGGACCCAGACATGGACACGCTGGTGATCTCGGACGCCATCGCCAAGCCATTGAATCAGGACCAAGACGGGGACAAGAACGGGGTGTACGTGCTGTCGAACCGCGCACGCGGTGGCTACGACAGGCGCGAGTCGTTCCTGCATCGGCTGGCGCGGTTGGAAATGGCCACAGCCTATGCAACCGACAAGACGCTGATCGCTACGCCTCGCTTTTCGTTCTCCGAAAACAACCTGCTGGTGATCCATCGCAAGCACCCCGAACTGATTGAACGCAGCGAGTTTTACCGGCGCACGCACGAAAAAGGAACAAAGTGAGTAAATTCATTAGATATTAGTCAGGTTTTATGTTGAAGTTGTTGAATACACGTGCACGATTTAATAAGTTTCGTGTCTGTTTCAGCCACATGATCGATGCCGGATGCGGCTATCTGCGCACGGAATACGAAGAATTTTGCCTGCTGCTGCTCGAGATTAACTCGAGAGACGAAACGACGTGTGTAACGTTGGACGATTTAGTGTTGAAAACGGACATTTTACCCGGCATAGTCAAGTCGGGCGCCAAGGGACACAACGAATCGCTGCACATGCTTTTTGACAACCTTCGCTACAACCGCACACTGTCTGAACAGAGGAAGGACATGATCGACCAGATGAATCGCTACATCTCGTCCAGCCAAGAGTTGAGGCACACGGGTCGTAACCAGTTTATCTCGCTGTACGCAGCGCAAGACATGACGGTAATCATGGGGTGTGTGTACGTGAACAAGTGGTTCTACGCCGACTACAAACCCTTCGCCAGTGTGGGCACACTCATGTACAACGAAGGCTCGCTGGACGAGTTCATCGAAGATTTGAAATTATTATAATGTTTTGGTCAACAAAATCTTTCTATAAATAAAAAGCTTGTCATTTACTACAGCCGATTTGTTACAACTGCTAGCCGACGATTCGGTTGTCTAATAAACAGCGATTACGGTGTCATGACGGCGCATTTAAAAGTATGTCTTTATTAGGTCTTTTGTTTCTTGAAGTCTTCCAAATCTTTACACAATTCAGTGTATGGAGTGGTAGCACCTGGAAGAGTTTGGGGTGTAACAACTATTTCCATCGGTAGAGCACTCGGCGCTGGTGACATGGGCGGTGGCGGTGTACTTTGACCCTTTTTGGCGTTACTTCTCGTCACCTTGTTAAGTTTGGAGGATTTAGGTGGTGTGTTGGTAACTGGCTGTGTCTGTGACGCGTTCGGCTGTAGCACTACGATATTTTTGCCGATAGACTTGCTGGCAGTCACGGGCGACTCTGTAGGAAACAGCGTGTTGGACGATATAGCCTCTATGGGAGACACGGTTATGGAGACCAAGCCTTTAGCATCGCCCACGGTAGTTGTCACCCTCAGATCCGACACGTACATTGTAGTGTCTGTAGTGTGGCGCGTGGGATCGAACGAGGAGGGTTTGTCATAGTAGACACGGTTCCGGTTGCTAATCACGGCGTCCACTAGCAGGTCGTCTTCTACGGCCAACGTAGCTGCCATATCGTCCATCATGTACTGTAGTGGCCAGGAATCGCTGACAAACGCGCCACGGTAGCGGTTCGGATGTTTGATGTAGAGGGCGGCTAACAAGACCAGCGCACCGTTGGTCGCGTTCATGTCGCTCATCTCGGTGTGGTATTCCACAGCCTCGTACAAGCGCGTGGAAACCACCAGCCCGTCGGGTGAGGCGATACCCCGGCCGCGCGCGTCCATGTTGGTGGGCGCTGTGTGGAGATCGCACACGGCATAGTGGTCGGGTAGGTGATTACGGAATACCGCTTCGTGGCCGTGCACATTGAAGTTGCCCACAATCACGTAGTCCGCGTCCGTGTGGAAGCGCTTCAGCGTGTTTATGGCTTGCACTACGGCCGTGTAAGACTGATCATCGGTATAGCTGTTTTTATACGGTTGAGTAAAGTGGACGTAGTAGAACTCTTGCTTGTCCACCACGCGTAACAGGCGCATCACGTACATGCTGCTTTGATATGGGTCGTCCGACTTGTAGCACAACGCATCCGAGGTGGCACGGAACTTTGCCTTGTTGGCCGCCACGTACTCGTTGTTGTGCCACAGCTCGGCCATGCGTGACGACCACTGGTGGTGAGCGTTGTCCACGTACGGGTCTTTGAACGAGCTGTATGCGTTCGGTATGGGATTCGTAGCGCAAAACGTTTCGCTGCGCTTGAGTTTGTCAATCATTACGTTGCTACCCGACACCAGGTCAGCCCGATATCCGTTGGCCAGCCTTAAAAACTGCGGTATCGGCAGGTTGGCCGCGTTATGGTGTACCAGTATATCGCAATACGTAGGCATATCCTCTACAGCCGCCGCCACGTCAGTTTCCATCATCAGGTCTTCCCTTTGTTGCGGTTGCGAAGCAAACTCTTCGATGTCTCCGTACACTTCGTCCGGATTACCCTGGAAGTTGTCGTCGCCCATAAGAGATTCTCTGTCTCTCTTTACAGTCGGCGTAGACTGTGCCGTCTTTATCCACACCAAAAGTATGAACAGCACCAACGTTGTGATCGCAAATATCAAATTGAACAGTGTCTGCGGTTCCATGTCTAGACATGATACGTAAAAGAGACGAAGCCACTATTTTCACCGGCTAAGTTAAACGTGTTTATCCTGTGCAGTCGTTCATGTTTCGTCGTGTATGTTAGTATATAGTGGTGCAAAAGAAACGGTTTCTCGTGATGGATCATTACCGGCCGACAAACGGCGTTAGCATATTTACGTGTATAGTGGCCATAATGACACTGGGCCTACTGATACTCTACGCTGTATTCGTTATAACGCAAAACAAAGGCTTCTGTATAGGCGGTTGCAACAACATTCTGACCGACCGCGGTTCATCTGCTGAGCCTCGGTCGCAAAATGATCGATTCAGTTTGGCCAAGGCGAAAGCCAACGCCAGACCCATGACTACGGTGCACGACAACTTCAAAAAGTACAATTTCGATTTCACTAAACCCACCGGCGTACACCCGGGCTGGGACACGGACGAAAAAGCTTTGTCCACAATGTGTAAAATGCTGACCGAAGGTTTGAGATACGTGCACGGCGTGTTCAAGGCACGCAGCAGTCTAGAGACTGCGAGAAACGCTCGTCTAGTGCTGGCCGTGACTGAAAACTTTATCATCCAGTACAAGATCAAACTCGGCGCCAAGACCAAACCGTTGACCGGAGCGCCGTGGGGCACCAACTGGAAAGTGTTCAGCATCGACAGTACGTGCATGCTGGCGCACTATCTGCTGCTGGGAGAAAGCGCGGCGTTGAAACGCGAAGCCGTCGACTTGATTCTTTCGTTGATCCAATCACCGATCAGTCCGTCCGGTACGCCTACGAGCGAACGGTCCATCATTCTACGGCTGGTCGGCCCTTGGATACTGGCAAAGTATTTGAACGGAGAAGGAGACGTCGCTGCGGACACGGCCGACTACAAAAACGCAATGGATCAGGCCAAAGTGATGGTGCGACACGTCAACACGGAAAGGGGCACACACATGGATCACAGTTTCTTCGAACGCAATTTGGGCGCGTTCTACAAGTACCTGGAGAGTATGTGCGACGACAAGACGTTGTATTACTACGGATTCGACACGAAACTGGTGCAGACACAGGTTGCCGAGTGGAACGCGGTCAAGAGTATTCTCCTGCATCCGACCGTAAAGTTCGGCAACGTCGGTCTGCTGGGCAGAACTCAACAGTTGAAGTGCGACACGTACGATGAATCGAAGTACGGCATCCAGGTGATGCCGTTCAGCGGTTACATTAGATACTTTACAAAAAACAGACAGTTTAATGCGCGCGCTCAAATAAAGACTTTGGCGTATTACGAGAGCGACAAGAATGTCAACAATATGGGGCAGTACTGGGTACAGTACAGAAACGTACACAGCTCGGCCAGCACGGACGAGGTCCAGTTTCCAGACATCGGCTTCATCAACAAGGCCGCTCAGACACAACGAATCGCACTGCCGCTAGAGAACGAAAATGTCGACACACAGACGTACATGCCGAAAAATGCAAAATCGTTTGTGGCCGCGTACAAACACTTTGGAGTGATGTACCAAGAGTACGAAATTGAAGAGTTTGGCAATTTCGTTGTGTACGAACTTATCGTGATAAACGCAAGGACCAAAGTGGTGGACGTGAAGTTAAAGATTGTCAACAAAGAGGCCGCAGAGCTAAACTATTGCGGTGCCAATCGCTCCAAGCACGTTGTACCGGCGAACGGTACGAAGACGTACACCACCACCATGGACATGGTGAGCGGCGTGTTAGAGACTAAAGATCTGGCTGAATTCCCGAGCTTTCCGTACAAACTAGATTCGAGTGTAGTGATTAAAGACGTGGCGAGCATCAAATCGTACATGCTGTACGAAAACGATGTGCCAGTCATCTGTACACCGTACGAGTGGACTTACGAACTGCCCAACCTGGTGTACAACATAGACAATACGTACGAGGTATTTACGTTTGACACTAAAAATAATCAGTACACGAACATTAAACACACTACCGGTTCATCACGTTACACCAATGTTCACGATATGGTCGCGTAATGTAGCCGGCAAACAGGTATCGGACCAAAAAAAAGTCGCTCCGTCTGTGTTATTATATTTTTGTGTATGTCAAAATAAAAAAAGTCAGCATCTGTCCAAAGCGTAGGCTATGTGCGCCACAGACTTGATCGTTGTGGGCACAACACAGTGCGTGTACTCGGGCGTCCAATTGAATACCGAGTCGTCGACCAACACGGCTTTAGTAAAATACGTGTCTGCAAAGTAGTTGTATAAATACAGTAGGTTCTTGCACGATTTTTCACCGCTCTGCGCGTTGCTCAGCACCAAGTCGAATCGAACGCCGTATTTCTCGAACTTGGCTACGTGTTTGTTCACGTGTAACGGTGATCCATGAGACCACAGCACCACAGTGTCGTATACGGTACGAGCGTGTTCCAACACAGACACTGCCCCGTCCAGCACGCGGTCCTCGTCGTCAATGAGCGTGCGGTCCAAGTCAAACACTACGACAGACGAGTAATCAACATGTTTCTGGACCAGTCTATGGCCGTGCTAACGGCGTTGGACAGACCAAACACGTCGGTGCGCGCAACCACTGTGGCGCACACCGGCAACGGTTCGTCAGCAGTCCATATAACGTATCTCGGTGCGCGTTCACCTACCCGGTACATGGGCATCTTGTGTTCGAACGTGTACGAAGTAACGTTTGGCCGTACCCCGGTGTCGATACACTTGTCGTAGTACGGTTCAAGCTCGACACACATTTCGAACACACTACCGTCTTCACAGACTACACTGGCCGTAGTGTCTGTGTAAACGGTCAACTGTGTCGGCTGCATAATGTTGAAATGGTTCTGCAGATCTTTGACATTGCACAAATGATTGTAGAAACTAGGATGTACCATTAGGTCGGGTAATGAATAGTAATTGTAACTCATGTTTACGACAATGTTTATTTCAAAACAGTAATGATACATGTACAGGTTCTATCGTGCAACAGCACAACACGCTATACTTCAGTCTTAGATCTATATCACAGTTTTAGTTCTATATATATATTGTGGGGTGTCTGTAGTAGATCTACTCAAAGAATACCTCGTCAGACGGTATCCACAAGACAGTGTTGTTGTCGTTGTCCTTCGATTCGTTGATTTTTATATGGCGAAACTGTTTATAGTACTCGATGCCGGTCGCCTCTGTCTCGTTAGAGTCTGAAAAGTATACGTACGTACAGACGCCCAGATAAGTTACAAACTCCGCGACTGACGGATTTACATTCGCCGTGTCCGCTTCTGTATCGACAGTAGGCCACGCTACTAAACGCAGCGTGTCGATGATTCGACGTTGTTCTTCAGTCAACTCGGCAGTGTAGAAGTACGACTTTTGAAACAGCTTGTGGTTGCCAATCACAGGGTCTATCGATCGTTCTTGTGTCTTGTATTGGTACAAGTAGTACACGTACAACGCGTAGAACATCTGGCCAAACAGATCGCAGTTGATCGGATCCTCGCATTCGATGTTGCATTCGACGTGTTTGTGCGCATAGAGATCGTGTCGAAACGCGATGCGAAAGAGGTAGGACTTGCCGCAATATATCAATGTGACGCCCCAAAACACTAGTCTACGGCTCTTGGTCGCCTTGATCAACGGCACGGCGCTGTCTCTAGGCGGTTTGATCTGGCTGACATTCCAACCGCGCATCGGCAGCTCAATGGCTCTGCTCAATACCAGTGTGGTTTTGTTGGTCCAATTGTATTTCGACCGACACACTCGCAGTTTGACCGATGCAGACACGTTGTCCGCTGCGGTCACATCGCTGCCAGTGTCGCAGTCTACGCGTACAATCAGTTTGGTAGTAAACTCGGAACAATTGTCGAAATACCGGGTGGACATCTTTTGAGTGTCGTAAAATATAGTGTACTCGTCTTCGTAATAGTGTCTGATGATGTGCTGGATCGCGTTTTTGCCATCTTCTAAATATACTGCGTGTTTCAGACGAGGATTCAAAAACCAGATGTTTGAAGAAAACTCGTGTTCGTTTAACGAGCCAAACAGACCGGCCAACGGTTCGTTGGCGTAGTACGTAGCGTTCGTATTGTCTGGCAGCACGAGTTGTTGCGGCCAATCCTTACATTTTAAATACACGTCGGCCTTTTGCTGCTTCCCGTCTTCGCTGGCGTACCCAACAGGGCGATGTTGCTGATGCACTAGCAGTAGCGGTAAATTCGATTTCCATGTCTGCGCGCTAGACGTCGCCGCTTCATCAGAGGTAGCAGTCGTAGTTGTAGCATTGGTGGCGTTGTCTTTATCGCCGAAATGTGATGTAGGCTGTGATATGTCTGCCGTGGCATAATGTGCGTTTACGAACGATGTTGTGTATTTCATGACTTCGGTCTAATAACTATCATTACAGCCAGCCGATGTACGCGCTATCACGACGACACTGAATGACTCTGTGCAGGTGTATCGACTATATATAACCGATTGCTTTTACACGGGTATATAATTAATATTAATAGTCATCATGGATCTGTTTTTCCTAGCGATGTTGGTCGTGCTGACACTCGTACTATTAGCAGTGTACGTATTAAACAACGTGCCGCAGACTAGTGACCTGCTGAAAGTGATTACCATGTTGCGGCAACAGAATCCCTCTACTGTAGCGTTTTCGCTCGGCTACGATCGACAGCGAAACAAGTATCGTAACGTGTACACCAGGCCTGTGGCCGGCGCTACAAACGATCGGATAGAGGCTTACGTTTTGTGGGAACCGAACCCGGTCAACTCGGACGGTAAGTACGTGGTAGACAATGACCACGGTACAATCACTGACAAGTCGAACGGATTCGAAGTGGCCGGCGTGAACGCGGCTCGGTTGACGTGTCCCGAAGGTTACGAGGGAAGTCGGTGCCAACTGAGTCCGTTGTGCACCGAAGAAGACTGCGAGTCGGGCAAAACCAAACTGTTGACGTACACGCAGTTTAACGCGTTGAACCTGTACAAAAATACTATCGCTCGTACAGCGGCCGACTTGGTCGCACGAACCGAAACGACGCATCCGCGCATTCGGGTACAGTGTCTGCAGACCAGCGCGTACGAGTTACAGGTGTGTCCCGACAACAAACTGTTGGACACGGCTACGGTACGATTTCGCGAGTACGACATTTGTCAAGACCGCGTCAACGGCTACAAGCACAACTATCGTATAGACGGTTCGTCTGCTGCTTTACACGATGACGAGTACTACCTGTGTGCCGACAACAAGAGTGTGCTCAAAAAGTGTGAAGATCGCACAGTGTTTAGTATGACCAACCAAGGATGCATAGTGCAGTCCGTCTGCTTCAACCGTGGCAAAGAGCAAATACCTGTGGACGACAACAACTATATACAGTGTAGCGCTGATACAGGCCGTAAAGTGCACTGTGAACACGGTGTACAAAAGAAAGGCAACGTGTTGTCGTGTAAAATCAAAACGTGTAAGCCGTATACCTTGCGTTACAACGACGGTACTCTGAACTATGTTTACGGTCAGAACGTGTGCGACGATCAAGACCAAGCCACGTTGACAGTGTGCGACATTACGCCGACCGGCAAGAGTTACACATACACATGGGCGGAACGGTTTCAATTGACTCTGGCCAACTGGCCTACGGCTGTGCTAGACGAGATGACACAGACGTGTGTCGCGCCCACTGACGACATTATCATGGACACTGCTACGATAGATCTGGCCTGGTCGTCGGCTATGAGCGCTGCGCACAAATTTAACATACGGAAACAGGAATACGTGTGCACAGACAAGTACCGTTGGGATTATATCGAAGGCGCTGTCGTACCTGCCCCACCACAATCCGATATGTTTGTAGACGCTGCTGCTCCGTGTCAATCGACTGCCGTGGCCAACAAAGACACCGCGTGGTGGTTGCTCGCCAACAGCTATGCCGGCGCGCACACTGTGGTTACGTATCCACCGAATACAACGCCGCCGTTGGTGTACGCGGTGCGTCTGACAATCGGCAGCGCCAAGAGACATGACGACTTTTGGCCGGTGTACGTTGTAGACATGAAAAAATATACCGGAAGCGTGTGCACGTACGACAGCAAAACAAAAACGTACACGATAACCAGATACACCGATACTATACCGCCGTTGGGGTTTGCTCCAGTAGAAACGCCCAACGGCGACAGCAATAGGTCGACCATACCGATCTCTCTGATCGGTTATACCGGGTTTCCTATGAACGTCCTCGACAACTACAAGACGTACATGTACTACTTTATAGCGTCTGGTAAAACTGAAAGTTTACAATTCTCACCGTCTGCACAACAGTCGGTAGACAAGCTTGTCTTGACGCCAAAGCCAGTTTCACGCAAACCCTCTTAAACATAACCGGCTCAACGACAAAGACGCGTATTATTTTTTACAATATCGGCTAGTATATCCGACAAACCTCGGTCGAATTTCGTTAAAAATGTTGTGCGCCGGCGACGCTCTTTTCCCCCGACCAACCTTCGTCGCAGCACTAGGGGTGGTGAACATCAACCCCGTTTTTGAAAATATTCACCCCTATTTTCAAATTGACCTCGCTCGTTTTTCGCTGTCGTCTACTCCATCGTCGATTCCCATGTTATTCTTATGGGAACGGTTTCGCCGTCGATTTCTCTATGTCGGCTGCTGGCGGCAATCCACCCTCTTACGGAGTCGACTGCTCTGTTACGACAAACTAGCCGTCCGTCTATGTTAAGGATATACACGACATAGGTGTATGTATATATTATATATATATATCTTACTATAGTCTTAACATAGACATAATACTACTTCGGACAACCAAACTCGTTACCGTCGACACCGGTCACCGTTGTTGTGCGCGGTACAAGCGTTCGGTTGATGGCGAGACTCGCGCTTGTACCTCGTCTCTGCTCGTCCGTCTACGTTAAGGGGATCAGAACATATATATAATATAACTTATTGTATTCTTAACATAGACAGACTACTGCGTTGGACGACCAAACTCGCTACCGTCGACAGGTTATCATAATGTACGTATATAATATACAACTTGATGTATTATTAACATAGACAGGCTACTACTGTGTACTTTGTCGCCTACACCATACATAGACTAGGCGATTTGTTGAATTCTGACCGGTTTACCCCTATAAAACACACAAATAAAGGTGCGCGTCTAGACGCATGGCGTTGGCACCCGTCTTTCTGTTACTTCTGATAGTACTCATGTGCTTCGTAGTGCTCTTTATACTATACAATATAAGAGACTTCAATGAGACAGACGTTCGTACGGCTAATCTGGTCGGCGGTTCACAATCGGAAATGTACAAACGCGACTGCGATGTGGAAACAGTGTACAGTGTTTCCGACTCGCAATGCCAGGCCGTGTGCAAACAGCCGGGCATCTTTAGTTCACGCAACGGAGCGTGCATCAATGTGTTGGCGTTCACTACAGACGCCATGCTGAACAAATGCGATCCGAAACGTGGCGTACTGGCGTATCTACTGGGAGATCCCCAGTTTGGCAACACGAAAATGCGTTGTTACAGTGTCGATCCCGGCATACAGCCGGACGATCCCCACGGTAAAAACATTATATGCAACCACGGGAGTATAAACATCGACTACGTCAAGTCGTTTCCACAGCCGGCCGACTGTCAGTGTACCGATCCGACCAGAAGCGTTCTAGCGTTTGTGACCAACACCAAAGAGATGCGCAAGTACGGGGTGTGTGTCAGTGAAAAAATGATACCACTGTATCGATACAACGACTTGCTCTATGACAGTTCTGTAATTTAAACTCTAGTGGGTGTGTCTGGTTGAGAACGACAGTATGTATTTGGCAGAACCGTAACCGATTCAAAGATATACATGTTTTTTTCTCCACCACCGTTTTCTTAGTAGTTTTATTATTCGTTACAGATAACACATATAAAGTCTACAGTAAATTGTATCTACCGTGACAGGGAACAAGCCGATAGTAGATTATATATCGTCAGAGATCCTATTTATATTTTTTAGACTGCTTGACTGAACATATCGTTGTCTAACACCGCGTTGTGTGTCGTGATATGCAGTTTCCTTCCGGACATACTGTATGCTGTGCGTATCGTGTCCGCCGCCTGGCGTATGTATGCTAACGCCTCCTTGCCCTCGGACTTGTTTTGCTTTTTCGGTCGTCTGTTGGCAATACCGTACAACAGTACGTCGTATAAGTCATGAACCGAAGTGGCGTACCCGAATTGTCGATCTTCGACGGTATACACGGCCGGCCTGGGATACATCTGCATCAGTTCGTCCGACGAGCTCGTGTGGCGTTGGTCGTACATACGTTTCAAATAATTCGACACTCGACTGTAGGACACGTTGAAGTTGATGACGAGTATCACGGAGACGCTGAGGTGTAACGGCGACTGCCAGTCCAATCCGGGTCGACTGTACTCGCTCGATTTGTGCGCTTTGTCAGCGGTTGTTGTAAGCGGATAGCAGTGGTAGCGTTTGGCAAAGTCGATCGGTGTGAACGTTCGAAACGGTGGAATATTCGCGTCTTTGGTGACCATCGGGTATCTGTGTCTGTAAACGTTTTCCGATATAACGTTGTGGAACTGGTACAGACCCTGTATCACGTGGCCGAACGACATCATCTTTATCAAGTAACGGACGTTGTTCTGGTGTTTGACGCTCAAATAGTGCGCGATGCACATGCTGCACGGCAGCATCTTGTCGATGTTGTACACTAGAGTGGGGAAATCCTTTACGTCGTCCGTGAGTCCTGTGTACAGGGCGTATTGTAACAGTATCGACGCGTAGTGTAGAAACGACCAGTACATTGAGCCCCACATGTCTGTGCTGTATTTGCTCGTCTGCACCAGCATCACTGTGGTGGACAGTTCGAACGTTGACTTTAGAAACGTTATAAACGCCGACAGACGGGTGCGGTACACTTCCGGTATAGCGATACCTTCTATATACGCCTCGAACTCGCTCAGCACGGGCACGAACGCGGCCACCACACGGTCTATGGTATACGATTCTAGTTGCTGTTTAGCGTTGTCCAACAGCCACTCTATGTCGCTGTCGATGCGTTCGTTTCGCGACATCGTCCACGTTTTTATGGGGTTTTACTCATAGCTATATTATATGCGCCATAAAAGTGATGCGTGGAGTAGACGCGTGGCCTATAAAAACGTCAAGCGACGTACGACCCGACAGTCACTAGGTCGGCTCAGTTCGCCAGCAGCACAGTCCAAACTTTTACATAGTGTCTTGAGTTCATTTGTTCCGAGCGCATATATATATAGTATAACTATGGAGTCACAACCGCAGCAGTCGCAGTACTACCAACAACCGTATTACCAACAACAAGCGGCTTCGTCGGACCAGAAGCAGATGCCGCTTTTGTTGCCGCCGCCGACACCAGCGTCTCAACCGTATACAAATCAGCCGCAACAAATACCGTTGTCTCTACCCAACGCGACCCCGACAACGGCAGTGCCTCAACAGTATACAAATCAGCCGCAACAAATACCGACACCGCCAGTGTCTCAACAGTATACAAATCAGCCGCAGCAACAAATGCCGATGTCTCTACCCAACTCGACGCCGACAACGGCGGTGTCTCAACAGTATACAAATCAGCCGCAGCAACAAATGCCGATGTCTCTACCCAACTCGACGCCGACAACGGCGGTGTCTCAACAGTATACAAATCAGCCGCAGCAACAAATGCCGATGTCTCTACCCAACTCGACGCCGACAACGGCGGTGTCTCAACAGTATACAAATCAGCCGCAGCAGCAGCAGCAGCAGCAGCAGCAACAACAAATGCCGTTGACTCTACCCAACTCGTATGCACAGACGCCGGCTAGTAACCCACCGATGCCCGATATGAACACGTACAACAGTCTGGTAAACAATTCTGTGTTTGGCGGTTTGAACGGCATGAACGGGCTTGTCGGTAGCGGAGGAGGAGAAAAGACCCGACAGCCGGTGGAAATTACACAGTTTGCCAACGAACCGAAAGATGTTCAAAACAAATTGATAACCCAAGATTTAAAAGACGATTGGTCCCAGATTCAGAAATTCAACATCTTGGATTCGGAACAAATGGACCAACTGTATATATACGCAGAGGCTTTTCAAAATGACAGAAAGTTTTCTCTGGTATACATATTATTGCAGTATCGTCTTAAGTACAGTAAATACTTTGAAAAATACGAAAGTCTGGACGTGTGGTTAACGTTCTTAACGCTAATGGTGCTCTACGGATCGGAACACGCGTTGAAACAAGCGTGCGATGTAAACGGCTTCGTACAAATACCTCGAGTCTGCGAGTCTGCTTTTAAGTTGCGGATGTTTAATAGAAAACGTAAGGCAACAACTTCGGATACACCGACAGCTGTTCCAGTCGACAATGAAGGCGAAGCGACTAAACGAGCACGAGAGACTGAAACTGCAGAACAAAAAGTTGCTGACGATCATCCGTTTCTTAAGGAATCGCTGTATTTATCTCACATGTCATTGTTCAAGTTGGGTGAGATGGCCAAGTACTGTGTACCGTCGGAATTCGCCATCATGTTCTGCAACGCCAACTTGGCAATTGTAAATGTGTTTATACAGGGCGATAAAAAACTGCCGTACAGGGGAATCCGTGTGGTGTTCAGCAAACCCGTGGTGTCGCTGATACGAAGTAGGACCTGCAAGACGTACAACTATCAGTCTTTAGAGTCGTACGGTTTGCTGACAGACTTTATGGCCGAAATCACTGGCGAGCAGACCGATCAAGAAGCGTTTAAGCTGAACTCATTAAAGGAAATGAAGATGGAAGACATGATAACACACGAATCACAATCCCAGGTAAAGTGGGACAATAATGCTGGTTTTAACGTGGCGCTCTTCACGAACTTCAGTTGTACACACACCACTGCAGGCGTGTTGAACAATAGAACCTACAGCTCAACCGTCTATCACATTCCAAAGAACTTTGTCGACGTAACGGACGATGAAATAGACGATATGTGCAGCAAGGCTTCCAACCACAAGTCCTACGAACGCCGTGTGAATCTACTAAACGAACACTACGACCGCGTGGAAGGCTTGGTCAACGCCGATCATACCGAGACGACAACAGCCTTAAACTGAAAATTATTTAGCGCATAAATATATTCAACGTTACCATATTTGTGATATAATATGTTATCATTCTTATATGTAGTGTTAAGTTTTTTGAGTCTATATAAATAAATCGTTACTGTTATACCGAATATCTTTGTTTTATACCTTTCAGATTTGCTTTGCCTCAAAGGAAGATAGTACTGAGTTTACAATATCCGCTGCAACGTTTAATGATATAGATGTAACCGCCATCATCTCCCTCCCCTACTAACGATGTATGTCGCTCTGTTAATAGTGTTGTGTACTATAGCAGTTATATTGTACACGATATGTAATGCTACAAAAGATAGTAGTACAACCACTACCAGTACCGCCTACAGCAGAGGGACCTATATTAGAGACAATCGCTAAACGATTGTTTCCGTTTAAAAAGCGTTCGAATCGTGTTCTCGGTGAAATATTTAATAACCAACACACAAACATGGAGTTGGCTCATTTGAATGTGGGCAGTGGGTTCAAGTCTTTTCTGGCCGAATTGAAAAAGCTTAGCGGCGTGTCCAAAGCGACTGTCGAAGAGGCGTCTTCGCTGTTGAAGCGCGTCGATAGCGGTATTAAATCTACAGACGAGGCGATCAAAAACCTCAAAGTTACCAAGAATTCACAAGGAGCCGTCTTGTTGGGCGACAAATACGTCGGAGTTATAAACAGGATATTACGTGAGGGTGACTTAAAGAAACTGGTCAGTGTGTCTAAACAAAATATACCGGTGACTGCCGCAGACAGTTCTGCGTTTAAAACATTAGTTGGCGCCACCCCAGAACGAGGGCTGAAAAACGTAGACGATGTGGCTGCTGTTACAAAACGCGAACGACCTCACTTGGACGCGACCGTAGAGAACCTTAACAAGATATCCGATACGGCCAAACGAGATTTGAAAAAAGTGGAAAACAACTTGTACAAGCACTTTAAAAACGGTGCAGTCGTAGCACTGACTGTCGGTGTAGTGTACGTCGGCGCGGACTGGATATCTAAAGCCACCGAGGCGCGTAAAGGGTGCTTCATGGTGACCACCGTCAACGGAGTGACAACGTCCTGCAAAGTCGCTGCGTACACGTGTTCGACTGGTGAGGATGCCGGCACTGGCAATAAGTGCACGGGTACGACGAACTATTACAACACCACATTGGTGCTCATGAACTTGGCGAACGCGCCAGACGATGACCCTAATAAAATCGCTATAGCCACGGCTACAGGCATCGCTGTGAACCAGTTGAACGCACAGTTGGCGAACATCATTGACAACCACTATCCGGCAGTGGTAACCGCCGTCGAAAAGATGGGCGCCCAAAGACCGAAAACATTTTCGATATGCGATATTAAAAATAACGCTGTCGAAGGCGGTGTTGTGCCTCCTTGTCGCATGTGCGATCCTACAGCGAATCCGGTCAGTACGTCGTTCATAGATCCTGCTCAGTACGGTGACAACATCACGTTTCAGTGTGTAACAAATCCGTCAATACTGGACACCATATCTGACACGGTTATCAGCACCGGTAAGAATTTGTGGGACGGCGTGTCCACTGTAGTCTCCGGCTCTTTAAAACAAATTGGCATTATAGCCGCAATCATATTGGCAGTTCTCATACTGGTAATGTTTATAGTTCGCTTATTCACTAGAAAACAACCAGAATACATGGACTTGGACAACATGTCTGTCCGTTCGCAATCAGTAGTCATGTAGTAACAGTATAGTGAAACTTTGTGATTGATTTTTAAAAGAAAGAGACTCATGTATATATAATAAACTTTTATTCAGACATATTCCAAACGCTATTAACTGGACCAGACAACGAATGTAACAATGAAGTGTCTAGCCGATAAATATTCTTCAAGTCCTGCTTTACAAAGTGTACATTTTTAGCGGTAGTAGGTATAGGATCGTTTCTAAACACCACGTTCAGCTGGTGGTGTCGCAACGTGTTGATGATCTGTGCCCAGTTGCCGTTTAGGATAGGCGACTCTATACGGATCGGGTAGAGTTGGTTCGTGTGTATGAACCCGACGACTACGCCGACCACATTCTTGAGACTCTGCATCAACAATTCACAATCACGACTCACGTAACTGAAAAACTTCCATCTGCAATAGAAAACAAAGACATGTACAAAAAACCACATACACTGGTGCACACACACCGAGACAAGCATTATAATATTGTATCATCGTTACCTGTTGTTGAGATAGGCGAACCATACTGAGCAGGGCGGTAGAACGAACCAGTATTCTCCACTGTATCGACACTCTTTATGGAATTTGTCCAGCACATAGTTGAACGTCGGCTTGTTTAGCTCACGACACTCCAGAATTAGTCTACTGTCACGTGTTATACTGGCAAACAGATAGAACGACTCTATAATGTTGATGCGGTAGTGTCTCACCATGTTTATGAAAAGCTCTGGGTTCATGATTTTTGACGCCATAGAGGCGAGAATCAATAAATAGTTGGTCATCGTCAAACATTTGCTGCCTGTAAAGATGTGTGCGTTTGCACGGATACCGTATTTCTTGTTTATAGCCATGTCTTTTGGCAGTTTAATAAACGTCTTGGTACACTTGTTTAAGTAAGACTCTATGCTCTGCATCTCGTCAATTTGTTTAAAGTCGTTGACAAACAGGTGATATTGTCCTTTGACGTGGTGCTTAGCAAACGCTAACATAAGTATATTTATACCCAAATCTCTGTTTGACACACCGGACCCTCGGTGTAACATGCTCGTCGCCAGGTCGTAGAGAGGCCGTTTGACACTGTAACCGCTCAGTACGGCCGCGTCATTGATGGGGGTCGTTATGCTGCTTGCACCGTCTGTCTCGTTCAACGTACAAGTCGGATCCTTGTGTACGGCGTACAGAAAGGTTTGGACAGGGGAGTCGTGATTCGATATAAATGAAATCAAACCTATAACAGATAAAACAAATCTATATTGAAACTGTACAAAAAATAAACAGTTGACAACAATGTGTGATGTAGCCACCGCCATCGCCATCATTTGGTACTGTAGTCGTACACCATAGTGTCGCCGTGCTTGTCACAAAACTCGTGCAGCATTATAGACTCTTTGCGTTGGGGCAACTGTGGCGTGGTTTGATCGAGCCGGTGTGGAATGTCAACACGACGTTTCACTTCCATGTGTATCTCGTCCAGTGTCATGTGGCCGTCTTCGAACAGCACACTCAAATCAAGTAGCGGTGCGTCCAACAGACCAGCGAAATACCGGTACACGTGGTACTGTGCTATTTGGTAGTTTCGTTCTTTAGCGTTGTACACGTCGTTGGCTCCGCCACGAGACAACAGCGCCTGCATAACGAGTCGCAAGTCGCTGCACACTATGAACAGTATAGGGTCTGCGCATATCTCCTCCATGTAGGAGAGGATCTTGAACAGTCCGGTGCCCAACGCCAGGTTGTTGATGTAGAGGATCGGTGTTTCGACGTCGGGTTCGGGCATCGGCTCTTTCCCGTACACGCCCATCAAGTAGTGGATGTAGTAAAAGATGAGGTTCGAATACCGACATCGGTCCCACACGACAAACGCCTCCTTCGTGTCGTACAGAGCGTGAAACATCATGTACTCTAACGAGCGTAACGGATCGTGATTATAATTCGACCCACTGGTGATGTCCGGACAGTGTATATTTATTTTCATGTACATACGGTTCATGGAACTAGCCAACGTGCTTTTACCGGTCCCGTTCATGCCGTCTATGCTTATGCTGCGGTAGTCTTTCCAGTTGTTCAGCTTGTCGAGAATTTGGGCCGGCGTTGGGCGGCGCTGTTGTCGTTTGACCCGTTTGGAGAGCGCATTGTACTGACACACAGGCCACGGCGGATTATAGTTAACTATTCTTCTTTTGCCGTACCACGATATGTCGGTCTTGCGCTTGTTTTCAGTCTCGGCTGTGGCGTTTGATGACGATAGCGATGGCGATGATGCAGTAATGCTACTGAACGATGACGAACGATCAGATATATTACCTTCTAGCGTGTCTGCGACGGGAACGGTGGGTTGCGGTACTGTGTTAGCAACGAGATCCATGTTTGTGGCGGCGATACAGTTCACTATACATTCGGTACAATATAGTAAACGAGCGATGGAGTTGTACAAGAACGCATACAATACGTCAAAGTATGCGTACGCTCGTCCGTATACGACTTCGATAACGGTTGGAGAATATCGACAGTTGATGACTGGTAACGATGAAGAGTCGCAGCAACGGTTTGTGGATATCTATATAGTCGGCGTGGCGGATGGCGTATCGCCGAATGTCCACGAGACAATGATTCCGGTCGGCACGCCGCGTCGTTTATATATATTTTCCGACACGCGGTTGGATGAAAAAACACTGGCCACCGTCGACTCGCACTACAAAGAACGTCGGTACCCGTTCCTGTCGTTGGACACTCCGTGTGCGCGACTAGACGGCAACCGAGTGCCTACGCAAAACTTCTACACCGCGTTCGTCGGTGAAGACATGTTTGACGCGGCCGTGAATCGCCGACAGGACGCAATGTTTATCGAGTACAGGTACGTGCAACAGCGACACACGGTGGCAAATATTTACTACGACGAGTTTACAAACTACGTGTACCGACTCGCGTTACCTGCCGACAACGCTATGCTCGTGCTGATTATGCCGTCCAATTTTATACGAACTGGCCTGAAACAAGGCTACTTTCTATTCGACGACATTGATTTGATGGTACGAGTCTACTCTAAACACGTGCTGTCCGCAAAACAGACCTCACACACCGACGAAGTGCTGGTGAACGACATTTGTACTGGTAATCGACGTATGATGGATATCGTACGCGCCTTCTACAGCCGTATGGGCGTGCACAACGTGTACACACCTAGTGACAACCAGATTGTCGGCTACGACAAGTATCTGACACTGGTCGTCGGCGACGTTTCAAATATTAATGTCTAAACGAACACTAGTGTTATTTTCTCGAGCCATTCTGTTTCAACGTCTTGTAATATAGTATTTAGTTGTCGCTATCCACTGTGTGTTTCTTGGATAAAAGGTTTATAGCGTACCCGAACAAATGATCATGGACACAAGTGATCCGCAGCCGTCATCTGGTGAAAACGAATCTATGGTACCGTTGGCCGACGTGGCTGCACACGGTGTGATTATACCGGTGCCCATGATCTGTGTAAACTGCAACGATCTACAAGAAGACCAGGCAATCAAAAACTATAGGGTCATACGTTACGACGTGTTGGAAGAGATCATGAACAAAGGCAAACAAATAGAGACGAGCGGTTATATCGAACAATTGGATATAAGCGAACGATTCGTCAAAGACATGATCACTTCGAACAAGCAGAGTAAAGAAACTGAAAACATGTTGAACTGCATTACAGTATTCGGAAACTTGGGCCGGTCCATAGACGTGGACGACACGTTCATAGACGCGTCCACCGAAGGCATCAGTTTCGATCCGATCCGTGTGTACGAGAACGACAAGACGGGACTACTGGTCGGTCACGCGCACACAACATGGCACGGTATGTCTTTTTACTCGCAGTTAGGAGACGACAAACAGCTCAAGGCGCGAGTACGCCAAGAGATGAACGAAACGGACTTAAACCAAATGTATTTCATGTTGGAATGCTTTGAGAGGTCGCTGTTGTTCCACAAGGAACGCGTGTGCAATCACACTATCAAAGTTACCAATATGTGTCTGTTTTACTTGTCGTTGATCGACAACTCGCAACCCATCGAAAACTTGTGCGACACAGATATAAAATGCAACATCATTGGTTACTTGATAGACGTTATTGTGCGCAGCCGGGTCATCACAAAGTGGCGACAGAACCCGTGTTCGAAGAACCTGCTTTTAGACCTTGTCCATAACTACGACGGTCAGAACCATATGGTAGCGATGTGTAAACTAGAGACGCCACGTGAACGTGCCGAGTACATATTGAAAATACTCTCCGAATCACCAGAAACACAGAAAGTCGTAGCCAACCTGTCCTACAGCGAGTACGAGAACGTACTCGAACATAGTGCCCACATCATAAACGGTAGTAGATATTATGTGTTTAGGAGTCAATTCGTCCACGCTATAGTAGCTACACAAGGGTTTGCCTCATTAAACACGGTCAACAGCGACAGTGATTACACAGAGTAATAAGACCAGTTACTAGTGTCATGACTTGATACCGTAGTACCTTCATTTGTGCAAAGCTGAAAGAAGTAGAGAAAAGACCTGTGTATTGTACGTATTTATTATTTATTAAAACAAAGTTACAATTACAAATTGTACAGTTATCTTACAATAAGTAGATAAGTTAATTTTTGTTCATCGCCGGGTCCTTTGTACTCTCCGTGTTAGTATCCGAGGTTCATCGTAGCCAAATTGATAGTGTCCGTCTGTAAAGACTTGATGATGGCGTCAAACTGCGTCGACTTGCCGATGGCTTTTATGAGATTTCCGAAGTTGTTGGGGTCGTTGATAAAAGCGGTGAGGTTTTCCACAGACAAAGTGGCCGCTCCGTTAGCGTCTTTCGGTGCGGCCGGTGGTTTGTACTCGCGTACGTTGGTGATGGGGCTACCGCTGAGCGGACCCAACTTGTTGCCATCTTTCAGCTCTACGCATATGGCGCGTGTAAACAGCCGAACGTCCGGTTCGTTTTCCAGTCCCAGGATCTGCACCCTTCTATTAATCGTTTCATCTGTTATCAGAGATATCGTGGGCGGTGATGGTGGTACAGTCGTTGCGCCCGACTCGGGGGCGTTAGAGTCTTGTAGTCCCACTACACCCAACACCAACGATGCAGGTCCAGAGTTTACAGTGTTCAATCTGTAGACGAGATCGCCGTTGTCGTTTTGGTAGGCCAGATAGATGGTATTGTTATGCACGCCGATGGCGGCCAACGTGTGGTTCGGCTTGTAGTGAATGTAAATTGGTGCGTCGTGCGAGGACATCGACTTTTGAATATAGCTGCCGTCAAACTTCGGCTCGTCCAACGACACAGTTTTAATACCTTGTAACGTCTCACTGATCAGTTGCAGTCGTTCCGCATAGCCTTCGGGTATGTCAAAGTTTTGTTTATTAGTTGCGATTATGTCTATCACTCGCAGCTTGTTAGCCAACAGTACGTCCATCACCATATATTCTTTTCGCTTCAGCTGTGCCGAAGCAATCATTCTGGCCGTGATATCTCGCTCGATGTTCGGTGTCGGTAATACAAACTGGGTGCCGTCGTATAGTAAGATGATTGACTCGCTCATCAGTACGGCAGCACGCTTAAAATTCTGTATTGGAATGCACACATGGTCAGGACGGTACGTGTCGATCTTGTCCACCGTATACTCTACGTCCTCCAGTCGCCATACAAGGTTACGATATAGATTTGAAGACAACGATATGCCCGTTTCAACAATAAATCGGATAGCTTCAACATCTGTAGACTCGCATCTACTCAGGTTACTGGCGAACATGTACGGCGACTTGGAGTACTCCACCAGTATGGCTCCGTTTTGTAGGCGAGAAGTCGTTTTCTGTTTCTTGCCTCCGTTCTTTAGTCTATTGGTGTCGACAAAATCACTCACTGTGACAGACCGTTGGTAACTAGCCAGAAAATACTTCAGGTGTTCCCTCGAAAAGTGAAGGTTTGCGTTGACGCGTTCCAACGCGACAAACAACGCGTTCACCACACAGCTGTATACCGTTCGTTTCGATTTGAGCGGAAGTTTTTCAAAGTCTTCGTTAATTTTCGCTTCGGCGTTGCTCACCGTAGACGAGGACGTACTGTCAGTAACTGGGGCGCACAGTTTCATCCGTTTAGACGGTGTAGATTCACCAACACTTTTTGGTGTGACGCCATTGGTTGAACCACTTCCAGAGCCACTTATCTTCAACTCCTCAATATAAGGGGCTATGATGGCGTCATTGACTGTACTAACTCGAATGGTCACTTCGACAGCTATTCGTAGTACCAACTGTACAAATTCCAACATGGTAACGTTAATCACAGGCTTCCGTTTGACTCCGCTCGCGGTCGGCGATCCGTTCTTGCCGTTTAGAAACAGATTTGTCATCGCATGTCTCGCTTTCTTTGATTTCGGTGTGGCAGTCGGTAGAGGAGTTGGAGAGTCCATGTCTTCGTCTTCGACAGTATCAGCAGTACTGTGCGACGCTGTCAGAGCATGTTGTTGATCATTGTCGTTCTGTTCATCATCAGCAGTAGCACCATCAGTGGTTTCAGTCAGCGCAGAGTGTGTAGTTTTAAACTCCTCAGTGTTTTCGTTCTCGTACTCCATTTAGTTAAGAAATCAGTGACCGCGAGCGAGTGTGTGGTTGTTGCAAAACGAAAGGGTTAACTAAATCACACCGCGTGTGGCGCCGTATTTATACGTGCGCTGTCAAAATCACTTGCGAGACGACGGTGCTTCTCCCGTCTTGATGAACGATGACACGTCTACTGTGGTCTGGTCGGACTTGAACGCCAACACTCACGGGCGTCTGAGGGAGCGGTTACGATCGGTAACCTTGTCGGCTTTCAGGCTGAGTATGGTGCGATCTTTAAACATTCCAGTACACGGATACACCATAAGTCGGATGTAGTTGCGTATAGAGTCTGAAATTCCACTGCCCACATTACACACGTGTACAAACTCCGATGTTTCCGGCTTGTAGTAACCGCACTCCAACACGCCGTACAGTCCGTTCTTGTCCTTTAGCGCTCGATGCGCGTACAAATCGTACTCTTCTTTGTACTCATGCAAGTGTAGTTTCTTCACCTTTAACCAATCATCTCGTCCGCCCGGCATGTACACCGTGTTCAACGGTTTCACTATCAGACCTTCGACGTTGTTTTCTATCGCTTGTTGGAACGCTTCGCGCAGACTGTCCAGAGACGAGCACACGGTGTACGGTGTCAGTACAACGTTGCGCGACTCTTGTACGCAAGCGGACAACAATCGTTTCCTCTCGTGCAACGGTGTGGCGAACATGTGCTGCCCGTTGACATACTGAACGTCGAACACGCGGTAGCACTGGCGCAAAGTACTGCGCACTCCTGTATCGGAGATCGGCACCAGCTTATCGGTGACTGCGTCCACGTACACGCGTTCTCCGTCCAGCACACAGTCGGTGTAGCCCGGCTTCAGTGCCACCTCGTGCGGAAATGTGGTCGGTTTCAGAGTGCGCGTGTAGAATGTAGCGGACGTGTTGTGATCTACCACGCACAATAGACGTTCCCCGTCGTACTTCTCTTCGTAAATTGCTGCGCAGGACAACGTGTTTTGACACAGAGCGACTATACTGATGTCTCCGAAACTGCGTATAGGTGGCGCCAACATTGGTACGCTCGGGGTCAACTTTAACATATCTTTGACCTGTTGTGATAGAGACACGGAATGCATCGGCATCGATACCGGTATATTATCTAGCAGAGCGGTACGAACGGCTGTAGTAGTCGATGTACCTTGCACAAGGCCGGTCATATCTAGTAGTCGTGTATTGTTCTTGGTGCCGCGTTTCTTTCCAGTCTCTTTATATATAGACATTTTTGTAGCGAAACGCTACACTATAAGACGCCACGCGTTACTAGTAGCACACTAGCTCGTAGGATGCCGTACACATATATATAGAAATGGTTGGTACATCGTGACCACGCGCATAAGGCGTCGTGTCTACTTCTGTTGCGTCTACATCATTTTTGCACATACACGGTGTCGTTACAAGCGCCTGATGCTACCACCATGGATGAAGAATACGTTCCTCAGTCGCCGACATACAGCCCTTCGTCGCCTGCCTGTCGGCCACCGTCTCCGTCACCGTGGTGCAATACAGCGCCGGCGTACATGGTGGTGCAGCAAGAGAACGTCGAGTTTATAGACGCTGAAGAGCACGAACGCCTAGTCAACAATGCGCGCTACAAGGGACCCGATTTTACCAAACGTCTAAAGCTACAGCACAAAAAAAGACAACGAGCAGTGGCTTCACGGAAACGTATCTACGGGGAAGAGTATTGTACGTTAGCTGATTTTGATGTCGTCCCCCAATTTAAAATGATGAAACTCGACCGACCCCATTACGAACTGTTGGCCACCAACGCTACAACAAATCCTACGGCCACTACATCCTCGTCTGCACCGGACAGCGACGTGGTGACGTACGACGTAGAAGTCAACGACGGCTTGACCGAAGAAATTAAAAACAGTAACGCCAAGAGGTACGCCAACCCTACGCCCACCGTAAGACAATCGTCGGTGTTTAAATTGTCAGCGGTGCAAATACCAAGAATATGCATGGAGTGTCTACCTACTCGGTCTTATTGTGAGGGTTACTGAAGTAAGATATCAGATGTATTATCAGTTTTAAGTGAACGTACCTACGCATAATATGTTATAGATTTGTATTGTGTTTAAGAGAAGAAATATACGCATTGCTTGTTAGTAAACCTCTAGTTTATTTAACTATATACACAAAAGCATACAGATTGTTATAGTCTAAATATTGATGTCGTTTTGATTGTCGGCATCATCACCGCTTCAGATTCATCGTCGTAGCGGTGTTGGAGGTCCAACGTCACACGGTACTTTGCAAGTTGGGCGGTCGAATCAGTCACCGTCGTGTCTACAATAGTTTACACCGCTACCACTGTAGTGTTTCTACTTATCGAATAAAATAACCGTTGGTGTTCGGCTTCTTCGATCATATTGCCGCTCATACGCGGCAAATAGACAATCACCTCTTCTTCAGCCGTTTTGCACTCGCACTCTATACCGTCATCGTGGTGGTAGTTCGGTTCGTCTTCCGCCGCGTTATGATGCCGCTTGTACAGACCTATGCTTCTGGTGTACTTGATCACATCGACAATGTCGCGCACCCACAGACGCGTGGTCTCGTCTGTCGGCGTACGATCCACTATGATCAGACCGCTTTCGGTGTACACGCAAGAGCCCAGCTTTAAGTGGACGTCGTCCAATACATCGGGCGGCGCCCACAAGTCTTTGGGATCGCGTAAAATATCGCCGTCGGTGTTGGCGAATCTGACCACCAGTTTGTGTTCGCACATTGTGTTACTATATACAATTCGAGTGAGCGGAAAAAAATTTACTAAACCTACGAATCTGCGTTTTCGATTTCCATCGCTGTACGGTCGTTGCCGTTGCGCATAAATCCCTCTGCGGTCTGAAGCGTTTCCCTCAGCACCTCATTCAACTTCGGTTCCAACAGCTGCTTGTCTTTGTCGTGCAGTTTCTTCAGCAGTCGTTTGATGTAGGCCGCGTTGTCATACATCACGTCCTTTTGACGCATCGTCACGCGCAGCTTGTTCAAGACCGCGGTCGGCACGGTTCCACGTATCTCCCGTTGTCAGCTCGGCCAATTTCGACTTGTTGGTCTCCGTGTTTACGTGTTTTTCGGCGATGGCTATCATCTTGTCTATGGCCGGTTTAGTGTTGACCGTGTACAGTTCGTTGTCCGCTATCTCCTGCAGTTTCTTGATCAGAACGTACTCGTTCGGCATCTCTGTCGGCCTCAGTGTCTGTACGAACGACTCACGGTTAGACACTTCGTTGATATTTGGCATCATACCGGGGTGCAGCGTAACTTTTATTTCGGACGTGTTTATTATTTGCGCCAATTCTTGCTGTACGCGCACCAACGGCGAGCCTCTGTCGTACAATGATCCGATAGTCTCGCCCAGCTCTACCAGACTGATGAACTTACCGTTTGGAGTACGAATGATGCCTTGGTTGAAAGCGCTCAATTCTGACTCTAGCAGAAACAACGCTTGCCGTATGGCTATCTCTGCGTTTAACGCCTTAGACTTTTGTTTGTGCAACAACTTCGCCTTGGTGCGATTCTTTTTGGCTAAAGTCACGGCATTGATTGGCAGACCTATACTATACGACTGTTCGTATTGCAGTCCGTAACTGATTAACAGGTTCTTGGCGTCCGCGTACGCTCTACTATATTCCCATACGTCGGAGACGATATCTTGCACATTCGCGTACCAGTCGGTCAGCGATTTCAAAACTTTTTTGATTTGTGGCACGATCAGGTTCAACTTGTTGAACAACTCTTCGCTGGCGTCGTACTCGGTAAAATACTGTTCGAACGTCTCCTGCTTCTCCGTCAACCACTGTTTGTACTTGGCGATGTTCTCGTTCAACGCGGCCATCACTCTCGACACGTCCGTCTGTAGCCGGTCGATGTCTAGAAATTCGCCGTTAAACGTAATGTTAGGCGATGGGCTGAAGTTCGCGCTGCGAACACCGTTCAGTCCGCTGTAGTACAACTTGGACCCGGCAACGGTGCACGTAGAACACACGAACGCCCGATCGTTGGAAGTGATCAGCGTATCGGGCTCACCATCGCCACCACCACCGCCGCCGCCGTCTGCATCGCCTTCTACTACTGCAGACGCCATACTAATACTACTATATAAAAGGACAGTGGGGCCAGGTACGAAATACACACACGTTGGAAAAACACATACAGTTTTATATTTATATAAAAACATTGCATAACAGCGTTCAAAACATTGAGTCCGTGTCCGTCTCTTCTTCCACAGAGGCGGCGGCGGCGGCGACGACTGCGGACCTTATCGGTTCTCCGACGGTCGTGTGTTTGGCCGCTCTAGCCCACGACTCGCCGTTCGGCCCGATCACGTTGCACACGTCCACGTAGTTGGGCGTGTAAGGGTCCACGTCGAACGTGTCGACAGAGTCCAAGATACGTTTGACACCGGCACGACCCACCGACCGGTAGACGTGCGTACCGATGTTGTGCATGGTAAAGTCCTGGTCGTGTACCCACACTATGGGCGGCGCCAATCGAACGACGAACGTGCGTTCGGCGGCGGCGTTGGCGGCATTGCGCTCGGTTACGTTACTCAAAAGATTGTCGAGAAACACAGAAACACCTTCTACAACCACGTCGGTAGTGGCGTCGTTAAACCAATCCATGTCTATGACCGCTTCGGGATACAGCACTTCGTACATCAGGTTCTGGAGCGGTGTGTAAAACAGCCAAGAGGCTCGATCCTTATCGCTGCCCTCGTTCCTGGTCATGTGCATTTCATCGCATCGGTCCACGTTAGAGTCGATAAACGCTATACCGTTTATGCGAGACCTAAAGTGGCGGTAGACGTACCAAGATTTCAGCGCTGAAAACATACTTTTAAATAATTCTAGGTATTTCGTCATGTGGGGTATGTTCGGGTGCGGACGCACGTTACCGAACATTGCCACGTACAGCGCCATCAGTTTCCACAACAGATACTATTTCAGCACGTTGAGTGGAGAACGGTCGTTGAATTTAGCTCTCTTGTCGTTCGACTGGTTTACCATGCCGGCCATCAAGTAGCCGATCATAGAGGGTCCATACGTATTCGCGTTCTTCGCATTGGTGTGGCGTTGCACTTTGGTCACAGGCCTGCCGGTAGCATCCAGTGTGGACGTCTTCTTGGTGCACGACGTGCCGTCCACAGTGATGGTGTTTGTCCTGGCGGAAAATAGGGATGCGTTCACTTTTGCGGTACACGTATTTACGACTTCCAGTACGCTGGTCATGTTTACGGACGCCGATATACAGGCCTCGAACAAGTTTGCCGATACGAACACAAAGATTCGTACGATCAGATTGCTTTACCGAAAAGCGCCTCACTTGGCGAGTAAACTAAAGTATACTGTGCGAGACGCTCTTCCAGAAGACTATTATATACCCGAGAGCATCAAACACGCGTGCAAAGTTATCGACGTGGATCTGACAGAGGATCTGTGTCGCGCTCTGTCTTGCAATCCCACGACAGAGAGCGGCATGTGCAAGTCGAACATGACGGCCAGCTACTACTACGTGGGCGACGACAGTTACGACGTGCAGTGTCAACCGGCGTGCTTTAACACGGTCGCCAAACAGACGTACAGCCAAGACGGCAGCCGCGTACCGGACACGCCCATGCTCAACTACCATTCGGGCAAGTGTCGTATAGTGCCGTCCACCGTGGTCTCGTATCTGGAAAAGACGTTCTTCCGCAGCGACACCGTGTACGAAAACCGCAAAAACGACATGCCCACCGGGTTCAGTCGCACGCCGAGCGACGATCCGTACGGCTGCGGATTCGACTACAAGACCAACGCCACGTACTGCAAGTACTACGATCGCACGCTGCAAGAGGACGGCTCGTGCGGCCTGGAATGGTGGGAAGTGGGTCTTGACGCGGTGGTGGGCATGTCACTGATAAACACCGTCAAATCCAGCGTGCGTATGTTGTCCAACGACAGAAAACCGTTTCCACTGCCCAGCAACCTGCCCGAACTGCCGGCGGCACTGGAATCGAAGTACACGGTAGACGGTTGGAAACAGGACGTCAACCGTTCGTTCGTAGTGCCCGAACTCATCGACACCAAACCCAAAAATGGTGGTGGCGGCGGCGGCGGAAGCACCAACGCTGCACCATACGAGTCGGCCAGATTACAATACGAAGAGGAACAACAGTCGCGGATGGAGCGTTTGAAAACGGCCATGTTGGGCATACTGGAACAAGCGTTCACGGACCGATCGTTTTGGATACACTTGGGCGTGGGCGTAGTCAGTGAAGCGGTGTTGGACAATTTGAAATCGTTGTGTAAAAAGATCATCGAAAAACTTTCGCTGTCGCTGGTCAAACGGGTGCCGCAGATGGTGACCGACGTCGGCGTTAACGTGCTAAAGGCCGGCCTGAAGAGTACGTGTACGAAAATCGTGACCGGCGCGGTGATACGTATCGCCTCTAAAACGGCGATCGCGGTGGCCAAAATCACTGCGGCCGCCGTCAGCGTGGTCGGCTGGCTGCTGATCGCCGCCACACTGTTAGACATATTGTTCAGCTTCTGGGACCCGTACGGTTACAACAACATGTTTCCACCGACATTGCCGCACGATCTGATGGCCAACGGAGAGAGGGCGTTTCGCCAGGCGGCCGAATCGGCTACAGTAGACTACGAGTTCGACAATTTCGTGGCGCTCATATTGAGCGAGGAGGAGATGCTGAGCATACAAGTGGAATCCCTGCTGGACCGGCTGGTGTATTTGGACTCGCTCGTGGTAAACAGCGACGGCACGCGCATAGACAAGGGCGAGACTATAAACTTGAACGGAGAACGGGTGTCGTCCGTGATCGACGCGGCTCACAAACAGACCATGGTACAACGCGTGCGATTCGATCCCGAGTCGTACGCCGAGTACAACAGAGATTTTCTGACTCGTGTACGGATCAACGAGTACGTCAACTACGGCGCGTTCGCCTGCATGACCGTCGCCGGCGTATGTACGTTCACCGGCCTCTACTTGCTCGGCGTGCTGTTCACGCTGTTGACGCTGGACGCCTTCGCGGTCGCTCGCCTACAACTGAACGACAACACGATACTCGACTTTATCAAGTTCCGCGGTGCGACTAGTGCCGGCCGCTAGTGAAACCACCTACGGCGAGTATATTGCAAATTATGACCTGTAACAAAACAACAACGCATAATGTACGTATCGCTTACACCACAATATTTTTAATTCCAGCGTCGACAGACGACAACGGGAATCATTACAAACCCTCGGGCTGCACGGTTTCGCTGTGTAAAACCGATAAGCGTATACCGTGACGATCAGTACGAGACGGGCGCTCGACTGACGAATGTTCTTCACCCGGTGAGTACAATATATAAGCTTATTGTTGTTGTTATGGTGATTGTGTGCGTGCAGTTGCGAACGAAAAATATTACAAGTCTTTCAGTGTCGGCTAGGCTAGCCGACATTCACTAGCGCCGAATCAACCGTTTCTATACGAAAATTTCTAATTTCATTGTCGGCTAGGCTAGCCGACAAACAACGGCACAAAATATTACAAGTCCTACAGACATGACGTCATTATGACGTAATCGCACACCGCTAACGAAAAATATTACAAGTCCCACGTCCTTGAGATTTACAATGTATATTGTCGGCTAGGCTAGCCGACGTTCACTTACTCCACAGCTGTACAATCAGTCGTGTCCATACGTCTTTGTCGGCTAGGCTTGCCGACATTCGCTACTGTACAATCAACCGTTTCTATACGAATTGTCTAATTTCATTGTCGGCTAGGCTAGCCGACAAACACCAGCAGAAAATATTACAAGTCCTGAGGCTGCACGGTTTTGCTGTGTAAAACCGATAAGCTCATACCGTGAAGATCAGTACGAGACGGGCGCTCGACTGACGAACGTTCTTTACCCGGTGAATAGAATATATATGCTTAGTGTTGTTGTTGTGAGTGTGTGCGTGCAGTTGCGAACATACGATCGTTCAACGAAAAAATATTACAAGTCTTTCAGTGTCGGCTAGGCTAGCCGACACGCGTTCAGCGCACGACGTACGCGAAACGGCGTTAAATCGTTTCTCCATAAGGATAACACGGGCTCGACGACGGAGTAGACGGAACGAAAATTTTTCGCTCTTTCCGCGGACCAACTTCCGCCTCGGCTCTGGGGGTGGTGAACAGCACCCCCGTTTTATAAAACATTCACCCCCTATTTCTGCTTCGACGTCGCTCGTTTTTCGCTGGCCGTCTGCTCCGTCGTCGCGTCCCGTGTTAAACATACGGCGAACGGATTCACAGCGGTTTCGCGTACGTCGGGCGCTGGCGACAGCAGATTAGCGGTCGGCCTTTGTTAAGGATATACCCACACGGATGTACGTATATATATATCAAGTAAAAATATATATATATAATATATATATATCTATATACTTAACATAGACATACTACTACTACTACTACTACTACTATACCGACACACAACAAAAATTATTACAAGTCCTACGGTCAACGAAAATAATTACGAGTCCTACGTTGTGGGCTAGGCTAGCCGACATTCACTCGCTACAAATCGACCGTTTCTACACACGTATTTATTGTCGGCTAGGCTAGCCGACCGACGTTCGCTTACTCCGCCGCTGTACAATCGGCCGTGTTTCTATGTAATCATATTGTCGGCTAGGCTAGCCGACAAACACCAGCAGAAAATATTACAAGTCCTCGGGCTGCACGGTTTCGCTGTGTAAAACCGATAAGCTTATACCGTGAAGATCAGTACGAGACGGGCGCTCGACTGACGAACGTTCTTTACCCGGTGAATAGAATATATATGCTTAGTGTTGTTGTTGTTGTTGTGAGTGTGTGCGTGCAGTTGCGAACATACGATCGTTCAACAAAAAAATATTACAAGTCTATCAGTGTCGGCTAGGCTAGCCGACACGCGTTCAGCGCACGACGTACGCGAAACGGCGTTAAATCGTTTCTCCATAAGGATAACACGGGCTCGACGACGGAGTAGACGGAACGAAAATTTTTCGCTCTTTCCGCGGACCAACCTCCGCCTCGGCTCTGGGGGTGGTGAACAGCACCCCCGTTTTATAAAACATTCACCCCCTATTTCTGCTTCGACCTCGCTGGTTTTTCGCTGGCCGTCTGCTCCGTCGTCGCGTCCCGTGTTAAACTTACGGCGAACGGATTCACAGCGGTTTCGCGTACGTCGGGCGCTGGCGACAGCAGATTAGCGGCCGGCCTTTGTTAAGGATATACCCACACGGATGTACGTATATATATATCAAATAAATATATATATATAATATATATATTACTATATACTTAACATAGACATACTACTACTACTACTACTACTATACCGACACACAACGAAAATTATTACAAGTCCTACGGTCAACGAAAATAATTACGAGTCCTACGTTGTGGGCTAGGCTAGCCGACATTCACTCGCTACAAATCGACCGTTTCTACACACGTATTTATTGTCGGCTAGGCTAGCCGACCGACGTTCGCTTACTCCGCCGCTGTACAATCGGCCGTGTTTCTATGTAATCATATTGTCGGCTAGGCTAGCCGACAAACACCAGCAGAAAATATTACAAGTCCTCGGGCTGCACGGTTTCGCTGTGTAAAACCGATAAGCTTATACCGTGAAGATTAGTACGAGACGGGCGCTCGACTGACGAACGTTCTTTACCCGGTGAATAGAATATATATGCTTAGTGTTGTTGTTGTTGTTGTTGTGAGTGTGTGCGTGCAGTTGCGAACATACGATCGTTCAACGAAAAAATATTACAAGTCTTTCAGTGTCGGCTAGGCTAGCCGACACGCGTTCAGCGCACGACGTACGCGAAACGGCGTTAAATCGTTTCTCCATAAGGATAACACGGGCTCGACGACGGAGTAGACGGAACGAAAATTTTTCGCTCTTTCCGCGGTCCAACCTCCGCCTCGGCTCTGGGGGTGGTGAACAGCACCCCCGTTTTATAAAACATTCACCCCCTATTTCTGCTTCGACCTCGCTGGTTTTTCGCTGGCCGTCTGCTCCGTCGTCGCGTCCCGTGTTAAACTTACGGCGAACGGATTCACAGCGGTTTCGCGTACGTCGGGCGCTGGCGACAGCAGATTAGCGGTCGGCCTTTGTTAAGGATATACCCACACGGATGTACGTATATATATATCAAGTAAAAATATATATATATAATATATATATATATTACTATATACTTAACATAGACATACTACTACTACTACTACTACTATACCGACACACAACGAAAATTATTACAAGTCCTACGGTCAACGAAAATAATTACGAGTCCTACGTTGTGGGCTAGGCTAGCCGACATTCACTCGCTACAAATCGACCGTTTCTACACACGTATTTATTGTCGGCTAGGCTAGCCGACCGACGTTCGCTTACTCCGCCGCTGTACAATCGGCCGTGTTTCTATGTAATCATATTGTCGGCTAGGCTAGCCGACAAACACCAGCAGAAAATATTACAAGTCCTACGGTCGACGAAAATAATTACGAGTCCTTCGTCGTGGGCTAGGCTAGCCGAAACGCGGTCAGCGCACGACGTCCGCGAAACGGCGTTAAATCGTTTCGCCATAAAGATAACACGGGCTCGACGTTGTGGGCTAGGCTAGCCGACACGCGTTCAGCGCACGACGTACGCGAAACGGCGTTAAATCGTTTCTCCATAAGGATAACACGGGCTCGACGACGGAGTAGACGGAACGAAAATTTTTCGCTCTTTCCGCGGACCAACCTCCGCCTCGGCTCTGGGGGTGGTGAACAGCACCCCCGTTTTATAAAACATTCACCCCCTATTTCTGCTTCGACCTCGCTGGTTTTTCGCTGGCCGTCTGCTCCGTCGTCGCGTCCCGTGTTAAACTTACGGCGAACGGATTCACAGCGGTTTCGCGTACGTCGGGCGCTGGCGACAGCAGATTAGCGGTCGGCCTTTGTTAAGGATATACCCACACGGATGTACGTATATATATATCAAGTAAAAATATATATATATAATATATATATTACTATATACTTAACATAGACATACTACTACTACTACTACTACCACTATACCGACACACAACGAAAATTATTACAAGTCCTACGGTCCTAACATAGACATACTACTACTTTGGTCAACCAAACGTGGTACGGGTGATTCGATCGATCTTTTCACAGAGTCAACTCGTTTACTTCGCCAAACCAGTCGTCTGTCTTTGTTAACGATATACTCGACGTATATGTACGTATGCATATCTAACATAGACATACTACTACTACTACTACTACTACTACTTTGGACAACCAAACTCGGTTCCGATCGACCGACATTCACTCACGTCTGGTCTGTGGCAAAACATTTGTCGGCACAAGGCGTCCGCCTATGTTAAGAACAATATATATCTTGACGTATTCTTAAAAAAGACATACTACTACTTCGGACAACCACAGTCGGTAACGGATTCGTCACCCGGGACAGTCGTTGTGCGCGGTACAAGCGTTCCGTGATCAGAACTCTTAACAGAGACAGACTAGTAGTACAGATTGCATACAACCGAGAGACCTTACCGTGATAAACAGTGACAACCGTGGTGTATTTCGGTTGCAGAATACTGGATCGACGGCTATGACATTATATATATGGCGGTGACGGTGGTACTGAGAACGTTTATAGTTAAACCGCTGTGAGAGGAACGACATTTTTTTAAACGAGTATGAATAACGCGAGTGCGACCACGAATACTGCCGGCGCGGTTAGTGAAACCGGTCTGTTGTTGAATTTGATTGTGAATAACGTTGTAAACGCTAGCAACGTAGAAGCGTTTATGCAAATCGCTACTATGGACAAAGACTGGTGTTCGTTCGACACGAGAAGGAAGCTTTACAGCGATTATAGAACATTAATGGAACAACGTCAGAAGAACTATAGATCGGAACGTTATGACCGTTATGGTTTGTCCAGATATCTATCGCATTTACGCGTAGCTTTCGACCTGGTCGTGCCTCTGATGCTTGAAAAAGGTTACGCCACAGCTGAAGACCTCGAAGGACTGATGCATTTGCCGGAGCTGTTCAATCGTACGAGGAAAACGATCGCTTCCAAGACGCTAGAAAACGCGCCTATACCACCCGTATCGAGTGCGGACGAAAGCGAAACATTTAGGTGTATCATGGAAGACGAGAGAGAGGAGTGGTTTTATTATCGTGGCCACAACGACCTCGAAATTTCACCACTGCGTTTACTGAATAAACACAAAATCGAAACGTTACGAGACTTTCCCGTACCGTGTTCGTTGGCTAAAGAAGCTCGTGTACTTTTCAGCGAATACATCACGACGACGGTGAACGAACCCGAATCGACACTGCCCGGCGGACATCCGAGGAAAAACCATTTCACCAATTACGGGGATCTAGCGCGGTTCTACGAACGTGCGTGTCATTATCTAGGCATTTTATTTAAAATTAAACGTGTCCGCTGCCGTAACGTGATGCACCTGTTTCAACGTATCATGTGGCTGTTCGGCACGTACGATCTTCTCAGTATCCCTGAGATGTGGTCCTTTGCAGATAGCACATCAGAAATTTTCGGTACGTGCGTCTTCAAATGCGACGACGAAAACTATCGTCTAGAATTGTGTGCAGACAGCGACGTTTGGAATCCATACGAATACTACGAAGTAGTCTACACGCCGCCGTTACAAGAGCGTATAAATCAACTTAAATTACCGCAAGTACCGCCGCCGCAATTATCGTTTAAAAATGGTATGTATGTGAGAATCAAAAACAATGACGGCGAGAACGGTGACGAAAGGAAACTTTATATCATACCTAAAGGAATAACGCAGGTACGACGGGTAAATAAAACCGTTTGGTCGACAGACGGAGGAAGCTGCCCAGTGATTATGAAAAATCCATAAAACGACATAAGAACTATTACGAGTCGGGTGAAAAATACGATGTGTGCAGATACCTATCGCAGCTACTAGTCACCGCTATACAGTCGCGTCTAACGTGTGCGCCGGAGATTAAAAGCATATGTATAGATAGAATACTGTATCCGGTGACGGTGACGACGACGGGAAGAGTATATAAACAGTGGTGACGGCGGTATTGAGATCATTCAGTGTTAAACTGTTGTGAGAGAAACACGCATAGTAAAGAAGATCAACAAGTGTAAAAATAACGAGAGTGCGAATATGTATACTACCGGCGCGGCTAGTGGAGATACATCAATCAACAAGTACTTGAAGTTTTTAGACGGACTCGAGAAGGTTACCGCTTTGCCAAAAATCGCGAGTAACAAGACATCGACTGTGAATACTACCGACGTGGTCAGCGAACATAATACCAGTTTGGTGTTGAATTTAGTGGTAAACAACGTTGTAAACGCTAGCAATGTTGAAGCGTTTATGCAGCTCGCCACTATGGACGAAAAGTGTTGTTCGTTCGATACGAGAAGAAAGCTGCACAGTGAGTATGAAAAACTAATGAAGCTACGGAAGAACTACGGTGGAAAATACGATGTGTGCAGGTACCTGTGGCAGTTACGGGTAGCTTTCGACCTGGTCGTGCCTCTGATGCTTGAAAAAGGTTACGCTACAGCTGAAGATCTGGAAGGTCTGATGCATTTGCCGGAGCTGTTCAATCGGACGAGGAAAACGATCGCTTCCAAGACGCTAGAAAACGCACCTATACCACCCGTATCGAGTGCGGACGAAAGTGAAACGTTTAGCTGTATCATGAAAGACGAGAGCGAGGAGTGGTTTTATTGTCGTGGCCACAACGAGCTCGAACTTTCAGTACTCTGTGTGGGTGAAGAAAAAGGTGGCATATTACGAAAATGTCCCGTGCCGTATTCGTTGACTAAAAAAGCTCGTGAAATTTTCAACGACTACATTGCGGACATGATGGACAGACCTGAATGGACGTTCTCCGGCATGCATCCGAGGAAAAACCATTTCAGTAATTCGGCACGCTTAAAGTGATACTACAAATTATCGAATCGTTATCAAACGTTTTTATTTAAAATCAAACGTATCCGCTGTAACGATCCGATTAACGTGTTTCAACGAATCTGGTGGCTATTCCACACGTACGATCTACACGGTCCACAGGATATTTACGGCATTAGAGCTCTTGTAAGAACACTTGTCGGTGCAGACGCTATGACAATCGACTACGACCGTTGTTGTGTAGAACTGTGTGCGGAGAGTGACGAGTGGGATCCAAAGGAGTACTACAAAATAGTCTACGCGCCGTCGTTTCAAGAACGTATGGACGAACTCACGTTTCCGCTCATACCGCCGTCGGACCTATCGTTCGGAGGCGGCTTGTCTTTGAAAGTCAGAAACAATGACGGTTACAATAGGAAAATCTATGTCAATCCTAAAAGAGTATCGCGGCTTACACTGACTGGGGGAAGACGATAGCGAACTGGTACAAGAACAAACGGCTTATATATATGAGTGCGCTTAAATATGATGAACCTAGTCTTGGGCCGCCGATGTCGCTTGATACAATCACTATATAGTGATAGACGTCGGATCGAAAACAGTGGGCTCCTACAATGTTTGACCGACCGGTCGTTAAGGATTTGGAGTTTGACAGTCTGCCGCCGCCGCGCGTCTTTGGAAGTCTACACTGCTACGATGAAGACCACGAGTACGCGTTGGAAAAGCAAATCTACACGGAAGAGAAACTGAATGCGGAACAGAAACAAATCTATCGCTACATGTTCGACAACCCTACGGCCATGGTGTTAATACAGGACGGCCCCGGTACGGGCAAGACGTTCACGATGCTGACGCTGGCGCACGCTTGGGAGGGGCCGGTACACGTTATCATATACAAGCACGACCTGCTGCACACGTTTCGAAACTGTGCCGTACAATTCACGGTGGCACGATTATGCATGCTCGTGTGGAATCTCTCTTTTCTCAGCTACATCGGTTTGGAACGCCAGTTGAGCGGCCGCATGAGTACGAGCCAGTTCATCAACGTCACCGTGGGTCTGTTGAGATACGCCAAACTGCCGAAGCCTTTCAACGGCTCCATAGTGATACTGGACGAGTACACGGTGATACCCAAGCCGCTCCTCTTTGCAGTGTTGATGTTGTTGAAATACCACAAGATAGGCACCGTGTTGTCTGGCGACAAGAACCAGCTGCAGAACATACACAACTCTATGCACGCAGGCCAGTGTTCGTCGTACGACATTGCCTCCGCCTTCATCGACCGTGCGTTCACGTTGAACAAGAACGAACGGTGCGGTGACGCCGACTACAACCGTCTGGTAGACTACGTGTCGCGGTTCTCGTCCGACAAACACTTGGACAAGTTCGGGTACGCGCTGGCCGCTGCGCTGTTTCACCGTAAGTTTATGAGCGAATCGGCCATCACAGACACGCATCTGTCCAGCCACCACAGAGACCTCACCAACACCATTCACATGATGACCATCAACACGGCCGCCCCGGCGTCGTTTTACTTAATCAACGCGTCCGGTGTGCGAAACCTGTCGCGCGTACAAGGCGTACGCCAACCGGACGGACTCTACCTGCCCACCGTCACGCTGGAGTACATGAAGAACGGTGCTCCGGACAAGTATCTGCCGTGCGTGCCGTTGATAATCGGCTGCCGCTATTTTGTGTACTGCTACTCCGAGTACTCGCAGGCCACACTGGTGAGTGTGGATGAGGCGAACCAGACGGTGACGATGCGAGACGACAACGGCAAGCTCGTGATCGTACGCAAAGGGAACTGCAACAAGGTCATGTTTGAGAAACACTGCCGGTTCCTGTTGAACGGCGGAAACGAGGACGGCAGCGATAAGTCGGGTCAGTTGTACAACTATCCGATTTACATGGCTAACGTCATGTCGATCCACATGTGCCAGGGTCGCACCGTACGCAACAACGTGGACATGATTCTGAACAACAGCACGTACCAAGGTTTCTACGTGAGCATGTCTCGCGTCACGAGTCCGCAGCAGATCACTCGAGTCATCGTGCCGGACATACCTTCTCACCTGGTCTCTACGGTGATCAACTTTCCGCAACTCTGCTCGCGGCCGGACGGTATGCTGACGGCCGACGAATTGGACTCGTGTCTGGGTCGCAACTATATGCACTACCCGATGCGAGACGCCCAACTCACGGCGCAAACGATGCATTTGCTCGGCAGATTCTTCGCGTCGCGAGACGTGGACGAACGTCATGCGATCAGAGATCAGCTATGTCAGGCTTTGTGTAGAGTCAACCCGGAGGTGTTGAAATGCGAGTCCATCATACAGCAGCAGCAACAGCAACGCGACGATCTAACTTGTGCGGAAAACAACACCACTATGACTCTGATACTGCGCTACAAGTACGTGATGTTGGCGTTGTCGCTGGTGGACGAGCGAGATTCGTACGTGTGGTTACACGAGTTCATGAAGTTGGATCCTCTGGTGACGCTGGTGTTGGTGGCAGACCCACAGAGACGAGTCAGCGCTGCCGACAACGGTTCTTCAGACGCACGATTCAACCTGATGCGGCGCATTTGCGGTGTCGCCGACAACGGGTACGAGCCGAACGAGGACACGTTGCACTACATCACACGCCACGCCAGGTGGAAGTCGAAGAAACCTAACGACGACGACGATCAACAGTGGTGCATCGACGAGAACGAAACGATGGGCACCGTGCTGGAGACGACCAAGTTCCGGTGCGCTGTGTACAAGGAGCTGACCGCAGAGCGTCCGTTCACGATCGACTGGCTGATGGATCAACTGCGGCTGTTGGTCGGCGACTTGCCACGCCGTGTCTGCAGTGTGTTGACAACGACGGCGGCCAAAGCGGCTAAACACAAACTGACGATGTTCACCACCACGTTGGACCAGCTGATGGCTCAGAGTACGGGAGACGACAACGCCACCGACTCCGAGTGTACACCGTTCAAGTTGAAGCGATTCACACGTAACAGAAGAGGAACGTGACAATCGAGCGCCCACAAACCGATGTATGCAGAATGTATAAATGTGAAAAAACTCGTACTGTATAATAAACGATCTATGTTTTGTTTAAAATTACTGTATTTTATTCACACATAACTCTATTCCTTTATACTACTACTACTAGTTGGGAAAACCAACACTTGCAGTTACCTCAAGTGACAGTTGGTGTCCAGACGACTAGTATCCGTACACATTATGTTGAAAAAAATATGAATGTCCTTGTCCAGAAGACTCTACTATGCGTAGACGAAAGAATAGACGCTTATGGTGGGAAATATTGCGTGGTACACAATACCAGAGGTCGATGTTAAAACAACTATAGTGACAATCATCTTGTAGGAAGTAGTAGGTGGTGGGGATACAAGCGATATAAAAGCAGGAAGTCGACCGTTCGATATAAACGCAGTTCTACTGTTCGCCGAGACGATTACTCTTTGTAGTGTGGACGATTACTCTGTGTAGTGTTGTGTAGTAACAAAAACAAAATGCTACTTTGCAACATCCTTTCAAAAAGTGGCTCCCTAGAAGATCTAGACCCGTGCGTATCAATTTTAGACGAGGATGAAGACGATAACGACGTGGAATTATATTGGGAAGGGGTCGACGAAGACGAATGGATCATGTGGATGGAAGAGGCCGACGATGACGAATGGATTATGTGGATGGAAACGGTCGACGAAGACGAATATAACGAGTGGATAGAACAACAAAGAGTGGAAAGTTTACCACGACTACGACAAGAAAAAGAAGAAGAAAACTTGTATTGGACAGTTTTTACTAACTGCACAGCAATAGTTTTGCCGTTTATAGTTTTCGAAACGGTTAACTTTGCATTTGGACCGTAAATTCAGTGCAGTATAGACGATTACTGTTTTTTTATATTATAGTAATACACTGATGTTATTCTGTGTCTTATATTCAGTTTCCATAATACGTTTTCCCGGATCCGACGAGTCGGCTCGATCACAGTTCACGATTCGCAAACATGAAGACTGCCGTGCTGTGGTTGTGCGCGGTCCACTGTTGTATACTCAACGTAGAAGCAGCAGCTTCGTGTCCGGACGGTTGCAATTGTGAGGCGTACGAGAACTCTTTATTCTGTCATACGTTTATCGATACAATACCTCTGGTGACCGCTACCAACATGTCGAGCACATACTTGTACGTGACGTACAACAAACGTCTGACAAGAGTGGACAAGAATCGTCTAATCAGTTCGAACTTGACGTACGTACACTTGGACAACAACCAAATTAGCCATATAGTTAACGGTGCGTTCATACATATTCGTAACACGAGCGTACTGTCCATCAGCAACAACAGACTGACCACCATCACGAGTAAGGTGTTTGCGCCGCTGGTGAAGTTGACGTTTCTAGACTTGTCTCACAATCCAATCCACAGCATAGCTGACGACGCGTTCGAGGACCTCAAGACACTGTCGCTGTTGGACGTGTCCGACACTCTGTTGACGTCTCTGCGTTTTGTTGTCTCTATCGTTGCTGCTAATCAAGATACCGCATACCTATTAAGAGTGAACGCCAGCAACAACCAGCATCTGAAACGACTAGACGAAGACACCGTCGTGATGAGCATGCGAATGGCCGAACTGATATTGCTGAACAATACGAATCTGGTCTGTCGCTGCAAAGCGACCAACGTCCACCACTTGTGTCGTATGACAAAGTTCAATTACCGCTACAAGTGGCCCGTGTTTGTGCGCACCTGCTACAAGTCCGAACTGTTGCGTACGATGAACTGGACCGGATACCACGAATCCCTGACACGACAGTGGTACGAGTACGATGACGACGACGAGTTGGACCACGCCACCATTGTCCCGATGGGCAGGGACGAAGTGAAAGCGCAGCAGGCGTTAATAGTCTCGTGCCTTGTCAATCTGTACGAATCGAACGCTCTCTTGATCAACCTCTTGGTCGTTATACTGGCAGACGTCGTAGTATGCGTGCTGGCACATAGATGTGGCTGTTGTTGCTGGAACAAACGACGTACATGCGACCCAGAAACTGACGACAATGGACGGGACGTTGACGACAGGCGTACTGTCGGCAACGTTGTGGCCAAATCAACCTACATTAGAATTCCGTCCGTTTCCATTTACCAGTTTATGGAAGCTGGAGAAGGTGGCGCGGCGTGTTGTCCGGAGCCCAGGTCGCCTGAAGAGCATCATCAACAGCAGCATCTGCATTACGCCACACCGACGTTCCCGAGACCCGTGGTGGCGCTCACGGACAAGCACGAGTACGAGAATTGCAAACGGTTGAGTCCGCCACTACTGTCTCCGGCGCCTAGCCAACACGATCTGCCGATTATCAACAAAAAGTTGGAACCGATACCTAACAAACACGATCTGCCGATTATCAACGAAGAGTTGGAACCGATATACGAAAAGATGGACGACGTCAGTTGATGTACAATAAGCAGGCCGGGGATAGTGTATTTTGTCAGCATACACAGAACAAACCGTTGCTCGGGTATAGCGTCTTTAGAAGCACACCTTTATTCAGCAACAAGTATTGTATTGTTATTATTATTATATGTAATAAAATGATCTCTTTATATGTGATATCGAATAAACGCTATATTTTTATACAGAATCGAATCTTGTAGTAGACAGATTTTGTTTTGTAGCAAACCTATACCTCTGTCAAAAAGTATCTCAACGAAGACGATTATAAAGTCTGTAGGAACGGATCTTGGTACGGTACATCGTACATGGACGTGGTGAGCTTCTGTTCGAAGCCGACAATGGACAAGTCGTTTTTGGAATAGTAAACGCGCAGAAACATGACCCCCATCGGTACACACTTTGCGCCGATCACGTAGATGGGCTCCGACCTGTACTTGGGTGTACGACGAGCGATGTCCGAGAGACGGTCCAGCACGGCGCAGTGTACAAACTGGTAACGTCGACGATCGAACGTGCATACATAGTAATGCAGTTCGTCGTGTGCGTAGACCAAGCAGACGGTACGTCGATCGGCCATGTCCAAATTAAAGTGGACGCGTTGAAACTCTTTCAACGACACGCTACCGGCCAGACGGGTGATTGTGTTGGTAAGAAAATCGTAGCACGTGGTCATGCTGAAGCGGTACGCCTGCGGTGGGTCGGCACACGAGGCCCGTTTATGGCGCACCACCACGCCGACCACGGGATCAAACAGGTCGCTACGACTGTGATACGACCGCTCTAACGAGTCCCACGTACATTCGGTTGGCAGCTGCCGTACGGTGTCGCCACCGATCCGCGGTATGTATGCGGCTCGTTTATCGAACGGTAGATGTACCAGTATATTGTGGTCGACACGAAATACGTACACTACGAATATCGCCATCGCCTTGTTGTGTACACCGTACCGCCACGAGCGTAAACGTTGGTCTCGGTCCAGCGGCAACACTATCGCTTCAAACGTGGCGTTCACTGTAAATCGTACGTCGGACAGAAAACCTTGCAGCAGGTCCCCGTAACAATTGTAGCATCGGGTCTCTTGTTCGTTGCTGTTGATTACCACGCGATATCCTTGGTACAGCGGTTGCACTATGTAGTTCGACTCCAGATCGACGGGTCGTCGATCCATCTGACGACACGGCAATCTCGTGATGTATCTGAACGACTTTGGGTTCAAGTTTCCGCCATAATAGAGGCTGGCGTCACTACGAGTGTCGTTGTCTGTGACGCCCAACGTATGATAGTACTGGAGAAACTTTTGCGTGATGTTTCTCATGTCCGCGGATTCAAACTCGTTGCGATTGCAGTGCATATCGTCGGGCAAGAAGAAGTGCTGTACGTTGTGCACAAACTGGGTGTAGTAGGCGGTGCGCAAGTTGTGCATCGCCACTCGTTCTCCCAATGTGAGCCGTTCAAACACGTTGTTGTCTCGTACGATATGCATTAGACCTATTATAGTCAAATTACCACAAGCGTCACGTAGGTCGTATATATAGGAGTCGCCGTGCTGCACAGGTCTCAGTTGTCTGGTGACAGTCACACGTGTTAGATTCAATGTCGGTGTGACGGCCGTTTTGTAAACTCTGTCTGGAGTCGGTGCACTGTTGCTGTCGCTGTCGGACCCTAGAAGACCGACTGCGTTCGCATCATCTTCCGAGGTCGGTAGTTTTAACGTTGTAATCTTGCGTGATTTGCTCACATTCTCCAGCAGGTAGAGTAGCGCGGCGCAGTGCACCGGGTGTATGGTGCGCACTATTTCCCATACACGGGTGCGCGACGGTTCGTAGTTGTCAAACACTTTTAACAGGTCCGATACCAATAGCGTAGACATGGTGTTCTTTGAATCCTATTTACTGTGTTCGTATAACATGCAGATCGGCAAACGTTTAATGATCGACTGCAAGTGCTACGAAGACTACAGGGACGAACAGCAGTTTATCGAACGCATTATAAACGAACGCAAGTCTTATTTGGCGTGCATCACGTACGAGTCGCAGACTCGGAAACGTATCGGCCATAAGTCGGTACCCATAATGTTGGGCAGCTACATCGACTACCGCATTCGCGGCAAGGAGGCGGTGAAAAAGAGTCGAGCCCAGTGGGGCGCGGTCATACTGAAGGGTATGCTGAAGATTTATACCTCGTTTTCCACCTTTGACGCCCTGTCGATGCACGTTCGCGAGACGAACGAATGCAAGCGCATCGAATGGTTTACCTACGTGGACGGCGAAGGCATAGCGTTGCGCTACAGCAACAAGATGGTGGAGTGGACGTACAAGCACGAGTCGCACAACCACGTGCAGTCCAAAGAGTGGATAACGCTCATCAACCGGGCCAACCCGTTTGTAAAGAACCGTCAGATCCAGTCGTCCGAGTACATCGAGATGTTTAACAGAATCCTAGAGTATCCGTACGACATGAACGACCTGAAAAATCGGCAGTTCCTGAACGGCGTGACAATCGTCAACAAGTACATTGACTATGATCTGACCAAGCGGAAGCGCAAAAGGGGCGCAGGCTGTATGAAAATGTCGACTGCGTTCGAGTCGGGCAACTTGTATACGGTGTTGAGTAAGAAAAACACGTACGAGACTGAAGAGTGGTGTAAAAGCTATCCACAAAACTATGACAATACGCTGCACGACGGGCGCAGCAACAAGACGGCTCATTTTCTGCAAAACGTGACCAGAGCGTCTAACGAAGCGTTCCGCAATAGCAAGGCGTTAGTTTTTCCCACGGATGCATTCCACTTTTTCTGCATTCTGAACACCAAGGACTTGAAGTCTGCCGGTGAACAAAACGTGCTGGCCGACTTTGTCATCATGACAGAGGAGAGCGATCCGATGGACGCGTACAAGTATCTGTGCAGCGTGTCTACGGGCAGGGGTAACCATATAATTCTTAACGGTTTCATAACCGACTGCCGGAGCGAGTGGACTTTTGAAGACCTTCTGGCCATGAAGCGGCAACTTCCACACGTCACCACCAAATACTATCGCCCGTACATTGTGTTCAGCACCAAGGCGTCGATACCGATAAAGTACTCGGATCGGTACGACACGTATGTTTCACCGGCCGAGACGATAGAATACAATGTGCGTTATCCCGAGACGTCCATGCTGTCGCTGACTGCGAAAGCGTTAAACGCCGACGGACTGCGAAAAACTCCGCCGGCCAAGTCCACTGTGGCCATCAACAACATCAAAGGAAGCATAGCCATGGTGGCGTCCAATTTCCACAAAGCACTGATGAAAGCGTCGTTGGGTACCACCTGTTACATGGAGATTGACGACGCGAAGCGCAAAGCTATAACAGACAGCGCCATAACGTCGTATAACAACGACACGACCCACTTTGAGGCGTGCCGCAAGGAGATGGCCGCCACTTTCAAGTTTGGCGACATGAACCCGATGGCCGACACCAATGTGTCCAAGGCGATGCAGTCGCTGTTGCGACTGTACAATATGAATGATCTCCTGCACGAGTATCGTGTGAGTACCAGCAAGCCGTACGAAAGAGAACGAAACATTGACAGCGCACCTTTGGTACATGACTACTTGCTCACAGTGTTTGGCGCCGATAATTACGAGAGTCCCGAAGTATGGAACTTGCGATTGTGGGCAGTGTTTGGCAACAAGCACGGCGCGTGTGTAGAGGACGGGGTGGTGATGGATCGCAAAACTGTCGAGGGGATACCGCCCATATGCTACAACGCGTGCATAACGGTAGACTTTACGTTCAAGACGACCAAACAGCCAGAAAGCGCCGTATTTGTGCCGGTACGCGAAAATATCGGTCGCATCAGTGAGGAAACGTTGATAGGATGCCTGATCACGGAGGCGGAAGTGTACGTCAAGAACAGTCGGCACTGCAACATTGTTTTGGCTAAGATTGGCAACCACTATTATTACCTGCTTCACTTTCTGCCCAAGAAAAACAACACGTACACTGATCTGCGAGTGCACTACATTCGTAACTCCAAAGTGATTACGGTGGTGATCACTGGTGTGCACTGCACCCGGGTGGGTGTCGGCACCAAAGTGGCGAATTCGTTTGGTCAGAAGAACATTTGCAGCATGCTGGATGACCTGTCCGACTGTTGGGGCGTCACCAGGGACGGCCGCAAGGTGCACGCTCAGATCATGTACAGCGACGTGTCCATCATCGGGCGCATAGCGTCAGGCCAGCTGTACTGTATGCTCACCTCGCCGGACGTGGCGTTCGGCCCGAACAAGGAGATCATCGCGCCCACAGACTTGGTCATCCACTCGCTGCACCCGTACACCAACATCAAAGTGTTTGACGTGAAGGTGGACACGCTCACCAACATCAACGGGTTCGACGCGCAAGCGTTGGGCGCGGTCAGTCTGGCGTTGCGGCAGGAAAAAGTGCTGGACAAGGCGCTGCAAGTCATCAGTTTGCACGGCTACGAAGTGAAAATACTGACGTCCGAACAAGAGACTGAGCTTCGAAAACGAGACGACTACGAGAGCCGAGCGGCTGAGGAGGAGACGGCGGCGGCGGCGGTGCCCGAGCTAGTCGACTTTATGATGCGCGCTATAGACGCGTCAAAATCTTTCAAAACCATAGAGTGAGTATAGACAAATGTATGAGTGTGTGTGAGTCGTTTCGTCGGGCAGGCTAGCCGACAGACGCGTTTTAAATCTTGCAGTCGGCTAGGCTAGCCGACAACGTATAGTGTCGATACAATCGTTTATCGGTTGGAGTAGACGATATGACGGCTAACCTAACCGACAGGTTCGATGTAATTATAGCTAGCAACCTTGTCGAAAAAAAATACTTAGGCTAGGCGTTGCCTCAGAGAGTATAATAGTTGTAGACTCTGCATCAGTGACAGCTGCTTGTTGTTGGTGTCGGCGTTCAGACCGATTAGCGGCCTGTACATTATCATGTAGTTACTGTAGTATATCCACACTAACACCAGCATTGTGATTGCAGCCATGATGGAGACGAAACAGGAGAGTGTGACGGACCATATCCAAGCCGCGCTAAGCGAGCTCGCAGTTCTGGGCATAGTGAAGAAAGTAGACAGGACACGGCGCACAGTGACTCTGGACGTACCGCGACTATATAGAATCGGCTACAGCATCGTGTTCGAGTCTACACGTCCCGTGTTTGTGCGAAACGAACACATTGTCTATTTGTGGGATAGCATCGTGTACTTCGACGATACTATTCCTATGGAATCAGTGTATTCTTATTGTATGATGAAAATAAAATGCGAAGGACTGAGTCCGTGACAAAAGATTAAATGTATGTATATTATTCTCTCCTCACGGTATTCTGTCTGTCTATATTTACTATACTGTATTTTTAAAGGCAACCACAGTTACCACCAGTATGGCTATGTATAATATAATCAGTACGCATTTCACTATGTTGGACACGGACTTTTGAAATACAATTACCAGCAGGGAGATTGCCGATATACTCAGAACGGTGGTCGGGTACAGTATCTCAGAGTTGTTTATCGACTTTATGAGATGTGAAAACTTGGAGTCTTTGACGGCACTCGTATCAGAGACTACAGCACCGCTACCGCCTCTCTCTTCGTCCGACAATACAGCGTCGAAGTTTAACGCTTCGTCGTACGTCTGTTGCGGCGATTTGTAGTTTAATCTAGGCGCTTCGGTATGTACGGGACCCGGTTGACGTTTTGTTGGCGTATTCTGCTGCTGCTGTGGTGGCTGCGACTGTCTATTAGTCCTACTCATTACGGACCGTTGCGGTGCTTGTTGTTGTTCCGCGTCTTCGTCTTCGAACATCATGTTGTCTTTGAGTTTTTTCGGATCGCTAAACGCCGAATTGGGAGAAGCTACTATGATATTATTTAGACCAGATACCTCTGTCATAGTGTTTAAGATAGCTATGCTACTCACGCTACTATTATGTTGTATACTACTTTAATACGTTCGCTAAACCGGCCGCTATGATGAACGAATCGTTGACACTGACAATCGTACTGATTCTAGCCACCCTGGTGTTGATCGTGGCGTCCGTTTTTATGGCGGAGAAACGGATGAAACCGCTACAATATCGAGAACAGTCTATACCGAAGTTTAACGTGCGAGTGCAATACATACCGTACCCTTCCACGGTGGACCTGGGCAACAGGTACGACTGCAACGCCAAGAGTCTGCACAAATGTCTGACGGACGATGTTACCACGTTGATGGGCTGCAAAGAGTTGACCGTACGCTGCCACCGATTTAACGAGGATACGAATTTCCACGACAACGGTGTCGTGTCTGTCATTCCAAAGAACGTGGCGCCCAACGAAGGGTACGCGCTGTCGATTGGAACAATAGCGGACAATTGTAACCCGTTCCACGGCGACTTGGTATTGATATCCAACACGGTCGAGTCCGAAGACTACATACTGGGTTGTCAGTGTAAGAATCCCGGCTACATCGGCAACGAGAACGTGTTAGACTCGTGTAACACCGTGCACATATGCGGCGGTAAAATAGACAACATCGACCAGCCGCTGGAGAAGATCAACTGCGTGTGTGACGTGACAGAGACGTCCGTACGCTACAGCGACGGCCTGCCCGTGTGTAAACCGATCACCGTACTCGAGGCGAACGAGAAATTCGACGACTGGTCGCACATCGTACCCTGGAGTTCTGACCGGTTGATCGACAAGCGAGTGTACAACGCCACGGTGCGCGACAACCTAAAGACCAATCGTCTGTTGGATCCGTGCGCCAACTCGTTGACAGACGCCACCCAGCCGATACCGGGCGCGTACTACAACGAAATGCTAAAGACATGCTCTTACACGGACTACGGTTTGCCGGTACGTACCGGCGCGCTCGAACAGAACAAGGACACCGCCACGTCGAAGACTATAGACGGAGCGTTGCCGAGTGGTCGCCACAAGTATCTGCGTATGATCGACAACGTCGGCGGCAAACGTAAGGTTGTCAACGTACGGACTACGGTGAATCTGAACCTCGACACCGGTGGGCCGAGCGATCAAGAGACGGAAGCTAACATAACGTTGCCGGCACCGTTGGGCATCGGCCAACGAGCCCAGTTCTCGCTGAGCACGGCCGATCAGATGCTGGGCGGTCGGTGTACGGGCGTGTGGCCCTACTACGACTGCGTGATGACCGAATACTTTTCTCGCAACGTGTTCGGTGTGCCGACATCCGGGTACCGCGCGCCGCCCGGCGCGTTTCTGTGGGCCACCGAGTACTGGGACAACGCCGAGCGCATGATGTCTTCAGGGCTGGTCGGACAATACACCGGCCTGTTGTTGGACAACAAATATTTGGACGCCACCGGCGACACAACGCTCTACTACGGTATAAAGTTATGCCACAAAGACGAGGTAGAGTGCTACAACGGTATGCTTTCGTTCAACAACAAGGAGGATTACACGCGTCATCGCAACATCTTGACGTGAACCGCAAGGAGTAAACATGGGTTTAAGTTATTATACAGCGGTAGTATATAATACACACCACAACTCGACGCGACTCATTACTACAGTCGATACAGTTTTTTGAGGTAACTAGCTCCTGATACTCCTTCCTCGTTTTTTACGATAACTACCCATCGACTGTAAGTCAAAAATCTTAAGCATCCAAATCCTGCGCCGACCAGTGGAATTTCTTCAACACATCGCACAGATGTTGGAACGTCGCCTCTTCCAGGTTCGGCTCGTACTTTCCGACAGCTTTGAGATCATACTTGGTCAGATCGTAATTCGATCCTTTCTCTATAGTCGTATTCGGAAATTTAGTCATTCTCACTTTAATGAAGTTGTTGTAGATCATCTCGTGCATGGACGGTTCGGTCGGCCTGTTCGGATCGATCGGACGGTTTAGAATCTCAGCGATCAACGCGTAGTGTTGCGTGGACGTGGTAAACATCGGCTCGGCCAGATCGAAGCGCACGCCGTACGGCGCCAACGACTTGGAGATGAACATAAAGTCGGGCGTGCGACAGCCCGAATTGTCGTTGCACGTGTAGAAGCCGGTGTCCGCGATGGGCGACATGTATATGTCGGCGCCGAACACGCTTCTACCCACATTAGACCAGATTTTTGACAACACATTGGAGTCGCCTGCGATTACGTAGTGCGTGACTTTGTATTTGGCTATATACTGTTTGATATAATTCATGGCGCCGATAAAGGACTTTACCTGATCCGCGGACGTCTCGTACCAGAACGTGTAGTTAGCGATCAGCGCGTTCTTGTCGTCGAAAACGAACGGCATCAGTGTCAGCTTGGACAGGCTGGTTTTTGTCCCGTTCACCTCTTTCAAGATGCAGTTCTTCGGGTATCTATCTTCGATATATTTTGATTTAGCCCACCACAACATCCTGTGCCCATTTTTCTGACCCATATACTTGTTTAACATTATGGCGTCGCCGTCACCGGACATGGCACAGTAGTAGGAGCCGGCATACACCTCGCTGCCCTCCAGATAGGGAGCGTTGTCTGCAGACATGAACGGCGCTTTGGACAGTGCCTGTTTTCTGTTGCCGAACAGCAGTTCGTTCGGTCCGCTGCCGTATTGCTTGTTACGAGACGCCAACTGGTTGAACGTGTACACGTCCACTTTCTTGCCTTCCAGCGCGTTAGCTATGCCCACCATAGAGTCGAGACCGTGCGTCCGTTCTGTAGAATAGTGCACCAGTCTGATCGCCACGTCGGACGCTGCCGAACCTGCAGGTCCCACCGGGCCCGGAGGACCTACAGGTCCCACCGGACCCACTGGACCTGCAAGCCCCACTGGACCTACAGCGCCGGTCACCTTGCGTTCTTTTTGAATAAACAGTAGTAGAATCAATAAGAGCACCAGCAGGACGACTAGAATCGTTATAGCCGCAAGACATCCGTCTGTTGAAGTCATCGGTTGACCATTACTTGTGGCCGTGTTTGTTTGATGTCTATATTATAGACTCGTACCGAATAGGTGCAAAGGTCGGCAATTTACCGTGAATTCGCTCCTGGCCGACACTGGTATCGGTACTATATGTCGTTTAAAAAACCTATTAACTAAGTCGCGCGTTAGCGAAAGACACCCCACATTCAAAAGTCGCGTTGTTATATCACTTTGGCGGTCGCCAGGTTGTACATCGCGGTATATAATTTGTCGCGAGCCGCCGCCGAAGAAGAATAATAGCAGTGAAACACCGCGAGCGCGACAAAGACTACGACGGCCAACATTAGAGTCGTTACACAATTCAGTCGGTTAAAGACGAAGGTTTGTGACGGTAAAGTCTGGTTGTTGGCAAAATACATGGCCGTTTCCAACATGGTGGGCAGTTTCAGGTTCAAATCGTCGGTCAACATCACCGGCTGGGTCGTGTCGAACCCGTTTATAGACGTGACGCCGCGTTGCGCGGCGTATTTCGGCGCGAACACGTAGCGCATAAAGTCTAGCTAAAACAGGCGTGTAGACGTCTGGTCCACAGGGCTGTTGTACGCCACGCCGCCGTATTCGCGCAACACCCACTGTAACGGGCGTATACGCGCAAACTCTTGCTTTGTTAATCGCATCTATCGGCCCGACGACCACTATCTAGCGTGCTAAAGACTGTATAAAACGGCATGCGGTTATATAGAGGCGTTCATTTGCACGGAGTGACTGTACACTGATACAATGTCCAGTCAACAGATAACGGACTCGCAAACTCTTGCTTGGTTAAACGCATCTATCGGCCCGACGACTACGATCTAGCGAGTCAAACGGTATACGGTTATATAGAGGTGTCCATTTGCTGTCTAATTAACACGGAATGACTGTACACTGATCTCCGTCGTGTACATACAATGTCAAGAATCAACCGATTCACAGTAGACTTTATGTCTTCGGACGACGACGAAGACGAGGGCTGCTGTTCGAACGCCACAATCGCTCTAGAATCGGAGAAACCTTCGACACCTTTGCCGCCACTAAACCCCGTTTGCCCATCGATCGATCCCGAGGATGAATCTCATACAGCCATCGCTACTATTAGTGACAACAACAGCGATCGTTGCACATCGCCGCATCAGGCGAAAAAGCGAAAACAACTACCGCATCAGGTGGACAAAACGGACGCCAAAAAAATACATCAACACGATGAACGTGTAGGATCTCCGCCGAGCCATATACTTCGAGACACGGCGTCAGTACCCAAGGTCACAGCAGCTAAACACAAGAGACGCGTGACAAACGACGACGCGGCCGGAGTAGAACGTAAGAGAAAGAAACGGATAAAACGAGACCCAGTCGTGTGTACCACGGCAGACGAGATGGTGCGTGCGGCGTGTCTCAATATACACAACACCGAAAGTATCGACATGATGGAGTGGAGCGAGGCGGTACTGTTGTGTCTGGCTTCGCCCACGGCGTACGGCGTTTTGGACCGGCTCAGTTGGTCAGACGTGCAGACGATTTGCGCCGACAACGAGTGGGGCGTGAATATCTCGTCGGCCATCAAACAGCACCTATCCAAGAGCGATACGCTGAACACGCTGTTGTGCCGCAACCGGAGAGAAAAGGTGCGGAGACAGTATTTAACGACCTCGCAGACGCACATGTTTTACGAGACCCCTTATGTGAACATGAAACTCTTAAAAACATATTCACCAATTACTGAAGTGCACGCTCGCACGAAATTTAATAAAGCGCTGTTGCACCCAAGACCATAGCGGCTACACCGCTGTGGTATAATTTGGTATAATAAGTTTATGTGGATGTTACACACATGCATGCGTGTATTTTTGGTACAATAAATTTGTGTCTGTGAAAAATAATCACGTTATTATTTATTTTTATCCGTTCCTATGCCTTTATATACTTATACTTTAGTCTGTAGCACTAGTATTAGTGTCAGCTTTATCAATTACCATATGTTCGACCTCCCCATCATCTTCAGTGTCGTGCGGACGAGTCAAGTTTAGACGCACGTTGGCAAATTGTCGGTCGGTGAGGCGGTTAAACTCGTCTCTGATGTACTTGAAATCGGTCTTGATGTACCGTTTTGTAGTCTCTACCGACTTGTGCTGCAGAAACAGCTGTATAGCAGGTAGATTCTTTGACGTCTCGGCCATTATTGAGGCCAACATGTTGCGGCACGAGTGTATGCCGAACCCGAGCGGTGGACTCGAGCCGTTGGCTTTGTAGTACGCCAGGCGTTTACGGTTGGCCAACGTTTTCGGTGTCACATAAAACAGACAGACCGTTATGGACGAGTCTGTGTAGGCCGCGTACTCGGCGCTGTACAATTCAATCAGTTTGTCTGTAAACTTTATCAGATGAGTGGTGTCGATAGGCCGCCAGTAGATGGGCTCGTCGTTGATGACCGTCTGCTTCCGTTTCACGTTCACAGTGTGCTGTCGGGTCTGCAGTTGGTACAGCGTGAAGCTGGTAAACTGGAGAATCTCCATTGTGCGGAGACCGGTGTAAAAGGCCACCAACAGAGGTGCCGTGTATTCGGACCAATTATCCAACAGATACTTGAACAGTCGCGTGAAATTCTCGGTGGTCACGATTCGCGTGTGCGTACGACCTGTGAATACCGACGGATCCGGCTGTATGGACACTGCACCGGGCGGCCCGAAGGTACCGTTCCGTCGCGCGATTTTAAAGTACCGTATGGTCGTGTTTAGCGCATAGTTACGCACTCTACAGTAGCCGATAAACATTTTCGCCCCACGCTCGTAGTCGGGCTCGTCCAACAGACACAGTTCAGTCACGATGCTGTTCACCGCCTTGTTTACGGGCGGTTCCCGTGTGCGTCGTATGACAGATCTTTTCTTTGATGGTTCTGGCAGTGCGCGTTGTATAATTTTGGCCGCTTCTTCTGCCGACACAGCGTCTAGTAACGCGTTTAGCCTGTTTTCGTCTATACGTCTCACGCCCGGCTTGTAGTCGGACGCCTGAACGTTTGCCATAGTTGTTAGCAGAGGTAGAACGGCCGTTGTAGGCATACGCAGAAACACAAGTGTTCTGCCCAATTTTTACCACACGTTAGACACGACTGTATCGCTGTCGATCGGTGACACATGTTTGTCGATACTATATATACAGGAGGTTTGGACGAACGCGGCGTGCCCTAAACGGCAAGTGGACAGATCATCACAACGTTGCGACACCACGGTGTTTGTACTTTTCTGACAAGCAAATATGTGACAATGACGCTATAGCCGACATTCAACGAAAAATTTAAAGTACACCGCAATCGTACTCCGTGCTAGCCGACACTGTCAAATAAATTTTAGCTGAAAACGCCACATATTGTAGACTAGTCTAGCTGACATTCACTACTGTACAATCACTGTTTTGTACTTTTACTGCTAGCCGACACACGCCGTTACGGACTTACCATCTGATGCGTGCAGGAACTCTAGTCTAAACAAGTGTGCGGCTAGTTTAAGCGAGGATTCAAGAGATAATGACAGTTTTTTTGGCATAACAAAAACAACTTTATTTAACATTAAATATATATATCGTATACAAATCACTAGCATTAAAAGTATATTATATACAAATCACTTAGTTTATTTCCCATTCCTTTTGGTGTGACATCATGGCGTGTGTGTGTCTACTGGTGCACGCCATCGTCTTGTTAAGGTGTCGGTGGTACGGACACGACGGTGGATTGTAGATGCGACAAAGATCACTGAGGCGAGGAGCGTCTTCCAATGGCGTGAAAAGATGCCGCGGTATCCACAACTTATTTATAAGTATGTTCATTTTCTGTTTATTGTTGACTATCACGGGCCGGTCCTTATTGAATAAGTTACTTATACAGTCGCGCAGCGACACTTCGTCAATGACACCGTCATTCCACTCTATGCCGTGCACGTGTCTCACTGCAAAGGAGTTGCTCGGAACGCTCGGTATATCGCCAGGCGGAGATTTTACGACAATCCACGCAGGAGGTGCTCCGGCACACTCCGCGGTGAACTCTTTTATAATTGTATCGTTATTCGACGAGATTAGCCACTGTATGTCGACATATATAGGCGTGTTCAACGACTCTATGGACTTAATAGCTTTGTGAAACTCGCTGACAATACATTGTTTCTGCGACGGCTGCTTGGGAGTCGAAGAGTTTCGGTGTCTGTACACACGGCGGTTCGATGCTGGCGGCGGTGGTTGTAGTGTTAGTTTTTCTTCTTTTTCACTACAAGTATTAAGCATTTGCCTATTCCGTAGTTCTAGTTGTAACTCTAGCAAACTACGGATCCGACGCATTAAGTACGGCATCGGCAACGGCTGCTCCGTCTTGTTGAATTCTTCTAACTGGTTCAGGAACTCGGCGGCTGCAGAAATCATATCGATGCGATGCGATGCGCTACTGACTGTGTCTGAACGTATACTGACTCGCATCGCGACGGCTACCGGTATTTATACCCGTAAGCTTAGTGAAAAACAAACAGAAAATCGAATCAAATTGGGTCGATTTATTTCTTAACCACTGTCGGCAACACCAGTACCGGACCTGATGTCGTTGTAGTGCCGCCCGTAAATCTTGGATGCGATGCGATGCGCTACTGACTGTGTCTGATCGTATACTGACTCGCATCGCGACGGCCACCGGTATTTATACCCGTAAGCTTAGTGAAAAACAAACAGAAAATCGAATCAAATTGGGTCGATTTATTTCTTAACCACTGTCGGCAACACCAATACCGGACCTGATGTCGTTGTAGTGCCGCCCGTGAATCTTGCCGCGCTCGGCTGTTGGGCAATATTCAATGCGACCATCGTGGTTATAAGCACGATGAGCGACAACATGAACAGAAACGTCAAGTTCACAGTCAACGTGATGCCGTTCTCGCCCAGCTGGGAGCGTAGTATATCCTTAAACCGAGTGTCTCGGTCTTGTTTTACCGTGTTTTCATCGCTCATCGTGTTGTCGTCGTCTCACTCTTTATACTTTAACCGATTCAACCACGCCTCTGTAGCTATCTTTAACAAACGTAAACACTAGAATCGCCGGAGACGGAGTCAGCGTTCGAGCTAGCGATATTAGGCTTGACACCGCTAGCTACTGAATCCATAAAGCACTAGCGACAACTAAGAAGATTACAAGTCCGTCGAATTATGCAGTAACTATAGCATATTCTCTGTCGTGAATGTCGGCTACACTAGCCGACGTGAGCGGTGAGAAATGCAAGCGATATAAAAGCGAGACGCCGAGGCAATACTTGTGACGATCATAAAATTTCTCGACCAAACCGCGCGGAATCTCGCTCGAAGTAATGGCGGAGTGGTAAATGTTGACATTTACCAAGGCGCTTGGTAAGAGTCCGAAGTGGAATCATATAAAATTATTTTTCGGGCTTTTACCAACTCACTATGGTAATTGTCAGGTTCTACCGGTAAATGTCAGGTTACACTGCTCTCCGGACTTTTACCGTAACATATACACAACAAACAGAATACATAAATGACTGAAACTTAACAAATTTGGAATCTATGAAACGCAGACACACATACTGAATACACTGGCAAAACTCACTTGAACACAAATCGCAGTTTGCAGTTGACCTTGAAGCGTGCGTGTTCTTGAGTGTGTGTGTGTGTGTGTGTGTGTGTGTGTGTGATGTTTTATACATTCCATAGTTGTTGAGGTTTGCTTATTTATTTATTTATTTATTTTGTTTGTTATTTACATACCGTTACGATGGTGTCACTGATCGTCGTATGGTACAGCGGAAACAAAGTACAAGACACCAATAAAGTCAATAAAAGCAGCATTAATTAGGCATATTAAACAGTTTGTAATAATCCAGTTATTCAACAAGATTGTTCTCGTACAACAATTCAAGTAAATCTGTCCACACAAATAATAATGCCACTGTTATCAATTTAAATCTAATATCACTTCAGCACTATAATCAAATTTTGCTAATACACAACTTGAAACGCACTGTGTAAATCGCCCGACAATAACCCGAACCTCACTGGAATAAATCACCACTTAAACTGAAACTGAGCGTCGCTAAATACTTATTTTTATACCCCGCTGAGATTCCAAAATAATCCATAATACGCGTCAACACTACACTAGAGGGTAAATTGCTTCCGGCCTTAAAAACAGTGCGCGTGGACCGGTGAAGTCTGGAACAGCCTCGTTAACACATGTTAAGAGTCACGTACGCACACAACATTACAGCTGCTTCTGCTGGAATAGCCGAGAAACACGTGGAATGTTTTGCAATGTGGTAACAATACACTTGTATAAATAAAAGTGTATGTTTTCACTTTCTGTCGCTTGTGAGACAGAGTATTTTTTATTTGTGATATTTTAGTGTTTGTTTTGGCCTGAAGAAGGCTACAGATTTGTTGCGTAGATGAAACGACGCTTTATTTATATAAAAAAAATTCAGCGATGGAAGAAGTCCGTCCCTCTAATGGACTTATTGTAAAACCATTAAAATAGTTAAAGCTTTTTACGATATTTACCCTAAAGTTTAGGGAGTCTTAATATCGTTGGGGGGGGGATTCTTCTCTTCGAATAAATACTGTATTTGTCGCACTACCAGTTTGATAGCACTGTTCGTATTTATTGTTGAGTTTACATAATCTGTCTTCTTGCTGTAAATACAGTAAGATAGAGATTTATGTGTTAGGTTATGGCTATTCATAAGAGAAAAAAATAACCTGTAACAGAGCGACTGAGTTCTTGCGTTTCCCCTTGTTCAAACAGATTAGAATAACGCACACTGGTTAATGTTGGCAGAGACATTTTAAAATAGTATTTGGTGAACGCGTCCAATTTGACAACTGTCAGCCGCGTTATTTAATTACAGGGAAATATGTTTTGACTTTCGCGAGTAACGAAAGTCACATGTCTACATCGTAAATTCCAATGATGACCATCAGTTCTGCATATTTATTGCATTTCAATGTACTCGTTGCTTTCAATATTTATTTATTTTATTTACTCCTCCATTACTTGATCTGTTAATGTGTTCACTCCAATTTGTGGTCAGTGCCATCACACACACACACACACACACACACACACACACACACACACACACACACACACACACACACACACACACACACACACACACACACACACACACACACACACACACACACACACACACACACACAAAAGCACACACACAGCTTGTTAGGTACACGCACCCTCACTCTCTCACTCTCTCTCTCTCTCTCTCTCTCTCTCTCTCTCTCTCTCTCTCTCTCTCTCTCTCTCTCTCTCTCTCTCTCTCTCTCTCTCTCTGTCTTCACACCGACTAGTTTTCTCTTATAATTCTAAGCACTATTATTACGTTAAACAGGTTTATAAACTTGGTATTATTTGTAGGCTCAAGTTTTAAAGAGGTTTATAGTCCTGCCTTCTCGCTTGTTTATCGCCACCTACTAAATGAAATGCTAGGGATCGTTACTTACTGAGTTTCAAATGGCGCCCTAGAATTTTATGTACTGCCCTAGTTTCAAAGGCTACTGCCTTGCATCTTCGAATCAAGTTGTATGAGTGTGCAAATGGTTCAAAGAGTCTTCCTGACTAATTAACTCTATAGGAACTCCACAGTGCTAGTAGCCTTGTTAGTTTTGATGCTTCCCACCTTAGGCATATTTTTTCTGACGTTATTTCACCTTCATTGGATAGGGAATGATTATTTTGGTTACTTCCTCATAGCTACAAACTCTTCATGGTCTTTGGTTAGCATGTTTTGTATACTCAACCCACCTTCCAAGACCAATGATATTTAGTCTATATCATTTTGTGTTGATTATTTCTAGCCAAATATGCCTCCTCCCATGTTTATTTACATCTTAAAGAATATTCATCCATCCTATTTAAAAACAAAACCTGGATAAAAATGTCCTTAGGTTGGTGGAGGCACGTATGCAGCATGACAATGTATCCACAACGCTGATACCAGAGACTAACTGGAGATGTTCTCTGTAAACTTAACAGTAATAAACATTTTATATACTTACAAACAAACAGTAATAAACTTAACTGTATATAAACATTCTGTAACATAACTGCATGCTTTGAAAAATAAAATCCTAATTCAAATTGAGATCTTGTTTGAATTTACACACCGCAACTTGAAATTTTGCAGTTTTGTGTACTGTGCAGAAAAATGGCATATTTTTGTGCCTTGCCAAAACGTTTTATAGAAAAATTAATTTTTTATCCGTTGAACAGGAGTTTTTTTCAATTCAGTATGTCCAATTTTTTCAAATATAATTTTGTTGTTATATTTAATTTTTCTATATGAATTAAGAACTAATATCTGATCAACTATAGTTAGTTAAATATACAATTTTCTGTAAAGATAATCAGATAATAATAGAAAATAAGGATCGTAATATAAATTTATATGATTACAGACTGCAACCCATCACTTGAAATTATATAAAATATTGTTGGTAAAATGTCTTTGTGTTTGTAGTAGCATAATATTTTGTGCAGCGTTTACGTAAACTCCGGGACAATGGGATCGATACACGGCAGAGACCATGTGTTGACGTGATTTACAACCTCTCTGGCAGAGAGTCGTGCCAGCCACATGCAAATATCAATTTATATTTTTCACTCCCCTGACAGCTATCGTGAGTTTATGCAGAAACTTTGCAGTCCACAAACCGCAATTCGTAAAATTTTATAACTTTCTTCGCGTTGGCAAATCTTAGAATTTTATTCAAGTTTTCTGTGCATTTTGTTTTGTACAAGTGCCAAGAATTTCCGTCAACATACTTGTAGAATTAAACATGAGTCGTAGGGATTTATTGCAACATCACATATGTTTTTCTTAGTGTGATATATATATTTAAGTGTATATTTGTGTACCGTGCAGACGCCTGTTGACATTTTTCCACGTATTCTAAAGCAAGGAAGGAAATTGTACAGTATATTAGTACGAAAGAAATAAAATCAAAATTTATTTTACCAAATATACTTACGCGCGCGCGCGCGCGTGCGTGCGTGTGTGTGTGTGTGTGTGTGTGTGTGTGTGTGTGTGTGTGTGTGTGTGTGTGTGTGTGTGTGTTGTGTGTGTGTGTGTGTGTGTGTGTGTGTGTGTGTGTGTGTGTGTGTGTGTGTGTGTGTGTGTGTGTGTGTGTGTGTGTGTGTGTGTGTGTGTGTGTGTGTGTGTGTGTGTGTGTGTGAAACGGCATTAACCACAAATTGGGGTGAACACATTAACAAATAAAGAAATGGAGGAGTAAGTAAAGTAATTAAATATTGAAAACAAAGAATATATTGAAATGTACATTAAATATACAGAACTGATGGTCATCACTGGAATTTACGCTGTAGACATGTGACGAAGAGCAGTTGTAATGGTCATTATAAATAAAGGTAAAGTATTGTTACGACAATTACGTAACACTTTCAAAAACTCTGCAGTTACAGTTACGTGAACATTCTACACGTTTCTCGCCTAGACGAGCAGGTGCACTCAAACAGCTTTGTTACTGTTATAGCACTCTTAACTACTAAAATTATGTTGGCATGCCGCCACAAATATGAATTATTACTCTGGAACATCTGCGGGATCCTTTATAAGCAACAGCGGCCGGGTTAGAAGTTATTTACACCTGGCGATATTACAGATTGCGGATCAGGTGATTGTTGCTGACTAGTGGAAAGGGATTATTAGGTTTCAATTAGTGTGGAACTGTAATCTTCTTCTGATAGTTCCTATCCGTTTCGGATGTTGGATATCATACAGAGTATTTTAACTTTCTGTACTGCTGCACGGAATAGTCAGTTGTATTCATGCCAAACCAGGTCCTTACATTTCTCAGCCATGAGACTCTCTGTCACCCAACTCCTCTCTTTCCAAGTACTTTTCCCTGTAGTATGGACTGCAGTAAATAAAATCTCTGTCCATTTCTCATGAAATGTCGCAGATACTAAAGCTTTCTTATCTTCACTGTGTTAATAACTTCCCTTTCTTTCTTCACATTTCTAAGAACTTCAACATTAGTTATATGTGCCGTCCATGAAATGTTCAGTATTCTACGGTAAAGCCACATTTCGAAAGATTCCAATTTTTTAGTTTTTGCTTCAGTCAGCGTCCAAGATTTGACACCGTAGAAGAGGACAGAGAACACGTAGCAGCTTAAAAGTCTCGTGGAACTGTAATAGTTGACATTATTACTCGTGAGGACATATTTAACATTAACGTTAACGTATGAGAGTACTTTGTTGATTTCAAATAGTTATTTGTGACTAATTTAAGTTGGTAATTTGTGACGTCACTGCTGTCTGTCTTTTGTTTCCTCTGACGATCCGTGAGACCATCGTAACAGTAACAGTACACAGGGACGTATCTAGCCCATACTGCGCCCTTGGCGAAATGACCTGTTTCCGCGCCCCCTCCAACTCTCCGGGAAAAAATTACAATAAATTACTTATGTTGTTCAATGAAACTCTTATATAGCTTTATGTTAGCGAATTAAAAAATTAAACAGCTAAAGTGTTTTTCTAAAACGTTAATGAATATTCAATTGAATATGAATACGTCTTTTATTTTATAATATAGGCCTTATATGGCTAACAAAACTTCTTCTTAATCGAGATACCTGTAGAACTAAGGATAGACTTTATGAGAGACAAAGTAATGATAATATTTCTTAAATTATAAATACAGAACATTTAAAACGTTAATCAGTAGTATTATTTCAAATTATCTGAATCGAGTTATGGTTTTGGAAGGATAATAATAGTGTGTGAAGGTAACTTTTGAACTTTGACAAATATAATTTAATAACACACAAGAATTAAACACAATAACAATAAAATCTCAAGAACATTCTCCAAAAAAATATTTACAGTCCAAAAAGTGTGTACTCATTGGAGGTTCCACTTCCACAATCTACATATGCTCGAAATTTCACTTTCCTGGCTTTTATGGATGCAAATTCGTCAATGATGTCATCAAAGTTCAGGTTTGCTGCTGTTTTATGCTCAATTAACAGAAATGCCAAACTGGTCAAGCGTCCCTGGCAGGTTCTTGAACGCAAGTAGTTCGTGATTAGTTTCAGTTTGCTAAAGCTTCTTTCACAAGATGCCACGCTCACGAGCATTGTTAAAATAAATTGTCAAGGCAATCTCAATATTAGGATAGGCATCTCTTAGTTGGTAGGTATTTATGGACTGTAATAGATCTAAGTGGGAAGTTGAGGCTACGTCTTTAAGCAGCTCCGTCATATGAAATTTGTAGCTCCCTATTTCTCTTACCATTTGCACAGTGTCAACATCTCGGTTGTACTTCAGGCCAAAGTCCTTGGCACAGTTTTCCAAATCAGAAACGGTACATTTCTTCAATGATGACCCTGATAAAAATTCAGTCTGCAGATACTGATTCGTATGCCTTTTATTTGGTTTTCATTTCGATGATCATCTTGTCATTAACACAAAAACATTCTCGTTGGAATGCTTGTTTTGTTGATATGTGGGCGAGGCAGCCTTCATCTTTTGCCCTTTCTGATGCCAAGGTCTTCACTCTTTTGATGCGTTTATCAGTGAGAGTGGGAAAGTTACTTTCAACGCCAATTTCATCGCATGTTGCCACAGCTTTTTCTATGATAGCATCTACACCATCATCACGCCTTTTCTGGATTTTCGTTGACAATCCATCCAACAGCTTCGATGCAATGTCGAGGGATGTATCTTTCTGTTGCAACAACTTGATCGTATAATCAACTGATATCAATATCTCTGACCACATATGAAGTAGGCAAATAAATTTGAAATCAATATTTTTTATTATGCTAGAGGCCCTATAGACAGTGTCATTGTTCCATTCTTGATTATTGGTCATTTTCTGAAGAGCAGTGTATAAACCTTTCATGTTTTTTTCAACAGAAGTGATGGCCTGCCTCTTTGATGACCATCGAGTGTCAGAGTGTCCCTTTAAAGTGGTATCCAAATATTTGTTTACGAACTCCCACCTAATGGTAGAACCACTAGCAAAACAGAATATACTTTGTATCACTCCAAAAAAGGTAATCATCATTGGAGATACCTGTGCTACATGGACACCTAATACATTCAAGTTATGCGCGGCACATGGTACAAACCTAGCTGGATCATTCATACGACCAATGTGGGCCTGCACGCCGTTGTAAATGCCTGCCATGTTCGACCCATTATCAAAACCTTGGCCGCTACAATCATTGATATCCAATCCATCTTCTTTCATCTTTGCAAGGATTTCTTCTAAAATTCCCTCACCTGTTTTTTATGGCTCACAACGAAATCAACAAAACTTTCAAAAATTTGGCACTCTCCACTAGAAAAATCAACGTACCTTAAGACTTCACTCATTTGTTCGGAATGCGAAACGTCAGGAGTACAGTCAAAAAGAATTGAAAAGTACTATGCGGATTTCACTTTCTTTAAAATGTGTGAGTGCACTCTATTCCCAAGGAGCTCGATCACTTCATTTTGAATCAGTGGTGAAAAATAGCTCGTGGCATTCTTTCTGGAACTAACGTATTCAATGTGGGTTTTAAGGTGAGGATGATAGTGTCTTATAAGTTCTAACGTGCTCAAAAACACCCCACAGTTATGATCAGCTTTAGAATCTGACGGTCCTCTTAGTGGTAGGTTATTTTTAGCTCAGTACAAAACTACATCAACTACTACTTTCAATAAATTGCGCCACTTTTCTGTCTCTGCGTTATTAGATCTTTGAAAATTCGCGTCCAAAGAAGAATTTTGCCTGAGCGTCACTTCTAGCTCTTTCCATTCAACATAGCACTTTCTGTGCATTTCAGAATTTTCATGTAGTTTGATGTGTGGATTGAGGTGTTTCCAATCATTGAACCCTTGTTGTATGTCTGCAAAGGGTCCAGTGTTTGACTCTTTGCCAAAGAGAATACATGGAAAACAAAAAACTGCATTTTGAGATTTGCTGTATAACATCCACTGTCTTTTCACACTCTCGCCGTTTGGAAGATCTTTGAAAAACCACTTTTTACTTAAGTGTCTGGCATCACCTGAGATCGGGGAATAAAATTTTTCCAGGTCTACTGTTTGTGGGCCACGTTCTACGAGTTTTACTTGAACTGAAACTGTAACATTTGGCCACTTGCAAGGATCATCGTAAATTATTTCTTGTACATTTCTCCTATTATCACCAGGATCAATAACTTGTTCTTGGGGATCTTCTTCATCGTTAGAAGTTCTTTTTCTGCAAGATCGTTGTCTTCTTCTTTTTCCACCTTATCTGTCATTTCAACTTTTCTGGTAACTCCTGCATTTTCATCTTCAATATCACTACTTTCGTCAATAACTTTATCCTCTTGATGTAAACCTTCTTCTTCATTACTCTGCTCATTGTCCTCAGGTGGCGTAAATGATGCAAATTTTAATTATTGTTTTAACCATTTTCTCATATTGAGCGCCATTTTCTTTGTACTTTCATCTCTAGCTATCCGTGCTTTTTTGAAAGCACTGCCAGACAGCTTTTTTGGTCCCATCCTGAAACAATATACAAATATGCTATTCCAAAACTTCATTATTAATTTCCGTACACACCTAACAAACTGCAAAAAAATAATAATAAACAAAAACGAACGAACGTTTCCTTTGTACTCTAGAGACCACAATACAACAAATTAATTCACCATAAAACGATAAAACAAATTGTTTTATGAAGGTTCCGAGCTTAACTTTAGGTATGAGACCTTCTGTAATTGTAATACGAGGTTATTTTTAGCTTATTTTCTTAATGTAAATTTGCTAGAAAAGAAAAACACCGCACGCTTCCTGATCCGTCAAGGCAAAACGTTTTGCCTGAAAGCGTTTCAGCCTAAGTTACGCGCAACGCGTTTGATTTTGTGTGTGTCACGCTTAAGAAGCGAGCGCGACACCACAACATAGGCCTACTGCAGTGAGCTAATAATAAAAAATACCTTCCACATGACAAAAATAAGTTTTGGTTTTTATCTTCTTATTAACGTAAACACCGAAATGAATGATCCTTTTTAAATATATTGTCAATTTTCGTGCAGCCATTTAGCCAGCCGCCCGTAGACAGGTTACTTGTAATGCATTTTCTATGCCTCGTACTCTAGTACGCCATTATTACGAGCGCATCAAGTGGCCGGAATGTCGAGACGGAAACAACAACATTTTACTTATTACGTTCAGGCGTAGAGACGAGAGCAAGTCGTAAACAACAACAAAGTACGCGATAGCCTAACGCGCACATCGATGTCGACGCAAATTTGAGGAATGCCGCCACAAAGGCCGTACCAACAGACTCGCGAAGAAGCAAGTAGTAGTTATAAATTACCACTCACTCTAACTGCTAGAAAACATGGCGTAATAGAGTACTGGGCATAGAAAATTGTGACCGACACTCGGCCGGCATTGTTAGGTTCCGCTAACGGACAAGGCGTAGAAGAGAGAGAAAGACAGCAGCGCGAAGCCTTGTCCGTCCGCGTAACCTAGCAATACAGGCCTTGTGTCGGTAATAATCGAAATCCAAACTAATAACGAACGAAAATAGCAACTGACTTATAACAACAAACTAAATTTGCGCCCTCGCGATCTCATCACATCCAGACAGATATTCACTCAACTCAGCGTTGCCAAGATTTTATACTTTAAACTCCCCGCTGAGACAAAGAAAAATTTCCCGCTTACGCATCATTACGCATTCAATCACTCACGCTTGTAACTTTTACAGATTTAGAAACTATGTTTTCTGAATTATTTTACTTTACGATTGTATGTTTGGCTTTCTACCCTATGATGGTGGCGAAAGGGTATTAAAGATCTAAATATATATTTTACGTCATCTAAGTTGTTCTTTGATTGACAAACTGCATTGATGTACTAAAAACATTCACGCCTGAAAAATCGCAATTTTTTTCCTCAAGCACATTTTGCACCCTTCGGACACCTGCACCCTTGGCGGGGGCCTCTTTCGCCAACACTAGATACGTCCCTGACAGTATATACAATTATTGATATATAAATCATTAAATTTTTACCCACGGAATTTTACTAAGCTAACTGATAAATAAGATATTTTTGATTGTGGTAATGAACAAGATTATTTTAATTTTAGACATTTACCTTCATTCGTTAAAACATTTAATCCTGTGATATTCTGGGCGTAACAACACAATCAAGATGTCTTAAAATTATTATCTTTAAAATGAATTAATTAGTTACTTTACAGTTATATTTGCATTACTGGCAAGGACCGCTTATAAAGCCGTCATACGTATGATTAGCATACAGGACTGTAAGCTATACAAGGTGAGTAGCTATGGTTTTCTTTTTTACAATAAATATTTCTTTTTTTTTCGTCACTTATCGACGGCGTAAATTGTAGTAATGACCTCCATCTCTCTAGCCAGCTGTTTTTCCACATTCATTATATTTCGTCGTTTCCTTTGTTATCAATATTTGTTTATTTTAGTTGTTTTGATTGTTCATCTTCTTTTTTCTCTTTTTTCAGAGAAAACTTAACACAGCAGAAAAATATGAAATATACAAACACTACAAAACACAACCAAACAACATACTTAACGACCAATTAAACTATAAATCACACTCACTGTTTGACAAAATTATACATAAAACTAACAATAATTTAGATCCCCGCGCCAATCCCCTTCCTCCACACACCACCACCACTAAACCTTCCAAACAAAAACCGTTACGTGTTACTGGCCAGTCTGTCTCAAACTGCTGACGAAGGGGAACACCACGCCGAAACGCGTTCGGAAAGAAAAAGAAGTAAGTTTCACAAATGAAAGTTCTATATTCTATATTGTTTATTTTATTTAAATATGTAGGCACACGATAGAAATGTGTTGTGTGTGTGCTTGTGTGTGTTTATGTGTGTGTGGTGGTGTATAGAAAGGTAGAGTAGTGCGTGTGCGTGTATTTGTGAGTCGATGTACTTTGTAGCCTTGTAGGTGAAGGAAGAGGCTGATGGTGGCGCCATTTATTATTGTTTATTTATTTTTCAGAGCGGCCAAGACAGGGACGAGTAACGCAGGTCGCCAAAGCTGGTAGGTAGCGACAGAGAGGCGTCAAGGTATGCGGGTGACACAAAGAATAGGGTTAAAAACCTGATAGGTTGGTAGGGAAATTAAAAATTAGTTTGTAATGTGTTAGTGTTTCTAAATGTTTCTATTCCTCTGACGCTGATGGCGAGGAGTTGTGTTTGAAGGTCCACCGGCTATGGTGAGGAGACGGATTATGAGGAAGAAAGGCTTCCGATTAGGGGTTGTATCCTGGCGACTAGTTTTTTTTCGAGTAGCCTGGAGATTGCAGGGGTGAGTGAGATGGGGGCCGATAATTAGCAGGTAGTCTGGCGGATTTGAGAGGTTTGGGAAACATCCAGGACATGGACGTGTTTCCAAGCCCGTGGGTCGAATCCAAGGAGGAGGCTAGCTGTAAATATGTTGGCGAGGGCTTCTAATGCAGTATCGGGGAAGGCTTTTAAAATTCTTTTAAAATTTACTAACTCTATACGTACGCGTATTGTCTAATGTACATGTATTACGATTTTTGTGGTCGTGTCAGTACTGCGATACCAGGCACGCCCTTACCTCTTCGTTACTCGCGAAAGTCAAAATACATTTCCCCGTAATTAAATAACGCGGCCGACAGTTGTCAAATTGGACGCGTTCATAAAATACTATTCTAAAATGTCTCTGACAAAATTTTCTAGTGTGCATTATTCTTATCTGCTTGAACAAGGGAAGAACAAGGGAATCGGTGTCTCTGTTACAGATTACTTTTTTTTCTTTTATGTATATCAATAAAGTAACACTTAAATCTCTATCTTATTGTATTTACAACAAGTAGACAGAATACGTAAACACAACAATAAATACGAACAGTGCTATCAAGCTGGTAGTGCGATAAATACAGTATTTATTCGAAGAGAAGAACCCCCCCCAAACTTTAGACTCCCTAAACTTTAGGATAAATATGGTAAAAAGCTTTTACAATTTTAATGGTTTCACATTAAGTCTACTAGAGGGACGGACTTCTTCCATCGCTGAATTTTTTCTTATATAAATAAAGCGACGTTTCATCTACGCAACAAATCTGTAGCCTTATTCAGGCCAAAACGAACACTAAAATATCACAAATAAAAAATACTCTGTCTCACAAGCGACAGAAAGTGAAAACATACACTTTTATTTATACAAGTGTATTGTTACCACATTGCAAAACATTCCACGTGTTTCTCGGCTATTCCAGCAGAATCAGCTGTAATCTTGTGTGCGTACGTGACGCTTAATATGCGTTAACGAGGCTGTTCCAGACTTCACCGTTCCACGCGCACTGTGTTTAAGGCCACAAGCAATTACCCTCTACTGTAGTGTTGACACGTATTATGGATTATTCTGGAATCTCAGCGAGGTATAAAAATAAATATTTAGCGACGCTCAGTTTCAGTTTAAACGGCGATTTATTCCAGTGAGGTTCGAGTTATTGTCGGGCGATTTACACAGTGCATTTCAAGTGGTGTATTAGTGAAAAGTGATTATAGTGCTGAAGTGATATTAGATTTAAAGGGATAACAGTGACCTTATTATTTGTGTGGACAGATTTACTTGAATTGTTGTACGACAACAATCTTGTATAACTGGATCAATAAAAACTGTTTAATCTGGCTTATTACAGCTGGTTTTAGTGACTTTATTGGTGTCTTGTATTTAGTTTCCACTGTACCATAACGATCAGTGACACCGTCGTAATATATACATAACAAACAAAAAATAAATAAATAAAACTTAACAACTATGGAATTTATAAAGCGTCACCGGAATTTACAGTGTATTCAGTGTGTGTCTGTGTTCTATAGATTCCGTAGTTGGTAAGTTTCAGTTATTTATGTATTCTGTTTGTTGTGTATATACTTCACTATGTTTTGACTTTCTGTCGGTTCTGAGACATATTACTTTTTATTTGTGACGTTTTAGTGTTTGTTTTTACCTGAAGACGTCTACAGATGTGTTGCGTTGCCGAAACGTCGCTTTTTATTAAAAAAAAAAGGCAGTTGAGGTATGAAGCACGTCCCTCTAGTAAGCTTAATGTCAATAACCCATGACTGACGTCTTAAAAAAAAAAATTATTAAAGACCCATAGGGTCTTTTCCATTGTGTCTACAAACAACTTTCGCAGCGTCCACGGGCCCGCCAAACGCCCCCACCAACTTTCCCATCACTCCCTACTACGTAGCTGTGTGAAGTAGGAGGGGTAATTAGCATACCACGACACACATACATAAGACGCACGCGCACGCGCGCTTTAATTCTATTCTTTTTATTTTGTTCCAATTTTTTGTTTGTACTTTTATTCTTTTTTTATTACTATTTTTTTTTAATTAAAAGCACCTACGAATTCAATTATTATTATGTTGATTCTTTTTTTATGTTTTATTAAGAGAGGATTCTTGTTTTATTTTCACGATTATTTAATTAACATTACGTTAATTACATAATCTAGTATTGTGATTTAATCCTTTGTTTTGAAAAAAAACATACAGCATCTTCCACATTTCGGACGACAGTTAGCAACTTAATATAAAGAATAATAGTATATATTTCTTATTTCAAAATAGTAATAACGTAAATAATAAACACGAAGGAAATGTAAAGAATGAGAGAACAGAATACACGTATGAAAGAATAAGCATACATAAACAAAAGGAATGTAAATAACAAAAGAGTAACTCTGAAAAAAAACAATGTAATTAACGCACAACGTAAAGGTAGAACCGTAGAGTTAAAACAGAAACGATAAATGTGTTAGTAGTAGTGGTATGCTAATCACTCCTCCTTCACACCGCTACTGCAGCAGTAGAGACTCTCGGGAACGTTGGTGGGGGGCTTGGAGGGCTCGTGAACGCTGAGAGAGTTGATTTTCGACACATATTAGAAAAGGCCCGTTATAGTATTGGTCTCAGTATCAGAACGCCAGTAGGCTGTAATCCAATGACTCTTAACAAACACCGGTAATCTACAGTTACAATTCTTTGCTCCCATTGTTGTGACTTGTCTCTGTGCTTGTTTACTTTCTGTTTGTGATTTGAGGAAAAACTATTGCTGTAGTAAACAAGCAAAGATAACTGTTTCAGTTCGTTTATCAACCGTTTTTTCCTGCTCTTTTCCCGGTTACGTTATTTTGACATTTATATCCGACACTGGAAATACCATGAACAATAAACTAGAGATTCCTGGAAACCATAATATGTGTGATGATATAAAAGTCAAACCCACATAAGTGGTTGTATTTTCCTTGTTGTATTGGAAAAATAAAGTAAACAGATCTTTCTTACGCATGTTGTTACAGTTTTAGCACAACAGCTGAATATTCTGAACGTTTTACCCATCAACTTAATTATCAGTGAAATTGAAATTGTATTCACGCGTGTGCGCGCAGACACACATATGTACACACAAATAATCTCGCAGCTCCTTTGTTGCAAATGTGGATTCATCATAAGAAATTTCTGTTCTGGAACAATATTATTTCTCTAAATTGGAATATTTAGCAATATATAATAACCCTGGTCCCAACACAGATATACTCCAATCAATGTTGACATTGCCTAGTACCGCCACATAAATGTTTGTCTGTAACATTGACGCAGCTAATAAAGTGAAGATTCGTACTAAGTTTATAGGGTGCTTTATAAGAAACATTATAGGAAACTGTTAAAGCTAGAGGTCAGTAACTTTGGAAGTCAGACGAAAACTTGGATTATTGTTAATTTTGGAAGAAGGTAAATAGTTCCCATTATCAGCTGAATTGTTAGGCCGTGGTTCACAGTTGCTGTTGTTGTTGCTGTCGACAAACATTTTCGCCTCTCCATAGGAAGCCATCGTCGGTTTCTTAGAGTTATCTCAGTCACAGTCTTTACCTCATCTCTGATGATTAGGAGGTCACGTCTACGCAGATGAAACTTGTTTCTATTGCACAATTCTCGTATAAACATACACGTATGCATGTCCTTATTAATTGCTCAGTTAATACGATTACACACGTACCTCTGTACAAAGTAGCATTTACAGTAAATACATAATTAATATACGTGTCATTATTGTTTATAGGTCATACCTCACTCTATGCCATTGCTATATGCTTATTGCTAAAGCGAGTAGTTCTTGAAAATGGGCAGCTTCTAACATAGACCTTATCATTTTATTTATCATATGTAGTAAATATACATGCTCTCCGGTATGGAAAAGGATTTTCGCTTGGTATTGGCTTTTAAAAAACTCATGGTAATCTTATTTCTTCTCCGTTTTCCGTTTAACCTTATTTTAACCGTTGTCCTCTCCGTAAATAAAAGGCAAAGGCATTAACACTAATAGTAACTCTCAAAATCTCACAGAAGTAGTCAAGTGTATCTAACTGGTTGACTTAGATTAAGTGATGTGCGAGCAATTCTACAGAAGACTGAGTAACCGGTTACGTGAATTTATCAGCAGCAAAGTAACTCTGTATTATTATAGTGACAATTCAGTTTACGCATATTGGTGGTACGCCTTGAGGGAAGGGTTGATGTGTAAATTGAAATTAACTCCCGGCAAATCTGAAAATGTATTGGCCTCAGGAGATTCTCAGAGGGGGATATACTTTACACATTAACCGTTATTAATGGCTCCCCTAAAGGCTCGACAAGTTATAAAGTATATTTACTTGAAATTATATAAAGTAGTTTATAGACGACACAATTGAGCATAAATTTAGGCCTATTATTTTTGTATTAAATGTTTCGTTAAGCCTTGTCGTAATATTAGTCTTTCAAATCAAGTCTGATGAAACCACACAAAGAAACAAAGTTAATAAAATCACAAAGACTTTTGTACAATACAAATTCTTTTTTTTTATATTTATTAGCAACATGTTGTTAGTGGTTGTAATCACAAACAGAAATAACGCTGATGCACACCACTGTAGATAAAAATTCGCGATTACGCTATTCATGCTGCACAGCTCATCATCAGGTCGGATGAAAGCTACTATAATTAAAACTGATAACACAGGCTTCATACTGTAATATCGCAGAAAATGAACCAGGGTCACCTAGAATAGAATTAAATCTGTGAAAAAAATCGTAATCCCTCTTGTTCGGCCAGTAAGATTAGAAAATTGCCTGTAAATTAATTAAATAGTCCTGGAAGAATGAAGTAAACAAAGTACTTGTTTGTTTGGTATACACCTGTTCCATCATCGTCGTCGTCGTCGTCGTCATCATCATCTATTTCATACTTGGAATCTGTGATTCTTTACGTACCTGTTTTGTATTCAGCCAGCAATATTATCTATGTTTGATGTTATGTGAGGTAAGTTATAAGTTCTAGACGATGTGTGGGACAACTAACCTTATCTTAAATAACAGGATACTTCGAGAGACAAAGGTTCTAAGAAGTTATGGCAGTCTCTGTAGTGATCTATTTGTATGAATTTTGAACAACAACTAAGAAACAGTAAAGTAAAATACAGGCCTCGGTAATGACGTTCTTAAGAGGAATAAAAAGGGTTTGTAAAGTTGACCGTATAAAGGATAAGGGAAGCGTTATAGGTTTTTAACTTGAAAGGAAATTTGGAAGATTACAAACAAAGCTGGCAATAACACTTAGAAAGAATGTCAAGATTCTAGACTGTCCAAACAAGTCTGGAAGTACAAACCTATAGGACACATGTTGTAGATCCAGGACAGATGGCTAGAGGATATTTGAAGGCAGAACAGGCAGCATCTTGCCTATACCGTGTTGACAGTTTTTTCTGTTTTACAGTGCAGTGAGTCTGGTGCCATTAACAACAAGCGTGCTAGTACAACATATTGTAATATTCGGGGCGGAATCCGTGTGTTCACCACTTAGTACAATTTCCATTTGTCATTAGACTGATGAGTATGGCACAGTGATACGCGCACTATAATCTTCACAAGATAATTTTATGATAAATTGTTTTCGAAGCCTTTCAAACACACAATGTTTAAGCAGTTCTACAAACAAATAATTAGGATGTCTGTAGATCATGGAATTTCATATATGAGCGTGTGTGTGTGTGTGTGCGCGTATGTTCTCAAATTTTTCTTGTTATTTTATATTATTATTAATAATTAGAAAACTTTGCTTTTAACAAGAATATATCTTTTATTTTGTAAATTACAAATGTAATGAATGAAAATTTGGAAGATTACAAACAACGGCCGATAGAACAGTTAGAAAGAATGACAGCTTTCAGACCGGCCAAACAAGGCTGTAAATACAAGCCTATAGAACACTGGTGTGTGTGTGTGTGTGTGTGTGTGTGTGTGTGTGTGTGTGTGTGTGTGTGTGTGTGTGTGTGTGAGAGATCCAGGAAAACATGGCTGGAGGATCTTAGACTGCGGAACAGTACCTTGCCTGTGTCGTCTTGTGTAGATGATGGTGATATTTGGCTATGTTTTGTATACACATGGTTCTACATTTGTCTTCCTTTTTAGCACTGTATCTAAGAATTTGTTTAGGCAGTCTATCATCGTCATCCATCTTTTCTGTATGCTATCTACTTGCCTTATAACACGAACTTTGTCACTACTTATTGCCACACTACTAAGTACTTTGTTCTTGACGAGGCCTTTCGGTGACTCCACATCTTCAGGTCTTCAACAATCACGTCGCACACGATCATCTTCGTTTCCATCAAGTGACAAAGTTGGTGTTAAGATGGTTGCTAATAAAACTAACAAAACTGGAAATTTTCTTATATCACATCTCACATCTTCCAACATCTCAGCATCTCCTACTTTTCTTTGTTGTGTTGAATCAGACTGTAAAATAACTTGTGTTTATAATATTTATAATTTATCTTCTTGACGAAACAGCACAGTTGTAAGCCGTTTCTCGCACGCTGTAAGCACAGTTCAAACCGTTAGCAAAAGTGTCGACGGGGTTAGGCGTAATGTATTGTACACCTATACTTCTCTACAGCCATTGAGAACAGGTGTCACCTGCTGATGGCGGTAAATGGCTAATCGCTTGCTGTCATTATTACACTGTATTCATAAGCCATTGAGTGGTAATAATATGTACACAGAGAGATGAGACTAAAAGCGATAGGGATAGAGAGAGATAGACAGACGATAAAGAACTATAGAGATTGAGAATGAGACAGATACAGGACTTGGATTTGTACTATCTACTATTCATATAAGGCGTTTCTACGACGGTCAGTTGAAACGTTCGCGGAGCGACAACTGTAGCTTAGCGGTAAAACTGAAATTTTTCGTGTGCTGCAAGATTTGTATTTTATGTGAACTCCTGTCAATTTCCAAATCTATCTATCAATTTATTGTTTAGAAGCTGTTTAATATTGACGTGTCATGCGTTTTCTTAAAAACGGACAAATCAAACGGGGTGTGGTTCTGCATGTTGTGTGTGACAAGAACTAATCAAAGGTAGCCACTACTACTGCTACTACTACTACTACTACTACTGTGTACTACACACTCCTTATACCGAGAGATACGCGTACACATTCCAAACGTGGATTGTGTAGGTCTAACATTTTGTGTAGTAGATTTTACACCTGCGTGAAGAAGAGAAACATTCTCTAGGTAGGTTTGAACCTCTGAGCATATATCTGTGCTGTGTAAGTTACGTATAAATGGTAACTACAATTTCTGCTACAGCCCAATGTGATCACTGGCTTCCAACACCAATCTTCTCCAAAGTCTCTTGTCCATTGCCGTGTAAACCCTCACAGCCATTCTTTTGAGATCTTCTAGCACATCATCCAAACATCTTATCCTAGGTCGGCCCCTGTTCTGCTTTTATAGACCTACACCCTCATGTCAAATTTTCTTTGACATAAGCTGACCATCAATCCGCTCTACACACAAACACACAGATAAGTTACAACTTGCGTCTTTCTTGAAGCATGTGACGAGAATCACAGGCACCACAGAGAAATGTATACAAAAATCATGCTCTCAAGAAGAATTCAAATTTCAAAATATGGTTAAAATATAGGCTTCACATAGTGGAATGGAAGTTGCAAAGTTGCGTAACACACGCTAAATTGGTCTAATGTTTAAAAAGTATTCTTTGTCTTTTATCTTGATCAGTAACGGTTTTGTTTAGGGGGTACTTTCCCAGTTCGTGGAATATTTTCTCATTTCTGTGAACGAAGTCTAATCTGATTATTGCTACTTCTACTGCTCGTGGTATTGCCAGCAAATGCATACGGGATAACGCCTTTATAGTGTCACGCATCTGATTAAACTTAGACAGAGAGTGTTTATTGAATTTAATGTATTCAATCCCTGTCTCCGTGACGGAGTTTGTTAAAAGCACCGTATCGTATCGTATCGCAACCAATAGATGGCGGCTGTTACATAAACTTTTACTGCTAACTTTCGATATCAAACTTTCCTATGCTTGTTAACAGTGAAATATAAGTGGGAGATCAAAGTAAACAGAACCATTGATGGGACCAGTGGCGGCATAAACTTTGACTGTTGCCAGTAACGCTCTTGATTTCTTATCGTACAAGAATTAGAAGCTAGTAGTGAAAACTTGGTAGTGTGTGTGTATGTGTGTGTGTGTGTGTGTGTGTGTGCGGGCGAGCGCGCGCGCGCGAGTTTCAGTTTATAACTACCAATACTGATAAAACAATCCTTTTGATTACTACACGAATGAAAACCAGGAAACCTGAACAGTTTGAAATCGAACCAATAATCTTGAAATTCCGGTTTAAATATCTAGGATGTTGGGTTGCCATTTATTCAACTGAATAAATTGCCTGAGTTGGGCGATTTATTCAAGTGATGTACGAGTTATTGTCGGGCGATTTACACAGTGCGTTGCATGTGGTGTATTAGTAAAAAGTGATTATAGTGCGGAAGTGATATTAGAATTATAGGGATAATAGTGGCATTATTAATTGTGTAAAGAGATTAACTTGAATTGTATGAGAATAATCTTGTTGAATAATTGTGATAATTACAGCTGGTTTTTAGTGACTTTATTGGTGCCTTATATTTTGTTTGCCACTGTTCCGTACGACGATCAGTTAGACCGTCGTAAAATATCATGAAGTTAAGCGTAAAATTCTGTTCGAATTGTAGTTACGCCACATTTTTTTAATCGTAGTGCTACAGCGGTTTCGCGGGTCATTGTATTGTACAGAGGAAACAAAATACAGACACAAATGAAGTCACTAATTACCAGCTTTAATGAGTCAGAAATAACAATTTGAAATCAACATGATACTCTGAAGTTAAATTTGTTCACATGCAACAAGAATTTCAACTATTAGAGATCCGCACTTATTATAATACAATGATCAGTTTACACTAGTCCGCAACAATCACTTGATCCGCACTCTACAATCTCGCCAGTTGTAACTAAATTCTACGCCGGCCTCTGTTGCTTATATAGGCCCCGCAGGTGTTCCAGAATAATTTTCCATGCTTTTGGCAGCGTACCGGCATAAGTAATTCGCGTAGGTTACAATGCTCGAACAGTCTCGATGCTACTTGAACGCGCGGTCTCGAGAGAGACACTGCATCCGCTCGGCTAGCCGAGAAACGTGTAGAACTTGTACATTGTAATTTTGAGAGCGTTACGTAATTTCGTAGCAATATTACTATTGCACGTCATCATAGAGGGAACTGAAGAGCTACAGATATCTGCGTGGAGTAAGACAAGGGTGTATACTATCTCCACTTTTATTCAACATCTACTCGGAAAGTATTTTTAGAGAAGCTTTAGATATTGTGGAAATCTCTCTGAACGGTGAAAGAATAAATCACATACGCTATGAGGATGATACCGTCACATTCATAGATAACTTAGAGGGGCTGCAACAACTAATGAATAGAGTGACAGAAAGCAGCCGTAGATATGGTCTAGACATCAATGTTAATAAAACCAAGCTAATGATTTTATCTAAGAACAAGTTCACAAAAGTGTACCCTTAATTCAAATCAAATGCCAGTTGAACGTGTAAACCAATTTACATATCTTGGTACTACAGGCAATGAACAGTGGGACCACACTCAAGAAATAAAGAGCAGAATTTAAAAGGCAAGAGCTGTCTACACTAGAATGAGCAGTTTATTCAGAAGTCACAATTTAACAATAAACACAGAGATGAGACTTTTACGCTGCTACGTATTCTCGTTCCTCTTCTACGGTGTAGAATTTTGGACTTTGACTGAAGCCACAACTAAAAAATTGGAGTCTTTCGAAATGTGGCTTTACCGTAGAATTCTGAGCATTTCGTGGACAGCACATATAACTAAAATAGTAAATAATTTACCTTAATTGAAACCGTCCAGTGACTTCAAGGATGATATATTCATGACGCGTTTCGAGTCATATGACTCTTCATCAGACAATAATCACTCACAAGGAGATCATCAAATATTAAAATTCGCACGAAACACACATATGTATAAATGCAAAACGTATAAGAGCGTCCGACACAGTGCACTGCGCGAGGCTAACCGGATACTGAGCAAACGCGTGTCTCACCGTGTGTTATCTCATAATCGATTGTAGCGCGGTGTCATATAACGGGTTTGATTTGAAATTCAATTTATCATTAAGTATGCCATCATGAGTATCTGGGTTATTATGTCCACTATAGATTTCAAATTCTTCCCATGCATCCATATAACGACCAGTGCCGAAGCTAGTAGTTAATGAATGGGTAGGCAAAAATCTTACCTTAATTTTTTTTTAAGGAATCACTAAAAGGACGGTGGTTTAAATCGGACGCTGAGGTAGAGTTTGCTGTTAGCGAATGGTTCCGGAAACAGCCGTAAGAATTTTACTAGTAGGGAATCTACAGATTAGTGCAAGAGTGGGACTCATGTCTTAATGTTAATGGAGACTTCTTTTAAATCGTTGAATAAAAAATGCTTTACAGCTCTAAACGTGTTTCTATTAAACAATCCTTCTTGTATAAGTCATACACAATAATACATCTGATTGAACTACAAATTTTTAAACTTGATTAGTTTCTATATTATGTGTTTAATGTTACAAACAATTGAAAAAACAATCTTGATCATCTGTTAGTTCAACGGAATAACAGGCACACTTTTAATAACCGCATACAATAAGCGCACTTATAAACAACACAGTGCGCTTTAACTTAACTGTTTGCACCATAGAAGTGAGACATGCCTCAACGCTCTATGTGTACAGCACGGGACAATCCCCCTCCCCCGCACTTCCCATTCATGCCAGCACATTGCTTACATACGATGTATACAAAAAACTCTGAGGCAAGTTCACGTTGCCTCATTCGCTTTATGCCGAATCTCACCTGTCACCATCTAGCGGTCGCTCAGTAAAGCACATTTCGGCTTAATAAATTCGACAGTCACAGTAACAATGTATAATCTTTACGTTCCGTAGTTCATACGTATTTATAATTTATATTCTACAGAATTTTTAGGGTAGGCATTGCCTCAATTGCCTCCATCTAACTTTGCCACTGATAACGACCATTACTACAATAATGTAAGGGTATTAAGTTTGTATTAAAATTCGTGTACGAATGGTTGCATGTAATTAAATGTCGTGTGAAATTAGATTTTATAGTATCTATAGAAGCAGCTTTATTGATGAGATTATGTGGAGTGTGTTCCCGAAACCTTTTAATAAAGGTTCCCGTTTGACCAATGTAGAAACATTCACAATCATTACATATCAACTTGTATACACCCGTCCTTGACTCTATTTGTGTGTGAACAGCCTGGCGAACCGAATTCCAAAGGCTATTATTGGTTTTGAAAACAGTGGTGAAACAGACGTTAGAATTTTGGTCTTATACGTTTTGCATTTATACACATGTGTGTTTCGTGTGAATTTTAATCTTTGATGATCTCCTTGTGAGTGATTATTGTCTGATGAAGAGTCATATGACTCGAAACGCGACATGAATATATCATCCTTGAAGTCACTGCACGGTTTCAATTAAGGTAAATTATTTACTATATAAAGTGACTTGGACCGTATAAATAATAATGTTTAAATATAACTAATATTGAAGTTCTTAGAAAGATGAAGAAAGAAAGGGAAGTTGTTAACACAGTAAAAGTAAGAAAGCTTTAGTATCTGGGAAATCTCATGAGAAATGAACATTGATTTTACTTATTGCAGTCCAACGTACTTGGAAAGAGAGGAGTTGGGCGACAGAGAATCTTATTGCTGAGAAATTTAAGGACTTGGTTTGGCATGAATACAACTGATTTATTTCGTGCAGCAGTACAGAAAGTAAAAATAGTCTGTCTGATATCAAACATCCGAAACGGATAGAACCTATCAGAAGAAGATCATAGAGGGCCTACAGGTTTGGCTATATCATTAGTTTTGAGAACAATGCTTTGTAGATGTGGGAATTGCCGATTAGAAGTCGAGAGACGAAACGTGTCGGAGCAATAGAAACGTAAGCATGACACAAAGTGGGAAGAAACGGTTGGATTGAAATTACCAACTTAATCATGTGAAATACATAATGACTACATGATGAACAGAGAACGTAAAGAGTTAAGAAGATTTAGAGAAACGCGTGAATTAAGGTAAGAATAGGAAGTGAGACTTAGGTTCAGGTGAGCAGCGCTAAGCGGAAGCAGAAAATCGATGTCTACAAGTTTTGACCGCGCTGTGATGACAACTAGTGTCTACTCTTACATTATAGACTTGTGAACAATCTGGAAATCTGGCGTGGTGGGGGAGCTTAGCTGACTGTGGTACGAATTCCAACAAAAACATCCGAACATTTACCGCGCTTATTATCGTCTAAAGTACTGTGTCATCAGCTGTATAAAGGTAATGTAAGAATTTTTTTATTTTATTAGCTCAAAATAAGTGATATTCAAACGTATGTAAGCTTTCTAAATTTCTGTAGGTAATAAACATATTTTACTGTGCTAACGAAATGTAATTAAAATATCAGTAGCGTGATGGTGACATTAGATAGCGCGAAAGTCTGTTAATTACAACACGTGACCACTTGACTATTAATGTTTTAGTTTATCGTAAGTTAGGCACTCATTTTCCTATATTTTCAGATAATAAAGAAATAAGTTACTTTTACTTCTCTAACATCAGGCGAAGCAATCGTTAGTAAACTATGGACAACAAAATGTATATTAAAAATGCCTACTGAGATTTATTTATTACAAACAGTGTTTATAAAAACATTATTGTGATTATCAAAAAAAAATCTATTTTAAAATTCCAGTATAAATAATTGTTTTGAGAATATTTATTTGATGTATTGATATTATAGTTTTAGCATATATGTACACATATGTAGCAACCGCGCGCTCCCCCTTCTCCCTCTACTCTCTCTCTCTCTCTCTCGCACACACACACACACACACACACCCTTGGATACACGCGCGCCCACACTATAATATATGTAATTTAGTAAATGGATTAGCAGTATAGTAAAAATTCGTGAATTAAAAATAAAATGTAATATAAAAATGAAAAAGATAGAAACATTTAAAAGTAACAGGAAGATTAATAAAAATAATTAACAGTTAAGAAGACTTAGAGAAACACGTAAATTAAGGTAAGAACAGGATGTGAGAGTTAGCTTCGAGTGAGCAGCTCAAAGCGAAAGCAACACATCGATATGTAAAATGGACGTTGGTAAAGCTCTTTGGAAGATCAGAACTGCAAGAGACCAAATGAGTACCAAATACCAAATACCAAATCTATAAGTCCACTAACTTATACATTATCTACAGTGGAGTGGAACAATTTTTTGTGATAAAGTCTAGAAACTGCAGAAGCAACTTAATTCATCAAAAGAAGGTTTAGTAGGGAATTGTTTAAAACAAATTTAAAAAGTACTGGGAAGTGATTTGACTAACATATTATAAGCTAATGACCCTGCTACGTGTTGCGCATAGCTCTGAGATCCGGTGAAAACATCTTACCTAGTTTAACACAGACATTGAAGATAAGAGTGGATAATTCATTTGATGCAGTTAATAAGCTTAAATACCTGGGTAACATGATAGCTAATGAACGATCTATATACACGACGATATATGACAGGATACAAATAAACAATAGGGTATATTATGCCGACAGCAGGCTATTGCGAAGCAAACACATTAGTCGTTAGACAAAAAAATATAAGAAACTTTTCAGACCTGTTGATACTTATTTAAGCAAGACATGGACGCCGATATAAAAGGAACAAGAAACGTTAAGAAGGTTTGAAAAAAATATCATAAGACGTGTTTATGTCCCGGTTAAAGATGACAAATGGAAATAAGAAATAACCATGAGATAGATGAGTTACCGAATCTTGTGGATATAATAAGGTTCATAAAAGCTCAACGAATACAGTTACTAGGTCGCCTAGAGAGGATGGATGGTAAGCGTATGCCAAAGAAAATCCTGATGAAACAAGTTTATAAAAGCAGAAAGAGGGGCCAAATAAGATAATACATAATAGTATTGTTACGACGGTCTAACTGATCGCCGTATGGTACAGTGGAAAACAAGATTCAAGACACCAATTATGTCACTAATCACCAGCTTTAATTATCACAATTAAACACTTTTGTAATCAACAAGATAGTCTCTTACAACAAATACAGTGACAATTGTTCACACGCAATGATAATGTCAACCAACTAATGGAGTATTGCACAATTATAAAACATAACACTTCGCAACGATACTTCGAACCGCACTGGAATAAATCGCCACTTAAAACTAAAACTGACCGTCGCTGAATGCCTGTATTTATACCCCGCTGATACGCCAGAATAATCTGTCACTTTGGGTGACGTGTTAAACAAACATGCACTCTCGAGAATCCACTAGAAACAGTGTCCTTGCAAACACTGCGCTGACTGGTATGGTATGGAACAGACTCGATGGTTGACGCGTAATTGTCTTTCATCTCAAAGTAGCAGCAATACCTGTAGTAAACTAAAGACTTAGTTTCGACCTGTAATTTACGTAGATAAACAAAAGGATGGTTTTCGCAGGTTTGGTGATTGCCAGTAGTAAGGTTGCCACTATTGACTATTTTCTGGATTACTATTTATGAGAAAACTAAAAGAACTTTCTTAGATAAAGCAATTTAGAGAAAATTGTAATATCATAATGCCAGTGCAGATAGCTCATAAACGCTAAAGCAAATTGAGTTCGAGCCAATGAACCGATTTGTAAAGCTCATTCTACCGTATTATTGTATATACTACGTAGTGAACCGGCCTTATTGAACCGTTGATTGAGTTAGTAAACCACACCTCACACGTTACAGGAACAACCCGTTATATCAACAAGGCTGTGTATTTCTTAAGCAGCCATGTGTTCGATACAACACTGTATTGTGGTAAAAAAGCTCTCTATATAGGAGTGTAGAGATAGAAAACTTGACGGTGGCGTATATACGATCTAGAGAGACGGAGACTGAAAATTAGCAGACATCGGAGTATGTTGTACCGATAACGTATTGATAAGAATTTAAATACAAGCAAGGCATAAATGTCCTACATTCACAACCCCAATTCCCTGTGAGCGCACGAATATATTGGCAGATCGTATTTTACGTAATTACAATTAATGACGTAATTGCTATTTGTAGTCGGTGTTGTACGTATACGTAAATATCATCAATTTACGTTAAACTTTCCTGAGCTCATGAGTTCTATGTACAGTTCACTGTGGTATCTGTGATTCTCGCCACAAGCTGCAACGTACCTGTGTGCGTGTGCGTGCGTGCGTGCGTGTGTGTGTGTGTGTGTGTTTAGATCGGTTATGGTTCGACCTAATCATTCTGATAAGCCATTACGATTATTAGAAAGATAGAGAATTATAAAACGGATTCAAGGGCAAAGAATTATGACAAATTATGAATAGAATAACGACTGAAAGGAGAAGATATAGCTGAAGTAATATAAAGAGGCAAAGGATATGCGGTACATGGAGGCATTACAAAGGTAAGAAAGCTACGTTTTAAGGATATTCATCAACTGGAAACCATGCAAAATGGTAACGAGGGACGTGGAAATTATTGAAGATTTCAAGACGGAAGAAACGATTGCACACGTGTTTCTGGCCCGGTTAAGGAAGATGATGAATGGAGGATAAGAAATAACCACGAGACAGGTGAGCTACTGAAGCATTCGTAATGAATCAACGAATACAATGGCTAGATCACACAGAGCAGATAGACGATCAGTGTACGCCAAAGAAAATCCTGAGAGCACAGGATCATAAAAGCAGGAAGAGGGGCCGACCTAAGGTAAGTTGTTTGGATGATGTGCTAGAAGATCTCAGAAGAATGGATGTGAGGAGCTACATTGACACGGCAATGGACAAGAGCCTTTGGAGAAGATTGTTGTTGAATGCCAGTGCTTACGTTGGGCTGTAGTGATAAAGAAGAAACTGTAGTTACCATTTATCCGTAACTTGCACAGCACAGATATATGCTTAGAGGTTCAAAGCTATCTAGAAAATGTTTCTCTTCTCCGAATAGATGTAAAACCTACTACACAAAATGTTACACAATCCACGTTTGGAATGTGTACGTGTGTGCCTCATTATAAGGAGCGTGTATTACACAGTTGTGACTATTGCTGTCTCTGATTACTACTTTTCCAATCACGGAGGACTAATCTAAGTCATAAAAATCTCGATATAGTCCTACGAGGATTGTTCAATAGAAACACTTTGATCTGCGCAGCCGTGACTTCGTCGCCATGGCAATGGAGTTCATTTGTTTGGCCTGATTTGGCCTGTCCCGGACCTGCACGTGTTGCAGCATCAGATGAAATGTGAGACAGCTGAAAACTACTTTACGCGCAAATAAGCGCATCAAAGTTACAGAACTTTCTCAAATGTTGACCATCAGCGTTGAGGATTCCACAACTGCTTACTGATGAGCAGACAAATTTGCGTTCAGCCTTATCATTACAGTTTTGATGTGCTATCGACAACATGGTAATGCCTTTCTGCACCAAATTGTTGCCGGTGATGAGTCTTGGTGTTATTACTACGAACCAGAATCCAAACGTCAGAGTATCCAGTGGAAACATGCACAACCGAAGGCGAAAGAAAGGCGGTCCAAGCCTTTGGCATGAAAAGTAATGGTGACTGTATTTTTTGATTATCAGGTTATGCTGCTCTTAGATCTTAAAATAAGCGCATCAAAGTTACAGAACTTTCTCAAATGTTGACCATCAGCGTTGAGGATTCCACAACTGCTTACTGATGAGCAGACAAATTTGCGTTCAGCCTTATCATTACAGCATTTGATGTGCTATCGACAACATGGTAATGCCTTTCTGCACCAAATTGTTGCCGGTGATGAGTCTTGGTGTTACTACTACGAACCAGAATCCAAACGTCAGAGTATCCAGTGGAAGCATGTACAACCGAAGGAGAAAGGAAGGCGGTCCCAACCTTTGGCATGAAAAGTAGTGGTGACCGTAGTTTTTGATTATCAGGTTATGCTGCTCTTAGATCTTAACGAACCTGGTGTCAACATCAACGCTGAGTGACGTGCAGACAGGTTAAAACGTTTATGGTTCAGCATCAAGAATAAACGTTCCGGAAAGCTCACAAATTGTGTCATTCTTCTGCATGATAATGCTCGACTCCATGTAGCCCAGACGATTCAAGATCTGCTTGGTCGTATAAAAGTGGGAAGTTTTGCAACATCAACTTTAGAGCCCCGTCTTGTCCCCGTCCGATTATCATATTTTTGGCCCATTATAGAAATCACTAAAAGGACGGCGGTTCAAATTGGTCGCTGAGGTAGAGTTTGCTGTTAGCGAATGGTTCCGCAAATAGCCGCAAGAATTATACCAGCAGGGAATCTACAGATTAGTGCAACAGTGAGACACATACCTTAATGTTAATGGAGACTTCTTTTAAAATCATTGATTAAAAAACACTTTACAGCTTATAAACGTATTTCTATTGGTCAATCCTTGTAAATACATTCTGTCACATGACCGTAAGAAGCAGGCAAACACGTGGCTTCGTATGCTGACTTTATAACTTGCTCGCAGCCAACAAAATCTACTCCGCTCCAAGTTCTCGGCTTTTAGCGCGGTCACTTGTTTATTGGCAGCGGTCTGTTTGATTTTGTTGCTACCAACTCGGATTACTTTAGTCAATACCCTCGTGGTTTGTATTATACTGACGTAGGTTTTCTTTTGCCCTACACTTTGTTAACACCGACATTCACTCTGTTTTTGTACACAAAATCTTTCAAAACCCTATAGTTTTGTAAAGGTTATTCTCTACGTAACCCTTCAATACTTCTTGCAGGTTTTCTATATTATGAATAGGTCTTTAAATATAAATTAATTAAATATTAAGACCATTTTATGATTGGTCACTCTACAATTGACAGTTTGTTGTTTGCGGTCGATCAGGCTATTCTGTTGAACTCTGAAAACAGATTGCAGATGGGTATACATTTGTTAAATGGAATCTGAAAAGACTCTGGATTATAGATATCGACAATTAAAACCAAGCCGATGGCTTTTTGTGGAACTGATCCCGTACGGGCAAAAATTGTTATAGATGGTACTGTCCTGGAACAAGTTAGCAGTTTTGAATACATGTGCTACAGTGTGTCTTATAATGCAAGCAACGATGTGGTGCATAAGTTGAATAAGTTCAACCTTATGTGCAGGACCATCAGGCAAACCCTTAAGTCAGCAAGTAAAGGAACACGCCTAATATTGAACAAGATGATGGCTCTTCTCACACTTCTTTATGGGTCTGAGAACGAAAGGCCAGGCCAATCGCATCCAAGCGGCTGAAATGAGATTTCTCAGGCACGTGGCAGGGTATACTCTCCATGATCATAGAAGAAACACAGATATACGGCAGGAACTGGATATTATGAATATACTCGACAGGATCGCCCAGTATTGGCTCAATTGGTGTGAAATCATTGCCGAATGGATGTCTGCCGCATCCCCAAACAACTATGGAACTATAAGCCGAAGGGACGGGGAGGTGTGGGACGTACCAGGAAACGTTGGAGTGACCAGCTGTAATATTTGCCTATTTGAGACAGGAACAAACCATTCATGGTTCAAACCTTGAGGTTTATGATGATGATGATGATGATTAAATATTAACTATATCAGTGATTAAATCTCTGACAAAATCCTTCGTTCACAAAATTCACACTTATATTGTATAGCGATTTTGCCAATGATACGCAAGTTTATACGGCCTAAAATAAACCTCAAGGAAAATCTAATCCGCATATAGTTTCAGTGTTTGCCGTAAATTGAAGGTCAACCAGTACAAAAACTACTAAAAGTGTATTCAAAAACCTTAATGTGAGTAAAATAACGAATTAAGGGGAGCGGAACACTGATCATCTCAATAATGTTAAATTAACAATCTTTATGTACCTTTTCCTCATGAATGGTAATAGATACTAACATGACAATTTCTAAAGTTATTTTACCGTAGTTACGAATGCTGTACCAAAATAAACTTGATTGGATAAAGAAACAAATTTTTACAATTTTTTGATATTTAATTTAAAAAAGTTATCAGTTTTTTTTTACTGATTACACAAACTAAATTGATGATTATTAATAATTTTGGTACCCGATGTGTAAAACTGCATTTACATCAAACAGCTAAAGTTTCAGGATCATATCGTAAAGGGGTTTCTGAGAAAAACGAACATCAATATAAAAAAATTGTAATTTTTGGTAAAGTAATCGTAAAGTTAGTAAAGACTGGTGATGAACTTACAGATATTGTTTAGAGTTATTTTATTGTTAAAACATTCCACATACATAGCTTTGATTTTCTTCTTGTTCTTCTAATCTTCTTTTCAGTTTGCTTTTTTTCTTTTTGGCCTCCTTGGTTATATTTTATACTGCTACTTCCGCTTTTTGTCATCTTACACAATCCAACTGTTTTAGTTTTTTAACTGCATATTTATTAATTCCTATTTTTAACTTTGAATAAACGTCTAGTTTGCTTCTATAGCCCTCATTAAATATCAAAATTACATTCCAAATTGTAACATATTTAGCCGCAGAAAGACAACATTTTTTGGAACATTTGCCCACACAACATGATTAAAACAATCATTAGGGTTTTGTGTGTGGCCGTGCAAACTTTTTTTTTTAACAAATCAAGATTAGTAAGATCCCAAAAAATACATTTTATAAGACATTATTTCTTTTGGTAGAGAATGCTCATGTTTGAATTCAGTACCTAATGCCTGCGCTTTATTATATTTACACCACGATTCAACTCCCTTCGGGCATAAGCCGTGTTGTGGTTCATCAACACTAGATGGTTTATAAAAATAAGTTGCACATATATTTTTTTCATGGTTTCTATAGCCAAGACATAGTGCAATTGCTATTTGTCTACTTCAGCATCTGTGAGACAATTTATGCCTCCAATTGGTTTCCCATGTTCCAATTTCGTGTTTTTCATATCTTTTTTGATACGTTGTAACCGACTACCCATTCTTTTCTGAATGTGTCCTATGCAGAACAACAGATTTACCAATGCTAACATAATACAATTTTCTTACTAAACATGAAAAAATAAGAAAGTAAAACTTAATATAACTTAATTAATTCACTACCGACTCGGAACACAAAGTTTTTTACTGGTAAAGTGAATCAATTTTATTTAGTTAAGTAACGAACACGTCATGGACAACGAATTCCAAGAAGTAAAACTTGTGTTTCATAAAGTTTAAGGGGCAAAGCTAATTTCGCGGTTCAACACGTTCCAACAAAGGACATATTTTTTGTACCTAAACATCCCTTTAGAGCAAAATAATATATATATTCTGAAACAGAATTTAAGGAAGAATAAGAAACAAGGAAAAAATATAGATTTTTTTCATTTTTACCGGTTTTGATCCCCTTAACGCAAACCAGAAAAACACGGAACAAAAAGATCCATTCAATTCAGCAGTTTTCAGGTCACGATATAGCAACGCTTAGGACTTCGTAACTTTAGTGCTACACAGAAATTATGACACGTACGCGCGATACTATAAGAAGAACGCATAAGTTTTATTCATAGTATAAACTCGGTAAGAAAATTAAGCTAACAAGATTAATATATATATATATATATATTGTATGGTTGCTATCCGTACTGTTAATCTTATCTACTTTGGTTCTGTATTGTTTATAGCAATTATGGTATTATTGGTTTCCTACGCTGCTACCGCAATTGTATATTTGTAAATTTTCATCATCATATTTGTAAAAGTCATCATCATCATCATCCTCAAGGTTTAAACCAAGAATGGTTTGTTCCGGTCTGCACTAAGCAAATGTTACAGCTGGTCACTCCAGCGCTTCCTCGGACGTCACACACCTCTCCGTCCCCTCGGCTTATAGTTCCATAGTTGTTTGAGGATGCGGAAGCCATCCATTCGGCAAAGATGTTCTTACCAATTCAGCCGATACTGGGCGATCCTCTAGAGTATACTCATAATATTCAGTTCCTGCCGTATGTCTGTGTTTCTTCTATGATCATGGAGAGTATACCCTGCCACGTGCCTGAGAAATCTCATTTCAGCCGCTTGGATGCGACTGGCCTGGCCTATCGTTAAAGTTCAATTCTCAGACCCATAAAGAATTGTGGGAAGAGCCATCACCTTGTAGAATTTTAGGAGTGTTCCTTTACTTGCTGACTTAAGGGTTCGCCTGGTGGTCCCGCACATAAGGTTGAACTTATGCAACTTGTTCACCACATCGTTACTTACATTAAATTATCTAAGTGGGTACCAAAAGTTCCTTGCAGCAAGTCTATAATATTGTGATATTATTCAATGTAGTTTGTTCTGCAAGTATTGTATTGCCTTTTTGACGTTTCAATACCTGACGCAAGTTTCACTGAAACATATCAGCACATATAATATATTATTAATTTATATTATTAAGGAGAATCTTAATATTTACAAACAAATTAACAATAATTTATTAATTTAAAATTAAATTGAAATAAAAACACAAATATAATCTATTTAAAATAATAAATTTATCAAAATAAATGAAATGTAAACATTAAATATTTACGAAAAGACAACAGAACAACTGCTTAAGTGAATAAACATTAAAACAATCGTTAACTAATCGAATGAAATATTATAAGTTATTTTACATTAAAATCAAAACCAATTCGATTATGTGTAAGTTTTTTAGAAGTGTATTGACGTAGAATTATTTCGATTGTTATTGATTTACATAGAAATCTCTGACAATGCTCATTTGTTTCAGTGAAAAGTGCGTCACGTATTGAAACGGTGTTAAAACCGTAATACACTACTTGCAGAAGAAACTGTATTGAATAGTATCACAATATTATATTTATATATAATATTAAATATTATATATATATAATATTATATATATATATATTAAATATGAACATATATAATGTATTATACAATATATATAATGTATTTATAAATGTGAACAGTTACTAACGCACATAAAAGAAATACACAAAAACATAACCTTTACTGCCGAATACGAACACAACAATATCATAAACGTCTTTGACTTCTCCATCACAAAATTCGAACAAAGGCACAAATTCAATATATACAGAAAACCGACTACAACTGACACACTAATACACAACTCCTCCAATCACCCAATACAACACAAACTAGCTGCCTTCAGAACTATGATACATAGACTTAGCAACATAAGTTCTAGATGAAAAAGACTACAAAGACGAACTAAACACGATAAAATATCTAGCAGAATCCAACGGATACAACAGAACAATATTCAATAAACTCCTACACAAAACACAAAACAAACAACAGACTGAGACAGAAAACAACAAATTCATAACACTCATATACATCATCAACCAAACTGAAAAAATAGCCCACAAATTCAAAAAAGCAGGATACAGAATCGCTTACAAAACTACTAACAAAACAGAACACACGCTATCAAAAAACACACACAAAGCACAAAATAAATCGATCTACCTGTCGTTTACAAATTAAATTGCTCAGATTGCAACAAATTCTACATAGGCCAGACAGGACGTAGCTTCAAACAAAGATACATTGAACACACAAAGGCACTACACTCCACTACAGAATCCATCTTTGGAAACCACCTTATTGAAGCTAACCATACATACAAAAACTTCGACAATAACATGGACATTCTACACGTATACACAAAAGGCCGAAACTAGACACTCTAGAACAATTGGAAATATACAAACACACGAAAACACATAAAAACGACATCCTAAAAGAACAGACACAATTCAAATAACACGCATTATTCGAACATATCACACCCCACGCACACAACATCGATCTTTCTAAAGTCGATACCGTCGCCAACAACAAGACGGACAGTGCTCCCAACGGCAGCCTCTGAAGAAGATTTTAATAGCGAAAACCGGTTCAGGCTATAAGGTAAAACTTTTACGTTTTTACCTATATAAAATTTTGTGTTCCGAGTCAGTAGTGATTTAATTATATTTATAAATATAGTTGGCGATGGTGATGATGATGCTGACATTTATGAAATTAGAGGTGAATATTCAGAAAAAAGTGAGACAATAGTTTACAAACAGTGTCATAAGAATGTATTGCAATATGAACCCAATTGTTTTATATTTACTGAGTACGTTACGAGGACTACAAAAATTGTTAAAAGTATTTACTTTGTTTTGCAAACTGTAAAAACTTAAATACCTAGTATTCATTTTAAGAAATTGTGGTAGTTTGTTAAACTGCAGTGTAAATTTGATACCTCGCTTTTTCGCTATTAACATTCCATGCGATTAGAAATTTAGATCTAAAGTTTTCAGTAATAAAGCTTTTGTCTATTTAAGATTAGAGTTAATTTTGTTTACAATTTAAACGCATTGAAGTATCGTTTATCTTTACTATTATGAGAGATATTGTGTTCTCGCGTTATCTAACATTACTTATTTTATATTGTTATTAAACTCTCTGTGGTCGCAGGTTAGCAGCGTAACGTCTTTGTCAAGCATCAGTGTGTAAAACAATTAGAAGGAAAATTTATAATTTTACCAACTATGAACATGACATTTATCATATTTGTTAATTATTTTGTAACATTAAATGTTTACATTTTGAAAGCAGCACTTAATAGTGCAACGGATGGACAAGAGGTAAGCTCATAATATTATTCTCTGTCCATGGAATTCAAAGGAATGCCATAAGTTTTCTGTAGTAATGTACTTCTGTTTTACTCTCAGAATTAAATGGACCACCACAAACTCTAAACGTACATGAGTTCATTTTTAATTTTAATTTAATAATGTTACTACTGTCGTATAACTATATAAACCCTGTTATTGTTATTGAACCCTTTTATTCAATAACCCAGTTATTGAATACAATATTGTTATTGTATGTCATAGGTCATATGTCATATGTCATAGTACAACGTAGCCTATATCATTTAATTACTACTTTCATACTAGACAATAAGTTCATGAGTTAAAAGAAATAAAGACTGGGTTTCCACAGGGCGGAATTCTGTGTTTTAGACTTTATCTCTGCTGTATGAATCGTTTCCTTCACCTGCGGTCTTCGCTGGCAATCATCAAGCCTATAGGTATTACGAAAAGCAGCATATCACTAAAGATGAATGTTGGTGCAATTATACGACACGTATGTTGTATTTTTCCAATACTTGTTTTTCACATAACCTTCTGTTGATCGTTGACTTCAAGCGGTTGGTACAGGGTAAGTCAAAAAGTAAAGGCAAATTTTATTTTCCCTGCTCCAATGGATGGCAGCACTGACTGAACAATGACATGTCATAACCTCAAAGTTTTTTTGTTCATTAGCTGTGTTTTTTCAGTTCTCAGCTCCATTCGTAGTGATTTCAGGGCATTTTATTATGAGTGCCCCGTTGTCCGTGTGCACCAAGGAAGAAATGAGGGGAGTGGTACGTTTTCTGCACTCTGAAGGGACTAAACCTGCGGAGATTATTCGCAGAATGCAGTAGCAGTACGGCGAGAGCTGTCTTAGTGAACGCAAAATTTATGAGTGGATAAATCGCTTTAAAAATGGTTGTGTATCTATCTGCGATGAAGAGCGTTCAGGTAGGCCATCCACTTCGAAGACGGACAAGAACATGGAGACAGTTGAGCGAATGATTCATGATGATGGTCGTGTCAAAATTGATGATATTGCGCATGCATTGAACGTTAGCCACGGTTCAGCAGTTGCAATCATCCACGAATCACTAAATTATCGCAAAGTGTGTGCTCGTTGGGTACCACATCGACTGACAGACCAGCACAAACAGAAACGTTTGGAAATTTCAAAATCACATTTCAGGCGTTTAGAAGAGGAAGGAGAAGAGTTTCTCAGTCGCATATTAACCGTTGATGAGACGTGGGTCCATCACTTCGAACCACAGAGTAAGAGGCAGAGTATGGTGTTGAAACATCCATCCTCGCCTACACCAAAAAAGTTCAAAAGACAAGTTTCTGCAGGACAGTTGATGATGACAGTGTTTTGGGATATGAAAAGTCCACTTCTAATTCATTACACTCCTAAAGGTCAAACAGTGAATAGTGACAGCTAACGTGAGCTACTGCGAGATCTGAAACCCAAAATCAAAACAAAGAGGCGAGGAAAACTTTCAAAAGGTGTGCTTTTGCTTCAGGACAATGCCCGTCCTCATACTGAGAGGAAAACGATCCAGTGCATTCAAGATCTTGGTTTTGAGCTGCTGGAGCATCCGCTGTACAGTCCTGATCTAGCTCCAAGTGATTTTCACCTTTTAGGTCCGATGAAGGAGCACCTGCGCGAATCCAAGTTTTCGTCGGATGACGAGGTTGTGGAGGCGGTGCGCGAGTTGCTGTGCACGATGCCACAAATCTTCTTCCAGGACGGAATTACGAAGCTTGTAAAGAGATGGACCAAGTGCATAGAAGTCGAGGGAGATTATGTAGAGAAATGATGTTACTTGTCATCTTGTTTTCACAATAAAAAGTTCCTTTTTAAAAATTTGTCTTTACTTTTTGACTTAAAAGTAAATTCTCGTATATTCTCGTATGACTCGTGTATTTCTCACCATAGTATACGAATGACCTGCATACTGATGTTTTCGCCTTTCAATGTTTATCATAATGTCCTTTTCACTTGTTACTCTTGCTAGAAATTCCGTCTTCATGATTTTCTGCATCAATAATGTTCACAATATCCTTTCACATACATACAGGTCAAATGCCTCTATTTTCTTGACATCCGTTTTTTTATCATCTTTCAGCACAGATGAAAGGTAGCATCTCATTACCCCACTATAGTTTATTATCTCATTAGCATCCCACGGGAGTTTCTGCAGCATTATCGGCCACCATTAAGTTATTTGCTAGTATGCCGCTTACCTAGTTTACATCAGCCACTGCCTTATTTATTACGTGTACCGACTAATTTATTAAAGTGAATGTGCAACAAAACACTTTTTCGTCTCACAGTTTTACTCGGAAGTATTCTATTCCATATGTTTTGCAGCTTTTTGTTTAACACAAATCAGATTTTACAGTAGTCTAGAATATTTTTCAATTAGCTTCTTTAAAGGTGATGTAGCTTATCGAAGGCTATATCACTGTCAGTGAAACGTAGGCTACATAGACAAATTGGTCCACGTCGAGGAACTTTTGCGACTTACCGTTCTGTCCAAATAAAGTTTCCCCGGTAACAAGGTCGTTTTGAAGCCTTATCTGATTTTATATACTGTTTCCGTTCTTAGCTTAATCCTGATATAACCAACAGGTGTGGTACATCTGAAACGCTATTTGCTACTTGAATTAGAGGCGTGTCACTCTGAAAGAATGAGTACAGACACGATACATATAATACTGATACTGTATAAAGACATGTAATTTGTAATAATTTTCCTGACCAAAGTAAAATTTATGTGACAGTATCAGACCGACAGTCAAACATTTTATAAAACCAGTTTATTTTTTAGTAACTGTCGAAATATTGCAAGAAAAAAAGTAAAGTTTGTATAAACGAAAATATAAGCTGTGATAATTACTACAGTAATGATTACTATGAGATGCTGTTAGAGAGCAATTCAATTCCTTCCATATCTGTGCTGAACTTTTATCATCACTTGAGTCAGCGTTATTGATAAGATTGTCCACAACGACGCCGGTAATGTGGGCCAGTTGCCATAGCTTATCATCTTCCTTGATAACATGCTGCATACAATGACTCCACTTGTCCTCCGTTGTTTCACTTACCGCCTTCTCAATAAATTGTTTTATATCAAGCAGCTAATGCTGTGTTGTGACGGGCAACATATCCTTTCAACTGGCTCCATATTAATTCAATTCGATTCCAAATACAGTGATAAGGAGGAAGTTTTAAAACGGCGTTTTCCGATTTTAAGTGGCAAGGTAACTCTCACATGCTATACAGACATTCTGCACGTGCGCGTAATACATTACTGGGTGAACAGAGTCAACGCCCCTGACCAATAACGTTTCAGATTTGTCACGTGAGTTTGTTGACATCAGGATTGAACTAAGAACGGAAAGAGTATATTGTTTTCTGTTAAGTGTTTCTGTACATTCTATTATACATACGTTTTAGCAGTGCACTCAACGTGGGGCCCATTAACTTAGCAGCGTAGTCTGCACTGCTTTGGAGAAGTTACAATGTTGGTACCAACCACTGGCCGGATATAAAGCCTGTTTTGTAGCAGCCATTTAGCAATTCTACTAACACGTAAATCTTGTGGCCCTCTGGTACTTCAGAGAGGAGCACGGCTGCATCTGGCGCTTAACAGTCATTCATTAGTTTTCTAAACATGTAGCACCCTCCTCTTTAAGTTGTATCTGGACTTTCAACTTTTCGAGTGTTTTTGAAATTCGTGTCTAACTTTTATCACCATCATCATCTTCAATGATTAAACCAAAGATGGTTTGTTCTGGTTTCAGTTAGGCAAAGATTAGAGCTGGTCACTCCAGCGTTCCTCGGACGTCCCACACCTCTCCCGCCATTCGGCTGATAGTTCCAGAGTTGTTTGGGGATGCGGCAGCCATCCATTTGGCAAAGATGTTCTCACCAATTCAGCCGATACTGGGCGATCCTGTGAAATATACTCATAATATTCAGTTTCTGCCGTATATCTGTGTTTCTTCTATGATCGTGGAGAATATATCCTGACACGTGCCTGAGAAATCTCATTGTAGCCGCTTGACTGTGACTGACCTGGCCTTTCGTTAAAGTCTAATTCTCAGACCTATAAGGAAGTGTGGGAACAGCCATCATCTTGTAGAATTTCAGGCGTGTTGCTTTACTTGCTGACTTAAAGGTTAGCTTAATGGTCCCACACATTAGGTTGATCTTATGCAACTTATTCACTACGTCGTTGCTGACATTATAAAATACAGTGTAGCGCAGGTATTCAAAATTGCTAACGTGTTCCAGGACAGTACCATCAATAACAGTTTTTGCCCGTACGGGATCAGTTACACGAAAAGCCATCACCTCGGTCTTAAGTGTGGATATTTGCAATCCAGTGTCTTTGCAGATTCAATTTAACAAATGTATACCCATCTGACTTGTATCTTTAAAGAATTTCTCTATATAGTTTGCTCGTAATGTCGACTACTTTTTTTAAGTGGGTCGTACTGTCCACTCTATTGTCCGAGGTCTTTTAGTGATTGTAATTTTAAAACGAAAGACATTGGTAGCCGGTTCCCAGTACATTCCTAGAGTTTTTAGGAGTTTTGTTTACCGAACTATTGATAGTAATCTTGATTGTGTATGTTTAGTTGGTATATCTGTCAAAAATTTCTAGATTATTAACACAAAATTTAGTACGTAATTCAAAATAATTGTCTTCAAATGCCACCCATTTATCTTTCGAATTTTCCATACTGCTTCTACGCGTATTTCCTGTATTAAATTTTAAATTTTGATAAAATCTGTCCATCACTTCTTAAGTTTTTTGCTGTCGGACGTTCAGTTTGAAAGAAATTGAGTTTGTTTGTCAAATGTTTTAAGAACTAATTTAAAATGAGTCAGACTAGCTTTTATATGGCCGCGCTTACGAATTAGGATTTTAATGTTTTGTCCTTTGGCATCTTATCCACTATCTTCCCTATCCGCTTGGTTGTTGAATCAGTTTTTAAAATCATGGTGAACGAGTGTTGGGATATCAAACAAATGTTGTGCATAAGTACAAACGTATATGTATTTAAATCAGGTAAAGATAAACAAAATACAAAGTTCATTAAATGACAATACATAGCACTATAACATCAGATAATTAAACAGTAAACAATGGCGGTAAAATTAGAAAAAAAACTAATAACCTTTAGACTTGTGACCTTATATTAAATTTTCGTGTATAATTCAACATTTTCAGATATTTAACACTGGAGTTTTGTATTAAATAAACATTATGCTCAACATTTTGCATATGTTATTACTTTGTTCATAAGAGGATTTCTGTAAATAAATTGATCCCTTTTACGTCGTTAATGCTATTAACAGTTTATAATTACAGTTACATAGGTAAACATTATTTACACCCAGACGCCATTACAACTATCAGACTAGAGGTCATTAGCGTGATAATAAGTCTTTCGAAAGTGCAAACTATAAACTGTGTTTCATATTGAACAGATAACAAACAAGAGATAACAGTCTTCTCACTGAAATCATTATTTAAATAATTCTATAAAGCGTGATTACTCTGTTTAACTAATAAAGGATTCAAAATGTATTTAAATGAGAATAGGTAGATACCTGATTATATTTTCATTCATGCAACTTACGAAACGAAGCGTTTCCGGCTCACAGTTCACAGTTCCATCTTCAAGAAAAAATCAATCGTGGCGAGCTCGTCAGTACAAAACAATTAACACGCACATAAAAACGCTGAATTTATTATATACTAATATCGCGCAAGAACACGAGAGAGTTAACCGTAAGCCCATACATTATTGTAAATAAAACCGATATATGGATGCACTGGAAGAATACGAGATATACAAAGCGGCTAGATTACAGAAGGAGTGCCTTTTGACCGATATGGTCTCGTTCAAATCTAACGCGCTCTTTGATACTATAATACACAAGCTAGCACAGGCATGAGGAGTATTACCGGCATATCTCTGCATTGGACTTTATACAGCTAGTACACTTTTATGTTCCCGACGATGCGCATCGAGATCTCACGCGACATGTGCATATAATGAATTCAGTGTTTTTATGTGTTAACTCTTTTGTACTGTAATTGTTTTGTCACTCGAGCTCACCTCGACTGATTTTATGAAGGAAAATATAATCAGGTATCTACCTATTATCAATTAATTAATGCAACTTGGAGACCACACCATGAAAAAAAAATTATTTTCAAACTCACAACACTGCATCACAGTTATACGAGGTCTGTAAATTAAGTAATGAGACTAATTCAGTAAAACCTTTCATTTGCAATGAAACTATGTATAGAGTCTATCGCCTTCAAAACAGTTTGCTTGTGATGCCACACAACGCTTTACACGGGTTTCCACTCTTCATAGCAGTGCTGGAACTCGGAAACTGGAATCTCCTTTAACTAGTCTGTTACATTTTTATAATGTTGTTTATCGTCCCAAAATGGTGTCCTTTGAAATTTTTTTTTTTTTTTTTTTAATCTCAGGAAGAGAAAGTAGTCGCAGGGATTCAAGTCAGGAGAATAAAAAGGCTGAGAAACAACGGGAATAGGTACTTTTCTTTCAAAAAATCTCATTAACCGAGAGTGCTGTGTGACAAGGTTCATTGTCATGATGCGGTAGCCAGGTGTTCACGATGGATCCATCCTTAATTGATTCCCGGCTATCTGGAAATGCTATATACCGTCTGTAAACCTGTGCTCTTGACAAAGCTTCATCTCCATATGCCTTTGTCAATTTTGTAAATGTTCCAGTAGTATTGTGCCCGATTTTAACACAAAATTTGGTTGCACAACGTTGCTCGTAATTGTTACCACTCATTTTTATAACGCACAACAAAATTCACTTCACGAAACTCTTGTTTATGTTTCACGTGTCAACAATAGACAATAAATATTAATACTCGATATCAACTGGTTGTTTATGTAACCATCTGTGTTAACGGAAACCTTACAGTGTTGCCATATCGATTGCTACATGATTAGTCTCATTACTTAATTTACAGACTACCTATCATTCCTACTGTATTTAAACATTGACTCTAGTCTGTTAAATTTGTTTCTAATTTTGTGACATACTGATTACTAGATTTAATATACAAATAAATATATTACAAGACTACTGGATACACAAAATAAATACCTATCATGTTTATCTGAATTTTGTGTGGAGAAAATTTTGGGAAAAGAAAAGGAAAGTATGGCAGAATACAGAATACCTACAATAAACGTTCTTGTCCCTCTAATGTTCGTTGTCTGATGTACATAGAACTCTCGATACACATAGATACACGTACAGATTAAAGAACTGGGCACTTTAAAACACGTTTAGTTTAGGTACAAGCTCGCTTAGTGCCTTACAAATTCAAATGGTTTATAAGCGTGAAGATGTCTGTCGGTTTGTAGTTTGAAATCACGTCGGGGTCACGAAAATATTGTAATGAGAAAGCTAACGAACAGCCTAAAACCTTCTCCACAGTCCGACTATTGTGGCAAGTGTTGCTTCAGTCAAGGCTGCTCACAAGTAGGTTCTATTGTGTTCAAGAACTGTTGAAATACGCATTAAGAAAGGAAATGCGGCGTGCAGTAAGAAGGGAAAGCTATACCGGTACCTGGACCTCTGCGCGACCTATAAAAGTAAGGGAGTCTAGCATTGTCAAGTAAGTTACGTGAGCGATTTTCTTTAGCGAGGATCGAGTGTTTGTCGAAGAATTGTGTGAGGTGTTATTGTGTTATAAGTTGTGTGGAACTCTATTATTTGACACTATTTTTGCGTGTGGAGAAATATAAAATTGTACGAATTGATTACGAAATCCACACCACCAAGCTCACGTTAACTTCTCAACATGAGGTTATTGGTCTTTATTTTTGTTTTATGGTATTTTTATTAACATAAAAATTTTTGTTTTAATAACTTCTGTTCCTATTTTATCTTGTTTTTCTTGTTCTGTATTGTTAATTGCTTTTCGACTATGATTATTCGATTCGTTCGTTATTCGTTAGTTTTAATATTAAGTTAAAATAATAATGTAATATTAAATTTCTATTGTTATTGATTTACTTACAGACCTCTGAAGATGCTGATATTTTTCAGTGAAACGTGTGTCAGGTATTGAAACGACAAAGACGCAATATACTACTCGCAGAAGAAACTATATTGAATATAGTTAGTCACATAAACTTATAATATTACATAACATGGTATATTATAATAGTTAATATTCTGTAACTATTATTACAGTTATAGTTATATCACATAGTTATAACATTATAAACTATCATAATATTATATAATAATATTATGTACTGTAATAGTTAATATTCTGTAACTATTATTGCAGTTATATCATTGCAGATGATGATGAACATTCTACACGTACACACAAAAGGCCGAAAACTAGACACTCTAGAACAATTAGAAATATACAAACACACAAAAACAAATGAAAACGACATCCTAAACGAACAGACAAAATTCAAATCGCACACATTATTCGAACACATCTCACCACACACACACAGCATCGATCTTTCGGTAAACTATCCCGTCGCCAACAACAAGACGGACAGCGCTACCAACGGCAGCCTCTGATGAAGCCTTCTAAAGGTGAAAGCCGGTTTAGGCTGTAAGCTAAATCTTTACGATTTTACTTATAAAAATAATATCACTATTGTTTGACGACTTGTTCCGAGTCGTCAAACAATAGTGATATTATTGCAGTTATAGTTATATCACATAGTCATAACATTATAAATTATCATAATATTATATAATTGCCGCCCAGAAACTTAGGGCTACGTGTGTGTGTGTGTGTGTGTGTGTGTGTGTATGTGTTTAAAATTTATAATTACTTTCCCTCAAAATGATTTTTCCCTTATTTGGGACATGTTTCGGGAAACATATTGAACAAAATGTTTTCCGAAACATGTCCCAAATAAGGGAAAAAACATCTTGAGATTAAGTAATTATAAATTTTAAATATATTATATATGAATCAAGGAAGGTGTTTGAATATATGTGTGTGTGTGTATACATACTTAATAGATGTATACAGCATGTATTGTACTTCGGAAAGTGACAAAATTTAAAACTGTGGAAACATTGTTACAAGAAAAAATATATTTTTCAAATAAAAAGAAATAATTAAGTATTATTATTCTGATTAACAAGAATAACGTAAATTAATATGGATTTTCACGGTCTTAAGCAAGTTGAAAATAATGATTATAATATTTTTTCAATCAGTGATACTAAGTATAATATAATAAAAATTAATAATGTTGTTTATAACTTTTCAATTAATTTATAAAATTACTGTATCCACACCTGGATGAATTTATTTAATACAAAGTATTAAATATAAAAGTCTTTTTCCTTGAGTATTTTGTAATATCATTTTTATATAATTTTTAATATCCTTTCTTATCACATTGTTCTGATTATTGTGAAACTTTTTTTAAATTTTAGGGTTTCATAAAATCGAATAAAACTTACAAGGTAAAGCGTGTTTAACATATGCTATTTTTATCGGTTAATCCTTGCAATTCTTGAATGGTTTTAAGCTTAGCTGACAATTATTAATTTGGATTAAAGTAGATATGGTTTTATTTATGCACCTGATTTTAACATTTCCTTCATTTTGAATTATCTTTGTTAGTAAGCTACTGTAAAAGTTGAATTGACAAATCATCCTTGTAACTTAGTAATTTTGTTTTACGACTTGATGAAAAAATTTTACTCTAGTTTGTTCACAGCTCTAAAAACATTGTGAGAGCAACTGTGTTGCATTCGGTATCCATACATGGTTGTATTTTGTTGTTGTAGGACTAAATGACAATGTTTAAATTAACATTTAAATAAGCAGATGATCCTACAAAAACAATTCAATTTAAATATTATTTATGGAGCTCTGTATAATATTATTTAATATTAATCTCACACGAAAATTAGTAACGATTTGTTTCATTGTTTGTTTGTAGGCGGCTATCAAAAGAAGATGCGTTTTAAGTGAATCAGAATTAAAAGAACTCTTACAATCTAAGTGCTTTGTTGACAAGTCTCTGATTATAAAGGATTTTTTGAACATGGAACCCCGTTTTACTCGTGTAACTGCACCGAGGCGATTCGGTAAAACATTGAATTTGAAAATGTTGAAGGCTTTCCTGCAGCCAGAAAACGGGCTGATAATTCCGTTCAGTCTGAGGGTTGCAGAATATTTATAAAATACAATCTAAATATTGTTAAGTGGAATAACACGTTTTTTCACTTACATTGCGGTAAATACCCAGTAATTTATATTACTTTTAAAACACCAACAGGGAATATATTTAATGATGTTCTAGATGCGTTCAAAGAGGTAATACGCGACTCATATTTACAAGACGTGTACCTTCAAAACAGTACTCGCTTAGATCACAGAGCAAAAAAGTTCATTTCAAGGTATACTGAATTCTATTATGGCAAAAAGGACAAAGTAATAACATAAGTATTTGTGAGTGAATACTTGGGTTATTTATTAAGAATGTTGTACTATCATTTTGAGAGAAAATCAGTAGTTCTAGTTGATGACTTTGACGCTCCGGTTCGGACATTTTTGTCAACTATTTATGCAGAACTATGATACACGCCGAACTATTTTTTTTCCACGTTGTCATGTCACAATTATTTTTAAATAATTAAGATTCGTCGAACGAGCCTTGATTAACAGTTGCTTGGAACTGTCTAATACATTATTAGAGAAATCAAATCGGTTCATTATTCACTTCTGTTTTCTGGAAAACCATCCGTTTGTCAGGTATTACGGACTGACAGAGGATGAGGTAAGAGAAAAATTAAATTACTTCAACATTCTGCTGAGGCACCAAGATGTGAAGAATTATTACAACGGCTACAAAGTACAGGGTTCAGGAGACAATATCTACAACACCTGGTCAGTTATCAACTACCTGCAGACTGAAAAGCTGGACGACTACTGGATCACCACGGCCGGCTTACACGACTTCAGTGGATTGTTCTTAAAGAGAGAGGTACGGAAATTAGTTTCACTACTTTTGGATGAAAAAGAAATTACAATACATAATAGAAACGTGATAGATGCGGGCGATATATTAATTTTACGGATGAAAATAAAAAGTAATTTGACAGGCTCTTCTTTTTACAAGCTAAATTCTTCCTTCTTTTCTTATCTGACAACGGTTATTTTAACCCTAGGCGTATAGAAAATGGAAATCTAGTTTCGTTAAATATTCCAAACAAAGAGATACACCGGCATATGTATAACCAGTATATACGAGAAGTTCATGAAGATTTAGCCATTTCATTTTTTAAACTAAGGTATTTTTGTATGTTATAAATATAATCTACATTGTTTAAGATAAGACGAAATCCCTGAAATTTTCAAAAGTTTGTATCTGATTTTTTACATGATAGTACTACATGATAATACTTAATAATGAGAAATTTAGAATGATTAATTATTTTCTCCTTAAAATAATTCAGACTTTCAGTTATTAAAATAGAAGTCAATAATTGACAATTAATGTAATATAGTCTCTGCTGGTTTAGTTATTATCAGGAAAACAGGTATTACTGATATTACTATATAATAATATATATTACTATAGTAATATATACTATGAAATCTAAATATATTTGGGAAGTTAGCAGGACAAGTACAAACGCGGAATGTTCATTTAGTTAAAGTGTTTGTTGTTTTGTACTTCAATAAGTAACTGAAGGCAAATATTGTTGTTTATTAAACATATTATTTTTGGTCGTGGAACATATACCTACAGTGTAGAATACCAGTCGGTTTCGACTGACCACAGACAGAATGGAAGACAATTTTAAGAATAGCCTCGAAAAATTCTGCTGCTTAAACAAAAACTTTTACTTTACTTACTTCACCAAAATTAATATTGTTTAAATAATTATGCATAAAATGTTAAGTTCAAAATAATAAAAAATAATATTGACAAATCTTAACTAGTAGCTAGCGGCCTATGTAGCGGCATATGTGTATGTGTTACTTGGCTGCCTAATAATAGCAGATAAAACAAATATTTTGCCTCAAACTGATGGGTAAATACACGGGGAATCAGATTAAGGGTCAGTTGGACCAGAACCCACATCATATATTAGAAGGTTGGAACTAGAAATGAAAAAAAATTGAATCTTGGTGAGGAACTTAAAGAGCAGTGGAGTCACAGACGTTGCTGATGAAGACGAAGATGATGATGATGATGATGATGATGATGATGTTGATGATGGTGAATACTCGCGACAGCTCCGATATTTTAAAATATTTTGAAAATAAATACGCTACTTCTTTACACTATTTAATTTCCATTTGTTTTGTCTTTCTTACTAAAAGTTGGATTATTAAAGATAGAATGTTACTAAACCAAGTGTAAGACTTCGTCATGCTTAAAATTACGTACTTTTGCCTGCCTTGTTAATGAAGTCATATTGGAAGCTGTATTCTTTGAGAGTGACTTAAAAAATGGTTTAGTTAATTTTATATCAATTTAAATATTATTTACATTTTTTAGTAATAACTGTTGACATATTACACTAACAACTTTCCTCTTTTGTCATTAAAAAACTGTAACTTAACTGCGCGTAACGATAGCTTTAAATGTGAATGTTGGGTTCTCTGCTCTACGTCCTGTTCACCTCGGACTTACCGTCAGCAAGTGAAACCACTGTTGCTACCTACGCCGATGACACACAATCCTAGCTACACACTCCGACCCCTCAATAGCATCTCTTATGCTACAAGTATCATTAAACAGCGTTCAGTTATGACTTGGTGAATGGCGCATAAAAATCAATTCGTCCAAGACAGTACACGTTACCTTCACCAGACGAAAAGCAAACTGACCTCCAGTAACAATTAACGGTCAACCAATACCGCAAGCTGAAATTGCTAAGTACCTTGGGATGCATCTGGACACGATTCTAACGTGGAAAAACCGTATAACATCTAAGAAAATTGAATTTAATCACAAGGTCAGAAATATCTACTGGCTGATATGCAGAAAATCACGGTTAAGTCTCGTCAACAAACTGTTAATTTATAAAGCAGTTCTTAAACCGGTATGGACTTATGGTATTCAACTTTTAGGTACTGCTAGTACGAGTAATATTGAGATTATACAGCGCTTTCAGTCCAGAACTTTAAGATCAATAGTCGACGCTCCATGGATTGTCTCCAACAATTCTATACACCGAGACCTCAAAGTTCCAACTGTGAGAGAAGAAATCATGCACATCTGCAGGACTCACATCTCAAAATTAGAAAAGCATCGAAACCCCCCAGGCAATTAATTTGTTAGATAATAGTGAAGGTATTTATAGACTAAAAGGCAAAACTGTTAGACTTACCATTCAGGTTTAACTAATAATGTATTATCTGTATTGTAATGTCTGTGATATCTGTTCTGTAATATCTGTATGTTTTGTATTCGTGTCAACATTATAGGTGTTAATGTCAACAAGTATATGTGCCTTATAGGCCCAGTGTTTAAGATTTGATCTTATTGTATCATGCCAGCAGCAAGTGGAAGTGCTTTTCGTTCATTTGTTTACATGTTTTTGTCATATATGTTTGTAATTTATGTATCTCTTTAATCTATTAACAGAAACAAGAAGAGCTGTCAATGGTCAGCTCTTCAAAATCCTGTATGTGTGTTGTCAGACAATTTGTTCAATGTTCGCTTAGTCAAACAGAATACAAATCTCCAATAAATTGAAAACAAATGTGAATGTGAAATCTTTCCACATTTGCTTATAATATTGTATACTGACATATTTAATTTTATCCATTCCCCTAGACGACCATAAAACTACACCAATTAATAACCACACGGAATAAACAATTCTGTAAATTGAAGTCGGAAGATAAAAATGGAGCCAACAAATCCGGTTTATATACTGGTTAAATATTTATAACTGATTTGATACAAAACATAGCATAGACGGAACAGTTTTAAAACGTAAATAATATATTTTCAAACTGATTTGGCAGATTTTTCTATTTAAAGTTTTTACAAGAACTCGGTTAACCCTTAGATGACCAGGATGTTGATATTTTTCAGTCTCTCTATGAATTACACTTTGAAACAACTTTAAAATATGCTTATTAATGGAGTAATATTGTTATAAAACTTTAATTTTTATAAAACGGTGGTTTTTTCAGGCTGGAATCTTCTTCTTTGTCTTATTATTTAAGCAAAATGTGTGTTATATCAAGTATATATTTTATGTCACAGTAAAATAGGTCGGGGAAAATGCAAGGGAAAATTAACTGACGGATGGGAAACCAAATAAATTTAAACGGATTTAAAACGGATGGGATTGGTTTTATTTAGTTTTAATACCTATAAATTTATATGATTCATTCAAAGTAAGACGCAAATTTTTATTTTTTTTCGAGTTCCATACAATTTGGTTTTATAAACTATATTTTCTAAAGTACCATGAAGCATTTCGACACAAATGTCTGTTACACTATTCACTGTATTGAAAGGGATGTTACTAAAGTTTTCAGTAGGGATTTCATTTGCTTGATCTGTATTATAAATATCAGCATTGTCAGCATTTACAACCCGTGGAATTCTACCCACTTTGCCTTTGAAAAGTTAATCAAAGGTATGCCTCTGAATATAATTAGGACTCACTACTAACTGCTTCATGACTTTCTATGTCTTCTTCAGTGTCGCGTATCACACTTACTATCTAATTCAAAATCCTCGTTAATTATCTCTAGGATTTGATCTTTAGTTAAGTTATGCATATTTTCTAAAAGTTCTGAACAGAAGAAATAGCAGATAAATAAATATAACAGTAACTGGCTCACAGAAACAGTGCCTTTATAGGTTAGGTTGCCACTTTACCACTTTACAATCCCAGGGACAGACGGTACTTCTAAGTCCACCTCTGTTAGAGAGGAATTTCATAAATATATAAAGTTTATATTCAACTAAAATGTTTTTAAATAGAAACTAACACTACAAAATTTACAAATTAATACACTTTATGTGTTAACAATACCAAATAGTGAACCAAAACATAATAAAAACACGACACCTGTGTAAAGTACAATCCACCATGTGCACATTGCCTTATAAACACAATATCAAACATTAATGCAGCCAAATGTAGTGAAATAAAGTTTTACAGTAGAATAATAACACTGGAATGTACCACTGAGCTCTCAGAGCTCTACAAGAAATACTAGAGCTGCAGCAGAGTGAAAATCTATATGTGGTACTTTCAAGTACCGTCGGTCAGCTAAGGGTTAATATAGTTACACAAAAATTTTCTCTTAAAATTAAATCTAAATACACAATAGTCTTTTGAGTCACCCTTACGGTATTTATTGAAATCATGCAATTTTGTTGAATCATCCGGTAATTCGTTGTGATCTGCATTCCCTTGTAAGATTTGTTTTGTTAAACACATTGCGCGTTTCAAACCCGAATTAATTTATAATATCTTATTATTTAAGCAAAATAAGTGTTACATCAAGTATATATTGAATGTCACAGTAAAATAGGTCAGAGAAAATTCAAGAGAAAGTTAACTGATGGATGGGAAAACCAAATAAACGCTGGTTTGGTTTTATTTAGTATTAATTTTATTATTATTATTATTGTCTATTATTTAATTACGACAGTTGTGTTAGTAGTTATACTCACAAACAGAGTTAACACTGTTGCACACCACAATCGGAAAATTATTCATATTAGTGATTTCAAGCTTCACAGCTCATCGCCAGATCGGAAAAAAGTTTTCTTGAAAGCGCTAATCGGAACAATTTTTCCATATTGGTGTGCAACAATGTTATTTCTGTTTGTTTATTATTATTTATTATTATTATTACTATTATTAATATTATTGTGCTATGTTTATCATGTCATTTGCAAAATGTGTTACTTAAACTATGTAAATGCAATTGTTTAAAAATATAAGAGTTAATTTCAAGTAATTTGTATACTTCAAATATATTAATTTGCTATATAATTATACAATTAGCGGGTGTTAGATAAAATCAAATTAGCGTTGTGTGTGTGTGTGTGTGTGTGTGCGCGCGCGCGAGCGAGTGAGAGAGAGAGAGAGAGAGGCGATAGTATTTATATTCGGAACCCACACAAAAAACAAATTCGATCTACCTGGTGTTTGCAAACTGAACTGCTCAGATTGCTACAAATTCTACATAGGCCAGACAGGACGTACCTTCAAACCAAGATACATTGAACACACGTGGACACTACACTCCACTACAGAATTAGTTAATTTATTTAAGAGTATTTTAAAAGCATCTTGAAGTAGTTAAATCCGTATTAAAGTCTTGAAAACTCATTAATTAAATTATTCAAAAAATTAACTTTTGAAAGCAATAAGAAACAAATCCGTATAAATTCATATTCATAAGCTTTCCCTCTGAAAGCTAATATTCATTCAGAAAACATTGAACAAATTACTAATTACTCTTTAGTACGTAAGAATTACGTTAGATGTAAGTTTTTCATTTTATGTGCTATTAGAATAATAAACCCCAATGTTAGACCCAACACTGTTTTGTTTTTGCTGTACTCCAAAATCTACCAACATCACAAAACTATTCGAAATAATTATAACGGTATTCTTTATGCTTGTACTTTTGAATTAACCTACTTGCAAATTCCTACGGCCCTTGTCGGAAGAAGAAGACGCAAGAACGAACAGCAGGAAGGTCAGTTCACACACCACAATAAATAACCATTATAAATGGCGCTCCAAGATCGTGGGACTGTCCAATTATATAGCAAATTTGTTAAGTTATAAATGTCGCCCGGAACGTGGGGCCCGATATAATTTTGATTAAATTTTAAATTGTAAAATTTAACTGAAGTGATATAAATTGAAACAAATTTGCTGTTTTAATTAGTAAAACAGCTGGCGTCCAACTCAAACAATCCCTAAAGAAAGTTTTGTGAATTGGTAATAAGTACAGCAATAGAGTGTTAAGAATATTGTGTAACAATGGAGACCGACAAAATGTTGAAACAATTGTTACAAGAAATGAAACAAACAAACGCGGAATTAACAGCTAATATGAACACGAAATTTGAACAAATTACAGCCAACGCGGAACTAAATAACGCGGAAATAAAAGCTAAAATAGACGCACAGAAAACAAGCTTAACCGAGATACTAGAACAAACTAACGCGGATATAAACGCGGAAATAAGACAGACCGATGCTAAAATAGCTGCTAAAATCACCGAAGTCGGAGAAAAAATTCATACGGTCGAGACAAAAATAAATGAACGTTTTAAGGTTTTTGAGACCACAATGCATAAATCGTTTATTGAACAGATTTCGCGTATGGAGGGGCGATTTAAAGAACACATCAGCCGGTGTGAAAAACAGACCGCGGATGTAGCTAAAAAAGTCGATAATCTTGAAGTACGGATACAAACCGACGTAAACGAAACACAACGACAAGTTGCTAGGTTAGACGCGTCGATTGTAGAAGTTCGTTCCGGTGTCGACACAAATAGAGTAAATGTATTACAAACGCTTAATGAGGAGATTTCTAAAGTGCGACAGGAAGTACGGAGGAAATCGGCACCAAATATTTTAGTACAAGGGCAAGTAGACGAAAAGAATCGAGTCTATTTCACTGGTGAAAATAATGAAAACCCGATCGAGATCTTGCTAACTTGCGAAAACGAAATGACAAGGGTAGGTTCGCGATTAGAGGACCAAGACCGGACACAGTGGGTAGTTAACGCGATGCGTGATTCAGCCAGGAGATGGTATAACATAGTACGTGATAAAATTACCACATACACGGAATTTAGACAAATGTTCGAAAACCGATATTGGAATTCGCACACGCAAAGGCTCTTGCGTAATGAACTAGAATACGGACGGTATGACCGGTAGCAGGGTATAACGCCCGAAAACTATGTTATACAACAGGTTGAACGCGCTAAACATTTAACACCAGCGTTTTCCGAGGTCGATATAGTCACGAAATTGTACCACTTTTATCATAATATTCGTGTAGCCGCATTTACGCAAGGTATACGTACGGTTGACGAACTATTAATATTAATATCTCAAAGTGAGACCGTTTTTGATTTCGGCGGGTGGAGATATAACCCGAATTATAATCAGAATATTGATGGCCAAAGTAGACGTGGGCAATATCATACTCAATCTGATCTCAGTCCTAATACCAGTTCGGCTCCACAACAAGCACCGTCAAAACAGCAAAATAAACACTTTGAATATAAGGGGAAGCCGAGTTTCAATAGGGAGAAACCGATAAGCAAAGGCAACGATGGAACTCCAATGAGAGCCATACAAACAGTCGCGGTATCAGATACCGGTACGAGCGCACAAATTAGCAAAATAGAAAATGTTAGGGACCCTATTGCAAAAGTAAAGCAGTATCAACATACAAAAAAACGTGCAACAGGGCGCACCCAAAAAGGATGAGCAATAAACCCTGCAAAAATATTTAGAAATAAGATTGTTAGAAATAAGAGAAGTATTAGGTGTAAGAAATTTGAATTTTGTCATGAAATTTGTGTGCCGGTTAATAACGTGTTCCCACCGGATGTTAGAGGACCATTGTTGGAGTCAAATACAACACAACAATGCCCTCCTAACACAACGTGTCTGGTACTACAGGCTCATGTAAACGGCGTTCCCACGCAGGTACTTTTGGATACCGGTAGTGTTGTACCCGGTATTAGCAAAGGATTTCTACGCGCGAATAAAAAATTAATTTAAATCCTAAATATTTAAATATTAATAATAATTGTTTAAATAAATTAGAGTATTAAGTATAAATAATAATAATTGTGGGCAAGTTATAAATAAATAACAGTCAGTTCGTAGCACTGCTAAACAAACACACAAGTCGAGGTGTGAGACGGGTGACCGTGGCCGGAAACGCGTTCACAAAGCAACGACGCGCCCACGAGCCCGCACGCAGCTGGTTTCTAAACGCAGAGGCTAATTAACGGCGTTTACTATGCGATAATAGAAGTAGGAAAACGGAAGCACATCCCTAAGAGCACGCGTCACAATTGCCTATTATCATCTGTGTGAAACACTTTGTTAAATCTCTCGCTATTAAATACTACCCATGCTACAAACATTGTCACACAATATTTTATACACATGATCTTAATGTATTAGAATTAAGTTATATATATATATATATATATAAAGCTTGTATGAATAAGATAATTATATCAGTATATGTTTTGTAAGTAAATAGAACAATACATATTTATGAAACATGAAGAATGTACATGTAGAAACAAAAAATAACTGTATAATCTACATTCATTTTTTTTTTTAACCCGTGGGGTGTATATAACTTACCAAATCCCATATATTTGGGGTTATATGTAGAAGGTTTCAAAAATCAAATATGAAATAAATTTAAATCGATAGAACCATGTCTCGCGCTGCAGCGTGCACTCAAAACAATTGTAAAACGCGCAGCGGCGATGTCCGGTGGCGTTACGTATGCACACACACACCGTTGTAAAATTAGGGACACGCCCTCACTTTAAATCATTAATATTTCGGAAACGAATTAATATAGGCAAAAACCAAGATAGCCAAAATGTTTGCCGAAATATTAAGAATAGGGTGTGCAAATTTCAATAAATATAATTAAAGAGTTATTGAGATAATTTATTTTATTTAAATAACTTCCATAGTGAGTGAGCTAGGGAGTTCATGTTTGAATATGTTATAATTACAAAAATTACGAATCAAATGTATATGTTAGAATAAGCATAACTTGGCTTGCAGCCAAGATAATCCCTATACAAATTGCAACCGGACGTCCGACCGACAATTGGTTCCGGTATATTTCAGAATATTAAAAATAATAACAATTCTCGGACGGTGGGAATTATTTTTTGTTCTCACGGAATAAGGTGACGAAATTTCAAGTAGAAGGAAGAGTGTATCAGCCAATCAGATCATTCTAAAAATTTTGAACAACCGTTGGTTTCGATCTGAACGCTCTACACTCTTCTGTTGGCAATCAATCTGTAAACACACTCTTCTGCCAGGACTCAATCAGTGAACACACACATACTCTTCTGTAAGGACTCAAACTGTAGACACACACTCTCTTCTGTAAGCACACAACTTCTGAACAACACAGAGACTCTTCTGAAACGACTCGACGTGATGACGAAGATTCACCATAGTCTTATGTGTCAATAAACAGATCAACTGTAACGACTGGACTGTGAAGGCGCCTACGTACGATACTCTTATTTATCAACAAATAAGCGTACTGCGCAATACACCAAACTGTTCGCGTACGCATATAAGAGAGCGACCATATACTACGTCAAGTCACATAAAGAGTACAACAGAACGAGGCCGTCTAGAACGTGCTACGAGCTGAAGAACTGACGACGCAGAGCGACACCCGAGACGAGGTACACACACACACACGAGTGCAGAGTATCCGAACCGAGGACCTGAAGCAGTTGCGGCCGTTAAGCCACGGACGTTAAATCCATCAACAGTTGCTGAAGGAGCTGAGTTGCTGATCCCTGAACTCTTCGTTGGAATCCAGGACGCAGCGGAAATCATCGCCACTAGCTGATTGGACGAGGACATCGAGGGACCCCAGAGGACATCTTCGAGAACTTCAGTACCAGGAAAGTCAAAAATCATTTATACATTTTTATATAAAAAGATCATTTTTCTTTTCCTGTTAAAATCAATTGTAAAGTTAACTTCATTCAGATGCCTATAAAACAGAGACTCTAAATTAATAAGAACCTAAATATTGTGATAATCTGTAGAACACGTGTAAGTTAAGTAAGAAGCAATAGATCAGAAATAGACGTAGATAAAAAGCGCTATATAAATCTTAATATTGAGTTACTTAGAAACTTATACTGCAGTATACGTGAAACAAATCACAAGTAAATAAGAAGTACGTTGAACAAGATTCACGGCTAATTTATTTAAGAGTATTTTAAAAGCATCTTGAAGTAGTAAAATGAGTATTAGAGTCTTGAAAACTCATTAATTAAATTATTTAAAAAAATTAACTTTTGAAAGCAATAAGAAACAAGTTCGTATAAATTCGTATTTATAAGCTTTCCCTCTGAAAGCTAATATTCATTCAGAAAACATTAATCAAATTACTAATTACTCTTTAGTACGTAAAAATTACGTTAGATGTAAGTTTTTCATTTTATGTGCTATTAGACTAATAAACCCCAATTTTATACCCAACACTGTTTTGTTATTGCTGTACTCCAAAATCTACCAACATCACAAAACTATTCGAAATAATTATAACGGTATTCTTTGTGCTTGTACTTTTGAATTAACCTACTTGCAAATTCAAAACTCAAATTCCTACGGCCCTAGTCGGAAGAAGAAGACGCAAGAACGCACAGCAGGTAGGTCAGTTCACACACCACAATTTGTAACCAGTATAAATGGCGCTCCAAGATCGTGGGGCTGTCCAAGCATAAATTTGTTACGTTGGGGAACATCAAGGTAAATACTGCAGAAGAAGAGAATACCTCCGAGACGTGGGTAAGTGCGCACAAATGAGTAAGAGCATATGTGTAAAAGTAAGTGTCTAAAAATAACGTTGTAATATATATATATATATATATATATATATTTTAACCAAAATCTGTAATGGTTACAAAATAAAAATATGTGTTTTTACCAAAATAAAAATTTTGGAGGTTTTGAAAAAATATTATTGAAAAATGATTTTTGTTGTTTGTAATTACAGTATATTTCGTAATTGTTTTGTGTAAACATTTAAACTTTATCTTTCTGCTTTGAGTACTGTATCAACTTGACGTTTTATTAATTAACTTCAGCGTTAACTGGTTTATCTCCCGCACTAATCGAACGACGTTTCTTCTTCATAATGGTGTGTTCTCCTTCCACTTGGTATAGGCCGCCTTTCGGATAGTCCCTAATCTCAAATCTATTTTATTTTTATTTTATTTATTAAATTTATAAATAAATTTAAACCAAATTGCAGAAAATATTATATTTATTGACAGTTGTATACAGGATCGATTGTTAATCGAATATCAACAGTAGCATCGACTTGTTCTCAGGGCTTGTCGATTAATTTTTAAATCTGTATTTTATAATTATTAGGTTCTTTGTACGGTTATTTTATATAGTCAGAGAAGGGTAACGTCAGGAAAGTATAACACTTACAAATAAAAAGCTTAAGAATTAAAATTGACAAAGTTATTAGTAATATATAATGTTTATTAAATAAAAATTTAATACCATCGACGTCTGGATGGCGATGTTGGTAACTCTCGCTTTGGATTATGGGAAGTCAAAGATGGCGGCTCCTGGACTGCATATGTTAACCGTATTCAGCTCGATGAAAAATTCTTCCAATAAATTGTGCCTTTTCTATGTTTCCTCGTCTCCGCAGTTGGGATTATTCTTTCTGGTGTTAGTAGAATGGTTCAGGTTCAGTGTCTTGTGATTACATATTTGTGATAATGTTTAATTTATTTTGTACAATAAGGTCGAACTTCGCACCTTCCGTCTCGTTATGAAGAATTAGTTATTGTGTAGGTATAAGTTATTATTCACTCATTTACAGTTCCGTATTCCGTTATTTTAAATGTGGTGTTAAATGTTCTCACTGAGTTTAGTTTTAAGTTAAAAATTTTTTACTTTTACTATTTTTCACTGCACGCTAGGCTTACAGATCATTCGCCATATTTGTCTGATATACCGGTTAATATAGGCTAAAATCTCAATCAAGTGTCCTCGACAAGGTCAAATAATTAACTGTTCTCATTTCCTTCGTCTCCTGAATGTCTCAGCCAATTTAATATTAGTAATACATTGTTTTAAAATCGGTTTGGCTTCCGCTACATGTAGAAAAGTTACATTATATCACTGAATATATTTTTGCTATTATTTAATTTTAGGAAATACTAAATACATAATCTTTTTCTTTAGTTCATTCTGTTTGATTTGATACCAAATAAGATAGTTTTAAAAAGTTTTTTATCTAAAATGCTATATTTCTTTCATTTTGAAAAAGTAAGCTTTTATTTTTGACTTTCTGTCCTTTCCCAAATGTTTGCCACTTTACATGTTATATTTATGATTGTACTAAATCTCAGATTGATATAAGATGTTAGGTTTCTTTATTTCTTGTAATTTTATTAATTGGTTACCCTTTTAATTATTATTCAATTATTTATAACTCCCCACTCTGAATTTTCAGTTATTACATTTGCAATTTTAACAATAATTCTCCCTATCTTTTTACAATATCTTTTTAAAGTATAATTTACATTATATTATTCTGTGACTGATTTACCTTACATAAATGTCATCAGTTTAACTAGTTTACTGGACTTGATTCATCAATTATAATGTAGTTGAAATTTAGCATTTGGCCTAGATTTTGTCTGGTTTTGATATACAAAGTTTTTTAATAATACAGCTTGTTTATACCCTTTCTGACCCCGTATTCTAATACAATGTTGAATAACAATTCCTCACTTTATTACAAGGACATTTAGTAGTAAATTTAAACGATTTATTGATAACAATTATTTGACATTAAACAGTGGTATTTAATCTCAGACCATTTAATCTTGATTAATCCTAGTAACTTATAATAAACATTTTATAATAAAAGAATGGTATCTACACTCAGACATTGCATTCTTGATTAAAACTATTAAACATAATAAACCTTTTATAAGGTTTATAAGGTAACGTTATTATAACATTACTCTCTAATTCAACATTTAGGTATAGAGTTCCTTTATTTAACTAGAAACATAACATATTTGGTTCTTCATTTTTAAACCCTTCTTAAAATTACTGGTGTGCAGTCTTATCTGTTTTTGGTTTATTTTATTTTAGGGATGTATCCCTTGTCACTTTACTTATTCACCACCTGCTCTTTATTTATCTTACTCATTTCACTGAATGTTATTAGATAAAGAGTGGCACTTTATTAGAAACATTAGTCTTTGCCCTTCATAATACTATTTTATTAAATAGTATTCATGAAGTTAAAATTAAAACCTTAAAGTTGTTTAAAAGCACACTTTTATTAAGTTTAAACATTCAATGCACCTTCTTGAAGTTTATTTACTACAATAGAATAACTTGCACTTGTCCCTGTTAATTCTTGATACTATCACTAATCAGTTTTATAGTTTCATATTATCAAGATATTTATTTATGAGGGACTGTTAAGATTTGTTTTTATTCATTATGCAATAACTTTCTGGGTGCACTTTTACTTATCACTCTAAACACTTTTGTTTACATTTGTTTTACATTATTTTTGTTTTTGGGTGTTATACTTTCATTTTGTGACATTTAATTTCTTTAGGGGTTTTGGTTCTCTCCTTACTGGGTCTCCTTTGGTTATTTGTGGTAGTCTTCTCCTCCTACTATCTTGTAACTTCCAACTCATTCCTGTTTATGAGGGTTTTTGGTTTGTTCTGTGTATCTTCTTTATTCATTCTTGGTTTCTTCATTATCATATATTTATTATGTACGTTGGTTCGTTCTGGGTATCTTCCTTACATACTCCTATCCTACCTGGGTATTTTCCTTAATTTATTTTAGTTTTTGGGGTTTATTTTTCTTTATATATTTTTGTTGCATAGTGGTTTTTTCTTTATTTTTATTTTTTCAAGTTATGATAGTATTTTATTGTGATGCTTATTTGTTTTCATTTGGATTTTTCTTTGATAGTTATTTATTTATGATCATATTTTATTCGTTCTTAAGTGGATAATCTGTCATGCTACAATATATATATATATATATTGTAGCGTGAAGGTATCAATGTGATATGTTGATCAATAGGATTTATTGTAGGTTTCGTGGTTTGACTAAGCTCCACGTTGTATTCGTCAATTTGTAACCAAATTATATTATATCGGGTTACTTCTTATTTAAATGTTATGTTGTGTGCACTTAAATTACATACACCGCCCGTTGGAAGTGTCAATTTGTAACAAATAAATAATGTAGCGACTAACTCGCACTGGAGTCGTCAATTTGTAATTATTAATATGTTATGTTGAACGGCGAATGGTTTTGTAATTTGCCGCTTGCTCCCACTATGCCGCTCGTTTCCGTGACGTCACTCAACGTTGCCAACTATCGTGGTGTCCGCTGTAATCTGTGAATTTATTTCCTAAATGGAATAGCAATAATAACGACGCAAATATAACATCAAACATATATCCTTATAGAAATCCTTTATTCAGAAAAACACTGGTTAATTGTTTCTTAAATTTGATTAGGATAATCACAATTGTGGCGCAAATTATACGTCTTCTTTTTACCAGTTGGTACAGTAGTATGAAATATTCAGTATTTTGTCTGATCAAAAGAATGCTTTTTCGTTAATGTTTCTATTAAAATAAAGTATCTCAGGGCGTATATGGTCCGGGGATTACATTTAAACAAAATATTATTCTATAAATCAAAATACAAGTTTCACAGTTAAAGGATATTACAATGTTAGAGTGTAACGTGCACACAGGCAGTCGTATAGTGGTTACCAGTTCTGATAGGTTATGTCCAGTTTAGGCGTTTAATAATTATTATGTAAATCAAAGATTCTTGTGGTGTTTGAAAAGGTGTCAATCTCAAATCGTGTTATTAGTGAGTGTTCTTAGTGTTGGTGTGATATGGTGTCTGTAGTTTTAGTTGATTAGTACTGAAAAAGTCGTGTATACAAATGTGGGTGTTGATGCACAATATAATAAGATGTCAAAATCACCAAATCCTCTTCTTTGTATGCTTCCTGGTTGAAGATAGGGCCCACGTCCACTTCAGATCTTCTTCCTGGTTCTTGGGTCTTCTATTTCATATAATGGGTGTTCTTCTGTTGGTGTAAAAAGTTCGTGTTATGTACCTCTATCTGTGTCAATAAGTTTAGATCGTTTTTTCACAGTTTATTTTATATTATGTAGGACGTTTTACAAACGCGTCTATCCGCTAAGATCGTTGTCAAAGAAGTCTCATTTTATTTATCCGAAATTTCTGGTTGCTAAGGGTAAACTTGGAATCTGGTTGGTTGATTCGGATATACATTGTCATATACTTTCATTATTTCAAAATCTAAATTTGTTCAAAACCTTTAAATTAACATAACTTTTCTGTACTGATTGAGAATTTAAAACCATTATCAGCATTATTTTGATCTTTACATTTGTGACATTTAGACACTAAACATGCCTACTTTTATTTAAGAACTACAGATGTTACAATTTTGTTATTTGAAATTTTCTTAAATAACTTGAGATGCATTATTTTGTTTCTATATTCGTTGTGTACACTATTGACTATAAATCTATTTATCCTTCCACATTTGTTTTACAAAATCCCTAACATTATTATCTAAAATTTACTAAAGTTGGTTTCACCTGGCCTATGTACTGGTGTTATTTTCATCACCATGTTTAAAACCTTTAACAGTTAAATTATCTTTTAACAATCATAAAAACTGTTTAACACATAACATTATTTTAACAAAACAAAAGATATACTATTCTATTAGTTTAAATTCATGCTCACATGGCTATGATTTTACTGAACCTTTGCACAAATAAACTGTTTTTTTACTCAAACTGTACAATTGTTTGACACTTAGCAATAACATCTTTTTATAGTCTATTTTGCCTTGCCAATCAATTTATCACTGTTTAACACCAGTTCTATGGTTACATTTGTTAACATAAAAAAATAAAATTAATATCATTTAATTGATATTCTTTTAAAACAACTGTTTCACCTGCTACATACAAAAAACAACACAAATACCATGATAATAAAACAATGTGCTAAAACATAATAACATGCACATTTTTATAAAATAAATTCTGCACTAATTAATTAGTCTTTTGTCAGTTAATTCATTAATTACTCTGACACTGTCTATGTTATGCTTCACATTACTTGTCACTATTTTTGTCGTTTACCCTATTCACTTAACACTTAATAGGTTGTATTTATAAACATACTTATTGGGTTTTATAGGGTTTTACATTTTATTGTCATTAAAAGGACTTCACTCTTGTTATAAAAATGTTATTGTGAACAAGTTATTATTTGTTGTTTTCTGGACAATCTTATGAACACTATTTGTTACAATTAGTTGTATGGTTCATGTATCTATAATAAGGTTTGTTTATATTTTCATTACATCAATTAACTTAATCATTTACTAATATTTCTGTTACATAATATTAAATGTTTGGGCCTATTATCCCTCAATTTGTATTTTGATTATCTTGATATTATGATACTTTGAATGAAACCATTTGTTTCTTTATAGTACTGGTTCATAAGCCGTCTGTCTTTATAATTCTTTATTTGGTCATTATTGAAAGTTCATGTCATAATTGGGGTTGAAGGTATTTTGCATCACTTAGCCTAAATCATTAATTTGGGTACGGTCAGTTGTCTTACTAGTCAGTCTAAAGTGGTTAGTCATTCCTCTTCACTATCATCTTGGAAGATATTGTTCTTCTTGTTAGCTTCTTAACCAAAGTCTTCATTAAACCAGGTACGATATTAAGTTGTTCCAAATGTAATATTACATACTACCCTGCCACCAAATTTGATCATTTTAATAAAATATTGTTTTTGTTGAAATTATCAGTTATCTTATCTTTCACATTATCATTTGTTATTCTTATTATGATCTGGTATACTTGTCTTTAATTATAAGTGTTCTATCCCTGGAAGATGTTACTTCCCTAACAAATTAATTACCATATATTCTGGAATCATTCGGGGGGCTCTCTTGACCTATACCCCGCTGTACTTACAATACATAATACATAAATAATATCGATTGCTGGAGCTATCTCGTCAGTCAATCACATTTAATAATCACTGGTCTATTCACGACTAAATCAAATAAAAATAATATAATATATTCTTGGGATTGTTCACTCAGTTTAACTTCTCAGATCTAAGTATTTCTTTCCATTGATTCTTTCAGATGTTTATTTTCTTGTGGCGATATTAATAACATTTCTTATTTTCAATTGGTACTATCTTCTTTCCTTCTTTATCAGTACTCCTTAATCTTCATTTTTCATTCACTATTTTCATTCAATTAAAACATAACAAGTATCTGCATCTTTAGTTGTTGTTAATTCTCTCACAATCATGATAGGTTATTTGTAGTAAATTCGTTTCTAGTCTTGTCTTATTTTCATCGTCGATTGTCTACATTTGTCCTTTCTTATTCGTTTTATAGCACTATGGTTTCTTCTGATTTATGGATGTTGCATATTTCTTTTATATTCCAATAATAAGTTCATAATTATATTTAATAAGAGGTGCTTATTTTGTTTAGAATTTGGAAATTTATTCCCAGTTGTTTATCCGCTTGATTCATAATAACATTATCAAACTGTACTGTAAGTTGTCCTTACTATTTATTTGAATTCTGAGATATTCAAATTTGTTTATTTGGCTTCATTTAAAATTATATTCTGGATTATCAAAGTTGGTAAGATGAGCTTATTATATTGTTTTGAATTTCGAGGTATTATAATAATAAATTCTTCAGTTCCAAATTAATTCTCATAAATAATTAGTTGTAAGTTGATCTTACTATTTCTTTAGAATTTTGTGGTTTTATAATAATAAATTCTTCAATTCCAAATTAATTCTCATAAATAATTAGTTGTAAGTTGTTCTTACTATTTCTTTAGAATTTTGGTGGTATTATAATCATAAATTCTTCAATTCCATATTAATTCTCATAAATAATTAGTTGTAAGTTGATCTTACTATTTCTTTAGAATTTTGTTGTATTATAATAATAAATTCTTCAATTCCATATTAATTCTCATAAATAATTAGTTGTAAGTTGATCTTACTATTTTTTTAGAATTTTGTGGTTTTATACTTTGTTTATTAGGTTCATAATACATTTTTAAGGAAACTTGGTTGTATGTCCCCTTAATCTTTTTTGTTTCCACATTACTAATGACATAAGTATTATTGTTATTGTTTTTTATAACAACATATGGTCCATTATACAGTAATAATAGCTTTTTTGCTATTCCTTCCTTAGAACTTGGCAATTCACGGTTTTTTAACAATACTTTGTCTCCAATCTTGTACTGGATCATTTTCTGCTGAATTATTTTGTATTTTTTCCTTCTTTTCTCCACTTGTTCATTCTGTTTGCTGTGGAATCTCACGTTGTCGAACTGGTAAGCTGGGTTGTTTGGGAAGTTGATTATTTCACTAATTTCTCGGGGTGGTAGTCTTTCATGCATTATGGTATATGGAGTATCTTGTATTGCTTCATGGTAAGCTAAGTTGATAAAGCTCTCTGTTTGTGTAATGTAGTCACTCCACTTCTGGTGTTTATCAAAACAATATGTCCTGAGTATACGGCCGACCTCCCTCAGTACTCTTTCCGCCGGGTTGCTATTTGGGTGATAGACAGATGTTTTATATGTCTTGACACCTAAGTCTAACAAAGTCTCCTTCCATACCCTTCCTCGAAACTGAGTTCCGTGATCGGTAATAATTGATCTTGGAGCTCCTAACTCTGGTATGTATTGTTGGATCACTATTTGCAGAAACCTTTTTGTATTTGCCCGATTAATGGGGTATAGTTTTGTAAATTTGGAGTAATGGTCGAACATGATTATAATAAATTTATACTGTTTTCTCCCTCCACTACGAGGTAACGGTCCACACACATCTAAAAATACTCTCTCTTGGCGATGATATAAACGATCTCATTATTCGAACTATTGTGCGTTATCGTGTCTTCGTTCAGTAGTTCTTCTCTCACATTTTTTAAGAAGTGATTGTGCACTATTGTCAATGTATCGTCAGTCGTTTTGTCTCGTCCTAGCAAGTACCCAAATTGCCGGTTCAGTGATGGGACCTGATGGATTTTCACTGCCGCAGTCCGTTTAAATCAGGGCTGATCTCCTCAGTCCTGTTGTCTGATTGATTGGGTCTGTCTCTGCTCTGTGACTCTTGTACCTCAATGGCGTTATTATCGAACGTCACTGAGTTTCGGTTATTCCGGTTGTCATCGCAGCTCCTACTTCGCCGATGTTCATCACGGTAGTGCTGGTTACTCTCCTCCTGAAAACTTCTTCCACGGTTCCCATTATAATTTGCTCGTCCCTGGTACCAACGTCTTCCCACATCTCTATCGTCAATGCTTACATAATTCACTTGTCTTCGATATGTTTGATTTTGATTGTTATTATTGCCGTTATTATTATGCCTGTATCGGTTATCGTAGTTGTTGTTATAACCTCGGTTGTTCTGGTACTGGTGGTCTCTGTCATTGGCACGCTGGTATCCATTATTGTTATTATTTGTAGGAGAGTTACGGTAATAGTGGTTGTTGTTATTGTTGTTATTATTTGCCGCATTATTTCGTGGATAGTTGTTAGTGTTATTGTGGTTTTGGTAACCGCGTTGATAGTGGTTACCATTGTTGTTGTAGGCCTAACTATTGTTCGGTCGTTGCCTGTTGTTTTCATATTGGGCGTCGCGGCGACCATTATTTCTATTTATTTCATCGTTCCTTCGTCGGTACTGGAGGAAGTTCTTCTCTTGTTCCATCTCCGCTAATAATGTTGACATCTCCTCGATGGTTTGTATGCGTCCGTTTATTCGGCCTCTTGTAATTTCTCCACCATAGTGGTAAGCTAATAGCCGCACTAAACATTCTGTAGGAATTGCAGGCTCTAAATGTCTGGTTATGTTTATTTTGCCACGAAAATATGCGGTTGGAGTTTGCTTGCCGTGCAGGTCATATCGGCCCAATCCTATGTCACTTCTTATCATGTGTTGCGTGGCATCAGAGCAATATTTAGATTTGAATTGTTTTTTAAATTCTTGGAAGTTTTGTATACTCGGCCGCATCGCCGTCCACCAATTGTCATAGACCTTTCGGAACATTTCGTCCAGCATGCTCCTAATCACAAACCATCTGTCTTCTCCGGTTTTGGCTATCTTCTCTTCGACTCGTTCTAAGAATAGCATGGGGTTTCTTCTATAATTTTGGAAGTCGATAACTTCTCGATTTTCCTCGCATGTTGTATGGGCACCGGTACATTGTCTGTTTTTTAGGGAATTAATTTCATATCTATGGGCAGTTGTTTGGTCTTGTACTCGATTAAGACTGGTACTCATACCTTCTAATCTTTCTCCCATCACTGCTTGATTGGTTCGTATATTTTCAACTCGTCCATTCGTTTCTTCCCGGACGCTCAGTATCTCTTGGTTCATCCGCTCACACTTTTCCTTGGTCTCGGATTCTACCCTTTTAATTTCAGTCACCGGTTCTTCCAGCTTCTTGTCCCATTCTTCCTGCAATTGCCGGTTATTGATTTCCATCTTGTTATTCCTCTCTTCTTTCAATGATTCTTTGTGTTCATCCAATTTTTTCATGGTCTCTTGGTAATTTCCCTTCAATTCTTCCCTCAATGCTCTATTATTTTCGTCTATTTTCTCCTCCATTTTACTGCTATTCTCTTTCAGTTCTCGGCTCAATTCCTCCTTTGTTTGTTTATTATCAGTCTTTATTTCCTCCATCTTCTTACTCAAGTCTTCCTTCAATTTTTCTAAGTTCTTATTACTGTTCTCACTCAATTCTTCCTTCAATTTTTCTAAGTTCTTATTACTCTTTTCTAATTTCTTATTACTGTTCTCACTTAATTCTTCCTTCAATTTTTCTAAGTTCTTATTACTGTTCTCGCTTAATTCTTCCATTTTCTTGCTACTCTGTTTTAAATATTCCATAATGCTCCTCATGTCAACGCTCTCTGCAACTTTGTCCGGTTCTTGTTTATCTCCTTGGTCGTCTCTTATTATTACTTCTACTTCCTCGACCGGTGTTGCTTCTTTGTCTTCCATGTTTAACTCGTCTACCTTCTCGGCTTCGGCCGCTCGTTTGCGCGATACCTCTCGCTTCCTCATTTTGTTTATTTTTGTTTGTTTGTCTATAAATTATAATTTAATTTATATTAAATTACACGCCTCACACGTTGGTTCGCCAATTTGTAGCGTGAAGGTATCAATGTGATATGTTGATCAATAAGATTTATTGTAGGTTTCGTGGTTTGACTAAGCTCCACGTTGTATTCGTCAATTTGTAACCAAATTATATTATATCGGGTTACTTCTTATTTAAATGTTATGTTGTGTGCACTTAAATTACATACACCGCTCGTTGGAAGTGTCAATTTGTAACAAATAAATAATGTAGGGACTAACTCGCACTGGAGTCGTCAATTTGTAATTATTAATATGTTATGTTGAACGGCGAATGGTTTTGTAATTTGCCGCTTGCTCCCACTATGCCGCTCGTTTCCGTGACGTCACTCAACGTTGCCAACTATCGTGGTGTCCGCTGTAATCTGTGAATTTATTTCCTAAATGGAATAGCAATAATAACGACGCAAATATAACATCAAACATATATCCTTATAGAAATCCTTTATTCAGAAAAACACTGGTTAATTGTTTCTTAAATTTGATTAGGATGATCACAATTGTGGCGCAAATTATACGTCTTCTTTTTACCAGTTGGTACAGTAGTATGAAATATTCAGTATTTTGTCTGATCAAAAGAATGCTTTCGTTAATGTTTCTATTAAAATAAAGTATCTCAGGGCGTATATGGTTCGGGGATTACATTTAAACAAAATATTATTCTATAAATCAAAATACAAGTTTCACAGTTAAAGGATATTACAATGTTAGAGTGTAACGTGCACACAGGCAGTCGTATAGTGGTTACCAGTTCTGATAGGTTATGTCCAGTTTAGGCGTTTAATAATTATTATGTAAATCAAAGATTCTTGTGGTGTTTGAAAAGGTGTCAATCTCAAATCGTGTTATTAGTGAGTGTTCTTAGTGTTGGTGTGATATGGTGTCTGTAGTTTTAGTTGATTAGTACTGAAAAAGTCGTGTATACAAATGTGGGTGTTGATGCACAATATAATAAGATGTCAAAATCACCAAATCCTCTTCTTTGTATGCTTCCTGGTTGAAGATAGGGCCCACGTCCACTTCAGATCTTCTTCCTGGTTCTTGGGTCTTCTATTTCATATAATGGGTGTTCTTCTGTTGGTGTAAAAAGTTCGTGTTATGTACCTCTATCTGTGTCAATATGTTTGTATCGTTTTTTCACAGTTTATTTTATATTATGTAGGACGTTTTACAAACGCGTCTATCCGCTAAGATCGTTGTCAAAGAAGTCTCATTTTATTTATCCGAAATTTCTGGTTGCGAAGGGTAAACTTGGAATCTGGTTGGTTGATTCGGATATACATTGTCATATACTTTCATTATTTCAAAATCTAAATTTGTTCAAAACCTTTAAATTAACATAACTTTTCTGTACTGACTGAGAATTTAAAACCATTATCAGCATTATTTTGATCTTTACATTTGTGACATTTAGACACTAAACATGCCTACTTTTACTTAAGAACTACAGATGTTACAATTTTGTTATTTGAAATTTTCTTAAATAACTTGAGATGTATTATTTTGTTTCTATATTCGTTGTGTACACTGTTGACTATAAATCTATTTATCCTTCCACATTTGTTTTACAAAATCCCTAACATTAATATCTAAAATTTACTAAAGTTGGTTTCACCTGGCCTATGTACTGGTGTTGTTTTCATCACCATGTTTAAAACCTTTAACAGTTAAATTATCTTTTAACAATCATAAAAACTGTTTAACACATAACATTATTTTAACAAAACAAAAGATATACTATTTTATTAGTTTAAATTCATGCTCACATGGCTATGATTTTACTGAACCTTTGCACAAATAAACTGTTTTATTACTCAAACTGTACAATTGTTTGACACTTAGCAATAACATCTTTTTATAGTCTATTTTGCCTTGCCAATCAATTTATCACTGTTTAACACCAGTTCTATGGTTATATTTGTTAACATAAAAAAATAAAATTAATATCATTTAATTGATATTCTTTTAAAACAACTGTTTCACCTGCTACATACAAAAAACAACACAAATACCATGATAATAAAACAATGTGCTAAAACATAATAACATGCACATTTTTATAAAATAAATTCTGCACTAATTAATTAGTCTTTTGTCAGTTAATTCATTAATTACTCTGACACTGTCTATGTTATGCTTCACATTACTTGTCACTATTTTTGTCGTTTACCCTATTCGCGTAACACTTAATAGGTTGTATTTATAAACATACTTATTGGGTTTTATAGGGTTTTACATTTTATTGTCATTAAAAGGACTTCACTCTTGTTATAAAAATGTTATTGTGAACAAGTTATTATTTGCTGTTTTCTGGACAATCTTATGAACACTATTTGTTACAATTAGTTGTATGGTTCATGTATCTATAATAAGGTTTGTTTATATTTTCATTACATCAATTAACTTGATCATTTACTAATATTTCTTTTACATAATATTACATGTTTGGGCCTATTATCCCTCAATTTGTATTTTGATTATCTTGATATTATGATACTTTGAATGAAACCATTTGTTTCTTTATAGTACTGGTTCATAAGCCGTCTGTCTTTATAATTCTTTATTTGGTCATTATTGAAAGTTCATGTCATAATTGGGGTTGAAGGTATTTTGCATCACTTAGCCTAAATCATTAATTTGGGTACGGTCAGTTGTCTTACTAGTCAGTCTAAAATGGTTAATCATTCCTCTTCACTATCATCTTGGAAGATATTGTTCTTCTTGTTAGCTTCTTAACCAAAGTCTTCATTAAATCAGGTACGATATTAAGTTGTTCCAAATGTAATGTTACAATATATATATATTGTAGCATGACAGATTATCCACATTATAAAGATTACTTATGATCATAAGTAAAAATCAATTACATGGAATATCAAGAAAACTTCAAATGAGAACCAAATAAATATCAAAATAAATTACCACCATAACATGAAAAAGTAAATATAAAGAAAAAACTCTGCAACAAAAATAAACGTACAGCAAAATAAAACCCAAAAAACTAAAATAAAATAATAATATTACACAGGTAGGATAGGAGTAGGTACGGAAGATACCCAGACCAAATCAACGGACAAAATCACGATATAATAATGAAGAAACCCAGAACGAAAAAGGAAGATACCCAGAACACAGAAAAATAATAATAACGAAATGGTACTGAAGAAACCAAGAATGAAGAAGGAAGATATCCAGAACAAACCAACATACCTAATGAACAGGGACAAGTTTGAAGATAATAGATATTAGAGGGAGAATAATACGACCAATACCCTAAGAAAACCCAGTAGGGAGAAAACAAAAACCCCAAAAGAAATTAAATATCACTATTGAAATATAACACCCCAAAAAACCAGACACTCATGTAAAATAAATGAAAACAAAAGTGTTTAAAGTGCTAAGTAAAAGTGCATCCAAGCAAGTTATTGTATAATTAATAAAGACAAATCTTAACAGTCCCCCCATTATTAAACATCTTGGTAATATAAGACTGACTAGTGAGAGTATCAAGAAATAACAGGGGACAAGCGCAAGTTATTATATTGTAATAAATAAACTTTGAGAATGTACATTAAATACTGTACCTTTAAGTAACTTTAATAGTTTTAATTTAGTATCATGAGTGCTATTTAATAAAATAGTATGGTGAAAGAGCAAGGACTAATATTTTTAATAAAGTGCCACTATTTATGTAATAACATTCAATGGAGTGAATAAGATAAATAGAGAGCTGGGAGTTAATCCATAAAGTGACAAGGGATACATCCCTCAAATTAAAGAAAAACAGATGAGACTGCACCCAAATAATTTTAAGTAAGTTTTAAAAATAAAGGAACAGAGATGTTAGGTTCCAATTACAATAAATGAACTGTATCCCTAAGGTTTGGAAATAGAGAGTAGTTTTTATAATTATAAAATTTTATTATGTTTAATAGTTTGAATCAGGAATGCAATGTCTGAATGTGGATATACCATTCTTATATGATAAAATGTTTTTATGAGTTACTATAAATAATCAGTACCAAAGGGTATGAATTTAAATACCATAATTAATGTCAAATAATTGTTATGTATGAATTGTTTAATGTCAATACTAAATGTTATTATAGTAAAATAAGGAATTATTAATGAATATTATATTAGAATAGAAGGTCAGAAAAGGGTATAAACAAACTGTATTATTAAAAATTTTGTAAGTAACATCAGATAAAAAATAGGCCAAAGGGTAAATCTAAACTACATTATAATTATTAAATCCAGTCCAATAAACCAACCAAACTGATGAAATTTATGCAAGATAAACCCATGACATAGTAATATAATGTAATTTATACTTTAAAAAGATATTGTCAGAAGATAGGTAAAATTATGAATAAAAATGCAAATGTATTAACTAAAATTTCAGAGTGGGAGTCATAGATTAATTAATTATATTTAAAAACAATAATCTATGGGCAAAATTGCAAGAAATTAAAGAAAGATAAACAATTATATCAATCTGAAATTCAGTATAATAATAATTATAACAGATAAAATGGCTAATATTTGAAGGAGAACAGGAAATAAAAATTTAAGCCTACTTTTCCAAAATGAAAGAAATATAGCATTTTTAATAAAAAACTTTGTAAAACTATATTATTTTATATCAAATTAAGCAAAATGAATTAAAGAAACCGATTATGTATTTAGTATTTTATAAAATTAGATAATAGCGAAAATACATTCAGTGATATAATGTACTTTTTAAAGATGTAGCGGAAGCCGAAGGAAATTGAAACAATGTATTATGCACATTAAATTGGCTAAGAATTTCAGGAGACGAAGGAAATGAGAACAGTTAATTATTATATGTGGTAGAGAACACTTGAACGAGGTTTTGCTCCTATTAACCTATGAGAGAAGCAGAAATGGCGTGCGGTATATAAACCTAGTATTCAGTGAAAATTTATAACTTTTTAATTTTTGACTTTAAACCTTAGAATCAGTGACCACAAACCATAACACTGTTAAACTAGAGTAAAACGGAACAATATATGACTAAATTATTAAATTAACACAAGCACCAATAATTATTACTGACGAAACGAAAAATGTTAGTTACAACCTGTTTAACCAAAGTGAAATTAGACATTATCACACACATTTAAACAAAGTGAACTACGAAACACTGAACCAGGAATACTCAATTAACACCAGAGCGAATATTCACAATTGCGGAGACGAGGAATCGGTGAAAAGGCATCATTTATTACAAGAAATATTTGTCGAGGCGACTAACGTTAACCTACGCAGTCGGCAAGCGGCCATTTTGTCTTCCCAGCATCCTATGCGAGGTTTACCAAATGAACATCTTGACATCACTGGTTCGAATTTTATAATATATAAACATTCAATATTAATTAATAACCTTGTAATTTTTAATTTTAAGACTTTTAACTGTAAGTGTTATACTTTCATGGCCCTACCCTTCTCTGGCTATTTATAAAATAACCGTTAAAAGAACCATGTAATTAATATAAAATATACATGTAAAAAATTTATCGATCGGCCCTGAGAGACGAGTCGATATTGCTGTTAATAATCGATTAACCATCGATATATCCTATAATTGTTAATAAATCATTTAATTCTGCAAATTAATTGAATTTTATTTATCAATTTAATAAATATAATTAAAAATAAGGTAATTTAAGATCACGGACTACCCGAAAGGCGGTATTTACCAAGAAATAAGTAGCATACGAAGGAAGAAGAAGAACCGTCTATCGACCAGTGCTGGAGATAACTATATTAACGCAGGAGTTATTCCAAAAAAGTGATACAACAACAGAACCAACCATAAAAGAATTAAAATTTTTACCTAATACAAATAGAAAAATTATTATTAAATACCTACAGCAAAAAAACACGAAAACAAATATTTTCTGAAAACACAAAACTTTTTTTTTAATTATTATTATTATAATTTTATTTTGTAATTAGATAACGTTACAATATTTAAAATTTATAATTATATTACCTCAAGATGTTCTTTTCCTTATTTGGAACATGTTTCGAGATTTCCTGTTCTCTCATCTTTAGCCTTCGCCATCTTGTTTCTGGTGAAGTATTTGTGTGTTGGCTGCTGGATGTTATTAAGGTAGTTTGTTGGTTTTTGGTCTATTAAAGTTGTATTATTGTGTGTGGTTGTGGTATATGTTTTTGTATTTTGTGTATTTTCGATGTTGAGTGCTTTGAATATTGTGTCATGTTTTGTATTGATTTGTATTTGTTCTGGTATTAGTTTGTTTTGTGTTTTATGTTTGTATATTTGTAAATTTTCCCAGATGTTCATTATGGTGCCTTTGTGTGGTATATGTTTTATTAGTGATACATTGGTTATATTTGGGAATTCGTGTCCTGTGTTTATTAAATGTGTGGCTAAATTGGATTTGTATATTTCTGGTTTTTTGTATGCGTTTAGGTGTTCAAAATAACGTTTTTTCAGCTGTTTTTTGTTTGTCCTATGTAACATTTATTGCAATTTTGGCATTCAATTTTGTATATACCGTTACTTGTTGTATTATCTTCGTTGTGTGAGCTATTTAGAATTTCTAATTTATTTTTATTAGTTTTGTATGCTATTTTTATATCTGTGTTTTTAAATAGTTTTGTTAGTTTTGTCATTTTATTATTTATGTAAGTGAATGTGGCCCATTTTTTGTTGTTGTTATAATTTATGTGTTGTTCATTTTGATTGATTCTTTATTGTTCAGTTTTTATTTTATATTTGATTTTAATTTCTATTTTGTTCACAGTATTTTTATTGTATCCATTTTCATAACCTATTTGGTATATTATATTTCTTTCTTAGTCAGTTTCTTGTTTGTTTAGGGGAATTTTGTACATTCTGTTAAATAGTGAATAGAATGCTGCCATTTTATGTTGTGGTGGGTGGTCAGAATGGTTAGGTATAATGATATTAGTGGAAGTTGGATTTCTATATATTGCATATTGTATGTAGTTGTTGTATCTTGTGATGGTTATGTCTAAATAGTTTATTTTGTTATGTTTTTCTTTTTCTTCTGTGAATTGTATTTTAGGATGTATGTTATTGATTTGTTTCAGTATGTTCTCTGCATTTGTGTTTTTGTTATTTGATACATATAGTCCATCGTCTACATATCTTATCCATATGCCATTTGGGTCCTGTGATTTTATAATATTTTGTATTTTTTTGTCCATGTGTTGTAGGAATATTTCTGCTATTATGCTTGATATGTAGCAGAAAGTGATTGAATATATATATATACATATATATGATATATATTGTAATGTGACATTATGAGTCTCAAAACGATTAACGAAAATAGCCCAAATAATAATAATAAAGTCAGAATAAATAAAATCCAGTATGTAACAACTTAAAATAAAAAGTACAACACAATAATGTGATACATAAGAAGCAATGTACTACAGATAATAAGACAAAACCTGTGAAAAGTGCATAAGTGAAAAGTGGGGAAAGTGGAAAACAAGGGTGATCATTAATCACTCAGATAAGACTGTAAAGATCAGTGATCCCTCTAATTATGTTAAATGTAAAAAAACCAAACAGGTCTATACTAGAGATACAACTCTTAAAAACATTGTAAAGTGACAGACACACTAAATTTTAGAGTGTAAACAAACAATTGTAGTAATGTAGCATTATTTATTGAAGGGTTTTATATCTTTTTTATCCCATGTTGTTGGTTGTTAAAGTAGAAGGCATTAGCAGTGCTTAACCATGTTTATTTTTCTTTTATTTAGGCCAATGCCAATAATTATTATCATTAATAAATCATATGTAAAGGATTATAAGGAGTGTATTAAGCCTATAGGCAGAATAGAAGGTATATGTTGCAACATAATACCCAAAAATACTTAAATAGAGGTCTCATATAAACACTATTAATGATCCATTAGTAGAGCTTAATAGTATGGAAATGTAATGGGTATTATAGTAAACTGAATATTTTATGTTATCATTTGTCAAAAAATGAATGTAATCTTGGCCATGAAGGCAACCATTTTAGTTAGTATGTTAAAGAATTTTGTGTTAGTTAATAAACATTGTTAGAATAAGTCAAAGAAAAATGTAGTAATCTTTAAAACAAATGTAATCAGGCGAAAGGGTTCAAACCAGAAAACAATTTAATAATTAATGTAATTTAGACAATGAGTATGAAGTCGAATTTGAGGCCTAGGCCGAACACGAAATATAAAATAAAATAATGTCAGAAATGATTAAGTTATCAAATCAATATAATACAATAATAACAAAATATGATCAAAATTTAATAATGGACAAGTCTTAGAGTAATTGTGTATCAAATGAAATTAATCTAATGAAAATTAAGTATTGTATCATAGTGAATGTAAGGGCAGTGTTATAGTCCAGATTTATAGATTTTGTAAAGGTGAAAGGACACCTAATATGAAGTTAACTTATACAAAATTATATACCAAAATGTAGACCTTTAAAAAATGAACAGAAATATGTAAACCAATTTTAGTTTAAACAAAAATTAAAAGGGAGTATTTTTTGACTGTAAAGGCAAGGATATAATTTTTGTAATATGTGCCGCTTGACCTCAAGTTCACGGAAACTGACCAATCAGAACCATAGTCTACTGGTCAAAAAGCCGTTACAAAGAGGAGATGAACGAATAGTTGTATTGTTAGATGCCACGCTGAAGAGTTGAGTCTTATAGCGGACGCTTGTGATAAAACCAAGCCAATGTTGTAAAATAAACCAGTGAAGTAAAGAAAAACTCCCAGACATTATAAAGAAGTAAATACTGACCGAGGGAAGCATTGTCCTACATCAGAACCACAAAGACGCTAGCGAATGATTGCTTGCAGTACTACAGGAACGTAATTATAAATCCGAAGTATTTCCATTACCACAATATACACAAATCCACTTCACTACACCATATAAACAATTTACAGTGCTAATTGGAACACCCGTTGATCATTAATCCAGTGAATAACGATAAAAACAACATTATTTAAAACCAAAAAACATTCATACATGACGTTTGGGTTAGCCGACTAAGCGGCCATCTTGTTTATTATTCAATCTCCTGTGCCGACAGAGTTCGTTACCGCTGACGGTGAAAGAAACTAAATATTTTATTTTGTAAACATTGATAATTCAGTTTTATTGTTTTATATGTAATTGTAACGTGTTGTACTCCCTTTTAAAGCATTTTTCTGACTTCATAACTAGCCCAAAGAACCCTAGCCCTGAGATATTTTAATTATGTTAAAATTATTTACAAACCATTGAAGAGCGGATTCAAATACGAATCGATACTGAACTGTTAAGGTCGATCCAAGACCGAACCATTTGTGTTGTTTAACCAATAAGCTGAAAAAAAATAATAAAAGAAACTTATGATTACCAATACCAGAGTTGTCACTTCATGTGTGTGAGTAGAATAAGAGTTTGTTCACAGGTATTTGTGGGAGCGAGCAGGTACGCAAGGCGAACATAGCTTAGCCGGCGACAAAAGAAACAAACTAACCTACAATTGCCAACATACGGTTAGAGCCGGTCGCCGTGTCAACCAGAAGTGCGGGAAAATTTAAAAGCACTAGCCCACAAATACTAACGCTTTTATCAGAACAATATTATACAGAAAATACTAGTTATAGAATTACGCATCCTACGTGCGACAAAATAACCGTATATACAGAATACGCACATTAGTAATATTATTATAGATTGTCAACAACGTGAAGCTTATTTAAACCTCAAACAAATTTACATTACAAGGTGGCGGTTACAACGGTGAGGCGTAAGACGCATCACAACACAAGTACACAATAATAAATTAAAAGTTATAGAATTATTAATTGACAAATAAACACGAAGCTTTACATTATACGTTATAGAATTGACGCTCACAACAGTGGGGCATAAAACAAAATAAAATCGAATGAAGTCACACATGCTAATTGTTATAATATATATATATATATATATATATATATATATATTATAACGATTCATAATAGCGTCCTAGCTGAGCGTTATATGAAAGTGTTAGACTGTACGAGTATAGCAGCGTAAGCAAGAGAGAGAGCGTACAATCGCAGCCATCTCACTCTAACCTCGTCACAGCGACGTCCGCTAATGGTACGAACATGAAAGTTTACTCAATTCGAATTATCAGTTCAACCTGCAATAACTTCCAAATTAATAAATATAGGGCAATTCTGAAAACAGCATTGTATTCAGCAAGAAAAGCTTTATAAGTAGTCGCAATCTCAGTTAATATAATTAACAAATTGAAGAAGTTATACGGAAGACGAACGCCATAAGGAATAACGAGAGAATTATGCTACGTAGGAATTAGGTGCTTTCACACACACACACACACAGATAAAGACCTAAGCAACAATATTCTGTGGTCAGATCTTTGAAAACACATTTGCAAATACCTGTAATCGATCAACTTGCAAACACAGGACGTACGATTTTGACTAGAAATTCTCTGCCGTTTCAAACCTGTCATGGGGTGTTGCTCGACCTGTTAGAGATTGTCGAGACTGGGAAAACGTATGATTTATTTGAACAACCAATCAGAACCCCGTATTTAAAACAGACGCCAACTCAAACCGAGGGGTAGCGTTACTCTTCGATCGAATCTTCAATGCGCTAGTCGTGTATAAATTACGTGCAGAAATTTTACAATCACGCAAAGCGGTATTTAAGTGCGAAATTCGAGAAGTAGTCCGCAGTGAAGATGAACTAATACCGTTCAACAACTCTCGCTGTGTAAAAAACATTAATTAATTAATTAATTAATATTCAGCCGTGAAGTGATCTGAGCTCCAGCGAGCTACAGCAGCTGTAATTGCCAGAGCATCTTTCTACCGGATTGATCAACATCTTTTCTTCTGGGCGAAACCATCGAAAGGAGGACCTCTACGGATCCCTATCTTCGGTCGACGCATCAAACAGTAAGAAATAGATCCATTGATCAAAGAAATAAGCACTAAACAAATAATAAAAAGCAATAAACAATGTTTAAAAGACACTAAGAATCACACACTTTGTATTTAATGTGTAAGATTAGTCATAACATAGAATAGGAGTGTAGAATGGAAAGTGAGGTGTAGTATTGGACGTACAAATTATTGTAGACCTGTTCTTTATCACTGCTTTGGAAGATATCAATCTCTTAATTCAACCAGATAAGAGCAATAGGTCGTTTGAACGTCTTAATCTTTACTTTTCAGACACACTCGGTAATTATAAGGGTTAGGATAGAAGTAAGTCCTATAATTAACATTTTCAACAAGTTTAAAAATAATTAAAACGTTAATTAAACATAATCAAGCCAATTCGAAAGTTTTATTTGTAACGATTCCCCTTGAATCCACAATCACTGAACGAATCCTGAGAATTAGTGTCTCTATGCACTGAGCTAAGCTGGAACCGTGTCATTAGTATCTGGGATTTGTTCTGGCGCCCAGGTAAAGTAATCTCACGGGTAAGTAACGTTTTATCTATCATTCAAAATATTAGATAAGAGTGTTAGATAAAAGGAGAGTTGTATATTTTTGGCGCGGCCAACTAAGGGGCCCGATTATACTCGATTAAGCCCGATTAAATAAAAGAATTATATAAAGAAAGTTATATAATATGGCGTTGCTTTTACCCAAGTGATTAGTTAAATTATAATGTTAATTGATTAGAAACGAAGTGGAATTCAAGGTTACAAATAACTGTTAAATAATTGTTAAATTAATTTGTTAAAAATAAAATTAAAAAATGGCTAAATCATCAGCATAATGCTTAAGCAGTTGACCACTAAAATTGAAAGTAAAATTGATGACACAAATAATAAATTGTCTAGTGAAATAAAAGATACTAATAGGAAACTTGAAAGTAAAATTGAAAGTACAAATAGTGAATTATCAAAGAAAATTGAAGAAAATAATAAAAGTTTAGAAGAAAGTAATCAAAAATTAATAACAGATGTTAATAATAAAATTGAGCAAACTAATAAATATTTGTCTAGCGAAATGAAACAAATAAATGAAAATTTATCTAGCCGAATAGAACAAAGTAGTAAAGAAGCTACATTTAAAATAGATGAAGGAATAGCAAATTTAGCTACTAATTTAGCTGGTAAAATAGATGAGAGTAATAGTAGGTTTGATAAACATACCGAAGAGGTTAAAATTACGTTAGAGGAATTTAGAAAACAAGTAAACACTAATTTTCGCAGTGAAGACGAAAAACTAAATAAGTTTAGAAACGAATTTCATGAAAGGCTAGAACAAAAAGTAACCCTCATTAACCAACAATTCAGCGAAGTAACAGCTGAATTAAAAACACAATCGCTTCTAAATAAAGAAGAAATCCAGAATATTAGGGAAGAGTGTACCCAACTGGGTGAGAATATTAAAGAAGTTAAGAAACAGGTAGAGAGTAAGGCTAACAGTGACGAAGTACATCAAAAGGTGGAACAGCATATAAAGATAATGCGGGAAGATGTGACTAAGGCAATGAAGTCACACCATACCAAAGTAGTGAGGTGTGGCGGCTATAAGGAAGAATCGGAAAACCTTGCATTTTAAGGAAACCCACATGAGAATCCTGTGGAATTTCTAAAGCTGTTTGAGGCTTATGTAGCTCGAGTAAACCCACTGATGGACGACGAGGACAAGAAGGACATGTTATGCTGATTTCTCAAGAATTGGGCAGGTACGTGGTGGAAAGTCATCTCGGACAGATTCCAAACCTACTCAGACTTCAGAGAAAAATTCCTGGCTCAGTACTGGAACATTCAGATCCAAAGAAGGATACGCGATCATCTGGAATTTGGTAAATATCACCCGTCAATGAATATGACAACCACCAAGTATGTGCTAAATGTAATGGCACAAGTCAAGCATCTAACACCACCAATAGAAGAGATAGACCTAGTGTATAAGATAGCGCGTCATTTCTCAGAACGCACTTGAGTAGCAACCACTACTAGAGGAGTGGATACTCTAGAAAAGTTCATAATGGTAGTGGATGAGTGTCAACATCTAGAGAGAAACCTTCAGCGAGTAATCAGCTGAATAACTACTCTAGAGGCAATCATCAGGAACCAACTTTCTATCCAACAAAGAGGAGAGACAATGAGCGGCGGAAAGTAAACAGTTTTACCCCATATCCGGGTAACAAACCACAAAATCGGCCGGAATTGGAAGAGAAGGGTAGAAGTAGGAGTGTAGAAACCCGACCAAATAAAAGGTATAAGGTTTGTAAAACAACCATAACATCTACCGAGTCGCAACCGTCTACCAGTAATATGAATACGGGAAACGGAAAGCCACTGCAGGTAGAAAGGAACAAAACTAAACCTACTTTTACCTGCAGTGAAATCACCCAAGAAAACAGGTAAGAAGAACGTAGCAAATAATATAAAACAAGTGAGCGATAGAGAGTTCTTGTTAAAAGAGGAGCAATAGAAACCATTATCCTGAATGTCCGGAAATAGTTTGTAAGATCAGTAGTCTACTACTAAGAGCGCTTATAGACACTGGCAGTGAAGTAACCTGTGTCAGCTCAAAATTTGTAGAAAATAGTCAGTTGCGTAATTGTCCCAGACTACCCGTAAAACATTGTAATGTACAGGGAGCCACTTAAGCCAAAATGCAAAAGACAACTGAACAGATTTATTTACCTGTCAGTTTAAATGGTAACCAAACCCAAATTGTAGCTCTAATAGTCCGGAAACTCGTTCATGATTGTATTATTGGGGTAGATACGTTACTTGAATGGAAGGCAGAAATAAATTTTAAAAGAAATACCATTACGATGGAAATTAATACAAATAAAATAAATATAAACATTAAAGAATATAAGCATTGGAAGTCGGTATGTGTAATAAAGAACTGCAAGCAGCTAAAGTCATTTCAAAGTTTAGCTACCTACTATCGGAAGTTTACAAGTAAATACGCGGAAAGTACAGTTCCATTGTTGAAGTTATTAAACAAAGGGCTTAAATGGACGTGGGCAAAGGACCACGATGAAGCGCTGCAACAAGTGGAAAGTCTTTTTATAAATACTGTTGTATTAAATTATCCAAGGGTAGGAGAAAGATTTTACTTGCAAACAGACGCCAGCAATATTGCTATTAGAGCACACTTGTATCAGATTGATGAGAAGGGCCAAAAAGCGGTATTAAGATTTGTAAGTCGCACACTAAAAGGGGCAGAATTAACCTATTTTACGACAGAAAAAGAGCTATTAGTGATAGTGCATAGCCTGTCAAAGTTCAGAAATAATATTCTGGGTGGTAAACTTACTATAATCACCGACAATAAGGCGTTAGTATTTTTATTAAAGTGTAAATTGCTAGATGCTCGTCTGACTCGTTGGATCTTGGCAATACAAGGGTACCAATTTGAAATACAGTATTGTAAAGCGAAAGACACTTGGTAGCAGATGTACTCAGTAGAAATCCACCATCAGAAAACAACATGGAAACAGATAGCATTAAATGTAGTAGCAATGACATTCGTATTTACGCGGTAAAGCATATAATAAAAAGCTGAAGTAGTTAGACGACTTAAGGAAATAGGGACTCATCAACAACAAGACCCTAGGATTAGTGTAGCTTGGAGGAGTGCAGTTACCAACTCCAAACCAGGATTTTCCATATATGACGGTAAGCTATATAAGCTATGTTCCCATAGAAGGAAATATAAACAAAATATTGACCCATAAATTTGTAATTGTTTTGAATCAATATTAATAATAATAATAAAAAATATTATTTAAATAAATGTTAGTATTGTTGTTTAAATTATTGACGTTAATTGAGCCAAAAAGGTGATTAAAACATTAATGGTCATATAAATTCACAATATGTGTATACCATGAGCAACCACTACTAGAGGAGTGGATACTCTAAAAAAGTTCATAATGGTAGTGGATGAGTGTCAAGATCTAGAGAGAAACCTGCAGCGAGTAAATAATCAGCTGAATAACTACTCTAGAGGCAATCATCTGGAACCAACTTTCTATCCAACAAAGAGACAATGAGCGGCCGAAAGAAAAAAGGTTTACCCCATAACCGGGTAACAAACCACAAAATCGACCGGAATTGGAATAGAAAGGTAGAAGTAGAAGTGTAGAGAACAAACCTAATAAAGGGTATAAAGTGTGTAAAACAACTATAACATCTACCGAGCAGCAACCGTCGACTAGTAAAATGAATACGGGAAACGTGAAGCCACTGCATGTAGAAAAGAAACAAAACTAAACCTACCATTACCTGCAGTGAAACAACAAAAAAAAACAGGTAAGAAGAACGTAGCTAATAATATAAAACAAGTGAGCGATAGGGAGTTCTTGTTAAAAGAGGAGCAAGAAGTGGGTAGAAACCATTATCCTGAATGCCCGGAAATAATTTTTAAGATCAGTAATCTACTGGTAAGAGCGCTTATTGACACTGGCAGTGAAGTTACCTGTGTTAGCTCAAAATTTGTAGATAATAGTCAGTTGCGAAATTGTCCCAGACTACCCGTAAAACATTGTAATTTACAGGGAGCCACTGGAGCCAAAATGCAAAAGATACCTGAACAAATATATTTACCTGTCAGTATAAATTGTAACCAAACCCAAATAGTAGCTCTAATAGTCCCGAAACCCATTCATGATTGTATTATTGGGGTAAATACGTTGCTTGAATGGAAAGAAAAATAAATTTTAAAAGAAATACCATTACTATGGAAATAAATGCTAATAAAATAAATGTAGGTATTAAAGAGTTTAAGCATTGGAACTCGGTAAGTGTCGTAAAAGGGTATATAGAGAAACCAGTAGTTGACGTTAGGAGTGACCAGCACTGTATTGATAATACTCCAGAAATCAACATTGGGACTGAGTTGAACAACGAGCAACGGAACAAAATTCAGCAACTCGTTGGTGAGTATAGTGATGTGTTCAGAACAGAGCCTGGAAGAGCTAGGTTCTATGAACATCAGTTGACAATAACTGAAAATGCATCATTTGTACAAAGGACTTATCCAATCCCTCTACATTATAGAGATGAAGTGGAGAAAGAGATCCAACAAATGTTAGCGAATGGTGTTATTGAGAGAGCAAGTAGTCCCTATATAAACCCTTTAGTAGTTGTCACCAAGCCGAACGGGAGTATCCGATTATGCTTAGATGCTAGGAAACTAAATTCTTTATTAGTACCAGATTATGAGTGCGCTAGGAGTGTGGAAGAATTGTTTCAAAAATGTAATGGGGTTAAGTATATGACCAAACTGGACTTAACATCAGGTTTTTGGCAAATTCCCATTAGAACTTGTGATAGAAAGTATACGGCATTTTTGTATAAAAACAAGTGCTACCAATTTAAAGTGGTACCTTTTGGCCTGAGCACCAGCTTAGCAGTAATGGTAAGGTTTTTAGACAGTGCCTTAGGTAATGAGGTCGAGAAATGTACATTGGTGTTCGTAGATGATATTCTATGTGTGTCACAAACATTCGAGGAGCACTTAAAACATTTAAAGAATATTTTTGAAAAATTAAGATCAGCAAACATGACGCTGAATCTAAGGAAATCAGAGTTTGGTAAGGAGGAAATTAAGTTCTTAGGTCACCGAATCCCAGTGGAGGGCATAACCACGGACCCAGAGAAGGTAAAAGCCATCCAAGAATTTCCAACTCCAAAGAACTGCAAGCAGCTAAAGTCATTTCAAGGTTTAGCTAACTACTATCAGAAGTTTACAAATAAATACGTGGAAAGTACAGTTCCATTGCTGAAGTTGTTAAACAAAGGGATTAAATGGAAGTGGACAAAGGACCACGATGAAGCGCTGCAACAAGTGAAAAGTCTTTTTATAAATACTGTTGTATTAAATCATACAAGGATAGGAGAAAGATTTTACTTGCAAACAGACGCCAGCAATATTGCTATTGGAGCACACTTGTATCAGATTGATGAGAAGGGCCAAAAAGCGGTATTAGGATTTGTAAGTCGCACACTAAAAGGGGCAGAATTAACCTATTTAGGATTAGTGTAGCTTGGAGGAGTGCAGTTACCAACTCCAAACCAGGATTTTCCATATATGACGGTAAGCTATATAAGCTATGTTCCCATAGAAGGAAATATAAACAAAATATTGACCCATAAATTTGTAATTGTTTTGAATCAATATTAATAATAATAATAAAAAATATTATTTAAATAAATGTTAGTATTGTTGTTTAAATTTTTGACGTTAATTGAGCCAAAAAGGTGATTAAAACATTAATGGTCATATAAATTCACAATATGTGTATACCATATTAGGTTAAGTAACAAATTGTAATCTTTAGTTATAAGATAGATGTAAGAAAAATTTCATTAGTGCAAGTTTTGTGCGGGAAAACCAAAAGTGCGAAAGAAAATGTGCAAAATTTTAATTAGGGTAAAATGATACATTAAGAAAAAAATTAATGATTTATTAAATAATCAATTTTTTTATACCTAGTGGGTATATATAACGATTCATAATAGCGTCCTATCTGAGCGTTATATGAAAGTGTTAGACTGTACGAGTATAGCAGCGTAAGCAAGAGAGAGAGCGTACAATCGCAGCCATCTCACTCTAACCTCGTCACAGCGACGTCCGCTACTGGTACGAACATGAAATTTTACTCAATTCAAATTATCAGTTCAACCTCCAATAACTTCCAAATTAATAAATATAGGGCAATTCTGAAAACAGCATTATATTCAGCAAGAAAAGCTTTATAAGTAGCCGCAATCTCAGTTAATATAATTAACAAATTGAAGAAGTTATGCGGAAGACGAACGCCATAAGGAATAACGAGAGAATTATGCTACGTAGGAATTAGGTGCTTTCACACACACACACACACACACACACACACACACACACACACACACACACACACACACACACACACACACACACACACACACACACACACACACACACACACACACACACACACACACACACACACACACACACAGATAAAGACCTAAGCAACAATATTCTGTGGTCAGATCTTTGAAAACGCATTTGCAAATACCTGTAATCGATCAATTTGCAAACACAGGAAGTACGATTTTGACTAGAAATTCTCTGCCGTTTCAAACCTGTCATGGGGTGCTGCTCGACCTGTTAGAAATTGTCGAGACTGGGAAAACGTATGATTTATTTGAACAACCAATCAGAAGCCAGTATTTAAAACAGACGCCAACTCAAACCGAGGGGTAGCGTTACTCTTCGATGGAATCTTCAATGCGCTAGTCGTGTATAAATTACGTGCAGAAATTTTACAATCACGCAAAGCGGTATTTAAGTGCGAAATTCGAGAAGTAGTCCGCAGTAAAGATGAACTAGTACCGTTCAACAACTCTCGCTGTGTAAAACAACATTAATTAATTAAATTAATTAATTAATTAATTAATATTCAGCGGTGAAGTGATCTGAGCTCCAGCGAGCTACAGCAGCTGTAATTGCCAGAGCATCTTTCTACCGGATTGATCAACATCTTTTCTTCTGGGCGAAACCATTGAAAGGAGGACCTCTACGGATTCCTATCTTCGGTCGACGCATCAAACAGTAAGAAATAGATTCATTGATCAAAGAAATAAGCACTAAACAAATAATAAAAAGCAATAAACAATGTTTAAAAGACACTAAGAATCACACACTTTGTATTTAATGTGTAAGATTAGTCATAACATAGAATAGGAGTGTAGAATGGAAAGTGAGGTGTAGTATTGGATGTACAAATTATTGTAGACCTGTTCTTTATCACTGCTTTGTAAGATATCAATCTCTTAATTCAACCAGATAAGAGCAATAGGTCGTTTGAACGTCTTAATCTTTACTATTCAGACACACTCGGTAATTATAAGTGTTAGGATAGAAGTAAGTCCTATAATTAACATTTTCAACAAGTTTAAAAATAATTAAAACGTTAATTAAACATAATCAAGCCAATTCGAAAGTGTTATTTGTAACGATTCCCCTTGAATCCACAATCACTGAACGAATCCTGAGAATTAGTGTCTCTATGCACTGAGCTAAGCTGGAACCGTGTCATTAGTATCTGGGGTTTGTTCTGGCGCCCAGGTAAAGTAATCTCACGGGTAAGTAACGTTTTATCTATCATTCAAAATATTAGATAAGAGTGTTAGATAAAAGATAGCGTTGTAATATATATGAAGGTTTTAATTTCCAAAGTAACGTAGGTTGTATTATAATTTGGAATAGATTATTATTATGTAGACCAATTCAGAATGCAAATTGTGTAACTGAATGATGAATCCAATTAGAAGTAACAAGTTGTTAATACATCAATCAGCCGGTCACTTTATCTACCCTCTTGTCAGTATGTGGAAATTATCGTTTAATTGAATGGCGATTTTCATTTTGCAGATTAAGGAAATGTTTCTTTTTTTTTAGTTTACTGAACGCTTGCTATACTTTTTTACATTGTATAGTGTTTAAAGGAAATTTTTTGCTTTGTGTTCAGTTGCGACTGACTTTGATAAGTGAAATCTAACATTGAGTATGAATGTTTTAGAAGACTAGATAAGTCCTGTTTTTTTATTTCATCTTGTAATAGAAAATTTCCTTTCTTTTTAATAAACATCCTCGTTCATTCCATAAAAAATTCTTTTAGGAAGCGCATGCACAGACAAGCTGTTGTAATAAACATTGCCTCAGCAATCACTAGATGCCAGGCATTCTGTACCTCACGGAATGTCAACGTGAATATCCACCCTCATTTTGTTTTAATAATCCATAGCCGACCCCTTCGTTTGCAATCAACAAAACGTCTGGTTATGAAAAATATTTATACGGTTTGTTATAACATTCCTGAATACCATTAGAACTAAACTACAGTATTTGCTTAATATGAACATACAGAATCATATTTGTTTGTTTTTTGTAATTTTTCAATTATTTTTGTTGGTATTTTAAATTTAATTTTATGTAACAAATGTCAGGTTAGAGTTCTTCTTCTTCTTCTTCTTCTTCTTCTTCTTCTTCTTCTTCTTCTTCTTCTTCTTCTTCTTCTTCTTCTTCTTCTTCTTCTTCTTCTTCTTCTTCTTCTTCTTCTTCTTCAGCGGCGCGACAACCCATTACTGAGTCAAGGCCTCCTTTTTAGGTTTCTGCACATTAAAGAGTTTGACAGATGTGATATGTGAATTCTCCGATCCAACCCCCAAACTGCAGGACCAGGAACTTTGATTTCGGGATGCTCTTGCCCTACACAGTTGCTTTCACCTCAGCTGACGAGCTCTCTCTGCCCGGTCGCGGTAGGATAACTGACTCAGCCCATGTGTGCAGCCGTTGGGATACTATAGCTTCCTCCGCCTCCACACTACATACACGCCCTGCTACCGATGTTCACTATCCTGCCAGGTCAGGACCCAGGATACCCTTAGACTGCCTTGACAGAACCTCTATCTCTCGTTTGCTTACCGATCCTCTCCGCCGAAGGGATTGGTTACCACTACATTGGAGTCGATTGCGTAACAAGGTCCACCGACGTGTAGGTGAGAGTGGAGCTGGGGTAGAGAGACTGTTGTATTTCTCTTCTATGAAAGCATATGTTCGCGTCATGCCCCCTTTGAAACCCTTTGATAAGTATATAGAATTAATAAATAGGAAACATGGGAGGTGTGCTCTTCAGTTTACGAAGATAGGGAAAGATCTATGAAGTAAAAGTTTACGTACCTCTCATACATATTTCTTCAATCCCCACGTTCCTTTACTGCTTCATTGATCGTCCTTAGAATTCTCTCTCACTCGCGTCTCCACCTAGGCCTCATCTTTGATATATCCGTAGTCCAAGGGCTGATTCGGAAGTTAATGTGGTGGTGGGGGGAAAACCGTTGGTCGGGGATTCCCCGGAAATTTTTTGTAAACATAAGTCATAAAAGTGCAATCGATTGTCTGTTAATACATATTCAAACCATGTATAAGCAGAAACTTTATTAACTTTACCGCACGCATTTTTTTTCTTTATTATCTAATACAAGTGTTACAGAAAGAGTGTAGTAATTTACCAAGTAAGATTCTTGAGGAGGTGGGGGCAATTGCCCCCGTTGCGCGTTCTTTGGTTTTGCCCCTGCCTTAGGCTTAATCCTTTACGTTACCTGTAACTTTGTGTTGCATAATTTAATACTACAGCTATCACATTCTCGCGTTCTGTGTTCATGTATTAGTTTGTACGTCCCATGCACTAAGTTTCTGGTATCATTTGTTTTTGTCATTCTTTCTCTTCTAAACCTTCCTGCTGCTCGTCTGCAATAATCTTCTTCGGTTACTCTGAAAGGTTTGTTTCAGAGTTGTCTACGTCAACTTTCAGTGAGCCTATTTACACTAGCTGGTTTTATAAATTAAAACATCATCTTCACGGATTAAACCAAGGATGGTTTGTTCCGGTCTCAAATAGGCAAATATTACAGCTTGTGACTCTAGCGCTTCCTCGGAAGTCCGAAGTAAGTCCAAGATTCTACACCGTAGAAGAGGACCGAGAATACGTAGCAGCGTAGGAGTCTCATCTTTGTGTTTATTGTTAAATCGTGACTTTTGAATAAACAGCTCATTCTAGTGTACACTGCCGTTGCCTTCTCAATTCTGCTCATTATTTCTTGAAAGTCATTGACTATAGTACCAAGATATGTAAATTGCAATACTTTAGTAAAACATTTTCAGAGACAATCTGAAATAATTGAACAGGTGTGAGAAATCGAAAAACAGTTCAATCACCAACACATACACACACACACACTCTCGCGCGCGTGCGCAATCGCGCGCAAAATCATTGTCACACGTGCATTACATTGTTTTCTCTTTTTCCGTTCCCAGAATTATGTTAAACAAAACTAATTATACACACAGGCACACACACAATCTATAAATTATTAATTAAATTTCTGTTTGATAGTGCAGTCAATCTGGTGCCATTAACAACAAGCGTGCTCGTTCAACACATTGTAATATTTGGCGGAATCCGTGTGTTCACCACTCACTACAATTACCATTTGCCATTAGACTGATGAGTTTTGTGCAACACAGTAATATACGTAATATAATCTTGACAAGATAATAAATATATATATAAAGTAATTTAAAATTTATGTTTATATTACCTCAAGATGTTATATTTTTCCTATTCGGAACATGTTTCGAGAGCTCCCGTGCTCTCATCTTCAGCCTTCGCGATCTTGCGTCTGGTGAAGTATTTGTGTGTTGGCTGGATGCTATTAAGGTTTCTTGTTGGTCTCTGGTATTGTAAAGTTGTATTATTTTATGTGATTGTTGTATAAGTATTTGTATTTTGTGTATTTTCGATGTTGAGTGCTTTGAATATTGTGTCCTGTTTTGTATTGATTTGTATTTGTTCAGGTATTAGTACCTAATACATTAGGTTAACAATACATTACATTAACTAATACCTGAAGCTGTGTTAACTAATTAACTAACAACAAAAGCTATGTTGGCTGTAAGTAACATGGTTGGAACATGTAGTAATAAAGGAAAGAAGGAGACAAGAGCATATGAGATTCTGGGCAGAATCGAAAGGAAATATTAGAGAACAGAATTGGAAAGAACATGCGGGGAAGACGGGACTTAAACGGGAGGAAGACAAATCAGAGAAAAGTCCCCTCTAATTGTGCAATCAAGTGCAATCAAGAGTGTGGAACACGTAAGAGACAAGTTACGGAATCACAAAAGAAATGATAGCAAAGCACGTTAATATGTAGTGTCGATGTTTCCAGAAAGAAAATGAAAACAGAAATAAGAAGGTACCTCAATACCGAAAACCAACGACTGACAAGGACACAAAACAACAAGTTCATAACACTAACAAACATCAATAACCACACTGAAAAAATAGCCCACAAATTTTAAAAAGCAGAATACAGAATCAAATACAAAACAGAACATACTATCAAAAAACTCACACAAATAATAAAGAAATTTTATTTACCTGGTGTTTACAAACTAAATTGTTATGACTGCAACACATTCTACATATGCTAGACAGAAAGTTGCTTTAAACAGATATACATTGAAGACACGAAGGCACTATACTCCACTACCGAATCCACTTTTGCAAACCATCTCATTGAAGCAAACCACACATACACAAACATCAAAAGCATCATGGATATTCTACACGTACACACAAAAGGCCAAAAACTAGACACTCTTGAACAACTAGAAATATACAAACACATAAAAACGACATCCTAAACAAGCAGACGCAATTCAAATCACACGTATTATTCGAAAATATCACACGCCACACACACACAACATTAATCCTTTAAAAGTCGATACCGTCCCCAAGAAAAAGACGGACAGGCATCCCAGCGATGGCCTCTGAAGAAGCTTTATAAAAGCGAAAACTGGTTCAGGCTATAAGGTAAAACATTTACGTTTATACCCATAAAAAACTTTGTGTTCCGAGTCGGTAATGTTTAGTTATATTTAGTTAAACTAACGGACACGTCATGGACAACGAAATCCAAATGTTAGCAAAAGTCGAAGTAGAAAGGAAATGCAAACAAACTGAAGGAGATAGCTCAATACCGAAAGAGGTAAGAGGATTAGATTGTGTGTGTACGGTACGCAATGAGGCCGGACCTGTCCGTAAATAAGTGATGCCGGTGGCAGCTAAGTTTAACAGTGTTTAAGCTTAAGTCATGTTTGAGTTTATAATCATCAACGGCTTCGGAGATTACCTGCTGCTGTCTCACACGTAAACTTTGTTTCATCTGTGGCTACATGTAGCAAGTAGGCGTATATTATGTCCTCGTCGGGAGTTGGTACCTTTTCCGATCCAGTGTTATTTAAAGACGAAACTTAGCTAGATTTAGGTACCTGCATTTCAAAAACGGTTTATTCTCTCTCTACAAAATTAAAAAAAAAATTTTAAGCACACTTACCGTTTGTTACTGTTCCATATTTAATAAAATATCACGTCTGGTTAGGATTGAAAACAAGTTTTATCTTTTATGTTTTATACACGTAAAAATGTAATTAAAAATTGTTTGTATTAAAAGTTCTGTTAATTATTTTTTTCTTATATTCTGGTAAAGAACACTTGTATACCAGTAAATAACATGTCTACGAAATATAAAACTTGTAAGTTTTATAGTTTTTTAGAAAAATGTACCTAAAATGGAAAAAGGGTAACTTTAGGAAAACCTGGTTTAAAAATTAAAAACACACTTTGAAGAATTTTACGTCTCTAAAATCCACCAGGATAATAACTTTCACTTTTGCATTCTCCTCTTTGCTTTTTTAACAGTTTTCTTCTCACTCTTTGTCTTTTATTTTGTTCTTGAGTCCCCTTATCAGCATTTCGTGTATGTTCTACGTCAATCTGTTTGAGACCTCTAACCATAACTTTCCCTGGATTGGTCTGAAGCCTTTAAAAAACATTTGACTTTTCAATACAACCTTCATTAAAGCATATAGTTGTATCTGTGACTCCGCGTTTTAGAGTTTTCAGGCTTGCTTTAAAGTGCAGTTTTTGGGAGTTTTTGTCAGATACGTATATAATTCTGTTAGTATGTCTGAAAGTATACATTTAACACTGTCTAAATCCTAGTGACCGTATTAATTAGAAAGGGATTAAAACATGAAGTTCCTCAATGTACTTGCTAATAGTGAAGACAGTGCTTTTGACACAGCTGTATTTGGGAATCCGGTTACACACAAGAGTACAACAACGAACTTTCAATGCACTCGAACCAGAATGTTATCTGTTGTTTAAACTCTTCATCAGCCTTCTTTCTAATAAAAACTGTTTACTCTCTGAGATCAGTAATACGCATATTTTTAATGACATTGAAATAAATGGCAATTAAATAAAATGAATACACAAGTTTATTATTGGCGGTAGGGAACCAGGTAGGGCTCTGGAGAGTCTGGTCCAGTGACAGTTTGTTCATACCATGTGTTTTATGTATTTCGGAAAGCGTTGCAGAGGAGGCCGTTACATTTGGTTTTATTCTACTTCATCCTGGTTGTATCAGAGTTATTAACTACTAGCAAACGTCTGGATCATGGGTTTGTTACAAAAATGGTTACTTACAATATACCGTGTGAATATGTACACTAAACTTGCGCCCCTATACAGGTCTCTGTACACTTCACGGCAAAGAACAGGGAATTTTTGAAATTTTTGTTATTTTTTTCGGGGTCAAAACGCCTTACGACGTTGTCCGATGCCTAAACTCCATTGTTGACTCTCGTTGTAAATTTCGTCGTTTAGTCCTCTATCGCTCATTGATAATATTATGCCCTTTGTCCATGTTTCTTGGGCCTTCCCTTCTTTCTGTTCTCTCTAGACATCTCATTGTTTTATTTGTTAATCTGTCTTGTCCTATTCTTTGTACTTGTACCATATTAGTTGTTTTTCTTCAATGCAGGCGGTGATTGTCTTTTGTACCCCCACTTCGTCTTTGATCGTTTCATTTCGTATTCGCTCTAGCCTTTGGAAGTTCTAGCAGCTCGCCTCAAAGAATCCATTTCTGTAGTTTCTAACTTACATTTTACCTATTCTTTTATTCTCTATGTTTTGAATCCGTACACCAACGTGGTTTTAATCAAACTATCGTATATTCTTTTCCAATTTCTGTGCTTCATAGAATCAAACTCAATGATCTAATTATTTGTTTTGCAATATTAATTGATGACTCGTTGGGAACTTGTCAAAACATAGTAATACAAAGGTTTTCAAAAATATATTAACACTAGGTACGTTTAGCAGTTTTTATTTAACTAAAATAATGAGTTAAATAAAAACTGTGAAACGTACCGAGTGTTTATATATTTTTAAAACCTTTGGGTTTGTTTTGCTTTGTTAATTCTTGATCTTATTTCAACATCATCTGTTCTTTCTTCATTAAAGTTTATTCCTTTATTGTAGCTCTTGCATTTCTTTTATACGTTTGTTGTTTTCTAAGATGAAATCTGTTGTTTCTTCTCCGACACACAAATAGTGCGTTTTTTCTATGTTCATCAGAAATTCCCATTTTTCATACTCTCCCTTCAGTTTGCGTGTCATATATTCCAGGTCTTCCTTTTCATTTGCACATATCACTTGATCGTTTGCAAACTGCTGGGTGTACAGACATGTATTGTCGTAAATTTCAATACCCATCCCTTTGCATTTTTTCTTCCAATGGTTAGACCTTTTGAAACGTAAATTTTGAAAAGGGTGGGGGAGATGCAACAGCCCTGTCGTAATATCTTATTTACTCTGAACGGTTCTGGTACTCTATTTCCCACTTTAATTGTAGACGTCATATCGTTGTACAAGTTTGCACAGCCCTAATAAGTGTATGGCTGATGTCGGTATGTTGAAGCACCTCCCATAGTTTGACGGTAGGTACATTATCGTCAGCTTTCTGTAAGTCTATAAATATTAAGTCAGCTACTCTAACTTCTAATTTCTAACTTCTCTTCACTAACTTGTTTTGGACAGGACTTGTTTTACAGGACTTACCCGCTCTAAAGCCACACTGCTCTTCTTCTTCATAGCCCTTATCTCTAATAATTCTTCCGGTAGAATTTGTATTATCACTTTATGAATTTAATTTCCAGTAATATATACTTTTGGAAAATCTGTAAATTTTATTTAATGAATGGTGGTTGATAAAACATTCTACATATTCTCTGTCCTTCACGAGACCTCTAGTTTGCGCCTCCCTTGAGCGCTGCGACCCCATTCAGAAGGCTTACCACATTATTAACAAGCTCAACCACACGGTGGATGGGATACACGTTGATTTGCTGCCTTAAAATTGTTTAGGCTTCTCTAAAATAGACTGCTTACCGTGAACTCAGTAAATCTGTTTCGAAAGGGACGTAATCCCCTCATTATAAGGATTAACAACAGAATACCACATCCTACCTACGTGTGGAACGCAACGGACTTTGAATTGTTTGGGAAACTATTCCTTAAATTATAACTTGCTGTAAAGTTAATGTTGTTTTAAACAAGTAATCATTTTTGCGTAACTGATTCCTAGGTTTTGAAACCCTTTTGACTGACTGCATGATTTTTAATAGCTTCTGGTCTTTAATGAAAATAATTAATACACCTGTTAATACTGTGTAGTGCCCAGACTTTACAAGGGTGAATTCCGAACTTAATTGTTTTATCTTCCGTTCCTTCGTTAACCGTCTGATATTGACCTTCCGAAAGATGAAACGCAGATGTTCGCCAATACGTAAATTAATCAGTATATTTGAAACCAAGGACTATCTAACCGGATACACGTGTGAGCATCTCGCGGTTAATTACCATATCTGTCATATCTCTTATTGTCAGTAAAACCAGAACCACAACGCTTCATTTTTGGACAAGCGTTAACGCTCTATCTGACCATCACCCATCATCAATTTACGTCAATCACAAAATTTCTGTAAACAACTTCAAGTTTCGGCCCAAGATCCCAATAAATACGCGAGTCCTGCCAGCAGAAATCATCATTCGATCATACGCAACAGTCGCGACACTTGACCAATGCGCTCGATTCGTTCAGCCAGACTACCTCTCTACTACTACCAGGCTATCTTCTAGTTGGTGGGTGACTTACTTGTTCGCAGAAATATAATTTTATAAAACATGTAAAATTTCAAGCATTGAACTAAAACAACTTAGAATCCCTCTAGAGTAAATGAACTTAGAATGTTTGCAAGAGTAAACAGAGTCAATGCTTGGTTATTATTATTAACTAACTTGGTTATTTAACTATAAAACTCAATTCATCTGAACTAGAGTTTACATGTATTTACTTTAAAAGTGTGCTAAATGCAAACTGTAGTACAGGACTTGTTAGGAACGTTAATAATCTAAAGTGAAGAGCCATAATCGAATTTAATTTAAGCACCTAGTACCACGCCTCTGCTCCCTATCCCGACAAATGTTACGACAAACACGGAACGCGCTCGAAAATTCGACAGTGTAGTTGTAGACGCATCCGACAAGCTCAGAGTGCAGCATCTGTGTCAAGGCTGTGTCCACTGACGTAGAACTCCAGACGGTTCGAGAACTTGTAACTACGCAAATTATGCTGGCACGCCGCAAAAAAATGGAACATTATTCAGAAACTTCAGCTCAAACACTCTATATAAGCAACAGCGACCGGCTTAGTCAGTTAGTTACATCTTGCAAGATTGTATTGTAGAGTGCGGCTTAAGTGATTATTGCGGATTAGTGAAACGTGATTACTGTTTTCTAATTAGTGCGAACGTTCAATTTTTTATAATTATTATTGTTTGTGGAAAAACGTAATTTGAGTTATTTAATGAGAGTACCTTGTTGATTTCACATTGTTATTTCTTACTAATTATAGCTGGTTATTAGTGATTTCGTTGGTGTCTGTACTTTGTTTCTACTGAACAACACGGCGATCCGTATGACCGTAAATCGTAACAATACTGTTTACATTATACCCAATGCTTGGACAAACAACTTTCGATTTTGCTGTTTCTTATCTTTCTTATAATTCCGATTAACTGACGACGCCATGTTGTCTATTTGTTGATCTCTGTTCAAAATTTATTGCGGAAGACGCTTTACTCTACTATGATAGGAATTAACAGATAGGAACTGGAAATGTGGCCTCGCAAGCGACTGCTACTGATAAGTTTGAGTGAAGAAAATAAGCAATGTAGCGGTGCCCAATAATTAGAAGGGGACGCAGCTAATGTAATAATTACAACGGCATTTCAACGAACGGTGGAGGGAGAGTAGAAGAGACCGGCTCTTGGATGACATATACATTAGAGGACGTTGTATGTAGAAAGGGAAGCTCTAGTCTATACGAGTGGAAACGGATGTTGACGTAGGACAGAGCAGACTGCAAACTGCATTATGAAACTGATTATAAGGAATTACTTACTTATTGGGTCCGTCAGTCTTTCGACTAGTTTGTACCCTCCCCGCATATACTCGTGGTGCGAGTGTTACGGAGTCTGTCACAGGTATATGGGACCTACAGTTTAACGCAGGATCCAAATGGCATACCTGGGCAGAGTTTATACTAGGCAGGACACCTCTAGCTGGTTTGTCATTGCCTTTCGAGGAGAAACGGTCGTATCTAAATTAGATGGGCCCGGCGAGAATCGAACCCGCTCCGACAGCGTAGCAGCGCCACCCGCTGGCCACTACGCCACGCCATGGTAAAGAATAAACTAGAGGAATTTAATACTTTTAATACGTTCAGCATGATCTGAACGACTGACAAAACTTGGCTAAATTGCAAGCAGGCATAAAGTGTACAAGGGCAACATCCCGGTTTAAGTACTGTTTGGAAATAAAACAGCACTGATTACTAATCTGCACCTATAACAGTTTACGGCCGGCGTCAAGTGTGTTAGAATCAAATCGACTTGTCTCCGGTATATTAGAGCGTGGATCGCCTCTGTTGTTACGAAGAGACATTTAGCCTCTCCTCTGAACGCCACCTTTAGTGAGAAAACGATTCGATAACTGGCACGGTCTTTACCAGTAACCACACAACTGTGGGAAAAGAACTGTACCTACCACAGAACTGTAGGAGTGCAAAACAAAAGACTGGAAAGAAATTATAGTCATTTGGACGTCTGTCACAGCTACAAATAATTACTAATATTTAATTAAGAAAGTTGTGTTTGTTGTTATAGTCGCAAACAGAATAATCACTGACGCACACAACTATAGAAAAATTATTCCAATTAGCGCTTTCAAGCTTCTCAAATCATTTCCGATCTGACGATGAGCTGAGAAGCTTGAAAGCCCTAATCGGAATAATTTTTCTATAGTGGTTTTCAACAGTGATAATTCTGTTTGTAATTAATAATGTTGTGACGCTTACAGTAGGACTACGCTTAGTAAAGAAACAAAGGTAATGGTATAAAAAAGAATACTTGAGTACTTTAACCATTAATTAATCAATATTAAAAATATACTAAGATTCAAAAATGTTTTTTTATATAAACGATAATGACGTTTAATGACGGAAAACAAAAGTAGATAGCAGAAAATTTTTTTAGCTTAGCAACATTAGGGACTGTTGTAATAGCAACAGTAGTCTTTGAATTGTATCTACACTCTTTTCCTTCGTAGTTCGATCCTGATATAAACAAACCCACGTGGCAAATGTGAAACGCTATTGGTCAGGGGCGTTGACACTGTTCACACAGTAATGTATTACTCGCATGTGCAGAATGACTGTTTAGTTATGTGATAGTTATCTTGCCGCTTAAATCGGGGCACGTCCTTTTAAGACTTCCTCCTTATCAACGTACTCTGAATTAATATGGGGGTAGTTGAAAGGATATGTTGCCTGTAACAACACAACGTTAGCTGCTTGATATAAAAGAATTTATTGAGAAGGTGATAAATGAAACAACGACGGACAAGTGGAGTAATTGTATGCAGCATACAATCAAGAAAGATGATAAGCTATGGGAACTGACCCACACTACCAACGTCGTTGTGGAAAATGATCAATCTTATCAATGATAACGCTGAATCAAGTCATGAAGCAAATTCAGACACAGCTATGAAAGCCATTGAATTACTCTCTGACGCAAACTGATAGTATCCTGTACACTGATACTTATCACAGCTTCTATTTCTGTTTTAAATAAACTTTACTTTTTTGTTTGGTGCGATATTTAAGCTGTTAATAAAAAAAAAAACAATTAACTGGTGTTATAAAATATTTCACTGTCGGTCTGACATAGTCACACAAATTTTACTTTGTTCACGACGAATTATTACAATTAACGTGTGTTTATACAGTATCAGTATTATATGTACCCTGTCTGTACTCTTTCTGACAGAGTGACATGCCTCTAATTCGAGTAGCAAATAGCGTTTCATATGTGCTACACCTGTTTGTTTACATCAGGATTAAGCTAAGAACGGAAACAGTATAGAGAAAGAAGCACGGAGTGGCGGATTTCTGAACAATTTACCCCACCAGTAACTACTGTAACAAGTGAAAGCTTCTAGTCAATACAAAGCCACAAGGAAACTTCGCTGCACATATATATTTAAAATACCGAGAAGACAACTTTAGTCATTTGTAGCAGCTGATTGTGCAAGTGATTACAGTTCGAATTAGTGGTGAGTTCTATCTCTGCAATTACAGTTTACGGAATAGCGAATTAAATTAACTTGATGACCATTCATATTCAGGACTTCTTGCAATTTTTTTATTAGCGGGGGTGCTACAGTCTTAACCGCATCCCGCATTTCGATCGCCATTTCTCCCTATCCTTCCAGTCATCATCTTCAATAGCTCAGCTCTCATGCTTTTCCAAATTCCCGTTCTCCATTCTGTTGTCAGTCTTCCTTTTCTTCTCTTGTTATGAAGTGTGTAAGTCAATGCTTTCGTTGGCCATCGCTTCTCCTCCATTCTCATTACGTGACCATACCATAGCAACTGTCTAGATTCTATTATTTCTGCTGTTGTAAATACGCGGCCTGTTTTCCTTCTTATTCGTCGTTTCTAACATGTTGCATTCTAGAAATATTGGACGCTCTTCTTAAGAAGTCCATTTCAACAGTTTCTATAATCTTGTTCTTTTTCTCTGAAAGTTGCCAGCATTCGCAGCCATAAGTTAAAGTGGTCTCCACAATAGTTGTGTAGATCGTCAGTTTAGTTTGAAGTTTCATTTTGTTCGACAAAAGTAACGAGTTTAGCTAACGAATAGCCCTTTTTTCCTGTTATATTCCATTTTTGATTTCATTTTTTTTTGTTTCATCTTCCGAAATAATGCTTCCCAAATATTTGAATTCGCTACACTTTCCGATTCTATGGAGTTGCAGATCTGGGTTTTCTTGCATGTTTCTTATTTTCAGATATTCTGTTTTGGTAGTGTTTGTGTTTAGACCCAAATTCTCGTACTCTTTCAATTGTTTTAAACATATAGTCTGTGTCGTATTTCACTCTTTCATTTTTACTTGTTTTGTAAACTTTAAAATGCTTTACGTTTGTTAGTAATTACCATAGAGATATGTAATTATCATGTTACCATGGTTCATTTCTTCATATGATAAAAAGTAATAGCAATTTATATTTTAACAAAGCATTAAAAAAATGGTATGTACCGGTACGAGGTTTCATAAAAAATCTCGTGGAATTTTGCAATTTTTACCGCTACAAGTGTCCGTTTAAAAAACTGTTTTTATGTGATAATGGTACACTTGTCCAAAATTATTAACAACTTTCTAAAAGTTTAGCTCTATTTGATAGACAGTTTACATTTCACAGCTAACTGAGTAAATCATCCTTAGGTATGTTAGGCGATTTATTGTCATTCTGCAATGCAAGATTGAAGAACATGGATAAAATTTTGCCTAAACTGTGAGATTAACTGCTCTCTCCTGGAAAACGTGTTTAAAAGGCTTCTGCCAAGAATGCTGTGCGTGAACAAGAGGTTTATAAGCTTTAAAGACTGCCGTAAACGAGTTAAATTGTCGTAGTTGTCATATGAGGATTATGTTTTTGTGTACCACGAAATTTCTTCGGGGCTCAGTGGTAAATAAAGAGTACTATACAGAAATGTTATTCCATTTGTATGAAGATATTTGTAGAAGACGGCCAGATTTACGTAAGAATAATTTATGAAAATTTCTCCCGGATAATGCGCTTGGACGCACGTCATGTTAAGAATTTTGGTAGGCTAGGCAAAAGAAAACGTCATAATGATGACATGACAACTGCCGTATTTACAAGATGTGTCTAACGCTATCTTTCCTCCTGCCAACAGCGATAATTTCTACGAAAGGAAAACATTTTGTGACTGTTGAAGACTTAAAACGAAAATCGCTAAGCAAGCTCAAAACTGTACCAAAAAATTGCATGTTTAAAATATTTTGAAGACTGCAAAATGGCTAGCTTAATCGTGTTACATTCGACCGAGACTACTTTGAAAGGGGATAGTATAAGTGTCGATAAATGAAGGTATACTTTTTAAAATAAACATTTACTGCATAATCACACCTTGCAAATACATTGTAAATGGATATATATAGGATTTTATAAAGGTAGGATGGTCTTCATGTCCCTTTCGCGTTATCAGTGTTCTACACGTTTGTCTCAAATTCCTCTGTTCCAACTAATTCTGTTCCAAAAGGAGGCTTGGTACTCTTTCGTCTACTGATTTAAATATTTTCGTGGCTGTTTATCTCCGTATAAGTAATTATATACTAAATTTTATTTAACCGTGGACCAGAAATACATAGCCTATATATATATTTTTTGTTATTATTTTTCCCTAAAGGCAATGTCCTGTTTTATATTTTAATTTTGTCGTATTTATTTTATTTTACTAATAGAATTTTTTATTTTATTCATTATTGTTAACTTTGTTTTGTATAATTTGTTTTACCTTTGGTTAAATTGTTGTAGTAAGCCAAACAAATTTACTTAAAGATATTTCATATTCTCCTAATAATACTGTTTACATACTATACACATAAACTCTACTCAGGTGAATTGTTTTAACCAGAAAATTTTGTAGACAACAAACGTGTTCAGGGTCGCAAAAATGTCAATTCGCAATGTATTCTGAACGAGTATTTTATAAGATGTACAAATGATTTTTAATTCAATAGGCCGTTCCTTAAATGGGTTTTATTACCGTTGATGTTTCGAATACATCTAAATATCATTATTTTGAAACAGTATGACTTCCAATAAAACACGTGTTGTAACAATATATTGCAACAATACATACATTTGCATATTTGCCCAGGGCGGTATGTTTGTAAATATTTAGCATAGAAAATATATGATGAACAGTTTTTAACAATATTATGCAGGCTAAGAATTGTCAGAAAGCGTACACCTGACCCGCCAGTGAATACAGCGCTTGAGTGTTTGTGTGTGTGAACGCAAGCTGCGACAGGCAAAGTCTAGGATGGGGTGATTCATACGGATTATTGATTTGTCTATAATCACGTTTTAACCGGATAAAAATAAACTAATTAATACCTTTTAAACCTGTGAACAAAAACTTACCCTAATTATAAAAACACCATTACATTAAGGAATTTTAAACGAATATAGTGATGTAAAATGATTGCAGAAATGTGCAATAATAAAGACGCTAGGTAATTTAATGTTAATTACTAGTGTAATTAAATAGTAATTAATAAGTGTTTTATATGTGAGTGACCAGAAAAAATTACGCAAACGATGATATCGCTCGTGCTACGAGTATGTTTACGAGATCGCGAAAATGAACCAAAAAGTGATTTGTAATTTAAAGGACGCTTTGCACGAAGTGACAATATCTAACAGGTCAAAAACAGTCCTGGACTTGACAGATCGCCGTCCAGTATAAATACCACCGGCAATTTTGGGGAGATCTGAGAGACTCAAGATATCTTCACACAACGTCACGCTGCTGGTCTGCTGACCGATCGAAATCTTTACCACACACACCAAGACTTACGGAGGAACTCTGGACCATCACAAACAACAAACCGTAGAGACAGAGAACTCAGCATCAGCATAACCATCATTATCAAATTGTCAGGATTTAGGACGCACACACAAACACACGCGCAACGGTAACGTCGGCAGTACGCAGGTGATGAATAAACAATTATAATTTTGTTTGTGAAAAGAATTCTTAAAAAGAAACTTAAATATGTACAGTAAAGACTTAAAGTTTTAAATGTAATCACTCTACATAAATTTAAATGGTAGTGAAAGAAAATAATTTAATTTAACAAGAAAATTTAAAATACTAATCTTCTGTTGTATGTTAAATGTGGGTGTGTCAGTAGAAATAAATAATAGGTTGGAAGTAAATATTATATTTTTTATTTTGTTTATAGTAACAAATAGCTTTATTATTATTTTCTAAAACTTCCGGGCTGAAAATTCTGACACCGGCCGTGAAAGCCTACGCACGCAAATAGCTTTATTCTTGAGATTTAATATTACTTTTGTTTGTAAATGAGTTACTATTATTATTTAAAATTGGAGTCAAAGTCAGACACACTGAAATAAAAAGTGTTTAGATAATTTGTTTAACATGTCTGTTTAGCTAGTAAGATTATGTGTTTGTTTATTTTATATGTCATGAACAGCATAGAAGTTTAGGTATTTGTATTTTTGTAAACTTATAAAAGAGAATATTTTTTTATTTTTACAATTCGAAATTTTAATATTTGCATATTTTTGATTAATGTTAATAAATCATAGAATGATTATTTTGAAACGGTTTTAATTAATTATTTCATGTCATCAACATCTCACTCCTCTTTGAAAATTATTTTGTGCAACTACATATACTTGACCCAACGAGAATAAAAAAATCCTGCGACCTGGCCGGTGTAATACACTTCATAGTTGTGTTGAGTACATGGTATTGTATTTGTGTATTTTATGATACTTGTAACGTTGCAATATCAAACTCATTTCATTAGCTGGAGCTAACTATTTTTCATTTGCTCGAGCTGAGTGGGTTTTAGTTTCTGTTAGATTAAAGGAAAGCAATGTTCCAATAAAATGCCTTAAAGCTTAACGCCGGGGAAGATTATTAAGGTCGTTTCTAGTTAACGGCAAAGCTTGTAATTGTTTGTTCCTAACGAAACTACAAAAGTTTTAGAAGAAAAAAAATGTTCTCCACAACAACACAAAATAATTGAGATCTTAGAGGCGTAGTGCTGTGAGAGCCACCTTTTCCCCCCAGAGGTTTACTCATTCCTCTTTGTTTCTTTTGTTATGTTCTCACAGGGTAAGTACATGGACTAACGATCACAGGATCGTAAACTGATAATATGAGCAAGAATACCTCAACTCTTCCACCTCATGATGTCAGTTATATTTCCCTTATCTTACAGTTGCTAAAGCTGTAGTTTGGTTAGCAGTGGTAGTAGGTATGGTTGGAATATGAGATAAGATTTACATATGATTATATGAGTTAAGTGAGTAGAAGTAATTCTGCCCCTATACATGAATTTGCCTTGAGTACAGGAGATTTCAAGAGTGTAACCTGCCTTTTCGTTAAGTTGTGGTGAGTGAGTCACGGCATAACTAGATTCTGTATCCTTGTTTCATTTTGTGTCAGTATACGTAAGGATATATGATTGTTGTTTATTAGATATTTGCTAAATAAAATTGACCTGAAGGTTAAGGGTTAAAGAGTAGGTCATGGAAACTGTTTGCTTTTTCAATCTATTTAATGATAAAAGAGAAGGCTTTGTTGTTTAATTTGATATTTAACTAAAACAATCCTTAGACAGATTCATAAATTTTATGTTCCTAATTTTTCCTATGTTCCATTGTTTTATATATTTCCTATATTACATTAAATTAGTTCCTAATTTTATCGTAGTAATTGATTTGTCAGGTGTTCCTCGATACTGAAATTGATAAGAAAATAGAATAAATAAGGAATTTAGTTTGAGTTCTCATGATTCACAAATGGAAATTTCCTAACGTAAATTTACGAAGAGGATATCCCCCGGATGGAAGATAATTGGTCGCCAAAACGGAATTGGTAAAACAATGCGAAAGACTGGATGTAAAAGGTTTGTGCATGATAAACACAAGCTATGATAACTACTGGAGTACAATTGAATGCTGAAAAGGCGTCGGAAAACCGATATACTGTATATTTACAAATAAATTGTACTGTACAGTAATTGACCTTCATCGCGTTAGCTCCTACCAGAATGTTAGATAGAATTAAAGCCGTGTAGCTAACAGAAATATTCAAAATAAATTTTATAAGTAATTTTTCACTAAATAATTATTCGAATTTCAGTTGTGTTGTAGCACAAACACGTCAATACAAAGAGGTATTTGTTTTGACGTCTTTATAGAAACTTTTATTGGTGCCATGGGTTTGAGGCAGTACACAAACGGAGTGTGCATCAAACTCATTCCAAGCCGAGGTCACTCTTAAGGAATTCTGTAATAACGATTCACTTCTGTACTTTCAACATTTATGCAGTTAAATTGGTCTCAATTGAGAAGACACTTGGACTAACTTGAATTTAGTTTTAAGCGACGTGAATTTTTAATTGAAGGCCATTGTTTATAAGATGTCCAAATAGTCAAAACCAAGGCATTGACGGAACTTTATTCGTTCACAGTACAAATGGTATTTATAGTAGCTTACATTTTATTTTCAGTTTATACACTGTGTTAATATTTTTGATATACAAGTAAGTTCATAATACAATACTTAGGTTTTACTTAGATTAGGTTGTACAAAGTTACGGTAGTTTGGGTGTGAATTACGGACAACAACCAAGAAACAAGACAGTAAAAAATAGGCCTCGGCAATGGAATTCTTAAAAGGAGTTAAAAGATGTTCTTAACATGACCGTATAAAAAGTGATGCCATAGTAGAAGAGTTACAAGTTTTTAACTTGTATGAAAATTAAAAGAAAATACAAGCAACAGTGGAAAGAACACTTAGAAAGAATGTCATATTCTAGGCTCATCGAACAAGTCTGGAAATACAAACCTATAGGACACAGGTGTGCGGGTAGACCCAGGAAGAGATGGCTGGGGGATCTTTAAAGGCGGAACAGGGAGCACCTTTCCTATGTCGCGTTATGAAGAAGAAGAAGAAGTAGATGAGGATGATAATGAAACAAAACTTAGGTAGACAGACGGGTACAAACATACCACTATTTAAAGAGTATTTATTTAACCACTATTGTCACGTATTTATCAAATATGTTCACATCCGTTGGCCAGCTTTCAGTTATGAGAATAGAGAATGTCAGCTGTTTGGTAGCATTTAAATACAAAATGTAATCTCCTCATGGTACAACACTTCGTATCCTACGTGATGTCTTGTATAATGATAAACATGATTGTTACTGTGTAACGGACACGATTAAACACTACAATGGGACCTCGTATTCAACATGGTTCCATCAGCAAACACAACACACGCTAAGTGGTTTGTATTGATTGCGCTGAAGTGGACGTATGTGTAAAATCTATTTGCATTGATCAGTAATCCGATTACACATATGCAGCAATTACTGGAGTCCGGTAAGTACATATTCAGCGTGGTCATTGTTGTAGACTGTACAATTCTGTATTGCCATTTTGTATACAACAAAACGAGGCATTCTTGTCTACATTTAATTTTATTAAAGTACGAGGATTGTTCAATAAAAACAATTTTGAAATGGGCAGCCGTGACTTCGTCGCCATTGCAACGGAATTCATTTGTTTATATTGTGTGTTTAAGTACTAGTGACGCGTCTGTCAAAAATATTCGCAGTTTGCTCTTTCTAAGCGTTGTTATTGGGTTGAAAAATGGCATGTATGATAGAAAATCCGTCCAAAGATAATCTGCTTGCAGTTATTCAGATTTCGGCTGCTGAGGGGCGTCGCCAATTTCAATTATACGAGAATGAAAGCTGCATATGGTGGCTATAGTTATTCTCATACGGCAGTGGTTGAATGGTGCAATAGTTGCTGCTCAGCGAATTCTACGACTGCTTACTCATAAGTAGAAAAATTTGCGTTCGGCCTTATCATTACAGCATTTGATGTGCTATCAACAACATGGTAATGCCTTTCTACACCAAATTGTTGCCGGTGATGAGTCTTGGTGTTATCACTACGAACCAGACTCCATACGTCAGAGTGTGCAGTGGAAGCATGCACAATCTCCGTAGGGTAAGCATAAAACGCTTACGGGTCAACATTAAGAATAAAAGTCTCGGGAAGATCACAAATGGCGTCATTCTGCATGATATTGCTCGACTCTATGTAACCTAGACGATTTAAGATCTACTTGGTCGTTTGAAGTGGCAGGTCTTACAATATCCACCTTAGAGTCCCAAATTGTCCCCATGCGATTATCATGTTTTTGGCTCATTAAAGAAATCACTAAAAGGACGGCGGTTCAAATCGGACGCTGAAGTAGAGTTTTCTGTTAACAAACGGTTCTGCAAACAGCCACAAGAATTTTACCACCAGGGAATATACAGATTAGTGCAAGTGCAACAGTGGGAGTCATGCCTTAATGTCAATGGAGGCTTCTTTTCATAACATTGAATAAAAATGCTTTACAGCCGTCTAAACATGTTTATATTGAATAATCCTCTAAGAATTAATTCTACCTTATTTTATGCAAAATGAATTTAAACAGAATTCGACTATTGGAAAATTTGTACTTCTGCTTCATCGAAAGTACGAGTTCTAGATATATATTGTTGTTAAATGTCTTCGTCTACGCTCGGCTCTGTTAAAAACTTCGTCTTTGGATTGTCGTGAAGTTACTGGAATACGAAGAATTCTTCGTTGATGTCACATTTCTTCTTTTCATTGAGTAACAATTGCCGCTCATGCATGTTGATTGAAGTATATATGCCGTATTACAAAATAAAAAACCGTGTTCTATATTTTCTAGGGCCGTCAACCGGGCTTATGCGGGGAGTTCACTGCAAATTCCCAAGTGGTCTGTTACTTATAGCATACTACACTCCTCTTAGGTGAATACAGCTAAAGAAAAAGAATACTTTGTGGCAATGGTAGCACAAAAGCAAACTAACTCATACCTACAATAATATACTCATTTTTATTGTCAATTTGTTAATATGATACAGATATTAATCAGACCATTTAGCGTTCTGAAAACGTATATTAATTTTAAAATATAGTATACGTATAATTATAAATAGAGAATATAAATGCAAACAACACACACACACTCACTCACTCCCACCGACGTATACAAAGCTAATTTGATTTTATATAACACCTGTTAATTGTATAATCTAATAGAAAGTTAATATGTTTAAAGAATATAAATTACTTGAAATAAAATCTTACATTTTTCATCAGCTGTAATTTACTTAATTCAAGTAACACATTTTATAAATGAATATGACAACCAATATACTGTAATAATAGTAATAAATAATAATTAAATAATAAAACAATTATCATAAAATTAGAATTAAATTAAACCAATATTAGCGTTTGTTTGTTTCCCATCCATCAGTTAATTTTCCCTGACCTATTTTACTATGGCATACAAATATATTTGATATAACACATATTTTACTTAAATAATATGATGTTTTTAATACATTCGGGTTTCCAACGCAGAATGTATTTAACAACACAAATGCTTACTAAAGGATTCCAGATTACAAAGATATACGGAATGATGCAACAGAATTGCATGATTTCACTAAATACTGGTAGGGTGACTGAAAATGCTATTATTAACTTGGATTTAGTATTTAAAGGAAATTTTTTGTAACTATTTTAACAGAGTTCTTATAATACTATAATAGAGAATTTTGACACATCGGGTTAGAAATTTAGAATTTACTTTTCAAAACTCTCGTAAAGCGTACTGTAAATATATAACGAATTTTATATCAGATCAATTATAAATTTTGACCAGTACGTAAGCAGATTTGTTGTCTGAGTTTTCAACTTCCGGCATAAAGTTGGAGAATTTATTATTTCTTGTGGTTATTAATAGGGATGGTTTTACGCATCTCTACTGCAAGGGATGAAAGTAAATATGCCAGTATACATTATTAAAACCAATGTGGAGAGGCTACAGTTTAGTACCATGTGTACAGCCTTCACATTCACGTTTTAAGCTATCATCACGCACACATAAATTACGGCTTTTCTTATGACTGGAAAAGGGAAGATGTGAGTGTAAACATGTTGTAAATTAATATTTAAAAAGTAAATAATGTTTAAATCTACAGAAAAATAATTTAAAGGAAAGACATTTCTAAAATGACTCCAGTAATATGGCAGGTATTCTGCGTTATTTTAAGAATGATCAGGTGTTTTATGGAATCTGCAAAGACTCTGGATTGCAGATATCCACCAAAACCAAGGTGATGGCTTTTTGTGGAACTGATCCCTTACGGGCATAAATTGTTATAGACGGTACTGTTCTGGAACAAGTTAGCAGTTTTGAATACCTGGGCTACAGTGTGTCTTGTAATGCAAGCAACGACGTGGTGAACAAGTTGCATAATTTCAACCTTATGTGCGGGGCCATCAGGCAAACCCTTAAGTCAGCAAGTAAAGAAACACGCCTAAAATTCTAGAAGGTGATGGCTCTTCCCACACTTCTTTATGGGTCTGAGAATTGGACTTTAACAAAAGGCCAAGCCAGTCGCATCCAAGCGGCTGAAACGAGATTTCTCAGGCACGTGGCAGGGCATACTCTCCACGATCATAGAAGAACACAGATATACGGCAGAAACTGATTATTATGAGTATACTCGACAGGATCGCCCAGTATCGGCTGAATTGGTGGGAACATCTTTGCTGAATGGATGACTGCTGCATCCCCAAACAAGTATGAAACTATAAGCCGTGGGACGTAGAGGTGTGGGACGTCCGAGGAGGCGGTACAGTCACCAGCTGTAATATTTGCCTATTTGAGACCGGAACAAACCAATCTTGGTTTAAACGTTGAAGATGATGATGATGACCATGTGTTTTATTTATCATATACATTAAAATTTAATAAACAAAAATTAAAATTAATAATCCAACTTATCATAAGAAAAACAATATAAACAGAACGTGAATCCAGTACATATACAACCCAATTATTTCAAAAATATTTTGTAACTGGTGAGTATTCACCATCGTCATCATCATCATCATCATCATCATCATCATCATCATCATCAGCAGCAGCAGCAGCAGCAACGTCTGGCTCCACTACCCTTCCTTTAGATAATTTTCAAGGATTCAATTCGTCCCCATTCCTAGGTTTACCTTCCAATATTGTTAGATGACGTGACCTTCCGTCTATTGCTTTTATTGTGGTTAAATATTTTCTTTAACGCCCCACGTTTGTGTGCCAATTTTTTAGATGATTCTTACGGTTTAGAATAAATACTCAAACTCCTTATTGTTCTTGTTTAAAATTCAATTATTTTTATTAATCTTTTTGAAACTCATTTCAGTTTTAGAGCATGAAAAATCTCAATCCCAGGGTTCATGTATAAGTCATATCAAATTATAGTACATAAGTCGTAAATATATCATAAAACAAAATATTTATAAATTAATGTTTGGTAATTAGTTGTTGTTGATGTATGTTGTGTATCAGTGGGTTCTTTGGATCATACAAAAGTGCAAATGAACAATTGAAGAAGAAACTCTTACTACTAATAATTATTTGTGTACAATTAGAATTCACTGATCTAAAGTTTTTATTGTTTTTGCGATAGTATATCGCTGTGATTCGAACTTTAAATGTTAAGATGTTTTCAAATATCTTGGTTGACTATTGAAGAGATCTCAACCATATGGTTGTTTTCTTTACGATCTTCTTTCTTGATCCTTTGCGTCTGCACTTCTAGTTTTGTGTACCATCGATTAAAACATCATTCTTCTATTTATTTTCATAGTCCTTCAGTATCGTTTCGTGTCGTATCCGCCTTTAATTTGTATAAAAACCAGCATTAAAATTCGACACTTTCTGCCTGGTTTCAATATTTTTTTCAACAATTATCCTTTCTACTAAAACACTAATTTATTCAGATAAGGTCTTGGCAATGATATATTTATGGGTCACAGTTTCGGTCTCCCAATTTATAATTAATATTATTCCGTAGAATCTTATTCTATTTTCGTCATTATTACATTATAAGTTTGTAACGGAAGATTCTTTATTTTTTAATTATTTCCGCTTGGTTTTATTGCACTACATTAGTTACCTTGTTGTTTCATATAAATTATATGTTTCATGCAATGTTCATATTGTAAATATGTTTATTCACCTACACTATACACTGTTTTTACTTCTCAAACTATATCACCGTTCTTCTCACCTTCTTACACTGTTACACTCCTTAACTTTTATAATTATTGTTCAATATTATTAAATTTGTAATTTTATATTACTTACAGTCTGTAGTTTTCACTTATACACAATAGCTGGTTAAGGTTCGCAGACCTCCTCATAGTTTTAATCTAAAGCTATACTCAATGTCTTATTTCTTACATGCTAAGTTTAATATTTGTACATTATTATTGTTTACTAATAACTATTTACATTTTTTCATTTGATCGTATCTTCTGGGTACTTGTCATTGTCAGTTATTGTTTTGTCATGTTAAGTGCATTATTTAATTCCTAAATTTGCATTCTCTATTTTCCGATTTCCCAATTATTCATTTATGATAATATTTCCCTTTTTGTTTCGATTTCTTTTTATTCCTTGAAAATATTAATTATCTTTAAGTAATATACTGTCTCTTCATTACTGTATTTATTAAGTTTATTTTATTCTTCTATTTCTTTTAATATTAATAAGATTGCGTTTCTGCATATTTGACTACGAATTTTGATGGTATACTTGTCTTTCTTTGGAGGTGGAATCTTGTTACATTATAATATATATAAAGTTGGTTCTACCCTTAAATCTAATCATTCTCGGTCTCTTTACTTATCAGTCTGGGTAAAATGTTTGTTTTATCGGCTAGTATTATTTTTAATTTTAGTACATCGGCTAGTATCGTGTTTTATTTTTCAAGAAAATTATTCAAAAATTAATAATCCAACTTATCATAATAAAGGGAATAAGCAAACATGCCAATACAGACCATTTATTCCAGAAATATTTTTTAACAGCTATCGGAAGTATTTACGAACGCCATCGTGATCATCATCATAATCATAATCATCATCATCGTCATCATCATCATCATCATCATCATCATCATCATCATCATCATCATCATCATCATCATCATCATCATCACCATCTGTAACGTCTCTGGCTTCACTACCTCAGGTTCTTCACCTACATTCAATTCGTCCGCATCCCTAGCTCCACACTTCCAATATATAGTGTTGGTTGTAGTACACCTGACCCTTAATCTGATTTTCGGTCTGATTTTAGTCTGCGGCAAAATGTTTGTTTTATTGGCTAGTTTTAGACAGGCAAGTAACATATACTGATATGCACTACATATGCCGGTAGCATTTATTTAAGTTTTACTAATATTACTTTGTTTTATTTTGAACTTAACATTTTATATATAATTATTTAAACAACAATAATTTTATTAAAATATGTAAGGTAAAAGTTTTTGTTTAAGCAGCCGAACTTTTAATTTTATTATATAAAAAAATAAGAAGAAAAAATTACTCTGTGGCAAAATTATTAAGAATTTAAGAAAAATGTTGTCCAAATGTAATGTGTGGAGCGCTGCTTTATATGGTGCAGAGACACGGACACTGAGGAGAGAAGATGAGAAAATATTCCAAGCATTTGAGATGTGGGTTTGGCGGGCAATGGAAAGATTGTCCAAATGTAATGTGTGGAGCGCTGCTTTATATGGAGCAGGGACACGGACACTGAGGAGAGAAGATGAGGAAAGATTACAAGCATTTGAGATGTGGGTTTGGCGGGCAATGGAAAAAGTGAAGTGGGTTCATAAAGTAAGGAACGATGAAGATTTAAGAAAAATATTAGAAGATAGAAGAATCTTGAAGGTAATATAAAATAGAAAAAGGAATTGATTAGGTCATTGTTTAAGAAGAGATTGTTTGCTTACAACTGCCATGGAGGGTGTCATAGAAGGAGAAAAAAAAGAGGGCGTAGAAGAATGAAGTTAATAGATAGCACTAAAATCAGAGGGCGTTACAAAGAAACAAAAAGACTGGCATGTGACAAAACAGCTTGGAGAGCTTTTACCATTTGAAGACCTGTCTTACGGCAGAACACCAAATAAAGAAAAATATAAAAAGAGCAATGGCCGTAATTGTAGTTAAAATTGTCTTCCATTCTGTCTGCGCTCAGTCAAAACCAACTGATATTTTACACTATTACTATAACTTACATAATAATATTAACTTCCAACAAATAACTTCCAAAATAATATGTTAAACAAACAACAATATTTGCTTTAAGTGAAACCATCAAACATAGCAACGTAATGCGTAGTAACGGCTGCTATTTTATAAATGAAAAAATTAATACAAAAATTTTAAAAATCATGAATTAGACGTCATGCAATTATGTTTTATCAACTCATTGAAGCAGAAAACAACAAACAACTTGATCAAATTAACATTCCGCGTTTGTACTTCTCCTGCTATATTCCAAATATATTGTTTCGATATTGCACAGAACAATTTACGTGTTTATCGAATGTGCCAGAAGAGTCTCGGTGTAACGCGTGTGGCGTACGTGCTTGTAGACGCATTTTGCGAGAATCTTCTGGACTGTGCCGAGCTTTGCTCGGGCGAGCAAGCTGTGTCAAGGCCGCAGTTAATTACGTAATTCACAGGAGAGATAAGACGCAGTTTGGAAGCTTGTGGTGTGTGAGCGGAACTATAAATACCTGGCGGTAGCGGCCTTAGTTTTCAGTATTAGTGCGATATATTTGCAGAGCGGTTCGAGAGTTATAGTAGCGATATTACTGTGCGCGTTCAAGTGGTTATTAGTTAAGTGTTGTGTTTTATAATCGGGCGGTATAATTGTAATACAATTGTGTTTAATATTAGACATTTTATTGCGTGTGAACAATTTTTATTTGATTTGTTGTAGTAGACTGTGTTGTTAATTACCAACTGTTTTACTGTAACAATTGAAGCTGGTGATTAGTGACTTAATTGATGTCTTGTACTTATTTTGTTTCCACTGTACCTACGACGGTCGAGTAGACCGTCGTAAGAATATTTAGATTTCATAGGAATATCAGTAATACAACTTTCTCTAATAATAACTAAACCTATACTTAGGTTATTAAGGATATCAGTACTATTATTGTTTCTAACAATAATTAAACCTTCAAGGACTGTTGAAAATTAATTTATATTGTAAAACTGAAAGTTTTAAATATTTTAAGGTGAAAATAACTACTAATTTTATAGTTCTCATTATCATGTATTGCCAAGTTGAATAAATCAGATGTACAGTTTTTAAACTTTTCCAATGATTTCGTCATATTATGAACCGTGTATACTATAAGGCCTATATTTATAACGTACAAAACTGACATACATTACAAACCTTTAAGATGTTAGTACTTTATAATCTGCAGTACGCTACTTGCTGCTTATAAAGATGCTGGTAAATTTCATTATTTGGAATATTTAACGAAACTAGATTTGTATTTGTACGCGTAGGGTTTAAATAACCAGTGTCAGATAACAAAAGAAGAAACGCTTCCGCTCCAAACCATGTACACTCCTCATTATTTGTCATTGTACCGAATAAATTTGCTAGATCTTTCATCACTAAAACTTTGTTAATTTTTATTGTAATATTCTTCCAATCCAGGAGTTGTGAAACTAATATCCGTAGTTCTTGTTTTAAAAACATTCTACTTAATTTGTGTATACCGGCCGTGGCGATCCAGTAGTCGTCCAGATATTCAGTCTGCAGGTAGTTCATAACCGACCAGGTGTTGTAGATATTGTCTCCAGAACCCTGTACTTTGTAGCCGTTATAATAATGCTTCACATCTTCTTGACTCTGCAAAATGTTGAAGTGATTTAATTTTTCTCTTACCTCAGTCTCTGTCAGTCCGTAGTACTTGACAAGCGGATGGTTTTCCAGAAAACGGAAGTGAACAATTCTATTCCTGTCTTTTAAAAATATATTTGCCAGCTGCAAGCAACTGTTAATCAGTCCTCTTTCAAAGTATTTGTTCTTTTCCAAAAATTTACGTATGAACTCCTCAATGCAAGGGACAGTTTTGAATACATCACAACGTGCAAAATATTTTTTCTGAGAATCCCCTAACAATAATAGCCAAACGAAAGCATCAAAATCATCAATTAAAATTATTGGTTTTTTATTGAAATGATAGTACAAAATTTCTGATAGGTATAACAAACCGTCAATCAGTATACGAAATGTTAGGTTTTCAAAGGTTTTAACTGAAAAAGTTACCATATATTTTGAAATTGAGCGTTTCTCCCAAACTTGTAGGCGAGAACTATTATGTAGGTATAAGTGTTCTAAATATGAATCAAGTATTACTTCTCTGAAGGCATCTAAAAAATCATTAAAACTATTTCCTGTAATTTTCTTAAAGTTAATATAAAGTACGGGGTATTTACCGCAATGTAAGTTAAAAAACGTGTTATTCCCCTTAAAAATATTTAGATTATATTTTATAAATAGCCTGCAACCCTTAGTCTGACCAGAACTTATCATTCCGTTATCTGCCTGCAGGAAAGCCTTCAGCATTTTCAAATTCAATGTTTTACCGAAGCGCCTCGGTGCAGTTACACTACCAATATGCGGTTTCATATTCAAGAAATCCTTTATAATCAGTGACTTGTCAACAAAGCACTCAGATTGTAAGAGATCTTTTAATTCTGATTCACTTAAAACGCATCTTCTTTTGATCGTCGCCTAGAACAAAACAGTGAAACAAATCGTTACAAATTTCCGTGTTAGATTTATATAAATTAATATTATTTAGAGTTCACTAAATAATATTTACATTGAATTATTTCCGTAGAATTATCTGTTATTTATATGTTAATTGAAACATTGTTATTTGGTCCTAAAGCAACAAAACACAACTATGTATGGATGTCAAACGCAACACCGTCGCTCTTACAATGTTTTGAGAGCTGTGAAAAAACTAGAGCACAATTTTGAACAAAAATAAATACTAATTTATAAGAATGATTTGTCATTTAAACTAAACAACGAAGATGATACAAAATAAAGAAAATGTTTAAAGTGAATTGCTTTAATTTTGACATGGGTCTATTTTATTTCAAATTAAAGATTGTTAGCTGAGCTTATAAATCCACAAGTAGGCCTACTGAAACGAATGACCAGTCAAAACAGCATATTTTGAACGTGCCTTTCCTTGTAAGATTATGAGGTCTTATAAAACCTTGGAGTATTATAAAAATGTGTCAAAGTCATCCAAATAATGAATTATTAATAAGAATAAGAATGATTTGTAACACAACGACACAACGAATCTTCTATATATTAATACGTGAAGAGAAAACTTTGTACCCCTTTTTAAGCATATTGCGCGCACGGAGGAGTGTGAGATTTGGCATAGTTAAAGTTTATATGGAGAAGGAGTGCAGAAAGCTAAAATTTATATATAATATGTGTTACAAATACATTAAATAAAATAAAATAAAACATTCATTTGCACTTGAAAATTCATTTAAACTTTTTCAAACAATGGTAATTGTTAAAAATAAAATAATTTTGTTGCCAGGCAATAAAATTTTAATTTTTTCATTTTAGTGTACGTTCATACTGCCAATGTCAAACACATAATAGTCTGTCGTTTGTTTACGTTCATACTGCCAATGTCAAACACATAATAGTCTGTGGTCAAACAGTCGCACAGAGTAGAGATTGTCGCCAAAGAATTTTAAAATGTTGCCAACAAATAATTACTGACAGATTGACTGAATGAGCTGTGAATTTTGCGTGATTTCAAATGTTCCTTTTTCAATAGTCTGTGGAGTGTATGTCAAAGCAAAAAAGCGTTTATTTTATATTTTGTATATTAGATATCTGTGTATTATATATTAATGTGCAGTTGAAAGTGAAATACAGCTTGCTTAATATACACCTTTTGCAAAAGGAAAATTTTGTAGCAGCAATTTGAATTGACTTACTCTCGCCTAATTATTATTGGTGGTTTCAAAAAAGTGAGTACATTTTATTATTTTTAAATTAAAACCTGTCTAATTTTAGTTTCAGTAATTTCATTACATGTTTTTTTTTTACATTCAGATATTCGCACCTACTTCCATTATGCTTCGACATAGAACATTGACGGGTCGGAGTGAGAGACAAAGAAGAAGGAATATATATTCGCGTGAAAGTCAAAATGATAATAGACCAAATGCAAATTTAAATAGTGTAAATAGTATAACATTGACGGGTCGGAGTGAGAGACAAAGAAGAAGGAATATATATTCGCGTGAAAGTCAAAATGATAATAGACCAAATGCAAATTTAAATAGTGTAAATAGTATACAAAATGATGAAATTATTTTGAGGGATACATTTAAATGCGCACTGAATGTCATTCCAAGAAATTTTAATACTTTTGATTGTGGATTAATGCATTTACAATGCAGGTTTTGCAATGCAAAACATTTCGAATCTGAGGTCACTTTAGGTGAAAGGACTGCATTCACTTCATGTTGTCATAAGGGTAAAGCAATATTACCGGCTTAAAGTCAAAATGAATACTTTAAATCATTGTACGATGGACTTACTTCAAATGAACCTTCAATAAAAAGAAAGTCAAAAAATTATTTTGAAAACATTCGTAAATACAACTATTTTCTAAAACTTCCGGGCTGAAAGGCCGTGGTCGATTGCTTAAATTGCTGCTAGACGTTTCGGCCGCACCACCGGTGGCCATCTTCAGTAGCAAAAGAAAAAAGAAATGTGTTCGATAGATGTTACGCCGAACACGTCACCCAATGGACTGGGAACAAGCAACAGTGAGTACCTGCTACGATGCCTCTATTTATAACATTTTGTCCGCTTCAGGTGTATCGCACGGACCAATGAGAAGCCAGCTCGTCATACTCAATTCTGATTGGTCATGGAAAATAGACCATGTTAGACACTATTTAAGGAGATGCTTTCTCCTCGGCGGTTCATAGCGACGGACGCATTCTTATGAATATGGATGGACTCCAGATGCAGGCGAGTAAAGTAACCCCGGACAGAAGACAACACGCGGGCTTCATCAAACATTACCCGGTGATCGTCGTGGGACAGAGCGTGTTCAGCAACTGCGGACTTCTCCGGCTGGCCCAGGCGGCAGTATCTCCGATGTTCAGAGAGGCGCGTCCGGACACTACGCTTCGTGGTGCCTATGTAGACCTGGCCACACGTACAAGGAATACTGTACACCCCGCACGACGAGAGTGGATCCCTGGCGTCTTTCACCGGTCGCAGGAACTGTTGGATCTTTTTGGTTGGCTTAAAGATCGTCCTGACGCCCCGCTTACTCAGCAACCTGCCGATGCGATCAGTCACGCCACGGATGTAGGGCAAGACAGCAGAGCCAACAACTTCAGGCAACTCCGACTGGTCCGGCCTACCAGATCTTCTCGGCCGGGCAGCTCTCCTAACCTCCGCAGCAGAATAGCCGTTGGACTGCAGTGCTTTCTCGAGATGCCGAAACTCATCTTCGAGAAACTGGGGCTCACAGATTCTTTTTGCCCGGTCTACCAGAGTCTTCAGCACCGCCCTCTTCTGCCTAGGATGATGATTGGAGGTCTTGTGCAGATATCTGTCGGTGTGCGTTGGCTTCCTATAAACTTTATGTCCCAAGCTGCCATCGGTCCTTTTCAGGACCAACACATCCAGAAAAGCCAATTGATCACCACTCTCGCGCTCCATCGTAAACTGTATGCGCGGGTGTACAGCGTTCAGATGTCCAAGGAAGCGTTCCAACTCTTCATCCCCATGGCTCCAGACCACGAAAGTGTCGTCCACATACCGCAACCAACACTTCGGCTTCAGAGGCGCAGATGAAATTGCCAACTCTTCAAATTTCTCCATATAGAAGTTTGCAACCACAGGGCTGAGAGGACTTCCCATGGCGACGCCATCCAACTGTTCATAGAAGCCACCATTCCACTGGAAATAGGTCGTTGTTAGGACCTGCCGGAACAAAGCAGTGATGTCCGCCGAGAACAGGTCACCCAAATACCCCAAGACCTCTTGAACAGGGACCATGGTGAAAAGAGAGACCACATCAAAACTCACGAGAACATCGCCAGGCTCCAGCACCAACTCCCGGGTCCTCCGAAGGAAATCAGAAGAGTCTCGGACGAAAGAATCAGTCTGCCCGATGTGCGGCTTGAGGAATCCAGTGAGGTGCTTTGCCAAGGTGTAAGTAGGCGAGCCAATAGCACTGACGATGGGCCTCAGCGGAACGTCTTCCTTGTGCATCTTGGGTAAAGCATAGAGACGAGGGGGAAGGGCCTCCGAACACCGGACGGCCGTCTTCACATCAGGCGCCAGAGAAGATTGCTTAATCAAAGAATCCGTTTTTCTCAGAACAGTTGTAGTCGGATCTTTGTTCAGCCTCCGATACGTGGCCGGATCTAATAACCCTTCAATCTTCCGCTGGTAGTCTTCGGTGTTCAAGACCACAGTGGCACTCCCCTTATCCGCCGGCATAATGACAATGGTTTCATCCCTTCTTAATTCCCTCAAGGCAAAGATCCGACTACAACTGTTCTGAGAAAAACGGATTCTTTGATTAAGCAATCTTCTCTGGCGCCTGATGTGAAGACGGCCGTCCGGTGTTCGGAGGCCCTTCCCCCTCGTCTCTATGCTTTACCCAAGATGCACAAGGAAGACGTTCCGCTGAGGCCCATCGTCAGTGCTATTGGCTCGCCTACTTACACCTTGGCAAAGCACCTCACTGGATTGCTCAAGCCGCACATCGGGCAGACGGATTCTTTCGTCCGAGACTCTTCTGATTTCCTTCGGAGGACCCGGGAGTTGGTGCTGGAGCCTGGCGATGTTCTCGTGAGTTTTGATGTGGTCTCTCTTTTCACCATGGTCCCTGTTCAAGAGGTCTTGGGGTATTTGGGTGACCTGTTCTCGGCGGACATCACTGCTTTGTTCCGGCAGGTCCTAACAACGACCTATTTCCAGTGGAATGGCGGCTTCTATGAACAGTTGGATGGCGTCGCCATGGGAAGTCCTCTCAGCCCTGTGGTTGCAAACTTCTATATGGAGAAATTTGAAGAGTTGGCAATTTCATCTGCGCCTCTGAAGCCGAAGTGTTGGTTGCGGTATGTGGACGACACTTTCGTGGTCTGGAGCCATGGGGATGAAGAGTTGGAACGCTTCCTTGGACATCTGAACGCTGTACACCCGCGCATACAGTTTACGATGGAGCGCGAGAGTGGTGATCAATTGGCTTTTCTTGATGTGTTGGTCCTGAAAAAGACCGATGGCAGCTTGGGACATAAAGTTTATAGGAAGCCAACGCACACCGACAGATATCTGCACAAGACCTCCAATCATCATCCTAGGCAGAAGAGGGCGGTGCTGAAGACTCTGGTAGACCGGGCAAAAAGAATCTGTGAGCCCCAGTATCTCGAAGATGAGTTTCGGCATCTCGAGAAAGCATTGCAGTCCAACGGCTATTCTGCTGCGGAGGTTAGGAGAGCTGCCCGGCCGAGAAGATCTGGTAGGCCGGACCAGTCGGAGTTGCCTGAAGTTGTTGGCTCTGCTGTCTTGCCCTACATCCGTGGCGTGACTGATCGCATCGGCAGGTTGCTGAGTAAGCGGGGCGTCAGGACGATCTTTAAGCCAACCAAAAAGATCCAACAGTTCCTGCGACCGGTGAAAGACGCCAGGGATCCACTCTCGTCGTGCGGGGTGTACAGTATTCCTTGTACGTGTGGCCAGGTCTACATAGCCACCACGAAGCGTAGTGTCCGGACACGCCTCTCTGAACATCGGAGATACTGCCGCCTGGGCCAGCCGGAGAAGTCCGCAGTTGCTGAACACGCTCTGTCCCACGACGATCACCGGGTAATGTTTGATGAAGCCCGCGTTTTGTCTTCTGTCCGGGGTTACTTCACTCGCCTGCATCTGGAGTCCATCCATATTCATAAGAATGCGTCCGTAGCTATGAACCGCCAGGGTCAGGGGCTGTGCGGGACGAAGGGCTTGCCCGTCGCCCGCTCGTGCACTACGTACCGAGCTTCAGTAGAGCTCCTGCCGTAGGGACTACTGATATTATGGATTGAGGGTGTGGCCTGCTACCGGCCGTGGGTTTTCAATTAATAATTAATTGAGGGTGAGTATTCGCCGAGGCCGGGTCCAAGATTCGCCTGGCACAGATTGGTAGCGACCGAGGGCGCTAATGAGATGGTTGCCCTGGAATCGGGCGGATCGACGATAGAATTTTCGGGACAGTGTCCGTATAGTGGCGTCCAGGGAACGGACACGCAGGGAGTCACGGATGGTTTTGTTAGAGGTCAGATAATGGGCTTTGCATGCCCAGCGTAATCCTCGGTCGAGGAGAGACTGAAGCTTTCGCTTATGGGTCGTGGCCAAGTAGCCCCAAACGGGCATCGCGTAGGTAACCATCGGCGCCACATAAGTGGAGACGATAAGCTTCCCTAGGCGGCGGGTCATGGCGTTGCTACATAGGATGGGACGGAGTCGATAAAGTCGATGGGCGGTCTTTCGGGCTACTTGTGCAGAGTGTGTCCGCCAGGTGAGACGTCGGTCGAGGTGAACCCCGAGGTACCTGACCTCTCGAGACCAGGGCAGATGTGTGTCGCCTACGTAGAGTCTGTCGGGGAGCCTAAAGCGTCTGTAGAAGACTACTGCTGTGCTCTTGGCTGCGTTGATGGCAACTCTCCATTTCTCTGCCCACTCAACGTATTCGTCCAATTGCTCCTGGAGCCAGATAACGGCCGTCTCAGCACGACGATCGACAGCATACACTGCCGTGTCGTCGGCGAACATGGCCAACCTGGTGCTAGGCAACTTGGGCACGTCGTTGACGTACACAGAGAAAAGCAGGGGGCCCAAGACGCTTCCCTGAGGGACACCAGCAGTAATAGCCCTTTCCGAGGAAAGGGTGTTATCAACTCTCACGCGAAAGGTTCTGTTCCGAAGAAAGCTAGCAATCAGATGAAGGTAGCAATCCGGAAGCAGTATCTCCGTGAGTTTGTAAAGTAGGCCTGGATGCCAAACACGATCGAACGCCTTCTCGACATCAAGGAAAACGGCGACGGTCTGCTCTCGCGAGCAACCGGCCTCGGCCACGGTCTCCACGAAACGCATCAATTGATGCGTCGAGGAGTGCCCAGCACGAAAACCGAATTGCTCGGGGACCAGAATATCGAACCGTTGAAGGTGATCCGTTAGTCGCCGCTGGACTAGTCGTTCGAAGACTTTCGAAGTGGACGACAGCAGGCTGATAGGCCGGAGGTTCTCAGCGAACTTGTGATCTTTTCCCGGCTTCGGGATCATCGTGACCGTAGCCGAACGCCATTTCTTAGGAAAGTAGGCGAACCGGAAGCAGGCATTGAACAAGTCGACCAGGAAGCGAACCCCCCGGTCCGGAAGTCTCTGTAGGGCGGTGTTTTTAACACCGTCCGGTCCAGGGCTCTTCCGGGGTCGAAGCGCAAAAAGCCTGTCCGTTACCTCTTCCACCGAAGTGGGTTCAGGTTCGGATGTGATCGGGCTGCCGAGAGAAGCCTCAACTTCGGCTTCTATCTCCTCGTCGGAGTCTGGGTCCCCGGACGGGTTAGGAGCAAATTGAAGCTCCAGGTACCCGGCCAGGAACTCTGATTTCTCGTCCGGCTTGGCAAGGGGATGTCCACCAGGCCCGTTGATGGCCGGGAGTGGAGGACGGCGCCTCTTCCCGGTCATCGCGGTAGGTATCCTGTAAACGGAGGAGTCCCCCTCCGGTGCATCATCTGCCATTTTGGCGACCGCAAATTCCCAGCAGCTTCGTCGGAAGGCCTGCAAGTCACGACGTAACTTGCCGGCCGCCCGATTGAAGCTGGCCTTGTCGTCCGGATCTCGCGTCCGCTGCCACCGTCTCCGAAGTCTGTTCTTCTCTAAAGCGAGAAGACGGACTTCTTCTGGGATCCGGTGATAATCGGGCGTGAGATTAGGCTTCATCCGTGAGCACACGCCGACGGAAGAGACCACGGCATCATCGAACAAGGCGACCGCCTCGTCGATGTGCTGAGTGGTATCAAGCGGGACCTCCTCGGGAAGCCTGCGACAAAAGGCAGGCCCGAAGCGGTCCCACTCGACCACTCGTCGCGCTGCTCTCCCAATCGTGTGACGGGTAGGTACGTGCACCTCGATGGGACAATGGTCAGAGGACAGTTCCGTTAACACGGACACCTCGATCTGGTTGACAACTCCCTTGACAAATGCAATGTCTAGTATGTCAGGTCGGGCTCCAAGTCGGAGGGGATAGTGCGTCGGTTGTCCGGGTCCGTAGGCTCGTAGATGGTGGTCGTGTAGGTACCTGCTAAGCGCCCTCCCGGATGGCTTAGTCAATCGACTACCCCAGTCGGGATGTTTGCAGTTCAGGTCACCTGCAAGAATTACCTTCCTATGCGCACTGAAAATTGCGGACAGGTCGGCGTCTAGAACTGGTTTGGTCGGCGGTTTGTAAGCCGAAACCAGGAGGACACCTCCGAGAACTCCGGAGAGTTCAACGGCTGTGGCCTCGATATTTTGGCGAGGAGGCAAGACCACGCGGTGATGTGCAATGCAACGTTTCACCGCTATGGCCGTACCACCCCCCGCGTTCCGCCCAGGTCTATCGTCCCTGTAAAACGCATAGTTGGGCAATCTCACGTTGACATATGCCCTAAGCCAGGTCTCAGAGAGGAGAAGCACGTCGGGCTTGCGACGGGCTAGGAACTCTCTAAGTTCCTCGAGTTTGGGCAGAAGGCTGTTGGCGTTCCACGCTATAATGGAAAGGTCGCGCTTTATGGAGGTAATTCTGTTAGCGTGGAGCATTACAGAAGACCTATGGCGGCTGCAGCTTCCGCGAGGAGGAGGAACTTTTCAATCGGGGTCGCCGTGCGAAGGCGATCCCGAATGGAGCGATACAGACGGGCCACTTCTTCGAGGTCATATTCCTCGAAGAAGGATTTTACCTCGGCTAGAGCTGAGGGGGATGTGGACGACGATGAAGCAGATGGGGCAGGGTCGCTGCGGGCGGCGGCAGCATAGCTGCGGGCTGGATTCACCCGAGATGTGTTCCTGGGTGGGCGCTCGGTCCTTTCAGCTGCAGGACGGGGCTCTACTCTGGACTGCCGAGCAACCCCAGCTCCGGAGCGCTGCGTTGGTCCGGTTCGTGGTTTCTGGGCAGAGGGAGCGGGAGCAGCGTTTTTCTGTTTCTTCTGCTTCTTCTTCTTCCTAGATTTGGGTTTGTAGCGAGCCGCAGGTTGGGGAGATTCAGACCTCTCAGGGACTGGCTCGACTACTTCCGGGGCGGGTTCCTCGTCCATTGGAACGGGCTGATCTAGGGTCGATGCTGGCGTAGCATGCTCTTCCCGAGCAGGTTGGGACGATGCACGTGGCTGAGCACGTGGGCGAGGTCGGGCGGGAGGTTGTGGCACAGATGAGCTGACCTTCTCCGGGAGACGGGGAAAGGCAGCACGATCCGGGACGACCGGAAGCTGTTGGCGGGCAGGAGGGTTGTTCCTGTCCGCGGTCTGCCTCAGATGCTGCTGGAAAACCCAGCATCCTCTGTAATTTGCCGAGTGAGGTTCGCCGCAATTAATACAAAAGCGGCGCCCCGCAGCCGGCAATTGACAGGCCTTGGTCGGATGCGGCTTTCCGCATCTGACGCAGACCTCTGCGTTGTGACAGCTGTACGAGCCGTGCCCGAACCGTTGGCAACGATGGCACTGCGGGACGAGGCCAGCTTCGCGGCTCCTTTCGACTTTTATGCGAAGCCCGCAAAAACTGGTCAGGCCCAGCAGTCTGTCCGCCTGTTCCCCCTTAAGGAGTATCACCCGGAGGAGGGGTAACTTACGCCTGGGGCCATATGTGGTAAAGAGCCTGATACACTCTTTAATCGGGAAGCCGAGTTGGCGTAGCTCGTCCGCCACCTCGTCGGGTTCGGTTTCTTCGTCTAGGCCGCGAATAATTAGCCTGACGTGAGCCGCCTTCTCGTAGGAGAAAGTGTGGAATTGCAGTCCATTAGCCTGTAAGAACAGGTAGACGGCACGGTACTCTCGTCCGTCGCGCAGCTAACGCGCAGACTGTCCCTTCCACGAAGCGACATCTGAACGTCTGCCGAGAGACGAACGCCGAGCCGGAGGCGTCTGGAAAAGTCAACGACGTTCTTGACGCCGTTGACGAACAGGGGCGGAGGGCGGCTTCTACGGGAGGGAGCATCTAAGTCTAGCTCCGGTTCATCGGGGAGCGGAGTTTCCTCCGCTTTCCGCTTTTTCTTAGATACCACTACAGTAAAGGAGGACCCAGGCGTGGGCTGGGACGTAGTGCACGTCGGGGCAGGAGTACCCCCAGAGACAACAACGTTGGACGCGGCCGAGACCGATTGGCGGCCCTGAGAAGGACCACTGCACGATCCGACCGAGTCAGGGACAGGGCCGGGGCCTACAGAAGAAGCATTGGATTGGCCCTTAGCAGGACCATTCCGCTGCCCGGCCGCAACGCGACGGTCGCCCATCGCGTTTTGGCAAAGGTATTCGGGCCGAAGCCCTCCTACTGGTATACTGAACCCGCTTAGCGCCGGTATTGGAGGCCGCACCACGATTAAGCGAAGCGACCGACCGCTACCGGCAGGGACCTAACTTAGCCTACGCCAAGCTAAGCGGGCCGATGCCACAAAAAGCCGCGGGAAAAACAGTAAATTAAGCTAGGCTTACCTGAAGCGATCCCACGAAGTAATCCCAACAGGTCCGGGGTTCGCGAAAGCCACAAACACCACACAGCACTAACACTGGTCCACTGCACTGCACTTAGCCGCCTTTTGGCACCGGGAGGCACACTACTCACGGTAAAACACCAGCCGACACCAGACCGCGAACGGCTACTGCCGCCAAGAGATTCGCACACGCGCACACGAAAACTGCCACGAACACAAGCCGAAGCAACCGATCTAACAGGACTAGTCGAGTCGTCTGCTGCCACGCGGCCCTAACAAGGGACGCTGAAGGCGGTCGCACGACCCACTAATGCGTGGCCGCAGCTAGCTTGGCTTCGCTCTTGTCGTTACTGTACCGGCACTGCAGGTGATCCTGTAGTTTTCTACACCTTCAGTCGTCGACGACCTTACTGCCGGCGCAAGCTAGGGCGGGAGCACCAACCGCCAACAACGTTCCGAGGAAGGGTCCACTTGAAACTTCAATCTCAGCCTGGAAGAACTCCTGGGCTTCGATGTGTAGCGATCCGCAGTCAGACGAAGAATGGTCTGGTCTGGTCTGAAGTCCGGTCTTCTGCTATGAACCGCCGAGTGGTCAGAGCTGTTGGGTTGCGCGTCGTGAGACGACCCAATGGTATCCTAGTACCGAGCCTCCTATGAGGGGCTCCTGCCTAGTGGTCCTGTCCAGACGGAATATTGATTATTTAATTTTTATTGGTCGTTACAACGACATGCTCGTACTAGGTCGACTAGTACAGTATTTGTCGAGGCCGTTTCCAAGATTCACCTGGACGTATTCGGTACTTGCCAAGGCCAGCTATGAGAGGGTTTGTCTGGGTCCTCGCAGCTCGGACGTAAAATTTACGTGCAAGTCGCCTTGCGGTGTCATCCAAGGAGCGGACACCGAGTCCTCTTCTCAGGAGACGAGAAGAAAACCGATAGGGGACTTTGGCCGCTAGCCGAAGCCCTCTATCGAGAACGCTTTGCAACCTTCTTTTATGAACGGTTGCGAGGTAACCCCAGACGGGAAGAGCGTAGGTAATGATCGGCAATAGATACGCGTTGGCAATCAACTTACCCAGCTTGCGGGTCATAGCCTTGTTGGCAAGTATCGGAAACAGTTGCGCGAGACGAGCGGACGCTTCCCTTCGCATCGTCTCAGCGTGGGTACGCCAGGTGAGCCGACGATCAAGGTGGACACCGAGGTACTTAACTTCCCTCGACCAGGGCAGGTACGTTCTACCGAGTCTCACTCGGCCTCGTGGTTCTTTCCGGCGCTTTGTGAATAGCACCGCGGAGCTCTTGGTTTCGTTGACGGCAACTTTCCAGCTTTCCGTCCACGTCGAATACGCATCGAGTACGCGCTGAAGTCGTGGGATAGCAAAGTCTGCGTTCCGATCGGCGGTATAGACCGCCGTGTCGTCGGCAAACAAAGCCATCTGGACTCCAGGCTCTCTGGGTGCGTCGTTGACATACACGGAGAACAGGAGAGGCCCTAGCACGCTACCTTGAGGTACCCCGGCTGTGATACGTCTCTCGGAAGAGACGTGGTCGTCTATTCGCACGCAGAAAGTCCTCTCCGTCAGAAAGCTAGCAATCAAGCGAAGGTAGCAATCTGGGAGCTGGATTTCCCGGAGCTTGAACAAGAGCCCGTCGTGCCAGACACTATCAAAGGCCTTTTCCACATCTAGGAAACAGGCGACAGTCTGCTCTTTCCGACACCCGGCGTCCGTGATGTATTCCACCAGTCCCATCAGTTGATGAGTGGTGGAATGCCCCACACGGAAGCCGAACTGTTCGGGGACCAGTACATCGAAATTTCGTAGATGATCTAGTACTCTCCGTTGTACGAGACGTTCGAGGACCTTTGACGTGGCTGACAGTAGACTAATTGGCCGGAGGTTGCCGGGACGGGAAGCGTCCTTTCCCTGCTTCGGGATCACTATAACCGTCGCCTTACGCCATTTCTGGGGAAAATAGGCCAGTCTAAGACACGCGTTGAACAGCGCGACCAAGAAAAGTACTCCTCGCTCCGGGAGACGAGTAAGAGCGGCGTTCGAGACGCCGTCCGGGCCAGGAGCTTTTCTTGGCACGAGTTCAACGAGCCGATCTGTGACCTCTTCCCTAGTAATGGGTTCGGGCTCCGTAGTGATCGGAAGAGACAGAAAGTCTTCCACTTCGTTCTCGACTTCTTCGTCGAAGTCCCAGTCCATGGGCGGGTTAGGTGCGAACTGTCGCTCAAAACACGCGCCCAAGTACTCGGCCTTCGCCTCCGGGCGAGCCAGGATTTGACCGAAAGGTCCAGCAATGGCCGGGATGCGAGGCCGGCGCCTCTTCCCTACCAACGCCGAAGGTATCCGGTAAGGGCTACTTTCGTCCGATCCGTCCCCTGCCTGGGCCACGGCGAGTTCCCAACAGCGTCTCCGGTAGGCCTGCATTTCACGACGTAAAATGCCGGTCGCCCGGTTGTACGCTGCCTTGTCGGCCGGATCACGGGTCCGCTGCCAGCGTCTCCGGAGGCGATTTCTCTCGCAAGCGAGAGCACTCGTCTCCTCTGGGATCCGCTGCCAGTGGGGCGTGACGCCAGGCTTCATTCTGGAAGACGCGTCGATCGCAGATACGACTGCCTCGTCAAACGCGGCCACTGCCTCGTCGACTTGGCGGAAGGTTTCGAGTGGTCCCGCGTCTGGCAATCGGCGACTTAACGCCGGGCCATAGCGATCCCATTCTACCACCTTCCTGACATCTCTGCGTACGACGTGCTGGGTAGCGACGTGTATCAGGATGGGGAGATGATCGGACGATAGTTCCGTTAGCGCGGACACATGGACCGGACAGTCAATTCCTTGAATCACCGCTATGTCCAAGACATCGGGAGCCGCGTTGCGTTGTGAGGGGTAGAACGTAGGTTGGGTAGGCCCAATCACTTGTATCCTGCGAGAATCGGCAAACCTGCGTAAACGTTTCCCGTTTGGGGCAGTCAAACGACTGTTCCAATCGCGATGTTTACAGTTCAGATCGCCGGCCATGATGACCCTCCTGTGTGCATCGAACGCGACAGCTAGATCGGGGTGAAGGAGCTCTTTTTGCGGCGGTTTATACGCCGCTACCATCTGTACACCGCCTAGAGTGTTTAACAACTCCACAGCGGTGCCTTCGAGGTGAGTCATTGCAGGCAAGACGACTCGGTGATGCTCGAGAGTGAGCCTCACCGCGACGGCAGTACCGCCACCAGCAGTGCCCGGTCTGTCGTTTCGATAGCACACATAGTTGGCCAGTCATAACCGACTCGCAGGAGTCAAGTGGGTCTCATTTAGAAGCACTACATCGGGTTTGAGTCGGGCCAGTAATTCTTGGAGTTCCTGGATCTTGTTGGACAACCCGTTGGCGTTCCAGGAAAGAATCGAGAGATCTCGTTTGAGGACCCGACTCATAGAAGACCTACACAAGTGGCGGCTTCCACCAAGAGCATGAATCTCTCAGTTATGTCAGCAGTCTCTAAGCGGGAGCGGATGGACCTGAAGGTCTGGGCGACTTTGCTGAGATCGAACTCAGCAAGGAAGTCTTTGACGACCTGGTAGTCGTCAGGAACGGTTCTTGAGGCAGATTGCCCGGAGACTGCGTGCGCATAAGAGCGCCGAGGCTTATCAATCGGGGGATTGGTGGAAGCCAGGGGTTTCTTGGGGCCAGGTGTAGCACCTCGAGCGGAGGTGCTAGGAAGAGGGACAGATGCGATTGCGTCGGACTTCGCGCGCTGTGCAGGCTGTCTGGACTGTGCGGCCGGGTTGGCAGGAGCCTGGGATCTAGCGCCACGGGGCTTTCTATGCCGCTTCTTTTTGCCTGCGTTGGGAAACCGCGGGGGCGGGAGGTCAGGCGAGGCTGCTTCTAAAGCAGGGGTAGGATTCTCCGTTGCTGGGGGGGATTGAGAAGGCTCAGGCTCCACAACCGAGATGTTTTCTGTTGGCTGGGTGGTCTCACTTTTAGATGCCACGAGGTTACGGCGCTTTTTCGCCATAGGCGGGACAGGGGCCTGTGAAGGAGCCTGAGTTGGGGTTGCCTGTGCTGCAGGTGTTTGCTTCGGGCCTTTTGAGCGTTTTTGTTGCCTGTTAGTGACTGGGGCGGAAGACACGGCAGCCGTAGCAGGAGGCGCAGGGCCTGGCTGCTCGGTTGCAGGTCTTGAACCAGCTACCGGATGCCTCGGTGGTGGCAGGCGCCCTTTTGGCTTTCGCCGCTCGAGCTCCTGCTGAAACACCGGACATGCCCGGTAGTTGGCGGGGTGACTCCCGCCGCAGTTGATGCATCTTTTGAATGCAGGTGCATCGCAAAGTTTGGAGGCGTGAGGGAGAGAACATCTCACGCACGCCGGAGCGTTTGAGCAAGAGTCTGAGTGGTGCCCGAAGCGTTGGCACCTGTGACACTGAGGCAGAGCCCCGGGAGCGCGGCTTCTTTCCACTTTTACGCAGAAACCAAAAAGCCGCGTAAGTGAGAGTAGGCTAGTGCCTGCCTCGCTATTCTCCGCCAGGATGCGGACCAGAGGAATTGGACGCCTTGGTCCGGCAGGAGTAAACACCCGATGGACCGCGCGAACAGGATAGCCCAGCTCGCGCAGCCCATCGAGTATCTCCTCCAGAGGGGATTCCACGTCCAAGCCTCTGAGGACGAGCGACAGAGGCTTCACGTGTTTAGGCGAGAAGGTATGGTACTGGAATTGCTGGGATTCCACGTACGCCACGACACTGCGGTACACGTCCATTCCGCGGACAACGATCTTGACTGTATCGCCCCCAAGGAGCTTCAGGTCAACGTTGGCCGGGGAAAGTCCGGGAGCCACTATCAATCGCCGGTAAAAACCGGTGACGTTGTTCACGCCATGAACGTAAACGGGCGGGATGCGAACAGCGGCCGACGGTGCTTGGGCACCGCCGGACGCAGTCGGCCCCGGGCCGGATTCGCCATCGGCGGGGACAACTTCCATGGCGGACGCCGAGGAAGAGGTTGAGGACGATCGGTTCCGCCTCGGTTTCTTAACCGGGCGCCCCCGTGGCCCAACCGCCACGAAAGCGTCGGTCTCGTCACCGGGCAGCGGAACCGACCGGGGATCGACTTGGTCCGCATCCATCAGCGGAGAACACGGCGAGTCGCTCGTGTGGGGCGGGGCAGTGGCGAGCGACTGCGTGCTCGATGACGCGCCCGAAGCGGGCATTTCCGCCATCGAGCGGGAGGTTCGCCGACCAGAGGCAGCCAGGCTGCCTCCGGCGGTAACCAGGGACCTAGGGTCCGGCCCGAGCCGGATCGCTTGCGGGGATTCTGGAACGCTCAGGCTTGCTACGAGCTGGGCAAATGACCGGCTTCGTTAGATACCTCCCCTTACCAAGAGAGGTGTCCACCGGCCTCTTTACCTAGGCGATATCCAAGCTCGCTTACCACTGGTGGGGGCTCGCAAGGATCGTCCTAGGCAGCGCTACCTAAGAGCCTGAGCGTCAGCGGGCTAGATGCGCTGCGCAACTTACAACAGCTCTGGCAGGCTATAAGCTTCCTCTTCGATGGTGGTCCTGAAAAGGGTCACTTGGCTGGTGGCCCTTAGAAGGTCCGACGCACTCAGCTGTGCTTGTGCTGGCTACTCAATTCACCAGCCAGCTGAGTTGTGGTCTTCTGTCTTCTTGTTGACAAAGGCAGCAAGCGGGCCAAGATGTTGGCTGTCCAGCGGCGAAGCAGCAGGCAGCAGGGCAGTGGCTGATAGCAGCGAAAACTCCAGCTGGAGAGAGCAGTCCAGAAGAGATCCGTTCAGTTCCAGTGCTTCGAGTGAAGTCGAACGACGAACCGAACGACACTGAACAGTTGCAGTTGAACAGTTATGAACCGCCGAGGAGAAAGCATCTCCTTAAATAGTGTCTGGCATGGTCTATTTTCCATGACCAATCAGAATTGAGTATGACGAGCTGGCTTCTCATTGGTCCGTGCGATACACCTGAAGCGGACAAAATGTTATAAATAGAGGCATCGTAGCAGGTACTCACTGTTGCTTGTTCCCAGTCCATTGGGGGACGTGTTCGGCGTAACATCTATCGAACACATTTCTTTTTTCTTTTGCTACTGAAGATGGCCACCGGTGGTGCGGCCGAAACGTCTAGCAGCAATTTAAGCAATCGACCACGGCCTTTCAGCCCGGAAGTTTTAGAAAATAGTTGTAATGACACCGGCCGTGAAAGCCTACGCACTAAGATTAAGAACCTCTACGGGGAGGAGGTTTTAAAGAAAATTAAAAAACTGGAAACGCTACGCAAGAAGAAAGCCAGTCTGCTGTGTTCCTTGGCCTTTTTACTTCGATGTAGAGACTCGGGAACCGTTCCAAGGTTCCTACGACATAGACACTTATTTAATACACCACAGGCCAACAGGATTTACAGAAGAACAGAAAATGCCATGCTGCGCGAACGCATACATTATACGAGGAAAGAGTTGGCATTAAATGACCAAGACCTGTTTAAACTGCACTTACATCTCAGCAGTACCCTCCAACGACATGATTGGGAGATGTTGGATGGGATCTCTTATAATGCGTTTGAGTCGTGTCATGCCAGTACTAGTCAGAGACAGCGAGAAAAATTCGAGCGGTTCGCTTCCCAGAACATCAGGGGAAGAACACTGGATGGTGACAGGATGGACAGGATGGTTGTAAACCTTTCGAACCGTCAACTAACACCACATGAGACCTCGGTTTTAGCCAAAGGTGAGAAGTTTGCAGTTACCCCAAAGACAGTACCGGTGGAGGAAATAGTGGCGAGCGTGGAGGCAGGCATCCGAGGATTACCCCGAGACCAGGCAGATGAAATACGTATGGAAGCTTCTAGGGCCCTTAGAAGGGCCGCTCCGCCAAAATGCAATCTTCTGTCGGCGGAGTTGCGAGCCTTGAGGGAATTAAGAAGGGATGAAACCATTGTCATTATGCCGGCGGATAAGGGGAGTGCCACTGTGGTCTTGAACACCGAAGACTACCAGCGGAAGATTGAAGGGTTATTAGATCCGGCCACGTATCGGAGGCTGAACAAAGATCCGACTACAACTGTTCTGAGAAAAACGGATTCTTTGATTAAGCAATCTTCTCTGGCGCCTGATGTGAAGACGGCCGTCCGGTGTTCGGAGGCCCTTCCCCCTCGTCTCTATGCTTTACCCAAGATCCACAAGGAAGACGTTCCGCTGAGGCCCATCGTCAGTGCTATTGGCTCGCCTACTTACACCTTGGCAAAGCACCTCACTGGATTGCTCAAGCCGCACATCGGGCAGACGGATTCTTTCGTCCGAGACTCTTCTGATTTCCTTCGGAGGACCCGGGAGTTGGTGCTGGAGCCTGGCGATGTTCTCGTGAGTTTTGATGTGGTCTCTCTTTTCACCATGGTCCCTGTTCAAGAGGTCTTGGGATATTTGGGTGACCTGTTCTCGGCGGACATCACTGCTTTGTTCCGGCAGGTCCTAACAACGACCTATTTCCAGTGGAATGGCGGCTTCTATGAACAGTTGGATGGCGTCGCCATGGGAAGTCCTCTCAGCCCTGTGGTTGCAAACTTCTATATGGAGAAATTTGAAGAGTTGGCAATTTCATCTGCGCCTCTGAAGCCGAAGTGTTGGTTGCGGTATGTGGACGACACTTTCGTGGTCTGGAGCCATGGGGATGAAGAGTTGGAACGCTTCCTTGGACATCTGAACGCTGTACACCCGCGCATACAGTTTACGATGGAGCGCGAGAGTGGTGATCAATTGGCTTTTCTGGATGTGTTGGTCCTGAAAAGGACCGATGGCAGCTTGGGACATAAAGTTTATAGGAAGCCAACGCACACCGACAGATATCTGCACAAGACCTCCAATCATCATCCTAGGCAGAAGAGGGCGGTGCTGAAGACTCTGGTAGACCGGGCAAAAAGAATCTGTGAGCCCCAGTTTCTCGAAGATGAGTTTCGGCATCTCGAGAAAGCACTGCAGTCCAACGGCTATTCTGCTGCGGAGGTTAGGAGAGCTGCCCGGCCGAGAAGATCTGGTAGGCCGGACCAGTCGGAGTTGCCTGAAGTTGTTGGCTCTGCTGTCTTGCCCTACATCCGTGGCGTGACTGATCGCATCGGCAGGTTGCTGAGTAAGCGGGGCGTCAGGACGATCTTTAAGCCAACCAAAAAGATCCAACAGTTCCTGCGACCGGTGAAAGACGCCAGGGATCCACTCTCGTCGTGCGGGGTGTACAGTATTCCTTGTACGTGTGGCCAGGTCTACATAGGCACCACGAAGCGTAGTGTCCGGACGCGCCTCTCTGAACATCGGAGATACTGCCGCCTGGGCCAGCCGGAGAAGTCCGCAGTTGCTGAACACGCTCTGTCCCACGACGATCACCGGGTAATGTTTGATGAAGCCCGCGTGTTGTCTTCTGTCCGGGGTTACTTCACTCGCCTGCATCTGGAGTCCATCCATATTCATAAGAATGCGTCCGTCGCTATGAACCGCCAATTGCATTGCATTATGGATGCGGGGTGTCTGTGCACCCGTGGCCTGATTGCAGCATCTGGATCGTGTCCAATGGCTGCCAGAAGTAAACAGAGTGCTGGTACTGTCGACTGGTGACCTAAAACTGGAAAAGGAAACCGCCAACCAGGTAACTGAGAAGGCGGGGGAGTATAACTTTTTTGTTTAATGCACTGCCGCTGGTACCGATTCGAGCAACAGATGTTGCCCGTTTCAAGTCCAGTCAGCAGACGCCCTGAGGGCGTCGGTCGCTCCCCGCGAGGCGGAGAGCCTCCGTGCTAGTGATTGATGACAGCGACAAGCAGCCGGCTCTGCGTGCTAGGAGGTGGACAGGAAGGAGAGAAGGACAGTTTGGTGAAATACTCTGGTCTAGGACTGATGATTACTTGTTTTTATTTAATTTAAAGAGGATGGCGTTATGGCGGGTCATCAAGAAGCGCCCGAGGGCGCTTGACCCGAATGGGCGGTGGTGGTTCTGATGCACTGATGGTTCGTAGGTACGGGAAGGTGGAGGTCGAGGCTTTAGCAAAGAGAGTTACAGCCAGCGACCGGACAAAGGAAGTCAAGGTAGGAACACGGAGACCCCTTCGAATCACGTCGTTCCTTACAAACCAAGGGGACCCCGTCAAGGATCGGAGTGTTCGGGACTGGAAAGCTTCCAGCCTACATCTGTTGGTGGTGGATAAAAGAGACCACCAGGCGGGTGCCGCATAGGTCAATACAGACCTGAGAAATAGTAGATAGATGGGAAGTTTCGTGCGCATGGCCAGGCGGCTGCGACACGAGAGGAAAGGAGATAATTTGGCTCGGACGCCGCGAGCCTTGGCAAGGGTTTCCGTCACGTGGGCGTTGAAGCAAAGGCGACGATCTAGCCGAACGCCTAAATACTTCACCGATTCTTTGTAGGCGATGGGTCTCCCTGCTAGGGAGAGGGGCTGGCATCGGGAGATGGACTTACGGGTGAAGCAGATCGCCTCGGATTTCTCCGTGTTGATCGTCACCCGCCATTTCCGTAGCCAGTCCGGAAGCTGGTTCAACTGACGCTGCAGCTTTGTACTCGCAAATCCCGGGGACAGGGAGCTGCAGTGATACATAGCATTGTCAGCGAACAAAGACAACGTGACTCCGGGCAAGACAGGCAGGTCGTTCGTGTACACAAGGTACAGAACGGGGCCGAGGACAGATCCCTGAGGTACGCCGGCGGCGACGTGTCGAACAGGACCCGTCGACGCTCACCCTGAAGGTTCGGTCGCTGAGATACGACCGGAGGAAAAACACTATGGTCGATGGTAGAGGGGAATTGGCAAGTTTGAAGAGAAAACCTTCGTGCCAGACTTTATCGAAGGCCTTGCTCACGTCCAACAGTACGGCGGCCGTAGCCGCTCGCCTGTTGGTGGCGTCTGACAAGTGCGTAACAACGCGGACCAATTGAAGCGTGGTCGAGTGCTCTCTGCGAAACCCGAACTGTTCGCTGCGGATGAAACCATCTAGCAGCGGCGAGATGCGAGCCAGCAGGAGACGCTCGAACACCTTCGAGATGACTGGCAAGAGAGAGATTGGGCGATAGCTTTCAGGAAGCATGCGCGGCTTGCGAGGCTTCGGAATCATTACGATGTTGGCTGATTTCCACAGGCGGGGAAAGTACTGTAGCCGGAGACAGGAGTTAAACAGCTCAAGAACGAGGTCAACGCCTGAGGCCGGGAGATTTTGTAGAGCAGCGGCCCCGATCCGGTCAGGACCGGGGGCGCGACGGCGATTTAGTCGGCAGATAGATGAAACTAGTTCATCCCTGTCGAACGGGAGGGCTGGGATTTCGGGAGGGCGGGAAAAATGTCCAGATAGGAAGTCACGGACTTCTGCCGAGTGGGCAGGGTCCGAGACGCCTTGGTGAACAGTAAATTGCACCTCCATGCAGTCGGCGAAGACCTCGGCCTTGCCTTCTGATGAAGATACAACCCCGTTCGGAGTTTCAAGTGGGTTGCGAGTTCTCTTCTCGCGGGTCAGTCTACTCGCCGCTCTCCAGACGGAGGCGTGGTCGACTTCAAGAGACTCAAGGTATGAGTCCCATCGATCAGAGTGTACGTCCCGCAGTAGCTGCTGGACGTAAAGAGACTGGGCCTGAAAGCGCCTTTTGACGCCGGGATCACGGGTCCTTTGCCATCTGCGGCGGAGATTGCGCCGTAGCCAGATGGCGTGGAGTACTTCCGCAGGTAATGCCGACTTACGATGATTCACCTCGAGAGTATATGTGTGTCGATCCATGACACCTTGGACCAACTCCTGAAGATGAGTGGCTCGGAGATCCAAATCGTCACAAGTGACGATCGGGTCCGCGGGGAGTGATGGTAACCGCCGTGAGAGCTCATCATGATAGGAGCGCCAGTTGACTCTCCTAACAATCGGAGCGGGAGGTCGGGGTGAGGCCGACAGCTCACGGGCAGTTATAAAAAGGGGATTGTGATCGGATGAGAGATCCGACACTGACGAGACCTGGATGTGATGGGTCACGTCCTTGGCTATGACAATGTCAAGGACGTCCGGTCGATGACCGGAAAAGGGGAAGTGAGTAGGGTCTTCTGGGCCGATGACTTGAAGTACCGGGTCGTCGGAGACGAACCGATACAGAGATTTTCCGTAGGCGTTGGCTACTCTGCTGTTCCAGGAGGGATGCTTGGCATTTAAGTCGCCGGCTACAATGGTTGGTAGGGGATGATCGAGGAGAGCGTCCCACTCCTCGGGCGGTGGAGGTAGCCGCAGGCCGGGCCGGAGATACGCCGCAACATCGCGCAACTCCGATCCGCCAGCGTCTATCGCCACCGCACAACCTTTAACTAGAGATGTATCTAAAGGGGGTAGTGGCCTGAGGGATATCCGCCTGTGGACTAAGACGGCTGTCCCCCCCCGAGGGGCGACAGCCAGGCCGTTGGGGACGATCCTGACGAAAACAGATGTAAGATGGCAGGTTGAAGGTATGGTAGCGAGCCAGATGAGTCTCGCAAAGGAGGACGACATCAGCGTCGTACTCCGTTACGAAAGTCATCAGTTCAGATCGTCGAGGGACTACCCCATGGGCATTCCACGCAACGATCCTAAGACTCCTAGCCATTCAAAGGAAGAAGAGGAAAGAGGGTAGACAGTGATTGAAACACCAGGGCGAGAACCGTGGTTGTATCTGGAGCAGACCTGATGTTGTTTACCAAAGTTTCAGCCCAGGCAGTCAGGGGGTCCACCGGGGCCCGGGAAGATTCCCGAGATTCCGGAAGACGGACCTGGCTGGCCTCGGCCGGTGTTGCAGATGGCGCAGGGCTCGGGGACGGACGTGGGGTCTGCTCAGTTGGGAGCTTAGGTCGATGGCTGGGGGCGGGCGGGGCCCGCTGAGGTTTTACAGGCAAGGCCTGTGGAACTTGTCGCTGACGGCGACGAGTGCGGTTCCGTTTGGAGCTCCGAGGAGCGGAAGGCGGGACTGATGTAGCGGCCACGGCCGCGTATGAAGGACCGGGCGCTCCGGCAGGCGCCGGGACAGAAGGGACTGCAGGCGGCGCCGAAACGTCGACTGCAGGCGGAACTGGGGCCCTGGGAGCAGCCGGAACTGCTGCCGGGGCCTGAGATGATGCTCCGGAGAGAGGTGGGAAGGCCTCTCTGCGGTTAGGGAGGGGACCTGCAACACGGCCTGCCTGCGCGCCAGGGCGAGCAGGAGTCCGCTGCAGCTTCATGGCTGATATAAAGTCCCTACATCCTCTATAACTAGCCGGATGGTCCCCGCCGCAGTTGCAGCAAATGGGCGTGAACCCCGTCTTGGGCTTATCACACCCACGATGAGGCTCAGTACATCGCACGCAACGCGGAGGGTGATTACAGAATAAGCTGGAGTGGCCAAACCTCTGACAGTTAAAACACTGCGAGGGGCCTGGCCGCGGGTCAAAAGTACGAACTGGCACCCGAAGGTGCAGGACGTTTTGGAGGCCATAGACCTCCTCGAACTACTTTGAGTAGTTTCACGAGGAAACTATTCACAGGACGGCGATCTTCCCCCTTGCCAGCATGCAGTACACTTACCGCCGTCGGCGAATAGCCTAAAGCGACAAGCTCCTGCCTGATGGTATCGGGGGCGGTCCAGGAAGGAAGTCCGGAAACAACAACTTTAATTTCGCGCTCTGAAGGAAGCGCGAAAGTATGGAAGGAGATCTTCCGATCGGTAAGAAACTGTTGGACCGATCGGAAGTCCGGGACTGTTGTGGCCGCAATTCGAAGCGAGGAGCCTTGGCACCTGGCCTCGAGTTTGGCCGAAGGAAGCAGATTCTGCAGGGAACGGATAATTTCCCTATAATTGCGATTGTCGGGAATGACAATCGGAGGAATTTTAGGCTTGGACACAGATTGAGATGGAGACTGAGTCGGATGGCTGGCGCTGTTACCGGGACTAGATACCCGATGCGTAGCAGCGGCCGGTGGCGGGCTGGCGACCAATTTTCGCTTGCGTTTGGCAGACTTGCCCTCCACAAGCGAAAATTCACCTTCCCCCGTCCCCACACTACACATCGACGCACAATCATCACTTTCACTTTCACTTGCACTAACTGTATGGGAAGGTAACGGGGTAGAACGAGGACCAGTACCGCAGGTTTCCATTAAGGTTACCAGCGGTGCCGGCAAAGGAACGGGAGTTGCGTTCGACGCCATCTCGGGATTAACCGAAATGAACGTCGAAGACGCAAAAAGGGCTAGGAATGAGTAACTTTCACCAGCACTGAATCACTACACTGACAGACAAAGAACACGAACACCAGACGCGCACTGCACACGAATCACAAAAACACTCGCGCACGACACAATACACTTCTGAAATTGTAGCACACTGATGGTTGAAGAACGATGATGATGATGATGAAGAAAACAGATTGAAAAAGATATTACTAACGGTTAAAAACCACAATCGCAAATGCGAAAAAGAGTAGCACAGCCTACCCGGGCAACAGCTCTAGGTAGACTCACTGAACCGCCGAGGAGAAAGCATCTCCTTAAATAGTGTCTGGCATGGTCTATTTTCCATGACCAATCAGAATTGAGTATGACGAGCTGGCTTCTCATTGGTCCGTGCGATACACCTGAAGCGGACAAAATGTTATAAATAGAGGCATCGTAGCAGGTACTCACTGTTGCTTGTTCCCAGTCCATTGGGGGACGTGTTCGGCGTAACATCTATCGAACACATTTCTTTTTTCTTTTGCTACTGAAGATGGCCACCGGTGGTGCGGCCGAAACGTCTAGCAGCAATTTAAGCAATCGACCACGGCCTTTCAGCCCGGAAGTTTTAGAAAATAGTTGTAATGACACCGGCCGTGAAAGCCTACGCACTTCGTAAATACAATTCATTATTTGCTATGGTTAGCTCAGAAGCTAAAATTTCGGATACAGTTACGCGTGGAGTGTATCATTTTAAAATACATGATGTTTTTTATAACAGATCAGGTCCAATGACTGCTGGATATGGTCGCTCACCATGTTATGCGCAATTATATTTTTATAATGTTGACACTGCTGTCAATTATAGATTACGTGAACACTATAATCAAACACGCAATAACAATATAATGCGCGAAATCTCTCCTGAATTGGAACGCATTAATCCTTTCGTTCGGTCATTCATTGCAATGAAAGATCATTGTCAGAGAGTTGAAAATCAAAATAAAGAAATTTGTATGCTCATTAAAGTAAATCGTGATTTAGATCTACGCCGTTATAATGATGCAGTTCAAACTGATGTAGCAGTAATATTTAGTACAGTTGATGGTGAGCCACCCTTTGAACGAAATATGGTTTCGTTTTCAAAAGTTAATGGTACCATTAAAAATATCTCTGTTTTGGATTCATCATTGGACCCTTTAGCGTATCCATTACTTTTTCCAAATGGTGATACTGGGTGGCGTATCAATATTTCTCATAATGTACCAACTACATCTAATTCAAGAGCGCCCAGAAATAAATTAACCATGCTTCAGTATGCAGCCTATCGACTTGCAATTAGAGAAGATTTTAGCATGTTGCACCATTCACAAAAATTATTTCTGCAGTGGATAGTTGATATGTATGTGAGAATAGAGGGCACAAGGTTACATTTCATTCGACAAAATCAAACAAGTCTTAGGTCTGAAGTTTACAACAATTTAACAGATTATTTAGAATTGAACCCCAATGCCAATAATGTTGGCCGTAGAGTAATTTTACCATCTTCATTCAATGGATCTCCAAGAAATATGTATCAGAATTATTTAGATGCAATGTCAATTGCACTACATTTCGGAAAGCCTTCTTTGTTTATTACAATGACTTGCAATCCAAGTTGGCCTGAAATAGTTAGCAATATTGGTGTAGGTGAGTCAGCTAATTTTCGACCTGATATTGTTGTGCGTGTATTCAAATCCAAACTGAAAGCATTAATTGAGGGCCTTACACTAAAAAAAATCTTCAGTAAAGTTAAAGCACTCATTTATACAATTGAGTTTCAAAAGAGAGGATTGCCTCATGCTCACATTTTACTCTCTTTAAATGAGCAAGATAAAATTGTTAACGCTACCGATATTGATAAAGTTGTATCTGCGGAGATTCCTAACATTCAAACACATCCTACATTACATGAATATGTTGTAAAACACATGATGCATGGTCCATGCGGTGTACTTAATCCAAATTCTGTATGTATGAGAGATGTAAAATGCACAAAAGATTATCCAAAACGATTTAATGAATTTACATGTGAATCATTAAATGGATATCCATTATACAGAAGGCGTGATAATGGTATTAATGCTAAAGTTCGCGGTAGTTGCCTCGACAATCGTTATGTTGTACCATACAATCCGTATTTACTTGCCAAATTTAATTGCCATATAAATGTTAAAGTATGCACTACAGTTAAAAGTGTTAAATACACTGTATAAATACATGTATAAATACGTGTATAAAGGCTATGACAGTGCATCTGTTGAATTAGGTTCAGAGAGAAATGAACCAGGTCAAGAAATACAAATTGATGAAGTTAAAAATTTTTTAAATGGCCGTTATGTCGGATCAACTGAAGCTGTATGGCGCATCTATGAATTACCAATGCATTTTCAATCACATGTCATCGTTAGACTTGACATTCATTTACCGCGTAGACAGAATGTTTACTTTCGAAAAGGGCAAGAACGTCAAGCAATTGAAAATGCAAGATAAACAAAATTATTAGCATTTATTGAATTGAATCGATCAGATCCATCAGCGCATGAATATAAGTATATTGAAATTCCTTTGCATTACGTGTGGGAAGATTCCCGAAAATAATGGAAGAAGAGAAGGCGTGGAGGTGATAAAATCATTACACGCATATATGTAGTATCACCAAAAGACATCGAACTTTTCCATTTACGATTGCTTTTATTACATGTCTATGGTCCAAAATCATTTGAGGATGTTAGAACATACAATGGAATTATACACACTTCTTTTGTTGTAGCGTGCCATGATAGCGGCATTGCTTCAAATGATAATGAATGGCGCGAATGTTTAAATGAAGCAAAAGAATGACATTCACATTATTTGGTTACATTTGAGCATTAAATGTGCCAGCCAATGCATTGGCGTTATGGAATGAATTTAAAGTATATCTTAGTGAAGATTTTTTTGAGAGATTACAACGAAGAAGTATCATTTAACACAGCTCTATTAGAAATTGAAGATACTTTGAATGTTCATAATTTGTCATGTCAAGAACTTGGTTTACCAGTTCCCACGTATTCGCAGAGAACAGACGAAGCAAATGCTATTGAACCAATAGAACAAGAGTTTCTGTTTTGTGAGCATTATGAAACTGCAAATATTGAACAGCGTAATCTAATTGATCGTGTGATTCGTGAAGTTTTGCACCATGATACTGGATCTAATGATTTTTGTTTAACCGCTCATGCAGGTTGTGGAAAAACATTCACGCAAACAGCAATCATTCACAAATTAAATTCGCTTAATCTTAGTTGCATTGCAACAGCGTTCAGTGGCATAGCTTCAACTCTATTACTGGGGGGTAGAACTTTACACAATGTGTTTAAATTGCCTATACCCATTTTGGAAAATTCTGTAGCGAATATTACCGCAAGTAGTAGCTATGGACGTTACATAAATTCATCATCATTGATAATTATTGATAACATTTCTATGTGCCCACTGCAAGTGTTGAAAATCATAGATAGATTATTGCAGGATCTATGCGATGAAAATGATAAACATAAACCATTTGAAGTGAAAACGATACTTCTGTGCGGTGATTTTCGGCAAATTTTACCAGTTGTCCCACATGGATCACGTGCAACTTTAATTGAAAATTGTGTCACGAGTTGGCATAAACTTGTTTATTTTCATAAAGTAACGTTTACTCAAAATATGAGAGCCTTACCAAGTGAAATAGAATTTGTCGAATTCTTGAAAAAAATTGGTAATGATGAAGCCCCACAATTCCCTCAGTTTGGTGAAAATATTACTGAAATACCTCAGCAATTAATAGGAGATGAAAATAATATTATTAATGAGGTGTATGGAAATATTTCCGAAAACATACTCTCAGAAAACATATTGAAGTCAGTTATTTTAGCACCTAAAAATGATGATTGTACTTTTATTAATATTGATATACTTAATCGAATACCAGGTGAACAGAAAACACATCATAGCTACGATAAAATAATTTGTGATGATGACAATGAAATCAATAACTATCCAGTAGAGTTTTTGAATTCTTTGACTATTAGTGGTTTGCCACCACATAAGTTAGTATTGAAAGTTAATTGCATCGTTTTACTGATCAGAAACTTAAATACAAAGGAAGCATTAGTCAATGGAACAAGAATGCGCATCAAGTGTATGCATCGTAATACTATTGATTGCGAAGTTTTAACTGGAACCGCACGCAATAAGAGAATTTTGATTCCACGTATAAATTTAACATATTCCGGTACTGTTTTACCATTTAACTTTCAAAGAACTCAATTTCCAATTATACCTGCATTTGCGATGACAATAAATAAGTCTCAAGGACAAACATTCGAAAAAATTGGAATTTTATTGAGGCAGCCAGTTTTTACACATGGTGAATTGTACGTCGCAGCAAGTAGAATTCGATCATTCGATGGTTTGAGATTTTATATTTCCGAATATAATGGCCAAGGGCATTTAGCAAATGATGAAAGAGTTTTTACAAAAAACATCGTTTACACAGAATTTCTGAATCATTAAATTCACTTTCAAACTATTTTAAGTTCAATGGACAACATTTATTTTTTTAACCGCCCGGTTTTTTTGATTTAATGAAAAATATATGAAAAAATACGAGGCACGTATTTTTAATTTCATTTTTTGTTTTGTATTAATTTTTTATTTAAATTTTATATAATTCGAAAAAAATAGGCAAAATAACTGTGTAGCCTTGGCGAAACCTGGTCAGTATGGCAATTAAAAAAACCCAAGGAAATGTCAAAAAACGCGTTATTGCTTTTTAAATATGGCTTAGCCAAGCTAAACCTCATTTTTCCTATCTTTCATATTTTTCAAATAACTCGAAAATAAATGCATAGAAAAAAAATTAAAAAATTATATAAGCTTTGTAGCAGATAATCTTCAAACTGTTTTAGAATTTTGTACCTTACCAAAAATGAAATGTAATCCACTGGAATTTAAAACAATGTATCTTTTACTTCTATGAATATCAAGTCTCATTTTTATTAGCGTTTATTTGATTCAATAATAACATGAAAAAATTAAAACTCACAATGAATTATATCAAAAAATAAATACGAATACAAGCTGTAATTGTGTTTTTTTCAACTGTTACTAACATTAAATTTTAAATTTCATAGGTATTGCAGGGAATTAAGGCAAACAACACACGCTAATGACGTATTTGTACACGCTCGCAGCTGACGTAATAGAACAAAATTCAAAAAAATTATATGCAATGATTATAGAGGTATACTCTTTGACAAAAGAACCTCAATAACATTCAAACTTAAAAATTTAATGAATTACGGTCGAATTTCGACCACTGGGCGACCACTAGTAAAACATTAATTCAACATAAATAGAATTAAATATATTCGTGCCGGTCTGAATGAAATCTCTTTAGAAGTATATATATATATATATATATATATATTGTGACGTAGCGTTTTGATGAGGTCTTAGCGAAACGTACACCTTTAGTCAAGCCCCAAATGTTGGGTTCGCCAATTCTATAACGTCCTTCTTTTATGTGTGTGAGGTACTATATAGTTATATTATACGCCTCAAGTAGGTTGCGTCACTTCTGAATTATACTAACTGACGTTTTAAAAAGTATAAATAAAGGATTTTTTTAATTTTGTTTTACTCAATCGGAAGAGAAATCGAGAGTGTGTGATTTGGGGTCAAAGAGGGAAGTTGTTCAGCCTTATGCAGAAGAGAGAGTAAGTATCATTATTTACACTCAGTTTAGACGATTTCTTCTGTTTGTTGTGCTGAAATTTATTACAACTACCAACTACAATGAATTATAACACTTTATTATTCAAGATTAATTTTCAATAATATTACTTTATTTATTATTGACTTTTGTCTCCTGCCACCAAAATATAGGTATCAAAATTAATCTTATATTCAATAAAACATCATCTCGACTTTACAGAGTAAACATAGAATTGTCTAAGGAGCAAAACATATATGGTGTTTTTACCCAATTTTTACGCTATATAAAAAAAACATCAATTAATACATAATTCTTAATAATTCCCCAGGGTTCAGGGTAAGTTCTTTTTGTTACGAGAGTGTCAGAAATGGATAATTACTACGCTTTACAAATACCGAAAAATTATTAAATAGTTTGGTTTATTTTTCATGTAGTATGTAGTTCCAGGAATTTCCGTAAGAGAGCAGCGTGTATTTGTTTACTTTAAAAAACATATGATCAAATGATTATTTTTTGTTCTATATCACCGTTCAGAATGAGTTTTCTTCTGGAATTATTACGAAAAAATGTTTATATTACCTCGCTCCGTATGGTTCTTACTGGATTGAAGCTTTTTCTGTGATGAGGTCCGTCTTGCGTTATAATTTCCTTACCGTCTGGAGTATTTTTCAATTGTCAGCGAGAACTAGGCCGAAACAATGTTGGATCATCAGAAGGTTTTCATTCACTGTTTATTAATGGATATAACCATTTAATTTGGATTAATCATGTATAATTAGATAGTGGTCTTGCTGTTTGTTAATCTTGCGGTAATTTCAACTCCTCCAACGTTCCAAAAAAGGTTATTTTTTATAATTGTAGTAGCATCGTTTCTTCAACTCTACGGTTTTTTTGTTCAAAATTTTTCTTAACAATACTTGTTATTTTTCCATCACTGTTAGTAACACATAGTATTTTTATTATGCAGGCATTTTGTAATTATTATAAATTTATATTTTATTTATGGAAAAATAATTCCTTTCCATTCCGGTTTCTATACTAATTTAGTTTACATAATAAGTTTTGGTTCATTTCCTTATGACATTGTATATAAGTATTTGATAATTTTATTATCTTTAAATAAATTTATATATTATTTATTTAGTCTCTCATAGTATTCCTACAGGGCCCTACTTCCTGTTGCCATTTCCTTCATAGGATTATTTTAATTTTTTATTATCTTTTGGTATTTAAATTTTTATGTCTTTTAAAACTAACCCTGGGTTTTCTTATAATCTAACACAATTATTTGAAAAAATATAATATTAACTTGGGTATAACAATTAGTTGTTCATACAATATAAATATTACAATAAACAAAATAAAATACAAGATCAGTTAGTATTATAGCATACTCTCATAGTTTTATAATTTCCACACACATAACACAGTTTGGTAATACGTTACTTTCACTTTTATTTTTCACCTCAATGGGTACACTAGAACTCACTTTGCACTGTATACCACTCGAATTGTTTATCATGTTGAGTGATATAATTTAATTTTGAGCGAGCTTTAGTTTACCCATTTCTGACATTGATGCTATTATGATTTAGTTTATTGGGACAGGGTTAAGTAACGTTACAATATATATATATTGGAACAATACATATATTTGCATATTTGCCCAGGGCGGTGTGTTTGTAAACACTTAGAATTGAAAAATATATGATGAACAGTTTTTAACAATATTATGCAGGATAAGAATTGTCAGAAAGCGAACACCTGCCCCGGCGAGTGAATACAGCGCTTGTGTGTTTGTGTGTGTGAACGCAAGCTACGACAGGCAAGATGAACTTAGGGTGATGCGTACGAATTCTCTGTAATCAGGTTTTAACCCGATAAAAATAAACTAATTAATACGTTTTAAACCTGTGAACAAAGACTTACCTCAATTATAAAAACACCATTACATTAAGGAATTATTAACGAATATAGTGATGTAAAACTATTGCAGAAATTTGCAATACTAAAGACGCCAGGTAATTTAATGTTAATTACTAGTGTAATTAAATAGTAATTAATAAGTGTGTTATATGTGAGTGACCAGGAAAAATTACGCAAACGATGATATCGCTCGTGCTACGAGGATGTTTACGAAATCGCGAAAATGAAGCCAAAAGTGATTTATAATTAAAAGGACGCTTTGCACGAAGTGACAATATCTAAAAGGTCAAAAACAGTCCTGGACTTGTCAGATTGCCGTCCAGTATAATTACCACCGGCAATTTTGTGGTGGTCTCAGACTCAAGAAATCTTCACACAACGTAACGCTGCCGGTTTGCCGACTGATTGACATCTTTACTACACACACCAACACTTATGGAGGAACTCTGGACCATCACAAACAACACAGTATCAACATCATCATAATAAAATTCACAGGATTCAACACACACACACACACACGCGCGCGCGCGCGCGCGCGGGCAGTACGGAGGTGATGAATAAACAATTATATTTTTGTTTGTGAAAAGAACTCTCAAAAAGAAACTTATACACGAACAGTAAAGACTTAAAATTTTAAATATAATTACTGTACATAAATTTAAATAGTAGTTATAGGAAAAAATTTAATTTAATAAGAAAATTTAAAAATACTAATCTTTTGTTGTATATTAACAGTTGGGTGTGTCAATAGAAATAAATTATAGGTTGGAAGTAAATGTTATAATTTTTATTTTGTTTAGAGCAACAATTAATTTTATTCTACAGATTGAATATTATTTTTGTTTGTAAATGAGTAGCTATTACTTAAAATTTGAGTCAAAGTCAGACACACTGAAATAAAAAGGTTTACATAATTTGTTTAATATGTCTGTTTAGCTAGTAAGATTATATGGTTGTTTATTTTATATGTCATGAACAGCATAAAACATTACGTTGTATTTGTGTGAACTTATAATAAAAGAAAATATTTTAATTTTCTAAGATTCGAATTTTTTATATTTGCATATTTTCTATTAATATTAATAAATCATAGAATGATTATTTTGAAACAGTTTTAATTAATTATTTCATGTCAAAGACATCTCACTCCTCTTTGAAAATTATTTAATTAGTGTGCAAGTTGACGCAACGAGAAAAAATGTAGCGACCTGGCCGGTGTAATACACTTCATAGCTGCTTTGAGTACATGGTAATGTATTTGTGTAAATTTTTTAAATACTTGTAAGTTGCAATATATTTATAGATTTCATTTTATCACTGGCAATCTTCAGCTGTCAATTGATTCATTTCTCGCAGTTGTTTTTCTAATTGCGAACATTAAATCCCCAGGAAGACGAATCTCCCGCCCAAACATCAATTTTGCTGGAGTCATGCCGGTTGTGTCGTGTACTGATGACCTATACGCCATGAGGAATAGTGGTATACGTTGGTCCCAGTCTGTTTGGTTCTCGTCAACAAACTTTGAAAGGTACTGCTCAAGTGTCCTATTGAATCTCTCAACCATCCCGTCCGACTGAGAATGCAGAAGTGTTGTCCTGGTCTTTCGAATTCCGAGTAGACGTCATAATTCTTTAACCACTCCTGATTCAAAATTTATCCCTTGATCCGTATGGATTTCCATAGGGGCTCCATAACGACTTATTTTATTCAATTTTTCAGGTCAAAAACTATATGAAACCAGCAAGTTTGTACCTTAATTTGGGTTTCTAGAACTTCAGTACGGCCTAATATGACCAGAGGAGCTGAAATCACGGTAAAATATTTGGCTAGCCATAACTCGCTAACGAAGCGTTTGCAAACCTATATTTATATGAACATTTTTCTTATATTTTTACATGTCGAATGAGGGACTAAAGTCTCTGCATATCTTCGTGAATCACCCTGTATATATAAGTATATATATATATATATATATATATATTTCAATCACTTTCTGCTACAGTCCGTTTCTTGATGTATATAATACTATAATACTTATAACTATTTTACCTCAAGATGTATTTTTTCCTTTAGGGACATGTTTCGGGAGATCCTGTTCTCCCATCTTCAACCTTCGCCATCTTGCTTCTGGTGCAGTGCAGTGCACCAGAAGCAAGATGGCGAAGGTTGAAGATGGGAGAACAGGATCTCCCGAAACATGTCCCTAAAGGAAAAAATACATCTTGAGGTAAAATAGTTATAAGTATTATAGTAATATATATATATATATATATATATATATATATATTGTAATGTGACATAACGAGAGTCCCAAAACGATTAACGAAAATAGCCCAAATAATAATAATAAAGTCAGAATAAATAAAATCCAGTATGTAACAATTTAAAATAAAAAAGTACAACACAATAGTGTGATAAATAAGAAGCCATGTACTATAGATAATAAGACAAAACCTGTGAAAAGTGCATAAGTGAAAAGTGGGGAAAGTGGAAAACAAGGGTGATCATTAATCACACAGATAAGACTGTAAAGATCAGTGATCCCTCTAATTATGTTAAATGTAAAAAAACCAAATAGGTCTATACAAGAGATACAACTCTTAAAAACATTGTAAAGTGACAGACACACTAAATGTTAGAGTGTAAACAAACAATTGTAGTAATGTAGCATTATTTATTGAAGGGTTTTTATATTTTTTTTATCCCACGTTGTTGGTTGTTAAAGTAGAAGGCATTAGCAGTGCTTAACCATGTGTATTTTTCTTTTATTTAGGCCAATGCCAATAATTATTATCTTTAATAAATCATATGTAAAGGATTATGAGGAGTGTATTAAGCCTATAGTCAGGATAGAAGATATATGTTACAGCATAATACCCAAAAATACTTAAATAGAGGTCTCATATAAACACTATTAATGATCCATTAGTAGAGCTTAATAGTATGAAAATGTAATGGGTATTATGGTAAACTGAATATTTTATGTTATCATTTGTCAAAAATGAATGTAATCTTGGCCATGAAGGCAACCATTTTAGTTAGTATGTTAAAGAATTTTGTGTTAGTTAATAAACATTGTTAGAATAACTTAAAGAAAAGTGTACTAATCTTTAAAAACAAATGTAGTCAGGCAAAAGGGTTCAAACCAGAAAACAATTTAAGAATTAATGTTATTTAGACAATGAATATGAAGTCAAATTTGAGGTCTAGGCCGAACACGAAATATAAAATAAAATAATGTCAGAAATGATTAAGTTATCAAATCAATATAATACAATAATAACAAAATAGGGTCAAAATTTAATAATGGACAAGTCCTAGAGTAATTGTGTATCAAATGAAATTAATCTAATGAAAATTAAGTATTGTATCATAGTGAAGGTAAGGGCAGTGTTATAGTCCAGATTTATTGATTTTGTAAAGGTAAAAGGTCACCTAATATGAAGTTAACTTATACGAAATTATATACCAAAATGTAGACCTTTAAAAAAGGAACAGAAATATGTAAACCAATTTTAGTTTATACACAAATTAACGAGGGACTATTTTTTGACTGTAAAGGCAAGGATATAATTTTTGTAATATGTGCCGCTTGACCTCAAGTTCACGGAAACTGACCAATCAGAACCCTAGTCTACTGGTCAAAAAGCCGTTACAAAGACGAGATGAACGGATAGTTGTATTGTTAGATGCCACGCTGAAGAGATGAGTCTTATAGCGGACGCCTGTGATAAAACCAAACTAATCAAGTAATACTCAGCCAATGTTGTAAAATAAACCAGTGAAGTAAAGAAAAACTCCCAGATATTCTAAAGAAGTAAATACTGACCGAAGGCAGCATTATCCTACCTCAGAACCACAAAGACGCTAGCGAACTGCATTCCCTGCTGTACTACAGGAACGTAATTATAAATCCGAAGTATTTCCATTACCACAATATAAACAAATCCACTTCACTACACCATATAAACAATTTACAGTGCTAATTGGAACACCCGTTGATCATTAACATAGTGATTAACGATAAAAACAACTTTATTTAAAACCAAAAAACCTTCATACATGACGTTTGGTTAGTCGACCAAGCGGCCATATTGTTTATTATTCAATTTCCAGTGCCGACAGAGTTCGTTACCGCTGACGGTGAAAAAAACTAAATATTTTATTTTGTAAACATTGATAATTCAGTTTTATTGTTTTATATGTAATTGTAATGTATTGTACTCCCTTTTAAAGCATTTTTCTGACTTCATAACTGGCCCAAAGAACCCTAGCCCTGAGATATTTAATTTATGTTAAAATTATTTACAAATCATTGAAGAGTGGATTCAATAATGAATCGATACTGAACTGCTAAGGTCGATCCAAGACCGAACCACTTGTGTTGTTTAACAAAAAAGCTGAAAAAATAATAAAACAAACTTATGATTACCAATACCAGAGTTGTCACTTCATGTGTGTGAGTAGAATAAGAGTTTGTTCACAGGTATTTGTGGGAGCGAGCAGGTACGCAAGGCGAACATAGCTTTGCCGGGGACAAAAGAAACAGACTAACCTACAATTGCCAACATACGGTTAGAGCCGGTCGCCGTGTCAACCAGAAGTGCGGGAAAATTTAAAAGCACTAGCCCACAAATACTAACGCATTATCAGAACAACATTATACAGAACACTAGTTATAGAATTACGCATCCTACGTGCGGCAAAATAACCGTACATACAGAATATGTACGTTAGTAATATTATTACAAATTATTAATAACGTGGAGCTTATTTAAACCTCAAACAAATTTACATTACTAGTTATAGAATTGGCGCATACCAACGAGAGGCTGAATAAAATAAAACACTCATACTTTACATTATACGTTATAGAATTGACGCTCACAACAGTGGGGCATAAAACAAAATAAAACCGAGCGAAGGCGTATTCTATTTATTATAATATATATATATATATATATATATATATATATACATATATTGCAACAGATCAAACTTTATTATTCTAATAAGGATATTGTGAGTGTGTAAAAATCGATACAAGTCTATTATGGAGGAGATGAAAAAATATTTATTATATACAAATATTGCTTTTAAAGATGTACAATGTATTTTAAATTGTCATGAATTGATAGTATATTTAATTGTTTGTATTGTTCGATAATATAAATCGATTTAACTTGTTTGCTGCAACGTCCTCCTCTCGTCTCGTCGGTCCCGTCTTGGCGTCCTCTTCTTCCTGTCCCTCCTTCCTGGTTTCCTCTTCTCCTGGCGTCCTCTTCGTCTCGTCGTCCTCTTCTACAGCTTCACTCCTTCCTGGTGTCCTCTTCGTCTTGGTGTCCTCTTCGTCTCGTCGTCCTCTTCTACAGCAAGCGGCTCCAGCGGCCATATTTCACAGAGTCTCGTAGTTATGTTTGACTGCTAACATTGATTAGTTTCTTGATAAATTGTTCATTCATAATGATTATGCATTTCATTCATTCAGTTTATTATTAATTTATATTTATAATTTCTTAATCTCAGGATTTAACGGGGTATTTACTAATGCGGTGCGTTTAATGTACACTTTCCAACGATATCTTGTAGTGTCTTTAAGTTCCCTAAGCGGATATCTTAACTTACACGAGACAGCACTGTATTATATTTTAAATTTTATTTAATTATTTACCCTCTCGGTTCTTATCGCAAAACTTCGTTAAGAATTTCAAGGTTTATAGTTTATTTTATATAAAATATTCCTCTATTCCTTCTTGGTTCTTACCGCAAAACTTCGTTAAGAATTTTAAGGTTTATGGTTTATTTTATATAAGATATTTCTACTTTTGTAAGAGAACAACTCTCTTACCCGGCACAACTTCCCCCTAGCAACGTCGACAGACAGACTGTGTACATCCTAGCTCTGCAACGTATGAATCTCACTGAATTTGGTGTATTTTGATAGGCCAAGCCCAAGTCACATGATTGATGGAACGACCAGATACACAAATTTCATGAAAAACTTTGTATAATTTTACATAGTCCTGCATGGAAATTATCTACAATTTTTATTACCCTATCATTGATAAGAGTTACACTTGAGTTTTTCTTTACTTAAAAAACCATATTTCTAAAATAGTTGCTAACCTCAGAGTATACACAAATCGTAGCTATTCACTTAAATAATCCCTTGTCAAATTTTCATGTAAATCGGTTGACTACCACTGCCGCTATAGCGATCGCAGATTATCACACCCGCACACGCGCACCAATTCATACAAAAATACATGACAATATAGTACATCTTTTATGAAGAGTTTGGTGTAACCTATATGCTTATCAATATTTAAATACAAAACTTATGACTAAAAGACAAAATATTACACAAAACAAATTTAAATAAGAAAATGCTCGTCATTCATGTACTCTGATATAAACAGCATATCTTATCATCCTGTGTTCTGTTGCAATATATATATATATATATATATATATATATATATATATATATATATATATATAAAAGAACATAGAAGATTTCCATTACAGTTCTACTAGTACCACTGATAACATTTTCAAGTTAATATTTTTCATTTGCTTACGGTTATTAATAGCATCTCTTTCAGTATAGTATTTTTTTTATTTGAATTTTTCTCAAAGTATGGCCTATTTCTACACCTTCTTATTTACCTTTTTATTTTCTACCACTATTGTCCGTTAAGCGTAGGTTACCTTCAACCACTTTATGTACTCCCGTCTATCATGCGTTAAGAACTTGATTCCTAACATGGTCTTCTTGATAAATTATTAAGCTTTTCAATTTTCAGTCTCTACTTGCTTTCGGTTTTATTTATTTATAACCAACCGTGTTCCTCTCTCTTCTATCTCGACAACTCATTGGAACAGATTTCTAACAGTTACATTCCTAGATCGTACTATCTTAGGTCTTGCAGTTGCCTGCCTCCCTCCCTCTCATATAATTCTCTTCAACTGTTTTTTAAAGTTGTCAGTCAGTTATAGTGATTGATCAACGCTCAGCAGACTTTTGCACTCTTACTGAGCCAATTAAGATATTACTGAGCCCCGTATACCAGCTGTTAAGTCTGTGATAACGGTGAAGTGCCTCAAAATTGAGTCTCGCTTCATGGTTAGCAGGAACCGTCTTGATCACCGTCGCAATGCTATTCACACCAACGTCACTATTACTGGTGAACAATGCAGTGCTTACTGTTTTACGCAATATTGTGTTGTCACTAGTCTGTATTCTGTATGACGCTGTCTGCCACACCCCCACAACTGGGTGCCGCAGGTTGGTTTAAGTTCCAGGTTGTAAATCATTATTTTATTGTATACTAACAGCTAAATAATTCCTGCCATAATTCAGAGTACTGGGTTCTAATTCAATTTTGGGTTTTTCGTCTTCTCTTTTCAGCTTACCTACGTTTATGTTCCCAAATATTTCCCTAAATTTTTTAAGAATGGGTATAAACTATTTGACTTAAGTTAAACCAAATTTCTTTGTATGTATTTAGCACCAAATCAAATTATATATTAATTTTCTTATTGCTATTTTACCAGTGTCTAGTGACGTAATTTCAGGGTATACATTATTTGGTTATTGCACAATAAAGTGGTGATTCCATTTAAGAATACACGAGGCTACTGATCAGTTCTGCATTGTTATACGTTTTGAGCTACGAAATTAAACTAATAAATTACCCAAAATCCTGGATCCCATAGTAAATGTTACTCCTACGTTGGGAGCTTCCAATTTAGTCTTCAGAGGCTATAAGAAAAATAACCGCACAATAGCGGAAAAGATTTGGCAGTTATCAATCTTTTGAGAAAATACAATGCATTGTTGCAAACGATTATCAGTGGTACAAAGAACTAGGAAAGATTTGTCAGTTCCAACATTCAAAATGATCTCATTCACCCTTTATCTAAAAAACTAAAAATTTTATATTTAAACACATTAAATAGGCCTATATATTTTTTGTAATAATGGATACTATACAAGACATTAACGGAAAGTATTGTATAAATTAAAAATCAAAAATATCTCAATTTCCGAAGAAGAGCAGGAAGGCTTCACATCTTCATAGTTGATGATTGTTTTTTAATATATATATATATATATATATATATATATATATTTCAATCACTTTCTGCTACAGTCCGTTTCTTGATGTATATAATACTTTTATATTTATAACTAAATTTACCTCAAGATATACTTTTTTCCTATTAGGAACATATTTCGAGAGTTCCTGTTCTCTCATCTTCAGCCTTCGCCATCTTGTTTCTGGTAAATTTAGTTATAAATATTAAAGTTATATATATATATATATATATATATAGAGAGAGAGAGAGAGAGAGAGAGAGAGAGAGAGAGAGAGAGAGAGAGAGAGAGAGAAATAACCAATGGAACGGGTATAGGCGTAGAAGAAAATACATATTTTAAACAGTCCTGAGCAGAACGTATTCTGTCTACGTTATATAATTCTAGTCGCTACCACAGATATAACGAGAGGTCAGTGACGTCCAGAAGATAGAATGGCATAATATCTGTAAGGGTAGGACGAGGGCTTGCAGGAAATTCCTGCGGGGAGTTCCAGAATAAGGAGTTCTGCCACTGAGCTCAGAAAAAGAAATATTGAATGAAAATGACTGTGAAGCAGCACGTCCATAGTATCTGTTGCTGTCAGATGTACTCAGACTGACAGAAGAAAAGCAGAGTCACCAATTACTAGATTTGTTCAATGGCCTTTACAGAACTAGAATTATACCCGACGGGTAGTTGCTACCAAACATTTGTGACTCTTCCAAGGAAATAAACAACGCAAAGCAGTGCAGACGACGCCCAGAGTATAATGCGGCCGCACAGTGAATACATTTCTACAACTTACGTATTCAAAAAACTGGACCAGGGCACAGGAGAAATTCAGATAGGGTTTTGGAACAGCCTTGTTGCCGGGACAGCTTTTTTTGCACTGAATTACGTTGCAAAGGTTACTCGTCGCCAAACAGTTTGTCTTCGTACTCTTCACTGACTATTATTAGACCTTTGATAAGATACAACGTTTCCAAGAGACTACTTGGAGAAATACTGTAGACTACAGTAACACCAGAATTATCTCAAAGTTCTAAAATAAAAAAGACATGTGCAATTGAATACATACAAATAACTGAGATAAAGCCGGAGTAAGATAGAAGGTGTTTATAGTATATTCTATTTAATAACCTCTTTAACTCAGTACACGTAATGAGTAAGGCAGAGGCTGATGTAAACTTAGGTTAGCGGCATACTAACAAGTAACTTAATGGGGGCCGATAATGGGATTCTTCTATCAGAAACGCCAGTGAGATGCTAATGAGATAATGAACTATAATACGCTAATGAGATGCTATGTTCCATCTGTGCTGAACGATGAAAGGAGCAGAGGTCAAGAAAATATAGGCACTTGAGCTGTTGGTATATTGTGAGCTATTTCCTATTGTAAAAATTATGGATGGAGAAATCCTGAAAATGAAATTGCTAATAAGAGTAACAAGTGAAAAGGAACTTATATTAACAATTCATAGGAGAAATCATGAGTATGCAGGTAAGTCATGTACTATGGGCAGAAAAACATCAATTGTTTGAAGACATCGTGCACCAAATACTAGTACTTATGTGACAAACGTGTATTGGAAGAATACGACTTACACGTGTCGTATAATTGCACCAGCGTTCATCTTTGGTGATGTGCCGCCTTTCGTAATACGTATAGCCATGACGTTTACCAGCCATCGTAACGAAGACCGCATGTGAAGAAAATTATTGGTTTACTACAATAAAGTATAGGACTCATGACTCTCGCCTGTGCAAAAGACAATATTTCATTTAGCTAAGAAACTTGAAAGTGTAAGTACGAAATATGACGTATAAGGTATTTATTCAATGACTAGATTTATACGGTTGATTTGCACGACGATGGCATTATTATTAACTTAGAATTAATTAAAAATAGATTCATATACTTTTAGAGCTTGTGATAGTGGAGTTAGTTTTGAAATTATAAAGAAATTATGGAGAAAAAATTGTGGCATTTGTGTGAATAACATGTACAAAGAATGATAATGAGCTTACCTTTTGTCCCTCTTCTGTTGCATTAATAAGTGTCGCATTAACAAGTGTTCGATTAACAAGTTTTGCATCAACAAGTGTTTCATTAATAAGTCTCCCATTACCAAGTGTTTCATTAGCAAGTTTTGCAACGAGAAGTGTTTCATTAACATGTGTTGTATTAACAAATGTTTCTTTTGCAATCGTTTCCTTTACAAGTTTTCCATTAACAAGTGTTTCTTTAACGACTGTAGTAATAACAAGTGTTGCATTAACAAGTGTTTCATTAATAAGTCTCCCATTACCAAGTGTTTCATTAACACGTGTTGCATTAACAATTGGTTCATTAATAGGCGTTTCATTAATAAGTTTTCCATTAACAAGTGTTCCATTAGCAAGTGTTTCATTAACGATGGTAGTATTAACAAGTATTGCATTAACAAGTGTTTCATTAATAAGTCTCCCATTACCAAGTGTTTCATTAGCAAGTTTTGCAACGAGAAGTGTTTCATTAACATGTGTTGTATTAACAAATGTTTCTTTTGCAATCGTTTCCTTTACAAGTTTTCCATTAACAAGTGTTTCTTTAACGACTGTGGTAATAACAAGTGTTGCATTAACAAGTGTTTCATTAATAAGTCTCCCATTACCAAGTGTTTCATTAGCAAGTTTTGCAACGAGAAGTGTTTCATTAACATGTGTTGTATTAACAAATGTTTCTTTTGCAATCGTTTCCTTTACAAGTTTTCCATTAACAAGTGTTTCTTTAACGACTGTAGTAATAACAAGTGTTGCATTAACAAGTGTTTCATTAACAAGTCTCTCATTAACAAGTGTTGTATTATCTGAACTTTTTGTACTGTACTGAAATTTACTGCATCTAATGTAACTGTTTGATGTTATGAAATAATAAAGAAAACTAAAAACTATCATCTTCATAGTTTGTAAAATGAAAAGTATATTTCCAGCTGTTTTACACAGTGTTGCTTTACACACGAGCAACGCAGGTAGCCTGCAAAAGCCTAGAGTTAGTTCCGTTGCACAATAAATAATAACTGATATGGTGACAACATTATACCTCTCATATTAATAAAGATAAACGTAACTTGAAAGTATATTAATTGCCAGCCGAATAAATTTTAATTTTTAACTGACAAGAAACATTGTTATTAATTACGTTTTATCTTGGTTTGGATTCGCGTGAATTGTTAACAGCGAAATAACAATTTGTCAAACTCTAGATTACATAATTAGTGGTATTCTATTATAACTAGTAGGTACTTCAATTTTTACAGTTTTCTTAAAAAAATAAATAATTCTTTTCTACCCATAGTAACATACGTAATACATACAAACTATTGTTGGCATATTGCAATACTTTCTTTTTCCACTGTCCCCATACTATTTGTCTCTCTTTTCCTTCATTTTCACTTCTCATTGTCATCACCATGTTCCTCATTTTTTACTATAATAATTTTATTACTAACAAAGAAATACAGTAATTGCGCAACACACATTACAAATACCAAAATTAAGAATAATAAAAACAGAAGTAATATCCAAACTAAACGTATGCAACACTTGATAATGCAACAAATGTGAACTTAGAATTAATTAAAATTGAGCTTATGTACTTTTATAACTTTTAATGGTGGAGTTAAGTATGACATTATAAACAAATTGCCCCCAAAATTGTGCCATTTGAGTGAATACAGTTCACATTATACAGAATAATTATGAGCTTACTTTGGTCCCTCCTGCGTTGCATTAACAAGTGTTGCATTACCTAGTGTTTCATTACCAAGTGTTGCAACATTTCCTAATATAACACTTGTTAGCTTACAACTAAATAAAAATGAATTTACGTTCCTTTAGAGCTTGTAATATTAGAGTTAGTTCTGAGATTATAAACGTTGTTTAGTCCCTGGACGTCTATATTTTATCTCTCTCTTCCTCGGTCTTAAATTGCTTCCCTCTCTGAATGTCAATTTATATCTCTCTATCTTTTCATCAGCTTGTATTTAATGTGAAGTATTTGGTAGAGTTAATAAATGATTTAAATTGTAAGGTAGTATAAACTCGATTATTTTAGGAGTTTCGTAATCTGGATATAACTCCTTGTATTCTGATGGTAGACATAGAATAAAAAATATTTTGACTATTTCACATCACTTTTTAGCCTATTTAAACCGTACAGTTAAAATTTTTAAATTAAAAACTACACTCGTATTTAGATTAAAAATCCCATTGTTCTATTCTACGGCCTTGAATTAAAAACATTTTTTTTCAATTTTAATCACTTAGTTGGGACCTGGTCTTATTACCTTGAAACGTCGAAAACTTCAAATTATATTAAATTTTTGTTAAATTTCTGTTTATCCAAGTTTTGGCCGTGGATTTATCGAATTTTACCTATCTTGATACCTATTTTGCGGATGGTGTTGGAATATTTTGAAATGGCAATACCCGAAATCATATACTCAGTGTTTGGTTAAAATTACCTTTAACTTAATACCATATCTTGAGGTCCGAAATTTTTTCGAATTCTTGCATTTTTCCTTGATAACCCAAGAACGAATTCTTGAACGTTCAATCTGAAAGGGTAAAAGTGTAGACCCATGCTACGTTTTACAAGATGCGGTTGATGAATTCAGAACTTGTCGTCAGACATCCCCAAACAGACAAATACACAAAAACCAAACGGTGCTCTTAAGCTAGGAACACGCTTGGCCTGCTCAATCCATCACATTATTACTTTTTATATCTCTCCCTATCTCGTTTTAACCTTGTTTCTGCCTTTCTGGTGTACATTTTATCTCTTTTCCTTTCAGATCAACTTATATTTAATCTCGAGGGTTAGGTAGAATATAATAGGTGATCTAAAGTGTATAATGCTAGATTCGTTTAATTTACAATATTACCATCTCTAAAGAAGTAGATCACGGAATCAAAAGGATCGGATACAAAATTGTTGCCGCATCACAAATTTTAACATATTTGTTATATTTGTTGAACTGGTGAACTACAAACCGCTAAGCACATATATTTAGCTCTTCGAGAAGATGGTGGGTTGTCGATCTGGATAATGGCATTGGCAGTTTTAATAATTCCATCTCATCCGGAGGTTACCACCAGTAGTGCTAAACAACCCTCATAAAGCTGGTTGTGAGAACGAATCGGTTCACTGGTAACCTATGAAAAGCCTAAAAATTACGGACAGTCACAAACAGCTGTTAATCTCGAGGCTACGGCGAAAAAGGTGCGACATCGAAGGGATTCCGTCACAGTCGCTTGAGAGAAATTTACTAAAGAGAAAAAAATATTTGACATCTGAGAAAACCCCTAGAGAGAATACGTTTGTTCTCAATTCGGTACTAAACTGTAACTATGATGACATCGAACATATTTGTAAGTCTACAAAAAGACTAAATCATTAGTGTATCAACTTAATTCAGGAAACACGTAATAACACTTACATCTACTATTAATTTTTCAATGATAACAGGATTGGTGTGGGGGATGGGCTAGGCCAGGCCAGTCGCATCCAAGCGGTTAAAATAAGATTTCTCAGACACGTGGCAGTATATACTCTCCATGATCATAAATAAAACACAGATAAACGGCAGGAACTGAATATTATGAGAATACTCGACAGGATCGTTATGAAACGATCGCTATAAGCCGAGGGTACGGAGAGTTGTGGGATATCCGAGGAAGCGCTGGAGTGACCAGCACTAATCTTTGCCTATTTGAGACCGGAACAAATCATTATTGGTATAATCTCTAAAGAAAATGACGATGATGACAGGATTCGCTATTGAAAAGAATACTGAGTTTTGGGTCATAAAATCCTGTAGGAGCACCTCTAGGCCAAGAGAACGCAATGTTAATTTCTTATCGAAATACATTGGAAAACGTTAAAAACAGACTTATATACAGGTAGATACTGAATTAAATATATAGTCTGCGTATTTTAAAACAATAGTAATGGCCAATTACTTCTGTAATTTGGGTTGTTGTTGAGATGAATTTTTAGTTGTAATAAATTCAAGTAAAATTTTGATTAATATTATTAATATTGATATACTTAATCGAATACCAGGTGCACAGAAAACACATCATAGCTACGATAAAATAATTTGTGATGATGACAATGAAATCAATAACTATCCAGTAGAGTTTTTGAATTCTTTGACTATTAGTGGTTTGCCACCACATAAGTTAGTACTGAAAGTTAATTGCATCGTTTTACTGATCAGAAACTTAAATACAAAGGAAGCATTAGTCAATGGAACAAGAATGCGCATCAAGTGTATGCATCGTAATACTATTGATTGGGAAGTTTTAACTGGAAGCGCACGCAATAAGAGAATTTTGATTCCACGTATAAATTTAACATATTCCGGTACTGTTTTACCATTTAACTTTCAAAGAACTCAATTTCCAATTATACCTGCATTTGCGATGACAATAAATAAGTCTCAAGGACAAACATTCGAAAAAATTGGAATTTTATTGAGGCAGCCAGTTTTTACACATGGTGAATTGTACGTCGCAGCAAGTAGAATTCGATCATTCGATGGTTTGAGATTTTATATTTCCGAATATAATGGCCAAGGGCATTTAGCAAATGATGAAAGAGTATTTACAAAAAACATCGTTTACACAGAATTTCTGAATCATTAAATTCACTTTCAAACTATTTTAAGTTCAATGGACAACATTTATTTTTTTAACCGCCCGGTTTTTTTGATTTAATGAAAAATATATGAAAAAATACGAGGCACGTATTTTTAATTTCATTTTTTGTTTTGTATTAATTTTTTATTTAAATTTTATATAATTCGAAAAAGATAGGCAAAATAACTGTGTAGCCTTGGCGAAACCTTGTCAGTATGGCAATTAAAAAAACCCAAGGAAATGTCAAAAAACGCGTTATTGCTTTTTAAATATGGCTTAGCCAAGCTAAACCTCATTTTTCCTATCTTTCATATTTTTCAAATAACTCGAAAATTAATGCATAGAAAAAAAATTAAAAAATTATATAAGCTTTGTAGCAGATAATCTTCAAACTGTTTTAGAATTTTGTACCTTACCAAAAATGAAATGTAATCCACTGGAATTTAAAACAATGTACCTTTTACTTCTATGAATATCAAGTCTCATTTTTATTAGCGTTTATTTGATTCAATAATAACACGAAAAAATTAAAACTCACAATGAATTATATCAAAAAATAAATACGAATACAAGCTGTAATTGTGTTTTTTTCAACTGTTACTAACATTAAATTTTTAATTTCATAGGTATTGCAGGGAATTAAGGCAAACAACACACGCTAATGACGTATTTGTACACGCTCGCAGCTGACGTAATAGAACAAAATTCAAAAAAATTATATGCAATGATTATAGAGGTATACTCTTTGACAAAAGAACCTCAATAACATTCAAACTTAAAAATTTAATGAATTACGGTCGAATTTCGACCACTGGGCGACCACTAGTAAAACATTAATTCAACATAAATAAAATTAAATATATTCGTGCTGGTCTGAATGAAATCTCTTTAGAAGTATATATATATATATATATATATATATATATATATATATATATATATATATTGCAACACATCTTTTTATGATTTCTTTCATTATGGATTATGAGTTTTACATGGACCTGGTTAGGGTATACCATGCCAACACTTACCTGCAGTATATGGTACTTTTCTGCTTTGCCGGCTATTAGGTGTGGGATTTGGGCTTATTAGGTATCAGGTAACGAGTTGGGACGATGTGTTTTCAAAAGAATTATTTTAGGAAGCTGAGTTGTATAAATTGTGAATAAATGAAAACTACCTTTTTAGTCTATCATTCCAATGATTATAATTGTCACCCTCAAGGTGCTTATCTTTAAACAAATCATAATAATAAAAAGAATTTCAAATATTTAACACAATTTACGGCGGGTTCCACCATTTATATTCTTCCTTGAATATTACTTTACCATATTTTCTCTAGTGATATATTGTTATAATGCTTACGTCTAACAATCACATATTAAAATCATATATCTTAGTACATAATTTATAAGTTCCTGAAAATAAGACATACAATACACAGTATATACACAAAACAAATAACATGGAAATATACACACATATATGGGCAGTTTCACACTGTCTGCCTGTAATTATAATTCATTTATAAAAATCATTTTTTTGTTATATTGAAATAATTATTTAATAAAATGGAAATACTGAATTGATTTCATTCTATGAAATCCGTAACCCTGTTCTTTATACATGAGAAAATAAAATACGAACTTTTTAAATGAATATAACAAGGGTTATAGTTATCGTTATCTCTATGGTAGTTATTATTAATCTAAACATTTTTATTAAGGGTAACTCCCTTTTTATTATTCTACTCTTCAGCCTGCTTGGCTATCAACAATAATTAATATGAAACAATAAAATTTGTGACATCTACTATCTGGATAACACTCTTAGAGCTTCTCTGCACTCTCCCTTAATTTATCACATTTAATTTATCAAATATAATTCTTTATACAGTGCACAATCTCATGAAAACATTTGCTTAGAGTCTTTCTGCACTCTTATTAACATATTATTATAATGATCACACATTATCTGAATGTTCTGTCTTTTTGAATAAATGTCTCTATATGATATACAGTACAACATTTAAAAGTGTCTTTAGGCTTTAGTCATACCGCCTATATAAAAAATGTTTATCAATTATTTAAAACTGTTCAATTTCGCTTATAGCGGCTTTTCATTTACTTTTTGTGTTTTACAACATTATTATGAACCCTGAACCATATCAGGTCACCTGTTTTGATGATTTCATGTTACACAGATGTACACGGGTCTCAGGCGTCGGCGTTGAGTACAGCTATTCCTCTCGAAACCTCCGTCAGCGTCGCTTAGCGGTGTATGAACAGCTAGGCTAGGCGTCGTTCCTTTATCGTCATGGACACAGCGTCTCTGGCCTCGGGTATAGTCTGATGTCCGTAGTACGTAGTTGTAGTAACTCAGGTGTCTGCCGGTCTCATTGAAGCGTCTTCTGCAGCGTATCGTTCCGTGTGTACGACTCAACGAATACTTTATGAATGCCGAGAGATGCTCGTTTTGGCTCACTGTTTATAGGGCAAAGCCACGTGTGCAAATGAGTTTCTATCGGCGAATATCTCAACAATCCTTTATTTATTTAGGTAACAAAGTTGTTTGTTAGACGTGTCTTGAACACAGTTATTAGCTATGTATACACGCGATCTTTAATTAGCACCGCGAAAGGTGTGAAATAGTAAAACGCTTATAGTTCACGACACTCTCACTATCTCGTTATGTGTTTGGTGTCTAAATAAAGCTACATTTCCGCACTATTCACTGGTCAACCTAGTTCTTCTTAATCTTTTGTCATTTTTTTATTATTTAAGTTTTAAAACACTTCTGACATGTGCCGACAAAATTATACATATTTATGCAGGTGGACTGTTATCTGTTTTGTTTGCTATATAAAATCCTATCTGTACCCTTCTAAATGTACAATTGTAGCAGATAACGCTTATTATGCGTACTCCAGTTAGAACGATAAACATTGATAACAATGTTTTGTTATAATATATATATATATATTGTGACGTAGCGTTTTGATGAGGTCTTAGCGAAACGTACACCTTTAGTCAAGCCCCAAATGTTGGGTTCGCCAATTCTATAACGTCCTTCTTTTATGTGTGTGAGGCACTATATAGTTATATTATATGCCTCAAGTAGGTTGCGTCACTTCTGAATTATACTAACTGACGTTTTAAAAAGTATAAATAAAGGATTTTTTTATTTTGTTTTACTCAATCGGAAGAGAAATCGAGAGTGTGTGATTTGGGGTCAAAGAGGGAAGTTGTTCAGCCTTATGCAGAAGAGAGAGTAAGTATCATTATTTACACTCAGTTTAGACGATTTCTTCTGTTTGTTGTGCTGAAATTTATTACAACTACCAACTACAATGAATTATAACACTTTATTATTCAAGATTAATTTTCAATAATATTACTTTATTTATTATTGACTTTTGTCTCCTGCCACCAAAATATAGGTATCAAAATTAATCTTATATTCAATAAAACATCATCTCGACTTTACAGAGTAAACATAGAATTGTCTAAGGAGCAAAACATATATGGTGTTATTTACCCAATTTTTACGCTATATAAAAAAAACATCAATTAATACATAATTCTTAATAATTCCCCAGGGTTCAGGGTAAGTTCTTTTTGTTACGAGAGTGTCAGAAATAGATAATTACTACGCTTTACAAATACCGAAAAATTATTAAATAGTTTGGTTTATTTTTCATGTAGTATGTAGTTCCAGGAATATCCGTAAGAGAGCAGCGTGTATTTGTTTACTTTAAAAAACATATGATCAAATGATTATTTTTTGTTCTATATCACCGTTCAGAATGAGTTTCCTTCTGGAATTATTACGAAAAAATGTTTATATTACCTCGCTCCGTATGGTTCTTACTGGATTGAAGCTTTTTCTGTGATGAGGTCCGTCTTGCGTTATAATTTCCTTACCGTCTGGAGTATTTTTCAATTGTCAGCGAGAACTAGGCCGAAACAATGTTGGATCATCAGAAGGTTTTCATTCACTGTTTATTAATGGATATAACCATTTAATTTGGATTAATCATGTATAATTATATAGTGGTCATGCTGTTTGTTAATCTTGCGGTAATTTCAACTCCTCCAACGTTCCAAAAAAGGTTATTTTTTATAATTGTAGTAGCATCGTTTCTTCAACTCTACGGTTTTTTTGTTCAAAATTTTTCTTAACAATACTTGTTATTTTTCCATCACTCTTAGTAACACATAGTATTTTTATTATGCAAGCATTTTGTAATTATTATAAATTTATATTTTATTTATGGAAAAATAATTCCTTTCCATTCCGGTTTCTATACTAATTTAGTTTACATAATAAGTTTTGGTTCATTTTCTTATGACATTGTATATAAGTATTTGATAATTTTATTATCTTTAAATAAATTTATATATTATTTATTTAGTCTCTCATAGTATTCCTACAGGGCCCTACTTCCTGTTGCCATTTCCTTCATAGGATTATTTTAATTTTTTATTATCTTTTGGTATTTAAATTTTTATGTCTTTTAAAACTAACCCTGGGTTTTCTTATAATCTAACACAATTATTTGAAAAAATATAATATTAACTTGGGTATAACAATTAGTTGTTCATACAATATAAATATTACAATAAACAAAATAAAATACAAGATCAGTTAGTATTATAGCATACTCTCATAGTTTTATAATTTCCACACACATAACACAGTTTGGTAATACGTTACTTTCACTTTTATTTTTCACCTCAATGGGTACACTAGAACTCACTTTGCACTGTATACCACTCGAATTGTTTATCATGTTGAGTGATATAATTTAATTTTGAGCGAGCTTTAGTTTACCCATTTCTGACATTGATGTTATTATGATTTAGTTTATTGGGACAGGGTTAAGTAACGTTACAATATATATATATTGGAACAAAACATATATTTGCATATTTCCCAGGGCGGTGTGTTTGTAAACACTTAGAATTGAAAAATATATGATGAACAGTTTTTAACAATATTATGCAGGATAAGAATTGTCAGAAAGCGAACACCTGCCCCGGCGAAAATTTAAAAATACTAATCTTTTGTTGTATATTAAAATTTGGGTGTGTCAATAGAAATAAATAATAGGTTGGAAGTAAATGTTATAATTTTTATTTTGTTTAGAGCAACAATTAATTTTATTCTACAAATTGAATATTATTTTTGTTTGTAAATGAGTAGCTATTACTTAAAATTTGAGTCAAAGTCAGACACACTGAAATAAAAAGGTTTACATAATTTGTTTAATATGTCTGTTTAGCTAGTAAGATTATATGGTTGTTTATTTTATATGTCATGAACAGCATAAAACATTACATTGTATTTGTGTGAACTTATAATAAAAGAAAATATTTTAATTTTCTAAGATTCGAATTTTTTATATTTGCATATTTTCTATTAATATTACTAAATCATAGAATGATTATTTTGAAACAGTTTTAATTAATTATTTCATGTCAAAGACATCTCACTCCTCTTTGAAAATTATTTAATTAGTGTGCAAGTTGACGCAACGAGAAAAAATGTAGCGACCTGGCCGGTGTAATACACTTCATAGCTGCTTTGAGTACATGGTAATGTATTTGTGTAAATTTTTTAAATACTTGTAAGTTGCAATATATTTATAGATTTCATTTTATCACTGGCAATCTTCAGCTGTCAATTGATTCATTTCTCGCAGTTGTTTTTCTAATTGCGAACATTAAATCCCCAGGAAGACGAATCTCCCGCCCAAACATCAATTTTGCTGGAGTCATGCCGGTTGTGTCGTGTACTGATGACCTATACGCCATGAGGAATAGTGGTATACGTTGGTCCCAGTCTGTTTGGTTCTCGTCAACAAACTTTGAAAGGTACTGCTCAAGTGTCCTATTGAATCTCTCAACCATCCCGTCCGACTGAGAATGCAGAAGTGTTGTCCTGGTCTTTCGAATTCCGAGTAGACGTCATAATTCTTTAACCACTCCTGATTCAAAATTTATCCCTTGATCCGTATGGATTTCCATAGGGGCTCCATAACGACTTATTTTATTAAATTTTTCAGGTCAAAAACTATATGAAACCAGCAAGTTTGTACCTTAATTTGGGTTTCTAGAACTTCAGTACGGCCTAATATGACCAGAGGAGCTGAAATCACGGTAAAATATTTGGCTAGCCATAACTCGCTAACGAAGCGTTTGCAAACCTATATTTATATGAACATTTTTCTTTATTTTTACATGTCGAATGAGGTCCTAAAGTCTCTGCATATCTTCGTGAATCACCCTGTATATATAAGTATATATATATATATTGTAATGTGACATAACGAGAGTCCCAAAACGATTAACGAAAATAGCCCAAATAATAATAATAAAGTCAGAATAAATAAAATCCAGTATGTAACAATTTAAAATAAAAAAGTACAACACAATAGTGTGATAAATAAGAAGCCATGTACTATAGATAATAAGACAAAACCTGTGAAAAGTGCATAAGTGAAAAGTGGGGAAAGTGGAAAACAAGGGTGATCATTAATCACACAGATAAGACTGTAAAGATCAGTGATCCCTCTAATTATGTTAAATGTAAAAAAACCAAATAGGTCTATACAAGAGATACAACTCTTAAAAACATTGTAAAGTGACAGACACACTAAATGTTAGAGTGTAAACAAACAATTGTAGTAATGTAGCATTATTTATTGAAGGGTTTTTATATTTTTTTTATCCCACGTTGTTGGTTGTTAAAGTAGAAGGCATTAGCAGTGCTTAACCATGTGTATTTTTCTTTTATTTAGGCCAATGCCAATAATTATTATCTTTAATAAATCATATGTAAAGGATTATGAGGAGTGTATTAAGCCTATAGGCAGGATAGAAGATATATGTTACAGCATAATACCCAAAAATACTTAAATAGAGGTCTCATATAAACACTATTAATGATCCATTAGTAGAGCTTAATAGTATGAAAATGTAATGGGTATTATGGTAAACTGAATATTTTATGTTATCATTTGTCAAAAATGAATGTAATCTTGGCCATGAAGGCAACCATTTTAGTTAGTATGTTAAAGAATTTTGTGTTAGTTAATAAACATTGTTAAAATAAGTTAAAGAAAAGTGTACTAATCTTTAAAAACAAATGTAGTCAGGCAAAAGGGTTCAAACCAGAAAACAATTTAAGAATTAATGTTATTTAGACAATGAATATGAAGTCAAATTTGAGGCCTAGGCCGAACACGAAATATAAAATAAAATAATGTCAGAAATGATTAAGTTATCAAATCAATATAATACAATAATAACAAAATAGGGTCAAAATTTAATAATGGACAAGTCCTAGAGTAATTGTGTATCAAATGAAATTAATCTAATGAAAATTAAGTATTGTATCATAGTGAAGGTAAGGGCAGTGTTATAGTCCAGATTTATTGATTTTGTAAAGGTAAAAGGTCACCTAATATGAAGTTAACTTATACGAAATTATATACCAAAATGTAGACCTTTAAAAAAGGAACAGAAATATGTAAACCAATTTTAGTTTAAACACAAATTAACGAGGGACTATTTTTTGACTGTAAAGGCAAGGATATAATTTTTGTAATATGTGCCGCTTGACCTCAAGTTCACGGAAACTGACCAATCAGAACCCTAGTCTACTGGTCAAAAAGCCGTTACAAAAACGAGATGAACGGATAGTTGTATTGTTAGATGCCACGCTGAAGAGTTGAGTCTTCTAGCGGACGCCTGTGATAAAACCAAACTAATCAAGTAATACTCAGCCAATGTTGTAAAATAAACCAGTGAAGTAAAGAAAAACTCCCAGACATTCTAAAGAAGTAAATACTGACCGAAGGCAGCATTATCCTACCTCAGAACCACAAAGACGCTAGCGAACTGCATTGCTTGCTGTACTACAGGAACGTAATTATAAATCCGAAGTATTTCCATTACCACAATATAAACAAATCCACTTCACTACGCCATATAAACAATTTACAGTGCTAATTGGAACACCCGTTGATCATTAACATAGTGATTAACGATAAAAACAACTTTATTTAAAACCAAAAAACCTTCATACATGACGTTTGGTTAGTCGACCAAGCGGCCATATTGTTTATTATTCAATTTCCAGTGCCGACAGAGTTCGTTACCGCTGACGGTGAAAAAAACTAAATATTTTATTTTGTAAACATTGATAATTCAGTTTTATTGTTTTATATGTAATTGTAATGTGTTGTACTCCCTTTTAAAGCATTTTTCTGACTTCATAACTGGCCCAAAGAACCCTAGCCCTGAGATATTTAATTTATGTTAAAATTATTTACAAATCATTGAAGAGTGGATTCAATAATGAATCGATACTGAACTGTTAAGGTCGATCCAAGACCGAACCACTTGTGTTGTTTAACAAAAAAGCTGAAAAAATAATAAAACAAACTTATGATTACCAATACCAGAGTTGTCACTTCATGTGTGTGAGTAGAATAAGAGTTTGTTCACAGGTATTTGTGGGAGCGAGCAGGTACGCAAGGCGAACATAGCTTTGCCGGCGACAAAAGAAACAGACTAACCTACAATTGCCAACATACGGTTAGAGCCGGTCGCCGTGTCAACCAGAAGTGCGGGAAAATTTAAAAGCACTAGCCCACAAATACTAACGCATTATCAGAACAACATTATACAGAACACTAGTTATAGAATTACGCATCCTACGTGCGGCAAAATAACCGTACATACAGAATATGTACGTTAGTAATATTATTACAAATTATTAATAACGTGGAGCTTATTTAAACCTCAAACAAATTTACATTACTAGTTATAGAATTGGCGCATACCAACGAGAGGCTGAATAAAATAAAACACTCATACTTTACATTATACGTTATAGAATTGACGCTCACAACAGTGGGGCATAAAACAAAATAAAACCGAGCGAAGGCGTATTCTATTTATTATAATATATATATATATATATATATATATATACATATATTGCAACAGATCAAACTTTATTATTCTAATAAGGATATTGTGAGTGTGTAAAAATCGATACAAGTCTATTATGGAGGAGATGAAAAAATATTTATTATATACAAATATTGCTTTTAAAGATGTACAATGTATTTTAAATTGTCATGAATTGATAGTATATTTAATTGTTTGTATTGTTCGATAATATAAATCGATTTAACTTGTTTGCTGCAACGTCCTCCTCTCGTCTCGTCGGTCCCGTCTTGGCGTCCTCTTCTTCCTGTCCCTCCTTCCTGGTTTCCTCTTCTCCTGGCGTCCTCTTCGTCTCGTCGTCCTCTTCTACAGCTTCACTCCTTCCTGGTGTCCTCTTCGTCTTGGTGTCCTCTTCGTCTCGTCGTCCTCTTCTACAGCAAGCGGCTCCAGCGGCCATATTTCACAGAGTCTCGTAGTTATGTTTGACTGCTAACATTGATTAGTTTCTTGATAAATTGTTCATTCATAATGATTATGCATTTCATTCATTCAGTTTATTATTAATTTATATTTATAATTTCTTAATCTCAGGATTTAACGGGGTATTTACTAATGCGGTGCGTTTAATGTACACTTTCCAACGATATCTTGTAGTGTCTTTAAGTTCCCTAAGCGGATATCTTAACTTACACGAGACAGCACTGTATTATATTTTAAATTTTATTTAATTATTTACCCTCTCGGTTCTTATCGCAAAACTTCGTTAAGAATTTCAAGGTTTATAGTTTATTTTATATAAAATATTCCTCTATTCCTTCTTGGTTCTTACCGCAAAACTTCGTTAAGAATTTTAAGGTTTATGGTTTATTTTATATAAGATATTTCTACTTTTGTAAGAGAACAACTCTCTTACCCGGCACAACTTCCCCCTAGCAACGTCGACAGACAGACTGTGTACATCCTAGCTCTGCAACGTATGAATCTCACTGAATTTGGTGTATTTTGATAGGCCAAGCCCAAGTCACATGATTGATGGAACGACCAGATACACAAATTTCATGAAAAACTTTGTATAATTTTACATAGTCCTGCATGGAAATTATCTACAATTTTTATTACCCTATCATTGATAAGAGTTACACTTGAGTTTTTCTTTACTTAAAAAACCATATTTCTAAAATAGTTACTAACCTCAGAGTATACACAAATCGTAGCTATTCACTTAAATAATCCCTTGTCAAATTTTCATGTAAATCGGTTGACTACCACTGCCGCTATAGCGATCGCAGATTATCACACCCGCACACGCGCACCAATTCATACAAAAATACATGACAATATAGTACATCTTTTATGAAGAGTTTGGTGTAACCTATATGCTTATCAATATTTAAATACAAAACTTATGACTAAAAGACAAAATATTACACAAAACAAATTTAAATAAGAAAATGCTCGTCATTCATGTACTCTGATATAAACAGCATATCTTATCATCCTGTGTTCTGTTGCAATATATATATATATATATATATATAAAAGAACATAGAAGATTTCCATTACAGTTCTACTAGTACCACTGATAACATTTTCAAGTTAATATTTTTCATTTGCTTACGGTTATTAATAGCATCTCTTTCATTATAGTATTTTTTTTATATAAATTTTTCTCAAAGTATGGCCTATTTCTACACCTTCTTATTTACCTTTTTATTTTCTACCACTATTGTCCGTTAAGCGTAGGTTACCTTCAACCACTTTATGTACTCCCGTCTATCATGCGTTAAGAACTTGATTCCTAACATGGTCTTCTTGATAAATTATTAAGCTTTTCAATTTTCAGTCTCTACTTGCTTTCGGTTTTATTTATTTATAACCAACCGTGTTCCTCTCTCTTCTATCTCGACAACTCATTGGAACAGATTTCTAACAGTTACATTCCTAGATCGTACTATCTTAGGTCTTGCAGTTGCCTGCCTCCCTCCCTCTCATATAATTCTCTTCAACTGTTTTTTAAAGTTGTCAGTCAGTTATAGTGATTGATCAACGCTCAGCAGACTTTTGCACTCTTACTGAGCCAATTAAGATATTACTGAGCCCCGTATACCAGCTGTTAAGTCTGTGATAACGGTGAAGTGCCTCAAAATTGAGTCTCGCTTCATGGTTAGCAGGAACCGTCTTGATCACCGTCGCAATGCTATTCACACCAACGTCACTATTACTGGTGAACAATGCAGTGCTTACTGTTTTACGCAATATTGTGTTGTCACTAGTCTGTATTCTGTATGACGCTGTCTGCCACACCCCCACAACTGGGTGCCGCAGGTTGGTTTAAGTTCCAGGTTGTAAATCATTATTTTATTGTATACTAACAGCTAAATAATTCCTGCCATAATTCAGAGTACTGGGTTCTAATTCAATTTTGGGTTTTTCGTCTTCTCTTTTCAGCTTACCTACGTTTATGTTCCCAAATATTTCCCTAAATTTTTTAAGAATGGGTATAAACTATTTGACTTAAGTTAAACCAAATTTCTTTGTATGTATTTAGCACCAAATCAAATTATATATTAATTTTCTTATTGCTATTTTACCAGTGTCTAGTGACGTAATTTCAGGGTATACATTATTTGGTTATTGCACAATAAAGTGGTGATTCCATTTAAGAATACACGAGGCTACTGATCAGTTCTGCATTATTATACGTTTTGAGCTACGAAATTAAACTAATAAATTACCCAAAATCCTGGATCCCATAGTAAATGTTACTCCTACGTTGGGAGCTTCCAATTTAGTCTTCAGAGGCTATAAGAAAAATAACCGCACAATAGCGGAAAAGATTTGGCAGTTATCAATCTTTTGAGAAAATACAATGCATTGTTGCAAACGATTATCAGTGGTACAAAGAACTAGGAAAGATTTGTCAGTTCCAACATTCAAAATGATCTCATTCACCCTTTATCTAAAAAACTAAAAATTTTATATTTAAACACATTAAATAGGCCTATATATTTTTTGTAATAATGGATACTATACAAGACATTAACGGAAAGTATTGTATAAATTAAAAATCAAAAATATCTCAATTTCCGAAGAAGAGCAGGAAGGCTTCACATCTTCATAGTTGATGATTGTTTTTTAATATATATATATATATATATATATATATATTTCAATCACTTTCTGCTACAGTCCGTTTCTTGATGTATATAATACTTTAATATTTATAACTAAATTTACCTCAAGATATACTTTTTTCCTATTAGGAACATATTTCGAGTGTTCCTGTTCTCTCATCTTCAGCCTTCGCCATCTTGTTTCTGGTAAATTTAGTTATAAATAATAAAGTAATATATATATATATATATATATATATATATATATATATATATATAGAAATAACCAATGGAACGGGTATAGGCCTAGAAGAAAATACATATTTTAAACAGTCCTGAGCAGAACGTATTCTGTCTACGTTATATAATTCTAGTGGCTACCACAGATATAACGAGAGGTCAGTGACGTCCAGAAGATAGAATGGCATAATATCTGTAAGGGTAGGACGAGGGCTTGCAGGAAATTCCTGCGGGGAGTTCCAGAATAAGGAGTTCTGCCACTGAGCTCAGAAAAAGAAACATTGAATGAAAATGACTGTGAAGCAGCACGTCCATAGTATCTGTTGCTGTCAGATGTACTCAGACTGACAGAAGAAAAGCAGAGTCACCAATTACTAGATTTGTTCAATGGCCTTTACAGAACTAGAATTATACCCGACGGGTAGTTGCTACCAAACATTTGTGACTCTTCCAAGGAAATAAACAACGCAAAGCAGTGCAGACGACGCCCAGAGTATAATGCGGCCGCACAGTGAATACATTTCTACAACTTACGTATTCAAAAAACTGGACCAGGGCACAGGAGAAATTCAGATAGGGTTTTGGAACAGCCTTGTTGCCGGGACAGCTTTTTTTGCACTGAATTACGTTGCAAAGGTTACTCGTCGTCAAACAGTTTGTCTTCGTACTCTTCACTGACTATTATTAGACCTTTGATAAGATACAACGTTTCCAAGAGACTACTTGGAGAAATACTGTAGACTACACTAACACCAGAATTATCTCAAAGTTCTAAAATAAAAAAGACATGTGCAATTGAATACATACAAATAACTGAGATAAAGCCGGAGTAAGATAGAAGGTGTTTATAGTATATTCTATTTAATAACCTCTTTAACTCAGTACACGTAATGAGTAAGGCAGAGGCTGATGTAAACTTAGGTTAGCGGCATACTAACAAGTAACTTAATGGGGGCCGATAATGGGATTCTCCTATCAGAAACGCCAGTGAGATGCTAATGAGATAATGAACTATAATACGCTAATGAGATGCTATGTTCCATCTGTGCTGAACGATGAAAGGAGCAGAGGTCAAGAAAATATAGGCACTTGAGCTGTTGGTATATTGTGAGCTATTTCCTATTGTAAAAATTATGGATGGAGAAATCCTGAAAATGAAATTGCCAATAAGAGTAACAAGTGAAAAGGAACTTATATTAACAATTCATAGGAGAAATCATGAGTATGCAGGTAATTCATATACTATGGGCAGAAAAACATCAATTGTTTGAAGACATCGTGCACCAAATACTAGTACTTATGTGACAAACGTGTATTGGAAGAATACGACTTACACGTGTCGTATAATTGCACCAGCGTTCATCTTTGGTGATGTGCCGCCTTTCGTAATACGTATAGCCATGACGTTTACCAGCCATCGTAACGAAGACCGCATGTGAAGAAAATTATTGGTTTACTACAATAAAGTATAGGACTCATGACTCTCGCCTGTGCAAAAGACAATATTTCATTTAGCTAAGAAACTTAAAAGTGTAAGTACGAAATATGACGTATAAGGTTTATTAAATGACTAGATTTATACGGTTGATTTGCACGACGATGGCATTATTATTAAATTAGAATTAATTAAAAATAGATTCATATACTTTTAGAGCTTGTGATAGTGGAGTTAGTTTTGAAATTATAAAGAAATTATGGAGAAAAAATTGTGGCATTCGTGTGAATAACATGTACAAAGAATGATAATGAGCTTACCTTTTGTCCCTCTTCTGTTGCATTAATAAGTGTCGCATTAACAAGTGTTCGATTAACAAGTTTTGCATCAACAAGTGTTGCAATAACAAGTGTTTCATTAACACGTGTTGCATTAACAATTGGTTCATTAATAGGCGTTTCATTAATAAGTTTTCCATTAACAAGTGTTCCATTAGCAAGTGTTTCATTAACGATGGTAGTATTAACAAGTATTGCATTAACAAGTGTTTCATTAATAAGTCTCCCAATACCAAGTGTTTCATTAGCAAGTTTTGCAACGAGAAGTGTTTGCTTAACATGTGTTGTATTAACAAATGTTTCTTTTGCAATCGTTTCCTTTACAAGTTTTCCATTAACAAGTGTTTCTTTAGCGACTGTAGTAATAACAAGTGTTGCATTAACAAGTGTTTCATTAATAAGTCTCCCATTACCAAGTGTTTCATTAGCAAGTTTTGCAACGAGAAGTGTTTCATTAACATGTGTTGTATTAACAAATGTTTCTTTTGCAATCGTTTCCTTCACAAGTTTTCCATTAACAAGTGTTTCTTTAACGACTGTAGTAATAACAAGTGTTGCATTAACAAGTGTTTCATTAACAAGTCTCTCATTAACAAGTGTTGTATTATCTGAACTTTTTGTACTGTACTGAAATTTACTGCATCTAATGTAACTGTTTGATGTTATGAAATAATAAAGAAAACTAAAAACTATCATCTTCATAGTTTGTAAAATGAAAAGTATATTTCCAGCTGTTTTACACAGTGTTGCTTTACACACGAGCAACGCAGGTAGCCTGCAAAAGCCTAGAGTTAGTTCCGTTGCACAATAAATAATAACTGATATGGTGACAACATTATACCTCTCATATTAATAAAGATAAACGTAACTTGAAAGTATATTAATTGCCAGCCGAATAAATTTTAATTTTTAACTGACAAGAAACATTGTTATTAATTACGTTTTATCTTGGTTTGGATTCGCGTGAATTGTTAACAGCGAAATAACAATTTGTCAAACTCTAGATTACATAATTAGTGGTATTCTATTATAACTAGTAGGTACTTCAATTTTTACAGTTTTCTTAAAAAAATAAATAATTCTTTTCTACCCATAGTAACATACGTAATACATACAAACTATTGTTGGCATATTGCAATACTTTCTTTTTCCACTGTCCCCATACTATTTGTCTCTCTTTTCCTTCATTTTCACTTCTCATTGTCATCACCATGTTCCTCATTTTTTACTATAATAATTTTATTACTAACAAAGAAATACAGTAATTGCGCAACACACATTACAAATACCAAAATTAAGAATAATAAAAACAGAAGTAATATCCAAACTAAACGTATGCAACACTTGATAATGCAACAAATGTGAACTTAGAATTAATTAAAATTGAGCTTATGTACTTTTAGAACTTTTAATGGTGGAGTTAAGTATGACATTATAAACAAATTGCCCCCAAAATTGTGCCATTTGAGTGAATACAGTTCACATTATACAGAATAATTATGAGCTTACTTTGGTCCCTCCTGCGTTGCATTAACAAGTGTTGCATTACCTAGTGTTTCATTACCAAGTGTTGCAACATTTCCTAATATAACACTTGTTAGCTTACAACTAAATAAAAATGAATTTACGTTCCTTTAGAGCTTGTAATATTAGAGTTAGTTCTGAGATTATAAACGTTGTTTAGTCCCTGGACGTCTATATTTTATCTCTCTCTTCCTCGGTCTTAAATTGCTTCCCTCTCTGAATGTCAATTTATATCTCTCTATCTTTTCATCAGCTTGTATTTAATGTGAAGTATTTGGTAGAGTTAATAAATGATTTAAATTGTAAGGTAGTATAAACTCGATTATTTTAGGAGTTTCGTAATCTGGATATAACTCCTTGTATTCTGATGGTAGACATAGAATAAAAAATATTTTGACTATTTCACATCACTTTTTAGCCTATTTAAACCGTACAGTTAAAATTTTTAAATTAAAAACTACACTCGTATTTAGATTAAAAATCCCATTGTTCTATTCTACGGCCTTGAATTAAAAACATTTTTTTTCAATTTTAATCACTTAGTTGGGACCTGGTCTTATTACCTTGAAACGTCGAAAACTTCAAATTATATTAAATTTTTGTTAAATTTCTGTTTATCCAAGTTTTGGCCGTGGATTTATCGAATTTTACCTATCTTGATACCTATTTTGCGGATGGTGTTGGAATATTTTGAAATGGCAATACCCGAAATCATATACTCAGTGTTTGGTTAAAATTACCTTTAACTTAATACCATATCTTGAGGTCCGAAATTTTTTCGAATTCTTGCATTTTTCCTTGATAACCCAAGAACGAATTCTTGAACGTTCAATCTGAAAGGGTAAAAGTGTAGACCCATGCTACGTTTTACAAGATGCGGTTGATGAATTCAGAACTTGTCGTCAGACATCCCCAAACAGACAAATACACAAAAACCAAACGGTGCTCTTAAGCTAGGAACACGCTTGGCCTGCTCAATCCATCACATTATTACTTTTTATATCTCTCCCTATCTCGTTTTAACCTTGTTTCTGCCTTTCTGGTGTACATTTTATCTCTTTTCCTTTCAGATCAACTTATATTTAATCTCGAGGGTTAGGTAGAATATAATAGGTGATCTAAAGTGTATAATGCTAGATTCGTTTAATTTACAATATTACCATCTCTAAAGAAGTAGATCACAGAATCAAAAGGATCGGATACAAAATTGTTGCCGCATCACAAATTTTAACATATTTGTTATATTTGTTGAACTGGTGAACTACAAACCGCTAAGCACATATATTTAGCTCTTCGAGAAGATGGTGGATTGTCGATCTGGATAATCGCATTGGCAGTTTTAATAATTCCATCTCATCCGGAGGTTACCACCAGTAGTGCTAAACAACCCTCATAAAGCTGGTTGTGAGGACGAATCGGTTCACTGGTAACCTATGAAAAGCCTAAAAATTACGGACAGTCACAAACAGCTGTTAATCTCGAGGCTACGGCGAAAAAGGTGCGACATCGAAGGGATTCCGTCACAGTCGCTTGAGAGAAATTTACTAAAGAGAAAAAAATATTTGACATCTGAGAAAACCCCTAGAGAGAATACGTTTGTTCTCAATTCGGTACTAAACTGTAACTATGATGACATCGAACATATTTGTAAGTCTACAAAAAGACTAAATCATTAGTGTATCAACTTAATTCAGGAAACACGTAATAACACTTACATCTACTATTAATTTTTCAATGATAACAGGATTGGTGTGGGGGATGGGCTAGGCCAGGCCAGTCGCATCCAAGCGGTTAAAATAAGATTTCTCAGACACGTGGCAGTATATACTCTCCATGATCATAAATAAAACACAGATAAACGGCAGGAACTGAATATTATGAGAATACTCGACAGGATCGTTATGAAACGATCGCTATAAGCCGAGGGTACGGAGAGTTGTGGGATATCCGAGGAAGCGCTGGAGTGACCAGCACTAATCTTTGCCTATTTGAGACCGGAACAAACCATTCTTGGTATAATCTCTAAAGAAAGTGACGATGATGACAGGATTCGCTATTGAAAAGAATACTGAGTTTTGGGTCATGAAATCCTGTAGGAGCACCTCTAGGCCAAGAGAACGCAATGTTAATTTCTTATCGAAATACATTGGAAAACGTTAAAAACAGACTTATATACAGGTAGATACTGAATTAAATATATAGTCTGCGTATTTTAAAACAATAGTAATGGCCAATTACTTCTGTAATTTGGGTTGTTGTTGAGATGAATTTTTAGTTGTAATAAATTCAAGTAAAATTTTGATTAATATTTTTACAGTATGCAAACGTGTAATAAATTGTGTTCACACCGTGTAAATTTTAGTGCCCCTAGCAGAGCGGACGCAAATTTAAACGCTGACAAACAATTTATCCAACCGAGTGAATTTGCAATTGAAATAACGACGCAGTGCGCGGCCTAATTGTCGCGGTCAGTGAGCGTGTAGGAACTAACTGTTGCTTTGGCTATCTTTCCTAACTTGATGATGGATGTGTCTGTTTACAGTGATAACGGGGCACGAGAATTAACTCAATTTACCGAAGCGCAACTTTTTAACACAGGCATCCGTCATTGTTTTCGTCATTGCTCTTGACGAATTTTACTGAAATAAATAAATACAATCCTAAACGACAAAATACTGTGAAAGGAAAAAATTTGGTAGTGTGTGGACTTACAATGTGAAGAACTGTGCACCAATTTTTAGAAGCATCGGAGAGGAAACCATGTGTTTACAGATCGAATAATATGATCGTCCTACAATTAAAGATACAAAAAATTTTAATTTTTAAAACGTCCTATAGGAATTAAGGGCGAAACGACGGAAATGAAGGAAATCAACACACACTCCAATTGTTTATTTCCAGAATTTTGTCATGGTCTGTTTCTATGACATTTGTTTTTTCCAGTTTTTTTGGGGAGTTTTTGGAAATATTTTTTCATTTTTGAGTAAGAAATTTAATCCCAAAAATCGCTACATTAATAGGAAATTTTTTGAAAAAACTGTAAAATTAGGCTAAATTTTTTGGAACTGTTAACAATTTTTAACAATAACATCAGTTCAACAGGAAATCCCTAGAAACCGTTATTACAATATACCTGGAGATTTTTAATTTGAATTTGGCGCCAAAGAAAACAAATTATTGTTATTTTTTACAAATTCTTCTTTTTAAAGATAAAACTTTTATCTTATAAATAGAACATACAAGCATTTACAAGTAATAGAACATAATTATATACAAGTTTATGTTAATTTTAAGTATAACGTATTTCGGGCCATTTTCATTAGTTTCCAAAATTAAAAATTGTGTTTCTACAGATCGTTACATGTTTCCGGAGTCAAACGTTTGGGATCCTTCTTCATTTACGACGTTCTTTCGGAAACTTCTTACCCCATCATCCTACTTTGTATATACAAAGTGAGCCCTCAGTAATCAAATAGAAGATTAATTTCTCAGTTACACAATACTTTAGCAGCAATGAATTCTACACGAGCGCAAGTTTCAAGTTCACATTCCGCGTTTACAACATGGGTGATAGAAATTGACTATGAGTAGACTATACTATTCCAGCCAGACATTATTGATGTATTCTTGAAGATAGAAAACATTTTTAACATGAGAAACCGTACATAATTGTAAGTAACAGTAACTGAAAATAATAATTGTATTTGAAATATCTACCTGGCTGTTTGGCCGTGGTCCAAGTTTTAAAATCAAACCAATCGTTTCAGCAACACCACTGGCTGCCATTTTCAGTGGATGTTCTAGACAACCTAACGCGGGGTGTAGCATGTCAGGTACTGTGGGCGTTAGATTATGTTGACTCGAATCTTGTACAGAAGATGTTAGCCAGTGGTGCTGCTGGAACGTTTCGTTCGAATGTAAAACTTGGACCACGGTGGTTAATGCAAATATAACTGACAATGAAGCAAACGTTGAAAACAATAGTACAATGCGAGTTAACTAAAATAACCCAATAGATATGGTAAGTGAATAAGTAGAACCGGCCCCAATACCAGTGATTGGATATATCAAAACAAACAAAATAAGTGAGAAAGTAGAACCAGCCAATACTAGTGAAAGGATATATAAGACAAATCAAATAAGTAAATAGCTAGAAACAGTCCCAACACCAGTGACTGACCAAATAAAATGAAACCAAATGAGAAGGTGAAGACCAAAATATAAATGAAATAAAATAAAAAAGAAATGAAAGGACATAAACAAATAATATAGAACAGAAAAAGGAGAAATGTTACACTCAAATAAAATAGTGAAAAAGAAACCAATGAATGATAAATGTAAATGATAATTATTAGTATCAACCAAATAAGCAATGTAGCCTAAATGATAAGTGTTAACATTCAATGACTTAAAGATAAACAAAGTACACTAACCAAATTAATAGAGAGTAACTATTATAAATTACTCTAATATGGCATGAACTTGTTAACAGTATAATTAACCAATGTAAAGTGAGAGATAGAGAGATAGAGAGATAGTGAACACGAGTATGTGAGAAAGAGAATTTGATGTTAGGTAATACCAACTAGTAACACTTAAATAAAACATAAAAAGTGCAAAGTGATAGTGTAAAACCCCAATTAAATAGAAACCCTATTGATAGGTATGGATACCTAATAATCAGTGATAAACACTAAAGATTTATTGGTGAGATGTGTTATTGAATAAGGATTTTGTTATTACTAGTAGTAAGATTAATTATAGATAAGGAATACCATGGTATTCAGGGAAGGAATCCCATGGAGAGTCAAAATGTTGGTGTTACCATAGATGGAAGGTAAAGTTTATTTTTGAAAGAATAGGATAAAGAATGTAAAGAAAAATTCAATAAATATCCTATGTTTTAAGGGAGAGTTAGTTAAGTAAAGTTAAATGGTCTGGTGACGTTTATCACCAAGAAGTAAATAAGAAGTAACAAATGTAAACAAGAGAAGTATAATAACAGTTAAAGAAATGTTTGATTAAGTTTGAGTATAGGAATATGGATGAAGAGTTATACTGTCCATAAACCTAAATGTTATGTTATATTTTATAGATAATAGTAAATAATAAACCAATTATAAACCATGGCAATATAAATAAGAAAAAAGATAAATTAATACAAATCTAATAATACTGAAAAGGCAGTGAGAAAGCAATAGACAAACCATAATATGGAAACTAAATAAAAACATTCAATTATATAAAACAGACACAAAACCATTCAACAAGTAAACGAATTATGTGTAACACAAAAAAACATGTGTAAGGGTAAAATAATATGTAATCTCTAAAAATTAAGAAAAATAGCCAATTACTACCTAGGCCTATGAAATGCCTAACTGTAAGAAATCAATAACAACAAATTGTAAGAAATTAACTATGATATTAGCAAATCAAAGGCAAGTAACTAGTCAATGATAATTAGTCGTTCATATTAAGAGATAATGTTAAATTAAGGACATAAAATAAGAAAGAAATGTCAACATGATTAAACATGATTAAACAATTAAGAAATATCATAATTAAATAATATCAACATGATTGTTCAAACACTACTAAATCAGCAAACCCAGCTTTGTGGGGTGTCAAAATGATCTTTGAAAGATAATACAAACTGTGGTGATAATATCTCATACTTAAATAAGAAGACCGAAGAATAATAACAATCAGAAGATATTTAATCATTTTGAATAAAAATTAAAATATTGTAACAGTGGTCTTAAGTCATGCATAGCCAATCAGAATCAATCAGTTACCATGACAACTGAACGTTAGGTATGAATATTCGGTAAAAAACGGTTAATCCTATAGTGACGCTTACGAGGAAGATACGCCAAGCCGTAAAGGGCCCAATTTTTTACTTAAAACAGTCAAAAGTAACCAGATTTCTTGAAGTGAAGAACCAAACTACCTGATGAGGGTCTAATACATTCAAGCCAGGCAAGAGACCAGCTTAATTAACTCCAATTTAATTAAATTCGATCAACTAATACAAAAAATAAGCAAGGCGTACCTACATCCCAAGATGATTGAAGATTGAAGACCCGATCGATGAACCCAACCTAATTCAACTGTACGACACTACACCTCAAATCAACTGATTGATAAGTATTGCTGAGTTAACCGAATTCATGAAATAAATTCGCTTTAAATTTTCTCATAACAATTTGAACTCTCACTATAATCTGACGATATTACTTCCTTCAAAGATTAATTAATAAAACATATTTATGAATGCCAACTAACTGAATTATAACCTATGTATTAGACGAATAACACTGGCACACACTTTTAACACCTCAGAGTTGAATTCAATGTAAACCTTTTTCATAATTAATTACCACAATTGTAAGGTGGTGTACTTTGTTTAATTATCTTGTCCTAAACTTTTTTATCGTACCTAAAAGAATTCATTGGCAATTTTATTTTGTATAAATAAGAAGACGGTATCCATCATGGCGTCTGATTAACTTGTAATGCCAACCCTGCTTTCTGCTGAGTGAACAATTAATTTAATGCCGAAGCTAAAAACTATTATAATAATCTCATTTGTGCAAACATTATTGAAAATTAATAAGCTATAAAGCCAAATAAATAAGTGTGTATCGTTACTAGCTGTCCTGTAATTATTTCAAGTGTATTATGTATGTTGTGTTCTGTAGCAGTGAATAGAATTAGCCAACATTTTATGTTGGCAACACGTCCCCCCCACACAAGCGAGATTCGAGTTCCCGCCAGTCGGCGAATAATTCGAATCATTCACTACAGTACCGTAAGCAACTGAGATAAAATCTTTTAATTGTTTTTCAACAAAACAATTTGGCGCCTATCGGGAAGAAATAACTAGTGAGTAAGGACAGGTAAGGACACACAGATCACACAGATCACAGATAACACAGCACGCATCCAACGTGCGACTTAATAAACGCACCGACAGATCGAGAGTTATAACGTTTGATTTAATACTTATCACAAATTAACACAGACGATCCAAAAATTACTATTACAATATATATTAAAAATGGGGTTATGTCAGTTGTATCTGGTTTTGTTCGTATATACTGGTTTCTTGGCTACAATGTACCAAAAGCTAAATACAGGATACAATTCACTTACGCACGTGTTGCTTCACTAGTAATCATTATTTAGTTGACTGAACCAGTGATGAAAGTACGTTTAAAAGGTTCCAGATTGTTTAATGGATAAAGTGAAAAGTGAAGACAGCTCAAAGGACAGGCAAATATTTTAATAGAATCTGGCAATTTACCTAGAATAGATACATCTTTAAGTGACTTTGACGTATGTACTACATGTATACTGTACCGTAGGTAAGTACATACAGTCGAAAATATTTAGATATATTTAAAGAGAAACTACTGTTGCAATTGTTTCAAACTACTGTTACAACTATTATAGCACCAGTCCAACCCGTTCTCCCCCCCTTCTGCTTGTCTCATTCAGCTTTGATTATTGCCCGGCTTTATCTGTGCTTCGTGCTTTCATTTATATGCTTATGACTGTAATAAAAGCTAGGATATTAAAGTACGGTCGAATTTCAAATACATTATTGTACTGAATGTGCCAAACTTACAAATACGTTGTGTCCGTTCGGCAGAGGACATTACACTTCCATACTCAGAGATCATTGCACTGAGAGCAGCCTGGAAATTAAGGAGGCAGTGTAAACGGCGTGCACTGCGTCGTGGATTCGATTCCACATCGCTCGTTTTAGTATCGTTTAGTTCAATAGACCAAAAAACCATACGTACAATCATTAGGGAATAGAGGCTGTATGTTGTATAAATTTCAAAGGGCGTTTATACACATTCACATAAGGCATAAAAAATATGTTGTTGTTGTACATGGTTACGCAAACACTGCCCAGTGTCGGCTTAATGCTGTAACACGTTCTGCTTAAATCAATCGTATAAACTTGTGTTAGAGTAGTTCTCTCAATGGGGTGCTCTTCCGCTTGTGACAAGCGTAAATGCCACAACTTTTACCGGTGGAGGGAGGGTGCTTTCCTTTTATTTATTTAGGAATATCTGCCAAACCGTGTAATCTGTACATGCCTTAGGCACAAAAAGGTAAATTTTGTTTGCACAATTACTTTCTAAGTTTACGAAGAGTTGTACGTGTCTAATATTCATTTATTGTTCGTATAATTCAAAGAATTATAAGATGAAAGTACAAATTCTACTTAGAAATGTTTAACTGCAAGAACTCTAACTGACAAACGCAAATTACAAATAGTAATTAAAAGCTATACGACACACAAATGAGCCTATACAACACGGGTGACACTACATGCCACAAACAGTTGAAACTACACGATGTACATGTACACTTACACGACAAGCAGGTGACACTACACGGAACACAGGTGAACTTACACGAGACAGAGTTGAAACTACACGATTAGGACACAGTACATGTGACACTGTACAACACACAGGTGACCTACACAACACACAGTTGAAACTACACGAGACAAGGTGAAACTGCACGACACACAGGTGACACTACACGGAACACAGGTGAAACTACATGGAACACAGGTGACACTACACCACGAACATTTGACATTACACGGAACACATATGAAACTACTACACGGAACACAAGTTAAACTACATGGAACACATGTGAAATTACACGCAACACGTGACACTACACGATATATATGTGACGCTGTGAGACACACAGGTGACACTACACGGAACACTGGTGAAACTACACGAGGCAGAGTTGAAACTACACCATTAAGACACAGTACATGTGACACTGTACATCACACAGGTGACACTACACAACACACAGTTGAAACTACACGACACACTTAACAAACTAGACGATACACGGGTGACACTACACGAAGCACAGGTGAAACTACACGGAACATATGTGACACTACAAGACGCACATTTTGCACTACACGAAACACAGGTTAAACTACACGGAACACAGGTGAAACTACACGACACACAGGTGACACTACACGATATACATGTGACACTGCGAGACACACAGGTGAATTACACGACTCGCAGTTGAAACTACACGACAGAGAGGTGACAATATACGATAGAAAGATGAAATATTTCAAACGTTAAGCAATAACCGTATACTTATAACCTTAATTTTTGAAATCGTAAAACCTACTGGAACTGAAATTGACAACCCCTCTTAATTCCCTTGAACGGATTTTTAAAGCCTTCACAGCTCATTGTCCTGTCTACTTAAACGTAATTCCCGTTTTCTTCTCCAGTTCAACACCCAGAGGGATGCACAGACGATGTCGGAAGTGGACACGAATAACCAAGTGGAATACTAAACATACTAAACAATAGGACTGAAAGACCTTATTGTAGTCATCACTGACAATGGTAGTATGTAGGTGTATTTTGACCATGCAGTAGGACACGACAAAAATGTTTTTGTTTTTAATATATGGTACAGCAATATGGGACTGGAAGTTAGTCAAGGAATATATTGTGAACCACAAAAGTAGGCTAACCACTATCATAAAAAACTACTGCCAGCTAAATTAATTTAAGTAAAGAGACATCCATCCGTTCTTTGTCCCTTCCTATTTGCTTTCAGTAATATGTGGGCTGCGATGACACATATCCTTCACCTTCTCGAGTGTTCTTTTCTTCGTCAGCGTTTATTTGATCTCTGGTCACTCTTGCTGGTTCTTCTTCTGGTAACCTCTTCTTGGTTCTCCTTGAACAGATCCCATACCTCCCCATGTTTCTTTCTAAACTCTTCTCTGTTGCTATATCTTCTCCCCTAATTCCATGGAACTTGTGTCTGTCTGTTCTGCTGGAAGTTGTGAATGTTGATTGGTGTCTTTTGTGATTATGTTCTTTGACTGTGTCTATAGGAAGGCAATTGTCTTTTTTAATCGTGGACAAATCGTGCCTTAGTTAGTTAGTTACACCTGTCGGTATTGTAGAGGGCAGATCAAGTTATTGTTGCGGATTAGTGGAAAGTGATTATTGTGTTAATTAGTGCGATATTTTAATAAGGTGGCATTATTATTGCGTGTGCACAAATTCAACTTTAATTATTTTATGAGACTACCTGGTTGATTACAAACTGTTATTTGTGACCAATTAGAGCTGGTAATTGGTGTGTGTATTTTGTTTCCACTGTACAATACGACGATCAGTGAGACCGTCGTAACAATAGTTTAAAGTATGTAGAAAGTTTTCAAAGTCCGGTTACGATCTTCTTAAAAAATAACCAAGTCTCTATTCTTTTTATTTTCATAATTCTCGTAAATTTTCTATTCTTGCCAGTTAGTATGTGATGAATCATTTGTGCAGTAATATAACGGTGTTTTCTATCAAAAAGTGCTTACACAAAAGCCACCGTGCTACATATGTATGTATATATCACATTAAGTCAAGTATGTGGTGATACAGCGAGGGAGCAGTGTGTAGCAAGGGTGCTGGTCCGATATCGAAAAAACAACCTCGCAAATTGGCAAAGTTTTCCCGCTGACGAGATGGAGTTTCGGGGACTTGTAATGACTTGTACAGTTCTACACTGTTACAGTTGCCTGAAGGTCAGAGAAAGTTTACCTATGGCCCTCTCCAAACGGGTGAAATAATGAAAACAATATTGTGTTGCTGGTCAATGACTGTCGCCTGGCCTGTGGAACAAGTTGAATCACATGCCATCTTGGGTATAATAGTTGTCTGAAAGGCAGTATTTGCATTGATACTTTCCGTGTAAGCCGTGTTACTAAAATTGGGCAGTCTAATCATGTTTTCTTTATACTACTGTGACAACGAAATAGTTTAAATAATGAAATATAAATAATATAAATAGTTAACTATAGATCCCGGCACAAGACATAACCCGAATCATTGAATACAAATAAATAGGCAATATGTAGAGAATTGTAACGCCGTATTTGAACATAGAAGCCACGATGAGTAGTGTTTAAGACATAGAAGAAGCAATTAATATTGGCAGTGGAAAAAATATATTTTTTTAAGATTTGTTGATGATGTGGTACGTGTGATAGATAGGTAACACCATTAGGGGTAAGCAATGGCACAGGAACTCGCGGTAAATTCTGTAAGGAAATGAGGAAAGGATAGAAAATAAGATGTAGACAGAGAGTAGGAGAGTGGGTGAGCGAGTAAGAGTGAGAGAGAGAGAGAGAGAGAGAGAGAGAGAGAGAGAGAGAGAGAGAGAGAAGAGAGAGATGTTATTTCCTTTAAACCCACATGCCGAGCGCCTCGGAATAATTTATTTTTTTAACACATCCTTGTTTCTGGCACATAACGTATATCACTCCACGCCATGTCTTCCTATTCACCAGACTCACGTTTATTTCGGTACAAAAAGTGCTAGTTATTAGACGCAAATTTAACATTGTATTCTTGCATAAGAAGATATCGTGTGAACACTTGAACCGCATGCCTGATAACCTTCCACCCGTGGCTGGCTTAGGTTATCACCCTACTGCAAAGTGAGATGTCGGCAGACCGAGGAGGAGATGAGTTTCAGAACAGCTCTAGGGTCTTATCCTTGGAGTGGTGATGATAATAATGACAAAAGGACTAGTTTTTAAGTGGTTACTTCTAAATGTTTTGTTTTTTTTATTCAGGGTTGTCCTTCCCTAGCCTTTGATGCTCCAACACCCAACTGCAAAGCAGCAGCAAAATATTATCTTCTAACAATAGGACGCAGTATCACACAGCCGAGGAAATCCAACTAGATTGTCGCCTCTAATAATCCAGAGACAAGCCGGTCGTGGACTATTTCCTTTACGTCATAACTTTGGTTTTGACAGCTACTGCAGCCTCTCCACAGGGAATATTTATCGACCTTCCTGTCTAGATCCGTACTATTCTGCAAATAAAGTACGAATACGACACAGACTATATGTTTACAAAACTGAAAGAGGTGTACGAGAAATGCGGTCTGAAGATAAACACTACAAAAACAGAATGCCTGAAAATAGGAGACATTCAAGAAGAAGACCCAGATCTGCAAATCCATAGAACTGGAAAATGTAGCGAATTCAAATATTTTGGAAGCATTATTTCAGAAGATGGAACAAAAAAGATGACATGAAAAATAGGATACAACAGGAAGAAAAGGCTATTTGTTTGCTAAACTCATTACTTATGACGAATAAAATGAAACTTCAAACTAAACTGACAATCTACACAACTATTGTAAAGCGTATTTTCACTTATGGCTGCGAATGCTGGCAACTTTTAGATAAAAAAAAAGATGATAGAAACTGTGAAATTGGACTTCTTAAGAAGAGTGTGTAATATTTCCAAAATGCAACATGTTAGTAACGAAGCTATAAGAAGGAAAACGGCGCGTATTTACAACAACAGAAAGAATAGAATCCAGACAGTTGGTATGGTATGGTCACGTAATGAGGATAGAGGAGAAACAATAACCAAAGAAAGCAAAGACTTACACACCACAAAACAGGAGAAGAAAAGGAAGACTGACAACACAATAGAGAACAGGACTTCGGAAAAGGATGAGAGATCGAGCTATTGAAGATGGTGACTGGAAGGATAGAGAGAAATTGCGATCAAAATACGGCTTACACTGTAGGACCCCCGCCAATAAACAAAGTATGAATTTCTATCATTACCCACTTTTCCCAAGGATCGATAGGACACTAATAGAAAAATTAGAGATGCTACTAAGTGAATTGATTAAGCTGATAACTGTTTTCTGATGTCTCAGACATTGATTGAGAGAGTTTTTCAGTGTAATATCTCGTTGATAAGTACAGACATTCATTCTGACTACACTATCGCAACTCGACAGTTTCACTGCTATCGGGTAAAGAGTATAGTTTACTGTAACATAAGTATTATAATTTCCATATAATTACGTGTCAACGCTATTGGATGTTGTACTACAACATCAGGAAAGCCGCAACAGCAGAGCGGAGACTATTTAAAATAATTGTTATTCCCTCTCAGTATGCAGTAAACCAACCAACAGCATCCCATAAAGCCATGTTTTCAATTTAAAAGTGCAGTATAGCGGAATGCTAATGTATTCAACACACGGGGTTAACAACAAACAACGTTTGTATACAACTGTAGCGGTGAACTGCCTGCCGTTTGCAAACATGTCACGGACTCGCCGTAAAACTGGCGGAGTTAGTTTTACTATTGTATAACCCCTTTAGCCTTTACTACACAAAACTTAACTTAGGGGTAAAGTAATGTACAAGAAGCAGGGGCGTATTTACGGGGCAGAACCCGCAGAGGGTCCAAAAACTTGACGAATTTTGTTAACCTCCTAATTTTTAGACTGTCTCATTTTATGTTCTTCAGCTGTGTACGCTAATATAGTAGTAGCTCTTTTTTAAAGATATAAACAGGTTTATTATGCAGTATTAGGATATACGTTTGAAATACGAAATATGGGAAAATCAGTTCAGTAAATAAGTATTTTTTAACAATGTTTCAAGAACGCGTATTTCTGTTGTATCGTTATCGTTTACATTACTGGGACTGATTTCAGGATGTTATTACGGGTTTTCATCCAGTTAAAAGATAGTAATGTTGAGTAATTTTAACTTGGTTTTTTTCCTATGAAGCCGACGCGATCCCAGACCCCCGCAAGATCAAATGCTACATACGCCACTGACTAGAAGATTACTATCAGAGGAGTAAAGCAATATAGTACTATATACCTTTAAAGACTAGGTTAGTTATCAATTGTATCTTGTATGTTCCGGTGATATCCAACTAATTCTTTACTTATTAACGTATGGATGTTTAGATACTTTTCTGTTGATACAACCAACATGTGAGTGCGCACAGGCGTTGTGTTTATGAATTGCGTTGTTTTTTTTTTATAATTTTTTGTATTTTACTTTACTTGTTTTTCCTTTCTGTTCAATCTTCTCACGTTTCGACTCTTGCTGTGATGTCTTGTCAGACGTATGTCTGAGCTTTGTAGCGCGTGTCTATGTTGTATGGTGGGGAAGGGGGCGATGACCTGATTGCTAGCCTAAGGTGTGGCTTAAGGCCTAAAGTACGGTATGTAGCGTCGGTGGTAGTATGATGTTTCTTGCCCCCATCTGTTACTTTACAATCTGTTGTAGGCCACATTGTTGTTCTCTATCCGCTCAGCTCTTCACACTTGTGTTATGTTACCGTAACTACACGTGCCGACTTTTCGATAGCGTCATGTAATTGTCGCAGCAATATGTTGCTCATTGCAAATAGCACGACACCAAATTTAATAAAAATTAAATAATAATTATGTATTTCATAACACTCTCTCTCTCGTTCCCTCTCTCTCTCCTCTCTCTCTCTCTCTCTCTCTCTCTCTCTCTCTCTCTCTCTCTCTCTCTCTCTCTCTCTCTCTCTCTCTCTCTCTCTCTCTCTCTCTCTCTCTCTCTCCTATGGCACTACAGACCTTGTTGGGCCCTGTCCTCCTTCAATTTTTCACCCATTCTCTTCTGTCCGTAGCCATCCACCTCCAGGAAGGCACTTTCAGCATTTCTTTCGCATCCTCATCCACCGCGTCCTCCCATCTTCTCCTCGCTCTTCCCACTGGCCTCCCCTGGATTCTGGTATTCAATAGTTTTCATGGTATTCTGTCTTCCCCCTTGACCAGCCCACCTTAGACGCTGTAGGTTTATGTATTGTGTTAGCGGTGGTTCTTTACACCTTTGATAAAATTCAAAGTTATATCTTATTCTCTAGCCGTGTGCGTCATTAACTGGTACCAGGATTCTTTGTAATATTTTTTTAAAAGATATCGAGAGTGTTTGCTGCTTTGGAGTTCAGGATACACGTTTCGCAGCCATAGGTTAGGATGGGTTTTATTATTGATTTTTGTATCGTTAGTTTAGTGTTTCTGTGGCTGTCTTAGATCTGAAGATACTTGATGTGGCGAAATACGCTTTATTGGCTTGGCCTATCCTGTTCCGGTTTTCGGCTTCTTCTGTGCCGTTTTTTTCTAATATGGTTCCCAAGTATTTAAAGTTGTCCACCTTTTCGATATTGTAGATTGTGCCGTAGTTGCTTTGTTTTCTATTCTGTCTTAATATTTTAGTTTTATTTATGTTGATTTTGAGGCCTATATTGCTAGCATTTTCTTTTAGCTCAAAGTTCGTTTCCTCTGCTGCATTTTTTGTCTGACACATTATGTTGATGTCGTTCGCGTAGGCTGCTAATTGGCGGATTTGTTTGTCAGTACATTAATTTCATGACATTAATGAACCTAAATTATATTCATTAACGTTATCCGACTGTACGTATTGGTATACAAGAAGTCGTTTCTCATTAAAGAATGTTGTCGCAGTAAAAGAGGCGCTCCAGGGTAGAATCGCACGGCAGTATTGAGCCGGCGTGTTGTGTTGTGAGCGTGCGTGCGTAAATACTATAGAGGGATGGTGGGAAGTGAAGCTTTCGGATGCCTTTCATGTTTTCAAACACAGCTTCCTTCCGCCGGCCGGCTAAAGTCCGCTTTAAAGTTATCTGATTTCGGCTACAAACAGAATATAAATTGTGTCTACAACAGACTCATTCACGGAATACTTTGTCGAAGGGAAGTATATTGGAGAATTCTTTTGGAAATTTCGATGAGATTGTTTTTTCAAAAAGGAGAAAGTAACGTTTATTGTAAATTTTATTTCTCAAAAGAATAGTTTTTACTTACTTTATAGTACTTTTCTTTATATTTTTCCGGTGCAGAGTTTGTGAGGATCGGTCAAAAATATAACACAAATTTTAACTTATTTGTGTCGACGTTTTGACAATTATTGCCACCATCAGGACCTGTGTATGAATACAAAAAAATTCAGACACAACAGAACAATTATTTGACTGAACGTGTTTGTGTATGTGAATGTGTGTGCGTGTGTACGCGCACATGTGAGGGCGTATGTGTGCCTCCTTGTATATGAGAAGGAGTTGAGATATTGGTTTTACAACATCAAATTTTTTTCTTTAAAGACAACGAGAAAATTATAGTATCACATAACTTAATTTAACAATATTGCCGGAACGTCGACACAAATAAGTTAAAATTTGTGTTATATTTTTGACCGATCCTCACAAACATTTCACCGGAAAAATTCATTGATTAACGGTCACAACGAATTTACGGACTTTTTCTTTATAATTTACAGGACAAGTTTAATAACAAAATTTATTAGTTTTAAATGTAATGACAATCAGAATGATCACTGTTACACACCACTATATAAAAATTATTTCATATAACGAATTGGTTGTTCTATTACCTTCTCCACGTTTGTGGTCAGACAACCTGCATACAAATTTTCGTCCTGTCTCCCCTAGGTACACTTTGTTGCAGTCTTTACATTTTAATTTATAAATTCCGCTTTTCTGTAATACTGGAATTTTTTCTATATTCTTATTCCTTATCTTATCAAATACAGTTTCACATTTTTTAATAGCTATATCTACTCCATATTTATTAAAACACTTTATAATTTTTCTAGTATGTGAACCTATGTATGTCAATGACCCTGGATAATTCTTTTGTTCTGGTTCTATTTTAGCTTTTTGTATGTTGACCCTTTTCATAACTTTATCCACTATGTTGGTGCTATAATTATTATTCCTTACAATTCCCTTTATCGTTTTTAACTCCTTATCTTTTGATTCGGTCTCTTTTAAACACTTCTGAGCTCTGTAACAAAAAGGAATTGATTGCCGCCATTTTATATCTGTATGGGTGGTAAGACTCTCTTGGTATAATTATATCAGAATACGACTCTTTCCTAAATATCCCAAACTGTAGTTTCTCATTATCTTTAATTTCTATGTTTAAATCTAAGTAATTTATTTGCTTACCTCCTATCTCTTCCTTAAATTGTAAGTTTTTATCCTTATTATTTACCTCCTTTATAAACTCATGCACTTCTTCTATGCTTCCTTCCCAAATTACTAGTACATCATCAACGTATCTAGACCATAATTTTATATTGTCTTTATACTTAGTGGAAGTTATAGGTCACTCTACGGCTTAATCAATAGATATAATAGGGAATTATATGACAGACACATAGAATTATTAAGAATATACTCGTATGTAGAGTTAGAAGAAATATTATATAATTTTGGTTTGGGGTACGTAGAAAAGAATTTGGAAAATAAAAATAAAAAAATGGTAGTTAAGTTAAATAAATTAATAAGAATGAACGAAGTAAAAAAGGAACACCTCTCTAAGAATAACTATGAAAAAAGAGTAATAAACCTTACAGAGGTAAATTTCAATACGGAAGAAAAAGAAATGTTAGCGGAAGGCTTAAAATACGCACCGCCACCAGAATTAAATCAAGAAAAAACGATTATTGAATGCGAAAGCATAATACAAAAACTAGGAAATGAAAATGATAAAAAAAGAATAAGGTGGGAAGTAGGGAATGTAGTAGATAAAATATTTAAGAAAAGTTTGTATAATTCAAAGAATGAACAAAAAATCAAAGCAACTGTAACTAAACTAAAGAATAAAATAAAGAAGAATGATATTATAGTTACGAAGGCGGATAAAGGAAATACAATGGTACTAATGAGAAAGGAAGAATACATAAAGAAAACGGAAGAATTTATAAGGGAAGGACCATACGAGGAAATAAAGTATGATTATACAAGTAAGTACCAGTCAAGGATAAAACAAATGATGAAACAGATAACATTTATAGAAGAAAATGAGAAAAAATATTTATTGGAAAGTAATCCAACAGCACCAACTTTAATCCAACAGCACCAACTTTTAAAAGTCAGGTTAAGATACATAAAGAAGGAAAACCAATTAGATCGATTGTTTCTTTTATTAATGCACCTATTTATAAATTATCAAAGGAAGTTAGCAGAGTACTGAAAGAGAAATATGAATTTTGGACAAAATACAACATAGAGAATAATGTAAGATTGATAGAAAAATTAGAAAATATTAGCATTAATGTAAATACAAAATTGATATCACTGGATGTTAAGGACATGTTTACTAATATCACAGTAAATAAAGTTATTAAGTTAATAAACGATAATAATATGGGATAATACAGGTATAAAAAGCAGTTGATGAAAGTAATTAAAAAATGTGTAAATCAGAACTATTTTAGGTTTAATAACATGTTTTATATACAGAAAAAAGGTTTACCTATGGGGTCTTCATTATCCCCTATTCTTGCTGAAATATACATGAATGATTTTGAAAAGCAATTATTAACTTCCACTAAGTATAAAGACAATATAAAATTATGGTCTAGATACGTTGATGATGTACTAGTAATTTGGGAAGGAAGCATAGAAGAAGTGCATGAGTTTATAAAGGAGGTAAATAATAAGGATAAAAACTTACAATTTAAGGAAGAGATAGGAGGTAAGCAAATAAATTACTTAGATTTAAACATAGAAATTAAAGATAATGAGGAACTACAGTTTGGGATATTTAGGAAAGAGTCGTATTCTGATATAATTATACCAAGAGAGTCTTACCACCCATACAGATATAAAATGGCGGCAATCAATTCCTTTTGTTACAGAGCTCAGAAGTGTTTAAAAGAGACCGAATCAAAAGATAAGGAGTTAAAAACGATAAAGGGAATTGTAAGGAATAATAATTATAGCACCAACATAGTGGATAAAGTTATGAAAAGGGTCAACATACAAAAAGCTAAAATAGAACCAGAACAAAAGAATTATGCAGGGTCATTGACATACATAGGTTCACATACTAGAAAAATTATAAAATGTTTTAATAAATATGGAGTAGATATAGCTATTAAAAAATGTGAAACTGTATTTGATAAGATAAGGAATAAGAATATAGAAAAAATTCCAATATTACAGAAAAGCGGAATTTATAAATTAAAATGTAAAGACTGCAACAAAGTGTACCTAGGGGAGACAGGACGAAAATTCGTATGCAGGTTGTCTGACCACAAACGTGGAGAAGGTAATAGAACAACCAATTCGTTATATGCAAGACATTTCATAGAAGACAACCACAAGTTTGTTAATCCTTTGGAAGAATACGAATTTGTAAAAGTAGTAAATAACACAGTTGAAAGGAAGCTTAGAGAGGAGTTAGAAATATTGAAAGAAAGAGAAAAAGGGTTAGACAATTTAATTAATATTAAAATTAAATTTGGTAATGAAGAAATATTTTATAACATGATTAAGAAGTAAATGAGAGAGGGCAGATAGATAAGATTAAGAATTATATTTCATAGTACTAATTGGTTGTTTTAAAATAAGGGTGTGTGACTGACCCACATGTGTGGAGAGGAAGAGGGTAGTTTAAAAGGATGCACACACACACACACACACACACACACACACACACACACACACACACACACACACACACACACACAAGGAATTTACTAGAAAAATATGTAACTGTACAGATGGTGAGACAGAGTTTAGGGGGTGGGGAAAGGATCATTAATTTTTAGTTTGTTGTGGGTGAGCAGAGTGGCGGAGAGGGGTGAAGGGTTGGGTTTCACATATTTCGTGTCTATTCCCGATCTGACGATGAGCTGTGAAGCTTGAAAGCGCTAATCGGAATAATTTTTATATAGTGGTGTGCAACAGTGATCATTCTGATTGTGATTTCAACCACTAACACAAATTTCTTCATTAAACGTCTGTTAAATGTAATGGGCAAGTGTTATGAAAATGCAAATTTGTGAAGAGAAGTTATGAGAAAATAAGTAACGCACGATAAAAGTTTTATAGTATTGGCTGTAAAATTGTATTTAAATAATTTTTTAAATATTGTAATATACTCTCTGTGTTCAAATAAGATTCACAAACGTCAGACAAGGAATGACTTCTCTTGTATTGGTCCAAGAACCTAGACGCTTTCCTTTATAAATTACATTGTAAATACGCCGAAACTGCCAAACAACGTGCCTCCCTCCAGGCCCCATCGCAGTCTCCATCAACACCATAACCAGGAACACCCCCAAACCCTCTTTCCTCATAAACCGCCTACTGACTACCTCCGATTAGCCTCCGTCCAGAAATGCACGCAGACACAGAAACAACTAAATAAACACGTTGCAACATAGACTCTACTTCCAGTCAACTTGATCCCCTAATTTCATCATTCTCCCTCACTTGACACCTAATACTCTACCCTCTTCATTGATTCCCCGACCTTTTCCTTGACGCCGCATTCACGCTTCGCACCATCTTCAGCGTCCTACGATACTCGAGCCCGCCATGACTTTTTATTAGTTTGGCCCTCCCATAGTACTCCCATCCCACCCCCATTCAGCTGTACACATTAGATTCACACACATACACACTTTTTATCTTTCTTCTGGGTGCCTCCATTTTCTCCGCCCCCGGCCAGCTTAGCGTGCATTTCCATATTCCTATTACCATAGGGCAGAATAGGGGTGGTCCTTCTGAATAAGCCTCAAAAACTCAAAAATAAAACGGACAGGGAAAGACTTTAAGCTAGGAGAACATCAACATCAGCGACTCAAAGATCCATCGAAGACATTAAATCAAGAGCGAATAAACTTTCTTCACGCATACAACAACATAATAGACCTACAGTGCTTTACTGTATAGAAATAAGTGTTTAAAAAGTAATAACAGATACAGTCTACACTAGGTATTTTATGTGATAAATATAAAAGTGTGATTCAGAACAAACTGACTTTACAGATATAAGTAACTATATAATTTTTGTGTCTCCAACAAGTTTTATTTTTATAATCGTAAAATTAAAATATGATCAAGTCATTTTTAGTATCATTGTAACCGTAAAGAAAACACAAATACTCGAAAGCCAAATAAAACACACATAACAAGGTTCCATTTGGTTTTTATTTAAGTGTTGAAAGAGCACGAGGAATTCATGTACCGGTTTCAGCAAGTTTATGTTACCTACTACTGGTGGAATTTTTATTAAATTTGTCAAATTTTAACACCAGAACAACTTCATAATACATTCTGAGATCTTTGAAATTAAGAACAGCATAGACTATGTACTTATTGTAAACAGAATTTTAATGTCAAACTTATTGGATCGGTTTAAGTAATAAATTATTATAAAAAACGCTTTCAATATTATTACGTCTAAACTTATTACATTATATCTAAATGTATTTCAATGATCGCCTGAATCCTTGAATAAAATTTAATAGAAAATTTGTTAAGTATACAATAAGTCTTAGTTGGTGTCCTGTGTAAAGGAGTGCAAATATCAAAAAACAATATTGTTTTTAGGATTAGTTCATTGGGGGTTATTGGGGATGACACTAAAACGATTTTGAAGTACAACGGATTCGCGTAACAGTAGCTGCAACTGCCTTTTTATTTCCAAATTCGACAAGGCAAGGTTGAAATCATCAGTATAAGAATTGCCCTTGTACGTCAGGTTGCCGAGTTGGCGAAGCAGGGAGTAAACTTCTTCCTTTGCAGTAAACTGTTGCTTGCCAGGGCAATCTATTAGTTGCTTCAATAATATCATCCCACGCCAAAGTTATCATATCTTCCAACAACCAAATACTTTGATTTTCTAATACCTGGGAGACTGCAGTCTTTACGACACCACAGAACAATCTACGTGTTTGTCGAATGTGCCAGAAGAATCTCGCTCTACTGTGTGTGGCGTACGTCCTTGTAGACGCATTTGCGAGAATTTTCTCGATGCCGCCAGCCGTGCGGACTGTGTCAAGGCCGCAGTTAATTACGTAGTTCATACGGACGCTAAGACGCAATTAGGAATCGTCTAGAATTTCGGCTATAAATACATGGCGGCAGCGGCCTTAAGTTTCAGTATTAGTGCGAATTATTGACAGCGCGGTTCGAGAGTTATTGTCGGGCAAAATTACTGTGCGAGTTCAAGTGGTTATTAGTTTAGTTTGTGTTTTATAATCGGGCGGTAATTATAATACAATTGTGTTTAATTTTAGTGGACATTTTATTGGGTGTGAACAATTTTTATTTGATTTGTTATAGAGACTGTGTTGTTAATTACGAACTGTTAAATGTGGAAATTGAAGCTCGTAATTAGTGGCTTAATTGGTGTCTTGTACTTATTTTTTTTCCACTGTACCTACGACGATCGAGTAGACCGTCGTAACAATATCGCTTCTATAAAACAATCGCAAGAAATATTGAGAAAAATTTTAGTGTGGCCCAATATGGTTCTGGGGTTTGTTTTCCTACGCGTGTTTTGTTGTGTAAGTACTTCAGTACTGATAAAATATAATAAACTTGGGTTTTCTTCCCTAATAAAGTGTACCCACCATAATATTGTTGTATGTCAGTTGTAAGTACTTTAGTTTATATTTTATCATCAGTGTATCTATTTAGTAGTGTTGCCAGTTCGTCCTCTGTCAGTCCATAATACTTGGAGTACCGGTGGTCGTGTAAAAACGGATACTCTGTTAGATCCCTGTCGAATGCTGATGGGCTGTCGTCACTGAATATTTGGAGAACTCCTGTACAGAAGACTCTTTCTATTTTTACAGTACGATCGGGCTCGAACAAGAGTCTGTGTATAGAACTGAACAGGGCAATGGTTTTGTCAGCGTCCTTGTTGTTTCCAAACCGTATGCTGTTGGCGAAGGCGTCGTAATCAATCACCAAGACAATCGCCTTTCTGTCAAAATGTCTGTACAGCGATTTGATTAATAACGGAATTCCTGCAATTATTTCATCTTCAGTGAGGGTTCGGTTCAATTCACGTTCAACATATTCCTTACATTCTGACAGCGAGTTAAGATCTTTTTTCCACAATTTGCCAACCCCCATTAAATACGTGTGCTCTACAAACGTCTTCCGCAGCACAACTCTCATTTTCGATAGCAACGTTTGGTAACTGCTGGCGTTTGCGAGTTCTCTGTAATCGATGTAAACTACGGGATAAACTCCAAAGTGTCGCTTGACTAACTCTGGGTGTTCTTTGTGAATTGTAGTGCTTACGAACAATTAGTTGTGCTGGATTTTTTAATTATTTCTGATCCGTTTTTGTAAACTTGTATTTCTAAAAAATGTTTCATCATTTTCAGATTAGTAGATTTGCCGAAATTTGTGGCGGCTGTTACGAAAACTTGGCGATTTTTGTCCTTTAAAAATATTTTCAGAAGCAGTGATTTATCAATATAATATTTACATTTTACTGCCTTGGAAAAGCGGAAAGCAAGTGGAAATTATTTTTCTTCTGACTCCTGTAAGAGAAGGATTATAATCGGTATTGTATCAAATTAGGAATAACAGTAGAGAGTCAATTCGCTATAATGCGTTACTAATAATTTTTTATTTTTCTTATTAACGTTTAATAAAAGTTAAACATTACTGTGAATTATTTAATTAATTTTGGACATTCCCGTTAACTTGTAGTACACATACACACATTGCTCACACTACGGCTGCAAGAAATACCTACGATTACGACGTGCTATAGCTTTCAGATTTGGTAAAATTTTCACTTGCGTTAATTAAAGGTGGGTAAAAAAATTAAACTGAACCCCGTTCTGAAATTATAAAATATTATCCAAAAATACACATCTAGACTTTTTCCGTTACAATTATTATTCCTTCGTCTTCTTTGAAATGTAGAGCCTAATTACTCCTAACTAAAGTATCTTATTTCAGTACTTTGTGTTTTACTGTAGGCACCCCTTGATATTGTTCATGTTTCACTGGCGTATGTTAGTATTTGATTGTAAAATTAAATATTTCCCTGTTACTTGCTGAAGAACAGTTTTGAATAATTTTCGTATGATTTTTATCATAATCATAAGTTTCAAAGAGAAGCGATAAGACAGAGTATTATTGTTCGAAGGCTTTCACGGCCGGTGTTACTAGAATTTAAACTATCTTCCGGGCTGTTTGGCCGTGGACAAAGGTTTTCATTAAAACCAAAGGTTTCAGCAGCACCACTGGCTGCCATCTCCAGTGGTTGTATCGAATCAAACCTAACGCTAGGTAGGTGTCGTTCGTTAGGACAACAGTATTGTGTTAGGACACCCCGCGTTAGGTTTGACTCGATACAGCCACTGGAGGTAGCAGCCAGTGGTGCTGCTGAAACGTTTGGTTTTAATGAAAACCTTGGACCACAGCCTGGCAGATAGTTTAAATTCAAGATAAGACACAGATTTAGACACAGATAAGACATTCAAGTTTAGACACAGATTTACGTCATTTATTACGTTAAAAACATCTAAAGAAATGTCTTACCTGACTTGTTGCTGATGATAAGCAGGAAACAGTAATAATCAATTCGTGTATCGTTTCCAATTTTGAAGTAATGCAAATACATTTCTTCTTAATTATTGGCAAGCACAAAGAATAATATTACACATAATAATAGTAGAAAAATGTTGTTGAGCATAATATGATCTTAGTTAACCTCAGTGACTTAAGGGAAACTTTTAGTCAGCTGTTAATCAGCTGAACTTGAACGCTCACTAGTTGGCAATGAAATCATACCGCGTTACGATATGTGTGTACAACATATCAATCGCTATATTTAATGATTTATTTTGCCGATAAGGTTTGATTATCTGTAACAGTTGATAACAACTGCTGTGTAAATAGTAAATTATAAATAATAAACAGACAGCATTGAATTACCAAAATAATATTTTTATTCCTACGCTGTTTACAGACTGAGACTAAACGTTTTATTCCAATTAACAGTTTTTAAAATTTTGCAATAGTAATTATCAATTTTAGTTTCTTTTACCGAGTTGTATCACCAATATTGTAAAGTTGAAGCTTTTTCTGACGTAAACTTAACATAAACTACAAAGGGGTTTTTTAATTTTACTGGTGTAATTGTATATTTTAAGTTTCATATTGTAACCACCTTCTCTCAGTGTATGTGTCTTATCTAGTTTATTTTTGGAATTGGAAGTTTTCGTAATGTGTTTTGCGAACGTAAATGGTGTCGTTCGGAAGCGTCTGGTAGCCTGTGTGCCTTACCTGTCCCTTCTCACTCTTTCGTAATTCCGGATAGGCGCCAAATTGTTTTTCGTGAAAACAATTAAAAGTTTTTTTATTTGTATAGTTTGATATTGCACTATTGTAAATTCGAATCGCTCGCCGTCTGGCTTGTTACTGATTCTCATCTGAGTGGGGGAAACGTGTTGCCAACTTGAGACAACGTTGGTTATGTTGACCCACTGCTAGTAAACAAAACATGCATAGTATTCTTTACAAGTAACTAATGGACAGTTGTTATCGGTACACACTCTTTTATTAGGCTTTTGACTGGTTATTGTTTGTTAACGCTTCATAAAATTAATAATTTATACAATGATTTTAGCCTCGGCAATATTCGCTCAATCAGCGGATCGCTGGGTTGGCAGTACAATGTTTATATTAGCTGCAAGACAGTGTGGTTATTATTTTACAAAATAAATCTGCCTATAGGGTTCTTTAAAGTACGAAACAGAGGTTTATCTAACAAGATAACAAAATTAGAACATATCATTTAAAGTACGTGATCATTAAAATTAAACAAGGTTTACTATACATTAAATATTGTGGTGTTGAATTGTGACAGTGTCGTTGGTGTATACATAGGTTATCATTTGGTCATTCAGTGTTTACAAAGTTACTTTTTATTTTATCAATCCTTGAAAATACCTTCAGTGATAGTGAGTGTTTTATCATTTAGTTATAATTTTGTGAAAGAGAATTTGTCTTTTTTATAAATCAATAAATTCGGCAATACTCAACGTTAGTAGATAAAAGATGTATTGTCAGTCGTCCAAGTGGTGTAATGGGTTGATGTCGGTTCTTCCTTCTTCAGTCTTGGGCTTCGGGAATGGTTGGCGTTTTCTTCGGGTCGGATTCCATATATTTTTTGGTCATCTAGATTAATTCCGCGCTGGTCCTTGGTATAGTTTGGTTGGAATGTCCTCTCGTCAGTTATTTTGGTCCTTCTTCATCGACTTATGGGCATTTATCCCTTTTTAGAGTTAAAAATTTGTGCCATTCACGGCGTGGCTTCTCTCCAGTTTAGCGTCACTACAGTTATTATTGTTTCTAACTGAAAATTAGTCAATACACGGTTGTTGTCATGGTAACTCACAATTTTTGATTGGCTGAAATTGGCTTGAGATCATTGTTATGATATTTGAATTTTTATTTAAAATGGTCACAGATCTTCTAAATATAATTAATCTTCACTACTCCCTTTTTAGTAGTAAATATTATTACCACTGTTCATATTTTGGCTCAAGGATTAATTTGACATCCAATACTACAGTATTTACTTAGGTATCAAAATTTTGACAGTTTTGTGGATTTTATTTAATTATACTGTTTTCTTAATTTACATTATTATCATAATATTCCTGCCTTAACATGATAGTCTAATTGTATTTCATAGTTTATGTGGCTTAGTCTTACTAATGTCAGTGTTTAATTCTAAAATTTGAAGTTTTTTGTAGTTTGACTGTTGGGAATCTGCCTAGGCTTAGATAGCAATTTTTTTCTTTAATTACTGAGATTACATTTTATTCTCCCCTTGTATGGGTCCTGATTGTTTTAATACATGATTCTGTTTATTTGCTCAATTTTTATGTCTGTTCTAGTAATTGTGTGTGATTTTATTGGTGTCATATATTAATTTGTATACTGTCATAACTGCCTTTTAGTGTCATTGTATCTGACTGTATTTATTTTGTTTCTTGTTTATTGCATCATATAACATAGCATCTTATGGTTTTAACAATTCCCATAGATATAATTTTTATTCATTAAAACATAATTCTCTTGAAACATAAATTTTACTAATTAAAACATAATTATTTACCTTTTATTATCCACTCATTTTCTTCAGTGGGTAATAATTATTTTATAGTATCATTAAAAGAAAACAAACATATAAACCTTAATTAATTACTTTGATTATTATAGAAAATCCTTATTACTAAGCTTATCTGACACTGTTTTATTAACTAATGGTACCTAATATCATTTCACTATGTCTTTTTAACTCTTATCATGATTATTCATTGTTTTTATCCCTTAATATTACTGACATTTTCTATATGGTGAATTGACACACTGATAGTCTATCTTTCTTACTTTCCTAATAATCTTAATAGTCATTTGTTACATTAATTGACACACATTTAAAACCATGATAATCAGTTAGCACTCATTTATAACTTATAACCTAGTTTATGCACTTATATACATTGATTACGGTTTTATCTGTGTTTATCACTTTTTAATGGGGTTTATTCTCACTTCGGGGTATTAACACTAACACTTTGCACTCAATCTTGTTTTAGGGTTACTGGTGGGTAAAGATTAGTGTATTGCTTATTCAAAACTCTCTTTCTTACATTTATTTTAAAATTTTCATCCTCCTTACAATTTATAATCTCTCACTCTGTGTGGTTTGACTATACATGATATGTTTGTGTCGTGCTAATGTGATTTGTCCTAGTTTACTCTATTTGTTTGGGTTAGTGTACCCTTCTATATCTCAAGTCCTTAACAATTAATATTTTTAACTTGTCTGTCTTTACATTTATTATTATCATATACAATTTTCATTAGTTAGTCTTTTTCATTGGTTTAACATTAGTTTTGTATTCTTTCTGGGCTCACTTTATTTTGCCATCGTTTACATGTCACTTCCTTGGTGTTGTGGCTGATTATACTTTTACACTTCCATGCTAATTCTTTGTTCATTATTATTCTTATTATTACTACACTCTTGTGGTAGTGTGGTGGCTAGTTCTAGTTCACTTACAGTTGTCATTATTTATATTATTCTTGGTTTATGGGGCTGGTTCTACTCTCTCACTTACCATCTATTGGGCTACTCAGGTTAAATCGCCATGTATTACTGTATTTCACATTTGGTTTGTTTGTTTGTTACTTCTTTATTATTAGAGGATACTGTTCTGACTACCTTGATATGTCTGATCGTGTTATTATTTTGAGTCACCCATTCTTTAATCTCTGATTCATCCCTTTTTATTCTAGTGTTAATGATTAAATAATTTATCTTGTCATGTTTTCTTCATTATTGTTAGGTGAAAATATGTACCATTACAATATATATTTATAAACACTGTAAAAGACTGTTTATATGAAAGACTGGCATGAAATTAAAGACTGCCTAACTCACGGATCACCCGTGCTTTATACATCCACGCACATGACTTCATTTAGACAAGTTAAAACATTCTAGATTTTACTAGAAAAACGACCACATGTTGGTGAATATAAACTTTCCAAATTTGGTTTCTAGACATTTCCAAAACACGTGTTTTCAACTGAATGTGCTTGAATAGCTAATTACTTTAGCAGTGCAATAAATACTATTAAAATTTATTTTATATTAAAATAATTAGTTACTAATAATTAGTTATTACAATTTGCACACCAATATAAATGACTTACAGCGTGCCTGTTAATTGGCTTACTGTTAATTATCTGAACTGTTGTTTTTTATTATTTATTATCATCTTAAACTACGTTAACATGCAGTAGGTATTTATTCCAATGACAATATTGTCTTAAAAAATTCAGACCCCTTTGCACAGGACACCAACTAAGTTTTATTGTAAATACCGTATGTTCCCATATATTGACACACTGTGTGAATGTTTGCCTCACTGAAATATATATTACATAGCATTGTGTAATATAGCTTATACTTATAGCATCGTTATAATTATGTACTCATTATATCAGTGCGTCGAAGTTATTAAGCATTAGTATTATACATTAATAATACAGTGTTTTACAAAATAATTTTCATTTGCTGTTTTCGATTAACAGTAAATCAGACCTGAAAGTTGCAGACAAATGGAAAGGTTTGTTTAATGTAGCACAGGGCATCGAGCTCGCGCTCCGAGTGAATTGCACATTTCCGGTTTATTGTAACAGAATTACGCGAGTTTATTGTATGTTGTTCGTGTGTTTGTTTCAATCTGTATACAATGTATCGCACCCGCTGCAGTCTTTTGCAAACTCTGTTTTCGATTAACTGTGCAGTGGAAATCTTGTTTTTTATCGCCCGCTGCTTGCTGGAATATTTATGTATGTTTAATTTATTTCTCTTTTAATTTAGTCTGTATTTTATGTCTATTGTTAATGCTTAATTTTGTGCTATTGTTTAATAACATTATGTTTTCTTGTCTTGTGTAAATTTGTTTTTCGCTTTTTTATTTTTGTGATTTAGTATGAGAAAGTCGTAGTTCATAGTATATATGTACTTGTAGTACTATAATTGTTACTTTTAGAAACAAAATAAACTAATTATTAGTTTCTTCATTACATTACCTGCGGGTGAATTTGCATTGTTGAATTGTACTGAAACACACCGTGTTTATTTTTCCTATCTGTGAACATGTAGGCCTATTTCACTTTTTAAAGTCGTCGTTCTTCTTCTTCTTCTTCTTCTTCTTCTTCTTCTTCTTCTTCTTCTTCTTCTTCTTCTTCTTCTTCTTCTTCTTCTTCTTCTTCTTCTTCTTCTTCTTCCTTACAGCTATTATGTTTCTAGCCTCTTGGAGTCGCAGAATCGATTTCACCCCAGCGTTTTTTTAGATTTCCTACAAGTATCTCTTTCCGCTTTAGGTTTGTTGGCCAAATTTTCTTCAAGAACCAAATATTTTTCATTAGTGTAGTCACTCCCTTAGGTAGTCTAATGGCTGATTGTTTCTTAGAATCATGAAATACCAAACTCATTACGGGAATCATTCATCATAATAAATTAACATTCTAACAAAAATCATTGAATTTTTGAGAGATTAAAGACGTTTCAAATTCAAGAAAGTTGTTTGTGGGATACTTTTCTGGCACTGCCTGCTTAATCCAGGGATTTTTGTTTACTCTTGACCATTTTCCATTCTTCTAGCGATGTCCACCCATCAGTGAATAGGCCAATATTAACCAGTATCACTTACTTCTATGTGTCCTAACCCGTAATTGTTGGACACTACTACTCTCATCCGGTCCATGTTTGTACTGTTATACACCAAGAGGGTCACCTATAGTAGGGGGTGACTGCAGACAGGCTAAGAACACTGCTAGAAAATGACGTCATCTCACTCAACCCTGGAAACTTGTAATAATCACTTCCCGGTCAAAACTCAAGAAAATACCACGTTTCTAAGTTCCCTCAACACCCGATAACATAAGTGTGTGTGTGTGTGTGTGTGTGTGTGTTTTAGAGAGATAGATACTGTCGCAGCAGCTTTACTACCGAGCAAGGAATGTGGTGACGTATGCCATTCCACTGCACGCATCACTCTAATACTACACATTTAAAATTCGTTTAAGACAGTTTCGGTGTGACTTGACTATCTCTCACACGGTATTTCTTGTAGCGAGTAAGAAAACATACTTTAACAAAATATTCAATAAACTACACTGACCGCTCAACCTAATACGCACACAAAATTATAACTAAATACGTCTTCTGAACGTCTAAACAATATTTTCAGAATCGGTAATACGTCACAAACACAAACACGCACAATCATTCTGTAGATCCTCGTTCCTCAGGCGTTTCGGCAGTAAAACTGATTCTCGTAGAGTAGATAGGTAGATAAATAAATAGATAGATAGAGAGATTGATAGATAGATAGATAGAGGGAAAGAGAAAGAGAGAGAGAGAGAGAGAGTGAGTGAGAGAGAGAGAGAGAGAGAGAGAGAGAGAGAGAGAGAGAGAGAGAGAGAGAGAGAGAGAGAGAGAGAGAGAGAGAGAGGCATACACATTTTTGGATAGAGTCTCTCTACGAGTTTGGTGTTCATCCCCAGAGAATATAAGCCTAAAGCATACCCTTGCCGCCTTCAGGCTTCCGGCCGATTAGTATGTATACGATGGTCTTTGTGTTTGGAAGGAACGTATCGTGTGTTCCTCCACTCGATTCATTGTAAATAATGGAGTTAATACACTTAATTTTGTAGTAATTGATAACTTTAACCATGGTGCGCGAAACGAACCAATAAGAACTATACTGGAATGAATGGAATCTCCTCGGACATACGAGAGGGTCCTCTACCTGCCTCTCCGCTAGTAGAGCAGGTGCAGCCTCAGAGATACCCAAACACAAGTACATTGCAAAGTACTCTGTAGAACACTTGAGATACGCATTAAGTTGGCATGAAATTAAGGACGGAAAGTTCATTCTAGAACATGTGCGCTATGTATATAAGGGACAGAGGCTGGCTTTGCCAGTTCAGTTCGCTGGGCGATATTCCTTAGTGCCGATCGAGTAGTGGGTAAAGTATTGTGGCGATGTGTTATTGTGTAGAACTCTATTATTGGACATTATTACTGCGTGTGGAATTATTGTACGAGTTGTTTACAAATTGTTATTTGTCGTTAATTAAAGCTGGTTGTTAGTCATTTCATTGGTGTCAGTACTTTGTATCCACTGTACCATACGACGATCAGTGAGGCAGTCGTAACAGTATACTGCTGCTACACGAACTAGCAACAAGTATTTTTGTTTGCTACAACTGTTTTTTATATCTTTAAAATCGACAGACTTTGGAGTGTAGTGTAGACACATAAATAGTGTAGTAAAGCCTATATCGTAATGTAGGCACACTGCCACGGTGTATGCAGATGGGTCACTTATAGAAAAAGTGTCGGTTTGATTACGACACGAAAATGACGGTAATCAACTCGGAGACATTTGAATAATATTGGTAGTACTGCTACTGTAGTGCACAAACTGTAGCTCTCTCTCTCTCTCTCTCTCTCTCTCTCTCTCTCTCTCTCTCTCTCTCTCTCTCTGTCTCTCTCGTTTTCGAGTAACCTTTTGCAGTTTATGTATAAGATCCACATGATAGTGTACGTTCAGACTCACAAATCACAAAATATATTGTAACGGCAAACCTACCAAACAGCTCAGAATAGTCTCCGCCCCACCCATCATCAAGTGGCGTAGAGTCAGGATAGAAAATTTCTATAAGACGGAGCTACCTGTAAAAAGCCATAGCAGCCGGCTTGTAAGTTCAGCGATTGGTGTTGAGCGATTTATTTAGCGCAGATGGAGTGTTTGTAGTATTGTAGCGAAGTGTTGTTTTGTTATAATTACTGCGGAATTCTTTGTAGTTGACATTATTATTCCGTGTTGACAATGTTTACTTGAATTGTTGTAAGAGACTATCTTGTTGATTACTAGTTATTAATTGTGATAATTAAAGCTGGTTATTAGTGGTTTCATTGGTGTCTTGTATTTTGTTTTCCACTGTACCATACGACGATCAGATAGACCGTTGTAACTATAGGTCTGTAAGAAAACAGTTCATATCCGAAGTATTTGGGCGTGGTCGATTGCTTTCTTCAGTCATGTTGTGTCTTGTAGCCTTTCGGTCACCCAGTGTGTTACTTTTTATGTGTGTTGGGTGCGTGTTTTTCTGTATTTTTATATACATTTTTTAAATTACATGTACTGATATTTTTCATAATTGATTCTCTTTTTTCCACTTTTGTTTTCTTGAAAATTTTGCGTTCAGTCTCGGAAAAATTCATGTTATCCGTTTGAATTTTTTATTGTCTAATCTACTTGTACTAAGGTGAGACTTTTACGCTGCTATGTATTTTCGATCCTCGTCTAAGGTGTAGAATCTTGGACTTTGACTGAAGCCACAACTAAAAACTTGGAATCTTTCGAAATGTCGCTTTACCGTAGAATACTGAGCATTTCAAAGGCAGCACATATAAATAATGTTGAAGTTCTTAGAAAGATGAAGAAAGAAAGAGAAGTTATTAACACAGTAAAGATAAGAAAGCTTCAGTACCTCATGAGAAATGAGCAGAGATTTTACTTATTCCAGTCCATACTACAGGGAAAAGTACTCGGAAAGAGAGGAGTTGAGCGACGGAGAATCTCATGGCTGAGAAATTCGAGGACCTGGTTTGGCATGAATACAACTGACTTATTCCGTACAGCAGTACAGAAAGTTAAAAAAATCTGTATGATATCCTACATCCGAAACGGATAGTAACAATCAGGAGACAATCTACTTGTCTTTGAATAAACTTATCTTATCTATTTATTTACGTATATTGTAACAAAAGCCTGCTATGAAATGAGATGTGCCCGTTGACGTGTCTCTCATAGACTCGAGGGTCTGACTTACTTTAACGTGCTGTACATCTGTATATTTCCGCTATACGGAATCGTTATAAGGATATCATTATATATTTCTTTTAATCGCCCCAAACACACACACACACACACACACACACACACACACACACACACACACACACACAGACTATATGTACGTTTAACATAATTCATTTTTTTGACATCGTTATATTCATGAAACGTTTCGTCTATTCTAGACGAGCCATCCTTAATGGTTCGACTAACACTTTTACCTAGTGTCTCAATTTACGTGTTAAATTCACGTTTATTGCCAACAAACTTTCATACATTGTTCTTGCAAACGTGCAAATTCAAAATTTGTCCATAACGAGGCTGACAAGAAACGTCGTTTACAGTTTGATAATGGACTCGTAACTGAGTTGCCAAAAGTAATTTAAACTCTGTACAGCGAAAACAAATTGGCGCAAAACGACGTTTTGCACCTGCGCGAAGTTCACTAGCTTATATATTGTGACAGAGAAATTCTATTGTCTTACATTGTGTCGTGAGTTTAATCTGGAAGTGTACTGATGACAAGATGATGAATCGGAGAATTATTGACAATGATATTGTTCAAGTTCTGAGAGAGAGAGAGAGAGAGAGAGAGAGAGAGAGAGAGAGAGAGAGAGAGAGAGAGAGAGAGAGAGAGAGAGAGAGAGAGAGAGAGAGAGACAGACAGACAGACAGACAGAGTGACAGACATACAGACAGACAGAGAGACTAAGTACTATGTACAATACATTTACTGCAAACGGATACTGACGTTTGTGGGAGGGGTGATCTCCGCCACTGGAAGGTTATTTAATTTATAACCTGGTTATTAAATCCGGCTGTTTTTGTCTTTCACGTACTGGTCTCATAATATCAAGATAGTTGTAGTATCATTGCATCATTCTATACTGGCAGGCCACATTACGTCAAGATGCAGCAAGAGTTACATATTCGAAACTTCTCCCACACTTTGACAAATTAGTCACCGTGCCTGTTCTGTCTTCAAAGTTATCCTTCCATATCTTCCGAGGTCTTCAACCATTTTTCTACGCTGTAGTTTTATACTTCAACTCCGCTTTCGTAATTCGTGTTATGAGTATTTCATTCATCTCCTAGAATGGTAGTCTGTATTTGCTATGTTGTAATAAACTGCTGGTTGTTGGGTCTCTACAAATGGTCTTGTTTCTCAGTCTACGCAATACTGTACGTTCATTAACTTTTCGTAAAAAACTGATATCGAGACGAGGGAATTTGGAGAGGTAGCACCGGGTTGACTGGCATTGGTCCTCACAAGTTTCTAGGGTTGGATGAAGTGATGTTAACTCTCAAAGGAGCCCTCAGCCTCTTTCTAGCCAAGACCGTACAGCGTGGCGAAGGCCACACTACAAGATGTGACTCTGTTGATGCAGAACAGTACGGATCTAGACCGAATGTTCGATAATATCCCTGGTAGTGGGGAGCAGTAGCCGAAAGTATCAAGTTAGTGTGAAAGGATAATGGTCCTGGACTAGCCTATATTTGGAATAATAAAGGCATGAATAAATCTACTTGGATTTCTTCTCCTTCAGCGTCAGCTTCACCGATTACTGAGTCAAGGCCTCCTTTAACAGCTTCCGCCAGTTTTCCCGGTAAAGTGCAGCTGCTTTCCAGTTCCGTGTCCCAAGGATATGACGCGCATCATATTCACACCGTCTTAACAACATAGTTTGGATCTATCAACTCTCCTGGTGCCATAGATCTGTTCTGTGTGTGGGTTTCTGGGTATTTCATTCTTCCGCAATCTGATCACATGTCCAGCCCACATGAGACTACCAAGCTTTATCATTTTCACAATATCTGGTTCATTCAGAAGGGTGTTCAGTTCTTGATTGGTCCTTTTCCTCCATTCACCCCCCACACATACCGGACCAAAAATGCTGCGGAGGATTTTCCTTTCATGAACCAGCAGGCTTGACTCAGACTTTCTAGAAATGGTCCAGGTCTCAGAACCGTAGTGAAAACTGGGCGGATCAGTGTTTTATACAGACGCAGCTTGATGCTCCTGGCAAATGTTCTGCTCTGGAACAGGGGTCTGAGACCAAAGAAGCACCTATTAGCTGAGGTAATTCTTCGCTAAATTTCTTGTGTTGTTTCGCCATCGGAGTTACCTTGGCATCCTAAATAAACAAAGTTGTTGGCCTTTTCGAAGGAATAGATGCTAACTTGGACTCGCCTTCCTTCTCTAGCTTCCTCGTCTATGACCATGTATTTTGTCTTGCTTTCGTTTATTGTGGAACCAGCCTCCTTGCGGGAGCTTTAGGAGCAAGAAAGGCTTCAGTGACTGCTCAAAGGAACCTCCCGATTATATGTAGGTTATCGGCGTATCCTAGGACCTGCACCAACCTGTCTACTTGGATTTAGTCGGCAGTAATAGTCCGTCCTATTGTTATACGATTATACTTTGCTGCTGCCTTGCAGTTGGGTGTTGAGGCTTCAAAGACTAAGGGAAGACAACCCTGAATGACTATTACCGGGAGTGTTGGGACGTCAGGAAGCAGCCCCTCCACATGACTTACCCTTCTATAGGCTGGTACCCTTTAATGCGGAATTAATTTAAATTGCTTGCAACTTTCAAAAAACACAACCATACGGAGACGAGATGGCTGGAGGATTTTTGAATGCGGAACAGGCAACTCGTTGGCTATCCCGTGTTGTAAAGATGACGACGATGAAAAACAGATACATCTGAAATCTCGATTAATCTTCCCTGCCATCCTGTCAACGCTCATCTTCCAAATTAATACGGTGCAATCGATTTAGTCATAGTCTTACTACTTGTAATTTTGTGTACTTTCTAAGCTGTTATCAGTCTTCTGTGGATAGTTCCGAGATCACAAGAAATTTTATGATTTTTAATGTCTACATGTATAATGTATGTAATGTGTATGATAAACTTCAGTAATTCGTTGCAAAGATAATTAATTGATTAATTTATTTACGATAAAATGCTAGTATCAGTGATACTTTTTCCGTCTATCATTTTCGTTCACGACACCTGATGTTAATATTAGGTCTACTCTTAAAAGTTTGTATTTATATATCATAAAATATACTTATATGTAAGTGTAATGTCATTTATCTTTGTTGGGAAATCGTCGATGTGTTAATATGCAATGTAAGCACAAAATTTTGCTGATAAAAAAGATTTATTATTACAAGTTTTTGTATTGGCTGTTCCGATATGAAGTCTAGTTTAATCTAAGGGCATGATATTAGGTTCGATGCATTTAACATACATTAAACGAAGAATTAAAATAATATGTTGGATGACACTGTACAAACTACTGTGGTTTCCTGGATTAAACGTTGTTATTTAGAGTGTATCTTGTTGTTCTTGACACTCCACCAGTAGCGCTGACATCGCACTGACTGCAGCACCTCTCCGCGGCACTTAAAGTAACTAACGCCGACTACGTAACGACCACCATTACGTTTGCTTCTACAAAGTGAACCATATTGTGTGCAGAAGTAAAACAATATGCATATTTATTCTGTAAAACATGTGTAAGTATTGAGGTTTGAACGTAGAGGACACAAACAATGTCAACCGGTTACTTGTCAGTCCCAAACAGAAACACAACACAAAAAAAACTCTCGCAGTACAAGTCTACTGTCCGCTGGTGCCAGGGGTAGGACAGTTAAATAGGAGTTGTTGATCATAAGTTTTGTCGTCTGCTAAAAATTCACAGCACAGTCACAACGAGCGCTAGTGCGGCAGCTGGCAGCGCTGAAACGAGAAATTCGTGAGTTAGCGAATGGTTGGCGCTTCATCTTTGGCTTTGCATGTGGAGGACGCCATTTTGGTCATTCCGGACTGTTCTTTGTTTTGCAGTAGCAGTATAATATAGGACTTTTGTGAATATATAAAAATGAATAATTGTGTAGTGAGAGGCTGCTACAATATTGATGATGGGAGAAGACGATTTTTTTATTTTCCACAGCGGAAACAAGAAGCACGGTAAGTACCTTGTAAGAAACTTTATTTTTAAGCAGCTTTGATAATTACTATATATAATGATAGGTTAATGAAGTGTGAGTCATAATTAGTTAGTTTCCGTAATTAGATAGGTTGTGAATATTTTCGGATCACAGTATATGTTGAATATAGTTTTGTTGATACCAAGAGTATAAACGAAATTGAAGAGTATATATTGTTTACCTGTTGTTCATACCTTCAGTTATATCTGTAACGCAACCTTAAAATTGAAAGACCAGGTATTCACTTTCTGCATTGAACTAGACATTTCAACAGGCTTTACTATATTAAATTAGTGCCAGTATGACTAATTACTAATAGTAGCTGCCATTTAATGTTACTGATGTGTTTACAGAAATTTGGAAAAGAAATTGATAATTATCGACTTTCTGGGCCGCGCTGGTATTGGAGCGACATATTCTTTTTTCTATTCTTCTGTGTTATATAAACACGCGAAAAATAATTTTAAACTGCGGTCGAACCTATTTACGGAGAAAAAATTAAATTATTACTCCCATAAGAACGCATGCAATGGTGAATGAGCGCCATATTGCCTGTGTAGACGGTGAGCCAAATTTGACTGGAAATCATGTTGATGCGTTTTCAAAACAAAATTTGCATGATTCTTACATGTTCAAAATTGCGTTGACCCCAAACGGCGGTTTAAAGCTTTGCGTTGAGCCCACCCCTAGTTTATTATTAGTAACCTCGGAGGCGCCGGAGACTAAAGCATGTGCGGTGAGCCGGCTACCCAAAATCACTCAGCGGTAGGAAACTGATGAGCCGGCCACCCACGAGTCCGAAATGTATTGCTTTGCGTTGTAGGCAATTGAATTACATTAAGGCAAAATGTAGTGGTGATCCCACTAACTACTCAATTAATATGGCGCTCATTCACCTTTGCATGCGTTCTTATGGAAGTAATTATTTTATTTTGTTTCTCAGTAAATAGGTTCGACTGCCGTTTAAAATTATTTTTCGCGTGTTTATATAACACAGAAGAATAGAAAAAAGAATATGTCTCTCCAATACCAGCGCGGGCCAGAAAGTCGATAATTACCAAGAAATTTAATCCATATAAAATGTATATAGATTTATTGTAGTAAAGTTGTACTAAATTATTTTGAAAGGAGATAAAGAGATTTTTGGTGTATAGATTTATTGTATCTTAAACAAAACAAGTAAGACGATTGAAGACAGAATATTATCGTATGCCAACAATACACCCTATAGCATATGAGAACTTATTTTCTGGTCATTGGTAAATTAACAGTAGGCTAGATATTGGTGAGCCTATTTCTTTGTAAGGCTCAGAGTATAAAACTGTTAAATAATTTTAATATTTATCACAGTATAATCATTATTATCAGAGGTAGTAGAACCAAGAGTAGGTCATATCAAACGTGAGCATCTCAGAGCTGAATAAAGGAAAATATATATTAAAGTACTTGTACTTTATTCTTATTAAAGTATATATTATTCTCTGTATGCTGTTGATTAAGGAAAGTAGATTATTTTTATTTATTTGTACATTGATTTTATAAATTTACATTTTGCTGATTAACTTATTTAAGTTACATTAAACTTTTATTTACTGTGACAATTTTATTTGTAACTTTGTAAATGTAGTATATTTTACTTAGTGTTCATTTGGATTGACACGGTTCACACTAATCACATTCCGCTGTATGTTTTCAGAATGTTTATGTATCTTTCATAACAATATATACTTATATTTTTTCTATACACATATTTTATTAATATTTACTTTTGTTGACTTGTAAAGCTCATGCGACAGTAACTGAATTAGTGTCAGTGATTGATACACTTACCTTGCTATGATTTTTTCAAGTGTATAAAAGTATAATCAAAATCAGCCACATATAATTTTACCAGTTTAGTATAATACACTTGTGTGTTGCAGGTTTCAGCAGTGGGTGGAGTTTTGTCATGACAAAAGTTTTCAAAATATAGTAGGCCGCGTACACAGGATAGTCTGTGAGGACCATTTTACACCCGAGGACTTCATTGGGAACAGACTGCGGCCTACTGCAATATCAAAACTTCGTGGTCCTCCACCCATTGCTGAAGAAGTATGCATTAGTGTCACTTGCCACAGGAGAAGATCAGCCTGCTGAGACAAGGAATCAACAAGTTCCGAGTACTTCAACTCCTCTCGCATTATCACCAGACGCATCTTATCCTACTACCTCATATATTTCTGCTACTTCCACACCTGTTCCTAACTTTAAAAGGAGACTACCTTTTAGCACTCCTAGTCCTGCTGACCAAATATTGACAGCGCCATCTTCTTATTCTGGAGTACAGTATGAGGACTCTTATGCTGACCAAGGCAAATTGATGAACGTTTATCTCACACGGTTACTTCATCAAATCTGTCTTATCAGGTTGATTCAATAAGCTTTTACAAATATTGCCATGACAAGGAATTCACAGTTAGATACACCTAGAAATAAGTTTCTATACACATATGCAAAGAAAAAGGCGAGTGAAATCAAAAAATTAACTAAGAAGTGCAAGAAAATGAGACGACAAATGCAGAACTTATGTGACCCAAAGAATGTAACTGTAAATGCAGTTCATTCGTTGAGTAAGCATATGTCTGCTGCATCTCTTCTTTGCTTGTCTTCTTACTTAAAGTCCTCATGGAAAACACTACGTCAAGGAGATGAACTGTTGAAGAAAAGACGTTAGCTTTGTCTTTGTACAAAAGAAGTCCAAAAGCTTACACATTATTTAGTAATATTTTGGCACTTCCTTGTAAAAAAACATTGAACCGTCTAGTCAACAAACTTCCTTTCAGCTCTGGGATAAATGATCAAATGTTCGCCACATTGACCCAGCATGTTGATCAATTGAACAAACGGGGCAGAATATGTAGGCCTACTCTTATTTTTGATGACATGTCGATAAGAGAACATTTACAGTACAATTTTTCAAGTGATAGAATTGATGGGTTTAAAGATCTTGGACAAAAAGTTAGGACTGGACGTGTTGCTAATCATGCCCTTGTGTTCATGGTTCGTGGGCTGTTTCGGATGTGGAAGCAACCTGTTGCTTACTACTTCAGTCACAGTAGCATGAGATCAGACATACTTGCTGAACTTATATTTTGCATCCTTGACGCTTGTTGTAAAGCTAGTCTTTACGTTGTAGTTACTGTATATGACATGGGAGCAACAAATATTAAGGGTTTGAAAATTATGAGTTCATCAAACTCAGAGCATCCCTATTTCCTTTTCAATAACAGACCCGTCTTTACCATCCTTGACCCTCTTCACCTCCTTAAGTGTACGAGGAACTTGTTTCTTAAATATAATGTTAAATGCCATGTGGAGACTGGAAGTCTTGCATTTGATGGAGAGGCTAAGTGGGACCACATAAAAACAGTGTTTTACTGGGACAGAGGAGTTGCAATTTTCCGGCAGCTCCACCATCTAACAAAAGAACATGTGCAGCCATTGGGGAGTCAGAAAATGAAGGTGCGTCTTGCAGCACAGGTTCTGAGCCATAGAGTTGCTGCATGTATTAACTCTGAAGTGTCATGTGGTAAGTAAAACTCTTAATGTAACAAAAACTATAACTGTAGAATATTAAGCAAAATTCCATTTTCCCATAAAAATAAGGGTTTTCAACAAGCATACATTTTTAATAGAAATTAGATATTATTTTGACAGCATTTATTCCACCATTTACTTTATTAACACTTATGAAATGTAAAATAATTTTAATATAATATATTCTTGTTGAAAAGTTTTATTTAATTAATAATGTAATTTATAGAAAGTTGAAGAATTTTTTATATCTAGCAAAAATAATTTTAGAACAAATAACTTGTTTTTACCAAATACATCATTCAAGTCAACTTTGTAATGCACATGGAAGCAGGAACTTTTATATGAAATATTAAAGGGCATAAACTCTCTATTTTTTTTTTTCACGTGTGGTGTATTAGTACTGATCGTAAAAGAGATTATAAAAATATGGTAATGGACCTTAGTTCCTTACAATATATGTAATTAATATGATACAAAATTAATTATTTCTGTATAAGTATTGACATAATTTGATTTATTCTATTTGATTTTTTCTTATCTCTTTTAATCTTTATTATTTTTTAGGAATTGTAGAACCTTCTGCAATGACAACTGCAGCATTTGTCAAAGAGCGTGATAGCCTGTTCGACTCTTTCAATGGCTGCATTAAAAACTAGTCAGGAAAACCTCTTCGGTCTCCACTTAGTGATGACAGCAAACACATGGCATTTTGGCAGGAGCCTGTACACTTCGTTAACTCGTGGCAATTCCAGAGGCCAAATCGACGGACATTTAGGCCACCATCACAGGAAGGCTGGCTGACAACCATAAATGCAGTAATGCAATTATGGAAGTCAGTCAGGAAGAACGTGAAGAAATTATATTTTTATCAGTCAGATGTCTGAATCAAGATCCACTGGAGAATGTTTTTGGTTCTGTTCGAGCGAACTGTAGAGCCAATAATAATCCTACTTTGCCACAGTTTGTTGATGCTCTTAAGACCTGCATCATCGATGGGCTTGCATTTCAGAATCTTAAAAATGCTAGCTGCCTGGATGATGATACAGATCTTTTAAGTAATCTTCAAACTTCCCTTGGTTCTGACATTCTGACTGATAAACGCAGTGCATTTACTCCATACACTACTGACACCAATTCTGTTACTTGTGACAAAGAGCCTGACGTCTCATTTAATGTGAATCGATTGTCCACAGCGTATGTAAGTAGATTTACTGCCAGAAAACTTTTAGGCAATAGTAAATGTGACGACTGCAGAGCAGGTCTCTGCTCCAATGACACAAATAAACTTTCTCATCTGGGTATTCTATTCAGAGAGTACACTGAGGGCACAGAAACACGGTTTACATATCCATCAGAAAATTTGGTACCTGTGTTTCTCAATGTGCTAACGTTGTGGATAAAATACTGGATGAGAAATGCTATTTGGACAAGTTGACAGAAGTTGTCATGTGTGCAATTACACAAAACATTAGTTTCACATGGCTGATAAACTGCTGTGAAGTCTATTATGAAACAAACTTACAAAATGTTTTAAAAATTATATTTAAAACGTGTTAGGTGGTGGGTTACAAGAAGAAACAATGAAATGAATAACAAATAAATATTTGCATGTTTTAAATATTTATATTAATTTTATATGAAATTTAATTAACTTAATATATTCATTAATGGGAAGATGGTATCTGCACCAAATGATATTCTGTACTTTTTAATGTGAGTATTAAATTATAAGAGTACAGGGTCTGACGTATCCATCAAAAAATTTAGTCACGTGTGTTGCTCAGTATTCAGGTTTGTGGATAAAATACTTGATAGCAAAAGTAATCAAATTTGATCGGCAGAAGTTGTATGTACTATTAAATGAGCTAGATTATATTTTATTTGGGCTGTTGTGTAGTTCATTATCAGACATGTAAAAACATTTGTAGACTCCTATAAAAAATGTATAGTCTCATGGCGCAGACATAAAAACAATTGTTTAGCTGGAACAAAAAGGTATGTTAAAAATCACTAAATAATTGACCAATAATTTATTATGACAATGTATTGCTTTGGTGTAAGGATGGTCTCTGCTTTTTAAGGATCAGTGTTGTTCAGTGTGTTAGTCTTGTGAGTGAAGTACTTTATGTCAGTATATCAATTTAATTGATTGGCAGAATTGACAAATGTACTATTCAGGAACAACTTCTGTTTTAAGTTCCTATTGGGCTTCTATGCAGCTCATTAATCTAAAGGTTTTATGGGTCTTTTGCCAATAAACTCCTTAGTCTGATGATTTCTGTTTTTCAAAATAATGTTTATGTTTATATATGTGTATAATTTCATATTGTCTGTAGTGTTTAGCTGTTAGGTCTTGTACATAATGTGTAGTGTTTATAGATTTGTGTTGAATTTTGCATATAAGTGGTAGAACTGAAATTTGAATGTATTATGTGTTATGTCATGTTTTGTGAATTTTTATCGATTAAGTTTTTTGATAATAAGCTTCAAGTCTGTTCATTTGTATAATATTTCAAAATAGTGTTTGGGTTTATATATTTGTATTATTTCAAATTGTTCTGTAGTGATTAGCTGTTAGGTCTTGTACATAATGTGAAGTGTTTGTAGATTAGTGTTGAGTTTTGCATATAAGTGGTAGAACTGCCATTTGAATGTATTATGTGTTAGTCATGTTTTGTGAATTTTTATTGAGAAAGATTTTTATAATACACTTCAAGTTTGATCATTTGTATAATATTTCAAAATAATGTTTGCGTTTATATATTATAACGTTGCAGAAATCAGATCATATATGGTATTCATAAGTATTAGGGAAATGATAACAGATCAAATAATTTAATGAATAATAGTGAAAAATATAAAACAGAGTTAAGAAAGAGAAAGAAGAATTGTAAACAAGAACAATGATTAAAAGAATAAACTAGACTGACAAACAAATGACTTTGACCCAACCCCAGAGATTGGCCAGATAAAGACAAAAAAGAGGAGAAAAGATTCACAGAGAGTAAGAAGACAAATCAATGATAAGAGTAAATGAGTAAAGAAAATATATAATTAACAATGAATAAAACAATAATAAAGAAAGTACACTAGCCATAAAAAATAAGTAAGACAATTATTAATAATAAAGTATGTTGTTAAGAACCTTATAATAATAAGAAAATAAGGCACAAAATGTTAAAGAATAGTTATAAATGTATATCTAAAAGATCATTGAAACCAAGAGCGAGAGATAAGTAGGGAGTGATAGCAATAAACAGTGACGTGATGAGAATATTAAAATAAGCAACTTATAATGTTAAGAAAAAGAATAGTGACCAAGTGTAACAAACCAAAACCATAACCAAATGGTAAATAAGAAAATAAGTTAATTGTGTTAGACTGTAAGAAACAGAGTAATTGTGGGTGTAAGGAATAGAAAAACATATTATGTCAGTAAAAAATCACTAGAATGATCATATTTTTAGAATAGATAGTGTAGACATAATACTCACCAAAATTGTTATTTTGTTAATTTAAAGAAAGTTAAGTTATTGGTTTAGTGTTTAAGGGAGTATATACAAGAAGAAATAATTTTACAGTAATATGTTTGTATTTTTTTGTAAGTAATGAAGGTATAAAGAGAGTAGTAGCAGGACCATTTTAAGTAATGACATGCAATATAATAATTATATTTAATGAGAAGAAACATGGCTGAACCATATACAGACCATTAAGTTATTTATATGTTATGTTTTGTTAATAGATTTAAGTGTTAAATAGGTGTGTGAGAAATGGGAGTAGGTATAAAACTAGTAATGACATAAATTTAACAAGCAACAATGTAATAACTATAATATAAATAGAAAGCAAAATATCAGATAAGGAATAATGCTGTAAAAGTATAATAACACTAATAGATTGTAGAACAAAAACCAATAAGTGCGAAATGAAAATAAGTAGACCATATATGCTTAATAAATAATGTTTAAATAGAGCAAAATAAGAAATTATAAGATGTTACAGTTTAGGCCTATAAATGACATAGCTGTCTAACTTCAGAAAACAATTGTAAACAACTGAAAACTGTATTTAAATAATAAGACCAAGTAAATTATGTAATTACCATCAACTAACAATAATAACATGTCAGAATTGTGATAAACAATATAAATAAGTAAATATGTATTAACATAGTATTATCAATTTTGTACAAAAACATTAATACATGGCCCAGACCAGCCTTGTGAGATGTCAAATTGATCTTTGAAAGAAAATAGGTACATCTATGTTAATATTTCAAGCATTGGAAATTTCCGCAAGGAAATATAATCATTATAAAATATTTATTCATTTTGAACAGAAAACCAGGATTTATAACAATAGTTTCAAATGTACTTAACCAATCAGAGTCAAGCTGGTTACCATAACAACAGAACGTTATAATTTTGACCGTTATGTAACAAGAGTTCCATTATTAACTATCCAGAGGTAGAGACGCTATATTGATGCGGACCATTTTAAAGACAAATAACGAAGAAAATCAAACTGTAATGAAAGTAAATTGAAGACTAGAAGTAAACAATAGTTCCAGTAACACAAGGATCAACAACAAACGAATATTAAAACTAAATTTTAAATAAAAACTTGAGGTAAAAAGAAACAGACGCCAGAAGGAGACGGCATCCCTATCTTTGAAAATAAACGGAAGTACTAACTCAATAGTGAAAACACCTTGATGATCCATAACACGAACAACATGGTTTTGTTAAGTATGAAATAAATTATAAAAATTACGAACTAAACAGATTAATTTTTTCACAATATGTAACTCTCACTCTGAACTTTGAACACCAATTTCTCTCAAGGATTAATGAATCATATGTATTAACACATTAAGTAACTGTAAAATAACCTATGTTTGGAACCGATAAAACTGACACACACTTTTAACACAATAGAGTTGAATTTTCATGTAAACCTTTTTAGTATTTAAGTACCACAATTGTAAGGTGGTGTACTTTATTTGACATCTTGTTTTAAACCTTTTTCGTACTCAAAAGAACTCATTGGCAAATTAACTGGTGTAAATAAATACACATGTCAGCCATAGCAGCATCCTACGCTTGAAGCGCTGCCACCATTTGCTATCCGCTGAGTGAAAACTAATTTGCGGCCGAGGCTAAACTTTATTATAATAACATTTATTGTACGACAATTATCAAAAATTAATGCATTATCGAATCAAATAAATCAGTACGAATCTTTACTAGCTGTCCTGTGTTTATTTAAATTGTATTGTGTATGTTATGTACTTTAGCGGAGAATAGAATTCTTTGATCAAATTTTATGTTGGCAACACGTCCAAAACCAAGCGAAAGTCGAGTTCCCGCCAGACAGCGAGGTAATTCGAATTATTCTTCACAGTACAGGAGACATCTAACTGCGAACCTTTTATTTGTTTTATGAAAAACAATTTGGCGCCTTCCGGGAATTAAAAATACAAAATAGGACAGGTAAGGACTTCAGTACTGGTTATTCGTACGTTCGCGACGGACGCAGTCTGCGTGAGGTACGTTTCAGAGCTACGGCGACTTGGTAAGACTTTGAGAGAATAAACCAAATACACTTTACACTTTTACAATTAGACGAACGACAGGGTCTTATTACAATATTTGTATTATTTCAGATTGTTCTGTAGTGATTAGCTGTTAGGTCTTGTACATAATGTGAAGTGTTTGTAGATTTGTTTGACTTTTGTATGTAACTAGTAGAACTGGAATTTGAATTATTATGTGTTAGGTAATATTTTATAAATTTGCTTAGTTAATTCTACTCACTGTATGTATTTTTGTAATTTAAAATGTTTTTGAGTAAAAAAAAAAATACATTCATTTTTCTTTCTTGATTTCTACCTAAGTGTTTATCAACTATTTGTGACCTTATGTCCATAAAATGCATAGTGGTTTTCAAAAACAAATGATTAATATCCTTGAAACCAAAGGCAATTAAAGTGTATTTTCATTAAAGCAAAGTAAAGACATTTTCAATTATTTGTAAACAAGTGTTTATTAAAAGATAAATATTTATGAACGTTTTATACACAGAATGTTTTGTGATGCCACATGTACTTAAAAAATGTAAAAACCTAATTCCTTTGTTGATGTAACTAGTACAATTAATGGTTTGTAAATGTAAGTTTTCTAATTTTTTAATTCACTTTGTACATTTTCTTACTAAATTTTGATTAACATTTTTCAGTTTTTAGACATTTTACATGTCTACCTTGAAACATTGTAATTATTATTTTTTTAACATTAAAAACTTCATTTTAATTCTTCATGTAATTAATTTTTTTTAACAGCGCTAGAAACTTCAGTCAAAATTTTAACATTGGCTTTCCCCTCTATATATATTTGTATTCTGTGGCTGGTGCTTTCTTATGCATGATTGCACGCTAGAAGGGATCAGACCAATTTTTGAAAGCCGACTATTGCATGTTAGACGGTTGCAAACACTTCATATAAACTGCGTTCCTTCTTCCTTTAGATAATTCTGCCGTTTCCTAAGAGCCGAACAAAGAAAACAGTAGAGATGCATTTAACTGGATGCCACAGTGACTGAGGCCTATATCACGGTACTATCTAACATAACAACAAGCTATTACTAAAATTTCAGAACGTTTATATAAGATTTGAGTATTAGGTATTACAATTGACTTTTTATTTTAATGACCAGGCGTGTATCCGCAACGGACAAAATGACAATTCTTTTGCCGAATTTTTGACGAAATTTTCCGTAATCCTGTTAAGACAATATGCTGTTCATAGGTATTACGTTCTATTTTGAATTGTTCACAGTTTCCAGATGTGGATCTCTGAGGAATCAAACATTAAGGAATTTCATTTTAATTTTTTATAAGAAATTTTAATTTAATATAAATTTTAATTTTAAATTCCCATAATGTATTAAAGGAAAAAAATCGACTTAGGTTTGTTTTTAAAATTAAAAAATGAAGCCATAACAATTGTCAAACTGTATTTTTAAAAAGAAAAACTATTTTTCGTGACAAAAATTTAAAAAATATTCTGATTAATACAAAAGTCCCCCTCTTCGTCTATTGACAGCTGGTCAAGATTAGGTTTGTAGAACTATTTGCATATGTATAAAATGTCTGAGCTATTGATATACGAGAAGTTTATAATTACTGGGTCAGATTTAACTTTATTAATTAGTAGAACTTCTAAATAACCGTTAGCGGGATTCGTCTATTTCCATGTTTTTTCTTCTTCTTGAAAATAATGAAAACATTCTGATTCATGTGGAATTTGAATAATTATTATTTATTTTATTTACAAACTATATAGCCTACTGCTTTCCCATTATATACTATGTTTACAAAAATGGCGACTATTCTAATCGTAATTGAATGAAATGGCCAGGATTGAAATGAAATCCAGAGGCGTCTAGCAGAGGATGCTTGCGGTAATATTCATCAGAAAAGTTACGATTGGCGAGCACAGTTTGGAACAAAACAAACAGTCAAGAAACGTTTGAACAAACCATAGTGTAAGCTCTGAGGATGCCACATTTTAGAATGGACGCATTGCTTACTGTTAACAAAAGGCAGACGTAAACATGTTTGCAGATGTAACAAAAGTGCGCCTGTTGTCTTAGATGCAACTGTGAACGTTTGCAAGATACGATACTATATTACTAACTTGGTAATTGTTACAATAAACAAGAGTTCTAAAGATAAACATTACCGCTTTTCGTCGTCGTAAACACAAACTGTACCAGCCTAATACTGTTTCTGCTAATTTGTATATCAGAAAACGCTTTTTTATAAACTTATTACTTTTAATTGTTAGTATGGGCCATATTTACCAAACTCCCGTTTCATACAAAATTATAATCTAACATTATAGATTTACATTTTTCTAATATAAAAGGTACATCTTATATACTTTGATATATAGAAATAATTACGATACATCAGCTTACAGGAATCGTTATTGTTTTACTGCCAGTATTTTCAAACAACTTAAACAAGAGTTATTATATGGATATAAATTATTATTAATTTTGCCTTTGAAATTGGTACTAATATTATTCACAAAGTAGGTCATAAAAGTGGACTTATTTTGGAATGAGGGAATCATTTGGTGCTGAGAAGTAGAAAGCCGGTAGTTTAAACAGGTAGGCTGGATGTGTGTTCGTTCATTTTTAAAATTACCAGCAATATACTACTTTTTATAATATGTAAATCTGAAAACGCTTGATATAACCGTAATACTTTTAGCAATTAACATATTGACCAAACTCCCGTTTTATACAATATTTTAACCCAACTTTATAGATTTTTATTTTTGCAATATAGAAGATACGTAAAAATAAAGTAATTACGATATACCAGCTTACAGCAATTGTAATTTTTTAATGCAAGTATTCCCAAACGGTTTAAAATAGACCGTTTTGGGAAATATTATAAGGGCGTAAATTAATATTACATTTTTCTTGAATGAAATTCTTAATTATTCATAAAATAAAACTAAGGAGTAAGATTTAAGCATCACAATACACAAGAGGGGATGAAACAGAAGTTAAAAAGAAGAAAAACAAAGCTATAGGAACAGCCATTGTGGTTATGGGGATGCATTGTTATTGGCAACAAATGTAACGGTCCATTGCGTGTTGCTCACGGCTACATTTTGTACGGTGAAAGTTACAGATTTTTGTTCTGACGATTAGTTACAACGTACAGTCCCAGACCAAATCAGTCACCCAATTTATAGAGATAATATATCATATATACACAGTAATCAGGAAAACAGCCTGACAGACTGTGGTCTTCTTCTTCTTCAGCACTACAGCAATGCATGAGCGCTGGGTTAGAACACCAATCCTCTACAAAGTTTCCTGTCTATTGCCATCTCAGTTTAACCCCTCATATCCATTATTCTGACATCTAGCACAACATCCAAGCATCTTATCCTAGGTTTATCCACGCTTCCTGATTTACAGACGCGGTCTCAACATTTTTATTGGCATACGGTTACCTAGCCATTGTATTCGTTGAGCCTCTATGAATTTTACATTGTCCTCATGACTGAATAGCTCATCTCTTACCTAGATATTCCCTATTCCCCATTTGTTGTCGTCTTTAACAGGTCTAAACACGTCTGCTCTAACTCTAAACACGTCTTCTGATCTTTCTTTCAAACCTTCTTAGCGTTACTTGTACCTTTATTATCGGTATCCATGTAATAATTATCGTCTCCATAAGTAATAACCGGTCTGATAAGTGTCTCTTAAATTCTATTTTTGTGTAGCGACTAAGGAGTTTGTTTCCTAATACTCTCCTACTGGCATAGAATCTCCTATTTCCTATTTGCATCCTATCATTTAGCGGGGTGTTTACTGGACCCTTCATTATCTATCATGTTACTCAGGTATATGGACTTATTAACTGCACGAGGTTTAATTACAACGTTGATTCAAGCATGCTACTGGAAACAGATGTAACGGTCCATTGATTGGCTATAGTTTCTCCGGTAAAAGTTACAGATTTTTGTCTCGAGGCTCTCTTATAACGTACAGTCGCAAACTAAATCAGTCAACCATTATAGAGTTACATGATACACACACAGTAATCAGAGCAAACGGCGTGACACACCTTGTGGTATGTTTCAGTCGATTCACAAAGGAGACCTCACTGTAGAAGAAGACATTCACATTTATTGCTGAGAATGATAAAACAGGGTTAACCGGAAGTGACAGATGTGCATGTGTTCCTAATATACCATGCTCAAAATTACGCAATAAAATAATTCTGGCCTTTATTAAATTGAACGTTATATACAGTTACAAACTATGTAAAATACCATGTTCTTGTTCTGGTAACAATACGTGTTTTTTATATTGTTACGACGCTCTACTTGTCGGCGTAGGTACAGTGGAAAACAAAATACAAGACATCAATAAAGTCACTAATCACCAGCTTTAATTATCACAGTCTCTTACAACAAATCAAATAAAAATTGTTCATACGCAATAAAATGTCATCTAATATAAAACACAATTGTATTACAATTATACCGCCCGATTATACAACACAACACTTCACTAATAACCACTTGAACGTACTCAGTAATATCGCCCGATATTAACTTGAAGCGCACTGTAATTTTCGCAACTATAACTGAAACTGAATGTCGTTGAGTACTGGTATTTATACCCCGTGAAATACTAGATTATTCCACATACTACGTAAGATGCTCTACACTATGACGTAATTTGTTGCGGCCTCGACACAGTGCGTGCGCCCGTGTCAAGGTCGCAACTGAGCGTAGTACACATCTCGCAAATGTTTCTCACCGTAGCGTAATTCTAGGGCTTATATCAACTCCGCATAGATGTTCTGGCTGTAAAGTGGCACTTACTGTAGTAGTTCTACCGCAGGCCCTTTTAATGCGAGAACGAGTGAGACTGCCTTGTCTTTCTCTGTCCATTTGTTTGGGCATGCAGCAGCGTAAAATTGGAGGAGGTTCGTTGCCCAGTGACTGTTTCCGTCAAAGGTTGGAGCTTTGACACGAACTGTCCCTACTGGAGACAAAGTGACTTTCTCTACTGACTTATTTTCGTGTCCTTTTCTGCCTTTATCACTGGTACAGTCTGTTCAAAAGTTTGTTTTGGTTGTATCTTCAGGAACTGCTCTCTTATGTTTGCCATTGAGATTTCTACTGCAGATATTTTATATCACATAGCTTCTTCCACAGTCAAGACAGATTTTTCTACTTCAGCTATTTTATTTGACATGGATTCTCCTACGTCAGATATTTTTGTAGACATCGATTCTTCAACACTCGAGACAGATTTTTCGACTTCAGCTATTTTTAAAGTCATTGATTCTTGTACCTCCGATATTTTAGTAACTTGTTTATTAACTAGTCTCATAGGAGACCCAATTCTGCGGTACTGTGTTATTGCATCTGTTTCTGCTCCTGTATTAATGCTTTGATGTCTTCTGTTTCACGCTTCCGTTCCTCTGTCTCCTGTCGTCGTCGTTCCTCTGTCTCTAGCAGGAGGGTTTTCTGTCTTGCTTCCGCTTTCTCGTCTTGTCGTTTATCTGCCTCTTCCGCCTCCTGCCTGCGTTTCTCATCCTGTCGTTTCTCCACTTCTTCTCTTTCTTGTCGTTCTTCTTTTTGTTGTCTTTCTGCTTCTGCCGCAGTAGCGTTTGGAAAGCTTTCATAATTTGACTGGCATCTATTGTTTACCGATTAATTACGAATTATCTCGTCTTATACAAAGTGTCCACTGTTTTTGCACTATTAACGGTTCTATCCCACTTCTGACACCACTGTTACGACTTTCTACTTGATCGTCGTACGTACAGTGGAAAACAAAATACAAGATACCAATTACGTCACTAATCACCAGCCTTAATTTTCACAGTTAAACAGTTCGTAATTAACAACACAGTCTCTTACAAAAAATCAAATAATAAGTGTTCACACGCAATAAAATGTGAACTAATATAAAACACAATTTTATTACAATTATACCCCCCCCCCCGATTATACAACTCAACACTTCACTAATAACCACTTGAACGCACTCAGTAATATCGCCCGATATTAACTTGAAGCGCACTGTAATTTTCGCAACTATAACTGAAACTGAATGTCGTTGAGTACTGGTATTTATACCCCCTGAAATACTAGATTATTTCACATACTACGTAAGATGCTCTACACTAAGACGTAATTTGTTGCGGCCTTGACACAGTGCGTGCGCCCGCGCGAATTCTTCACAGTCTAGCAAATGCGTCGAGAATCACGTACGTCACACTCATTACATTCTGGATCCCTCTGGAACGTTTGATAAACCCGTAGATTGTTCTGTGATTTCGTAACAATATGTTAGTAACAATTGTAAAAGGGTTTTAACTGTCTAATCCTATAAGACATTAGCTAAGCCCACACTTACTTATGCCTGTAAAACGTAGCAACAAAACTGAGTAAATAAGATTGCAGAATAAATGTAACGATTCTTAAAAAAGTTATAATTCGCAGTAAAAGAGATATATGACGTCATAACAGAGGAATGTCAAATAATGTTGAGTGTGAAGGAGGGATGTTATATTAAACCTTATGAGGTTGCATTCCTGACTGAAAAAGAAGCCAGAGACCGTATTGTCGCTAAAGGAAAGAATCTATAAAAAGGAAGAGCGATGTAATGACACGTGTAGTAGCAAACATTTTATGATGATGACTATGTGATACTTTTTACAACATCTGTTGTCTTCATTCTTCTCCTTCCTCCAATCCTCGTCTTTGTGCAGAACTGTTCAGCTTTTCACTGCCATGCCCTCCTTGTGACGCATTTTTGTCCTTCTCTGTGCGTCAGTAAGACCTTTTGAGGCTATATTTAAGATGTTTGAGGCTATAGACCAAATTTTCTGAGCGCCCCTCCTGCCCGGCTGTGACTTTGAAGTAATATATGTAGGCCTACTGCAGAAGTAATTAGATGTCAGAATAATACTATCACATTTAAAACCAGTAGGTTACTATAAAAAAGCATGCTTTCATTTAACAAACTTTTTCAAAATATTAAGAACAAAGCAAAAGAATTGAGCAAAATAATTTATTATTTATGTAGAGTAACTTTACTAAGGTTATTCAGAAATTTGACGTAAAAATATCTTTCTTTATTGTCTAGGAATAACACGTTAAGTTTTTTCTTATAATTTTTATAAAATTAAAATAATAGGTCTAGATTTTTTTATTCTTTAACTAAAGATACATCATGCTAATAGTAAACTAACATTCATTGACTATGTAGTTTAATGGAATTAATGTCGGGAAATGCATACAAAAAAATGTTGGGGGAAATTTATAAATTTTAAACACTATAGATAATTTTTTTAAAATAACGTAGGCTACATTTTTATATTTCAGGAAGAGATATAAACACACTTTTTCAATTACAAGTGTTTTATATGTACAAACCTTTATTAAAAGTTTATGACTATACCATACGACTTGATATGACCTAGATATGACTAAAACTATATATAACCAAATCTAAAATAGATGTTCTCTTATTTGAAGTTTAATTAAAATATACATAAGATTTTTAATACATATAGTACATACATACATTGATCATTTAATTCCAAAAACCATTCTTAAGTAAATTAAAGTGCCTTCAGTATTTGTAAAAATATTTCTGTTAAAAAAGTCTGTAGTATGTGGCCTCAACTGGGCCCGGGGCCTTAGGCGGCCGCGGCCTAGTCGGACTATTGGTAGATCCGGCACTGCTCTGCGTCGTACGTATTTGTATATAGACGCTTTTTGTATACGTCATATATGCACACTATAATTACACGCTAAGCAGCAGGGATCATTTTTAATTTTTAATACTGAACGTAAAACACTAATGAAATGTTACGTGACTGTACAGTGTGGTGATTGTACAAAGTCAATGCACTTCTCTCTTCATTATCTGCGAATGTAGACTACACTCTCATTGTACTTCTGTTGGACATCGTAATATCTTGTTGAATACACCATACAAGACAAAGTAATTACTGTTTAACTGTGTTTGTTTGCTTTGTGTTGGGTTTATGGTTTGGAATTAGACTGCCTCATCAAAACCATTCTTTTTGACACTTCTTTTATCAAAAAAATATATCTGTAAGTGCAGTAGCATAACTTTGCTTAAAACCGTTGAAAACATAATATTTGCCGTAAACACAAAACTTGGCTAATAAGAATGGTTTATTATTAATAGTTGTTGTATTTCCAATTCCTATTTGAAATCAAACTTAATGTAACGGCACGATAATTATGTTTGATAGTTTTAACATAACTTAAATGAAGAATTAAAATAATAACTGCTGTGGTTTCCTGCATTAAACGTTGGTATTAAGAGTGTATCTTATTGCTATGGACACTCCACCAGTAGCGTTGGCATCGCACTGGCTGTCAGCGCCTCGCAGCGGCACTTACAGTAACTAACGCCGACTACGTAACACATCAATCATTACGTTTGCTTCAGCAAAATGAACCATATTGTGTACAGAAGTAAAACAATATGTATATGTATATATATATGTATATATATATATTAATAAAACATGTGTAACAATTGAGGTTTGAACGTAGAGGACATAAACAATGTCAACCAGTTGCTTGTTGACACAAACAGAAACCCAACCCAAAACAAACTCTCACAGTACAAGTCTACTGTCTAGTTACCGCTGCTGGTGCTTTTTTTATCCATGATCGTACGCAGAAACCAAAGAGTTAATATTTGAATACCGACTATTGCATGTTGTTCGGTTTCAAACACATCTTGTAAACAGGGTTTTGTACTTCTCTTAGATAATTCTCTCGTTTCCTAAGAGCCAAACAAAGGAAACCGGAGAGAAGCATTTAACTGGATGCTACAGGTTAGGCCTGGATCACGTCTATCTAACAACAAATTTGTTACTAAAGTTTACAAAATGTTTATATGAGATTTGTGTTTAGTGTTCACTCAGCTTTTTGACAATGACTTAAGAAGTCGAAACAGCTGTCAGAGTTAAATAACATCTGTAAAAAGTACCAAGTGTTTATTAATATGTTTCACCAAGTGCCCAACGAGTCATCAATTAATATCGTGAAACGTGGTTTTATTATAGTGAACAGAGATATATCCGCGAGGGACAAAATAACATAATTCTTTTCCAGACGTTTTGCCTGAATTTGCTGTAATTCTGTTAACACAAAATTAGTTTTTATCGGCATTACGTTTAAATTTTCATATAACGTTTGAATTTTCCAGACGCGTATCTTCATGGAACAACATTAAGAAAATCTCCCTTCTAAATTTTTTTTAAAAATTCCCATAATTAACTAAGAAATAAATCAAATTAGTTTTATTTTTAAAATAATAAAAAGGAATAATATATTAAGTGTGAAGGAGGAACGTTTTATTAAACCGTATGAGAAGACTGCATTACTGACTACAAATCAAAAGAAGGCAGATACCGGATTGTCGCTAAAGGAAAGAAGATATAAAGAGGAAGAGCCATGTAGTGGTAGGTGTAGTAGCAAACGCGGTGCTTCTTGATGGAGATGATGATGATGATGACGAAGATGATGTCATAATTTTTACTACGTCTGTTATCTTCATTCTGCTCCTTCCTCCAATCCTCGTCTTTGTGCAGAATCATCCAACTTCTCACTGCCATGACCTCCTTGGACGCATTCTTGTCCTCCTCTCTGCGTCGTATGTAATTGTATATAGTGTTGTATGCTCCATATATGTACATTATGATTACACGCTAACCAGCAGGGATCAACAATAATTTTGAATATTGAACGTAAAATATTAAGGAATTTAAATATAAGTATATCAACACCGACTCGGAACACAAGAGTTTTTTGTTGGTAAAAACGTAAAAGTTTTTATGAGGCTATAAGGTAACACTTTTACTTTTTTCCCCAATACGAAACTTTCTGTTCCGAGTTGGTAGTGGTATACTTATATTTAGTTAATCAACGGACACGTCATGGAAACAAAATCCAAGAATTAAAGAAAGGTTACGAGGCTGTACAAAGTAGTTATTGTCCCAAAGTCAATCCACTTCGCTCTTTATTATCTGCTAACATAGACTACACTCTCATTGTACTTCTGTTGGTCATCGCAATCTCTTGTTGAACACACCATACAAAACAAAGTAATTACTGTTTAATTGTGTTTTTATTTTTGTTTGTTTGTTTTGTGTTGGGTGGGATTAGACTGCCTCATCAAAACCACTCCTTTTGACATTTCATTACGTTTACCACGTTCGATCAAGTCATCTGTTGTTAATGTTTCTCTTAGATGTTTGTATTCATTTATCAAACAGTGCAGTGTAGTGCAGTGTCATACCTTTGTTAGAACTTAATGTCTGTCGTAAACACAAAATTGGCTAATAAGATTGATTTATTATTTAAAGTTTTTGTATTGCCAATTCCTATTTGAAGTACAACTTAATTTAATGGCATGATATTGCTCGATTATTTTAAAAAAAACCTAAATGAAAAATTAAAATAATAACTGCTGTGGTTTCCTGCATTAAACGTTGTTATTAAGAGCGTATCTTATTGGAATGGACACTCCACCAGTGGCGTTGGTATCGCACTGGCTCCCAGCGCCTCGCAGCGGCACTTACGGTAACTAACGCCGACTATGTAATATCAATCATTACGTTTCTTGAACAAAATAAACAATATTGCGTACAGAATTAAGACAATATGTACATATATATTTTTGTAAAACATGTGTAACAGTGGAGGTTTGAACATAGAGGATATAAACAATGTCAACCAGTTACTTATTAGTCGCAAACAGGAACACAACACAACACAAAAACTCTCGCAGTACAAGTCTACTGTCTGCTGATACAGTTCTAGTTACCGCTGCTGCTTTCTTATGCATGATTGCACGCCTACACTCAGTAGTATAATTTTTGGAAACCGACTATGCATGTTAGTCGGTTGCAAGCACATCAATTAAACTGCGTCTGCTCTTTTAGATAATTATCTTGTTTCTTAGAGCCGAAAAAAGGAAAGCGATAGCGACATTTAAACTCGATGCCACAGTAACTTAGGCCCATATCACGACTACGGAATAGTATATAACAACAAATTGTTATTATTTACAAAATGTTTATATGAGACCTGTGTAATACAATTGAGAAATTTTACAATTGAGTTATTATTATAGTGACCAAGGATGTATCAGCGAGGGCAAAATGGCGGAAATCAAGACTTTCCTCAATTCTTGACGGAATTTCCCGTAATTCTTTTATGACAATATGCTGTTCCCAGGTATTTCGTTTAAATTTTGATTTTAGTGTCCATAATATCATTAAGGAATTCTCTCCTCAAAATTTTAGTTTTAAAAATTCCGTAATTTATCAGAAATAAAGAGTCAACTTAGTTTTATTTTTTTAAATAACAAGAGTTAACCAAAACAATTTGGAAACTGTACTAGAGTCATAACAATTCTGACTGCACGAGGGTTGACTGACCGCACAAATAATGCACACAGGGCAGAGTCCACTTACCGGACAACCCACCGCCAATTCTACACTATATAACTGAGTTCGCTTGCCGGCGTTTTTGTCACTTAGACCTGAGGATAGTCATTGTAATATGAATGAAGCGTTGTCATACAAGACATTTTTGACGCGGTCCATACCGGAAGAAGACTTCAAAACCTGATGGACACCGGCCGCGGAAGCCTACGTGAGAATATTGAAACTGTATTCTTTAAAAAGGTGATTTATTTTCCGTCATTAAAAAATAAAAAAAGTATTATTTTCTTTACTACAAAATGAAAAGTTCCCCATCTTTGTTTATTGATAGTTGATCAAGATTAGACTTTCACTGTCTGGTCATTACAGGTTAAGATGATCTACAATGAGGTTGGCGATTTGTCTGTAACAGGTCGAGGTCCACGAGGAAGCAAAGACAATGTCGAACCATTTGCATACGTATAATCGTGGTGAGCCTAATCGTTTTACGGGAAGCCTATAACTACGGTATCAGATTTAACTTCAGTAATTATGATGTTATAGGAACTGGCAGACAGAGATGGAGGTTAATAAAATGTTCGTAATAGAGAAGAGGGTTAAAAGAAGAAAACGGAATGAGTGAGTGGACATGGAGATCGAGTTATCAGATGATTTCCAGTAATCTGAAACGGAGATACGTCACACTTTAGATGTGAAATGTATTTTAATCTGAATGTAGATCACATGTTATTGTTAAGGTTATGATACGTTTAATGTATTTCGATGCAATTTTTTGCTCTTCAATCCGTAGATTAATTGGCAACACTGTTGTTGTACACTTCCTACTTCATTTTTGCCTAGATGTTCCTATGCATTTTAGTGTAACCTCAATACTGCGTGGTCACTGACTTAGTCTCTTTTGTCTGTTCTATAATTGACATTTCCTTTCCTTCATCTTCTTAACCAAGATATTATTTACTCATCACATTGGCAATCCGCAGTGTTTTCCCAACGCCGCTCTAGACTCCACTTGTCTTATTATGCAGGGCTCACAGTTGTAAGTTCTGTGCTCCCGTATCAATTTGGCTGACTTTATTGACGATGATGATATTGATAAAGACAACGAAGATCGTCTTTTTTCTTGTTTTTGTAAACACTAAAAAGAATAAAAAGATCCTGATTCGTGAGGAATTCAAATAATTAATATTTGTTTTATTTTTTAACTACTTACTGCTTTCTCATTATATACCGTGTTTACGAAATTGGGGACTGGGCAAGTCGTAAGTGAATGAAACGGCCAGGATTAAAATGAAAGCCTAAAGCGTCCAGCGGAGCTGTTTGCTGTAACTCGTTCACTGATTGAATCAGTAAGTGACCGAGATTAAAACGAAAGGCTAAGATGGCGGTTGCTCGAGTCGTAATTGATTGAAATATTTGCAAGAGGTGCCCCGGATACTGATGGCGGTAACTCGTTTACTGATCAAATCGTTTAAGAAACCTATAAGCATCTAGTGGAGTGTGTTTGCGTTATTTCGTTCAATGATTGAATTGGTAAGTGACCGAGATTGACACAAAAATCAGCGGAACGAATCATCAACTGATTGAATACCAGAACTTACCGAGATCAAAACCGAAATGACCGAGATTGATTACAAAGCCGTCCAGAGGCACCTAGATCAATTGTGTAGACTACGTTAGATAGTTTGTTAGTGAAAGTATTACTGCTGACAGACTTATCTTTTAAGAGATCGATATTCGATCAGTGGATCACCTAAATTATTCCATCAAAGTGATTCGTTCTATAACCAACGGCACATCTCTACTGATCACGTTTGCCACAGTGCCATTTTTGCATCGAAAAACAGCAAAACACAACATAATGTATATACGTATACTATACTTTGAATTGGATGTGTCAAAAACAATATATTTTTTTATTTAAGTAATAGAAATATTTGTTTACAAAAACATCCATTTGAAAGGAAGCAAACATGACATGCTTTTACGTTCCATAATAATTAAATTATTAATGCGGTTGGGCCTAATTCATTATTATGCTATAACAGAAGCAACCGCTAACTGGCTTGATAAAACTTTGAACGTACCGATTTTAAACTTCCAATTCGTTATAAGAAAAGTTTCAACTAACTTTTTAGGATTATGTATATGAGTTGGAAAATTTTGAACGCCGTATGAAAATGATTTAACTGACAAACGTATAGCTAATTATACAATATGATAGACTGTAGGAACGTTGTTTTATTGGCAATAACTACTAAGCACGGAAAATATGTGGGTCGTATCGTGTACTGAGGACACTGACGCTTTACGGTTCTGCGCTCTGAATAATGAGACAGTAATATAACCGAAGCAGTGCAGTCGGGTTCAAGTCAGTGACCGCATACGTTTGTCATACCGTAATAATAGTTTGTCATACGTTCCATTACGGATCACTAATAGTTATTGTTTGCTGTATTATTGTGTCAGATCATTATTGTAAATAAAATATTCATTCAGTGTTTTCGTTTCCTTGTGCGGTTTCATACAATGTTTAATTAATAATTTTCACGCATCCTGTGATTTTACTAGCAACTCTTTAAAGTCATTTTATTTTATTTTATGCTTTACACCCCACTACCCTACAAACAGGCACATTAGTGTACACTACCCGAAGCAAAAGTACCGGCCAAATGACCGGCAGTTTTATAAACTGGCAGTTTATAAGCTAACTCCCAACTGATAACTAGCAATTTTTAAACTAACAAGTGAACTACAATTAGAAGCCAGGATATACTTGGTCAGTTAACTGTTTAATAAATTGGTAATATCTTCAATAGACTTCGTGAAGATTTTGAGTATGTTTCTTTACTAGAGGCTGCCAACTGAGTTGAAACTTAAACGATGACGAGAAATGATGAGCGAAGAATACAAGTGAAATGAAGTCATTGAGGAAAAACAAACAAAGGTCGCATCCATAGAGACCAAATACGAAATGAATATGTAAGAACCGAGTTAAATATATACTCTATGAGCAGCAGAATAATGGAAGGGCAAATAAAATGGAGGCAGCATATCGACAGAATGGAAGATATGAGCCTACCTAAACAATTAATAAGATACAGACCTCAAGAAAGACGAGATACAGGTAGACCAAGGAAGAGATGGCTTAAGTGAAGGCGAAACCAGCTGTAAGCCTACACCTTGACGTGCAGGAGAGGAGAGTAGGTCTTCAGTGAGCTGCTGGGCTCTGAAAGCCAGTCACAGTATTAGAAAATAATTGTATGTGAGATGAGTCAGTCGGCCCTATGCTGGCAATATTCAATTGCCCCAGATTTACGCACATTTTTGTCTGAAACCTGATGAGTTGTAGGCTGTAAATTTTTTTTTTACTCAGTTAGCTGTGAAATCTAAACTATGCGTCAAATAGGGCTAACATTTTAGACGATTGCCACTAGCATGTGTACCAACATCGAATAAAAACAGTTTTTTAATCAGATACTTGTAACGATGGAAATTGAAAAATTGCACGAACTGTTTGATCAAAGCTCGTACTGTTAAAAGCCGATTTTACTGTAGTAGCAAGAGCAACATTTAGTAAGGCGTACCATCGGTTACAAGGCAGCATTCAATATAAAGGTTTATATCATGATGCAGGTCAAATAAACGATCGTTTTTGAAAATATTGCTGCTATAAAATTTTAATAACTGCCATATATAAAATGAATGTTCCTTATACGGGATTATGTGCTTTGCATAACGATTATAGTTCCCGGAGTATTAAACTTTATCACAGCCTCAACAAGTCATTCCTGAAATGCCGCTACTAATGTACACGTAGCCTACAGCGCCTGCTTTATAATTTATTCATTACTTTTCTTCTTTTCCACGTCCAGGTATAGGCTTACCTTCTGTTCCGCCTTCACTTTAAGAGCCCAGCAGCTCATTGAAGATCTACTCTCCTCCTCCTGCACGGCAAGGTATAGCCTTACAGCCTGTTCCGCCTTCACTGAAACCATCTCTTCCTTGGTCTACCTACAGCTCGTCTTCCTTGAGGTCTGTATCTTATTACTCGTTTAGATAGTCTCATTACTTCTATTCTCTCGATACGCTGCCTCAATTTTATTTGCCCTTCCCGTATTCCGCATTCCACAGAATATACATTTAACTCGATTCTTACATCTCCATTTCGTATTTGATCTCTAAGGGTTAAGGGTGCAACCTTTGGTTTTTATAAAAAAAAAAAAAAAAAAAAAAAAAGATTTAAAACGATATGTGGAACTATACATAGAACACTTGAAAATAAGACAATTAAAGACACCAAGATAAAATTCTATAAAGTAATGGGAGCACCTGTTTTAACTTATGGGTGTAAATTTATTAATTATCTCTGTTAATTAGCTTTAGTATAGCCTTATACTGTAAGCCTGTTATACTTACTGGCTCAGATACCACCAAATGGAGTTTGTAAGGCTTCCGCATGGTCAGCCGGACTGTTAGGCCGTGGTCTACTGTTAGGCCGTGGTCTACAGTTTGTGCTGACAGACGTTTCGCCCTCACCGGCGGAGGCCATCATCGGTGTCGGTAACAACTGGCCTGGTGTCCGCCGATTCACCCCACTGATGAGGTAGATACTATGATACCTCCATATGCCATTTGTATTTAACTCGACCTTAAAAATTATAAATATTTATTACGTAAGGATTTTCCATACTTTGTATTTACGAGTAGACATTATCTTGGTTCCATAAGTTGCATAGACCTTAAGTAATCGCATTTTTACGTAGAATTGATGTAGTTGAAATGTAACATGAAGGCTGTGTGCGGTGGATGGAAGACAAGGATGGAATTTCAGTCGGACAAGTTGGATCTCTCGTTGTATCGTGCACAGTTTTTCTAATCTGACCGATTGGTGTCTAGATGTAGGTTTTAAGTTTCCATAAAAGTTTGACTACCTTGTATTTCAAAATAAAGAATTTAATTATCAAACATCTATTTGTAAGCTTTATCAGATTGGCTTAAATTTACTATATGAAAATCTCCTCTATAAAAACAAAGGTAACGGCATTTCGAGGTAAGGAACCAGTTAGAACAGCAAACATGTTGAGTGATTGAATTCTAGGACAGGTGAGCCGCTTTAATTATTTCAGAAATGATATTGGCATTAGTATATTAATGTTGAGCTCAGTAAGTCTCAGATTATCTGAGAGATAATCAACCGCATTTTTAGGAACAATGTACGTAGAGATACAAAATTAAAATCATACAAAGTTTGGCACTCCCTGTACTGTCCTATGCACGTCAATAATGGACAAAAACCAAGGAAAAAGACAGTAACGTACAGGCCTCGGACACAGCGTTCTTAAGAAGAGTTAAAAGGTATTCTCATCTTGACCGTATCAAGAATGAGGTCATAACAGAAGAAGAGTTACAAATGTTTAACTTGAATCGAAAATTAAAAGATTACAAACAACGGTGGCAAAACCCTAGAAAGAAGACCAGATTATCAGACTGGCCAAACGAGTTTCAAAATAGAAACCTATAGAACACAGGTGTTTGGGTAGACCCAGGAAGACATGGGTGGAGGATCTGTGAAGGTGGAACAGGCTGCAACTTGCCTATACCGCGTTTTGATGATGATGATTATGATGATGTTGACGACGACGACGACGACGATGATGATGACCTAGAAATTTGCAAAATGCAGTTTTACAGTAGTAATCGGAATACCACTTGCGGTGGAGGACATCTACCACAGCGATAATAATCAATGTAAGAATACTCTACGCAGTTCTATGGTCTTACGTGTAGAAAGTTCTATACAATGTACTTCTTGGGTCCACCCACACACCTGAGTCCTATAGGTTTGTATTTCCAGACTTATTTAGCCAGTCTCGAATCTGATATGTTTTTAAGTGTTCTTGCCACCGTTGTTCGTAATCTTTAACTTTTCATTTAAGTTAAAAACGTTTAACTCTTCTCTTACTGCCTCATTCTTTATACGATAAAGTTAAGAACACCTTAAACTCATGTTAAGGCCATCATATCCGAAGCCTGTATTTCACTGTCCTGTTTCTTGGTTGTTCCATACTTTACGAAGACAGGACAGTACTGTCACTGCCATGGCCGTGTAAAAACTTATTATATTTTGTATCTGGACGTAGTAAGTTCCTCAAAGTACGGTTGATTTTCTCACAGACTATCTGGAACTTACCTAACGTAACATCAATTGAAAATATTGAAATTACCTTAAAAGTTGAAATAGTTAAATATGATCAGTATTGCATTGAGAACAAATATCACATATTGAGGTTAAATTATAATTAAACACTGAGCCATTTTCTGGTTACATGATCAAAAATGCATCACTCTCTAATATGGTATAGTTACCAAATTATTCAATTCGGTAATGTGTTTGCTTTGATTACATTATATTAATTTTTATGGCTAATAATTGGTAGCTAATTTATAGCTGGAGCAAAAATAATATATCAACAGGAGAATATTTACTTTATTTAATAACGGATACCTGTTAATAAAAAACTATATATGTATGTATATATATATATATATATATTACAACGATACATATACATAAATGTAGGCGTGTCGGGCCTCACGTTCAAGGGCGACAAAATTATACAGTACAACGAATTTATATATGCAGGTTGTATAATGATACCAGGTGTAACTATAATAAGAGTATTTTTATTATCAGTATTTAAAACACATATTTATTATTTACTCAATATTATAAATATTCATAAACATCATTAATAATTGTCGGTCACGATATTGCTCATTATTAAATGTTTATATCTTATGATATGCAACATTACACATATAAAAAATCTCTTATATCTAAACATGTTAGTAATCTCATATCTAGACATGTTAATAAATTGGTTTATTAATTAAATATGAAATTAAAACGTTTTTATGAAATAAATTTTCTTAACTCAGATCTGACCTCCACTCGCTCAGTCTATACCAATGTTTAAAATTCACTTTAAAATTATAGACTGGCATTTGTTTTAATATTCAACTTTAAATTAATCTTTTCTATGATTCAATTATCAAATCAATTTACTATTTATTCTGATAATAACTCTACTCTCTCTCTACTTTAAATTCTCTTTCATTTATTAATTCTTTTTATATGCGATCGCTCATTCTTACGACTAAACATTTATCTACATTTTAAAATATTATTACTAAGTATAAATTTTTCTTTATTTTAATTTACTGTCTTTTGATATAGTCTTTATGAGCTCTGTTTGTTTTTTAAAAATCATTTAAAATGCATTACGCATGTCACCTCGAGTTCTGATGATCTTACGACTTGTCCGGGGTCCAGCGTTGTCTAGAGTTAGTTTTCCATTCCTCCTGTCCTGGCGTGGTCTTGGATAGGTCTAGAGTCCAGCGTCGCTCTCCAACAGTGTGTATACTCTTGGTAGACTTATGATTTCAGTATTTACTTTTTCCGGAATATTGTCGTGAATTTAACGAACGTTATTTCTTTCGTTACTGCGACTTGTAATAGAAATAAAAATAAAACTGTTTTGCCGACGGACAGCATGTCCGGCTGTAACTGTGTCTTGAAATGAAGAGAAGGGTTTATGGTCGAACCCTTAATTTATACCCTCTCGAGATTCCGCGCCAGTTGGCTCCAAAATCGTCTTGTCGATACCTGCAAGTCTCGTGACCGCCCCCACTCCCGAACCTATTCATCTATTTGCAATTATTAGCAAATAGCACTGTTTTGCACGGAATCGAGGTAGCACAAATCATAGCTATTTCGATTAAGCACTCACTATATTAATTTGAGCATCTTAGGGTAATTTGGGTATTTTTTAGCACGTTTATTTTGCACTGACTTCGCACAAAGTGTTCTATTAACGTCATCTTTTCACTGGGGATAACTATAAATTTTACACACACTTTGGTGCTTTTGGTTTGATCATACACTAATCAGTTTTCGCACAGTGAATTAAAATATTTATTTTATTAATTACTTCGGGCGGGTTGCTGAGATTCCTGTCTTTGCATGCATCACTAACACACACAAGATACACGTGTAACACACATACAATTGAGCAGGTGTTCACTGCGTGTCGCAACAGGTTAATTGCTCCCCAAATCTAACAATGAAGTAATTTTACAATCTCAGACCTGTCCATTTACCCGTAACTTATACAAATTCTACAAATTTTATATTTATTTAAATTAATACCTAATACAGTGTATGGCTGTATCATTGCAATATATAACATAAATTATTTGATGTAAGTTTGCGCAATTTAATACCTCATATATATTGTGTATAATATATAACAATCTAAACTATACATCGAATATGTTTCCACCTATCCTCTGAGAACTAACTTTAGAGGATACTGTTTAGATATTGTTTTCGCAATCTAAATTATATAATATAATTGTACAATTTTACGCAATTTAGTACCGGCAATATATATATGTATATATAAAGTATTTAAAATTTATAATTATATTACCTCAAGATGTTCTTTTCCTTATTTGGAACATGTTTTGAGAGTTCCTGTTCTCTCATCTTCAGCCTTCGCCATCTTGTTTCTGGTTAAGTATTTGTGTATTCGCTGCTGGATGCTATTAAGGTAGTTTGTTGGTCTTTGGTCTTTTGCAGCCAACACACAAGTACTTAACCAGAAACAAGATGGCGAAGGCTGAAGATGAGAGAACAAGAACTCTCGAAACATGTTCCAAATAAGGAAAAGAACATCTTGAGGTAATGTAATTATAAATTTTAAATACTTTATATATATCAAGAAACAAACTGTAGTAGAAAGTGATTGAATATATATATATATATGTGTATATATATATATATCTGTATGTTATGCAATGTAGTTTCATGTAAGTATTGCGTTTTTGTTTCAACACTTGAATCACTGATTTACATACAAACCTCTGATAATGCTACAAGAATATTTGTAAGTTGTTACAATATATGTATATATATATATATATTGCAACGTACTTAAATTTTGTTAAAATTACTTTCAAATACAAATACACTTCTATTTGTGTTTGCGGAGCCCCACGATCTTGGAGCGCCAAATATACAACACATTTATGTGTGTGAATTTTTATATGTACTTTAATTTGTATAGCCCCACGTTCTTTGGGAGCCAAATATGCAACAATACATATACATAAATACATATACATATACATAAATTTAGCGTGACCGGTCTCACGTTCAAGATTGACAAATTATGTAACAATATAACATTTAAATTCGGTTTCAGGTGTATCTGCAATAAGAACTCTATGTAACTTGTAACGGTATTTCAAATTTATTTGATATTATTAAAAATTGTGCACATGGCACTGACTTCGATTTAAAACATTCGTTATTAATTGTTATTATGCCTGTAAGGCTTATGCTGTACACATCCTTACTGACTAAATATTCTATTCTACTAATTATTGTATTACAGAAAAATCTCATTTTCAGACTACTCAGTCGATTAATGTGTTTCAAAATATCAATATTTAAATCTCTTTTTATATATTGTAATGTACTCAAAATATTAATAGTTATTGAATTTATCTTTTTGTTTCTCAGTACTGTTTTATCTCAAATTCTAATTGTTTTCATTTAAATGCTTTGTATTCATTTTATTTCATATTAATTTGAGCTCTTGTTACTTTAATCGTATTTCTAAAACATCTATGATTTTAATTCTACTTTACAAGAAACATTGGCTCTTACTTTTAAATAAAATAGTAATGTCTTTAATTGTCTTTGAGTTCATTGTATGATTAAGATATAAATAAGTTGTTTATCACCTTATTGTCGTCAATCATACTCGATCATTTTGATTCATCTGTAGTCGTCCTCGTCTCGCACTCCAGCATCGGCTGTCTCTCTTCTCCTCTTGTCCAGCGTCGTATCACTTCATCTTGTCCAACGTCGAATCACTCTCTGGAACTCTCCCCTTGTCCAGCGTCGTATCACTCTCTGGAACTCTCCTCTTGCTGTTTCTGACGCCAACGGATATTCTTATGTAATTCTTCTTATGTACTGCTGTTATTATTTAAAAATGATTGTATTTACAACTTAGTTACATAGCTACATATATATATTGCGACAGTACAAATAAGTGATGTACTGAGCATGGAATATAAAAATTTAAATTTACCTAATAAACTGTAAATAATTAATAATATATTAGAAATAAGCATGTCAGGGATTGCATGCTTGACTCAGACAAAAATATGAACAGGTGTTTCGACCTGAATCGACGTGCACACACACACAAATGTAACTGAAACTGTGTACACCAGTATTTTGCTAGTGTGTGTGAACGCAGGTCTCTGCAGGCGAGTTTGCCACCCCAACATGAATAATTGCACAATTACTGTTTTTCCGTAATTATTCATAAACTATAATTAAGAATTAAAATCCAAAACCACAATAAAAAGTAAATAAATTTACTAAATACTGTGTACGAAAACCACGCGAAAGTGACACACCGTACGAGTGTAATAGTGAAATAACTATGTACAAATCGAAAGGGGTAAGTTGCAATGTCCAAAATTACAGTGAACATGTGTTGTAAAAATAGTTATAAGATAAGTATAAGAGTATACTTACAGGACTCTGCAATTCGCAGAAATATATAAAATAGCGAATTTGACAAAGAGTGGGGGAACTGAATCCAGAGACAGTTTCTAACATGTCGATTTCGTACCACTGCAGGTGTCGACCAAGACATGGGTATAAATAGAACACGCAAGCTACAGTGGTTCTCTTTCTTGAATCGTCCACGGTGCAGCGGCAGCTTATGCCCGTCAGCACGGTGTATTTTTTTTTTTTTTGTAAACAGTTTAAATTTGCCAGTTACGTACAAATATGTAACTAAGCTGTAAAGACAATCATTTTAATTAATAACAAGCACTACTTAAGAAGATCCATTAACGTCAGAAACAGCACGAGGAGAGTTCCAGAGAATGATTCGACACTAGACAAGAGAGTGATACGACGTTGGACAAGAGGAGAGTTCCAGAGAGAGATACGACGCTGGACAAGAGGAGAGTTCCAGAGAGAGAGAGAGTGATACGACGCTGGACAAGAGGAGAAGAGAGACAGCCGACGCTGGAGGCGAGACGAGGACGAATACCGATGGATCAAAAAATGTTCCAGTATGATTGACGACAATAAGGTGATAAACAACTTATTTATATCTTAATCATACAAAGAACTCAAAGACAATTAAAGACATTTCTATTTTCTTTAAAAGTAAGAGCAATGTTTCTTGTAAAGTAGAATTAAAATCATAGATGTTTTAGAAATACGATTAACGTAACAAGAGCTCAAATTAATATGATATAAATGATTACAAAGCATTTAAATGAAAACAATTAGTATTTGAGAAAACAGTACTGAGAAATAAAAAGATAAATTCAATAATTATTAATAATTTTGAGTACATTACAATATAGAAAAAGAGATTTAAATATTGATATTTTGAGACACATTAATTGACTGAGTAGTCTGAAAATAAAATTTTTCTTTTATATAATAATTAGTAGAATAGAATATTTAGTCAATAAGGATGTATATAGCTTAAGCCTTACGGCACAACAACAAATAGTAACGAATGTTTTAAATCGAAGTCAGTGCCATGTGCACATTTTTTAATAGTATCAAATAAATTTTAATTACCGTTTCAAGTTACAAAGAGTTCTTATTGCAGATACACCTGAAACCCAATTTAAATGTTATATTGTTACGTAATTTGTCAATCTTGAACGTGAGACCGGTCACGCCTATTTTATGTATATGTAACGTTGCATAAATTTGGCGCTCCAAGATCGTGGGGCTCCACAAATTACATGTAAATTTTCAATTTGTTACTTTGCATAAATTTGTCGCCCTGGACGTGGGGCACGACATGCCTAAATTTATGTACAAAAATTTGTTACATAAATTGTAGCCCATGAACGTATGGCCCGATCCCCATCATTTAACTATTAAAATTTTTATGTAGCTAAATGGTTGTTCTAAAAGATAAAGAGTGTGTTAAATGAAAAATGTATAATATGTAATTATTATTTATATTAAACAGTAACTGAATGTAATGTTAATTGTTGTGTAATCACACATCTGGCGCCCACGAATAATATTATTTGTCTATGTAACAGGTGTAACTGTAATGAGTATTAATAATAACTATTAATAAAAATAAAGAAATAAATAAATAAGTAGGGAACGGTTATCAATAATAATTGTTAAAGAATTACTAATAAATAAATATTTTAATAATTATTCAACTTGGCAGAACCAGGAGGGTTGAATTTAGAAGCATTTAAAAATTCGATACTCGCCATGATGGACGAATTAGTCATAAAACAAGCCGAAAAATTTAAAGAGGAATTGAAAGAGGAGAATGTCAAACAATTAAGAAAAATAGATGAAATAAATATAAAACGAACAGAAAGTTTAGGAAATAAATTAGAGCTACAGTCCGAAAATTTTAGACAGGACACCATAAAAATTACTAAGGGTCTAGAAGAGTTAAAAATTGATAATCATGAAACAAAACAAAGTATAATTGACAGTAATGCGCAGTTAACCGAAAAAATTGTTAATACAAACAGACGTATTGACACGATCGCAGAAAATGTCTGTGGAATAATTAATAAACAAACGGAGCTAATATGTGAAAAGATAGTATGTGAAGAATTCATACAAATTGAAAATACATGTGTAATTACTAATGATAATTATAAAAAAGTAATTAACATTAAGGAGGAGAAGCAAATAAAGGTTAATAAAACATACCTTATTAATAGCGATATCCCTATTGTGAGACACACACACACTAGTAAATCACATAAGGTGAAACACTTAAGGCACTACACTTACGGAGTTAAATATCACTGTAGGTATAACAAGAAACGTAGTAAGTTATCTAGCCGAAACACTACGCAAAATTGTGGTAAATATGATGTTAGATATACGCACGATAATTATAATAACGATAATTATAACTGTAAGTATGAAAACTACAGAGGTTATCATAAACGACGTATGAAAAAACCGTCGACAGCTGTTTATATGGGCCTCAAGCAGACTGAACATACGCAATGCATTCATGATGAGAGAATTATGGAATGCGACCGTTACGAGAGAAAGAGAGGCAAAATGAAAACGTTGCACTATAAACAGGTGACGTCTACGATAAATACAAACATCGCAATAATACAATGGCACGCGGACGTTGTTTACACGAGGGTGAACACAATGAATTTCCTGTGTACAACAACCTATTGTTATAATGAGGAGTGTCAGTTCAAACGACACACCGAACCGAACTCAATACCCGAAAATAAATAATTATTTTTAAATGAGAAAAATAATATTACTATTAATTATTAATAATAATATAAGAGAGTATAATTAAGAAATGTTATAAGGGATATTATTTGAAAGGGTTAATTAAGAAAGTAATGGTAAAAGATGTTATTGTTGTTATTAATATGAAGAAATGGTAAGGAATGTTATTATTGATATGTTATATATATGAAGAAATGATTAAGATGAGCAATAATTGCCATAATTGTTAGAATGACTGATCAAGTGAACACTTATTGAAGATACAAGGACACAGAAGAAAGCGAGAGTGAAAAGTCATAAGGCCAGAGAATACTTAGGATTAAGGACTTCGAGAAAAATATCGTTGTTTTCCAAGACAGTTCCTCTGTAACCGATCATGCAACACACTACAAGCTAAAAGAGTATTCTGTTACGGAAGTGTATTTCAAGAAAGTAGTAGCGAACAGAAAGGTAATGTTAAAGAAATGTAATAAAAGGTAATGAATGTTAATGTATTGTATAAGTAATGTATTAGATAAAGTAATGTCATGTTAAGAAAAGAGTTAAGGAAGATTAGAAGCGAAGGTAAGAATGTATGAGTAAGATAATGTAAAATTAAGGACCGAATTTACACACATATGTAGGAATGCAGAGTATACAGAAGGAGAACAAAGGAGAGCTAATTGCAGTGGATTTTCTGGGACCATTACCACGATCAAGTCGAGGTGTGAAGCACATATTGGTATGTATCGATGTGTTTTCCAAGGCAGTCCGACTGTACCCAATTATGCGACCCACAACCAAAGTTGTTCTAAAGATACTACTGCAGAAATATATTCCGTTATATGGAAAAATGAAGAAGGTACTCAGTGATCAAGGTGTACAATTCCAAAGTGAAAAATGGGAGAGGACGTTAAGGGAAAATGGAATACAACCAGTACTCACATCCATAAGACATCCTCAAGGAAACCTTGCTGAGAGAGTTAACAAAGAATTAGGTAAATATTTACGAATATATTGCCATGATCAACACAATAAATGGGCAGAATATTTACCATTTCTTGAAAAAGCCATTAATGAAAATTATAGTGAAGCAACAGGATACACTCCAATGGAATTAGAAGAAGATAAGAAGCCAAACAGATTTTGGACTAAGTATGTAAACAAACCTAATAACCAAAATGTACCTGTACCAATAAGTGTGAAAATTGAATACGCAAAGCAACGGATAATAGAAAGGAGTAACAAGAGAGTAGAGAGATTTAATCTAACTCACAAGCTACAACAACTCAACGTGGGAGAAAGTATACTACTCAAAGCAAATCCAATGGGAAAACGGAGTGATAATACGGCGAAGAAATTCTTCAGACTTTATAATGGACCGTATACGTTAAGACAGCGAGTAGGACAACACACTTTCATCGTATATGATGAGATACAGAAGAAAGAAATTGGTAAATTCCACGCAACGTCATTTAGGAAGTTCTACACATGAAAACAACGAGGTCAATGAAACCAGTCAGATCAGCTGTTTGTGAAGCCACCCTACTACAAGGTCACGAGCAGTGAGCGTGTGAAGAGGGGAGGTAAGACATTTATATACACCCCAATTAAGGGTGAAATGACGAATATTATTCTTTATTATTTGTTACATTTTTTTTTGCAAATAATAATAATAAATAAATAAAAAAAATAATAATAAATAAATTTATTAAATTTTTTTTTGTTACCAAGCAGAGGAATAATGCGACAGTACAAGTAAGTGATGTACAAAAATATGAACAGGTGCTTCGACCTGAATCGACGTGCACACACACACAAATGTAACTGAAAGTGTGTATACCAGTATTTTGCTAGTGTGTGTGAACGCAGGTCTCTGCAGGCGAGTTTGCCACCCCAAGATGAATAATTGCACAATTACTGTTTTTCCGTAATTATTCATAAACTATAATTAAGAATTAAAATCCAAAACCACAATAAAATGTAAATAAATTTACTAAATACTGTGTACGAAAACCACGCGAAAGTGACACACCGTACGAGTGTAATAGTGAAATAACTATGTACAAATCGAAAGGGTTAAGTTGGAATGTAGAAAATTACAGTGAACATGTGTTGTAAAAATAGTTATAAGATAAGTATAAGAGTATACTTACAGGACTCTGCAATTCGCAGAAATATAAAAAATAGCGAATTTGACAAAGAGTGGGGGAACTGAATCCAGAGACTGTTTCTAACATGTCGATTTCGTACCACTGCAGGTGTCGACCAAGACATGGGTATAAATAGAACACGCAAGCTACAGTGGTTCTCTTTCTTGAATCGTCCACGGTGCAGCGGCAGCTTATGCCCGTCAGCACGGTGAATTTTTTTTTTTTGTAAACAGTTTAAATTTGCCAGTTACGTACAAATATGTAACTAAGCTGTAAAGACAATCATTTTAATTAATAACAAGCACTACTTAAGAAGATCCATTAACGTCAGAAACAGCACGAGGAGAGTTCCAGAGAATGATTCGACACTAGACAAGAGAGTGATACGACGTTGGACAAGAGGAGAGTTCCAGAGAGAGATACGACGCTGGACAAGAGGAGAGTTCCAGAGAGAGAGAGAGTGATACGACGCTGGACAAGAGGAGAAGAGAGACAGCCGACGCTGGACAAGAGGAGAAGAGAGACAGCCGACGCTGGAGGCGAGACGAGGACGAATACCGATGGATCAAAAAATGATCGAGTATGATTGACGACAATAAGGTGATAAACAACTTATTTATATCTTAATCATACAAAGAACTCAAAGACAATTAAAGACATTTCTATTTTCTTTAAAAGTAAGAGCAATGTTTCTTGTAAAGTAGAATTAAAATCATAGATGTTTTAGAAATACGATTAACGTAACAAGAGCTCCACATTCGATCGTGGGGCTCCACAATTTAAATTACATGTAAATTTGCAATGTTGTTACGTTACAATATATATATATATATAGCTGTATGTTATCCAATGTAGTTTCATGTAAGTATTGCGTTTTTGTTTCAACACCTGAATCATTGATTTACATACAAACCTCTGATAATTCTGATATTTTTCAGTGAAACGTGCGTCAAGTATTGAAACAAAAACGCAATACTTTTGTAGAAGAAACTACGTTGAATAACATCACAATATTATATAATTGCTGAAAGACACTATTTACAGTATACACAAGGCGCATAATGTCAATATTTACAGTATACAGAATGGGCATAAAGATTTTATCAAACCAAATGAAGAAGCCCTTGAAATTCAGCTACAAATTAATCTCTACCGTAGTCATAAATTTCAAATATTTTAAAACAGTTTTTGTACACGTTGCAATAGAATTTTCAAAAGTTCGCAGGAAGCTAAAGAACAGTCGATCAGATAAATGTCACCTGCGTCCTGGGGATCTTTGGACTAGAAACAGACAGAAAATTAAAAATAAACCGTGAGTGTACAAAATAAAAATACTCTTTCAGCAGATTGTTTCTGTTACAGTGTAGTCGGATTGGAACGTAATTCACTTACCAAGAACATCTGTGTCTTGTGCAGACAGACTATCTTTGTGTATGTTGCTTTGCCTTTATCAATTTACTCCATGCAACAGCTGACACTACATCAGCTGAGCCAGATTCCCCGTACACTATCCCTGCAGAAGTGCAAACGTTTGCGACAATTGTTTTCGCTGTCTGGCGTCCATATATACCTGTTTTGTCCTTACCTCTCACCCTGAACTCATCTGCACTTACACAGTTGAGAGAGAGAGAGAGAGTGACGAGAGGGAGAGTGCGAGGGGGTATCTATCAGTGTGTTCATAAGCTACTCTCTATTTCTGATATACTCGATTTGTCATTTGATAATGTTTTTACTTCCATGTTCCAGAAGGAAATGGAATTAAGGTGATGCCGAAAAACTCGTGTAGGAGATAAGGTCTGATTCTGATTGTACTTCCCTCAAAACATGAAGAAAAGTCACTTTATGAAATGTGTGTGTGTGTGTGTGTGTGTGTGTGTGTGTGTGTGTGTGTGTGTGTGTGTGTGTGACATTTTATTTGGCAAACGATAACTACCGCAAATTCAAACAGAATCAAATAATGTTTCGCATATGTGCCTGATTTGTAGAGAGCTCAAGGCTTATTGATTTTGGTGAAGATCGGTTAAGGGATAGGGGTAGTTTACCAGCAACGTTCTATGTTTTAACAAGAGTAAAGTACTTAATTACGTTAATTACAGTATCCTGAAAAGGTCATAACAATCCACTGCAGAAAGGTAGGTAAAATATCTATAAATAAAAAGGGTGGTTGAAGGGAGAGGGGGTAATTTTCTATAAATGGAATGATAGTTGAATGGGGAGGGGGTAATTTGTTATATTTTTTACGTTATCGGCAACAAAGAAGTAGTTTGTTGCTAAAATTTCTTCCTGGGCTGTTTGGCCGTAGTCCAATGTTTTTTGCAAAACCAAACGTTTTTCGGCAGTGCCATCGATTGCCATCATCATTAAAAATCGAGAGCGCTAACGTGAGGTGGTATACGTTAGCGACCACAATACTGTGGTTAAGGCCGAAAGAAGAAGTAGTTTCTATGGAAATATTTCATTTTGAAAATGATTTTAAATTTAAATCTTAGAACATCTTAGAATCTTGAAAGTCATGTATGGGTCTCCATACTGATATTTAAAATAATTATGCCTACAACCGAAAATACAATTTTTGCATTTAGACATTATTCTTGCGCATGCACAAATTTATATGACTGAATTGTACCAGTTTTCTCCAGTGGTATTAAAATAAGCTGTTGGGCATCCAAAGTACAAAGAAGCTTCTATGAACTCCGTCCATAAAACGGTTTAAGCACCCTCAAATAATTTTGTCTAGTGTCAAATATTTTTGGTTTATTTGGAAGCTCATAATTTTTGTAGCACACAAGCATGCAGATAGTCATCAGACGTTTTCTCGATTTTAGCCTACAGTCGATGACTCATCTCGTATCGCTGTGCATAAACAGCAGACAGAATGTCGAATTCTTGCCAAAACAGTACAAATTATCTCCTTTAAGAATAACAGTTTTGGTGATTCTTTTCTTGTAACTCCTAACATATTTATCTACAGAAAGTTTATGGTGACATTTTACGGTTAGTGCATCTCGAGCGTGATCATTTTGTATAATAGTGTTATGAAACGTTTTATGGTAAACTCTAACCTGTCAGATAATCGTAGCGCACATTGTCGGTTTCTCTGGTGGTTAATCATTTAATCTATTGTTTTAAGATACCAATCCTTGCGTTTTTAACAGTATATAGAACTGGGTGTGTTCCTTCTCACAACTACACTCTAGTGGAGATATAGAATGGCCAGTCTTACAATAGGTGAGAAATGAGTAGATAAGGAAATCAAGGAAACGTTTAGACAACTAAAATACGACACTGCGGTACTGAGAGGAGTAGATGGAACGTGGTACCTTGGAAGGAAATAGCTATGCGACAATTTAAAGACAATTTAAAGAGAATGACATGGCTGTTACCTTGAATAAAACGTAAATATAATGTCATTAAATTAATTTAATAATATAACACATTAATAAATACCACTACAAATATAAAATAAATGTAAGAAAGAACAGGCAGCTCCTTTACCTGAAGAGTATGAATATAAAACTATCGAGCTTCATCGATTTATTGTACATAGGAGGCATGCGAACAATTCTGATTTGTGTCAAATTGGGAATACAGATCGGTGACCTGTGGGAATTTTTTCTGTGAAATATTTCGACAAAACTGGAGTGCTTATTGTACACGAAGGCGCGTTATACACGCGAAAGTACGGTATGTCTATAAACGCAAAATATTCATGAATCAAACATTCAATTGTAATTCATTGGACAAATTAATTTATTATTAAATGTACATTCAGTTCTTTCTTTACCCTTTTCTTTTGAAGGTAGTATATTATTGTATTTGATAACACATTTATTATTAGATTTACAAACTTTCGACTTACGTTCTTACGCTTAACAGGATTAAGGTTAGGTTTTTTGCATTCAATAGATTTCAGTAATCCTGAGCGTGCAGTTTTCTGGCAGAAATAAATAATGTATAAGGAAAACGTTTATGTAAAATATTATGGTACCATTTAGATAATTGAATTCAATTTGACAATAGTCAAGCACACAATTGAATTACAGAGTGTCTTCAATTTAAGCTGTATCAGTCAAATAAAATATACCACACACACGCGCGCGCGCGCGCACACACACGCACACGCACAACACTGTATTAATATCGAAAATAATTCAAGTTAATATTTACACTGTAAAACACTGTACGTTTTGATAACATAAATGTCTTTATAGAATTCTATCATAGGTCTGCTGTACGTACAGTAAAACTTAGGGGCAGTTAATTTATAATGCAGTTCTCAGCGTCTTGTAATGAACTATCTTTCTACTTTCGATTACAACTACTCTTTTTGATTTACGTGGTGATTTTAGAAATCTGTTTTAAAACTTCAACAATACGATACTTTACTTAAAATCTGCAAACAATACAATATAAAAATCTTCACTATATAATCAAAGTTAATGACATTTCATTGCAACAAACCATTAAAAAAAAAAGTAATGATTTTTAAGTTGTAAGTTCTCCTTAAAAAGCAAAATGTTATTACTCTTCTCTTTCTGTGCCAATGGTATCTTCCTCTTACAACTTTCAGCGTAGCAGTTTTTACTTATGAGAAAATACAAAGAAAAATAATAAAAGAAAATCTGTAACAGCGTAATAAAATTACTACGAGCTGTCTGAAATGTCTGACACAATATTTTTGTGTTTTTGAAATATGTGTAACACAATATTTTGTGAAATTAACAGCTGTGTTTTAAAATTATAGTTGTAAAATAACATTTTAGCTTAAATACAAAAAACAGAAATTGTTACAAACTTTAGAAGTACATGAATTTTACGATTAGGTTACCAATAGTTTCCAGGAACAGACAACTTAAATATCATCACCATCATCTTTACAACACCGCATGGTGCCGTGTCATCTTTATTAGGTCAGGTGCTGCCTTCAAAGATCCTCCAGCCATCTCTCTCTCCGTCAACCGACACACCTATCTCTTTTACTCCCAGACTTGTTTGGCCAGTCTGAAATCTGACATTTTTTCTAAATGTTCTTTCTACCATAGGTTTCAATCTTTTAGTTTTCCATTCAAGTTAAAAACTTGTATAATTTATCTTATAGCCTCATTCTTTACACAGCCGAGTATAGAACATCTTTTAACTTTTATTAAGAATACACTTCCGAGGCATGTATTGTACTGTGTTGTTTCTTTGTTGTTGCTTGGAACTCACGCCCTTAGGACCGTACAGGGACTGTCATAAATTTATAAAACTTAAATTCTGTATCTTGACGTATCTTGTTTTTGAAAATACGGTTTATTGTCCCACAATTATTGTCTGGAACTCACTTGACTTAACACCAATACCATAATTCCTGTCATAGCCAGAAACATTTACCAAATAATTAAAGTGACTCACCTGTTCTAGAATGGGGAATCTGTCGACTAAATTATGAAACTGTATTAATACGTTCCACAAGGAGCTAAACTCTAATTCCTAGACTTAATAAATCAATTTAGTACGTAGGCTTTCACGGCCGGTGTCACTATAAATACTTAAAACTTCCGGGCTGAAAGGCCGTGGTCGAATGCTTGATGTTTTGTAGCTAGACGTTTCGGCCACACCACCGGTGGCCATCTTCAGTAGCAAAAAATGTTCGAAATAGGTGGAATGCCGAACAAGTCGCCCAGTGAACTGGGAACAAGCAACCTATTTCGAACATTTTTTGCTATTGAAGATGGCCACCGGTAGTGTGGCCGAAACGTCTAGCTACACAACATCAAGCATTCGACCACGGCCTTTCAGCCCGGAAATTTTAAGTAGTTAATAAATCAATGTTGGTTACAATGAAAAGTACCAGCTGAATGCAAGACAGCGTTGATATAGCATTACTATGCTCAATAAAGGATAAAGAACATACTGTGACAATAGTCAAGAGAATGAAGACTGTCGCTGACTGTATATTACTAGAGAAACAAACAGGTTTCTGTAATATATGGTTCTGCTCAGGAAATGTCTTCTTCCTTAAACAAATAATAGAAAAGAGGATAAAAGAAAACATCTAGACGCATACTGCTTTCATAGACTAATGTAAAGTTTTTGAGAACGTCCATAGAAATCTTCTTCTGATAGTTCCAAACCGATTCGGATGTTGGATATAATACAGACTATTTTAACTTTCTGTACTGCCGCACGGAATAAGTCAGCTGTATTCATGCCAAACCAGGTCCTTAAATTTCTCAGCCATGAGATTCTCGATCGCCCAATTCATCTCTTTCCAAGTACGTTTCCCTGTAGTATGGACTGCAAAAAGTAAAATCTCTGTTAAACTCTCATGAGATGTCCCAGATACTGAAAAGTTCTTATCTTCACTGTGTTAATAACTTCCTTCCATTCTTCATCTTTCTAAGAACTTCAACATTAGTTGTATGTGTTGTCCATGAAATGCTCAGTATTCTACGGAAAAGCTACATTTCGAAAGATTTCAATTTTGTAGTTATGGCTTCAGTCGTAGTCTAAGATTTTACGCCGTATAAGAGGACCGAGAATACGTAGCAGCGTAAAAGTCTCATCTTTTGGTTATTGTTAAATCGTGACTTTTGAATAATCTGCTCATTTTACTGTACACTGTTCTTGCCTTTCCAATTCTGCTGGTAATTTCTTGAGAGTGCTCCCATTGTTCATTGATTATAGTACCAAGTTATGTAAATTTGGTTACACTTTCAACAGACGTTTTCATACAAATCAATTGTGCAATATTGTAGAGAAAAGGGGGGAGTTCTGTCCCATTGGTACTTAGGGGTTATATCAATTATATGTACCGGAGTATACAGATTAACATAAAACCAAAAGGAGATGGAATTCTTAAAGAATCATCAACAAAGGTGTTATTCAAGTGTTTTAATGGTTCATCCATTATTTTCAATATACATTTCGACTACGTTATAACTGACTGGAAGTAGTGGCGTGTAATTTTTAATATTGCAGACAGTTTCAAAGAAACAAATATATCAAAACTCTTCTTTTTCGCTGATTATCGGTTTTCAGTTGTTGCCAAAGAAGACAACTTTTTCATAAATAGCTTGCATGAATTACATAAAGTAAGGAAGCTCTAGGTCTGGATAATTCGTGGTTTTCATAAATTGTTCCCACCGACTACATAACTTTAGGTAAATAATTCAGGTGATTTTACATGTATTAGGTGTCCTATAAATTGCGCCCAGTGTATGTCGCGCCCAGTGTATTCGAGCCCAGTAGGTTCCTTACACCTACCGTATAACTGTCAATCAAACGTATTCTCGGAAGTGTATGTTTCAACCAATAAACTGAGTCCCATCTCACTTTATCCAGGCTTTGGACTGGCTAAATGGCGAAAATACTTTTTTTGTCATTTAGGTGTGTTTAAAATCAGCTTATAAGCACCGTCAATAATGTTCAAGCTTAGTTACCTCTGTCATCCTTAAAAGCCACTATTCACATTATACATTTTTATTTACATTATTCAAACATTATTTACATTCATATTTAAGTTTTAACTTTATTTTAAATTTCTTTTAATTATTGAGGTTTTTGCAAGTAGGAGATGATTTTCAAGCAATCTCTGATATTACCATCCTTCTCGTTTCTTTTTACTGTTCCTTTCGCAGTATTTCGTCTAATTTCATGTTGACTGTTTTCCTTCGTTCTCCTCTATATTCAATTCTGGCCTCATTATCCTATCTATTACGTCGTATCTAATACGTCGTATTCTCGTTTTTCAGAGGAAAACTAATACCATGGTTCATAGTTAGGACTTGTGCTTGAAGAATCACTTCTTTGGATGATTTCAATTGTTTTTGATTTCCTTGTAATTTTGCTCGGTGTTGTATAAAGTTAGTCTTCATTACTTGCTGTTCGGACATTTTCATGACATAATCTATTATGCAGGTCACCTAACCCTTCTGAGTGGATTTTGAAAATTGAAGAGTCTTCCTTGCGTCCTTTCTTCTTCGCCCGATTTATACTTTTCTGTACTTCTAAGTGAATCTCATCCGTAGCTCCACATTGATGCTCGCTTGTACTGAGTACTTCACCATTTTTTGTCTTGAGCATTCCTCGACAACGTGTTGATCTCTGTGTTGAGCAGCGCCAAATCACAGACCCATATTCTTTAATCCTTTTAACGTTATACCTGTATCCCTCATAGTGAGCACATGGCTTACCGTGGCTGGTCGTTGATACTTCCATAATATCAAACACAATGCAAACACATAGTGCACACAAAATGAATGACCTAAATAGAACTGAACAACAGGATACATCAGGACTAATAATGGAAAAAAGAGAGCCGGAGGGGGTTGAGGGGACGGAATTCCTGCTGCTAATTGTTTAAACGGTCATTTACCGGGATAGGCAGTGACTCAGAGGGAGCAAGTAGGAACGCTAGCTATGAATATTGAAACTAGGCGTGATTTTCGGAGATTTTTATTTTGGCGCGATCTGCACTTGGCGCGATTTCATTTACACTTTCATTATAAAAGTCATGCATAAAATTCATACACGTTTGCATGCCTGCCTTAATGTGAGCTGTTGCAAAGTTAGACTTATATTTCATACGTTTCATATACCGCAGTACAGGAAATACTGAATACTGCGGTTACTTGAATACTGAAATGCTGAATCACTCCAGCAAAGACCAAGTCAGTCAGGTGGGAAACCGTGCGGTAAGCCGATGTAACTGGAAGACGTATTTCGTCTTTGGAAGTGGGATAGTCGCTTCCTGTAAATCTTACGATCCAGAGTCTGCACACACTTCCGCTCCATACCGTAGGACTGACGGGACAGATGCCATTAAAAGTCTTCTTCTGGTCGACTTCGGGCCGCCGACGTTGGCCACGAGCCGACTAAACGCCATCACTCCCTTCGTCCACCGTACGTCTAGTCTGCTCAAAAAAAGCTCAACTTGGAGCCGATCGTCACTGCAAGCCACTTAACCGCTAGCTTTGACTTTACCAATTCGTCTCCAAATCGTATCGGGATTACAGGGGGAATCCTCTTCTGAATGAAGACTACGATTTCCATGTTGTTGAGGGCTAACGTTCGGTACCATCCAATTGTTGATTAATTGCATCACCCTGTTGAGTTTGGCCGGAGCCTGGCCGATGGTACGAGCAGCAACAAGCGCCGCCATGTCATCGGCGTACCCCACCAAACACAACTCTTCCGGCATCTCCATCTAGACACTTAGTTTAATCAACATAAAGACACGCTTATTATCAATTTCAGAGCAGAAGAGCGTAGAGAGGAAGAGGCCGAAAAGTTATGTAAAGCTACCAGGAAGAAGACAAAGACTAGTTAACAAAATTAGAAGTATTGGAAGAAAAAGTGCCATATCTCCGTTGAAAATGAAAACAACTTAATAATCCAAAAGTAAAAATCAATCCTTTAAAAAAAAAAACAAATAACAAATTAGCCAAGCAAAAAATGATGATGATCATCATCGTTATCACCTCCACGGATTAAACTAAGGATGGTTTGTTCCGGTCTCAAATAGGCAGAGATTAGAGCTGGTCACTCCAACGCTTCCTCGGACGTCCCACACCTCTCCGTCACCCCGGCTTATAGTTCCATAGTTGTTTGGGGATGCGGCAGTCATCCATTCGGCAAAGATGTTCCCACCAATTCAGCCGATAATGAGCGATCCGGTCGAGTATACTCCTAGCATTCAGTTCCTGCGGTATATCTGTGTTTCTTCTATGATCATGGAGAGTATACCCTGCCACGTGCGTGACAAATCTCATTTCAGCCGCTTGGATGCGACTGGCCTGGCCTTTCGTTAATGTCCAATTCTCAGACTTATAAATAAGTGTGGACAGAGCCCATCACCTTGTAGAAATTTAGACGTGATCCTTTACTAACTTACTTGCAAAGGATGATAAACTAATAAAAGTAGAGTATGCAAAATAATGTTAGAATTGTAAATTCTTTTATTTTCGTTTTCTGTTAGTGTATTTATACATTTAAATTTACAGTTCTTTCTAATCTATATTTGTGATATTTAACATTCAAGTTAATTTTTAATTTGTTATTTACAATGGGAGTAAACACAAATATAAAGTCTCTTTGAATTATGTTTCAGAAATTTATAATTATTTTGAATGAATTTTGGTAACTGTATTGTCTCTTTAATCTACATTCAGTTAAGTAAAACTCTTATATATAAAAGTAATGTATTTTTCAATACAACATTCATTTCCAATATATTGAAAGTAATGTAAATACAGTTTTCCTTGTGGTTGTTTCCTCATACGATATTCTCATTGTAGTTTGATAAAATGTCTGCTGTTATTTGAGTTATGAAATTTCCACTTACGCTTGACAGCGATGTGAATGGAAATGTATGTAATATTATTCAAGAAATATATTCAGTAAACGTGTTTTTCTCAAACATAAATATATACAATATAGGAAAAATAATGTTTGTAACATTTTGCGGAATTATCTAGAGAATTGTACTGTATTCAATTTGAAAACTGTCACGCACAAGGTTCTGCTACAGAATACTTTTGGATTGAATTGTACAGAAAGCACTTCAAATATTAAACAAAATTATGACAGCTAACAGTAGGCATTTACATTTTAGAGTAAGCAAAAACTTTATACCGACATGACATGTTAGTATATGTACAGTATAACTAACCTCACTTCCTTTGCCTTTGCACGGTTCCATTTTGTCGGATCTGATACTCTCTTCCCGTTTTTAGTTGGAGGAGTTTCTTCCACGTTTTGCTCCATAACAATCAAACGTTTCTATTATTTTATTAGCTGTAATAAAATCACACTTGCAAGAGTAAAGTTTACAAAATAAATATCACAATCTAACATAAATAACCCAAACAGCACAGTGTACAACAGACGATAATAACAACAATCCCATCCGGACTGCAGCTGTCACGTGACAGGATCTAAAGCTCTGATTGGTTCTAAATGGAGTTGGCCGATATTGTAACCAAGCTCTTAAGGGATTGGCTACAATACAGAAAGATAAAATAGTCTGTATTATATCCAACATCCAAAACGGATAGGAATTATCAGAAGAAGTAGACATTAAGTCACGCACTGGTTCTTCTATTCAGCAGGCGTTAGATTGCAAAGGAAATTGGTGTATTGGTTGTACTCTATTTTCTGTATGAATATATTTTAGTCACTGTTTTTGCCGAACGGGTAAAACTATTAAAAAAATAATTTGTACATTTAAAATTTATTTTTTCTATTATGACAGCAGAAAGTGATTGATGTTTATCAACCCACAGACATATTAAAACCTTTACACGGAATACAATGCCGGAGGATATACCAAGTGCTTGGGAATGTGTTAAGTAGTAGTAGAACACCCATTGCTACAAACCACTGCCAACTTAAAAAATTTTTTTTTATTTATTTATAAGGTCGCTGCAAGAGCAACGGTCATTAGCGACCACAAAAATGAATTTGTACCGATTTTTAAACACATGTATTAACGTATACTAAATATTTGTTTAAATACCAAATAGTGGAAACAAATAAGATAGATAAAAATATTCAACAAATAACAGTATTAGTTCAACTGAAGCCAAATAAAATGAGAAATATTAACCCCCCACAACACAAGCAATATAAATGCACATCTTGCACATAAATAAATATAACTAAATATGTATATATATATATATATATATATATATATATATATATATATATAGGAATGTTAATTATCGACCGTATTATTATACTGTTAATGATTTCGAGGTTCGGTCATTAATTATGAAAACTCAGTTTTGCGACGTTTCGAGACTTATTCTTCTCATAATCATGCCTACAACATTAAAATATAGTCTTACTACAATTATATTATTTGTAAGTGTGTATAGGTGTGTGTAAAGTCATACATTACTATAACTATTTACTTACATTAACTGTGAGATGAGCTACAGCAACCACATTACACTAAACACTTATCACTGTTCCATACTTATACACATATAACACATTACATTTGTATAGTGTTAGCGTTATATAACTACATAACGCTAACACTATACAAATGTAATGTGTTATATGTGTATAAGTATGGAACAGTGATAAGTGTTTAGTGTAATGTGGTTGCTGTAGCTCATCTCACAGTTAATGTAAGTAAATAGTTATATTAATGTATGACTTTACACACACATATACACACTTACAAATAATATAATTGTAGTAAGACTATATTTTAATGTTGTAGGCATGATTATGAGAAGAATAAATCTCGAAACGTCGCAAAACTGAGTTTTCATAATTAATGACCGAACCTCGAAATCATTAACAGTATATATATATATATATAACATTAAGTAACAAAATATAACAACTATATATAACAATAAGTCATAATAACATATCAGTCCATTAAGTTAACTACACAATTTTAATGTTCTCATCATTTTCTTAGTTCGTACCTATATTGCTGTTAACAACTGAATCTCCTTTAAGAGGAGAAGTATGTTGGCGGCTGCAGTCTTGTCATTTAAACTTTTTCGCACATCTGCAGGGATATTAAATTTGCTTCGTAGAAGTTGAAGAGCAGGGCACTCTGAAACAAGATGGAAAGCTGACAAAACCGTGCCACAGCGATTACATCTCGCAGTAGGCTCTCTTGTGAAAATGTACTTGTGAGTCAGTAGCGTGTGGCCGATGCGGAGTCTTGTTATGACCACTTGATTTCTCCTGGAGTCTGTAGCAAGTGAGTGCTGCTCGTAAATATTTTTCCTCACTCGGAATGGCTTGGCGGGAGGTGACTTAAGCCATTCATCATTCCAGTGCTCCAGAAGTTTTAAGTGCAGATATTTCTTAAGGTCGTTGTGGGAAAGTTTGTGAGGATGATATTGACTCGACGTAGCAGTTTTCGCAGCCATATCAGCCATCTCGTTGCCCATAATTCCGATGTACGATGGGATCCAACTGAAAATAATTTCCTTGCACTGCCTAGTTGAGATATCAAGGGTTATGTTACTTAAGTCTTGAATAATGGGTTGTTTGTTTTCCTCCTGCTGCAGACTATCTAAAACACTTCGAGAATCTGAGAAGATAATATACTTGGAGCCCATGGAATCTTTTATTATTTCCAGTGCTGAACGAATTGCATATGCTTCGCAGAAAAAACCGAGCAGACCCTGTCCAACCTGAATAAGTATTCATATCCAGATAATATTACTGCACATCCATTGTTTCCGTCTGTGCGAGAACCATCCGTGAACACATGAGTGTACTCTGTGTATTTATCAAGTTATCCGTAGAACTTAGACAAGAAAATGTATGGAGTTGTAGTAGCTTTTGGGGATTCTGAGATTATGTTATCAAATTTGATAGGTTTACGACATCAAGGAGGCTCTGGTGGATGTTGCTGGGTGAAAACAGAAGGAAAATGAGTGTTTAATTTGCGTAGATAGATATTAATACGTTCATAAAATGGTTTGGGTAGGGCCGGGCGTTTAGCAAATTTGTCGCTGTTCCTATTTGAGAACACATTAAGTCTTACAGGGTTATCAGGATTTGAAGCTGCTCTTGTGGTAAATGACAGACAGAGTTTTATTCTTCTTATTCTAAGCGGATATTCGTGACACTCGACTAGAATGCTGTTAATCGGGCTAGTTCTAAACGCTCTTAGGGCCAGGCGTAGGGCGGCTTTATGTATAGTCTCCAGAGATTTTAAAATGGTTTGTTTAGCTGAGTCATATATTATTGTTCCGTAATCAATTTTTGACCTTATAAAGGCTTTGTAGGTGTTCATGATTACGTCGTTGCTGGCACCCCAGTTGCATGATGCGATTGATTTAATAAGGTTCATTCTCCTTAAACATTCACCTTTTAATGTCCTTATGTGAGTACCCCATGTGAGTCGCTGGTCGAACGTGAGACCTAATATTTTGATTTGATTTGATCGTCTAATTTCTTTGGTTCCAAGTGACAACTTCATATTTCTTGAATCTGGTCTTCTGATGCGAGAAAAAATTATATATTCAGATTTTGATTATGAAAATTTAAAACGCGTGTTTTGCGCCCACTTAGTTAATTTATTGAGTGTTTCCTGAATGCAGTCCGTAGTGGACTGGATGTTGATTCCTTTGCACAAAAGCGTTAAATCGTCGGCGAAAAGACATTTTTGGATGGGCTTTGATATTACAGAAGAAATTTCGTTAAAGGCAATTAAAAAGAGAGTGACACTAAGTGGAAAACCCTGCGGCAAGCCGTTTGAAATTTTATATTTATCTGATAATATGCCATTCACTCTTACCCGGATCTCTCTGTGCTGTAAGAAGTTTATTACAAAGTTAAGCAAATATCCCATAACTCCAACGTTTTACATAATGTATACAATTCGGTCCTTCCATACCAGTTCATAAGCTTTTTCCAGATCTAAGCAGACGGCAACAAGATGTTCGTTATTTATAAAGGCCTCGCAGACATTTGTTTCAATATTTATTTAGTGATCTAAACTAGATCGAGCTTTTCGAAAACAGCTTTGATGCGCTGATACGAACTTAATACTCTCCAAGTACCATTGTAATCTTCTGTTATTAATTTTTTCCATTAACTTACATAAAGTACAGGTAAGAGCAATTGGACGATAGTTTTCAGGTTTACAATAATCTTTATTTGGCTTAGGGAGTGGGATAACTATCGCTTCCCTCCATTTATCAGGGAATGTTCCGGAACACCATATAACATTGAACAAACGTATAAGGAATGTCAGTGCTGCTTCAGGAAGATTTTTAAGAAAGATGTTATGGATACCGTCTGGCCCTGGACTAGAATTTCTACATTTCGACAAAACATTATGTAGCTCCTTTAGGGAAATAAGGTGATTAATTTTGAGATCCGTAACTGCGCTTGTTTTCGTGATTTTATTTATCGAAATGTTAGCGGTTTTTTTGATTTCTTGAAAAACTGGGTCGTAGTTGGTGTCGCAAGAGTTTTTAACCAACTTTGCAGCTAATGTATTAGCAATGTCTTCCGGTTGTGAAATTACCGTCCCGTCTTCTGCAATTAGTACTTTAGTCCCTTTCGATACTGTGAGGCCTTTTATATTCTTAAGTTTCTTCCACACATCGGTGGTCGGAGTCTGATTAGTGATGGATGAAATATATGAAGTCCACGCCGCCCTCTTGCATTGTTTGAAGGTTCTACGAGCCTTCGCTCTATATCGCTTGTATTTTATCTGGTTATCATAAGTCGGATGCCTTCTGTAAGTATTATGAGATTTACGCATTAAACGATGGACCACCTTACATTCTTCATTCCACCACGGAGCTCGAGACTTGGTACCCTTATTGGCGGTTTTTGGAATACTCTGATTAGCAGCAGTCAGTATTAAGTTAGTAATTATCTGAACTTTGTTGTTAACTGTTAAATCTTCTGGTTCGTGTGCACAAAGAGCGCTTAAGTGCTCCGTGAGTATGTTTCGGTATTTTTCCCAATTGGCTTTATTGAATTTCCATTTACGCTGGGGTACTAGGTTAGGGCCTCTATGATGCATTTCCAAGAAAATAGGAAAGTGATCACTGCCATAGAGATCACAAGAGACTGTCCAGCTGAGTAGATGGGCTACGGAAGGGCTGCAAAATGCGAGGTCAATCGAGCTAAATTTGTTGAAGGACATATTTAAGTGAGTATAATGATTTTTGTTTAATATTACAAGATTTGTGTTTTGTATTATTTTGTCGATGAGCCTTCCGCGCTTATCTGTTTTGTAAGAACCCCAGATAAAGCTATGACTATTAAAATCCCCTACTATCAGGAAAGGTTTTGGGTAGTTGATTTACAATACCCATTATGCCATTATCAGAGACATTGTACCAGTTTGGTAAATAAACATTACAAATCGTCAACAAACCGATAGGGAGTAATACAGACACAGATAACGTCTCAATGTCAGTATTTATTGCGACGTTTGTTTTGCTGACTTTGCTGCTAACATATATGGCGACTCCACCACTAGCGTGTTGAGAGTTGGTTTTGCTTTTGAAAGTAGCTGAGTAATTTTTTATTTTTGCATGGTAACTCTCTTTAAAATTGGTTTCCTGTAGGCAGATAACGTCAGGAGAAAATTTTTTGATAATAAGTTCCAAGTTTTCTTTTTGTGGATAGTGTTGATTTTTTGTAGAATTGAAGTGGGGGGAGTAGTTTCATCACCACTTGAAAACGATGCGTCACTTTCAGATTCCTTATTAATGTCTATTGAAAGTTTGTTTATAATTCTCGTAAAATTGCTTTTGATTTTCCTTTCCGTAAGACGCTGATAAGTGGCTTTGAGTAAGGAAACTAATGCTGGGATGTTCTCAGTGAATTCAAGTGTTAATTCATGCAAGTCAGATTTTCCCTTAGCTCTTTCGAGAAATGTCTTGAGCTGATTGTAGTTTAGAATATATGGATTAGTTTTACTCGTAAGTAAGCTTTTTAGCGACTGAAGCTGATTGTCTAGAGGATCAAGACTTGCACAATCAGAAGGTGCTGGTACTATTTGTTTTTGTTTCTTGTTACGGGTTTTAGTTGTTATGTTATTTTCTGAGCAACCTGGTGAATTTTCGGCGAGATTTTCTTCAGCACTTGATGTTGTTAATGAAATCGTACGTTTTGTTGTATTTCTAGGGAATTTCTCTTCGTGTTTAGGTTTTTTACTTGTTTCTAATGACGGGTTAACAGTTCTTACAGGATTTTTCAATGCGGAAAAACTTTGTTCCGGTATGGTATTGTAATTAGGAATGTTTTTATTAAGTATAGTATGCTGCTCCGCTTCTAATTCATTTGCCTTGTGTACATTTTTGACACAATTTTTTGCCAAATGTCCTAATTGCTTGCAGAGAAAACATGATATCATATCTGTTGAGGGGTAAATCCAGTAAACTGTGTCTTCATAATTGATTCTTATTGATGGAGGTACTTTAGAAACGTCTTCAGGGTGAATGTAAATTTGCCTACGAAAGCTCATGACGTGGGAGAAGCCCGGTTCAGAGACACCTGCTCTCAGAAATGAAGTTGCCGATCCCAACCGTATATCATGTTTCTTAAGTTCGTCCTCGAGGACGTTGTGGTGAATAACAGGACACACATTTGATAAAATCAGTCTCTTGTAATTGGTTAAAAGAGGCTTAATTGTAAGTATGTTGTTGCCTAAGGATATAGATGTCTTTTGATCGGTAACTTTCTGAACTATTTCTTTGCTTGAAAGATATATATACAGACTCTGTTCATTGAGATCTTGGAGGCAAATCTAATATGGGATGGGCCTATGATTTTTCCTAACGCTAATATGTAGTCATTGATTGGTATACCTTCGATTGAATCTAATACTATGGCTTGATCCTTGGTTGGGAAAACTTGTTTTTGTGTAGCATTAGCATAACTACGTTTCTGTTGTTCAGTGGGCTGTGACTGATTACATTGGATAGAATTAGTCACTGTCAACGTTGGAGACGCGCGTGTGTGTACTCCACAAGACTCTATCAGTTTTATGCCTGTATAATAATGTTGAACACGTGGCGACTATCTACAGTGTACTCTGTTTATACTCACTTGGATAATAATAAACGTTATCTCACAGCACAACACAATTCACTTATAAACCGGTATACGCAACCACTCTCCGCGGCTGCTCGCCATAAACTGGGAACTTAAAGAATTAGTTACTGACAAATTGTTAGTTGGGTATACATTTGTTAAATCGAATCTGCAAAGTCTATGGTTTGCAAAAATCTACATTTGAGACGAAGATGATGGCTTTTCGTGGAACTGATACCGTGCGGGCAAAGATTGTTATAGATGGTACTGTCCTTGTAGCAATTTAGCAAGTTAGCAATTTTGAATACCTGGGCTACAGTGTGTCTTATAAGTTGTGAGTAAGTGTGGGGGACGTTGTGAATAAGTTGCATAAGCTCAACCTGATGTGCGAGACCATTAGGCGAACCCTTAATTCAGCAAGTAAAGAAACACGCCTAAAATTCTACAAGGTGATGGCTCTCCCAACACTTCTTTATAGTGCTGAGAATTGGACTTTAACAAAAGGACAGGCCAGTCACATCCAAGCGGCTGAAATGAGATTTCTCAGGCAATTAGCAGAGTATACTACCCACGACTATAGAAGAAACACAGATTTACAGCAGAATCTGAATATTATGAGTATACTTGACAGGATCGCCCAGTATCGGTTGAATTGGTGGGAACATCTTTGTCGAATGGATCCCCGAACATCTTTGCCGCATCCCCAAACAACTCTGAAATTATAAGCCGAGGGGACAAAGAAGTGTGGGACTTCCGAGGAAGCGCTTGAGTGACCATGTTTAATCTTTGCCTATTTGAGACTGGAACAAACCATTCTTGGTTTAATCCGTGAAGATGATGATGACAATATTGCCAAACAAAAGGAAAGGAGATAGTGTTTCAAGTTGAAGCAAATAATCTAATCTGTTGTAGAAAATAAATATATTTTATTTATTCACGTACTCTGTTGGGACAGTTGTACCGTTGTACTATTAAAATTTACACTAAGCGTTTTTCATAAACAACCATCACCCACTGTTTAGCCCGGTAGGTGAAGGGGATGAGGGTGACAGAAATGACGGAACCAATTTTTGGCAAATTACACCACGAGACGTTCATTGAGGGTGAGCCATGTCCGAATTCTGTCAACCAAATAATGTCTTTCTGCCTTGTCACATCCCCTTTGTCCAGACGACTGTGATTTTTGTGCTAAATAATGTCACAATATATTTGTAGCCGACAAGAGAGAAGAAAATGAAAACAGAAATCGGTCAATACCGCCCTCATTAACTGGGGTATCCTGCTAGCTTTATCTAGATCTGGATATTATCACAACATCGTCAGCGTAAGCTCACATTTAGATTGTCTTATTTAATACTGTTTTTTCACTTATGGATGTCTTTAATGGTATAGTGCAGCGCAGTATTATAGAGGGTGGCCGACAATCCATCACCTTGTTAAATGTAAGGTGTGCCTCCAATGACAAAAAAAAAAATAGCTTTGATTTAGTTTCGTTTTTAAAATTGTTTTTTTTTATTCAATTAGTTTAGTTTTTATATCAGTTAAATAGTGCTAATTTAGCATTATATTTTGAAATAAAATGAAAGGTATATGCTTGCCATAAACGTAAGTCATTATATAGTAACTGCATGATACTGCAGTCGGTTGTACATACTGTAGTATAACGCACAAAGTTAATGTGAAATCGGTTTACTACCAGCTTATGTTGAAACTGTTATGTTTTTACGGTTGGTGTCATATCTTTTTTTATAACTTAATACGAAATGCTCATCTTATAGGTAATATCCTTTACAATGCCTATTCCCTATTCAAGCATCCTCCAGCTCTCTCCTTCTATGACTATCCAAACACCTGTGTTCTATATTTTTATATTTCTAGACTTCTTAGGAAAGTATAGAATCTGGTATTCATTCTATGTGTTCTTTTCCTGGTTGTTTGTAATATTTTATTTTTTCGTTCAAGTTAAAAACTTGTAACTCTTCTCTCATGGCATCATTCTTTATGCTTTAAAATTCAGAGCACCTTTTAACTACTCTTACAAATGATATTTTTGTTTATTACAAAACAGTAAATTTTAATTTTTCTTGTTTAATAATAATAATAATAATATACCAAAAATATTCAGCGTTACGTACATGTTGAATAGAAAAGATACCACTGATGAACAAAAGTCTACTGTGGAACACTGGCTTAAGGTTGAAAAGTTGAAAATCAGCATTATTTCTAGAAAATGAAATATGCCTAGACATTATTTAAGAACAATAAGACGAATTTTATTATAGAATAACGAGATTATGTATATCCTCTATTCAAAGAAAAGTTGAAAATCAGCATTATTTCTAGAAAATGAAATATGCCTAGACATTATTTAAGAACAATAAGACGAATTTTATTATAGAATAACGAGATTATGTATATCCTCTATTCAAAGAGAAGGAACGAGAATATTAAATCTTGCAGAGTGCACAACACAGGAGACTGTTCGGCAAGAAAAGGGATAAAGCAATTTGTCAGCAGGATGAGAAAAAATAGAATAATAAAAGTGTGCGGACATAATAAGCTACATGGAAGAAGGACGACTAAAGGTCTGAGGATTAAAGGAGAACTAAAGAATTTTTTTTTCTTGTAACTGATAGGCCTAAGTGAAACACACTGTCGGCCTAAATTTGAAAAAAAAAGAAGGAAAGAGTAAAAAATTCCAAGTCCGATTCTCAGTCCAGCAACTGAGGATGGTCCATCATAAAGTAACCATGTTGTTTGGTGTTACGAAATATAAAACGTGATCAAACCTAAACTACTTTCCTGTAATACACAACATTTCGGCATGGAATTAAACTTGCCCGGAGTCCACTGCCGTTTTGTGTCTAAAACAGTGCAGTAAATTAGTTCAGTTTTTAATGAAAAAAGTTTTAATTTAATTGTATTATTCATGCCTGTGTAGCAGTTCATTTTACTTGTCAGATGGAAGAGAAACTGCACGCTGCTGAATTATTTGGTTTGCATCATGTTAAAATTTAAACTTCTGCACGGAATATATATTGTGAGTTAAGCATCCGTGATAAAGTCATTTTTGACACCCCAATAATTTTTGCATCCTTCGTGATGAGTTTTGGGTCATTAAAGTTCATCAACATCATCATCATCTTCACAACACGGCATAGGCAAGGTGCTGCCTGTTCCGCCTTGAATGATGCTGCAACCATGTATTTCTTGGTCTACCCACACACCTATGTTGTATAGGTTTGTATTTAAAGACTTGTTTGGCCAGTCTGAAATCTGACATTCTTTTTAAATGTTTTTCCACCGTTGATTGTAATTGTTTCTAATTTTTCACTCAAGTTAAAAACCTATAACTCTTCTCTTGTGGCTCATTCTTTCTACGGTCAAGTTTGCAACACCTTTTAACTCGTCTTAAGAACGGTATTTTCGAGGCCTGTATTTTACTGACTTCTTTTCTGTTGTTGTCCACAATTCATACCCATAGAACACATAGAACAGTACAGGGAATGCGATAGCTTTATATAACTTTAATTTTGTATCTCGACGTATCTTGTTTCTAACCACAGATTGTCTGCAACTTACCTATCTTAACATTAATATACCTAATAACATGTTATTGCTATAACACTTTATGATTTATATAAGCACAACACACATACATTTATATCTTTTAGTAATAATTATTTATTTTAGTAGAAAGTATCTTTCTTACAATGACAACTAGAAAGATTTCTATTTATCTACATATCTCAAATATATCTAACCAAAAAATATAATAAAAAAACAATAAAACCACTTATATCCTCTATCTGTTGGAATGTAAACAGCTGGCCTTCAATTTCAAAAAGTCACTTCCTCCTTTCCTGTCAAGTCTGCTGACATCTCTGATCTTTTAAGGCTGAATCTGATTAAATTCCTTCCTTTTGATAAACAGGAACATTAATTTTGTTTTTAGTGCACCTATACTACTCAACTGCACCGTATAACATTAATTAACATTAATTCTTATCATAGCCAATATCATTTTGCAAATAATTAAAATGGCTTACCTGTTCAAAAGTTTAATCTTTATTCTTTATTTTTGTTCTCGTTGGTCCCTTGCCCCGAAACGCCAATGTCTTTGTTTTATAGTGGATATTTTCATATTGTATGGCATTCAAATCTCGTGAAGCTTAAAAACAGATTTTTGCAAAGCGGATTCTCTATTTTGATGTACGGCCAAGTCGTCAGCAAACAACATTACATTCAAATATCTGTTCCAAGATACTTAATACCAGGTGTTACTAGACTTTTCACAGAGGGTTCGTAAAGGTTTCATTTGTTTAATTTCTGTGGAAATTGCTAAATTGTCCTGCTTTTATTTAGATTTCATTATCACAAACATAAACAATTTCACTTCTACGATTTTATCATTTTCTTGCCAATACAAGAGAGCGTGTGCATCTTCATCTTCTCTTGCCAATACAGTCTACATCTTTTACGAGTAAATCTGTGTGCAGTACGTAGACAGCTTGGCAAAGAATTAAACCAACCGGTGAGATCGCAAGATGTGACATTAACTGTTGAGTTTCACACAAAACTCTAAAATCTAAACACAGAATTGTTTACAAATAAGACAGAAAACTTAAATAAAATAATGATTTACTGTAGAATTGTAAATTACACAATTCAAAAAGAGAAGCGCAAATAAAACAGTGTTATTTTATTAATTTTTTGAAATTTTAAATTATAAAATAAAATTGTTTTAAAAATTAAAATTTTAATTATTATAGTATTTAAACTATAGTATTTTTACGACAGTCTACTGATTGTCGTATGGAACAGTGGAAAAGAAAATACAAGACACCAATTTAGCCACTAATCATCAGCTTTAATTATCACAATTAACAGTTTGTAATCAACAAGATAGTCTCTTACAACAAATCAAATAAAAATGGTTCACACGCAATAATGTCTACTAATAAGAGTTCCACACAATTATAAAACACGTAACACTTCGCCACAATAATCGAACCGCACTAGAATAAATCGCCACCAAAACTGAACTAAGTGTCTGTGAATTCTTGTATTTATATCCCGCTGAGATTCCAGCATAATCCATAATACGCGTGTACTAGAAAACACTAGAACGCAATTGATTGCCTCCTTAAACACAGCGCGCGCGGAGCGGTATGATCTCGAAAGTCTCCTTGCGGACGCATGACATGTGTCACGTAATTGTCTTTCATCTCAAAGTAGCAGCAATACGTACGCACACAAACACATTATAGTCGGGCTGGAATAGCCGAGAAACGCGTAGCATGTTCTGTAATGCCGTTACAGTATTCTAAATTGCTTAGTTAAAAAAAAATCAGCAAATAAAACAGTGTTTCTGTTACACGGACATTGAAAACTGATCTTATCTCCTTTAGAGTTTGCAGCTTCAAAAACAAAACAAACCAGATTCATGGCCAATACATTTACTGTTTCAAGCATGTGTACAAAACAAGTCTTAGGTAAATAAATTTTTGCTTAAAACAAAAGGAATTTCTTACTTGAGTTTTGTCTGGAGAATAAAATGTAACGAGACGAATGTAGAATTTAAAAAATTTTACGAAAACCTTTGAAATAAAAGTTTTGAACGAAACATTTTCTGCTGTTTACTGTTTCAACAGTAGGTATTATTATTATTATTATTATTTGTTTTCGCTAGTAATAACGTTAATAATAAAATAAATCTAGAAAGTAAACAGCGTCAAGTTAAGAGAAAAGCTTAACACTTTCTAGGAGTGGATACGTCAAAGCTGTCAAGTGCCCTGAAGTAACATAAAAAATATTATCTAGTCAATGCTAGAAAAAATACCTAAAACATACCATAACTTAGACATGCTTAGGAATATCACAGTGATAGTATTCACCTGTATAGTATTGCAACCTTTAAGTCTGACAGTATTTTAAGACTTAACAAGTTGTGACACAGCTGCTGCAAAGTGACTTTTCTGCTATAATTAATTAGGAAAATTTGCAATTTAACAACAATTAGTTTTAATGTTAGTAGTTTCCAATAATGAGTAGACTTCATATACAATCGCTTATATGACTGCATTTGCAATTACATGATTGTTCTTTGTAATATTGGCTAACTCAATTGTACTGAAACTGCATATGTATGTTCGTTTATGGGGTTTCATAAACATGTGCTTTCATAGAAGAGAAATACACCAGCCTCTCCACCCCAACTCTACTCTCACCTACACGTCAGTGGACCCTGTTACGCCGAGCAATCCACTCCAAGGTTGTGGTAACCACAGCAAACCGTTCGGCGGAGTGGAACGGAAGCAAAAGAGAGATGGGGGTTCTGTCAGGACAGTCTGGGGGTATCCTGAGTCGTGGCCTGGCAGGTTGGTGCACATCGGCTGCAGGATGTGGATCTAGTGTGGAGGCGGAGGAGGCTATAGTAGCCCAACGGCTGCACATATGGGCTGAGTCAGTAAGCCTACAGCGACCGGGGAGAGAGAGCTCGTCAGCTGAGGTGAAAGCAACTCTCTAGGGGAAGAGTACCCTGAAATCAAAGTTCCTGGTCCTCCAGGTTGGGGGCCTTGACATAGTAACGGGTTGTCGTCCCGTTGTAGAAGAAGACATTCGTTTATAATACATCTGTTTTCTTTGTAGACATTCAGTAAACTGACGTTTTGTTTCATTTCGTTATATTTGTTCCACACGAATGTAGTAACTCTTGAGTTAGTGTAGAAATGGGAAGTTTGTGAGGTTGCGCCATTGCTTCGTGCCTGCCTTTTTCTCTGTACACAGTTATCTTTAACCTGACTTGTTTACAGTCTAGTTGTCTCTGACTTGTTTGTTAGCTCTTTAGTCTTGGATCTTTTGACTTATTGATAATGTCTTGGTCATCCTTACGCATTCTATCTAAAAACGATTCCTTCTTCGACATATTGTATACAAAGTTTGATCAAAAAGTTTCAGCTATTTTTATTTTTTTGAAAAATCAAGCAGTGGTGCTTATAAATAAATTTTTAGACATATATTTTATAAAATGTATGCAATGCTGCAAATTTTCTATGTGGTTGTTAAGAAATGTTGAGAGATTGTCCGTCTTTATTTTATTGATTTATAAATGTTTCAGTTCCTTTTACTTCTACAGTTAATTACAATCCTTAAATTAAACCCACGAGCAGGTCAGAAGTAGATGTATATATTAAGTTATTATGGAATTTTGCTGACATTTTTAATATCTCTGGAGAAGAAAATCCTCTGATCCCCCACCCCACGTAGTTAAACTTTTGCTAATAAGTTCACTTATGTAAATTGTTAAACTCTTACGTCACTAATTAAAGAACGTTGCAATTTTTAATGTGCACTTCAATTCTATTCCAACATACTTTGATGATGTAAACTGCTAAACTTCGATACACCGTTTACATACACTCTATGATGTACCTGCTTAGTTGTGCGTCTTAAGGCAAACATTACAACATACTAAAAACAGGTAATTTACGTAATTCTATTTATGTCCCACATTTTGTGTTGGTCTTGTGAAAACAACTGGATTACCACAAGATAATATAGTGTATTAACTGGAGGCTTGAACTAGTGGGTTCCCTTGAAATTTTGACCCTAAACCTAACGTGACTGTACAGTCTCCGCTAATACAGGCTGGTCCCCGGGAGTCTGATTTTTAAAGCGACATAGGTAAATAGGTTGGCAATTCTAGCATACAAACAGCAATCATACTGATTGTGCGCTTGCATACCTGATGCCATTTTAGTTAAAATAAAGGCGTGGACTGCTACACACTGTGCTCTCGTAGCAGAAACTTATTGTTTATAATGGTGATTCAACTGTGATTATGCATAGATTATTGCGCCTTCAGTTCAATGTTCCACATCACGATCGTGTTGCAGCCGCAATACGATAACGTTGTGGATAATAAACACTGTTTGGTGTGCTGTGGCAAATTCTGGAATTGTAGACACTCTATTTCTTAAAAGAAGAATATCTTATCGAATATAACTCTGGTCGATAAACAATGATGTTACAGCAATTTGTTTCCTGAAATGCGTCTCGTCGTGGGATCGACGTGAACGCTGTGTGGAGCAACAGCCCACACTGCCAGAGCATCCATGACGGTAGTTCGTGAGATGATTCCACGCCACGTGATTTCCGGAGGAGGCGATGTTGCATGACCGGCACGGTCTCCAGATCTGTCAGTATATGTGACTATTTTCTCCGAGGATACCTCAAGTCAAAAGTATTTCTTAATAAACCTAAATACAATAATAAACCTAAACCCAAACGCAAGGCCTGCATAAAGGAAGAAATTACAGACATACCAAACAACAACATGGTCCAAGCAGCGATGCGAAATCTAAGCCACAGACTGTAGCAGTTAATACAAAATGATGAAAGACATGTGAGAGCGGTCTTATTGAAAATATAAGCTTATATCTATAAATAGAATCAAATTTTCTGTAACTACATAATAAAGTAAAAGTAAATAAAACAGATGTTATAGTATTTACTTCATATTTAAAATCGTCAGATTCCCGTAGACCACCCTGTACTTCCTTACTTATTGAGGGCAAAACAAAACTGTCATATAATGTACTATTCTTGTGGAGCAAATAAATGAATATTTATTTGTGTTTATATATAGCCTATAATTAATGAGTATACGCTCTGCTGCCGCAGTAACATTGCAAAACTCGTCGAGAGTAAGACCAGTAGCATAGTATGTCGCTTGTTTACACATAACCTGGTTAATGTGTAATAATAACACACTCACAGAATATTAGACGCAATTTTGCGGCGGGAGTGCGGGGATGGCCGTTAAAACCTTACAATGGGGTGGAAATTTAAAACAGCCATTAACGTTTGCTCGAAATACTCTGTAGACAACCAAATCCCTGCGCTTAGTACGAAGCAAACGTTTTCTCTCTGGAGACAATATTTTAATACGTTGATAATATGAAAGAAGGCCTTGCAATGTACGTTGTAAACCCACAAAATATATACGGATTTTAAGATTATTAACGTTCTAAACCAGTGTGAGAGCCCTATATGGAATGGTACAAATTTTAGAATTATTCCTTTATTCATACTGTAATATTTTATCATAAATTTTGTTGTGTAAAGTAACAATTATGTCACTAGGTGACACGATTAAAAATAAGAAATTCAGATCGGGACTATTGTGCCGTGATCTACTATTGTTATTGTTCAGACAGGTGTTGTTGTCAGACGTTTCGGCGTCACGTCTGGGGGCCATCTTCAGTGATTAACGGTTTTCAATACAGCTGGCACGGTGTACATCAGTAACTATAGTACTATGGCAAAGGATGGCTGTGGTGCGCTCAGTAGCTCGGATCTTCATTTCAATAATTATGACCCCGACCGTGAAAGCGTCAGAAATAATTAGAAATACATACAAAACCTGCTTAGATAAAATTAACTCATCGCATTGAACGTACCTTGTAAGAGATATGTTCGAAAGAGACGGTAATGTTTTAATAAAAACTTTTATTCGGGCTTACCCTTTGAAACTGGTCCCCTGTGCTGGCAGTGCATATCTCCTAGCGTTGCTTTCATGCTGGTAATGTTTCCTGGGACTCGTTTTTTTTTAATGGCATGCAGCTGACGAATCTTATTTTTCTCAATGTCGTTTATGATTTGAAAACAACGTCCTTTCAAAGTTGTCTTCAGTATTGGGGACAATAAGAAACCAAGTGAGTGTAGTACGGTGGTTGGGGGAGGACGGTTGTCTGGTATTTTCCCAGATGTTAAAGATAAGGAGTGACGCATGAGCTGCTTCGTTGTGGTGCGACATTCAATTCTAGCATTCCCAGAGCTTAGGCCTCTTCCTGAGTACAGCGTCCCTCAAACAGCTTAAAACTTCCATATATAATTCTCTGTTTACTGTCTGATTACACAGAACGAATTCATAATGAACTAAGCCTCTTCAGTCCTACTCCCACAGAAGAAAACCACGGTTCCCTTGTTGCTCGTATTAGACTTACACACAAACCAACAGAGAAAGTTTTGAAGTGACTTCAAGCAGATCATCATCATCATCATCACCCCCAAGGTGACCTTAGACCTGTTCCGAAACCCATCTCCTCCTCGGTCTACCGACATATCTTTTCCCAGTAGGACGATAACCCAAGGGAGCCACAGGTAGACGGATATTAGATATGCGATTCAAGTGTTCACACCGTCTCCTTCTGAGGGATTTAATCTTCTGGTGCAATGATACAATTTTTAAATCGCGTCTAATATAGTCGTTCCTTCTTCGATCCAAGAGAGAACCTTGTGACCATCTTAGAAATTTCATTTTGGCTGCCTGAATCTTCTGCACGTCCCTTTTACTAAACGTCCATGTCTCACTAGCATACAGGAATGTGGGGACAGCCACAGTTTTATAAAATTTCATTCGGGTATCCTTCCTTGTTTTTGATTTTTCAGGTACTTATGAATTGTTTCACAGATGTGTCTAAAATTTGTTAGTTCACTATCCCAATCAATATCATTTCCATATAAGATATCACAACCCAGGTAATTAAAATGACTAACCTGATCCGAAATGTGATTATTCACGACAATCTTAGTTCTTATTGGATACCTGCTCTGAAATGCCATCGTTTAATATTTTGTACCAGAGATCTGTATCCAATAGTTTTGTATGATGCTATTGAACATAATTATCGCTTGCTGTAACTGGTCTTCTGTTTTCTGTATCATTACCTTGTCATCTGCATAAAGCAGTGCATTCACATGAATATTTCGCTGAATATTCCCGAGTCAACGTTTTTGTCCATCACCAAAATATGTCGTTCATGTAGATACTAAAAAGTGTCGGTGACATAGAGCACCCTTGTCTCACAAATTTGTTTGTAGGGATATCTTCTGTTAATTTACTATTCAAATTCACGACAACCGCTTTCATGTAATATAAGCTCGAGGAAACTTAAAATGCTTTATCGTTCAGAAGTAATTGAATTATTAATGGGGCCAGTTCATTAGTATACTGTAACAACTAGCTTAGTAAAACTCTCAAAGTTGCTGCTTCGACTTATAAACTTTCAACTCTTGGCTTCTAAATTTATGACAAACTTTAAGGATTATGTATATTACCTAGAACTTTTTTAACGTTTTATGCAAATCCTTCATCTTGTAAACGTAGAGCTAATTACATAAAACGTTAAACACGTGTTGATCGTTGTCATCATGTTGTTTAATAATTAGCTAAGTGTTGGAAATGTGAGGATTATGTTGCAAGTAAAACATAATCTTACGGTAGCAGGTCACAGACTCCGCCGCATGAGTCTTCGTCTCATACGCGACATCCCAATGTCGTATACTCTGTGCATGTGTGTGTGTGTGTTGCAAGAGTTTCAATATGCTGCTAACAAGTAATTCAAAATTTCCACAAAGAAAGTACCCCTATAAGACCGTTAGTGAATTTTACCACTGTCCAGGGACATAAAACCACTAAAAAACTACTCAACATAATCAAAAAGAATAAAATATTGAAGAATAACTACAGCTTAACTAATAGCTTTGACTTTGTTGATAAGGTTAAAAAACTAAAAATCGAACCTTCGTATAAACTGGCGTCCCTCGATATCGTTAACTTATATACAAATATACCGATATCCGAAACTCTGCAGATACTGAAGAAGAACCTCATAAATACCAAGAAACAAGATATCAAGAGTATAAACGAATTGATTGAGTTATTAAAGTTGCTCCTTGACCAAAATTACTTTACCCATAACAAATTGTATTTCAGCCAACGAGAAGGATTAGCTATGGGTTCACCTCTTTCAGGCCTTCTTGCAGATATATACTTAAATTACTTCGAGAATTCCTATATCTTTGAGAATAATATATATTGTAACAATATTATATTTTATGGTAGATATGACGATGACACGTTTTTAATTTATAAATGTACACAGCGGCAGATTGATCGATTACACAGTTATCTAAATAATATTAACAAACATATGATATTCACCTTGGAACATGAAGACAATGGACAACTAAATTTTTAGATCTGACAATCACAAAAAACACCAACAATAAATTAAATTTTAATATATACAGAAAACCAACGATGACAGACACCGTGATACATGCCACATCATTTCATCCCATATCGCAAAAAATGGCTGCGTTTCACAGCATGATACATAGACTTTTATCTTTGCCCCTTGATAACAAAGATTTTCTTAACGAGTTAAATGTCATCAAATACATCGCAGTCGCAAATGGTTACAATACCAACGTCGTAAACAACATTCTCAAGAAACATAACAACAGAAAAATGAACATTAACCAATTTTCAGTGACTACACGGGAGAAAAAACCACACAAATATATCACCGCAACATACACCAATTTTATGCCGAACATTTTAAAATCACTCATAAACAAAAACAGTGATATTGTAGTCACTTACAAGACGACAAATAATATCTTAAGTAATCTTCGCACCCATGAATCCACTTGCCTTGAGAATAAAACGGGCGTTTATAAATTGTCATGCAATGACTGTGACGCTTTCTATGTGGGACAGATAGGGCGTGGTTTCCTCAAAAGATTTAACGAACACAAACCACCCACTATCTGTCGCAACTATGATACCATCAAATCAAAATTCGCCAAACATCTTATTAATGGAAATCATAATTACACCGATTTCGGAACCAAATTAAAACCCCTCCACTTTTGCAGTAGGGGACGTTATATGAACGCAGTCGAGGAATTTGAGGTGTACAAAGCGTTCAGGGACACTAGTACCAAGCCACACATTTTGAACGACCAGTTATTATTCAAATCTAATATATTGTACGACACCGCGTTGAGATACTAAGATAACAAGAATCAATTGTGGTTAATGCGCGGTGGGTCGCTGCGCAGTGTACACTGTTTGCCCGATGTGCATATTCATGTTACAAAAAATAATATAGTTCGTTATGTTAAAATGTGCTATTTGTGGTCATCATAACGCATGGATTTTAACGTTTGACAAGTATATCAGTGAATGATATGTGCTACAAATTTTATGCTTTGAAAATGGGACAAGAGTCCCGAAACATGTCGCAATAGGAAAGGACATCATATACGAGACGTCACAGACGGTTAGTACAATATGTTTTTCATATAGTTAACTATACCACAGTACTGTGGGCCTGTACGTAAACACCCGGCGTGCAGGATTTTTTATACCACTGATGATGGCAGCCAGTGGAGCTGCCGAAACGTTTGGTTTTGTTATAAACCATGGGCCACGGCCAAACAGCCCGCATATCATGAACAATTCATTTGACACCGGCCGTGAAAGCCTGAGGAATATTTTACGACGCCTCTACGGGGAGGAAGTTTTAAAAAATATCAGACGTTCCGAGGGGCTGAGAAAAAAGAAGGTACACCTGCTCTGTTCACTGGCTTTTCTGTCAAGATGCCGGGATACTGGTGTTATTCCCCGGTTTCTGAAATTGAAAAATTACATCTTTACACCGCAAGCCAGTCACATTTATCGACGTGCAGAGCAGGCAATGTTACGAGAACGTATCCACCAAACCAGGAAAGATCTTGCCGACAACAATATGAAGTTGTTCCGCCTACACATGGAATTAAGCACTGTGTTGTCACCTGGCTACTGGGATCTGGTTGATAGCCTAAGTTCCAGCGCTTCCGAGGCCGTTCGCGAGAGTGTTCGATCGCGCCATGAGAATAAGTACTGGAGAGATAGCCCCGAGGAGAACAACCAGGGACATCAGCGAAGCAGCTTAGAGACGGACCGGACAGTAGTGAACTTGTCGGACCGCCAGCTTACCACCACCGAAACTGCTGTCCTGGCGAGGGGGGAAAAGTTTGCAGTGGCCCCCAAGAAGATTCCAGTGGAGGACATCATTGCCAACGTTGAAGCTGGAGAGCCGCGGCTGCCGCGTGAACAGCCAGATGAAGTTAGGATCAAAGCTTCGAGGATCCTGGCTAGAGCGAAACCGCCGCGATGCAACATACAAGTGGGTGAGCTGCGGGCACTAAGAACATTAAGGCGGGATGAATCTATCGTCATATTACCGGCGGATAAGGGGAGCGCTACGGTTGTAATGAACACCGATGACTACCAAAGGAAGATCGGAGAACTGATGGACCCAGAAACCTACAAGAAACTGCGAAGAGATCCGACTGCAGTGGTCCTTAAAAGGGCCGACTTTCTGGTTAAGTGGTCTTCCTTGGAGCCTGATGTGAAGGCAGCCGTCCGGTGTTCGGAAGCCCTTCGACCTAGGTTTATGCGCTCCCCAAAATCCACAACCCGGACGTCCCGCTCAGACCCATCGTCAGCGCCATAGGGTCTCCAACCTACCATCTGGCTAAACACTTGACTGAGCTTCTCCGGCCGCAATAAGGTGGTACGGAGTCATATGTGAGGGATTCGACCCACTTTCTTGAAAGGCTCGGTGGGTTGTCGTTGCAGCCTGGAAACATAATGGTCAGCTTTGACGTGGTTTCGTTGTTCACCATGGTGCCCGTGGATGATGTCCTTGACCACTTAGCTAATCTTTTTCAGGCAGACATTACAGCGCTTTTCCGGCATGTTCTAAAAACTACCTATTTTCAGTACGGCGGTGAATTCTTTGAAATGATTAATGGTGTGACCATGGGGAGTCCACTCAGTCCTGTGGTGGCGAACTTTTATATGGAAAGGTTCGAGCAGCGGGCAATTTCATCTTTTTCGTTGAAGCCGAGGTGCTGATTCCGGTATGTTGATGACACCTTTGTTATCTGGAGCCATGGAGAGGATGAACTCGGCAGGTTCCTGGCACATCTCAATCAGGTTCACCCACGGATACAGTTTACCGTTGAGAGGGAGACCGACAATCAGCTGGCTTTTCTGGACGTGTTGGTCCTTAGAAGGACCGATGGCAGCCTCGGACATAAAGTTTATTGAAAACCGACGCACACTAACCGCTATCACCATAAACAGTCAAAGCACCATCCCAGTCAGAAGAGGGCGGTGTTGAAGACCTTGGTGGACCGGAGTAGGAGGATATGCGAGCCCCGGTACCTCGAGGAGGAGCTGCGCCACCTCGAACTAGCGCTGCAGGCCAATGGATATTCCGTCGGGGAGGTGAGACGAGAGGTCCGGCCGAGAAGAACAGCCAGGATGGAAGTGGAGTCACGGGAGACCGTCGGTTTCACGGCGTTGCCCTACATCCATGGGGTGACGGACCACATTGGTAGGCTGCTCAGTCGGCACGGTGTGAGGCCAATATTCAAGCCGACAAGGAAGATCCACCAGTTCTTGAGGCCGACGAAGGACGTCCGAGACCCGCTGTCATCGTGCGGTGTGTACGGAGTTCCCTGCTCATGCGGCCAGGTGTACATTGATACCACGAAGCGCAGCGTCCGCACACGCGTGGGTAAACATAGCCGTTACTGTAGATTGGGACAGCCGGAGAAGTCTGCCGTAGCTGAGCACGCGCTCGCCAATGCCGACCATCGGATCCGCTTCGATGAGACGAAACTCTTGTCGGCGGTGAGTGATTACTTCTCTCGTCATCATATGTAGTCCGTCCTGATTCATAAGCATGCTGCAATCGCTATGAATCGGCGGTAGCATGTAGCATGTAGCATCAGAGTAGCGGGGCGTCTTTGCACCCGGTGCATGACTGCAGCATCTGGGTCGAGCCGAATGGCTGCCTGTGGATATACGTAGTTCTGGTTCATCGACTGGTGCCTAAAAACATGAATGGACAACCGCCAACCAGATAACTGAGAAGGCGGGGGAGAAAGGTTTTTAATTTCTATATATTTTTAAAAGTTGAACAATCAGTGGGCACTGCCGCATGAACGGGTTCAGGTGACAGATGTCACCCGTTCCCAGTCCCGCGTGCAGACGCCGTGAGGCGTCGGTCGCTCCCCGCGAGGCAGAGAGCCTCCGTGCCAGTGATAGCGCGTAGCAGCGGCATTCAGCGCGGTCGGCATACTAGGAAGGGAGGAAGGAAACAGCTTTGCAGGTAAATTCTGGGGCATGGTCAGATAGTGAATATGCAAATTTAGGTTTACGTAGTGTAGTTAAAGTTATGGCGGGTCATCGAGAATCGCCCGAGGGCGTTTGGTCCGGACAGGGTGAGGTGGTTGCGTGGTGCTAATGGTCCTGAAGTCCTTACCTCAAAGGGAGAGGTCTCAGCTGCGGCAAAGAGAGTCGCAGCTAATGACCAGACAAAGGCAGAGAGAGTAGGAACTCGTAGACCTCCTCGAATATTACACTGTTTCTAACAAACCAAGGAGATCCCGACAAGGAACGGAGGGTTCTGGATTGGAAACTTTCCAGCCTACGCCTGTTGGTGGCGGAGACAAGTGACCACCAAACAGGTGCCGCATAGGTCAATACAGACCGGTGAAACAACAGATAGAGGGTAACTTTCGTGCGCAGCGCCAGGGGGCTGCGGCACGCGAGGTATGGTAATGTTTGGCTCGGACGCCGCGAGCCTTGGAGAGGGTTTCCGTCACGTGGTCGTTGAAGCAAAGACGCCGGTCGAGCCGAACGCCTAGATACTTCACCGACTCTTTGTAGGCGATAGGCCTCCCTTCCAGGGAGAGGAGCTGGCATCGGGAGATGGACTTACGAGTGAAACAGATCGCCTCGGATTTCTCCATATTGATCGTCACCCGCCATTTCCGTAGCCAGTCCGGAAGCTGGTCCAACTGACCCTGCAGCTGTGTACTCGCAAAACGCGGGGACACAGAGCTGTAATGATACATTGCATCGTCAGCGAACAAAGACAACGTGACTCCGGGCAAGACAGGCATGTCGTTTGTGTACACAAGGTACAGAACGGGGCCGAGGACAGATCCCTGAGGTACGCCGGCGGCGACGGAACGAACTGCAGAGCAGATTCCGTCGACGCTCACCCTGAAGGTTCGGTTGCAGAGATACGACCGGAGGAAAAACACTATGGACGATGGTATGGGGGAGTTAGCAAGTTTGAAGAGAAGACCTTCGTGCCAGACTTTATCGAAGGGCTTGCTCACGTCCAGCAGTGCGGCGGCCGTAGCCGTTGCGTAACCACGCGGACTAGTTGAAGCGTGGTCGAGTGCTCTCTGCGAAACCCGAACTGTTCGTTGCGGATAAAATTATCCAACAACGGTGAGGTGCGGGCCAGCAGGAGCCGCTCGAACACCTTCGAGATAACTGGCAAGAGAGATATTGGCCGATAGCTTTCAGGAAACATGCGCGGCTTGCGGGATTTTGGAATCATAACGATTTTGGCAGTTTTCCACAGGCGGGGAAAGTACTGTAGCCGGAGACAAGAGTTGAACAGCTCGAGCACGAGGTCAACGCCTGAGGCCGGGAGATATTGTAATGCAGCGGCCCCGATCCGGTCAGCACCGGGGGCGCGACGGCGGTTTAGTCGGCAGATAGACGAAACGAGTTCGTCTCTGTCGAACGGGAGGTCTGGGCCAGCGGGAGGGCGAGAAAAATAACCAGATAGGAAGTCCCGGACTTCTGCCGAGTGGACAGAGTCCGAAACGCCTCGATGAACGGTAAGTTGTGACTCCATGCAGTCGGCGAAGACCTCAGCCTTGCCTTCTGACGAAGACACAATCCCGTTCGGGGTTTCCAGCGGGTTGCGAATTTTCTTCTCGCGGGTCAGTCTACTCACCGCTCTCCAGACGGAGGCGTGGTCGACTTCAAGAGACTCAAGATATGAGTCCCATTGATCAGAGTTTACGTCCCGCAGTAGCTGCTGGACGTAAAGGGATTATTGTTGAAATCGTCGCTTTACGACTGGGTCACGGGTTCTTTGCCATCTGCGGCGGAGCTGGCGCCTTAGCCAGATGGCGTGGAGTACTTCCGCAGGTAAGGCCGATTTGCGATGATTCACCTCGAGTGCGTAGGTGTGTCGATCCATGACACCCTGGACCAATTCCAGAAGATTTGTGGCGCGGAGATCCAGATCCGCGTGTGGACTAAGACAGCTGTGTCCCCCGAGGGGGGCAGCGATGCCGTAGGGGACAATCCTGACGATAACAGGCATAGGCAGGAAGGGAAAACGAGTGGTAATGAGCCAGATGACTCTCGGAAAGAAATATGATATCAACTTCATACTCCGTCACGAAAGTCATCAGTTCAGATCGTCTGGGGAGTAGCCCGAAGGCGTTCCACGCAACGATCCTCAGGCTATTAGCCATTTAGGGGAAGTAGAGGAAAGAGGGTAGCTAATGGTTGGAAGACCAGGGTAAGCACTGTGGTAGTGTCGCGAGCAGTCCTTATCGATGCAACAAGATTGTCTGCCCAGGCAGTCAGGGGATCCGCCGAGGCCCGAGAAGATTCCCGGGACTCCGGAGGACAAGCCTGACTGGCCTCGACAGGTGTAGCTGATGACGCTGGTCTGACGGACTGAGTAGTAGACTGCTCGCTAGGAGGTTTAGGTTGATGACTGTGGGTGGGTCGAGCCCGCGGAGTTGGTACAGGTGGTACCTGTAATGATGTAGTCGGCCGGCGGAGTTCCGCCGACGACGAGAGCGCTTGGGCTTGCCCAGACGGGCTGGAGGTGGGACAGATTTAGCGACCATGGCCGCGTAGGAAGGTGCGGGCGCTCCGGCAGGCACCAGGGCTGAGGCCGATGCAGGCGGCGCCGAAGCGACGACTGCTGGCGAGACAGCGGCACCGGAAGCAACCGGATTTGCTGCCGGGATCTTGGCAGATGAACCAGTGAGAGGTGGGAATGCCTCTCGCCGGTTAGGGCCAGGAACAACTACACGGCCTGCCTGCGCGCCAGGGCGCACAGGAGGTCTCTGCGGTTTCATGGCGGCGATAAAGTTTGGGCAGCTCGGTAATTAGCCGGGTGGGCTCCGTCGCAGTTGCAGCATTTAGCTGTGAACCCCGTCTTTGGCTTATCACAGCCACGATGGGGCTCAGCACAACGCACGCAACGCGGGGGCTGATGACAAAAGATACTGCTGTGGCCGAACCTCTGGCAGTTAAAACACTGCTAGGGGCCGGGCTGCGGGTCAAATGTCCTGACTTGCACCCGTAGATGCAGAAGATTCTGGAGACTGTAAATCTCCTCAAAAGGGCCTACTTTTAGAAGTTTGACCAGAAAGCTGTTGACAGGTCTGCGGTTATCACCTTTGCCAACATGCAGGACGCTTACCGCAGTCGGCGCATAGCCGAGCGCAACAAGTTCCTGCCTGATGGCATCAGTTTCAGTAAAGGAAGGTATTCCCGACAGGAAGACCTTGATTTTTCGCTGTGACGGGAGGGCAAAAGTGTGAAAGGAAATGTTGCGCCCTGTCAGGAATGCCTGAACAGAGCGGAAGTCGGGGATCGTTACGGTCGCCAGCTTGAGCGAGGCGCCTTGGCACCTCGCCTCGACCTTGACCGAAAGGAGAGCTTGGAATAGGGAACGAAGCAATTGTGTGTAATTCCTGTTGTCAGGAATTACAATAGGAGGAATGCGTGGGGAAGACTCAGCTCACGGAAGACGTTGAATACTCACGCTGAGTGCCGCTGTTACCATGACTAGGCTGCTGATGTGCAGCTGAGACGGGCGGCGGAGTTAGGGCCAGTTTTCGCTTGCGTTTGGCAGATTTGCCTTGCACAAGCGAGAACTGTCCGTCCCCCGACCCAACACTGCACATTTCCACTGCACGATTATCACTTTCGCAATCACTCTCACTGTCGTGAGGAATTGGTGTTGAACGGAAGCCGGGTGAGCATGTTTCCATTAAGGAGACAAGCGGCGCCGGTAGAGTATTTGGGGGCGTATTCGACACCATTTCGGACAAGCCGAAATGAAACGTCTACGCTAGGAAAGGATTGAGGGATCACCAGACACTGAATTATTCACAGGCAGCAATTGAGCAGAACACAGACCGCACAGCACACGGACACAAAAACACCCGCACAAGTTAAATAAAAACTGTTTTGCACTGTTGATGCGATGAATCCGATGAAGTTGATGATGCTGAAGACAATGGTGATGATGATAATGTTGTAAACACAATATTTCCGCAGAAATTAACAAAATTCTACAGAGCAGAAACAGACACAGCATACCCGGGCAAATGCTCTAGGTAGACTCGCCTTTGACGGTCTTCATATGGAGTCCGTCTTGATTCATAAGCATGCTGCGATCGCTATGAATCGGCGGGGCTGCCAGAGCTGTTGGGTTGTGCGTCGTGAGACGACCCAATGGTTTCCTAGTACCGAGCCTCCGGTAGGGGCTCCTGCCTAGTGATCCTGTCCAGACGGAATTTATTTATTTAATTTTTTAATGGTCGCTACAACGACATGCTCGTACTAGGTCGACTAGTACAGTATTTGTCGAGGCCGTTTCCAAGATTCACCTGGACTTGTTCGATACTTGCCAAGGCCAGCTAGGAGTGGGTTTGTCTGGGTCCTCGCAGCTCGGACGTAAAATTTACGTACAAGTCGCCTTGCGGTGTCATCCAAGGAGCGGACACCGAGTCCTCTTCTCAAGAGACGAGAAGAAAACCGATAGGGGACTTTGGCCGCTAGCCGAAGACCTCTATCGAGAACGCTTTGCAACTTTCTTTTATGAACGGTTGCGAGGTAACCCCAGACGGGAAGAGCGTAGGTAATGATCGGCAACAGGTACGCGTTTGCGGGCCATCGGACCATCAGCTTACCCAGCTTGCGGGTCATAGCCTTGTTGACAAGTATCGGAAACAGTTGCGCGAGACGAGCGGTCGCTTTCCTTTGCATCGTCTCACCGTGGGCACGCCAGGTGAGCCGACGATCTAGGTGGACACCGATGTACTTAACTTCTCTCGACCAGGGCAAGTACGTTCTACCGATTCTCACTCGGCTTCGTGGTTCTTTCCGGCGCTTTGTGAATAGTACCGCGGAGCTCTTGGTTTCGTTGACGGCAACTTTCCAGCTTTCCGTCCACGTCGAATACGCATCGAGTGCGCTCTGAAGCCGTGGGATAGCTCTGTCAGCGTTCCAATCGGTGGTATATACCGCCGTGTCGTCGGCAAACAGAGCCATCTGGACTCAGGCTCTCTGGGTGCGTCGTTGACGTACACGGAGAACAGAAGAGGCCCTAGCACGCTACCTTGAGGTACCCTGGCTGTAATGTGTCTCTCGCAAGACATGGTCATCTATTCGAACGCAGAAAGTCCTCTCCGTCAAAAAGCTAGCAATCAAGCGAAGGTAGCAATCTGGGAGCTGGATTTCCCGGAGCTTGAACAAGAGCCCGTCTTGCCAGACACTATCAAAGGCCTTTTCCACACACATCTAGGAAACAGGCGACAGTCTGCTCTTTCCGACAGCCGGCGCCCGTGATGTATTCCACCAGTCTCATCAGCTGCTGAGTGGTGGAATGCCCCACACGGAAGCCGAACTGTTCGGGGACCAGTACATCGAAATTTCGTAGATGGTCTAGTACTAGTCCGTTGTACGAGACGTTAGAGAACCTTTGACGTGGCTGACAGTAGACTAATGGGCCGGAGGTTGCCGGGACGGGAAGCATCCTTTCCCTGCTTCGGGATCACTATGACGGTCGCCTTACGCTATTTCTTGGGAAAATAGACCAGTCTTAGACACGCGTTGAACAGCGCAACCAAGAAAAGTACTCTCTGCTCCGGGAGTCGAGTAAGAGCGGCGTCCGAGACGCCGTCCGGGCCAGGAGCTTTTCTCGGTACGAGTTCACCGAGTCGATCTGTGACCTCTTCCCTAGTAATGGGTTCGTGCTCCGCAGTGATAGGAAGAGACAGAAAGTCTTCCACTTCGTTCTCGACTTCTTCATCGAAGTCCCAGTCCATGGGCGGGTTAGGTGCGAACTGCCGCTCAAAACACGCACCCAAGTACTCGGCCTTCGCCTCCGGGCGAGCCAGGAATTGACTGAAAGTTCCAGCAATGGCTGGGATGCGAGGTCGGCGCCTCTTCCCTACCAACGCCCAAGGTATACAGTAAGGGCTACTTTCGCCCGATCCGTCCCCTGCCTGGGCCACGGCGAGTTCCCAACAGCGTCTCCGGTAGGCCTGCATTTCACGACGTAAAATGCCGGTCGCCCGGTTGTACGCTACCTTGTCGGCCGGATCACGGGTCCGCTACCAGCGTCTCCGGAGGCGATTTCTCTCGCAAGCGAGAGCACTCGTCTCCTCTGGGATCCGCTGTCAGTGGGGCGTGACGCCAGGCTTCATACTGGAAGACGCGTCGATCGCAGATACGACAGCCTCGTCAAACGCGGCAACTGCCTCGTCGTCTTGGCGGACGGTTTCGAGTGGTCCCGCCTCTGGCAATCGGCGATTTAACGCCGGGCCATAGCGGTCCCATTCTACCACATTCCTGACATCTCTGCGTACGACGTGCTGTGTAGCGACGTGTATCAAGATGGGGAGATAATCGGACGATAGGTCCGTTAGCTCGGACACTTGGACCGGACAGTCAATTCCTTGGATCACCGCTATGTCCAAGACATCGGGAGCCGCGTGGCGTTGTGAGGGGTAGAACGTAGGTTGGGTAGGCCCAATTACTGTTATCCTGCGAGAATCGGCAAACCTGCGTAAACGTTTCCCGTTTGGGGCAGTCAAGCGACTGTTCCAATCGCGATGTTTACAGTTCAGGTCGCCGGCCATGATGACCCTCCTGTGTGCATCAAACGCGACAGCTATATCGGGGTGAAGGAGCTCTTTTTGCGGCGGTTTATACGCCGCGACCATCTGTACGCCGCCTAGAGTGTTTAACAACTCCACAGCGGTGCCTTCGAGGTGAGTCATTGCAGGCAAGACGACACGGTGATGCTCGAGATTGAGCCTCACCGCGACGGCAGTACCTCCACCAGCAGTGCCCGGTCTGTCGTTTCGATAGCACACATAGTTGGCACGGATCAAGTGGGTCTCATTGAGAAGGACTACATCGGGTTTGAGTCGGGCCAGTAATTCTTGGAGTTCCTGGATCGTGTTGGTCAACCCGTTGGCGTTCCAGGAAATAATTGAGAGATCACGTTTGAGGACCCGACTCATAGAAGACCTACACAAGCGGCGGCTTCCACCAAGAGCATGAATCTCTCGGTTATATCGGCAGTCTCCAAGCGGGGAGCGGATGGACCTGAAGGTCTGGGCAACTTTGTTGAGATCAAACTCAGCAAGGAAGTTGTGGACGACCTGGTAGTCGTCAGGTACGGTTTTTGAGGCAGATTGCCCGGAGACTGTATGCGCATAAGAGCTATCAATCGGGGGATTGATGGAAGCCAGGGGTTTCTTAGGGCCAGGTGTAGCGCCTCTAGCGGAGGCGCTTGGAAGAGGGACAGATGCGACTGCATCGGTGTTTACGCGCTGTGCAGGCTGTCTGGACTGTGCGGCTGGGTTGGCAGGAGCCCGGGAACGAGCGCCACGGGGCTTTCTATGCCGCTTCTTTTTGCCTGCGTTAGGAAACCGCGGGGGCGGGAGGTCAGGCGAGGCTGCTTCTAAAGCAGGGGCAGGATTCTCCGGTGCTGGGGAGGATTGAGTAGTCTCAGGCTCCACAACCGAGAGGTTTTCTGTTGGCTGAGTGGTCTCACTTTTAGATGCCACGATGTTTCGGCGCTTTTTCGCCATAGGCGGGACAGGAGCCTGTGAAAGAGCCTGAGTTGGAGTTGCCTGTGCTGCAGGTGTCTGCTTCGGGCCTTTTGAACGTTTACGTTGCTTGTTAGCAACTGCGGCGAAAGACACGGCAGCCGTAGCAGGAGGCGAAGGGCCTGGCTGCTCGGTAGCAGGTCTAGAACCAGCTTCCGGATGCCTCGGTGGTGGCAGACGCCCTTTCGGCTTTCGCCGCTGGAGCTCCCGCTGAAACACCGGACATGCCCGGTAGTTGGCGGGGTGACTTCCGCCGCAGTTGATGCACCTTTTGAATGCAGGGGCGTCACAGTGTTTACTGACGTGAGGTAGAGAGCACCTCACGCACGCTGGAGCGTTACAACAGGTTTCTGAATGGTGCCCGAAGCGTTGGCACCTGTAGCACTGAGGCAGAGCCCCGGGAGCGCGGCTTCTTTTCACTTTTACGCGAAATCCAAAAAGCCGCGTAAGAGAGAGTAGGCTTGCGCCTGCCTCGCTGTTCTCGGCCATGATGCGAACCAGGGAAATTGGACGCCTTGGTCCGGCAGGAGCAAATACCCGATGTACCGCGTGAACCGGATAGCCCAGCTCGCGCAGCTCATCGAGGATTTCCTCGAGAGGAGAGTCCACGTCTAAGCCTCTGAGCACGAAGGACAGAGGCTTCACGTGTTTCGAGGTAAAGGTATTGTACTGGAGGTTGGCGGATTCAACGAACGCCATGACGCTGCGGTACTCGTCCATTCCTCGAACAACGATCTTGACAGTGTCGCCCCCAAGGAGCTTCAAGTCTACGTTGGCCGGGGAAAGTCCGGGAGCCACTACCACTCGCCGGTAAAAACCGGTGACGTTGTTCACGCCGTGAACGTACACGGGCGGGATGCGACGAGTGGCCGGCGGTGCTTCGGCAGCGCCGGACACAGTCGGCCCCGAGCCGGATTCACCATCGGCGGGAACAACTTCCATGGCGGACGCCGAGGAAGAGGTTGAGGAGGACCGGTTCCGCCTCGGTTTCTTAACCGGGCGCCCCGTGGCACAACCGCCACGAAAGCGTCGGTCTCGTCACCGAGCAATGGAACCGTCCGGGGATCTACGACTTGGTCCACATCCATGACCGGAGAACACGGCGAATCGCTCGTGTGGGGTATGGAGGAGGCGAGCGACTGCGTGCTCGTTGACGCGCCCGAACCGGGCATTTCGGCCATCGAGCGGGAGGTTCGCCGACCAGAGGCAGCCAGGCTGCCTCCCGCGGTAACCAGGGACCTTGGGTTCGACCTGAGCCGGATGGCAAGCGAGACTACTGGAACGCTCAGGCTTTCTACGAGCTGGGCTAACGACCGGCTTCGTTAGATACCTCTCCTTACCAAGAGAGGTGTCCACCGGCCTCTTTACCTAGGTGATATCCAAGCTCGCTTACCACTGGTGGGGGCTCGCAAGGATCGTCCTAGGCAGCGCTACCTAAGAGCCTGAGCGTCAGCGGGCAAGATGCGCTGCGCAACTTAGCGCTCTGGCAGGCTGAAAGTGCTTCCTCTTCAACAGCAAGTTGGTGGTCCTGAAAAGGGTCGCTCGGCTGGTGGCCCTTAGAAGGTCCGACGAACTCAGCTGTGTGTGCAGGCTACTCAGTTCACCAGCCAGCTGAGTTGTAGTCTTCTTCTTGATGACAAGCAGCAAGCGGGCCAAGATGTTGACTGTCCAACGGCGAAGCAGAAGGCAGTAGGGCAGTGGCTGAGAATCAGCGAAAAACTTCAGCGTCCAAGCTGGAGAGAGCAGTCCAAAGGAGAGGTCCTTCCTGGTCAAGAAGCTGAAACGAAGTCCCTTCTGAGGACGTCCAAATAATTCAAATTCTTATCACCAATTTCTTCCTAGAACTGTATATTTTTTCTTTAGTTCAAGGAATACTTAAAGAAGTGAATACTAAAGAAAAATATATACATTTCAAGAAAGAAATTGGTAATAAGAATTTGAATTATTTGGATATAGGAATACATATAAAAGATAACAAAAAACTAGAATTTGACATATTTAGAAAGGATACATATTCGGATATAATTATTCTGAAAGAATCGTATCACCCATAAAGATATAAATTAGCGGCAATAAACGCATTTTGTTATTGAGCACAGAAATGTTTGAAAGATAAAGAAAAAAAAGAGAGAGAATTAAAAATGATAAAGAGAATAGTGAAGAATAATAATTATAACATGGACATAGTAGATAAAGTGATGGAAAGTATTGAAAAGAAAAAAGGCGTAGAACAGAAAGAAGAGAAGAAGAATTTGGGCTCAGTAACATATATAGGAACACAGACGAAGAAAATTGGACAGTGTTTTCAGAAGTATGGAATGGACGTAGCAATAAAAAGGTGTAAAACAGTATTTGACAAAATAAAAAATAATAATATAGAAACAATACCTATTTTGCAGAAGAATGGGGTATATAAATTGAGGTGTGAAGAATGTAAAAAAGTGTACGTGGGTGAGACGGGCCGCCGATTCGAATGTAGATTGGGAGAAAACAAGAGAGGAGAGGGAAATAGGACAACGAATTCTCTTTATACTAGCCATTTTGTAGAGGAAAATCATAAATTTAATAACCCGTTGGAAAATTTTGATATTACAAAGGTAGTTAATAATACAATGGAAAGAAAGCTAGTAGAAGAAATAGAAATTATAAAAGAAAGGGAAAAAGGTATGAATAATTTAATGAATATTAAGATAAATTTTGAAAATGGAGAAATATTTTATAATATAATAAAACGTGAAACGGTAGGTTTGGTAAGGAAAGAAAACATAGACATGGGTTGATGGTTTCACCCGCGTGAAGGAAGTAGTGTTGACAATGGGTTTACCTGGAGTGACGTGGACGCCCTCGGTAGAGGCAGATATATAAGGGGGTGGAGTTAGGGACGGATGTGGCAGTTGCGATCTGATGATGAACGTGTACGTTCGAAAGCGCTAATCGGTGTCACAGTGACTAGTGGTGTGTGCAACAAGTGAGTGTAGCATAAAACAGGAAATTTTGATCAAGTCATTAAAGAATATTACTAATTTAATTAATGATTTGTCAATTAAACTGTCACAGTAGCTTACTAATGAAGATAATTCAAAATGAAGGATACGTTCAAGTGGCTTTGATACAACCATGTGTCTATTTTACTTCAAATTAAAATGCATGCAATTAGACCTACTGAAACGTATGACCAATCGAAACAGCATATTTTGATCATGTCTTTCCTAGTAGGTTCAGGTCCGGCTCCAAGCAGGTGCGAACCATGTCACCGCCCAGGGCGGCAAATTTTAAAGGGCGGCAGATTCCGGGATATTAAGTTGTGAAATTGAGAGGAAAATAAAATTGTTCATTGAATTTCATCACAATATGTAAGGTCAGTAAGAATTACTTTATGCATAAAGTCAGCGGAGGTTAACGAAGAATCGAAAACTCGTGAACGAGTGGACGTAAACCTGACTTTTTCGAAGCTCAAACTTATTAAAACTTATCTCAGATCGAGTACATCCGAGATTCGACTGAGTGGTCTGGCGACTATATCAACAGAACATTAATTAGCTGAATCACTTGATTACAACGAAGTCCATAAAGGAATTTCCCAGTGCAAAAGCTAGACGAGTAATTTTTAACTATGGTATATGATACATTACTTTTGTTATATTTCAAACATAATGAATTTTAGTTAATATTTTAATTTTAAGTCATCACAAAGGCATACATTTTTATTGTCTCACGGTTCCTTGTATTGTCTCTACAATTTTTATTGTAGTCGTTTGCCGCATCGTAAACGCAAAAAAGTTCTAGTTATTTGATAAACACAACAATGCAAACATTCCTACTCGTCATTTGAAGGCAATTACCGTATCTGTAGAATAGGTCTAGTGTGCGTGAATGTGTTCAAAGTTAAAATAGGGAGGGGCGGCATTCATAAATACTCCACAGGGCGGAAGAAGAGCTGGGGTCTGCCCTGAGTAGGTTTATGCGATTTTATAAAACCTTGAAATTTATACAAAAATGCCTTGAAATCATCAAAAAATGTATTAAAACAATAAGAATGACTGATTTGTTACTCAAGGAATGAAACATAAATTCAGCATAATTAAAATTAATAAAACAGTATTGAGGAGAACGCATTCTGTTTACCTTATATGATTCTAGTAGCTGCCACAGCTATAACGACTTGTCAGTGACGTGCAAGAGTGAACTATGACGTAATCTCACTAAACGTAGTACGGGAGCATGTAAAACACTCCTGCGTGGAATTCAAGAAAAATGGATCCGCCACTGGGCTCAGAAAAATACATTGAATGAGAATGACTGTAAAGCAGCACGTGCAGAACACATGTTGGTGTCCCATGAGCCACTTTGATAATACGTATAGCCATGAAGTTTGTCAACCATCGTAACAAAAAACCGCAAGTGAAGAAATTATTAGTATACTAGAGATAATGTAGGTCTCAGCAATTTGGCCGGTGCAAAACCAGTATATATTTCTTTTAACTCAATAACTTATTGACCACTATGAGAATAACAATTAAATGTTAAGTATGAAATATGACGTATAAAGTATTTATACAATGTCTATATTTATACAGTTACACGACGGTAGTAATATTTTTAACTTATAATTAATTAAAAATGAATCGTTTAGAGCTTGTGATGATGGAGTTAGTTATGTAATTATAAAGAAATTGTGCAGAAAAAATTATGGCATTCGAGTGAATACCATGTACAGAGAATTATCATAAGCTTACCTTTGGTCCCTTCTCCGTTGTATCAATAAATGTCGCATTATCAGGTTTTATATAAACAAGTGTTCCAATAACTAGTGTTGCATCAGCAAGTGTTCTATTAAAATGTGTTACATTAACAGTTGTTTCATTAACAAGAACTTCATTAACAAGTTTTATATTAACAAGTTTTCCATTAACAAATGTTGCATTAGCGAGTGTTGCATCAACAAGTGTTTCATTAACATGTGTTGCATTAACAGTTGTTTCATTAACAAGTGTTCCGTTGACGACTGTAGTATTAACTAGTGTTGTACCAACAAGTGTTTTATTAATATTTATTGCATCAACAATTGTTTCATTAGCAGGCGTTTCATCTACAAGTTTTCCGTTAACGACTGTAGCATTAACACGTTTTTCATTAATAAGTTTCTCATTAACAAGTGTTACGTTCTGCATTAACAATTATTTGATTAATATGTGTTGCATTAACAAGTGATGCGTTATCTGCATTTTGTGTACTGTACTGAACTGTACAGCATCTAATGTAATTGTGTAATTGTTTGACGTTACAAAATAATAAAGAAAACTGAAGACTATCTTCTTCATAGTTGGTAAAATGACAAATATTTTTCCAGCTGTTTTACACATTGATACATTACAAACAAGCAATGCTGGTAACCTGTGACAGCCGACTGTTTATTTCCCGTGTACAATTAGTAATAATTGATATGGTGACAACATTATATCTCTCATATTAATACAGATAAGCGTTATTTCAATATATTTTAATTGCCAGTAGAATAAATTTAAATTCTTAACTGACAAGAAACATTATTTTAAATTACGTTTTATCTAAATTTTTATTCGCGTGAAGTAATAAAAATAGCGAAATAAAAATTTGTCAAACTATAGTTTACAAAATTAGTGGCATTCTATTATAACTAGTAGGTACTTGAATTTTTACAGATCCTAACAAAATAAATAATTTTGTTCACTCCACAGTGACATACATAATACATACAAACTCTTGCTTGCATATTACAATATTTTCTTGTTCCACTGTTTCCAAACGATTTGTCTCCCTTTTCCTTCATTTTCACTTCTAATTTTCATCATCATCATAATTTATTACAATAATAATTGTATTACTAACAAAGGAATGCAGTAGTTACGTAACTCAGATTACGAATATCAAAATTAAGAATAATAAAAATACAACAAACATCCAGACAGAACATATACAACACTTGATAATGCAACAATTGTTAACTTAGAATTAATTAAAAATGAGTTCATGTATTAGAGCATGTAATAGTAGAGTTAATTCTGAGATTATAAAGAAATTGTGCAAAAAATTGTAGCATTCGAGTGAATACAGGGTACATGACAGAGAATATGTATGGGCTTACTTTGGACCCTCCTCTGTTGCATTAACAAGTGTTGCATTACCAAGAGCTTCATTAACAAGTGTTGCAATATTTGTTAATGCAAAACTTGTAACTTAGAATTAATTAAAAATGAGTCCATGTACGTTTAATGCTTGTGATAGTGGATTTGCATGTCAGATTATAAATTAATTGTCCAAAAAATTGTAGCATTCGAATGAATAAAGTGTACATGTTACAGGATAATTATGAGCGTACTTTGGTCCCTCCTCCGTTGCATTAACAAATGTTTCATTAACAATTGTTCCACTGTTCCCACACGACTTGTCTCGTTTCTCCTTCATTTTACTTCTAATTTTCATCATCGTCACCATCATCGTCACCAACACTTGGTATAATGATAATTATGTTCCTGTCAAAGGAATGCAGTAATTACGTAAATCAGATTACAAATACCAAAATTAAAATACAAAAATACAAGTAACATCAATACAGTATATATGCAACACTTTTTATTGCGACACTTGTTAATACAACACTTGTTAACTTTGAATTAATTAAAAATGGTTCCTGTATGTTGAGAGCTTGTGATATTGGAGTTATTTTGAGATTAAAAAGAAATTGTGCAAAAAAATTTTGGGATTTGAATGAGTACAGACAGACATGACAGAGAATATTTATGAGCTTAATTTTGGTCCCTCTTTCGTTGCATTAACAAGTGTTTTGTTAACAAGTGTCGCGCCACTTGTTAACGCAAAATTTGTTAACATAGAATTAATTCAAAATGAATTCATATAAGTTTAGAGCTTGTGATGGTAAAGATATTTCTCATATTATAAATGTTGTTTAGTCTCTGGATGTCAATTTTATCTCTTTATCTTTCGGTCAGCTTGTATTTAATCTGGACTCTTAGGTAGATTTAGTAAGTACTATTACGATAATTATAAGATACTTGCAAACAAGATTTTTTACGGAGTTCGTACTCTGGACAAAACCCTTTAAAATTTGATGGCCCACATAGAATTTAAAAGAAATTCAACTGTATGACTTCAATTTTAAACCTATTTTGCCCGTAGAGTTAAAATTTTCAAACTAAAAACTACACACGTATAAGGTTAAACATTCTTTTGTTCTCTTATACGGTCTTGATCGGGGATTTATATAAGATCGTATTACATTTTTTTTTACAATTTTGATCACTTACTTATGACCTGGTTCTAAAACTTTTATATTTTTAAGACAGGATATTATATTAAACTTTTGCTAAAATTCTGTTTAACTGTGTTTGACGTGCATTTCCAGAATTTTACCAATCTTGATGAACTTTTTGCCGCTGGTGTCGCAATATTTTGAAATGGTAATGTCTGAAACTCATATATACAGAGTTTTGTTAAAATTACCTTTAACAAGGTAAATTTTACCTTTACCTCTAACTTGAGTTTCTGGAATACCTACGCAATCACTGACAACGGACGCTTCTAGTTGTCGATGGGGATGTTGCACAACAATTGATGTTGCGTTGTGTGGCTCTTGGGCTGATGAGAGATTCTGCTTCTTATGGTTCTGAATAATCAAGAGCTTAACGAACAGCTCCTGGCCAGTCACAGATGCCGCGCGTGTGGAAGCACATGTATACTAACTACTCAATACGCAATATGGATCTGTAATTATTCTGAAGATTATTGTACATTAGATGCTGTAATGTGGCATTTAATTAAAGGTAGGTGTCGTACCCATATTTCATTTATTCTAATAAAGTATTTTCTAGAAGATGAAACTCTACATTTTTATGAGGTAAAGTAGTACTGTGCAAGAATCGCTTATAAATTCTGCTCCGTTTAAAATTAAAAGGTTTTACATTACTGACATTTGTCAGCGCAGTGTATGAATTACGAATTACATCGCTCTGCAGCGCGCGACGCCGGCAGCCAATATATCGCGCTGTTGAATATTAATTGTACTGTGCTGCGTTGCATAGTTCTGTAAGTATATACTGGGGATGATTTAAACCCTACTTACTGTATTTAGAAAAAACGCTAATGAGATGATTAGAAAATAGTGTAAGGGGGAGAGTACGGGAGAGAGTTGATACAAGAGTACAATTCACGTAGCGATATGCTGGAATTTTTCAACATTATAAAACATCATCAAATAATATTTTGTATACAACATATCATTAAGTATGCATTCATAAAATAGCTCTCTAAAAATATACTTTACACAAAAGGTAAAAGCAGCGAAGTCTTTACCCGCTGACACTGTCGTGATTCTTGCGCATATAGCGTCTGTGCACATTTGTAGTGAAGCCAAGGGTCACCAAATGCCTGACCGCCGGGTCATTTTTTGCGGACCGCGGTAAAATGTTTATTTATTTGTTTTTTTTTTCATTAAAAATCTCACCAAAATTAACAATTTCAATGTTACACTTTGCAGATAGTAGTTCATTAACTAAAAGTTGACAATTAATAAAGAGACTGTCTATAAGTGAGGGTAGACAATGGTGCTTAATTAATTACGGTACCTTTGCAATAAATATGTTACTATAACTGGTATTAAAATTGTTTTTGTACACTTTATTTTTAGAATAATTCATCTCCTATAACGTAAAAATTAATAATTACGTGTCAATAAAAAAAAAAAAAAAAAAAACTGTAGCTTCTAGTAATACAAGGTTAATGCTAATTTGTGAGAAAAAGTAAAGAGTACTGTCTGCCTCTTATTCATTTAAAAAATGTACTATTCAAATAAAGTTGAATAAAAACAGTACCGTACTCAGTTCTGGTTGAGCAAAAACAAAGAGTTGGCATAACTGAATAAGCTCAATGGTCACGTTTTTACGATTCACAAAAATTGAAGTAGCTCTTTTTTAACACTTATTTCATGAAACTAAGGTGTAACATAATAGATATGTCTATTAAATATAAGTACGTTACCGAAATAAATAAAAATAAGTAATTTCTAAGTTCCAAGTGTGAACTAAATATGTCATTAGGCCCACTTTTTATATTAGGCCTGTTTCTATTTTTATCGTTCTACTTAACTAAGCTTTGCAATAAAACATATAGCTGCCTTAAATAAATTACAGTTTTTAAAAGAAAGATTTAAAGATAAAGTAAATCAAATGTAATCTTTTAGTTCACACTTGCTAACCTTTATAATTGGTTCTGAAATAGGCCTCTGGTGGTACTGCAATCAGAATGCATAAAAACGCACCAATTGACGTTAAAATTTAGAAAATTTTCTCTCGGACCCCCTCCTACCGGGGGGTATTCCATACCCCCCCAGACCCCCGGTAGTGTCCGGACCGTGGGCTTACCCAGATGCTCACAGAGTGGACCACCATGCGATTTAATTGATGACCACTGGTACAGACCAACATACGTACCCTGCTCTCTCCGGTGACTAAAACGTGAAGACGTTTCACAACGTCAGGTTAACTCCACGAATCACGATACATATTTATAAGCACTGTTTTACATTTACACACACACACACACACACACACACACACACACACACACACACACACACACACACACACACACACACACGGTTTGTATTGGTTTTGTCACTTGCTTTATATGATTTTCATAAGATTTTCTACACAAAAATATAGAAATAATATTTATTTAACGTTTAATATATTTTAATGTAAGGTACATTGCAGATAGACAATTGATAACATTATGCAAGTTACCGCTATATTCGAAAATTTTAATTAAAATTGAAGCAATAACTACAAGAGTTGTAGTGAATATTTTTTATTAACCTTGTTCGCACAGAAAAAGATCAATCTTATCTCAAAGAATCCTTTATAAATTGGAAGGCTTTGTAGAAATAAAGGAAGGGCCGCTTGTGAATAAGAAGGAAGGACCAGTGAGAGGACGTGTCTGACGGATCAGCCCGAGTTCTTGTTTCTGTACCATGGAAACACAACTGTAACTGTTGATGCATACACTCGTGTTTTAGAATTCCGACACTAACTGCTCAGTTATAAATGTTAACCAGTACGTAGATAAATTTCTTGGTTGCGTTTTTAACTTCCGGCATAAACTTAGACAATTCCATATTTCTGGTGGTTAATAATTAGAGTAGTTTTTTGTACGTCTACTAGAAGGGATAAAAGTAAATATGCCAGTTTACAATTGTTTAAACTAAATGGGAAAAAGCTCCATTTTTGTACAATGTGTAAAGAGTTCTCATTCACGTTTTAAGCTATCATCGCGAGCACTTAAATTACAGCTTTTCTTATGACTAAAAAAAGAATATGTGTCTGCGTAAACATATTCCAAATTAATATTTAAAAACGTAAATAATTTTCAAATTTACTGATAAACAGTTTAAAGAATACAGGTTTTCAAAATGACTACAATAACATGGAAGGGAAAAGTACGTTATTTTAAGAATAACCAGGTGTTTCATATGTCAAAGAAATTACACAAAATTGAATAATTCCACTTGTAGTAAGAAAGTTAATACAAATAGAAACTGAGTACAGTAAATATGTAGCGTATTTATTTTTAAAGTAATTTAGAACTTCTGTAGGGAGTATTCACTTAAATCATCATCATCATTATCATTATCATCATAAACTTCATCATTATCAGCAACGCCTGTGACTCCACTAATCTCAGGTTCCTCGTGTAGATACAATTCGTCCCCATTCCTAGCTCCACCTTCCAACATATGTTTGTCCTACTCCACCTGATCCTTAAATCTAATTCTCAGCCTGCTTACCAATCAGTCTGCGGCAGAATGTTTGTTTTATCGGCTACCATTAGGCAGCCAAGTAATACATATAGATTTATTGTTTTTGAATTTATTGGAGATTTGTAATCTGTTCGACTAAGCGAACATTGATCAAATTGGCTGACAACACACATACAGGATTATAAAGAGCTGACCATTTACAGCTCTTCTTGTTTTTGTTAGTAGGTTAAAGAGATACACAAATTACGAAACTAAATCACAATACCATGTAAACAGATGAACAAAAATCACTTCCACTTGCTGCTGGCATGATACAATAAGTTCAAATGTTAAACTTTGCTGATTTGCGCTTTTAACTTCCGGCATAAACTTAGAGAATTCGTTATTGCTGGTGGTTATTAATTAGTGTTGTTTTATGTATGTCTACCGGAGGGTATAAAAGTAAATATGCCAGTACAGAATATTATAACCAATGTGGAAAGTGTACGGTTTCTTACAATGTGTTAAGACTTCACATTCACGTTATAAGCTATCATCACGCACACTTAAATTACAGCTTTCCTTTGCGTAGTACATTGTCGGCTATAGTTTTTGCTTGTAATCAAGAGGTCCTGAATTCGAATACTCGGAAGCAATTAAAGTCAAGGTGCCAGGTCGACTCAGCCTGCGGGAGTGAGTACCTGAGACAACATCTGGGTTAATATTGGTCAGCAGAAGGGTAGAGTTTGTCGTGTACCCAGACGTATTCAACCAGCATGGTAGCAGTGTACTCGGTGGGTTAGGCTTCTTTTGTCAGTGTTACCAGTACGTGGAATTTTTTCCCAATGCTAACATAATGTTTTGTGCTGTAACCTATGACTAGTTGTAATGTGAGCGATATGTTGAGAGAAGTGATATGCAAGACTGGTTAACACGACACGCAATACCTTTTCGTCCTGATATGGTTAAAGCAGAACCTTATGAAATCGTTAATCTGTATAAATCAAAATTTTAAACATACTTAATACATAAAATTCTGCAAAGCAGAGGGCATTTAGTTGTAAGGCTTCCCCCTTACCACCCTGAACTGAATCCTATAGACATGATATAGTCAGAAATTAAGAAGGGGTGCTGCTGAAAAAAATGTAACGTATAATTTAAATGATGTCAAAAATTTATGTGAAGAAAAAATTTCAACTGTGACTGCTGACGATTGGGAAAACAGATTTAAACATGTAGAAAGCACTGAAAAATAATATCTGGAAAACATAGTTATCTTGGATGAAACAGTACACCGCTTCATAATTAATCTTAGAGGAGAGAGTAGTTCAGACAGTTCCGATGATTTTGCTGAAGAGGAAGATGATAATATCTCTGGAATAGAGGTATTGCCTTTTAGCTACTAAAAACGTCCTCCAAACGTAAGTTCTGGAGAATCGTTTTTGTAGTTAAATTTATGTTTAGAAGCTGTTTAAAATTGACATATAATGCGTGTTTTGAAAAACAGACAAAATTGAACATCATGGTGTGATTCTTTTTTAAAAATTGTTTAGCGCCAACGGAAATTCAAAACGAAGTGTGTCAGGAGATATTGCGACTTTAAGACTAATGGTTTGTAAGTAGGCACTTGAGTTTAAACATGGTTGTACGAGGATTGAAAACATGGTTGCACTGGACGCCCGAACAACTCAACAACTCCTGATGCGGCAGCAATCTTGCACATCGCTTTTTCACACCTAGTTCTTGAGATCAATATTAGATGCCTATGATTTCAGCAACGTCATCCACTCCTCAATCTGCGGTCTTTCAACACACTAGTAAATTTTTTCAATAATGTCATTTTTTGTTGCACTTTTTAGACATCCACTGCTGAGAACGTCTTTAGTGCTTGTACGATCACGTTTAAACTCAGGTGTGCCCCACTTACCGTTGTTTCTGACTCACTTATAATTTGGTTTTGATTTTCCATTAGCCCACATAAAATTTAGAAAAAAATTCTAAACATTTCACACGAATTTAAACGGGAACCTTACACCCACAAAATTAATTTTGGCCATTTTCATTTTATTGTTCATTATTATAGCCTGAAATGTTCTGACAAAATGACATATAAAATATTCATGTTAAGAAATTGTAACCTCAATAAAAAAAATAATAAAATGACTCGTGCATAGAAAATTTGCATCAAATGCCTGGACCCATTGCGTGCTGCCTCACGAGTTTGTCTCATTTTTATATACACTTCTTTGGGTATACATTTGTTTTTACCATTACCATTACCTTTGTGCAACAGTTTTAAATAAAATAAAACAAACTTTTAAGGAAACTGGGGTCTATATTGAAGACAATTTTGAAGACACATTTTGAATAAGTGCTGTTTGGGAATGATCCAGATTCCAAACCAACCATTCAATGCGGTAATTTGGAAAACACAACCAACACCAATTTCTGTCGGCATCACAACACTGAAAGTAGAGGTGAATGGTGCAGTTTATATCATTTAACAAAGATGCAGCGGAAAAAATGGATGTGCTTAGTGCTTTGTGATTAAAATATAGTGAACATTTAAAGTGTGATTACGGCAAGTCGACAGAATACTGGTGCGAAAAGCTGATAAAAAATTCAATGTAGATGAAAAGAGAGAGGAAACAAACGAGACATAAAAAAATGAGAACAGAAGAAAGGAAAAACACAAAGATTATGGAGCTGAGCTGTTCTGAAGTGTTAGTTGTCCACTGTTTTATCAGGAATGCATTTAAAATATCTTCTATTTTAAAGTTATGTACCTTTTTGTCAGGAACTATGAAAGACAGAGACTTGAAATATTTATTGTAGCTAAATTTTACAAGATTACATATGTGGAATTATAATGAAACGTATTCTACAAGAAATTAAAAAATATTAAACTTTTAGTAAAAGCTAATTTATTGGACACTAAAAACATTAATACTTTCTTTTCAAATTACTCAAAAGTATAATTTATTCTGCTTCCATATGCACAAAAAGATCGTAAACGTAACCTTGAAGAATTTCAACTCCCTATGTTTTATAGTTTCATAGGAAAAGGTTACATAAAATCACTAAAAACAACATGGGCGAAATGGGGTGTAAGGTCCACCCTTAAGTCTATTAAGTCTATTTTGCCGTAAAGTTAATATGTTTAATTTCAAATTAAAAACTACACTCGTATTTACGTTAAAAATTCCATTGTTCTTTTATACGGCCAAAAATTAATTTTTTTACAGTTCTGATCACTCATTTGGGACCTAGTACTAAAACCTTTAAATTTCCAAAACTTGATATCATATTAAATTTTTGATAAATTCCTGTTACATCATGTTCGACATGGGTTTACAGAATGTTACCAATCGTGATCACTTTTTAGCCGCTGGTGTCCAACATTTTGAAACAAATGTTGGTTCATTTTTTGCCGCTGCTGTTGCAATATTTTGAAATGGCAACACTCGAAATCTTATATTTAATTTTTTGATAAAATTACCTCTGATTTAAATCTCTTAATTGAAGTCCGTAATTTTTTGAAATTCTCCAAAAAGTTTTCTTGGTGACCCTCTATTCTTGAACGTTCAATCTGAGAGGGTAAAAGCGTGGATCCATGCTACGTTCGATGAAATGCGGTTGACTAATTCAAAACTTGTCGTGAGACATCCCCAATAGTCAGATAAAGAAACAAACACACAAATGCCAAATAGTGCTGTTCAGCTAGTAACCCGTCTCGCTTGCTCAATCAATTAAATTACACGCTCTTCATTTGTCTCTCTGGATGTCTTTATTTTATCTCTCCCTACCTCGTCCTCAGGCTGTTTCTTCGTGTCCAATGTCAGTTTTATCTCTTTTCCTTTAAGGTTAGTTTGTAATTAATCTCAAGGGTTAGGTAGACTTTAATAAGTGATCTAAGTTGTATAGTTCTAGATTCGATTAATTTACAATATTTCGGGTCTTTAAAGAAGCCGACTATGGAATCAAAAGTATTCACTTTGCACTTTGCTATTATTGCTTGTGACGTAAGTTTTGAACATGATGATGATGATGATGATGTAAGTGAATACTTTTATTGTATACTTGAATACTTAATTGATGTAGAAAGTATTTATTTGAATAACAAAGTAAATTGGCATCAGATGATGTTTAGTACAATACAGCAACACAACAAAAACACAACAAGAACTCATACTAAAATTAAATTCTATAAAGAAATGGCGATACCCGTTTTTACATATGTTAGTTAAACATTAACGATTACTGGGAAATAAAAGCAGCATATACAAACCGATGAAAAGAATTTTTAAAGTTACGAAGGTGGTTATAGTCTAAGGGATTGAATGAGTAATGAACATACGAGGGTCATTCAATAAGTAAACAGACAAACAGTTGTAGAAAAGAAATTAATTATAGCAGCTGATTGAAACTTTCAGGAGTGTTACCTGGCAACGTCGTTGTGAGTTTTGATCAGCTGTTCAATAATATATTGCATAAACATAATCACTACAGTTTTATTTACGATGGTGTGTCCTCTTGAGGACAGTACTTTCGAAGAACAGCGTTCTGTTCTAAGATTTTTGGATTTGGAACCTATATAACCACTAACTTGGATTCAGTATTTTGAACCTGAGTCAAAGCGACAAAGCAAGGAGTGGAAGCATCCCAGTTCACACGCCAAGCAGAAATTCAAAACCCAGGCATCAGCTGGTAAGGTGATGTTAACCATCTTTTGGAGCTCCCAAGGCCCAATTTTCTGTGATTACCTACAAGACCAGCGTACCATCAATAGTCAGTATTATTCTGACATTTTGTGAACAAAGTTAAGCCTGCATTGAAGAAGAAATGTCCGGGATGGCAGAGGAAAGGTATCTTCTTCACGATAATGCCCACCCACACACGGGAAAACTAACGCTCGAAACAATAAAAAGAGTAGGTTGGGATATCCTGCCTCATCCCCCTTATAGCCCTAACCTTGCACCATCTGACTTTTTCTTGTTTGGCCCACTCAAGGAGACTTGGCGTGGTGTCAAGTTCAACAGCAATGAAGAAGTGAAGGAAAAAGTCCAAAACTGGCTTCGAGATCAAGGTAAAGAATTCTTTGCTGAGGGAATACAAAAGCTTGTAAAGAGATGGGACAAGTGCATAGACATTGCTGGAGATTACGTTGAAAAGTAAAAAATAAATTGAATTGATTGAATGAAAAGTTTTTGCTCCACAGCTGTTTGTTTGTTTACTTATTGAATGACCCTCGTATAGGAGCTGAACTGGGTACATTCTCACTCAACGATAAGACAGCACGTATAAAGATCGGACTACCAGGGGGTAGTAAATCTCGGTTTTAAATAGAATTCTGGTGACAGAAGATCTGTGGGTAGTATCTGGTAGAGATGGCTGCAGTGAAGACACTTTAACTGTTAATGAACATACTTACGTTCTGATTTCCGACACCCACAAGAATGTTAAGGCTTAGTAGACATAAAGGAAGGACTTCGTGTTGGACCAGACCTGGAGGTGAGAGATGTCGGCTACCCGACGCATCAGCTCGAGTTCTTGTTACTGTACCATGGAAACAGAACTCTAATTTGTGATGCATACACGTTTGTTGAGAATTCCGACATCAACAGTTATAAATGTTGACCAGTACGTAAGCAGACACGTATGTTGTATGATTGAAGTTATCCGGGCTGTTTGGCATTATTACCAAACCAAACGTTTCAAAAGCTCCATCATCAGTGGTGTGGCCCTGAAGTGAACACCCTACGTTCAGGATTTTTGGAAATTCCTTGGTGATGGCAGCCATTGGAGCTGTTGAAACGTTAGGTTTGGTAATAAACCATGGACCACGGCCAAACAGCCCGGATAACTTTAATCATGCAACTGACACCGGCCGTGAAAACCTTAGGACAATGCTAGATACGTATGTTGTTTGCGTTTTTAACTTTCGGCATAAAGTTAGAGAATTCCTTATTTCTGGTCGTTGTTACTTAGTGTCGTTTTATGTACGTCTACTGCAACGGATAAAAGTTAATATGTCAGTATACAATATTATAACCAAATGTCAAAAGATCTACTATCGTACAATGTGTAGGGCTACAGTCTTCATATCCACGTTTTAAGCTATCATTACGCAGACTTAAATCACAGCTTCCCTTACGACTAACAAAGGAAAGTTGTCAGTGTAGACATATTAAAAATTAATATTAAAAAACTTAAATAATGTTTAAATCTACAGGTGAAGAATTAAAAAAATACAAGTTTTTAAAATGACTTCAGTACCTTGGGTAGAAAAGTAGATTGTTTTAAGAATAACCAGGTGTTTTATCTGTAAAAGAATTTATTTAAAATTGAATAATTCTTCTTGTAACAAGAACAGCAATACAAACAGAACATGAACACAGTAAATATGTAGCGTATTTATTATAAAAATATTTTATAACTTGTGTAGGGAGTATTCAACACAGTTATCATCATCATTATCAGCAACGTCTGTGACTCCACTAATCTCAGGTTCCTCGCGTAGATACAATTCATCCCCATTCTTGACTCTACCTTCAAATATATAACGTTGGTTCTGTTGTATTTGACCCTAAAATCTAATTCTCGGTATGTTTACCCACCAGTGTGCAGCAAAATGTTTGTTTTATCGGCTGGTATTAGACAGCCAAGTGACACATGCAGATATGCACTAAATATGCCGCTAGTATTATTTAAAATGTATTTGTATTGTTTTGTTTTATTTTTGAATTTAACATTTCATACATAATTATTTAAAAAATATTAATCGTGGCAAATTAAGTAAAGTAAAAGTTTTTGTTTAAGTAGCAGAACTTTTAATTTTATAATATAATAATACCAATGCCGTGATTTTACTTAAAATTGTCTCCCATTCTGTCTGCGCTCAATCATAACCAATTGGTAGTTTACAATCTTGGTATAACTTACATAATAAACAGTTTTAAATTATATCATAATATACGGTATATGTAAAAATTTACATAAGCTCATGTTTATATAATCACAAACGCTTAGGTCTATATTTGTGTTACATGTCGTACCACAGACCACAGACGTAGAACGTGAAATATTCTAACAATTCTGTGCGTCTTAAAACACTACTTTTGTAAAACACATATTTTCACTTGAAACAGGTCCAAAAGGAGTTTACATAGTAAAGGACATATAATACTAACAAAAATAGTTTTTTTAATTTTTAGTATTGAATTTTGTTTTTTTAATTTTATTAATATAATAATAGCAGTGGGCGTGAATATACTTAAAATCGTCTGCCACTCTGTCTGCGCTTAGTCAAAACCAACTGGTATTTTACACTATTAGTATATCTTACATAATCAGAAACAATAATACTTTATGCCAATAATATTTATTTTAAATACAATAATCATACACAGCAACGTAATGCCTAGTAACGGGCCTACATTCAAAATGAAAAAATTAATACACAGTTCTAGGAATTTATAAATTAGGTGTGATACGCTTGTGTTTTATCTTCCTTATTGAAGCACAAAAGAACAAACCTTCTACCCAAATAAACATTCCACGTTTGTACTTGTCCTGTTAACTTCTCCTGTCCTGATATTGTCTCCAGAGCCCTGTACTTTGTAACCGTTGTAATAATTCTTCACATCTTTGTGACTCTGGAGAATGTTGAAGTGATTTAATTTTTCTCTTACTTCATCCTCTGTAAGTCCGTAGTACTTGACAAGCGGATGGTTTTCCAGAAAAAAGGAAGTGAACAATACTAGTTTCTCTCTCTAAAAATATAATTGACAGCTGCAAGCAATTGTTAATCAAACCTCTTTCAATGTATCTGTTATTCTCCAAACCTTTATCCAAGAGCTGTTTAATGAGGAAGATAGTTTTGGATACATCATATTGTAGAAAATAACTGATTTGAATATTCCGTGACAATAATCTCCAAACCAAAGCATCAAAATCATTGATTAAAACTATTGCTTTTTTTGCTGAAATGAAAGTGCAACATTTCTGATAAATATAGCAAACCGTCAAGCAATGTTCGTTGTGTTAAGTCTGTGAACGTTCCGCCACAAGACGCAATATACGATGAAATACGTTTTTGCTCATTAACGATTAGGCGAGTACTGTTTCGTAGGTACACGTATTCTAAATATGAATCACGTATTACCTCACTGAACGCTCCTAAAACATCATTAAAACTAGTTCCTGTTACTTTCTTAAAGGTAATAGAAGTTACGGGGTATTTACCACAATGTAAGTGGAAAAAAGTATTATTCCACGTAAAAATATTTAGATTGTGTTTTATAAACAGGTTGCAACCCTCAGTACGTTTGGAATTTATCCGCCCGTTTTCTGCCGGGAGGAAAGCCTTCAGAAGTTTCAAATTCAGTGTTTTACCAAAGCGCCTGGGCGCAGTTACAAGAGCAATATGTGATTCCATATTTAAGAAATCCTTTATAATCAGCGATTTGTCAACGAAGCAGTCAGATTGTAAGAGACCTTTTACTTCTGATTCATGTACAACGCATCTCCTTTCCATCGTTGCCAACAACAAAACAATCAAATGAATCCTTATAAATGTTTGTATTTGATTTATAGTGCTTAATTATTGTTTAGAATTAATGAAATAATATTTTAACTGAATTATTTTCGTACAACCATTTTCTTAATTAAATAAGAATTTAAAAATTTTCATTTGAGGCTATAAAAACAAAGTAACCTACAACCATGTATGGATATTAAACGCAACACCATCGCTCTGACAACGTTTTCAGAGCTATTAACAAACAAGAGCAAAATTTTACTCAAGTCATAAACCAAAATTACTAACTTTCAAGAATGATTTGTCAGTTCAACGTTTTTAGTAGCTTACTAAAGAAGATCGTTCAAAATGAAGGAAATCTTAAAATGGAATTTCTTTGATAAAACCGTGTGTCTATTTTACTGTAAATTAAAAACTGTGAGCTGAGCTTATAACCACAACGAATGACCAAGCGGGACAACATATTATGAACATGTCTTTCCTTGTAAGATTATGCAATTTTATAAAACCTTGAAACATTAAAAATAATGTGTCAAAATCATCAAAAGAATGTATTAATATAATACAAATGATTTGCTACTGAAGGAATAAAACATTAATTCACCAAAAATGGAATTAAATATATTCATGACGGTCTGAATTAAGGGCGTTTATGAAGGCAAGTACATAAAAGATGTCTATTATAATGTTGTTAGTATCACTGATAATATTTTTAAGTTATTATTTTTCATTTTCTTATTAGTAAAATTTCTTTCATTATATTACTTTTTAAAATTTTTAATTGTTCTCAAAGTGTGGCCTATTTCTAATCCTTATTTTCTACCACTTTTGTACGGTAATCGTACGTTAAATTGAACCACTTACTTTACTCCAGTCTACGTTGCGTTAGGCGCTTGACATCTAACATGGTCTTCTCCTTAAATTATCCAGTTTTTTAGTGCTTAGTATCTACTTTCTTTCGGCTATCTTCATTATATCACCAAATCACTACCGTGTTCTTTTCTCCACTATCTCGACAACTGATTACAACAGATTTCTAGTGGTTACATTCCTAGATTGTACTCTCTTAGGTCTTGCAGTTGCCTGCCTCCCTCCCTCTCGCACATTTCTCTTAAATTGTCGTCCTAAAGAATCATCATCATTATCGTGATTGAAGAGCAAGATGCGCAGCAGACTTTTTCACTCTCGCTAAGCTTCATTAGCCCCGTAAATCAGCTGTTAATTCTGTGATAGCGGTGAAGTGCCTCAAAACTGAGACTCGCTTCATGGTTAGCAGGAACCGTCTTGATCACCGTAGCAATGCTATCGACACCAACGTCACTATTACGCGAGTCAACAATGCAGTGCTTACTGTGTTACGCAATCCTGTGTTGTCACTAGTCTGTATTCTGTTTGACACTGTCTGACACACCCCTTCAACTGGGTGCCGCAAATCCAGGTAGGTTTAATTTTCAGGTTGTAAATCACTATTTTATTGTATATTGACATTTAAAAAATATCTGCCAGAATTCAGATTACTGGTTTTTATTTGCAGCTCCTTTTTCAGTTTTTCCGTCTTCCCTTTCCTACTTACCTACGTTTATGTTTCTAAACATTTCCCTTAATTTTTTAAGAATGGGTAAAAACTATTGCACTTAAGTGAAAGCAAATTTCCCTATATGTAATTACCACCAAAGCAAATTATATATTTATTTTCTTATTGTTATTTACCAGTATCGAATGATGTACTTACAAAGTATATATTATTTGGTTATTGCACAATAAAGCGGTGATTCCTATTAAGAATACACGAGGCTACCGGTCAAGCCTGCATTGTTATACGTTGTGATCTACGAAAGTAATATAATAAATGAGCCAAAGTACTGGACCCCATAGTAAATGTTACTCCTACACTGCGAGATTCCAATTTAGTCTTCAGAGGCTATAAAGAGAAGATATACCAGGACAAAAGCGGAAAAAATTTAGCAGTTATCGAACTTTTGAAAAAATACGATGCGTTGTTGCAAAAGATGTTCAGTGGTCCAAAGAACTGCTAGCAGTATACGAGTCCTGAAACTAATAATCGATTCATTCACTTTTATCTACGAAAATTAGAAAATGTTGTTTTTTAAACAGGGGAAATGTACTCAGTTTTTGTAATAATGAATAAAATACAAGACATTCACAGAAAAGGTTATCTACATTAAAAAATCAAGTTTGTCTCAATTTACGAAAAAGAATTAGAAAGGCCCGACAACTTCAAAACCAACTAAATGTTTTTAGTATAATATAGAAATAACTGATGAAACTGGCATACGCCTAAAAGAAATTCTTATTTTAAACAGGCCTGAGGAGAACGTATTCTGTTTATGTTGTATAACAGTGACTACGACAGATATAAGAAAAGTCAGTAACATACATGAGGGAACGATGACATAGTCTCTGTAAGTGTAGGACGGAGAGAATTCCTTCGGGGAGGTCTAGAAATGAGTTACGTCACGTGGTTAAGAGAAAAATCATTGAATGATCATGACTGTAAAGCAGCACGTGCAGAAGATCTGTTGCTGTCCGATGTGCTCAAACTGATAGGAGAAAAACAGATTCACCTATTATAGAACTGGAATTATACCAGGCGGGTAGTTGCTCCCAACATTTGTGACACTTCCAAGGAAATAACCGCAAAGCAGTGCAGACGACGGCCACAGTTTAATGGGTCGCTCAGTGAATGCATTTCTAAAATTTATGTATACAAAAATCTAGACCAAGCCACATCAAAAATTCAGATGGGCTTAAGAACGGCCTTGTTGCTGGGGAAGCTTTATTTGCACTGAATGTTACGTCGAAAATGTTACTCGACGTCGAACAGTTTGTCTTCGTATGCTTTACTGATAAAGCCTTTGATAAGATACGACATGACTTCCTAAGGGACTGCTTGAAAAAATAATCTAGACTACAGTAATATCAAAATTATATAAGAGTTCTACAATAAAAAGAATTTGCAATACATATGGAATAGAATACATCCGAGTAACTGAGATAAAGCCAGGAGTAGGTGAGAAGGTGTTTATTGTTTATTCTACTTGACATCCGCTTTAAGTCAGTAAACGTAATGAGTAAGGCAGAGGTTGATGAAATTTTAGGTAAACTGCATACCAGTCAGTAACATAATGGTGGCCAATAATACACTTCTCCTAGCAGAAACTCCAGTGAAATACAAATAATATAATCAACTGTAATAGGCTAATGAGGTGTTGTGTTTCATCTGTGTTGAACGATAAAGCAGCAGATGTCAAGAAAGTAGAGGCATTTGAGTTATAGGTATATGAAAGAATAGGGTAAAGATTATTGATGGAGAATATTCTGAAGATGTAACTGCTGACAAGAGTAACAAGTGGGAAGGAAATTATATTAAAACTATATTAACAATTCAAAGGCGAAAATATCAGTATTTAGATCATTCGTATACTATGGGCAGAAATATACCTACTGTAAAAAAAAACTGACTTTATTTCGTTTAGCTCAGAAACATATTGTCTACTACAAGATTAGCAAATAAATGTTAAGTATGAAATATGACGTATGAGGTATTTATTCAATCAAGCACTAGATTTATACGGATCCACGACGATATTAATATTATAAACTCAGAACTAATTGAAAATGAATCAATGTACGTCAGAGCTTGTGATGATGGAATTTGCTCTGAGATTATAATAACGAAATTGTGCATAAAATTGTGGAATTGAAGTGAATACATTGTATATGACAGAGAATAATACTGCGCTTACATTTGGTCTCTCATCCATTGCATTAATATGTGTTGTATTAAAAAACGTAGCATGAACAAGTGTATCATTAACAAGTGTTTCATTAACACGAGTTGCATTAACACGTGTTTCATTAACAAATGTTGTATTAAGGAGCGTTGATTTAACAGGTGCATTATTAATAACTGTTGTACTATCTGTACGGTTTGTACTGTACTGAAGTGTACTGCATCTAATGTAACCATTTGATGTTATAAAGAAATAAAGAAACATAAAACCTATCGCCTCCATAGTTCGTAAAATCAATACCATATTTGTAGCTGTTTTACACAGTGATATTTTAGAATCAATGAATGCTGGTAATCTGTGAGGGCCGACAGTTTAGTGTCGATATAAAATAAATAATAATTGTCAGCGTGAGAACATTGTATCTCTCATAATAATAAAGATAAACGTTGTTTCACTATATTTTAATTGCCAATAGAATTCATTTGAATGTTTTACTGACAAGAAACATCATTATTATTAATGACGTTTTATCTTAATTTTTATTCGCGTAAAGTTTTAAGAGCGAAATAAAATTTTGTAAAACTATAGTTTACGAAATTAGTGGCATTCTTATATAACTAGTGGGTATTAAGTTTTACAATTTTCTAAACAAAGTAAATAATTCTTTTTATCCATCGAGACATACGTAATACATACAAACTATTGCTTGCATATTGCAGTACTTTATTATTCCAGTGTCCCTGAACGATTTATCTCGCTTTTCCTTCATTTTCACTTCTGATGTTCATCATCATCATCATCGTCATTTGTACAATAAAAATGTTATTACTGACAAGGGAATGCAGTAATTATGTAACTCAGATTACAAATACCAAAATTAAGAATAATAAAAATTCAAGTAACATCCAAACAGAACATATGCAACACTTGTTAATGCAACACGAGTTAATTTAGAATTAATAAAAAATGAGTCTATGTACGCTGAGAGCGTGTGATGGTGGAGTTAGGTCTGAGATTATAAAGAAATTATGCAAAAAATTTATGGCATTCTAGTGCATACAATGCACATGACAGAGAATAATTATGAGCTTACTTTGGTATCTCCTGCGTTGCATTAACAAGTGTTGCACTACCAAGAGTTGCAACATTTGCTAATGCAACACACATTAACATACAATTAATTTAAAATGGATCTGTAATAGTTGAGTTAGTTCTGAGATTATAAACGTTGGTTAGTCTCCGGATGTCTTTATTTTATCTCTCTCTTTCTCGGTCTCACTTTATTTCTCCCTCTCTGGATGTCCGTTTTATCTCTTTTCACTTAGGTCAGCTTGTATCTAATTTGGACTGTAGACAGATTTAGTAAGTGACATAAATTGTATAATTCTAGATTCTTTATATTACTTCCATGTTCCTTAAGGAAATGGAAGTATGGTGATGGCTAAAAAAATCGTGTTCGAAATTGCAGATTCTTATTGTACTACACTCAAAACATGAAAAAAGTCATTTTTCGAAAAGTGTGTGTGTGTGTGTGTGTGTGTCTGTCTGTCTATCTTAGATTTTTTTATGGCAAACGATAACAGCCGCAAATTCAAACAGAATCAACTACTCTTTTGCATACAGCCCTGAATTATAGAGTTCTCAAGACCTGTTGGTTTTGGTGAAGATCGGTTAAGGGAAAGAGGTAGTTTACCGGCAACATTTTATGTTTTAAAAGGGTATTTTATATGGCAAACGATAAGAGTCGCAAATTCAAACAAAATCAAATAATGTTTTGCATACAGCTCTGATTTATGGAGTTCTCAAGATCTGTTGTTTTTGGTGAAGATCGGTTAACGGCAAGGGGTAGTTTACCTCCAACGTTTTTCTTGTCAAGGGTAATTTTGTTCTATGGCAAACGATAGCCGCAAATTCAAACAGAATCAAATAATTTTTTGCATACAGCATTCGTTTGTAGAGTACACAAGACCTATTGTTTTTGGTGAAGATCGGTTAAGGGAAAGGGGTAGTTTACCGGCAACATTTGTTTTTATCAAGGGTAATTTTTTCCTATGGCAAACGATAACAGCCGCAAATCAAACAGAATCAACTAGTCTTTTCCATACCTTTTTTAATTATACCGAACTCAAGGTGTGTTGATTTTGTTGAAGATCGGTTAAGGGATTCGGGTAGTTTACCAGCAACCTTTTATGTTTTAACAAGGGTAATGTTTTCTTTGACGAACGATAACTGCCGTGAATTCAAACAGTATCAACTACTCTTTTGCATACCGTTTTCAGTTATAGAGAACAAGGTCTGTTGATTTTATTGAAGATCGGTTAAGGAAAAGGGGTAGTTTACCTGCAACATTTTGTATTTTAACAAGGGTATTTATTATGGCAAACGATAAGAGCCGCAAATTCAAACAGAATCAAATAATGTTTTGCATACAGACCTGAATTGTAGAGTACTCAAGACTTATTGGTTTTGGTGAAGATCGGATAACGGAAAGGGGTAGTTAACCAGCAACGTTTTTTTATCAAGGGTAATATTTTTTCTGCGGCAAACGATAACAGCCGCAAATTCGAACAGAATCAAATAATGTTTTGCATACACCCCTGAAGTGTAGAGGACTGAAGGTCTATTGATTTTTGTGAAGATCGGTTTAGAGAAAGGGTTAGTTTACCAGCAAAGTTTTATGTTTTAACAAGGGTAATTTTTTCTATGACGAACGATAACTGCCGTAAATTCAAAGCAAATCAAATATTCTTTGCATACCTTCCTAAATTGTAGAGTGCTCAAGGCCTGTTGATTTTAGTGAAGATCGGTAAAGGGAAAGGGGTAGTTTACCTGAAACATGTTATGTTGTAACATGAGAAATGTTTTCATGACGAACGATAACTGCCGCAAATTGAAACAGATTCAAATATTTTTTTGCATGCATCCCTGCATTGTAGAGGACTGAAGGTCTATTGATTTTGATGAAGATCGGTTTAGAGAAACGGGTAGTTTACCTGCAACGTTTTATGTTTTAACAAGAGTAAAGTACTTAATTTTGATAACTAAAGTATCTTGATAAGAAGCTCATAATAATCCACTGTAGAAACGTAGATGAAATATCTATAAATGAAGAGGTTAGATGAACGGGGTGGGGTAATTTTCTATAAATGAAAATTATAGTTGAAGGGGAAGGGGAGAATTTTTGTATGTGTACTACGTTATCGGCAACAAAGAAGTAGTTCTTTGTTAAAATTCCTTCCCGGGCTGTTTAGCCGTAGTCCAATGTTTTCTGCAAAACCAGACTTTTCGGCAGTGCCATCGACTTCCATCTCAGTGAAAATCGAGTGCGAAAACGTGAGGTGGTATACGTTAGTGACCACAGTACTGTGGTTTAAGGCTGAAGCAATAAGTAGAAAGAAGTAGTTTCTATGGTAATATTTTATTTCGAATATGATTTTAAATATAAAACTTAGAACATGAATGTCCTGTATGGTTTTCCATACCGATATTTTACAATATTCTACGGGTCTATAAAGAAGATGACCAAGAAGCCAAGAGTATGGACCGACCGGATTCCACTTGCTTAGTAGATTGGCGGCTATACAGTAGTGTTTGGGTTCTAATCGAGAGTTCCCGAATTCGATTACTCGAAACTCGGAAGCACTATAAACTCAAGTTACCAGGTCGATTCAGCCTTCGGGAATAAGTACTTGAGACAGCATCCTGGGTTAATAATGGACAGTTGAAGTGCTGATTTTGCCGTGTATCCAAATGTATTCAACCAGCCTGGGGGCAGTGTACCTGGTGGAACAGCCTTGTTTTCATCAGTGTTAGCAGTACGTGGGATTTTCCCGCTGCTAACATAATGTGGTAATCTATGATGAGTTTTATTATTATCATGTATTGTCCTGTAGTAACAAAAGAATGAAAGCAGATAAAGCTTTTGTGTAGTGATGACCCACAGAGTTAAAATGCATATTGCATTGCATTATGGATGCGGGGTGTCTTTGCACCCGTGGCTTGTTTGCAGCATCTGGAACGTGTCCAACGGCTGCCAGAAGTAAACTTAGTGCTGGTACAATGTCGACTGGTTACCTAAAACTGGAAAAGGAAACCGCCAACCAGTTAACTGTGAAGGCGGGGGAGTATAACTTTATTTGTTTGGTGCACTGCCGCTGGTACCGATTCGAGCAACAGATGTTGCCCGTTTCAAGTCCAGTCAGCAGACGCCCTGAGGGCGTCGGTCGCTCCCCGCGAGGCGGAGAGCCTCCGTGCCAATGATTGATGACAGCGACAAGCAGCCGGCTCAGCGTGCTAGGAGGTAGGCAGGAAGGAGAGAAGGACAGTTTAGGTGAAATACTCTGGTCTAGGGCTGATGATTACAATTTGTTTTTGTTTAAATTAAAGAGGATGGCGTTATTGGGGGTCATCAAGAAGCGCCCGAGGGCGCTTGACCCGAATGGGCGGTGGTGGTTCTGATGCACTGATTGTTCGTAGGTATGGGAAGGTGGAGGTCGAGGCTTTAGCAAAGAGAGTTACAGCCAGCGACCGGACAAAGGAAGTCAAGGTAGGAACACGGAGACCCCTTCGAATCACGTCGTTCCTTACAAACCAAGGGGACCCCGTCAAGGATCGTAGGGTTCGGGACTGGAAAGCTTCCAGCCTACATCTGTTGGTGGTGGATAAAAGAGACCACCAGGCGGGTGCCGCATAGGTCAGTACATACCTGAGAAAAAGCAGATAGATTGTAAATTTCGTGCGCATGGCCAGGCGGCTGCGACACGAGAGGAAAGGAGATAATTTGGCTCGGACGCCGCGAGCCTTGGCAAGGGTTTCCGTCACGTGGGCGTTGAAGCAAAGGCGACGATCTAGCCGAACGCCTAAATACTTCACCGATTCTTTGTAGGCGATGGGTCTCCCTGCTAGGGAGAGGGGCTGGCATCGGGAGATGGACTTACGGGTGAAACAGATCGCCTCGGATTTCTCCGTGTTGATCGTCACCCGCCATTTCCGTAGCCAGTCCGGAAGCTGGTTCAACTGACGCTGCAGCTTTGTACTCGCAAATCGCGGGGAAAGGGAGCTGCAGTGATACATAGCATCGTCAGCGAACAAAGACAACGTGACTCCGGGCAAGACAGGCAGGTCGTTCGTGTACACAAGGTACAGAACGGGGCCGAGGACAGATCCCTGAGGTACGCCGGCGGCGACGGGTCGAACTGTACAACAGGGCCCGTCGACGTTCACCCTCAAGGTTCGGTCGCTGAGATACGACCGGAGGAAAAACACTATGGGCGATGGTAGAGGGGAATTGGCAAGTTTGAAGAGAAAACCTTCGTGCCAGACTTTATCGAAGGCCTTGTTCACGTCCAACAGTACGGTGGCCGTAGCCGCTCGCCTGTTGGTGGCGTCTGACAAGTGCGCGCAGGAGACGCTCGAACACCTTCGAGATGACTGGCAAGAGAGTGATTGGTCGATAGCTTTGAGGAAGCATGCGCGGCTTCGGAATCATTACGATGTTGGCTGTTTTCCACAGGCGGGGAAAGTACTGTAGCCGGAGACAGGAGTTAAACAGCTCAAGAACGAGGTCAACGCCTGAGGCCGGGAGATTTTGTAGAGCAGCGGCCCCGATCCGGTCAGGACCGGGGGCGCGACGGCGATTTAGTCGGCAGATAGATGAAACTAGTTCATCCCTGTCGAACGGGAGGGCTGGGACATCGGGAAGGCGTGAAAAATGTCCAGATAGGAAGTCACGGACTTCTGCCGAGTGGGCAGGGTCCGAGACGCCTTGGTGAACAGTAAATTGCACCTCCATGTAGTCGGCGAAGACCTCGGCCTTGCCTTCTGACGAAGATACAACCCCGTTCGGAGTTGCAAGTGGGTTGCGAGTTCTCTTCTCGCGGGTCAGTCTACTCACCGCTCTCCAGACGGAGGCGTGGTCGACTTCAAGAGACTCAAGGTATGAGTCCCATCGATCAGAGTTTACGTCCCGCAGTAGCTGCTGTACGTAAAGAGACTGGGCCTGAAAGCGCCTTTTGACGCCGCGATCACTGGTTCTTTGCCATCTGCGGCGCAGATTGCGCCGTAGCCAGATGGCGTGGAGTACTTCCGCAGGTAAGGCCGATTTACGATGATTCACCTCGAGAGCATATGTGTGTCGATCCATGACACCTTGGACCAACTCCTGAAGATGAGTGGCTCGGAGATCCAAATCGTCACAAGTGACGATCGGGTCCGCGGGGAGTGATGGTAAACGCCGTGAGAGCTCGTCATGGTAGGAGCGTCAGTTGACTCTCCTAACAATCTGAGCGGGAGGTCGGGGTGAGGCCGACAGCTCACGGGCAGTTATAAAAAAGGGATTGTGATCGGATGAGAGATCCGACACTGACGAGACCTGGATGTGATGGGTCACGTCCTTGGCTATGACAATGTCAAGGACGTCCTGTCGATGACCGCAAAAGGGGAAGTGAGTAGGGTCTTCTGGGCCGATGAATTGAAGTACCGGGTCGTCGGAGACGAACCGATACAGAGATTTTCCGTAGGCGTTGGCTACTCTGCTGTTCCAGGAGGGATGCTTGGCATTTAAGTCGCCGGCTACAATGGTTGGTAGGGGATGATCTTCCCCCTTGCCAGCATGCAGTACACTTACCGCCGTCGGCGAATAGCCTAAAGCGACAACCTCCTGCCTGATGGTATCGGGGGCGGTCCAGGAAGGAAGTCCAGAAAGAACTACTTTAATTTCGCGCTCTGAAGGAAGCGCGAAAGTATGAAAGGAGATCTTTCGATCGGTGAGAAACTGTTGGACCGATCGGAAGTCCGGGACCGTAGTGGCCGCACTTCGAAGCGAGGCGCCTTGGCACCTGGCCTCGAGTTTGCCGAAGGAAGCAGATTCTGCAGGGAACGGAGAATTTCCCTGTAATTTCGATTGTCGGGAATAACAATCGGAGGAATTTTTGGTTTAGGCACACATTTGGAGTTTGGCTGAGTAGGATGGCTGGCACTGTTACCAGGACTGGATACCCGATGCGTAGGAGCGGGCGGTGGCGGGCTGGCGACTAACTTTCACTTGCGTTTGGCAGACTTGCCCTCCACAAGCGAAAATTCACCGTCCTCCGTCCCCACACTACACATCGACGCACAATCATCACTTTCACTATCACTTGAACTAATTGTATGGGAAGGTAACGGGGTAGAATGAGGACCGGTACCGCAGGATTATCGTCTGCCGGACATAAGTCAGTAACATCGCGGCATCTGTGTGTCGTCACTGTCAGTAGGTAAGTACAAACAGGATGTGTGTCTGGAAATGTGGTGTGAATGCTAAGGTAAGGGGGCCCAACATCCATTGGGGATGGGGTTGATTATAAATATTGTTATCTTTTAAATATCAATCTATTACCTTTCGGTAATATTATCACTTTTAGACTTCTTAAATAACTTAGTCTCACGTCAAATCTAGTATTATACAGAAATCTTTAAACCTACGGAATAATCACATTTATATATGCATTAAGCTCGCAATATAATATTTTTGGGGGGGGGAGAGAGAGAGAGAGAGAGAGAGAGAGAGAGAGAGAGAGAGAGAGAGAGAGAGAGAGAGACATACAGAAAGACAGACAGAGACAGAGACAGAGCAAGAGAGTGAGAGAGTGAGAGAGACAGACAGACAGATCGAGAGAGAGAGAGAGAGAGAGAGAGAGAGAGAGTGAGAGAGAGATTATAATAAACTAAAATAGAATCACGTAGGCTCCGGAGGTCAACATATCGCTCTGTTGAATAATAATTGTACTGCGCCGCGTTGAATGGTTCTGCTAGTGTATACTTGAGGATGATTTAAACGCTTATTTGTGTTAGAAAATAGTAAAAAAGTGGGGGGAGAGAGAGTGAGAGAGAGAGATAGAGAGAGAGAGAGAGAGAGAGAGAGAGAGAGAGCGAGAGAGAGAGAGAGAGGATTCAAAAGTACAATTAACGTACCAAAATGCTGCAAGCTGAAGTGTATGATTTTTCAACACTATAAAACAACATAGAAATATATGTAGTATTGCATAAAAAATCTCTCTAAATCTATATTTTACACAAAAAGTCAAGCTAGGGAAGTACCTACTCCAATACTATTTTGATTCTTGCGTATATATCATCTGTGTACATTTGTAGTGGTGCCAAATACAGTTTGGTAGGACTAAATACAGTCAACATACTGTGCTGTCTCTTATGACTAAAATGTGAAGACGCTTCACAATATCAGCGTTAACTCCACGCATCACGTGGAGCACTGTGATGAATTTACACACACATACACACACAACCACACGCCATTCGTTTGTATTGCTTTATACAATTTTGTACTATTTGGTACACGAAAATATAGAAATAATATTTATGTATTAATGAATATATTTCAAAGTAAAATACTTAAATATAGACAATTGATAGCATAAAGCAATTTACCTCTATATTCGAAATCTTAAAATTAAAATGAAGCAATAAATACAAGAGGTTTATTAACTTATTTTATTTGACCTTATTCGCACAGAAAAAGAGCAGTTTTGTCTCAAAGGATCCTTTTGTGAATTGTAAGGCTTTGTAGACATAAAGGAAGGCTCCCTTGTTAATAAGAAGGAAGGACCAGGAAGGACCGGAGAGAGGTTGTTACTCGCTACCCGTGTCTGGCATATCAACCATAGTTCTTGTTACTGTACGACGGAAACAGAACTGTAACTGTTGATGCATACACTCGTGTTTAGAATTCCGACACCGACGACAATTGTATGGTTTAGTAGACATAAGGAAAAAAGTGTCCTGTTTTGGGACAGACCTGTAGGTGAGAGTGGTTGTGTCTGACACATCAGCCCGAGTTCTTGTTACTGTACGACTGAAACACAACTGTATCTGTTGATGCAGACACTCGTGTTTAGAATTCCGACACCGACGACAATTGTATAGTTTAGTAGACATAAGGAAAGTACCCTGTTTTGGAACAGACCTGTAGGTGAGAGAGGTTGTGTCTGACGCATCAGCCCGAGTTCTTGTTACTGTACGACTGAAACACAACTGTATCTGTTGATGCAGACACTCGTGTTTAGAATTCCGACACCGACGACAATTGTATAGTTTAGTAGACATAAGGAAAGTACCCTGTTTTGGAACAGACCTGTAGGTGAGAGTGGTTGTGTCTGACACATCAGCCCGAGTTCTTGTTACTGTACGACTGAAACACAACTGTATCTGTTGATGCAGACACTCGTGTTTAGAATTCCGACACCGACGACAATTGTATAGTTTAGTAGACATAAGGAAAGTACCCTGTTTTGGAACAGACCTGTAGGTGAGAGAGGTTGTGTCTGACACATCAGCCCGAGTTCTTGTTACTGTACGACTGAAACACAACTGTATCTGTTGATGCAGACACTCGTGTTTAGAATTCCGACACCGACGACAATTGTATAGTTTAGTAGACATAAGGAAAGTACCCTGTTTTGGAACAGACCTGTAGGTGAGAGAGGTTGTGTCTGACGCATCAGCCCGAGTTCTTGTTACTGTACGACTGAAACACAACTGTATCTGTTGATGCAGACACTCGTGTTTAGAATTCCGACACCGACGACAATTGTATAGTTTAGTAGACATAAGGAAAGTACCCTGTTTTGGAACAGACCTGTAGGTGAGAGAGGTTGTGTCTGACACATCAGCCCGAGTTCTTGTTACTGTACGACTGAAACACAACTGTATCTGTTGATGCAGACACTCGTGTTTAGAATTCCGACACCGACGACAATTGTATAGTTTAGTAGACATAAGGAAAGTACCCTGTTTTGGAACAGACCTGTAGGTGAGAGAGGTTGTGTCTGACGCATCAGCCCGAGAACTTGTTACCGTACCACGGAAAAAACTCTAATTTTTTTTTTGCATACACCTATGTTTAGAATTCCGACACAAACAGTTATAAATGTTGACCAGTACGTAACCAGATTTGTAGTTTTTCACTTTTAACTTCCGGAATAAACTTAGAGAATTGCTTAAAGAATGTCTGCATTAAAGGAAGAAACTATGCTCCTTTCGTGGTCGTAAACATTTCCGCGAAGTGGTATTTCCATCACCTGCCTACCTAACTACAGACTGGTAACCTGTATTAGGGAAATTGTTTTTAATTCTCTGAATCTTCAGAAGCAGCCGGATGGATTTCATGGAATTATTACTAGGCATAAATAAGATAAGCGATTTGGTGTTGTGGCAAATTAAAGATTGCTACATGAAACATACGTGGATTGGGTGCTGAGGAAAAGTGAGCTTAAAGAAAATTAAAGGAATGTAAGATCAACAGATAACAGAGAACAATGAAAAAGCTGAAGGGAACAAATGAACTGGACGACAACGTAATGGTTTACAGTGACGTGGCTATGGGAAGAAGACCGCAAAGTATTGTGGCCATGTTAGTAAACAGTAAAAAGTGGAAAATAGGATACAGAATTATATTTTTGTTAACGAGCGAATAGTGATTTTGGTTCTAAAATTAGCAGAGGTTACACGACAACATTTGGCACCCTAGGAAGGAACATTTGAGGAAACACAGCTGTTTTATGAAGAGCTGTAAAGCAGGTCAGTAGCAGTTCACGAATATACATTGTCACCGGGAAAAAGGCTTGTCGCATGACAAATGGCGCCAATCGTACATCTCTTTTTACTTTGTTGACCCCTAAAAAGGGCAGTTGGCGAAAACGCTGTAATGTTTGTTCCTCCGCAGCCGCGCTGAGATGTTTGGTTGCTCCGCCCACTGTTCGCGGCGTACTGCAGTCCTCCTCTTCTTTCGGCATCGGTTGCATCGAGCCTGCTACCGGCCCAGCGAGGTCCATCGCTGGCAAGATACAGGAGTGCGAGAAATGCAAAGAACGTCCGTTCTACTCTTCGGCTGTTTGTTCCGGCTGCCTCCCCGTCGATGTCGTCCGAGACAGGAGAGGAGATGTAGTGGGTACGATGGCGTGGCGATGGAATGTGCCTGGCGATGGATTGCGCAAAAAAATACACGACTGGGGTTTGCGCGGCCTCCCCAGCCGCGAGTTATAGCGAGTTGATGACAAGTTTTGCAGTGTCCCGAGTCTCAGATAGGACTCCTGCCACTGGGTCAGTTTGAGTTCCTTTTATATTGTTTTACTTAATTATGGAGGGCGTGAAGCGACCTGCGATTGGTGGATTATACCACCGAGGCTAATAAACGAGTTCGCTTCCAGGACTCACCTGGTCGCGGGGTGTATTTACCAAGTCCGGCAATGAGGGAATTGTGGGTTACTCTTTCGGAACGAACACAGAATCTATGCGCCAGGCGTCTCATGGTGTCATCAAAAGAGTGGACACCGAGTCCTCTCCTCAATAGGCGAGAAGAATACCTCCGGGGGACTTTACACGCAAGCTTCAGTCCCCAGTCGAGAACGCGCTGGGGAGTTGACCTATGACCACGAGCAAGGTATCCACAAACAGGACAGGCATAGGTAATCACGGGCAACACGTACGAATTAACTATGAGCTTACCTAGCCGGGGTGTTATTGCCGGATTAGATAGCACGGGTCAGAGTCTACTGATCTGCGCCGAAGCGCGTTGTCGGATGTACTGTATATGGGTTCGCCAGGTGAGTCGGGAGTCCACGTGGAGCTCGAGGTACTTGACGCTATTGGTCCAGGGTACCTCGGCGGGGCCTACTTTGAGCGGCCGAGGCCGCTTGCGTTTTTGCGAGAATACTACCGCGGCACTCTTGGAAGCGTTGACGGCAACTCTCCAGTCGTCGGTCCACCCGACATACGCGTCGAGTTGGCACTGGAGCTTCATTGCCGTATAATTTGCGTTCGGCTCTGAGGCAAAAGCCGCAGTGTCGTCCGCGAACAGAGACACTTTTACTCCAGGAACTCGGGGCGTCTCGTTGAGAAACAACGAAAACAAGAGAGGCCCAAGTACACTTCCCTGAGGGACACCAGCGGTAATACGCCTCTCCGAAGGCAGAGCGTGTTCTACTCTCACTCGGAAGCTACGGTTTCGCAGAAAGCTGCCGATCAAGTGAACGTAGCAATCTGGGAGAAGGACTTCTGTTAGTTTGTAAAGGACACCCTCGTGCCACACGCGGTAAAAGGCTTTCTCTATGTCTAGGAAGATCGCAGTCGTCTGTTTGCCCTGGGAGCCAGCCTCGGTACTGCATTCCACGAGTCTCATCAGCTGATGAGTCGAGAAGTGCAGCTCACGAAAGACGAACTGTTCGGGGATCAGCACGTCCTGTCTTTCTAGATGGTCGCGGATCCTACGCTGGATCAGACGCCCGAAAACCTTGGACGTCGCGGACAAGAGGCTGATGGGTGTGAGGATTTCCGCGCGAGAAGAATTCTTTCCCGGCTTGGGTGTCACTATAACTGTAGCCGTTTTCCATTTCGCCGGAAAGTAGGCCAGTCTGAGACATATATTGAACAGATCAGAGAGGAACTGTATTCCTAACTGCCAGACATCGCCTGTTCTTCCCGGGCTATACCCTCTTCCGGCAGGACAACGCATCTCATTCGGGCGGATTTGCGATATTAGTTCGTAACTCTCTCCGAGCACAAGTAGTACCCCTACAGCACAGCCCGCCCTCCATCATTTGGCCACGACCTACTCCCGTTTACTTCTCTTCGGAGATCTGAACGCCCACCACCAGCATCTCGGAGACCGTTATAACACCGCCCGAGGCACGCGAGTGCTTCGGGCAGTCAACAACTTTGGTCTCAGGCACCATCGTACCCCGTTTACCCGCCAGCCGGTAACTCCGGCCCAACGACCCACCTGTCCAGATAAGCTGATTACCTCAGCTGACATCTCCCGTAACATAAGCGGGATCTCCCAAGGCCCGGATGTTGGCTCTGACCACATCCCTATCCTTCTAGTAATCTCCTACGGCCACGTAAAATACCCCACCCTTGAACCCCGCACGACGGCCGTAACAGACTTTAACGCTGCCGACTGGCCTCTTTTCACACACGCTTTAGCTTCCCTTATATCCACTCTTCCAGCCCCACCCACAACCCCCGCAGAAACCGACGACTACAATGACTTCTTAACAACATCGATTCAGACGGCGACGGCACAGGCCATAGGCTACCTACGAAACAGATCAGATATTCCCAGCTCAGTCTCCCTCCCCCTGTCCTTACACTGATACGCCGGAAATGCTGGATCCGCCGCCTCTTAAACAGAGATCGGCGGAACGAGCATCTCTGCTCGGAGTACAGAAGACCTTTAAATGCCGTCAAGATCGCCATAAAAGATTTTTGATCTTCCCGCATTGAGAGCCTATGTACTTCAGTACAGGATTCCTTTCACTCCGACACATCCAGATTCTGGAAACAAGTTAAACGTCTCCACAATCCGCCCAAAGCCGATACCCCTCTCCTGTTAGACGACCGCCTTCTTGTCAGCGATGAGGAGAAAGCTGCTGCCTTTCGGACCAGTCCATCCATAGCCACCCCGTCAGCCCGGACTTTGACACCATTGCCGAACATTCGATAGACACTTTCTTGACTAACCACGCAGACCTCTTCACCCCTTACGACGTCCTGAACGCAAACCACGACCATCCGCTGGAGCGGCCTATCGACCCAGACGACATCAAAGACAGACTCAATAAATGTAGAAATACTGCACCCGGACCCGACGGAATACCAAACCGCATTTTAAAAGCGCTCCCTGACACTGCCATCGAAGCCCTAGCGCATCTATATACTGCAAGTCTCCACCTCGGCTACGTCCCGCTGGACTGAAAACACGCTCATGTCCTCATGTTCCCCAAACCTCTCAAAAACGCCAGCCTCCCGTCGAACTATCGCCCGCTATCTCTTACCCCTGCAATCTCCAGGCTTTTCGAGAAAATCCTCGTCGACAGGATACATCCCCACCTGCAAACACATAGCGTCCTCCCCAGTACCCAGGGCGGATTCCGCCATGGCTACAACATATATGACCAACTTGTTCGGGTTATCAGCGCCATCCAGGACAACTCGGCCCGCAAAAGCCCGACCATCTTAGCCCTACTCGACATCCGCAAAGCCTTCGACTTTGTCTGGCACAGTGGCCTCCGATTTAAGATCCTTGGATGTCTTTTTTCCTCAACCATCGTTAAATGGCTCCCCCAGTTCCTGGATGGACGCACTGCACAAGTCCGAGTCCGCCAGCATCTCTCGGCACCCTTCCACCTCAATGCCGGTGTCCCCCAAGGCTCCTCCATTAGCCCGTTACTGTATATCATTTTTAATAAAGACACCCCTCCCCCCCGCCAACTCTACCCTACCCATCAGCAGGCCTAGCCCAGTACGCAGACGATACTGCCTACTGGGTTTCAGGCGCACGCTGGCAAGTCACAACAAAATTACAACAAATCCTCCAGCCTTTCTTCGCCTACTGTAACACTTGGCGAATCAATGTAAACGCGGACAAAACCCAACTCTGTGTTTTCAACTCCACCGGACGCAACATGACTCATTTCTATAATACACCAGTCCGCGTAGGCCCATCATCAGTACGCCCGAAGCGTTATTGCCAATATCTGGGCGTCACGCTTGACTCCAAACTTACCTGGCGACCACATATCGAAAGAACAACGACCATCGCCCGTACCCGCCTCCGTTCTCTCAGAACCTTCAGCCGACTAAACCACTGCTCCAGCGACTTACTAGGGCGCATCAACACTACCTGCATTCGACCCATCATCACTATGCCTACCCACTCCTCCTTACCGCCTCCCCTGCCTACCTAGATCTCCACCGCATCACAGAACGACGAGCCTTAAGACTCATATACCGCCGACCACGCCTCACGAAGACCTCAAACGCTGCCCCGTATGCGTAAAACACCCGCTTACCAGGCCTAGATTCCTTCCTCGTTAAACTCAACTGGAATTATTCCCGAATAGCCTCCCGCCGCACTTCCATACAGTCAATAGTCCCCTTAATTAATAGAAACACCCGCAACACAAGCAGACCTTCCTACTTACTTAATCGCCTCCTTACAATAGCCAATGGGCCTCCCTCTCCGCCGGCGTCAAAGACACAGACACACTTAAACAATGCATACCATTCCCCCGCCAATGACTCATTTCTCCCCGGCGGTAGCGACTAGACACATTAAAGCAACCTAATACTTAACACGCTGCTAAATTCCCCCACACTCTAAAACTCTAAGCTCTATCTTCGCTTCACCACATGAAAACACACACTCTAGTCCCTCGCACTTACGTCCCCGCTTATAATCCTCAAATCTGTTCCTTCCGCCTCCCTTGACGGCACCCTGTCGCCACCTAACAGCTCTGGCGACCTGCGTCACAAGTCCCTGACTTGGCCGCCCCTCCAAAAGAACATCGAAGAAGAAATAAACAAAGCAAAATGAATGAATAAAGATGCCACCTAACAACTGTAACGGCCACATGCATCTACCTCTCCCGCTCGCATATGGCTACCCACTACACTCGCACACAATATAACTCACAAACAATACTCTCCCAACTTCGTGCCTCCACCTTCTCAACGACCCGGTCAGCAGGCGTACGTCTCCCCTAAAATCCTATACCCACACGGCTGAAGGGAGCTAGTCTCCAAAACAGCCTGAGTCCGATCATCCTGGTCGATCTCAAAAAAAGAAAAAAAAACTGTATTCCTCGCTGCGGAAGGCGATGGAGTGCGGAATTCATGACTCCGTCTGGGCCAGGCTCCTTCCGGGGCTTGAGGTGAACAATCCTCTCAGAGACCTCCTCCGGCGAGATGGGCTCCGGTTGGACTGTGTTACTGGCCGATAGAAAGCGCTCTACCTCGCGGCAGATTGGCTCAGTGAAGGCCGGGTTCTTGGATGGGTTGGGAGCGAACTGTCGCTCGAAACTTTCAGACAAAGGGCATCCATCTATGCTACAGCTAGCTTCCAGTTGCGTCTACGGAACGCCAGCATGCCGCGACGCAACTTGTTGGTCGCTCTATTAAACGCAGCCTTGTCACGGGTCCTCTGCCAGCGTCTTCGGAGGCGATTCCTCTGGCAAGCGAGCTGAGACACCTCTTCGGGGATCCGCTGATAGTCGTGCGTGAGCCCCGTTTTCATCCGGGAAGACACGTCTACCGCCGAGACTACGGCTGAGACAAGGCAACTGCCTCGTCGACATGCTGGGTAGTGTCGAGTGGTATACGCTCAGGTAGGCGGCGACTGAACGCCGGGCCTACTTAGTAAGCGTTCCCACTCGATTACCCGCCGCTCGTCGCGGACGGTAGAGTGCTGGGTAGCTAGATGCACACTGATGGGTCAATGGTCCGAGGTCAGTTCTGAAATAACGGAGACATGGACCGGGCAATAAACGCCCCTGACCGCGGCAATGTCCAGTAGATCGGGGCTGGAGTTAGCAGTCGGGGGATAGTATCTTGGCCCGGCAGGAACCATGACTGTGACCCGAGCAGCATCAGCGTACCTGCGTAGGCGATCCCGGTTTCGGTTCACCAAGCGGCTCCCCCAATCAGGTCGTCCGCCAGGGCTACCCTTCTGTGTACACCAAAGACGGCCTCCAGATCGTTCGACAGGAACTCCCTTTGTGGAGGCTTGTATGCGGAAACCACGAGTAGACCGCCGAGAGCACCATGGAGCTCAACCGCGGTGCACTCGAGGTTCCGCCGCTGAGGCAGGACAACGCGGTGATGGCGAAGACTCACCTTCACCGCGATGGCGGTGCCCCCTCCTGCGCGACCCGACCGGTCGTCCCAGTAGCACACGTAGTTGGGTAGTCGGAATCGACGATGCGTGGTCAGGTGCGTCTCACCAAGAAGAAGCACATCGGGCTTTCGACGGGCAACGAACTCTAAGTGCTCAGAATGGCGGGAAATGAGACCGTTGGCGTTCCACGCCACGAGCTCGAGGTCTCGCTTGAGGGATTGGCGTGGTTGTCCGTTGTTAATAACAGACGAATAACACGGCAGGCTTCCACTAAGAGGAGGAATTTGTCTTGGGACGAGGCTGTTGCCAAGCGTTCGTTGATCGTAAGGAAAGTTTGGGCTACTTTCTGCAAGTCGTAGCTTGCCAGAAAGTCGGAGTCGACGGCAAGATCATCGGTAGATGATTGTGGAGAACGCTTGGTGGCAGCTGCATAGCTCCGGCGGGGCGAGGCGGTGGATGCCTTGGGGGCAGGTTCTGGAGCGGGTGGTTGCTCTGGCTTTTGGCGGACTGGCTTGGGTCCAGTGCCAGGTATTGGCTGGCCCGTGTTCTTGGCCTGAGGCCCTTTACCTTTCTTGCCTGATCTGGAGTAGCGAGGCTTGGGTGGCGGCGGCAGTGGAGGATCAAGTTCCTCATCATCCTGCGGTAGCAGGACTTTTGCGTACGCGGGTATCTCGCGTTCCGGTTCCGAAGGCGCGACTTCAGGTGTGGCCTGTTTAGCTTTGCTCGGGCTCACTGCACTAGGTGGTTTCGGACCCGGAGCAGACCTTGGGGCTGGTTTCCGTGCCACAGGCTGAGAGGTTTTAGCCGATGTTACTGGCTGAACAGTATGTCTAGGCTTAGGCTGAACAGGCTTCACTAGTTTGTCCAGCTGCTCCTTGTAGATAGGACATGGCCTTTTATTTGCAGCACGGTCGCCTCCGCAGTTTATGCAATACCTGTGATTGTCACGAACAGCGAAGGCCTGTGTTAAGTGATCGAGTCCGCACCGGACGCAGGTCGGCGCGTTCCGACAAGCAAAGGTGCTGTGGCCGTACTTCTGACACCTGTGGCATTGGAAAATCTTCCCGGTCTGGCGGCAGGGCTCTACGCAAACGCAGAGCCCGAACAGCCGTTTTAACTCTAATAGGGCCTAGGTGGGTTCGCCCTTATCCACCTGGAGTCTGATAAGGGGCAGGGGTCGACGCGAGCCGTCGGTTGTGTACAACCGAGAGGTTGCCACAACCTTGTAGCCTAGTTGGTTTAGATCAACGGTCGGCAACTGGCGGACCGCGGTCCAGGTCCGGACCGCGGAAGTTCAAAAACTGGACCGCCAAAATTTTTTAAAAGTATAAATTACTCAAATAAATTATTTAAAAAATATTTTTCTGTAGATAACAATACGTTTGAGCGCCACCCTTATCATTTTTTCTAGTATTTTACAAGTAATTGCGTGACTGATTTGAGTTCTTAATGGTTAGTAGGTAGATTAAATACATAGTTGCTATGCTGTGTAGCGCAGGAGAGTGCGCTGGTGAGCGGGGGCGGAAGGGAGCAAGCTGGCCGGCCGGCACAGCATGTTATGTCGATCCACATAAAAGCTCTGTACACCCGAAGGCAACACAAGAATTTTATTTAACGAAATAGGAAATTTTATAAATCAACGTCTGACTCTGGCGACCTCTGAAGCCTCTTTTAATCGGAGCAGGCATATTCATTTTAACACAATTTTTGTGCTCGTAACTCGAACGAAAGCTTAACGCCACTTTATGAAACTTTGATGTGAAATGACAATTTTATCTTTCGGGCGGGTGTACTCGGCGGCGGCGACCTTTGACACGGAAGCGGCTTCTTTGCGGTGCGTCGGCATACAATTTGACACGGAAGCGGCTCCTTTGCGGTGCGTCGGCATACACTTTGACACGGAAGCAACTCCTTTGCGGTGCGTCGGCACGCGCTTTGTGCCGGGCGGCAGTATTTTTATAAAGAACGAATCTAAATAAAATAGACAAATTTTATCGTCACTTCGTCAGTAGTTGTTGCGATCTCGTACTGAGCTTTTATTAATTTGTTTTGTTATTGTCGAGGCTTATAACGTTTTTTTTGCATCGATATGGATCCTAAAAAGCGTAAAGTTGATAGTGAAAATAGGAAGTTTTTGACTGAGTGGACTGAACAATATTGTTTTACGCTGCCTGATAGGCCTCTGGAGCTGTACCAATTTGCCTCATATGCAACAAAACTGTCGCTCTTGTTAAAAGTGCCAATTTAAAGCGACACTACGAAACAACTCATCAGCAGTTCCATAACAATTGTCCTCTGGGTAGTGAAGCTCGTCAGGAAAAACTCCAGGCATATCTAGTTTCTTACAAAAAAAGCACGGCCTTACTAGTTCGCTCTATGAGCGAACAAGAAAAATCTGCAGAAGCAGCGTTGCGTGTGTGTTGGACACTTAATAAACACCAGAAGCCATTTTCAGACTCTGAGATAGTAAAATAATGTATTTTGGAAGTGGCCGCGGCACTTTTTGAAGAGAAAAAGGATGTTTTTGCCGCAATTCAAGGTATTCCATTGTCGGCAAGAAGCAATACAAGAAGAACCGAAATTTTGCCTGCTGACAATAAAAGTAGTTTGCTCGAACTTCTGCAGAAGGCGCCTTGCTACGCCATAGCACTTGATGAATTATGTGACATTGTTGATGAAGAACAAATGTCTACTTTCGTGCGATTTTTGGATATTGAAAGTAAGCATTTAGGGAAGAATTGCTAGCAATATTGCCGTTTAAAGGCAAGACTCGCGGAGAAGATTTATTCAAGACTTTTGATGACTTAATGACGAAATCAAACATTAGTTATGATAAAATGGCGTCTCTTTCAACTGACGGGGCCCCAGCGATGATCGGCAAAGAAAAGGGACTAGTAAAGAGAATCAAGGATAAGAATGCTGGGCCTACTATCTTATCAGTGCATAATTCACTAGGCAGCCCTTTGTGGAAAACTTAGTGCCACTCTGAAAGAAGTAATGGACAGCTTGATCAAGTTGATTAATTTTATGAGGTCTCGTTCTACTCTTCAGCACAGACAGTTCAAAGAGTTTCTATCTGAGTGTGATTCGGCGCATTCTGACTTACTGCAATACAACAATGTTCGTTGGCTAAGTAAAGGTCAAGTGATTGAACGTTTTTGGCAAATGAAAGAAGAAGTAACCTCCTTTTTAGACAACTTGGATACACAAGAAGCAAGGAAGCATTTGGAGTTCCTAGCAAACGAACGCAATATGCTAGCTGAGGCTTTCCTGAAAGACATTCTGAAACATTTAAATGCGCTCAATACCGAGCTACAAGGAAATGGGAAACTAATATGTGATCTGATACAAAGTGTGTCTTCTTTCCGTCGCAAGCTGGATATCTTTGAAAAAGACATTGCAAGTCAAGAATTTATTCACTTTCCAACAATTCTTGAATATAAAAATAATTCTGAAATAGACATTGCAGTATTTTCAAATTTTATGTCAGATCTTAGGAAGGAATTTGCAGCAAGATTCCAAGACTTTGCAGAGATAGAGAAGTTGTCGCGATTCTTAAAATCGCCTTTTGAAGTTTCTCCAGCGGCAGAATGGACTGATGTGGCTGCGAAGTTGTTCCGCCTTTCAAAGCCTTTACTCCAAATGGAGATAATAGACTTGCAGGAAGACATTTCCTTGCAAACGTATAAAACTGCATCCGCCGAAGAATTTTGGAGTAAACATGTCCCAGAAAAATATGGAAATTGCAAAAAATTAGCCATATACCTGGCTACTATGTTTGGATGTTTGGCTCCACATATGTTTGTAAAACTTCATTTTCAAAAATGAATTTTTTGAAGAATTAATATCGCTCAAGATTAACGGCCGCCCACCTTGAAGACACTCTTCGCATAAGCTGCTCCCCGCGTGAACCTAACTTTAAAAAACTGGCTCAAGACCGGAAATGTAATTTCTCCCATTGATTTTTGAGTACAAATATACCTATCTATTGTATTTCATATTATTTTGTGAGTGAAAATTAAAATAAAAAATTAGTAAGGAATATGAGTTTTTTTTCTGGCCCTCGATAAAAATTTTCAAAAGTATCCGGACCCCACCCAAAATTACTTGCCGACCCCTGGTCTAGATGGAAGAAAATTGTAACTGGGCCCATACACGGTGACGGGACTTGAAAATTACACACTTATGTAACAATAACGAATTTGCATATTTATTGGTGTTCTTGTTTACAACATTTTCTCTTTATAATTTCCATCTTTTTTTTACAACATCTCTCTTTAATAAATTATTAATAATAATTTAATTCATTTATAATATCTCTCTGTAACAACAATAATGTTCTTTCATAATATATCTCTTCAATGATTTTAATATTTCTTTATAACATTTCTTTTTAATAAGATTAATGTTCCTCAATAATCTTTGTGTTTAATAAAATTAATATTTCCTTTATAATATTTCTCTCTAATAATATTAAGAATTTATTTAGAGTACTTATAGTTAAGAACACCAGCATAGGATATTATGTTACAGTTTGGAGAGTCATATACACATATAATTGTAGGATATTATATTACATTGTTCTTTGTATGTGTCAAATCTCTAAAAGCCATCGCTGATCCAAAAATGCAAGACGAGGCACGTCATCTGATAAACAATCGGTTCAGGAGAATCATGAAAACACACCTGTCGCCTAACTCGTCTAATCATTTAACTAATAACAATAGCTCCAGAGAAAACTATAATATACTGAATCAGATAAAAACCAAATTACTTGATAATAATGCGATCATTAGTAAGCCAGATAAAGGCAGAACTCTGGTAATAATTGATATTATAACATACAGGAATAAAGTTCATAACTTCATTTCAAACAATAATATTATAAACCTAGCATCGGACGCTACACACCGGTATGTCAAAGATCTTAATATATAGATTAATAAAAGTGTGCCGCGATTTCTCAAAGAAATCGCGGCTACAATGCAACAAATTATAATTTATTAATAATTGGGAATTGGGGCTTATTATTTTGTTTTACGTGGTCGGCCCGCCACGCGTTCTGCTTTACCGTGTTTCGGGGATACTGTATGCCGGCGCGACCTGGTGGGGAAAACGGTTAGGTTTGCTGATCAGGCTCGCGTCCTGTACTTTTGAGTTAGTTGCCGGCCTGCTACAGAAGCGAAAACAGCGTCTCTTTCGGCAGCGCGGAGTTTCTATAAATTGTTGTTTTTTCTTCTCTATCATGCATACATAAACGCTCAATCGACCTCCGGTAAGTACATTAAGTATATATTATTCATTTTATACTAAAAAGTTTAAATTTCAAACATAATTGACTTAGATGTGAACGGATAAAAGTTTGAAGCATGCCTCGTGGTCGTAAATTTAATGTGTGTTCATTGTCAAGTATTTATTTTATTTTAAGCACTAAAACAGCCTATATCTTATATTTTGTAAATACCAATTGTACATATGAAAAGGGGCGTAAAAGGAAAAATTATTATGTAATTTTGTGGAACTGGGGAACTTTACTGAATTGTCTGAGTGAGCACGTGCCGTTATAAGCTTAATGCCTGTCTGAGAATGTTAACTTTTCATATGTATGTAAGGGTGCATTATAAATTTATATCAAATTATGAGGCATTGAGGCCTTGTGTGTGATCTAGTAAATTTAAAAACGGAAAGTGAAAATGTTAAACGTGTTATAATGAACATAGTGGAATTGGTTTGGGGTGGCATGTGTGTGTTATGGTTTAGTGGTCAGTCAATTAATTATTATGGATGCTTAGGGTTCCCGATATAGTCGGAGATGTGACTCCAGCATGGTTGAATTCCAGCTTCACCATGACCTGAACACCTTTAGACTCTAGCTCCTCGGCTGCTGGAGGAGACACCACTGTAAAGCATGCCACTGTAACCACGTGGACCAAATGAGGTGATATTTAAACAATTTTTACTTACACTAGGCGTCTACACGAAACACCATGTTTTGTGCATTTAACAATAACCAGTCATTTAATAATGACCAGATTAATTGTAGGCCTGTTCGCAGGCATGTGTCCGGCGGACATTAATTTTATGCTTTACGTTTTTTTACTGTGATTCTGAATGGGGTTGTAGACGTTTATGGGGGATCGGTATTTTAGTTATGTAGGTGGTTGCAGTTTGTAACAGGCTGGTCTGGTATCTATTATAATCGTTTTTTTTGGCACATTATCATTTTCTTATGTCATAGAAGGGTTGAGCGTTTTTATTACATTTGCATTAGGCCGGTTCACACAGTTTAACCTGGGGTAGTCACCTGTCGGTGCAGATCTATGCAAGCACCTGGACATGTTACCTTATGTCGGGTCAGGCTCTGGCACATGTCAGCGGCCGGGTCAATTCAAATTGTCTTTAAAATTATAAATGTACTTTTTATAAAACTATACAGGCTGTACTGACACTTAACATTTGTAACTGTATTTTCTTGATATTAGGGGCAATCCAGTCTTTCCTTCAGGTTTATAAAATGTTTTTTTGATAACATTAACCAGGCGGTTACAGGCCTTTTAGAATTATAAAAGGTTTGTGATAAGAACATACTCGCTGTTCACTAGGCTTCTGTGTTTCTATTTGTATCTGTGATGTATATGTACGTGTTTTAATTATGTGTTATCTTTATGTCAGGGGTTACGTGAAGGAATGATATTTGAAATATTTGGGGATTTGTGATAGTAGAAATATTTATGAATCTATGATATATGAATATAAAAAGAAATTATAAATAGGTTGTGAGATAAATGATGGTCACTCTTGGGATTATGATAAATGTTTAAGAAAGATGAATATAAGATTTAGTAATCCATTATGAATTAAAAATGAATGAAAACGGGGATGAATTATAATTAACATGAATGTATATGATGTGAATTATGAACACTATGAAGTTTAATAAAAGTTGTTATCTTATTTGTTAATAGAGAGTTTTAAATGCAAGTCCCGTCTCACTGGACCCAGCACACTTTATGCTTCTTCTAGGCCTTCAGCCTAGTCCTAAATATCTAGTAGCCTCTCTTAAAAAAAAAAATTTGTAAACAAATAAAAAGAGGGGTTTCAAATGGTAGCAGAGCGTGGTTGTATCTAGGGTTGATCCCTTGGGTCTTTTGTTGACGGGGCTTGCAAACTTGGAAACAGTCGGGGAGAATTATATCTTAGAAAAATTACGAGTGGTTATTATACGAGTATATATGTATATATGTTACTTTAATATTTATACTATATTTACCTCAAGATGTTTTTTCTATTTGGAACATGTTTCGAGAGTTCCTGTTCCCTCATCTTCAGCCTTCGCCATCTTGTTTCTGAGAAACAAGATGGCGAAGGCTGAAGATGAGAGAACAGGAACTATCGAAACATGTTCCAAATAGAAAAAACATCTTGAGGTAAATTTAGTATAAATATTAAAGTATTATATACATCAAGAAACGGACTGTAGCAGAAAGTGATTGAAATATATATATGTATATGCCTATGTTGTGTTATGCTCAATGTTTTTGTATATTATGTTGATGTATGATTGTCAGCCTGTTTTGAATTTGTAAACTGGGTGCCGCCACGAGGCATGCATGCTATTGGTTGGAATATTTTGGGGTAATTTGAGACTTGAATTACTAGAGATCTGGGGGCGTTGTGATGGGGATGGAGCTTATTATAGTTTGATATTAAAATAATATCGCGGCGGTTTAGCGGGATGCGGTGTGGCCCGATCGGAAGTCGGTATCGTCGGGGATACTGGCGCAGAGTTCATTGATTTTAAGATTTTTTTTTGGGACATTCAATGTTGGCTTTTGATGGTTGTTAAGTATGTATTTGTGAAATGTGATATGTCGTGATAGGTGTTAGGTGTTGTAGATTTTATGTCTTATGTTAGTGTCAAAAGTTGTTTGTCGTCTTGTGTGGTGTGAACGGGAGCTATTTCTGGAGTAGGTCAGTTCTCCTCAACGCTAGGGAACCAGGGGTCTACTTGAAGGAAGGACAGTACTCAAGTTTCTGTTTCTGTAAGTTGTGGTTGTGTTAGGTGTTGCGTTGTGATTTATGTTTTGTTGTAACGTATTGTGGATTGTGTAATTCTGGCGGGGGTATGTTATCAGAGACTGCCCAAACCTATTTCCGGCGTTCTCCAGAAACTTCCAGTGGTGAATGGAGGAGATGAGGACAAGTTGTTGGTTTTCTTGGACCTTGTCCTGCAGTTGGCGGATTTCCCGGGGCTGCCCGATGGGGTCCTCTTGTCCCTTATATATCCGTATTGCCGGGGTTCATTGGCTGCGCTGGTCACCAACACTCTGCGTCGTGGCGGCAGTATCGACTCTCTCCATGGGGAGGTGTTGGACTCTTTCATACCCGGTCGACGACGTGACCAGTTGCGATTTAAGTTGTTTTATCGTGTACAGGCCAACGAAGAGGCTTTGGCGGACTTTGTGCAGAGTATACGGAAAGCTGCCCGGATTTTAAGGTTGGGGTTGCCCGAGGGGGACATTATCCAAGTAATCCTGGAAGTGGTGACTCCCCAAGAGAGATCTCGTTTGGTGTTCGCAGACCGTCCACGTTGTTTTGCGGACCTGGACCGGTTGTGTGGGTTTGCCAGAACGGTCCAGGCGAATAACGAGTCCCGGGAAAGAGCTGCCACAAGTGACCCATACTCAAGTGGTTCATTAGAAAGAGCTAAAGACGACAAACATGGTGGTTGGTGGAGAACACAACAAACTGCAAGAAAAACTGAATATTTTAGAAGTAATGAAAGCTACAAGGAGGTGGCATGCGAAAAGACGGTAACAACAGTTACAGAAGAGAAAAAAATAAGTATGAAATTAACAGTGGCAGAAGAAGTTATATTAGTGAACAAACATCGGCAAGTAGGGATCCTGTAGCAAGGCTTTATGCCTTTTTGGAAGAAAACAACTTTAAACGTTCCAGATAAATTACAAGTGCCTAATAGAAGGGTGTATGAAGAAGGTGAAGAGGAAGAAGAAGAGTGGAATTACTTCGGTGGATCAACACGAAACAACAAGAATACGTCTGTTAACACTGAATTAGAGGACTCAGATATGACGTTACAGTTGAATCCAGATGCCGCAGAATTTGTTCCGGTATCTCCATCTCGGTTCATGATGGATCCCGATCCTGTAATATCATCATCACCTATGCATGGATATGAGAAGTCACTTGATAATGTAGCTTTACCATCGCAAGTAGAATTTAATTTAGACATTGCACATAGACCTGGACAGCTGGATTCCATGGTGGGAAATGTCGATGACGCTATAGCTGCTGAAAGTGGTGAAGGAGAGGAATGGGGAGAAGAGGCAGAAGAGCAGTCTGAAGATCCTGCACAGGTAAGTATATATATATATATATATATATATATATATATATATGTGTGTGTTAGAGGGACTGAAGGTTCTGAGTTTGCAGATGAACACGAGGTCACCCATACCCCAAGTATAATTGAAGGAGATGAGGTAGATATTGAGGATGAATTTGGTGGCAGCGTTGTGGAGTATGCTGATGACAATGATTTAATGTGTGCAGGTTTGCAGCCGGCTTCTGTATGTAATGCTGAGGGTTCTGACGAACGGAAAGAGCTTTTGTATGGACCTGACGAGCAACTGGAAGATGGTGAGTGTGTGCAGTGTCGTGATGGTGTGTTGGATTATGGGGACGAAGAAGGGGAAATTGTAGAAGAGGAGGAAGAGGATGAGGAAGAAGTGGAAGAGGAAGAAGAGGACTATAAGGAAGAAGGAATAGAGGAAGAGGAGGAGTTGGAAGAAAGAGAAGCAGGATAGGAAGAAACAGAGGATTTAGATGATGAGGATAATCCAAATCGGAGTGAAAGTAGTGATGAAAGTTGCCTTGATTCTGATTCAGAAGACACAAATCAGTACAGTTCAACACGAGATAATTTCCCAGCGAGTGATGTTCGGAAGGGACAAGTACATAAAGTCTGTCATGGAAAAGGGAGAAAAATCGGGTAGCGGGTAGATATTCCCCACAGTCCCAGTGGTGTTCGTCTACTTCAGGGACGCGCCCCTGCCTGCGCGAGCCTTGGTTTTCTCCATTCATCCTCATTTTTCGGAGGGAGGCATGTCCTTACCTTTAGTCTTAGCTCTTGACCTTTCAATGATCCTTGCCCTTTTCATCGTCCCGATTTTCCTAACCCTACCCTTACAAAAACATAAAATTTCAAAAAAAAATTAAAAAAAAATTAGAAAAAAATATCAAAAAAAAGGAGTTAGAGGGTAGAGTGAAACATACCGCGTTGATGAGGTCGGTTGTGAACTTCGTCCACGCGATATGTTTTGGCATAACCTTAGATTATAGTTTCATGGAGACCATCATTTTCCCCCTGTCTTGAGAATGTAGGATGACTCGATAGTGGGGAGTTGTTTTGTTGACGGTTTGCTCCACCCCTGGAACTATGGGGCAGAAGGCCTTGTTATGATTGGTAAGTTTGGTGTCTCAAAACGTAAGTGGGAGGCCTTAGGAGGTCAGAACTCAGGGAGCTCCCGAACTTTTCTTTCTTCATTTCTTCTACTGTCCTTTCTGGCTGTATGCTGGCCCTGATCAAGTCAGCATGCTGTGACCGCACACTTACACAAGTGCTTACATGTACACAAGTATAACCACTACCCTTCTTCTTTCCATCTCTTTCGTTTGCCTTCTGAGCCTCTGTTCTCCTAAGTGCGATTCTTCTTGGGATTCACCGGAGGAGCCTTGTGGTATAGAAGATTGGGGGTACTATGCATGGTACCCCAAGTTTCAAGTGTGTGGCAACCATGTTGCCTTTTTGGGGTGGGAGTGTGCCGCGATTTCTCAAAGAAATCGCGGCTACAATGCAATAAATTATAATTTATTAATAATTGGGAATTGACTCTTATTATTTTGTTTTACGTGGTCGGCCCGCCACGCGTTCTGCTTTACCGTGTTTCGGGGATACTGTATGCCGGCGCGACCTGGTGGGGAAAACGGTTAGGTTTGCTGATCAGGCTCGCGTCCTGTACGTTTGAGTTAGTTGCCGCCCTGCTACAGAAGCGAAAACAGCGTCTCTTTCGGCAGCGCGGAGTTTCTATAAATTGTTGTTTTTTCTTCTCTATCATGCATACATAAACGCTCAATCGACCTCCGGTAAGTACATTAAGTATATATTATTCATTTTATACTAAAAAGTTTAAATTTCAAACGTAATTGACTTAGATGTGAACGGATAAAAGTTTGAAGCATGCCTCGTGGTCGTAAATTTAATGTGTGTTCATTGTCAAGTATTTATTTTATTTTAAACACTAAAACAGCCTATATCTTATATTTTGTAAATACCAATTGTACATATGAAAAGGGGCGTAAAAGGAAAAATTATTATGTAATTTTGTGGAACTGGGGAACTTTACTGAATTGTCTGAGTGAGCACGTGCCGTTATAAGCTTAATGCCTGTCTGAGAATGTTAACTTTTCATATGTATGTAAGGGTGCATTATAAATTTATATCAAATTATGAGGCATTGAGGCCTTGTGTGTGATCTAGTAAATTTGAAAACGGAAAGTGAAAATGTTAAACGTGTTATAATGAACATAGTGGAATTGGTTTGGGGTGACATGTGTGTGTTATGGTTTAGTGGTCAGTCATTTAATTATTATGAATGCTTAGGGTTCCCGATGTAGTCGGAGATGTGACTCCAGCATGGTTGAATTCCAGCTTCACCATGACCTGAACACCTTTAGACTCTAGCTCCTTGGCTGCTGGAGGAGACACCACTGTAAAGCATGCCACTGTAACCACGTGGACCAAATGAGGTGATATTTAATCAATTTTTACTTACACTAGGCCTCTACAGGAAACACCATGTTTTGTGCATTTAACAATAACCAGTCATTTAATAATGACCAGATTAATTGTAGGCCTGTTCGCAGGCATGTGTCCGGCGGACATTAATTTTATGCTTTACGTTTTTTTACTGTGATTCTGAATGGGGTTGTAGACGTTTATGGGGGATCGGTATTTTAGTTATGTAGGTGGTTGCAGTTTGTAACAGGCTGGTCTGGTATCTATTATAATCGTTTTTTTGGCACATTATCATTTTCTTATGTCATAGAAGGGTTGAGCGTTTTATTACATTTGCATTAGCCCGGTTCACACATTTTACCCTGGGGTAGTCACCTGTTGGTGCAGACCTATGCAAGCACCCGGACATGTTACCTTATGTCGGGTCAGGCTCTGGCACATGTCAGCGGCCGGGTCAATTCAGATTGTCTTTAAAATTATAAATGTACTTTTTGTAAAACTATACAGGTTGTACTGACACTTAACATTTGTAACTGTATTTTCTTGATATTAGGGGCAATCCAGTCTTTCCTTCAGGTTTATAAATTTTTTTTTTTTGATAAAATTAACCAGGCGGTTACAGGCCTTCTAAAATTATAAAAGGTTTGTGATAAGATCATACTCGCTGTTCACTAGGCTTCTGTGTTTCTATTTGTATCTGTGATGTATATGTACGTGTTTTAGTTATGTGTTATCTTTATGTCAGGGGTTACGTGAAGGAATGATATTTGAAATATTTGGGGATTTGTGATAGTAAAAAAATTTATGAATCTATGATATATGAATATTAAAAGGAATTATAAATAGAATGTGATATAAATGATGGTCACTCTTGGTATTATGATAAATATTTAAGAAAGATGAATATAAAATTTAGTAATCCATTACGAATTAAAAATGAATGAAAACGGGGATGAATTATAATTAACATGAATGTATATGATGTGAATTATGAACACTATGAAGTTTAATAAAAGTTTTTAGCTTGTTGTTAATAGAGAGTTTTAAATGCAAGTCCCGTCTCACTGGACCCAGCACACTTTATGCTTCTTCTAGGCCTTCAGTATAGTCCTAAATATCTAGTAGCCTCTCTTAAAAAAAAAAAAAAAGTTTTTGAAAACACACAAAAAAAGGGGAGTTACAAAAGTACAAGTTTATTTGATGAACGTACTCGCCGTTACTTAAAACCTTGTAACGCTAAAGCCCCGATATTATCTGGATTGCCAAAAATCCATAAAAATGATATGCCAATTAGACCGTTAGTTAATTTCACCACAGCGGGAGGGTTTCGTACAGCTAAAAAATTAGTAAAGATCATTAAGAATAATTTAACTATAGAAAACAACCACACCGTAAAAAATGTAACTGATTTTATACGTAAAGTTAATAATATCAAATTATTTCCTAATTATAAATTAGTGTCCCTCGATATTGTTAATTTATACACAAATATACCGATAAACCATACACTTAACATTCTAAGGGACAATCTGATGAAATGCAACAAATTAAGCACTCAAGCAATAGATGAATTAGTAAACCTACATGAAGTTATTTTAAAGCAAAATTATTTTGAATTTGACCACAGATTTTACAGTCAACGCGATGGTTTGGCAATGGGCTCGCCGCTATTAGGCCTTTTGGCAGATATTTATTTAAATCATTACGAAAACACACACTTGTTTTCTAATAATAATCATAAGAAAAACGTCATGTTCTACGCACGATATGTGGATGACACATTCATAATATACAAGGTCACATTACGTCAAATAGAAAACTTTAAAAATCTTTTAAATAATATCAACAAACACATTCAATTTACACATGAAACAGAAATAGATAACAAACTGAATTTTCTTGACTTGGCCACCACCATATGTGATGATAAATTGAAATATAGTATATGTAGGAAACCTACTACCACAGATATAACCATACCTGCTGATTCACACCACCCATTCTCGCAGAAAATGGCGGCTTATAATTATTTCATACACAGGTTGTTAACGATACCTCTCAATGAAAATGATTTTAGGATTGAATTAAATATTATAAAACACATTGCTGTTGCCAATGTTTACACATCTTCCATGGTTGATAACCTCCTTAAAAAGCATAAGCGTAGATTGTCGAAACCTCGAATGATAAAAGATAATGAATCAACCTTTATTTCAACAGCCTACACCAGTATTATGCCCAGAGGTTTGTCAAAAGTATTAAATAGTAACAATAGAACTGTAACATTTAAAACCATTAACAATCTGTTTAATAAGCTTCGTAATAGAACCAGTACACCTTTGGAAATGAAAACAGGTGTTTATAAGATTTCATATAATGACTGTGAATGCTTTTATATTGGTCAGACAGGAAGAAGTTTTTATAAACGTTTCGTTGAGCACACTCCAAAGCATAATGTAAAGGATTTGACAACACAATCTTGTATAAAGTCTAAGTATACTCGTCATCTTATACAGGAGAACCATAATTATACAAGCTTTGACACCAATTTGAAACCCTTATATGTCTGTGGTAAAGGCGCTTATTTAAGTGCACGTGAAGAACTTGAAATATATAGAGCACATAATGCCAAAAATACTACCGTAATTTCATATTAAAAGACCACTTACATTTCAAGTCGAATCCATTATATGACACAGCACTAAAATTTATCTGTAACTGATATCAATCAGTGTCCGGCCGGCTTTCGTCGAGTGCGCACTCGCATCACATAAATACTTATATGTTTGGTTTCGATTTTATGAATTTGATGTTTTAAATTTTTAACGACCTCATTGAGTGATTATATTTTAATATATGTTCTGATGACGATACATAGTATCGAAACGCGTAAATAATATTCATTGCGTTAACTACATGTGGTCACGAACAGGAAATAAGGTAAATATATTTATTATATATATATATATATATATATATATATTGTACACATACCTCAAAAATACGTATTAGTAGTCGTTCTGCTGGTTTAATAGCTCCGCGGTAATTTGTATTTTGGAATAATAATGTTCCGTATAGCAAATTTTTTAAATTAAGAAAATTATCCACGCTCATACAAAAAAAGATTAATCGTTCATTAAATCTGGAATCATTGTTAAATGATCGAAACATATCTCTTTTTAAATTTATAGCATGCACCAATATATATTTTGTTTTTTCCGCCTTCTACGAAGAATAATAAACTTAACAACATCCGGATCCATCGCATACTACGAAACTAGTTAACCGATTAAAATAGGAGTGTATACGTATGTCAGAAGCCAGTCCCATCAATGACTGGTTTGATGTGAAACCCCTTGCCTGGACGCGACTGGACTCCGCGGGACTGGAATTGACTGGACTAGGTTGGTGTGACAGCAGCCTAAGGCTTAGTAGACATAAAGCAATGACTCCGTGTTGGACAGGACCTTTAGGTGATAGAAGTCGTTACTCGGCTACCCGTGTCGGACGCATCAGCCTGAGTTCTTGTTACTGTACCGCGGAAACACAACTCTGACTGTTGATGGAGACATTTACGTTCAGAATTCCGACACCGACACCAACTCAAAAAATAACAGACTGGAATAATATTAATTTATTTGCGATTACGTTTTAACTATTGCGGTTACTAAAGTATAACTTTAAACTCAACTGTGGTTAATAAGTTACATTATGTTTCTAACTATATGTTTTGCCGTAACCTCAAACAACAGCTCTCTCACTCTTTCCACTTTCGACACCTCCTATGTGACGGTCGAATTTATCTCTGTCCCTCTCTATCTGTATCTCTTGCCTCTCGCCCCCCCCCCCCGCACAATTACTTTCTCTCTGTTTCAATAAGTAATTTTTCCCATTATTTTTTTTTTTAACTTTCGTTTGAATTTAATGACAACGTTTTTAAGGAACATTACAGGCATTAAGGTTCGAGTTTAGAATCTGTGATTTGTTTACGAGGAATTATGATATTTCACCTATGCCATTATTTTTTCTCGTGCTTTTTCAATTTCGTGACACATGTAGTTGTCGGGATCTATTTTATACATTAATTTCTGTATTTGTAGTTTCTAAACTTTTACATTGACTACAATTTCCAGGATGTCAGTTGTCTGGTGGGCCCTGACAGACTGTAATTGGTTGGCTCCCAATCTAGAAATATCGGGTTAAATTACCAGGCGCATCGTACAGTTAGGGTGGTTTATTAGGCCGCAAGTCGACTAGGGCTGTAAAACTGTATATCTGGAATCGCATCGTGGAGCAGTGATGAGCGGCCGCGACGTACTGCTGACCACAATACTTTTACTTCCGTGGCAAACGGTTGACATCAGGCAGACTATACTGTCTCGCACTTAAACTACATTGCTGGCACAAAAGGATCCAGTATTTTAATATTATTGGAGCTTAACTAGAACAAAAAGAACTACTGCTACTACTACTACTACTACTACTACCAGCATATTACTACTAATAATACTATTAATAATATACAAATTTTAGTAGGAAGGTGATCGTAATCGTAATTTTAATTTAATAAATACAGTGATATACAAATTCTTTGACTTTATTTCGTTAAGATCATGTGGTCAACGTAAATATTAACATGAACAGACATATAATTACAGAACAGAACAACGAAAAATTATGAACAGACATATTTATTCAAAACCGGTAAATTTTCAAGTCTCTTCCTACTATTATAGTAAAACATTTGAAGATTGCTAAAATCTATGTCCTTGTGATGAAAAAAACCTAAACAAAAAAAACGTAAAACCTTGTTATAAAAAACATGTTATAGAGAAGGCAACATAGTTAATCAAATATTAGTTAAGCATTTTTATTTTTATTTGTATTGTTAACCTTGTAATTAAACTGTGACTTGTAGACCAACTGAATGTGTCTGTGTGTTGAACAACTAACCAGTTATTTAATAATTCAAGCGACTATCATATTTATACAATCAAAAATCTTATATTACTGTTACATATCACAGCATACTTAGAATATAAAATAATCTAATAAATTTGTGCAGCAGGAAATATTGTTTTTGTAAAATAATTAAATTCATTTGAAACTCGACTAGCAACAGTTTACAAAGAAAAAGACACATACTACTGAAGATAGTTTTTTAAATTTTTATTAAATAATAATAGTAGGCTAATGGCCGGTACTGAATATAAAATCGTTGTCTATTCTGTCTGCGCTCAGTCAAAACCAATTCGTATTTTACACTGTCGGTATATGCTACACAATAAAAATAATAGTTATACAAATAATAATATTAATTTCATGTAAAACCGTTATACACGGTAACGAAATGCATAGTAACAGTTTATAACGTCTCTTCTTCCTGACATTATAACGCGGGGAACCAGTCTATTTGGCCTTTGTCACTTAAACCGGCTGCCATTATATTTACTGTTTACTTAGCAACTAATTGGGAACCTGTAAAGTTTAGGAGTTTGACTGAGGTTTCGTAAATTTACTCACTCTCTTGGGTTTAGCAAAGACATCTCTTTATTACAACTTTCAAAATAAGGTTTGTGATATATCAAGTTGTATACCAACATTCAAGATTCTTACTTAATGAATAAATTCATTACTAAAAGCTTTCATTTTTTTAAACATTATTATGATGAGCTCAAAACCATACAGCTGTATATTACATTAAATACCACGGATCCGGGTTCTAATTTTTATGATATTCCAGATTATTTTGAGATTATGTAAACTATTTGAAGAATAGTTTAATTTACTATTGACTTAGTTATACCTGTAAGCATTTTCAGGTTACTATTATTTAGTTACAGTAACTCTCCATATTACTACGTTACAATTTACAGTATTTATATGAGTCTTTACGAGAAATATACGGTCTTTACTCTGGGTTGTTAGAAGAAATATAACCACAGAAGTTATGCTTCCGTGTCACCTGAGTATTGGGTATGTCCACGACTGGTCCTCTTCATGATCCTCTACGGTGGTGTTTTCTGGATGTTCTTAGCTGCAGTTGGTGGTCCTCCATTTAAACTGTGGACTCTAAGTAGGTAGTTTAGTCATGATGCTCTGTCTCTGGGTACGTGATGCTCATAGTGTTGTAGTTGATTTCCTTCAGACGGTCGTTTTCACTTTTCACATTTTGTTTAAACTGCACTAATGTTATATTCTGATTCGGTATTGTACATACTTCAATTTTTAAACACTTACTTAAAGAGATGTGATGGCTACACAGTTTATATATTTACTTTTTAACTACATAACTTCCTTTACATTTTAACTACATATTTGCACTCTCCTCTACCTATTGCTCCAAGAAACATCGATTTCTTTATACATAGTTATGTAATGTAACACGTATATCTTGTGACAACGCATGGCAAAGCAGTTGGCTTGGGCGCAATTCAAAACCGACTGGGGTAGGTTTTGTGGCCGTGAGTAGGGATCTGGCGTAGTTTACACATCGAAAGAAAAGTAGTTCGTTCTTTTATTATTATTATTTTACCTTTAATTAACTACTATTAATTATACCACAGCTTCTTTATTTTCGTCAGTATTTTATTTGTAACTATCACGTTTGTTAGAGATCTTTACCATGATTATTTTAATTAGCGTAACAAGTGTATAATTTGCGTGTCCGTACTGGCTTTTCACTTGTTTGTACAGGTATTTGCTACAGGGGGGTGATGTATTATTTTATTATGTGGTATTACGAACACACAAAAAAAATTTTTTTTTGTGCTATTTAAAATTTGTTTTAAATCGTCACATCCTCCTCTACTTAAAGAAGACACATGGGACGACATTTGTGGATTCCAAAGAAGATATCTAAGAGGTAGAATTATATTTGGGTCAGAACCTCATGATGAAATTCCTTTCTACAAAGTTACTTTGATTTACCCTAATTTATTCTTAAGAAATCTACGATTATCTTACATACTATTTGAATCACTTAAACTTTAACACTCATAAAACACATAAAATACACAAATACTTAAATCTACTTTATTTCTATTTCTTAATGCTACTACCGGTTTTTTTTTTTACTCGTTTTACGGAGTTACACTCATGAGTATGTTTCAGTATATTTCACGTACACACTTGTATACGTGTATACAGCTATACTGTATGAATCGCACACGTGAACTATTATTCAGTTTATTACTATCATCATGTTCATCATAATCAGTAACCTACAATTTGTTGTAATAACAATAATGTTACCTTTAGTTTACTTAGGTAGGGGTTTGTGGTTCGTCAGCCGACTTTTCATTAATTATTTTATTTTCGTAGAGCAGGAGCTAAGGTTGATCAGGCCTCGCTCTTATTCTTACCAGGTGTTTGAGTTTAGACTCAATTACAATATAGGATGTTGCCTATATTTATTTCATAATACTTAGGTCGTTGTCTTTGTTTACTTACTTGCTCACAATCGTATTTCTCCTTGGTGCAAAATTTTTTATTTGTGACACATGACTTCTGCGAACGTAATTATCCGTATTTGGTTCGTACAGTGCTACTGTTACGGGAGTGATGTACTTGTGAATCGTGTAGGGGCCACACCATCGGTAAGATAGCTTGGAGGTGGTCCTATCAACGGCTCTACTCGTCGGGTGAGTTTTATACATAACCAAGTCACCTACCTTGTACTTTATTTTCATATTATTCTGCTCGTGATATTTTCGCGATTTTAGTAAATTCGCTCTCAAATTTGCGCGAGCTTCGTTCCATATTTTTCTTATATTACTCCCATTTATTTCGAGGGGTAATAATTCATGATTTTTCCACTTGGTGGCTAATGGGTTGTTCGGTTTATACTTGTATAGTAAATCAAAGGGTGTGGATTTATGTCTTTCATGATACGCCGAATTGAAGGCAAATTGTATCCAGGATAGATTTTAATCCCAAGCTGTTTGATCTTTAGCGTGGTAAGCTATTAAGTCTGATTTCAGGCTTCGCAAGTATCTTTCAGCTAGATTCCCTTACGGTCGATACTCTGTGACTGAAATGTGATTTATTCCTAGTTTGAAACACATGTCATTAAATTCTTTGGATTTAAACTGAGGTCCGTTGTCTGATACTAGTTGTACTAGTATCGGTGGTGTACCGAAATCTTTAAATAGTCTCTCTTGCAGAATTTTTACTGTCGTAGATGCTAAGGCACGTCTCATAGGATACATCCATACGAATTTAGTGAAAGAGTCCACGCAAATTAATAGCATTGTATTTCCTGACTTAGAACGGGGATATGGTCCAGAAAAATCTATGTATATCTTTGGAAAAGGTGTTGTGGGGATTTCCGAGATTAATTTCCCGATTTGACTGTTTCTCGCTGGCTTGCTAAGGGCGCAGATTTCGCATTGTTTCACGAACCTAGTTATTTGACTGTTCATGTTTTCCCAATGATAGTCCTTGCGAATGCGATGTATCGTTTTCCTTATTCCCATATGAGCTCCAATTGTGGATGAGTGGTAGTATTCCACGAGCATGGGCTTAATAATATCAGGGGCGATTATTCTCAATGACTTTTCGATAGCCTTTTTATAACAAAGTACTCGTTTACTCAAGGTATACTTTTCAGAATAATTTCCTTTATATATTTGTTCTATTATTTTACTTAAATAAGGATCTTGTTGTTGGTGGTGCGCTATATCCTTAAAAGCAAGTGGGAATTCGGTTATTAGCGTATTGGTAGTAGCGGTTTCAATCTTTTCTTCTCCTGGTATGTTATTGGGTAGTTGGAACATGCGGGATAGTGTATCGGCAACTACAATTTGGGTACCACGAATATGTTGTACTTTAAACTTGTAGCAATTTAATCTTAACACCCATCTACCGATACGACCTAATTGTTTTGGATGGTTCAACAACCACGATAAAGCTTGGTTGTCAGTCTCTAGTAGAAATTCCTTGTGTTCCAAAAAACTTTTGAATTTTTCAAAGGTGAACACTACAGCTAAACATTCGATTTCATAGGCAGAGAATTTCCTTTCTTGGTCCGTCAAAGTACGTGAAGCATAGCTGATTGGTAGTCTTGTATTATCTATCTCTTGTTATATCACTGCTCCTAATGCTACACTCGAACTGAAACCTGCACTAGGCTGATTTGTCTGTAAAACAAATGGTTTACTGAAATCTGCTAACTGCAATACAGGGGGAGATATTATGCTTTCTTTGAGGGTTTCAAATGCGGCTTGGTGTCGAGTAGTCCACTCAAATTTCGTTCCTTTCTTCCTTAATGCGTTTAATGGGGCTGCTATATCCGCTAGGTGGGGTATGTACTTGTGAAAATAATTGATCATACCTAAAAATCGAGCTATACCTTTGGTGTCCCTAGGTGGTAAAAATTCTCGGATTGCGCGCGTGCGTTCGGGGTCTATACTAACCTTACCTTCGGCCGATATTATGTGACCTAAGAAAGAGAATTGGTTTACAGCGAAATTGACCTTACTGGGATTGACAGTTAGTCCAGCGTTCTTTAACCTTGATAATACCTCACGCAAATGATGAATGTGCTGATCCATTGATTCACTATATACTACTATGTCGTCAAGATAGTGATACACGAATTTAAATTTAACGTCATGGAATATTTTCTCTAACAGTCTGCTACATACTGAACTTCCTTGTGAGATTCCGAAGTGTACTCTAGTAAACTGATATAGATTAAATGGGACAGCGAACGCAGTTAGGTGTTTTGATTCTTCGGCTAGTAGGATTTGGTGAAAAGCCTGGTTGAGGTCCATTATGGTGAAGATTTTCGCTTTGGTAAAATAATGGAATGCGCTGTGAATGTCGGGCAGTGGAATAGATTCAAATTCTATACTCTTATTCAGCTGTCTATAATCCATGACTAGTCTATGTTTGTCGGTTCCTTTCGGTACTAGGAATGCAGGCAAGGAGTATGGAGAAGTGGACGGTTCAATGACGTGTTGTTCTAGAAGCTTGTTGATTTAGTTTCTCATGACTTCCATCTTGGGCGGCGATAATTTGTATGGATGCAGACGAATTACTTTGTTGTCGCTGAGATTTATTTTGTATTCGATGAAATTGGTCAATCCTAACTTGGGTGTGAGTACAGTAGAAAATTCTTTTATTAACTTTTGAATTCTTTGTCGCTCATTACCTTTTAAGTGACTTAAAACAGATTCACGATGCTCCAGATGCGTGGCAGATGTTTCGCAATTTCCGCTGTTATTTAGCTCGGAATCGAACTGATATTTTCGAGTACGGTCGAATCTAAAGCAATATTGTTTAGCGTATATTTCGAGAATTAGGCCAGTTTTGCTTATAAAATGAGCACCAAATATTAAGTTTTGTCCTAATACTTCAGCTACTAGTAGTGGAAAATACCAAGTTAAATTCTTTATTTTTAATTTGACTGTAATACTGCGTGATATAATTAGGTTTTGCTTATTCGCGGTAGCACACTTTATGATCACGTTTTGGCTACGTCTAACTAGATTATGGTTAGCTAATACGGTGGTTAGCTGTTGACTGATAAGACTACGTGTAGATTCCGAATCGATTAAACCGAGGGTATTAGTTGCTCCAAGGTCTATCTGTATGTAGGGTAATTGGCATATACTTGTTTTGCAAGTACCAATAGAGTTGCACTTGTCAATAAATCTTCCTACGTAAGGGTCTATACGTTTATTTATTTATTTTTTGTTTCTTTCGGTGATCAGTGTTTATACCTTTCCTTTTGATGGTGCGGAAGACGTAGGATTTTGGTTCTTCCTGGTTCATATGTTTTTTGACTGATAGGTTCTTTGTTGATACTGTGTTAGTTTACATTGCTTACTATTGTGTCCGGATTTTCCACAGTTATAACATCTTCTCTCGTTATTGGCATCGCTCGCATGCTGTTGGGGTTTTTGTATGTGTTTTGATGTATTGGGGTAGTGCTGAGTTTTAGAATTTCTTAAGAATCGCTTATCGCTGTATGTTCGAGTATCGGACCCTAGGAGTAGTGATTCATTCCTGCGTTGAGTCTGGGACATTAACACGCGTCTGTTCTCATCTGAATACCAAACGTTGGCTGAATGGATGCAACACAATTCCAGTTATGTGAATGTGGTGGGTCTCTTCATAAGTGCTAATCGAGATCGCTTCTCGGGAGATAGTCCTACTAAGATAGTGTCTACTAGCTATTGTTCACTCCAGTTGACTTGTAGTAATAAGGCCGACTCCCTTATTTCAGATATATAATGAGCTAGTCTCTCGTACGCTCCTTGCACACGAAGTACGGAATTCCGCTTTAATTCATCGTAGATACCGGTGGGGATGAAATGTCTTATTAGGGAGGTATGTAGTTTTTCTACTGGGTGATGATACCTTAGTGACTCTAACACACGATCTTTTAAAGGAGATCTACATTTGGGTAGAAGTACTTGTAAAATTTGGTCGTCTTTTAGTTGTCGTAGATCCTTTATTTGTAACAGATACTTAATAAAGCCTAGGAGTTTAGTAATATTCAGCCCATCTGTGGTGGGTATTTCAGATAAAATCCGTTCTACGGGGTGAGTTATTTTTCCATTGAACTCAGTGCTGAAATTTAATTCGGGTGTCATTACATGTTTTTTCGCTGATTGGTTTGTCTGTAAAAGAGGTGGTAAATCGTAATTACTTGTAATATTCTCTAGTTCGTTTGGAAGTGGGGCTGCGGTTACGGGGAGGGTATTCACTTGACTAACCGTTAAACGATCCTTACTGGCTTCTATAGTAGATTCCTGGAGAAATTAAAAATTTAGAGCACTGGATTGTTGTTCCTGAGTAGGAGATTGAGTGGGGGAGTTATTTAGTTTCGTCATCGCTTCTTCGAGCTCTTCTCTTGTAAAAGGTTCGGACCTTCTACGTAATTCGCGCATTACCTCAGGTAATTGTTGTAAAGCTTCTTCCGCGAATTTTTGCACGTTATGCGGAGTAACTTTATCACCGGGCCAATTCAACAAATTGCTGATGCGGCGGGTTAGATGTTCTATTCTTTGCGTGGTCCTCAAAATTACAGCGGGGGATTTCTCATCTCGCCGGGTTTGTGCGATGGAGGTAAGCTCCTTATATTTATGATAGCAAGTTTCCCTTTCACTCTCAAAGTCTACTACGCTTAAACGATTTAACAGCGAGGGTACGTCGGGTCTATTCTTGCGTAATGTTTTGCGCAGTTCCGCTACCGTTACGTTAGAGTATGGGAGACCGCGTAACAAAGCTTCATAGCTCAGTTCGTCCTTTAACAATAAGTCGGGGTTAAATTGAGCCATTCTTACGACTGAGACGAAGTTACAAAAGCACCTTTAAATCTTATATACCACTTATGTTAAAATATATAACCTATTCTAAACGCTATCTTGAAATTATAAGCCATTTAAATACACACACACACACACACACACACACACACACACACACACATATATATATAATAACGATTCATAATAGCGTCCTATCAGAGCGTTATATGAAAGCTATAGACGGTACGAGTGTAACGCCGTAAGAAAGAGAGAGAGCGTATAATCGCAGCCATCTCACTCTAACCACGTCACCGCTATATCAGAATCCAGTTCAAACATGTTATTTTACTCAAAGCAAATTATCAGTTCAACCTGCGATAACTTCAAAAGTTATAAATATACGGCAATTCTGAAAACAGCATTGTATTCAGGAAGAAAAGCTTTATAAGTAGCCGAAATCTCAGTTAATATAATTAACAATTGAAGAAGTTATACGGATGACGCACGCCAACAGGAATAACGAGAGAATTATGCTACGTAGGAATAAGGTGTTTTCACACACACACAGATAAAGACGTAAGCAACAATATTCTGTGGTCAGATCTTTGGAAACACATTTGCAAATACCTGTAATCAATCGATTTGCAAATACAGGAAGTACGATTTTAACTAGAAATTCTCTGTCGTTTGGAGCCTGTCACGGAGTGTTTGACCGACCTGTTCGAGATTGTCAAAACTGGAAAAACGCATGATTTATTTGTACAAATAATCAGCAGCCCGTATTTAAAACTGACGCCAGCTCAAAGCGAGGGGTAGCATCACACTTCGTTCGGTACTTAAATACACTAGACGTGTATAATTCTCATACAGAAATTTTTAAATCACGCAAAAGTGCAATTTAATCATCTAATCCGAGAAGTAGTCCGCAGTGTAGATGAATTAATATCGTTCAATAACACTCGCTGCGTAAAACAACCGTCAATTAATTAAATTATTAATTAATTAAGCATCAGCCGTGAAGGACCTGTGCTACAGAAGGCTACAGCATCTGTAATTGCCAGAGCATCTTTAACAGCATTGATCAATATCAATTCTTCTGTGCAACACCATCAAAAGGAGGACCTCTACGGATTCCTATCTTCGGTCAACGCATCAAACAGTAAGAAATAGATTCATTGATCAATGAAATAAGCACTAAACAAATAATAAACAATAAACAATTTTAAAAGGACACTAAGAAAAGAACACTTTTTATTTTAACTATAAGATTAGATCTAATATAGTATAGGAGTGTTGAATGGAAAGTGGTGTGTAGTATTGGACGTGCAAATTATTGCAGACCTGTTCTTTAGCACTGGTTTGGGAGATAGCAATCTCTTAATTAAACCAGATAAGAGCCATAGGTCGTTTGAACGTCTTAATCGTTACTTTTCACACTCACTCAGTAATTATAAGTGTTAGGGTAGAAATAAGTCCTACCATTAACAATTTAAAGTTCAAAAATAATTAATTAAACGTTCATCAAAATAATCAAGAAATATTAAAGTGTTATTTGTAACGATTCCCCTTGAAAACCACAATCACTGAACGAATCCTGAGAAAGAGTGTCTCCATGCGCTGAGCTAAGCTGAAACCGTGTCATTTGTATCTGGGATTTGTTCTGGCGCCCAGGTAAAGTAATATCACGGGTAAATAACTTTTTATCTAACATCACAAATACTAGATAATTGTGTTAGACGAAAGGTAGCGTTGTGTAGATTTGGCGCCGCAACTAAGGGGCACGATTAAATCACCAAATTTATATGTAAAAATAAGTTATATATAAATTTGGCGCCGCAATTAATGGGCCCGATTAAACTCACAAAATTATATACGTAATGTTATATAATTTGGCGTTGCTATTACCCAAGTGATTAGTTAAATTGTAATATAAATAAATTTGAAAAGAAAGTGGAATTCAAGGTTACAAATAACTGATAAATAATTGATAAACTAATTTGTTAAAAATAAAAATTAAATAATTAAAAATGGCTAAATCATCAGCATTAGATGTGGCAGCAATTGAGCAAATGTTTAAGCAGTTGAGCACTAAAATTGAAAGTAAAATTGAAGACACAAATAATAAAATCGAAATTATTAATAGTAAAATTGAAAGTACAAAAAGTGAAATAAAAGATATCAATAATAAAATTGATGAAAATAATAAAAGTTTAGAAGAAAATAAGCAAAAATTAATAACTGATGTTAATAATAAAATTGAACAAACTAATAAATATTTGTCCAGTGAAATGAAACAAATAAACGAAAATTTGTCTAGCCAAATAGAACAAAGTAGTAAAGAGGCTACATTTAAAATAGACGAAAGGTAGCGTTATAATATGTATTGTAACAACACCCTGTATGCAGTCTTTACAAATGAAGATAATCAAGAAAAAATATTATTAAAAAAAAATTAAAAAAAAAATGTTTGTTTATGTTTTAATTGATGTCTGTAATTGAGAAATAATTCAGTTTTAATGTTTTGGTAAAAATTTTAATAATTAATAAGGTATTTATTAATTATTTAGCACTTCTTGAAGATGTGAACAAAGTCCGGAGTTAATCAGATTAACTCCGGTCAGCAATCGATTTATTTTTTTCGTGCTGGTCCAATATCTCCCTTTGTATAAATCTTTTCTTCTTCAGGAAGTCTTGTTGCAATTCATAAACCTTAAATTAGCATGTGAAAGAAGTTATTGATACAAACAATTGAAATAAATTGATTTATTAACACAATTAAGAAATAATCGATGTTTAATCGATTGTGAGCAAATGTTGACTCCGTCTCAGGAAATAATCGATTTGTTCATACAGGTTATAAATGATTACAAGTATTAAAAAAGGTTCTTGGAGCGATTATATTATTAATAGTCAGAGAAGGGTAAACGAGAAAGTATAACATTTACAAATAAAGTGTTTTCAATAACTATTATCTAACAAAATGTGAATAAATTTTATAAAATAAGTAATATTGTTGATTTGTCAAACCAATACGGCAAGCACTGAAGTCACTCAATGTAGTTGGCACTGGTGGTGGTGTCCAAGATGGCCGCTCAAAATATGACGAGGTTACTTGCAATGTCGTCGTGTTAAAATCTCACATCAAAATTACGTTCATATATGTTTTAAATGTCCCCGAACTGGTGTAACCTGTCTACTATGTTGTTTGGTGTGTTCTGGAAGTATGTTAGTGATCACTGGTGTTAATTATGTATATGGTTTTGGTGTTCACTTCTCTTTGTTCGCTATGCAAAAAAAAACGGTTATACTGTTGTAGATGGAATTGTCACAAATATGTTGTTTTACTGTTTTTGTGCACTGGTATTATGTAGTGTTGATGTTGTTTTCACTATTGTGGTTAAAGTTTTCAGTGGTTTTAGTTAGAAAAGTGTTTAATTTACTTAACTCTCGTTCACTGATTTTATTGGGTAACCTAAGTACTCCATTTTCCTCGGTTTCAAGGAACGTAATATCACATAAACTGCTCAGCTTGATCATTAAAAAAGAAATAACTAACTTCCTTCACGTTAGTCAAAATCTGGCCCAGTTAATCTTTGAAAAAGTATTGTTAAAATATTTCGATTTCCCATATACATGATACAAAAATACATTATATATAGAATTTATTTAGTTTATTCATCACCTTCATGAATTATGAACCTTATCGTTGGTTTAATTCTCTCATTCTCTTTAAATTGATAAATTATAGTCCATATCTGTTGACATTTTTGTGGAAATTACCAAATTTCTTTCTTTTTGGAAATCTAGGCTCAAAAACTGGTTTCCGCCTTCATATAATTTTTCTGCCATTTCAATTGTTATTAATACCATTATAATAAATTTCAAATGGTCATATTTCTCTTCCTTTCCTTAAATACATATAAATTGAACCTTTGAACTGGTTTTTTGTGTTAATCTCTGAATTTACCACTCCTCTTTAAAAATAATGAATTTATATATTTCAAAAATTTACAATAATTTAATGTATATTTCTATTTTACCATTCTAACTCATAGATTCATTCACAGTAGTTGTTAACTGATTTACCTTACCTAAATCTTACCAGTTTACAGGATTTATAAGTTAATTAACTGGTTTATATGGTTTCTGTGAATTCATTAAATGGCCTAGAGTTTAGAATTTTACATTTCTGGCTTTCTCAAATAAAGTTAATCCTACTCTTCCTCTGACTTTAAACAGTACAAGAAAAAGTATTTATTGGAAAGTAATCCAACAGCACCAACTTTTAAAAGTCAGGTTAAGAAGATACATAAAGAAGGAAAACCAATTAGACCGATTGTTTCTTTTACTAACGCACCTTTTTATAAATTATCAAAGGAAGTTAGCAGAGTACTGAAAGAGAAATATGAATTTGGGACAAAATACAACATAGAGAATAATGTAAAATTGATAGAAAAATTAGAAAATATTAGGATTAATGTAAATACAAAATTGATATCACTGGATGTTAAGGACATGTTTACCAATATCACAGTAAATAAAGTTATTAAGTTAATAAACGATAATAATATGGGAGAATACAGGTATAAAAAGCAGTTGATGAAAGTAATTAAAGAATGTGTAAATCAGAACTATTTTAGGTTTAATAACAAGTTTTATATACAGAAAAAAGGTTTACCTATGGGGTCTTCATTATCCCCTATTCTTGCTGAAATATACATGAATGATTTTGAAAAGCAATGTAAACATACAAATAAAATGGTTTATAAACTTATTGTGATGTGTAGTATCTGATTAATACTACTGTTATATAAAAATAATAATGAAAATTACTTAGCATTCTGTACATTCGGACATATTGCTGACATTGTTTGAAAACATACATTTAACTCCTTTTTTAATTAACACAGCATACCTACTGAAACATTACTAATTGTATTTATGCTGTTATTTAACAAACATAATTTATTCTAAACACATATAAATCTTATTGACTAAAAAATCTTACAAATATATGGAGTTTATGGCTGCGAACAAATAGCCATTTTAAGCATTTTTAAACCTATGAATACTTAAATTAATTCCAGTCCTTTCTGGTCTAAACCATTATTATTTATTATCCCCTTCATCAGTAAACATGTCCACCCATACTCTAGTTACTGTCATTTCTACAAATGTCTTGTAATAACAAAGTGACATTAAAATAATAAAATATTGGAAATCTTCCATTTTATTATTTTATGATGATGTGTATTATTGAATATAAAAGTTGTTATATAGCATATTGGTAAGTCATAGTATCACTACAACTTTAAGTTTATTGTATTTCCAAAAACACTTGCACTAGTTCACTTTCACTGGTGGTTCTGATATACTGAGTCTTATTATCTCAGACCAGACCTTTAGTCATCATGGACTGTTAAGACTTGTTTATTTTTTTTATCACACAATAACTTTAGTTGGTTCACATCTTATTATACTATACAACACTTTTGGTTTATTAATCATTACATTTTATAGGGTTTTGGGATGTTATACTTTCTTTAATTGTCTTTATGGGTTTGGGGTTCATGGTAGTTAATAATAGGTTTTATAATGTTGTTTCTTCCATACTATTTCTTCCTCTCTTCTTGTCTTCTTTCTTGTCTTCACTCTTGTCTTTCTTCTGGTCTTCACCCTTCTTGTCTTCACTCTTGGGTAAACCAAGGTACTTCGTGTTACCTTGACTGATGTTTGGTTTTGGAGTATCTAATTTATTTTCTGATACTGACTTTGCTCTTCGTTAAAGGGATCAGGGTATTGTTTACTTCCTGATAATAAACTCTACTCTTCCTTCTTCTTGTGTTTGGGGTATTTTGTTGTTTCACCACTCTTAACCTGATTCTTTCTTCTTTATTTTGTGGTATCTAATTTGTTTACTGCTCCTAACTTCCTGGGTAAATTCCTGATTTTATAATATGAGTTACTCTTAATTATTTCTTTGATTTTTTAATAGTGGTTTTTATATAATGCAATGAGGATTTTTATTTTATTGTGGTTTATTCCTTTGAATTCATTAAATTTCATTCGATATTATATTAGTATATGTAATGTAATTATTGTTTATTATCTTATATGAATTAATAAGTGGTGGATTTTCTGTCACGCTACAGAATGCCCTTCTCCAGAAGTGATTTTTTCAGACTATACTTGCTTTGTCTGAAACAATTGCTTATGATAATTATTATAGGTTTGTTATTATTCTTGACTTCCTTCCATTTTAAAAATTTTCCTATTTATATTTGAGCTTATGTCCTTCTCATTCTCACTTGATCTTCCTTGATAGTAATAGTCATCTGAGTTTCATATTTATTATTTTATTTTCATATTTCTTCTTAGTATTTTCTCCTTGGGATATTTCCTCCCTATCGTTCCCTACTTTGTGAACTCGTTCAGTTCAGAGAGGCACTGTACGCTACTTCCTCTGCTGTCCAAACATCACACATATTTGAGTACAGAGCCAAATCATATCTGCTCAAAAACATATTAATACTGCTGGAATTATCTACAGACAGATTAAAAAAATTATTCAGAATAGTACACATTTGTTACTATTTAAAAAATATCTATGGAATACTTCACTTATTACTTATTATATTGCTCAGAGATTTTAATATTCCTATCTCAGCTGTTCTTCTGACTCTTTAACTTTATGGTTCATTCATTTGATATAATGGTAGGAAGCTCTTCTATTAGTACATTTGCAATTTTTCTTATCATATAATGTTTTTGGTTATAAATTCTTTATTACTTTCTGGTTTTTTATTACAATCTGCATTGATTTATAGTAGCATATTCTTATGACATTTTTAGTTTGTTGCTGTGTTTTTATTAGTTCCACTTGTTCTATGTTCTAGAACTTTCTTATAACTGTCGTTATTACAATTGACATTTAGTTCATAATCATTTCATATTAATTTGTTTCATTACATCATATCTTTTATATTATTCTCACATTACTCCTGTTATGGTTATTATTCTTTCGAATGAATGTTTTTTATTAATTTTATAATGAGATCATAATTTCTCCTCATACCACTTCAAAGTTTTATTACCTTCTAATTCCACACAAGTTTTTGTATTTTATTATGTTTAATCACTCAAATCGTATCACACGGCTTATTCCCTTTCGTATCATATTTTATGGAAGGTTTTTTACACTTTATATTGAAATTAGACATGATCATACTTCTTCAGAATTACTTGTTTTACTTCTAAATTCTGTTTCCTTTATTCATCTCATCATGATCCTTTATAAACATGGTAAATATATTTTATGATTACCATAAATATGGTATTAATTCTCTTCTGTTTATTTCACTAAAGTGTTTTATAAATAATTGGTTGGTAAACTGTGCTTACTCTTGGTTTGGAATCCTGATTTATACACAATTTAAAATTCATTCTTCTTATATTATTCCATAAAGTTTTCACAAATCTTTGTGTTGCAAGGTGGGCTTACATTGTTTTTAAAATTTAAATGGTTAATTCAAAATTCTTTTTGTTATTCTCTTTCCAAATAGTTTTTCTCAAATAATTTGTATGTAAAATGGACTTACATTGATTTTAGAATTTTGTCGATTCTAGTCAAAATTCTTCTTATGTTATTGCCAAATGTTTCTTTCAAATATTTAGTATGTAAGGTGAGCTTACACTTGTTTTAGAATTTATATGATTTCTAAATTCTTTCTTCTTATATTTATCTCTCCATAAAGTTTTTTTCAAATCCTCGGTAGTAAGTTGATCTTACTTTGTTTTTGAATATCGTTATGGATTTTATAATATTGGGAGACAGTCTCGTCCCCTGCTTCCAATCTTGTTATAATAGAGATTAACTTCGGGTCAGCTTGTTGGTGTGTGCTCAGGTGTTCCAAAATTGATTGTAGACCGGCGCTGCTGCTTAGAATATAGTATACTTTAAGTATACTCTCCTTTTCCCCCTCGAACGTCTGTTTATCGATGTCTACTCTAGACAATACGTCCGCGACGACATTCTTCTTTCCGGGGATATACTCCCACTTAAGGTCATATTCTTGCAGCAATAGTATCCACCGTGTCAACCTTCCATGGCTTAACTTACATCTCTTTAGGAACGATATAGACTTATGGTCTGTCCGGACGGTAGTGGAGTAACCAAGGATATAAGTGCGGAATTTTCCACACGCGAACACTACACTTAACAATTCCTTTTCTGTAACGTGGTAGTTCTTCTCACACTGATTCAATGCTCTACTGGCAAAGCAGATCACGAGATGTTCGCCCTCCTCATCCTCCTGATATAATGTAGTGCCGAGGCTGATGTCACTGGCATCGCAATTAAGAAAGAAAGGTTTGCTAAAATCCGGATGGCGAAGTATGATGGGTTCAAGGAATTTTTGTTTAATTAAAGATAATATATTGTGTTGTTCATTACCCCATATCCATTTATTTTTGGATGACAGTTGTGGCTGAAATCTGGCAGTCAATTCAGAGTACTTTTCCTGGAACTTGCGGTAGTAATTACAGAGTCCCAGGAATGACTGTAATTGCCTTCGATTCTTAGGTGTAGGAAAGTTCTGAATCGCTTCGACTTTTTCAGCCGACAGTGAGATTCCCTGGTCATTCAAGATGAAACCCAAGAACTGAATTTCCTTAGCGATAAAATGAGATTTTGCTAATTTTAGCGTAATATTATTTGCTGCTAGCTTCTTTAATACGTGTTCCACACGGTAGCAGTGTTCCTCCCAAGTTTCTGAGGACACTAGCAAGTCATCAACGTATACGGTGGTGAACTGTAGTGCTTCTTGGCCAAGTATCTGGTCCATGCAGTGCACAAAGACTGTGACTGAATTTACCAGTCCGAAGCGCAACCTCTTAAACTGGTAGTTCCGCCCTTCGAATATAAAGGCCAGATACTGGCGACTCTGTGGATGTAATTCCACCTGCCAGTACCCGCACACCGTATCCCAGGTACTAAAGTATTTGGTGCCGTGGAACCGTTTCAAAATCTCCTCAATCTCACCGGGCGAAGTCCTGTCATTTATGATCATTTTATTTATTTCTCCTTGGGATATTTCCTCCCTATCGTTCCCTACTTTGGTCTGTCCTGTGGTCTTCCGGTCGTTCGTTGTTGGTTCTCCGTTCAGCATCGTCCAAACTAGTACTCCTTCTCGCCGGATAGTACCTTGGTTGGTCACGTTCTAGGCTCCTCCGCTTATCTTCATATTCACGGTAGCTGTTTCTTCTATTGTTGTTGTATCTGCGCTGTCGACCATCTACTGCTCGTATGAAATTCACTCGTGGACGGGGAAACCTATTATTACTGGGATTACCATTATTTGGACTTGCACGATTATTATTATTATGGTAACGATCATTATCATAATTGGGGGTTCTCTGATATTTTGGTTAGGAGGGTAGGGATTTCGGTTACCCCGATAACCATTAGTGGGTCGACTGGGGTTCACTTGGTTTGGGCCTGTATTATTATTATTATTTTGATTAGTATTGCTAAAGTTATTATTATTGTTAAAACTATTATTCTGCGGGTATGCACGGCCTCCTTGGTACCCAGTGTTGATGTTGTTCGTACCCAGGTTGTTGTTCGGATACGTCCTAGGTTCGGGCCTATCGTTTCTTCTCCGGCTTTGTCGGTAGTATTCTTCGTTCTCGTAGTTTTCGAGGAGTTCGGTCATTGCCTGGATTGTTTTGATTTGGCTGCCTCTCCTCGCTCGAATGACTTCTTCGTCATAATGATATGACAGCTTATTTATCAGGCATTCCTCAGGTATGGCCGGTTCTAAATGCTTGGCCATGGAAATATGCTGTCATTGAACTACCGACTTGTGGTTTGTAATGGCCGTGGCATATGTTATCCCCTATTAAGTTTTGCGTCGTTTCCGACCAATACTTAGCCTTGAAGAGGCTTTTAAATTGCTGATAGCTTTCGATGTCGCTCCGGTTGGCCATCCACCAATGTTCATTCACCTCCCGAAACGACTCGTCTAGAATTTCCCGGTTCTGGACCCATCGTTTTCCTCTATGCTTTTCCAGGTGTTCCTCGATGCCGGCCAAGAACTCCTTGGGCTTCCGCTTATACTGCCGGAAATTAAGCCATTCTCTGTTTTCTGATATGGGAAATTATTATATCCAGTTGGTCGATTTCTTATCATTTCTATCTCCTCCTGACTCTGACGCACTTGTCCCGTGATGTTCGTCATAGCGGCTTCCACGCCGTCGCATCTTTCGGTGACATGGGTCCGCACTTTATTTATTTCTTTCAGGGCAAATTTCTTGTTTTCTTCCAGTTTCGTTTCCTGTTGTTCCTTGACATGTTTAATCTCTTTATGTATTACCTCCCGGACTTCCAGCACTTCGTTTTCTGTCTGACGACATCTTTCGTCCACTTCCCTGATCTGCTGGTTAACAACCACGACTTCCTGTTCTAACTTTTTGACGATGGATTTCTTCGTGTCCGTTATCTTTTTATTCAATTCTTCCTTAGCCAACTCTATTCTCTCGTCTACCTTATTCATGCTCTCCTGGTTGACTTCCCTTAGTTCTTCCCTTAACCTTTGATTATTCTCGTCCATTTTCTCCTCCATTTTCTGATTACTTTCCTCCAACTTTTCCCTCAGTTGCTGATTGTCGCTTTTCCTACTTGTTTCCTCCATTTTCTCTTCCATCTTCTTACTCAAAGATTGATTATCCTTCTTCAGATCTTCCATCTTTTTATTCAAAAATTGATTGTCCTTTTTCCTTTCCTTGTTGTTTTCCTCCATTTTATCTTCCAGATTCTTTAACCCTTCCTTTGTGGATTCTATGTTTTTGTTTATTCCATTCAAATCTTCCTTAGTGGACTTGTTGTTGTCATCCATTTTCCTGTTCAAATCTTGACTCAACTTCTTACTATTTTCTTCAATGTCCTTACTCAACTTCTGACTGGTTGATTTGTTTTCCTCCTTCGTGGATTCTATATTTTTATTGACTCCTTCCATTTTCTTATTCAAGTCTTCTTTTGTAGAATCCATTTTCTTATTCACATTTGACTCATTCCATTCACTGTCTCCATCATCTGCCTGAACATTTCTTGTGTTGTCATGTCCTCTGTTTGTGAAGGTTTCTCCTTCTCTGGGACATTGACTTCCCCTGTCTGCGTTGTTACTTCAGGTTGTTCCTCTGGTGGTGCTGGTTGTTTCGCTTCCACCGGGTTTAGTAACACTTCCGGATCCTCCACGGGTGTTGCCTCCTTATCCCCCATGTCAACTTCTTTTTCGGCCTCTGCCGCCCTCTTCTTCGAAGTAGCTCGTCTTTGCATTTTTCTTCTGTTTCTTTTAAATAACCGCTGCCAGGCTTAAATTATCAAGCCCTCTAAGTTGGACGCCAATTTGTAACAAGACGTGTTACAAAATTAAACTAAGAGGTTCGTTTAAATAAACCTCCACGCTAGTAAGGTTTCCGCTCCGCTATTTGACTCTCTTAAGCCCCACTGTTGCGAGCGTCAATTTGTAACAAGACCCTGTATGCAGTCTTTACAAATAAAGATAATAAAGAACAAATTTTATTCAAAAAAAAAAATTTTGTTTATGTTTTAATTGATGTCTCTAATTGAGAAATAATTCAGTTTTAATGTTTTGGTAAAACATTTAATAATTAATAAGGTATTTATTAATTATTTAGCACTTCTTGAAGATGTGAACAAAGTCCGGAGTTAATCAGATTAACTCCGGTCAGCAATCGATTTATTTTTTTCGTGCTGGTCCAATATCTCCCTTTGTATAAATCTTTTCTTCTTCAGGAAGTCTCGTTGCAATTAATAAACCTTAAATTAGCATGTGAAAGAATTATAGATACAAACAATTGAAATAAATTGATTTATTAACACATTTAAGAAATAATCGATGTTTAATCGATTGTGAGCAAATGTCGACTCCGTATCAGGAAATAATCGATTTGTTCATACAGGTTATAAATGATTACAAGTATTAAGAAAGGTTCTTGGAGCGATTATATTATTAATAGTCAGAGAAGGGTAAACGAGAAAGTATAACATTTACAAATAAAGTGTTTTCAATAACTATTATCTAACAAAATGTGAATAAATTTTATAAAATAAGTAATATTGTTGATTTGTCAAACCAATACGGCAAGCGCTGAAGTCACTCAATGTAGTTGGCACTGCTGGTGGTGTCCAAGATGGCCGCTCAATATATGACGAGGTTACTTGCAATGTCGTCGTGTTAAAATCTCACATCAAAATTACGTTCATATATGTTTTAAATGTCCCCGAACTGGTGTAACCTGTCTACTATGTTGTTTGGTGTGTTCTGGAAGTATGTTAGTGATCACTGGTGTTAATTATGTATATGGTTTTGGTGTTCACTTCTCTTTGTTCGCTATGCAAAAAAAAAAACGGTTATACTGTTGTAGATGGAATTGTCACAAATATGTTGTTTTACTGTTTTTATGCACTGGTATTATGTAGTGTTGATGTTGTTTTCACTATTGTGGTTAAAGTTTTCAGTGGTTTTAGTTAGGAAAGTGTTTAATTTACTTAACTCTCGTTCACTGATTTTATTGGGTAACCTAAGTACTCCATTTTCCTCGGTTTCAAGGAACGTAATATCACATAAACTGCTCAGCTTGATCATTAAAAAAGAAATAACTAACTTCCTTCACGTTAGTCAAAATCTGGCCCAGTTAATCTTTGAAAAAGTATTGTTAAAATATTTCGATTTCCCATATACATGATACAAAAATACATTATATATGGAATTTATTTAGTTTATTCATCACCTTCATGAATTATGAACCTTATCGTTGGTTTAATTCTCCCATTCTCTTTAAATTGATATATTATAGTCCATATCTGTTGACATTTTTGTGGAAATTACCAAATTTCTTTCTTTTTGGAAATCTAGGCTCAAAAACTGGTTTCCGCCTTCATATAATTTTTCTGCCATTTTAATTGTTATTAATACCATTATAATAAATTTCAAATGGTCATATTTCTCTTCCTTTCCTTAAATACATATAAATTGAACCTTTGAACTGGTTTTTTGTGTTAATCTCTGAATTTACCACTCCTCTTTAAAAATAATGAAATTATATATTTCAAAAATTTACAATAATTTAATGTATATTTCTATTTTACCATTCTAACTCATAGATTCATTCACAGTAGTTGTTAACTGATTTACCTTACCTAAATCTTACCAGTTTACAGGATTTATAAGTTAATTAACTGGTTTATATGGTTTCTGTGAATTCATTAAATAGCCTAGAGTTTAGAATTTTACATTTCTGGCTTTCTCAAATAAAGTTAATCCTACTCCTCCTCTGACTTTAAACAGTTATTATGACATAAAAATAAAATGGTTTATAAACTTATTGTGATGTGTAGTATCTGATTAATACTACTGTTATATAAAAATAATAATGAACATTACTTAGCATTCTGTACAATCGGACATATTGCTGACATTGTTTGAAAACATACATTTAACTCCTTTTTTAATTAACACAGCATACCTACTGAAACATTACTAATTGTATTTATGCTGTTATTTAACAAACATAATTTATTCTAAACACATAATTCTTATTGACTAAAAAATCTTACAAATATATGGAGTTTATGGCTGTGAACAAATAGCCATTTTAAACATTTTTAAACCTATGAATACTTAAATTAATTCCAGTCCTTTCTGGTCTAAACCATTATTATTTATTATCCCCTTCATCAGTAAACATGTCCACCCATACTCTAGTTACTGTCATTTCTACAAATGTCTTGTAATAACAAAGTGACATTAAAATAATAAAATATTGGAAATCTTCCATTTTATTATTTTATGATGATGTGTATTATTGAATATAAAAGTTGTTATATAGCATATTGGTAAGTCATAGTATCACTACAACTTTAAGTTTATTGTATTTCCAAAAACACTTGCACTAGTTCACTTTCACTGGTGGTTCTGATATACTGAGTCTTATTATCTCAGACCAGACCTTTAGTCATCATGGACTGTTAAGACTTGTTTATTTTTTTTATCACACAATAACTTTAGTTGGTTCACATCTTATTATACTATACAACACTTTTGGTTTATTAATCATTACATTTTATAGGGTTTTGGGATGTTATACTTTCTTTAATTGTCTTTATGGGTTTGGGGTTCATGGTAGTTAATAATAGGTTTTATAATGGTGTTTCTTCCATACTATTTCTTCCTCTCTTCTTGTCTTCTTTCTTGTCTTCACTCTTGTCTTTCTTCTGGTCTTCACTCTTCTTGTCTTCACTCTTGGGTAAACCAAGGTACTTCGTGTTATCTTGACTGATGTTTGGTTTTGGAGTATCTAATGTATTTTCTGATACTGACTTTGCTCTTCGTTAAAGGGTTCAGGGTATTGTTTACTTCCTGATAATAAACTCTACTCTTCCTTCTTCTTGTGTTTGGGGTATTTTGTTGTTTCACCACTCTTAAACTGATTCTTTCTTCTTCATTTTGTGGTATCTAATTTGTTTACTGCTCATAACTTCCTGGGTAAATTCCTGATTTTATAATATGAGTTACTCTTAATTATTTCTTTGATTTTTTAATAGTGGTTTTTATATAATGCAATGAGGATTTTTATTTTATTGTGGTTTATTCCTTTGAATTCGTTAAAGAGGCAAATCATCTCTGCTCAAAAAACATATTAATACTGCTGGAATTATCTACAGACAGATAAAAAAATTATTCAGAATAGTACACATTTGTTACTATTTAAAAAATATCTATGGAATACTTCACTTATTACTTATTATATTGCTCAGAGATTTTAATATTCCTATCTCAGTTGTTCTTCTGACACTTTAACTTGATGGTTCATTCATTTGATATTATGGTAGGAAGCTCTTCTATTAGTACATTTGCAATTTTTCTTATCATATAAAATTTTTGGTTATAAATTCTTTATTACTTTCTGGTTTTTTATTACAATCTGCATTGATTTATAGTAGCATATTGTTATGACATTTTCAGTTTGTTGCTGTGTTTTTATTAGTTCCACTTGTTCTATGTTCTAGAACTTTCTTATAACTGTCGTTATTACAATTGACATTTAGTTCATAATCATTTCATATTAATTTGTTTAATTACATCATATCTTTTATATTATTCTCACATTACTCCTGTTATGGTTATTATTCTTTCGAATGAATGTTTTTTATTAATTTTATGATGAGATCATAATTTCTCCTCATACCACTTCAAAGTTTTATTACCTTCTAATTCCACACAAGTTTTTGTATTTTATTATGTTTAATCACACAAATCGTATCACACGGTTTATTCCCTTTCGTATCATATTTTATGGAAGGTTTTTTACACTTTATATTGAAATTAGACATGATCATACTTCTTCAGAATTACTTGTTTTACTTCTAAATTCTGTTTCCTTTATTCATCTCATCATGATCCTTTATAAACATGGTAAATATATTTTAAGATTACCATAAATATGGTATTAATTCTCTTCTGTTTATTTCACTAAAGTGTTTTATAAATAATTGGTTGGTAAGCTGTGCTTACTCTTGGTTTGCAATCTTGATTTATACACGATTCAAAATTCATTTTTCTTATATTATTCCATAAAGTTTTCACAAATCTTTGTCTTGTAAGGTGGGCTTACATTGTTTTTAAAATTTAAATGGTTAATTCAAAATTCTTTTTGTTATTCTCTTTCCAAATAGTTTTTCTCAAATAATTTGTATGTAAAATGGACTTACATTGTTTTTAGAATTTTGTCGATTCCAGTCAAAATTCTTCTTATGTTATTGCCAAATGTTTCTTTCAAATATTTAGTATGTAAGGTGAGCTTACACTTGTTTTAGAATTTATATGATTTCTAAATTCTTTCTTCTTATATTTATCTCTTCAAAAAGTTTTTTTCAAATCCTTGGTAGTAAGTTGATCTTACTTTGTTTTTGAACTTCGTTATGGATTTTATAATATTGGGAGATAGTCTCGTCCCCTGCTTCCAATCTTGTTATAATAGAGATTAACTTCGGGTCAGCTTGTTGGTGTGTGCTCAGGTGTTCCAAAATTGATTGTAGACCGGCGCTGCTGCTTAGAATATGGTATAGTTTAAGTATACTCTCCTTTTCCCCCTCGAACGTCTGTTTATCGATGTCTACTCTAGACAATACGTCCGCGACGACATTCTTCTTTCCGGGGATATACTCCAACTTAAGGTCATATTCTTGCAGCAATAGTATCCACCGTGTCAACCTTCCATGGCTTAACTTACATCTCTTTAGGAACGATATAGACTTATGGTCTGTCCGGACGGTAGTGGAGTAACCAAGGATATAAGTGCGGAATTTTCCACACGCGAACACTACACTTAACAATTCCTTTTCTGTAACGTGGTAGTTCTTCTCACACTGATTCAATGCTCTACTGGCAAAGCAGATCACGAGATGTTCGCCCTCCTCATCCTCCTGATATAATGTAGGGCCGAGGCTGATGTCACTGGCATCGCAATTAAGAAAGAAAGGTTTGCTAAAATCCGGATGGCGAAGTATGATGGGTTCAAGGAATTTTTGTTTAATTAAAGATAATATATTGTGTTGTTCATTACCCCATATCCATTTATTTTTGGATGACAGTTGTGGCTGAAATCTGGCAGTCAGTTCAGAGTACTTTTCCTGGAACTTGCGGTAGTAATTACAGAGTCCCAGGAATGACTGTAATTGCCTTCGATTCTTAGGTGTAGGAAAGTTCTGAATCGCTTCGACTTTTTCAGCCGACAGTGAGATTCCCTGGTCATTCAAGATGAAACCCAAGAACTGAATTTCCTTAGCGATAAAATGAGATTTTGCTAATTTTAGCGTAATATTATTTGCTGCTAGCTTCTTTAATATGTGTTCCACACGGTAGCAGTGTTCCTCGCAAGTTTCTGAGGACACTAGCAAGTCATTAACGTATACGGTGGTGAACTGTAGTGCTTCTTGGCCAAGTATCTGGTCCATGCAGTGCACAAAGACTGTGACTGAATTTACCAGTCCGAAGCGCAACCTCTTAAACTGGTAGTTCCGCCCTTCGAATATAAAGGCCAGATACTGGCGACTCTGTGGATGTAATTCCACCTGCCAGTACCCGCACACCGTATCCCAGGTACTAAAGTATTTGGTGCCGTGGAACCGTTTCAAAATCTCCTCAATCTCACCGGGCGAAGTCCTGTCATTTATGATCATTTTATTTATTTCTCCTTGGGATATTTCCTCCCTATCGTTCCCTACTTTGGTCTGTCCTGTGGTCTTCCGGTCGTTCGTTGTTGGTTCTCCGTTCAGCATCGTCCAAACTAGTACTCCTTCTCGCCGGATAGTACCTTGGTTGGTCACGTTCTAGGCTCCTCCGCTTATCTTCATATTCACGGTAGCTGTTTCTTCTATTGTTGTTGTATCTGCGCTGTCGACCATCTACTGCTCGTATGAAATTCACTCGTGGACGGGGAAACCTATTATTACTGGGATTACCATTATTTGGACTTGCACGATTATTATTATTATGGTAACGATCATTACCATAATTGGGGCTTCTCTGACTTTTTGGGTTAGGAGGGTAGGGATTTCGGTTACCCTGATAACCATTAGTGGGTCGACTGGGGTTCACTTGGTTTGGACCTGTATTATTATTATTATTTTGATTAGTATTGCTAAAGTTATTATTATTGTTAAAACTATTATTCTGCGGGTATGCACGGCCTCCTTGGTACCCAGTGTTGATGTTGTTCGTACCCAGGTTGTTGTTCGGATACGTCCTAGGTTCGGGCCTATCGTTTCTTCTCCGGCTTTGTCGGTAGTATTATTCGTTCTCGTAGTTTTCGAGGAGTTCGGTCATTGCCTGGATTGTTTTGATTTGGCTGCCTCTCCTCGCTCGAATGACTTCTTCGTCATAATGGTATGACAGCTTATTTATCAGGCATTCCTCAGGTATGGCCGGTTCTAAATGCTTGGCCATGGAAATATGCTGTCATTGAACTACCGACTTGTGGTTTGTAATGGCCGTGGCATATGTTATCCCCTATTAAGTTTTGCGTCGTTTCCGACCAATACTTAGCCTTGAAGAGGCTTTTAAATTGCTGATAGCTTTCGATGTCGCTCCGGTTGGCCATCCACTAATGATCATTCACCTCCCGAAACGACTCGTCTAGGATTTCCCGGTTCTGGACCCATCGGTTTCCTCTATGCTTTTCCAGGTATTCCTCGATGCCGGCCAAGAACTCCTTGGGCTTCCGCTTATACTGCCGGAAATTAAGCCATTCTCTGTTTTCTGATATGGGGAAATTATTATATCCAGTTGGTCGATTTCTTGTCATTTCTATCTCCTCCTGACTCTGTCGCACTTGTCCCGTGATGTTCGTCATAGCGGCTTCCACGCCGTCGCATCTTTAGGTGACATGTGTCCGCACTTTATTTATTTCTTTCAGGGCAAATTTCTTGTTTTCTTCCAGTTTCGTTTCCTGTTGTTCCTTGACATGTTTAATCTCTTTATGTATTACCTCCCGGACTTCCAGCACTTCGTTTTCTGTCTGACGACATCTTTCGTCCACTTCCCTGATCTGCTGGTTAACAACCACGACTTCCTGTTCTAACTTTTTGACGATGGATTTCTTCGTGTCCGTTATCTTTTTATTCAATTCTTCCTTAGCCAACTCTATTCTCTCGTCTACCTTATTCATGCTCTCCTGGTTGACTTCCCTTAGTTCTTCCCTTAACCTTTGATTATTCTCGTCCATTTTCTCCTCCATTTTCTGATTACTTTCCTCCAACTTTTCCCTCAGTTGCTGATTGTCGCTTTCCATTTTCCTACTTGTTTCCTCCATTTTCTCTTCCATCTTCTTACTCAAAGATTGATTATCCTTCTTCAGATCTTCCATTTTTTTGTTCAAAGATTGATTGTCCTTTTTCCTTTCCTTGGTGTTTTCCTCCATTTTGTCTTCTAAATTCTTTAACCCTTCCTTTGTGGATTCTATGTTTTTGTTTATTCCATTCAAATCTTCCTTAGTGGACTGGTTGTTGTCATCCATTTTCCTGTTCAAATCTTGACTCAACTTCTTACTATTATCTTCAATGTCCTTACTCAACTTCTGACTGGTTGATTTGTTTTCCTCCTTCGTGGATTCTTTATTTTTGTTGACCCCTTCCATTTTCTTATTCAAGTCTTCTTTTGTAGAATCCATTTTCTTATTCACATTTTGACTCATTCCATTCATTGTCTCCATCATCTGCCTGAACATTTCTTGTGTTGTCATGTCCTCTGTTTGTAAAGGTTTCTCCTTCTCTGGGACATTGACTTCCCCTGTCTGCGTTGTTACTTCAGGTTGTTCCTCTGGTGGTGCTGGTTGTTTCGGTTCCACCGGGTTTAGTAACACTTCCGGATCCTCCACGGGTGTTGCCTCCTTATCCCCCATGTCAACTTCTTTTTCGGCCTCTGCCGCCCTCTTCTTCGAAGTAGCTCGTCTTTGCATTTTTCTTCTGTTTCTATTAAATAACCGCTGCCAGGCTTAAATTATCAAGCCCTCTAAGTTGGACGCCAATTTGTAACAAGACGTGTTACAAAATTAAACTAAGAGGTTCGTTTAAATAAACCTCCACGCTAGTAAGGTTTCCGCTCCGCTATTTGACTCTCTTAAGCCCCACTGTTGCGAGCGTCAATTTGTAACAAGACCCTGTATGCAGTCTTTACAAATAAAGATAATAAAGAACAAATTTTATTTAAAAAAAAATTTTGTTTATGTTTTAATTGATGACTGTAATTGAGAAATAATTCAATTTTAAAGTTTTGGTAAAAATTTTAATAATTAATAAGGTATTTATTAATTATTTAGCACTTCTTGAAGATGTGAACAAAGTCCGGAGTTAATCAGATTAACTCCGGTCAGCAATCGATTTATTTTTTTTCGTGCTGGTCCAATATCTCCCTTTGTATAAATCTTTCCTTCTTCAGGAAGTCTCGTTGCAATTAATAAACCTTAAATTAGCATGTGAAAGAAGTTATATTTACAAACAATTGAAATAAATTGATTTATTAACACAATTAAGAAATAATCGATGTTTAATCGATTGTGAGCAAATGTCGACTCCGTCTCAGGAAATAATCGATTTGTTCATACAGGTTATAAATGATTACAAGTATTAAAAAAGGTTCTTGGAGCGATTATATTATTAATAGTCAGAGAAGGGTAAACGAGAAAGTATAACATTTACAAATAAAGTGTTTTCAATAACTATTATCTAACAAAATGTGAATAAATTTTATAAAATAAGTAATATTGTTGATTTGTCAAACCAATACGGCAAGCGCTGAAGTCACTCAATGTAGTTGGCACTGGTGGTGGTGTCCAAGATGGCCGCTCAAAATATGACGAGGTTACTTGCAATGTCGTCGTGTTAAAATCTCACATCAAAATTACGTTCATATATGTTTTAAATGTCCCCGAGCTGGTGTAACCTGTCTACTATGTTGTTTGGTGTGTTCTGGAAGTATGTTAGTGATCACTGGTGTTAATTATGTATATGGTTTTGGTGTTCACTTCTCTTTGTTCGCTATGCAAAAAAAAAACGGTTATACTGTTGTAGATGGAATTGTCACAAATATGTTGTTTTACTGTTTTTATGCACTGGTATTAAGTAGTGTTGATGTTGTTTTCACTATTGTGGTTAAAGTTTTCAGTGGTTTTAGTTAGGAAAGTGTTTAATTTACTTAACTCTCGTTCACTGATTTTATTGGGTAACCTAAGTACTCCATTTTCCTCGGTTTCAAGGAACGTAATATCACATAAACTGCTCAGCTTGATCATTAAAAAAGAACTAACTAACTTCCTTCACGTTAGTCAAAATCTGGCCCAGTTAGTCTTTGAAAAAGTATTGTTAAAATATTTCGATTTCCCATATACATGATACAAAAATACATTATATATAGAATTTATTTAGTTTATTCATCACCTTCATGAATTATGAACCTTATCGTTGGTTTAATTCTCTCATTCTCTTTAAATTGATATATTATAGTCCATACCTGTTGGCATTTTTGTGGAAATTACCAAATTTCTTTCTTTTTGGAAATCTAGGCTCAAAAACTGGTTTCCGCCTTCATATAATTTTTCTGCCATTTTAATTGTTATTAATACCATTATAATAAATTTCAAATGGTCATATTTCTCTTCCTTTCCTTAAATACATATAAATTGAACCTTTGAACTGGTTTTTTGTGTTAATCTCTGAATTTACCACTCCTCTTTAAAAATAATGAATTTATATATTTCAAAAATTTACAATAATTTAATGTATAGTTATATTTTACCATTCTAACTCATAGATTCATTCACAGTAGTTGTTAACTTATTTACCTTACCTAAATCTTACCAGTTTACAGGATTTATAAGTGAATTAACTGGTTTATATGGTTTCTGTGAATTCATTAAATAGCCTAGAGTTTAGAATTTTACATTTCTGGCTTTCTCAAATAAAGTTAATCCTACTCCTCCTCTGACTTTAAACAGTTATTATGACATAAAAATAAAATGGTTTATAAACTTATTGTGATGTGTAGTATCTGATTAATACTACTGTTATATAAAAATAATAATGAACATTACTTAGCATTCTGTACAATCGGACATATTGCTGACATTGTTTGAAAACATACATTTAACTCCTTTTTTAATTAACACAGCATACCTACTGAAACATTACTAATTGTATTTATGCTGTTATTTAACAAACATAATTTATTCTAAACACATATAAATCTTATTGACTAAAAAATCTTACAAATATATGGAGTTTATGGCTGCGAACAAATAGCCATTTTAAACATTTTTAAACCTATGAATACTTAAATTAATTCCAGTCCTTTCTGGTCTAAACCATTATTATTTATTATCCCCTTCATCAGTAAACATGTCCACCCATACTCTAGTTACTGTCATTTCTACAAATGTCTTGTAATAACAAAGTGACATTAAAATAATAAAATATTGGAAATCTTCCATTTTATTATTTTATGATGATGTGTATTATTGAATATAAAAGTTGTTATATAGCATATTGGTAAGTCATAGTATCACTACAACTTTAAGTTTATTGTATTTCCAAAAACACTTGCACTAGTTCACTTTCACTGGTGGTTCTGATATACTGAGTCTTATTATCTCAGACCAGACCTTTAGTCATCATGGACTGTTAAGACTTGTTTATTTTTTTTATCACACAATAACTTTAGTTGGTTCACATCTTATTATACTATACAACACTTTTGGTTTATTAATCATTACATTTTATAGGGTTTTGGGATGTTATACTTTCTTTAATTGTCTTTATGGGTTTGGGGTTCATGGTAGTTAATAATAGGTTTTATAATGTTGTTTCTTCCATACTATTTCTTCCTCTCTTCTTGTCTTCTTTCTTGTCTTCACTCTTGTCTTTCTTCTGGTCTTCACCCTTCTTGTCTTCACTCTTGGGTAAACCAAGGTACTTCGTGTTACCTTGACTGATGTTTGGTTTTGGAGTATCTAATTTATTTTCTGATACTGACTTTGCTCTTCGTTAAAGGGATCAGGGTATTGTTTACTTCCTGATAATAAACTCTACTCTTCCTTCTTCTTGTGTTTGGGGTATTTTGTTGTTTCACCACTCTTAACCTGATTCTTTCTTCTTTATTTTGTGGTATCTAATTTGTTTACTGCTCCTAACTTCCTGGGTAAATTCCTGATTTTATAATATGAGTTACTCTTAATTATTTCTTTGATTTTTTAATAGTGGTTTTTATATAATGCAATGAGGATTTTTATTTTATTGTGGTTTATTCCTTTGAATTCATTAAATTTCATTCGATATTATATTAGTATATGTAATGTAATTATTGTTTATTATCTTATATGAATTAATAAGTAGTGGATTTTCTGTCACGCTACAATATATATTATAACGATTCATATTAGCGTCCTATCTGAGCGTTATATGAAAGTGTCTGACGGAGGGAGTATAGCAGCGTAAGCAAGAGAGAGAGCGGATAATCGCAGCCATCTCACTCTAACCTCGTCACAGCGACATATGATACCGATACGAACATGAAATTTTACTCAATACAAATTATCAGTTCAACCTGTGATAACTTAAAAACTAATAAATATACGGCAATTCTGAAAACAGCATTGTATTCAGCAAGTGAAGATTTATAAGTAGCCGCAATATCAGTTAATATAATTAACAATTGAAGAAGTTATTCGGAAGACGAACGCCAAAAGGAATAACGAGAGAATTATGCTACGTAGAAGTTAGGTGTTTTCACATACACACAGATAAAGACCAAAGCAACAATATTCTGTGATCAGATCTTTGAATACACGTTTGCAAATACCTGTAATCAATCTATTTGCAAACACAGGAAGTACGATTTTAACTAGAAATTCTCTGCAGTTTCAAACCTGTTTGAAACGGGTGTTTCGTCGACCTGTTCGAGATTGTCAAAACTGGAAAAACGCATGATTTATTTGAACAACCAATCAGAACCGCGTATTTAAAACTGACGCCAACTCAAAGCGAGGGGTAGCATCACTCTTCGTTCGGATCTTCAATGCGCTAGTCGTGTATAATTTACGTACAGAAATTTTTCAATCACACAAAAGTGTAATTAAGTTTCAAAGTCGAGAAGTAGTCCGCAGTGAATACGAACTAGTACCGTTCAACAACTCTCGCTGCGTAAAACAACGTTAGTTAATTAAATTATTAATTAATTAATCATCAGCCGTGAAGTAACTGTGCGTCAGAAGGCTATAGCATCTGTAATTGCCAGGGCATCTTCTACAGCATTGATCAACATCAATTCTTCTGTGCAAAACCATCAAAAGGAGGACATGCTACGGGTTCCTATCTTCGGTCAACGCATCAAACAGTAAGAAATAGATTCATTGATCAATGAAATAAGCACTAAACAAATAATAAAAACAATAAACAATTTTTAAAAGACACTAAGAATTTCACACTGTGTATTTTAATTATAAGATTAGCTCTAACATAGTTTAGGAGTGTTGAATGGAAAGTGGGGTGTAGTATTGGACGTGGAAATTATTGCAGACCTGTTCTTTAGCACTGGTTTGGGAGATAGCAATCTCTTAATTAAACCAGATAAGAGCCATAGGTCGTTTGAACGTCTTAATCGTTACTTTTCACACTCACTCAGTAATTATAAGTGTTAGGGTAGAAATAAGTCCTACCATTAGAATTTTCAAGTTTAAAAATAATTGATTAAAACGTTATTTAAAATAATCAAGCAAATATTAAAGTGTTATTTGTAACGATTCCCCTTTAACACCACAATCACTGAAAGAATCCTGAGAAAGAGTGTCTCCATGCGCTGAGCTAAGCTGAAACCGTGTCATTTGTATCTGGGATTTGTTCTGGCGCCCAGGTAAAGTAATATCACGGGTAAGTAACATTTTATCTAACATTCAAAATATTAGATAATTGTGTTAGATAAAAGGGAGCGTTGTATAGATTTGTCGCCGCAACTAAGGGGCACGAGTAAATCACCAAATTTATATATAGAAATAAGTTGTATAAATTTGGCGCGGCCAACTAAGAAGCTTGTTTAAACTCGATTAAACTCAATTAAATCACCAAATTTAGCACAAAACAAAGTTATAGTATATATTTTGGCGTTGCTATTACCCAAGTGATTAGTTAAATTGTAATATTAATAAATTTGAAAAGAAGTGGAATTCAAGGTTACAAATAACTGTTAAATAATTTTTAAATTAGTTTGTTAAAAATAATAAATTTAAAAAATGGCTAAATCATCAGTAGTAGATATGGGAGCAATTGAACAAATGTCTTAGCAGTTTACCACTAAAATTGAAAGTAAAATTGATGATACAAATAATAAAATCGAAAGTATTAAAAGTAAACTTGAAAATAAAATTGAAAGTACAAGTAGTCAATTAAATAGTAAAATTGAAGAAAATAATAAAGTTTAGAAGAAAGTAATAAAAAGTTAATAACTGATGTTAATAATAAAATTGAGCAAACTAATAAATACTTGTCTAGTGAAATGAAACAAATAAACGAAAATTTGTCTAGCCAAATAGAACAAAGTAGTAAAGAGGCTACATTTAAAATAGATGAAGAAATAGCAAATTTAGCTACTAATTTAGCTGGTAAAATAGATGAGAGTAATATTAGGTTTGATAATCATACCGAAGAGGTTAAAACTACGTTAGAGGGATTTACAAAACAAGTAAACACTAATTTTCGCCGTCAAGACGAAAAACTAAATAAGTTTAGAAACGAATTTCATGAAAGGTTAGAACAAAAAGTAACCCTCATTAATCAACAATTCAGTGAAGTAACAGCTGAATTAAAAACACAAACACTTCTAAATAAAGAAGAAATCCAGAATACTAGGGAAGAGTGTACCCAAATGGGAGAGAATATTAATGACGTTATGAAACAGGTAGAGAGTAAGGCTAACAGTGACCAAGTATATCAAAAGGTGGAACAGCAGTTGAAGGTAATGCGGGAAGATCTGACTAAAGCAATGAAGTCACAGCAAACCAAAGTAGTGAGGTGTGGCGGCTATAAGGAAGAACCGGAAAACCTTGCATTTTCAGGAAACCCACATGAGAATCCTGTGGAATTTCTAAAGCTGTTTGAGGCTTATGTAGCTCGTGTAAATCCACTGATGGACGACGAGGACAAGAAGGACATGTTAGGCGATTTCTCAAGAATTGTGCAGATACGTGGTGAAAAGTCATCTCGGACAGAATCCAAACCTACTCAGACTTCAGAGAAAAATTCCTTGCTCAGTACTGGACCGTTCAAATACAAAGAAGGGTACGCGATAATCTAGAATTTGGTAAATATCACCCGTCAATGAATATGACAACCACCAATTATGTGCTAAATGTAACGGCGCAAGTTAAGCATCTAGCACCACCAATAGAAGAGAGAGACCTAGTATATAAGCTAGCGCGCCATTTTTCAGAACGCACTAGAGTAGCAACCACTACTAGAGGAGTGGATACTCTAGAAAAGTTCATAATGGTTGTAGATGAGTGTCAAGATTTAGAGAGGGACTAGAGCGTGTAAGTAATCAGCTGAGTAACTACTCTAGAGGCGATCATCAAGAACCAACTGTCTACTCAACTAAGAGGAGAGACAATGAACGCCCGAAAGAAAAAAGGTTTACCCCATATCCGGGTAATAAACCCCAAAATCGACCGGAATTGGAGGAGAATGGTAGAAGTAGGAGTGTAGAAAACAAACCAAATAAAGGGTATAAAGTACGTAAAACAATTATAACATCTACCGAGCAGCAACCGTCGACTAGTAAAATGAATACGGCAAACGGGAAACCACTGCAGGTAGAAAAGAAACAAAACTAAACCTACCATTACCTGCAGTGAAATCACCAAAGGAAACAGGTAAGAAGAACGTAGCACATAATATAAAACAAGCGAGCGATAGGGAGTTCTTGTTAAAAGAGGAGCAAGAAGTGTGTAGAAACCATTATCCTGAGTGTCCGGAAATAATTTGTAAGTTCAGTAATCTACTAGTAAGAGCGCTTATAGACACCGGCAGTGAAGTTCCCTGTGTTAGCTCAAAGTTTGTAGAAAATAGTCAGTTGCGTAATTGTCCCAGACTACCTTTAAAACATTGTAATGTACAGGGAGCCACTGGAGCCAAAATGCAAAAGATAACTGATCAAATTTATTTACCTGTCAATATAAATGGTACCCAAACCCAAATTGTAGCTCTTATAGTCCCGAAACTCGTTCATGATTGTATTATTGGGGTAGACACGTTACTTGAATGGAAGGCAGAAATAAATTTTAAAAGAAGTACCATTACGATGGAAATAAATGCTAATAAAATAAATGTAAACATTAAAGAATATAAGCATTGGAATTCGGTAAGTGTCATAAAGAACTGTAAGCAGCTAAAGTTGTTTCTAGGTTTAGCTAACTACTATCAGAAATTTACAAGTAAATACGCTGAAAGTACTGTTCCATTGTTAAAGTTGTTAAATAAAGGGATTAAATGGAAGTGGACAAAGGACCACGATGAAGCGCTGCAACAAGGGAAGTCTTTTTATAAATACTGTTGTATTAAATCAGCCAAGGATAGGAGAAAGATTTTACTTGCAAACAGACACCAGCAATATTGCTATTGGAGCACACTTGTATCAGATTGATGAGAAGGGCTAAAAAGCGGTATTAGGATTTGTAAGTCGCATTCTTAAAGGGGCAGAATTAACCTATTTTACGACAGAAAAAGAGCTATTAGCGATAGTGCATAGCCTGTCAAAGTTTAGAAGTTTTATTCTGGGTGCTAAACTTACTATAATCACCGACAATAAAACGTTAGTATTTTTATTAAAGTGTAAATTGCTAGGTGCTCGTCTGACTCGTTGGATCTTGGCTATACAAGAGTATCAATTTGAAATACAATATTGCAAACCGAAAGACAACTTGGTAGCAGATGTACTCAGTAGAAATCCACCATCAGAAAACAACATAGAAACAGATAACATTAAATTTAGTAGCAATGATATTGGTATTTACGCGGCAAAGCATATAACAAAACCTGAAGTAGTTAGACGACTTAAGGAAATAGGGACTCATCAACAACAAGACCGTAGGATTAGTGTAGCTTGGAGAAGCGCAGTTACCAACACCAAACCAGGAGTTTCTATATATGGAGGTAAGCTATACAAGCTATGTTCCCATAGGAGGAAGAATAGACAAAATATTGACCCATAAAGAAATAATAGTTTGAACCTATAAAGTATGTGAGTCAAACATGGTCAAATAGAATAAATATATAATTGTTTTGAATCAAGGTCAATGATAATAAAATAAATTTTATTTAAATATATGTTAGTATTGTTATTTAAATTTTTGACATTAATTAAGCCAAAATGATGATTAAAATGTTAATGGTCAATAAAATTTTCAATATACCATGTTAGGTTAAGCAACATTGTAAACTTTAGTTATAAGATAGATGTAAGGAAAATGGTATCAGTGCAAGTTTTGTGCGGGAAAAAGTGCGAAAGAATATGTACAAATTTTTCATCAGAGTAAAACTGTACTTTAGAAAAAAAAAGTAACGATTTATAAAATAATCAATTTTTTTTTTATACCGAGTGGGGGTATATATAACGATTCATATTAGCATCCTATCTGAGCGTTATATGAAAGTGTCTGACGGAGGGAGTATACCAGCGTAAGCAAGAGAGAGAGCGTACAGTCGCAGCCATCTCACTCTAACCTCGTCACAGCGACATCCGATACCTGTACGAACATGAAATTTTACTCAATACAAATAATCAGTTCAACCTGTGATAACTTAAAAACTAATAAATATACGGCAATTCTGAAAACAGCATTGTATTCAGCATGTGAAGATTTATAAGTAGCCGCAATCTCAGTTAATATAATTAACAATTGAAGAAGTTATACGGAAGACGAACGCCAAAAGGAATAACGAGAGAATTATGCTACGTAGAAATTAGGTGTTTTCACACACACACAGATAAAGACCTAGGCAACAATATTCTGTGGTCAGATCTTCGAACACACGTTTGCAAATACCTGTAATCAATCGATTTGCAAACACAGGAAGTACGATTTTAACTAGAAATTCTCTGCAGTTTCAAACCTGTTTGAAACGGGTGTTTCGTCGACCTGTTCGAGATTGTCAAAACTGGAAAAACGCATGATTTATTTGAACAACCAATCAGAACCGCGTATTTAAAACTGACGCCAACTCAAAGCGAGGGGTAGCATCACTCTTCGTTTGGATCTTCAATGCGCTAGTCGTGTATAATTTACGTACAGAAATTTTTCAATCACACAAAAGTGTAATTAAGTTTCAAAGTCGAGAAGTAGTCCGCAGTGAATATGAACTAGTACCGTTCAACAACTCTCGCTGCGTAAAACAACATTAATTAATTAAATTATTAATTAATTAATCATCAGCCGTGAAGGACCTGTGCGACAGAAGGCTACAGCATCTGTAATTGCCAGGGCATCTTCTACAGCATTGATCAACATCAATTCTTCTGTGCAAAACCATCAAAAGGAGGACATGCTACGAGTTCCTATCTTCGGTCAACGCATCAAACAGTAAGAAATAGATTCATTGATCAATGAAATAAGCACTAAACAAATAATAAAAACAATAAACAATTTTTAAAAGACACTAAGAATTTCACACTGTGTATTTTAATTATAAGATTAGCTCTAACATAGTTTAGGAGTGTTGAATGGAAAGTGGGGTGTAGTATTGGACGTGCAAATTATTGCAGACCTGTTCTTTAGCACTGGTTTGGGAGATAGCAATCACTTAATTAAACCAGATAAGAGCCATAGGTCGTTTGAACGTCTTAATCGTTACTTTTCACACTCACTCAGTAATTATAAGTGTTAGGGTAGAAATAAGTCCTACCATTAGAATTTTCAAGTTTAAAAATAATTGATCAAAACGCTAATTAAAATAATCAAGCAAATATTAAAGTGTTATTTGTAACGATTCCCCTTGAAAACCACAATCACTGAACGAATCCTGAGAAAGAGTGTCTCCATGCGCTGAACCGTGTCATTTGGTTCTGGGATTTGTTCTGGCGCCCAGGTAAAGTAATATCACGGGTAAGTAACATTTTATCTAACATTCAAAATATTAGATAATTGTGTTAGATAAAAGGGAGCGTGGTAATATATATATATACATATATATATATATATATATACATGATAACAATGTTATACTAACAAATCAAATCTAAATTATCTCAACAGATAACGAGAGTATATCATTTTTGATAGGCGAAAGAAATTTCACACAGAGTGTTCACTGTGCCCTATTATTTACACTTTTGTCCAGCTGTTGGGGTGTTGATTCAATGCAGGAGGGTGATTTATTGTTCGCATAACGGGGCCTTGCTAAAGGGGGAAATAACAATGGATCGAGATCATACATTCCTCGACACGAATTCTACAGGAAACAGCCTGTCAGTATACAGATAGGTTGAAAATTGAATATTTTTACAAGCGGGGACTTGCGTATTACGTTTATTTACCTTTCCTACTAGATTATATTATTATTAGAAATTAATTTTTTTTTTATTCTAGTTCACAAATTAAGAGTGAATAAATTTACGCCTCTTGTTAAATTACTGTTTGTTATTTAAGCAGGGTCAATTATTTTATATGAAACAGAGTAAATGATTATTATTAGAGTGGCGCATTTTATATGTGCCACGACGTACACAATTATCATATAAGAAAGCAGAGTGACGCATTTTATACCGTCTCTTCTTCTTGACATTATAACACGGGGAACCAGTTTAATTGGACTTTGTCACTTAAACCGGCTGCCATTATATTTACTGATTACTTAGAAACTAATTGGGAACCTGTAAAGTTTAGGAGTTTGACTGAGGTTTCGTAAATTTACTCACTCTCTTGGGTTTAGCAAAGACATCTCTTTATTACAACTTTCAAAATAAGGTTTGTGATATATCAAGTTGTATACCAACATTCAAGATTCTTACTTAATGAATAAATTCATTACTAAAAGCTTTCATTTTTTTAAACATTATTATGATGAGCTCAAAACCATACAACTGTATATTACATTAAATACCACGGATCCGGGTTCTAATTATTATGATATTCCAGATTATTTTGAGATTATGTAAACTATTTGAAGAATAGTTTAATTTACTATTGACTTAGTTATACCTGTAAGCATTTTCAGGTTACTATTGTTTAGTTACAGTAACTGTGCATATTATTCGTTACAATTTACAGTATTTATATGAGTCTTTACGAGAAATATACGGTCTTTACTCTGGGTTGTTAGAAGGAATATAACCACAGAAGATATGCTTCCGTGTCACCTGAGTATTGGGTATGTCCACGACTGGTCCTCTTCATGATCCTCTACGGTGGTGTTTTCTGGATGTTCTTAGCTGCAGTTGGTGGTCCTCCATTTAAACTGTGGACTCTAAGTAGGTAGTTTAGTCATGATGCTCTGTCTCTGGGTACGTGATGCTCATAGTGTTGTAGTTGATTTCCTTCAGACGGTCGTTTTCACTTTTCACATTTCGTTTAAACTGCACTAATGTTACATTCTGATTCGGTATTGTACATACTTCAAGTTTTAAACACTTACTTAAAGAGATGTGATGGCTACACAGTTTATATATTTACTTTTTAACTACATAACTTCCTTTACATTTTAACTACATATTTGCACTCTCCTCTACTTATTGCTCCAAGAAACATCTATTTATTTATACATAGTGTTACAACACAAATAACCCAACCCAGTACCAGGGATAAAAAACTAAATTTATAAATGTAAAAATACTTCATATCAAATAAACTGATTAATTCAAATAAAATATAAAGAGTATGACTCGACAACCGACGACTTTGACCTAACCCAAGTGATTGACCCAACAACATTAAACAAATGAAGAAGGAAACCACACAAATAACCAACGAGAATAAGAGAAGAAAGTGATTGACCCAACAAATACGACCAAAGAAGAAAAGAAGGTGATTACCAAACCAAAGGAAGAAAGGAAAAATTCAAAACCCAAAGAAAAAGGAAACAAGTTCATGGGATTAAACGACCCCAAAATATCCAAAGAAAAGGATGGAAAACCCAAAGTATTAATCAAATAATGAGAGTGAAAAAGGAGAGAGATAGGTAGAAGTGAAAACCAATAATGATTCACAAAACGAGTAATAAAGCATAGGAGAAGGAGAAATAAAGCACTCAAGAAGAATATTGGAACCAAACCAATGGTTATCCTGAGAAAGGAGAAAGTAGTGGTTACTACCCATTAATGGACAAATGATCTAGAGAAGAAACATTATTAAAAACGATTAAGGATCAAGGTGATAAAAAAGCAACCTAAACCATAAATAAAATTGTTATTAATTATTAAGTATTAATTGTTATTAATTAATTGTTATTAGTATTAAGGATATATTGTAATGAAAGAGAAATAAGTATAGGGATCACCCACTAAAAAAACACATAGTATAAACAGTGATACAGTGCAATAGTGTATGTGTAAAAACCCCAAAGTGAAGTGATAAGATACGCTAGTTAAATTATAATTAACCATAGATAATTTAAAAGTGAAGGTGAGATATAAGTGGGAATAAGGTAAGATTTAGAATATAACTGTTATAAGAAATAGTGAATAATGAAGAAAGTAGACACTACATAAATCTGTGAAAAAACATTAAAGGTTTAAAAGTGGAAAAATGACAGTGAATAAATAGCTGGTGAAAAATAGTATTATGTTTAATAGAGTTAAGTTTAATTATAGCCGGTAGTAAGTAAAAAGGGAGGATTCCAGGAAAGAATAAATTGAAGGTGTTAACATGGAGAGAATGTAAAGATTGTTTAAAGATTAAGAAATCAAAAACCAGCAAAGACACCCATGTTATAAGGGACTGTTATAAATTTAATAAAAGTGATATTGTTTATCACAATAAAAATAATATGTATTGTAAACAAAAAATTAGCAAATAATGATAAGTTGGAAGGAAGTGATGATATTTCTCACTCAAAATAATAACTCTAATAAGTTATAAAGAATTGTTCATGTTAATGTTATGAATAGGATATGGCTGAATGAAATTTGCAGTCCATAAGCCTAATGTTATGTTTTAAAGATTAAAATAGAGAAAGCAATATTGACATGTAACCAACACACCAACAGACTCAAAATACAATACAACCAATAAAAATAACAAAGTAAAGCCCATTAGGCTGAACCAAAATATGATTTAAATGGAATAAGTAAAATACTATAATGGCTACTCAGGCCTAGGAAAGGCATAACTGTCAGAACCAAACAACCAAAAATTATAACAAATGAATAAGAATTTAGAAAATCGGAGGTGAAGGAATCACCAAGAATAAATTGTAAATCTTTGTAACACAAAATATTGTAATAAGCATTTTTATACAAAAATAAATGTAATTAACAAGCATTAACATAATTGTAAAAACATACAATCTGAAATTACCCAAGCTTGTGGTGTATCAAAATGATCTATGAAGAAAAATAGATACTATAGTGACAATATTTAATAACCAGGAAGGAAGATGGAGGAATAACAGCAATCAGAAGATTCGAATTTTGATAACAATACATCATCTCAAAATCAACCAATCGGAATCATGTAGTTACCATGGAAACGGCAGTTGAAGACGAAATTACCGTTGGAATAGAAAGAAGCGAAGCGTCATTAAGCGAATACAGATGCCAATATTTGGAAGAACGTTTTTTCAGTGAAAATAATGCAAACAAGTATGAAAAGTTATTAACCATGATAGTTTGAGAAACAGACGAACGTTTGTAGCAGCCAATTCAAGAGCCAAGGCCAATTAAACAGAAAATATACTTGAAAAGAACATCTAGACCCATGACGAAAAAGACGCTCGATCTATTGAACCCCAAAATCCATGAAAACTGAACTTATGCAGCCACATCCTACCCGATGAAACAACGAAGGCACGCTGAGGTGTTAAGTACCATTAAATTATTTATTTTCCAAAAACCCTAATCACTTTCAATATTTTTAAAAGGTAAATTTACCTCACTATAGAACCTATATTTCACTTTCATAGAATATTTAAGCAAAATAACACTTAATAGAAACTTGTTAACGTTGAATATAACCTATGAATTAAACACGAACTTACAAAACACTTTTACGACACAACAGAACAGACACACATAACACACGTAACAGACGTAACAGCACACATTATTATTTATGTACACATAGAATAAGGTAATATATATTTTTGTTGTAACCATTGGAGTTCTTTAACTCATAGTCACAAGAATCCACGATTTTGGAAACAGAAATCATTGTAATATTTTAACATACACAGCAGTGCAAACGCTTTATGTTTCCTTGATCATATTCGCCGAACCCTAGAGGCAAGACTCGAATGTAAACAGTCGGTGCAAATTTATTATTGTATTATTGTCGATGTGAATGTTTTCAATTATCACCTATTAAAAAAATAACTATTACAGGGAGTAACCGTCGTTATCATTTCATACGGAGTGCTATATATAAATTACTTGTGTTTAGTTAAGAATAAATTGTACGAGCAGCGAACAAGTTGTCAGTCACACAGCAGTAGCGACAATTGTGACGGCCGTGCGAGCGGGAATTATTTGAATGCCCAATACCGCAACGCTAACTCGTCTAACAATAATTTTAGTTGTTTTATAAAACGACTTGGCGCCACCCGGGATTATCACACCCCTATAAATAACAGGTAAGGTTACTGCCGTATCATACAGGTGATTACATCAACGCTACGAACATCGCTAGCCACAAAATTACTGTAACGACCCGGTGCGAGGCGAACGCACTAATTATAATAACACATACAAACTGTACACATTTTGCAGGTACGCGCAGATCTATTCGTTACAGATTGACGAATACGACGTGAGGCTTGAAAGAAGACGAGGACGTCTCTGCAATTACTACGTTACAGACTGGCGACCAACCGGTGAGGCTTTAAAAGAAGGCCAACGGCGGCTATGAAGAGACATTCTTTGGTTGCAATATAAAGACGAAAAAAGATGAAACCAAAAGATAGACGACAACAACAAACGAAAATGCCCGAACAACAGAAACAATGGAGTTACGCAGAGTGGATGACAGAGTTATTTAAAAAATTCTGTAAGGAAATGGAAACATCAAAAAGAACACCACGGATCATGAAAGAGCACAAATGAGTCGTGCAAATGCAGTGGAATCACCAAACGACAAGATGTCACTGAGAGATATTTATAATGAAATGTGGAAGCTGGACACCAAATATAATGAAGAAAAGACTATCGGGACAGCCCACGAAAAACGTGATAACAATGTGAGAAGAATGACCGAAGAAGATTGGGATAGATGGAGAGACAATGAAAAACAAATGAAAAACGAAAGAACGGGAGTGTACGCCCAGGTGACTGAGGAATTTACACAGGAGGAATATGACCAATGGAGACTATCTATAAGACAACCGGAACAACCAATACAAACAGAAAATAGGGAACTAAGAGAATGGATAAGGGTTACGTTCGAACTATCCAGAGAAGATATTTGTAATTGGAGGAAGGTACATAATCAAGTAGACGAGTTCACGGAAATGCCAAAACCAAAAACTCAAATGAAAAAAGTAGTCAAGGAAGTCAAACTGAAACAACAAAAGAAGATGCCAGAACAACCAACTCAGAAAGAGGACCTGAGCATACAGGAGATGCTAAAAATTCTAGCGAAAAAATTCGAACAAGACAAGGAAGATTATAGGAAACAAAGAGAAGAGAGGGAACAAAGAAAGAAGCAGAGGGAAGAAGATGATAGGAAACAAAGAGAAGAGAGGGAACAAAGAAGAAAAGACAAGGAAGAAGCGAAGGAACAAAGAAAGAAGCAGCAGGAAGAAGATTATAGGAAACAAAGAGAAGAGGAGGAGAAGGAGTCCAGAGAGTAGAGGGAGAGCATACGTAATATTTTCAAGCCATTGCATGAAACACTGGACCGCATTGCGGAAGATATCCAAGAAACGGGGAACGAGAACATGAGGCAAATAAAAAAGGATTTTGAAAGAGTCAATAACACGATTGAAAATACTCATGAGACACTCCTACAGCAAATAAAGGAAGATGGTGAGAAGAACAGAGAAGAATTAAGATTCATGCTAGTAGAGTTTCGTGAAGAAGTCAAACCGGCAAAAACGGGGATGAACAAGAGTTGGGAAGAAACGAGTTACCCAGCAGACCAACTTAAAGAAACATTAGACCGCGATTTCAAACCAGTGGATGAAAAACCAGACACCACTTCTGAAAGTATCAAAGAAACGTTGAATGAGAACAGGGAACCGGGTAATCAGAATATAACACAGAAGGAGATGGAAAATTTAGAAGGACCAAGTATATTGTTTTCTGAAAATAAAGGTAACAATAACCCTGATAAAATCCAACACATAAAACCAACAACAAAAGAGGAAGAAAGAAGAACCGAATAATTAAGAAAATTAAGAAAACAGAGGAATGGGGAAGAGTGTATAAAAAGAAACTAATAAAAACCAGAGAAGAATTAGAAATGATGAAGAGCGGACTCATTGACGTGTTTAATTTGCCACTTACCTACCAAAGCAAGTTAATGAATTATAAAGATTGTAGGAGGACTCCGAGGGAAATTATAAAAGGAATTCACAACAAACCAGTGGATGAAAAGTCCAGCAAATCTATGCTGAAATGGAAAATACCCAAATTTGAAAAGACTCACAACAAAATAGTGTGTCACAAATTAAAAAGCTCTCTAGAACGCTTGAATACGCAAGAAATACAAAGGCAAAATAAAACAGCAATAACAACATTAACGAAGGAGGTACAATTAACAACTTCTTTAATTAATCAAAATATATTGAATAACGTAGGCATGGAGACAACTGAACATAGGATATTAGAAGAATTGTGGTACAAGATAGAAGATACCTATTTCACCAGCAAGGAAATAGTTATACACACCCAGATTATCCGAACCACAAGTGCAGAGGAAATGATGGACCATGGGTAAACTAAGCGAAGATACCACAAACCATGAAAAGGGACTGATCTTCGAATTAATGACCAAGCAACCCAATGGAATAGAAGGAGGTATTAAAATTAATGAAGCCACTAAACAATCACCAAAACAAGAGGGTACAAGAAACGACTAAGACGAATTAAATAAGAAAAATTAAACTATAATAAACAAACTCTACTCCTTCATTAATTTCGAAACGATAAAGAAATTAATATTTATCCAGAATAAGTGTGAATATCAAACACTTGAAGGAGAAGAGAGGAAGAACAACGAAGTGTCGAACAAAAAAGGAGAAGGCTATAATATGGAATGGAAATGATAGAGATAATAATATAAGGAGCACACAACCAAAAGAGAGTTGAGATAACAAAGGTAAAAATGAACGATTGATGCCAATATAAACTAATGTATAATAATATGTACGGCCGTATGTCATCACAAAGGACAATGGAAACAATACCTATGAGATAAGTAATGTAACCACCAAAAAAGTAAAAGGAGTTTATAACCAAGCTTCAATAAAGAAATTCTATGAAGAAAACTAAGTAAATGTAAATAAAAATAAAAAATGCCAAAATTCAAAAATTATGTGACCACAACTTGCAACAATATTTCGATGACTTATGAGGCATAAAATAAAAAATATAAAAACAAAGGAATGAGTTACATAAATTCCTACTAAGTGAAATCAACTTACAATCTATTAAAAAGTTGATATATGAAGTATATAAAATAATTAAACAAAATGTACCAAAATAGGAATACGCTACAAAAATTCCTATGATGTAAGAGAAATAACTTACAAAGAATTATCAAAAATGATATTTAATACAAACTAAAATAAACAAAAATAAAATCAAACTAAAAACTGATAAGATAAATACCTGAAATTATAATGAATCAAAAGTATTCAAAGAAAAAAAAAATCTAAACTGGTACAAAGAAAAAGAGTAGTTATGTATGAATCAAATATACAAGCTATGGCTAAAGCAAAATATTGCTAAATAACTGAAAAAAGAATAAAGATGTCTAAGATAATTAAAATGATCACAAAGAGAATTGAAAACAAAGTAATGAAAAGTTAGATATGATGAAATTAACATATGAATAAATAAAAAACAATCAATTGTATGAGCTAATCATAGTATATAGCAAAGGTACAGCGGAAGGAAGAATGAGTAAAAGGCCAAAGTGATCTAAAAACAAACCACAAGGTGGACAATCCCAAAATATATTATTATTATTATTATTAATTTCAGTCACGAGTTGACAAAAAAGGTATTTAATATTGACTGTTGAAAAGTCCAGCAATCCAAATAAACTGAGCAGAGATGATGTTCCTCTGGTCTCAGAAAAATGAGTAGTAATGGGAGAAACCAGCTACTAAAGTTAGGGAAAAAAAATTGTGTATAAGGGAGAACACACCAATGGAAATAAAATAAAAAACAGATCCAAATAAAATGGAATGAATTAAGTAAGAAGAGATATAAAGAATGCAGAAACAAACAAGAAAGAAAAGGAAAAAGATTATATATAACTGATAATATTATAAAAAACTATGCTAGTGTTTTATCAAAATGATCAATTTTAAAGGAGAGGCATTATGTTACAACACAAATAAGCCAACCCAGTACCAGGGATAAAAAACTAAATTTATAAATGTAAAAATACTTCATATCAAATAAACTGATTAATTCAAATAAAATATAAAGAGTATGACTCGACAAACGACGACTTTGACCTAACCCAAGTGATTAACCCAACAACATTAAACAAATGAAGAAGGGAACCACACAAATAACCAACGAGAATAAGAGAAGAAAGTGATTGACCCAACAAATACGACCAAAGAAGAAAAGAAGGTGATTACCAAACCAAAGGAAGAAAGGAAAAAATTCAAAATCCAAAGAAAAAGGAAACAAGTTCATGGGATTAAACGACCCCAAAATACCCAAAGAAAAGGATGGAAAACCCAAAGTATTAATCAAATAATGAGAATGAAGAAGGAGGGAGATAGGTAGAAGTGAAAACCAATAATGATTCACAAAACGAGTAATAAAGCATTGAAGAAGGAGAAATAAAGCACTCAAGAAGAATATTGGAACCAAACCAATGGTTATCCTGAGAAAGGAAAAAGTAATGGTTACTACCTATTAATGGACAAATGATCTAGAGAAGTAACATTATTAAAAACGATTAAGGATCAAGGTGATAAAAAAGCAACCTAAACCATAAATAAAATTGTTATTAACTATTAAGTATTAATTGTTATTAGTATTAAGGCTATATTGTAATGAAAGAGAAATAACCATAGGGATCACCCACTAAATAACACATAGTATAAACAGTGATACAGTGCAATAGTGTATGTGTAAAAACCCCAAAGTGAAGTGATAAGATACGCTAGTTAAATTATAATTAACCATAGATAATTTGAAAGTGAAGGTGAGATATAAGTGGGAATAAGGTAAGATTTAGAATATAACTGTTATAAGAAATAGTGAATAATGAAGAAAGTAGACACTACATAAATCTGTGAAAAAACACTAAAGGTTTAAAAGTGGAAAAATGACAGTGAATAAATAGCTGGTGAAAAATAGTATTATGTTTAATAGAGTTAATTTAAATTATAGCCGGTAGTACGTAAAAAGGGAGGGTTCCAGGAAAGAATAAATTGAAGTTGTTAACATGGAGAGAATGTAAAGATTGTTTAAAGATTAAGAAATCAAAAACCAACAAAGACACCCATGTTATAAGGGACTGTTATAAATTTAATAAAAGTGATATTGTTTATCACAATAAAAATAATATGTATTGTAAACAAAAAATTAGCAAATAATGATAAGTTGGAAGGAAGTGATGATATTTCTCACTCAAAATAATAACTCTAATAACTTATAAAGAATTGTTCATGTTAATGTTATGAATAGGATATGGCTGAATGAAATTTGCAGTCCATAAGCCTAATGTTGTTTTAAAGATTAAAATAGAGAAAGCAATATTGACATGTAACCAACACACCAACAGACTCAAAATACAATACAACCAATAAAAATAACAAAGTAAAGCCTATTAGGCTGAACCAAAATATGATTTAAATGGAATAAGTAAAATACTATAATGGCTACTCAGGCCTAGGAAAGGCATAACTGTCAGAACCAAACAACCAAAAATTATAACAAATTGAATAAGAATTTAGAAAATCGGAGGTGAAGGAATCACCAAGAATAAATTGTAAATCTTTGTAACACAAAATATTGTAATAGGCATTTTTATACAAAAAGAAATGTAATTAACAAGCATTAACATAATTGTAAAAACATACAATCTGAAATTACCCAAGCTTGTGGTGTATCAAAATGATCTATGAAGAAAAATAGATACTATAGTGACAATATTTAATAACCAGGAAGGAAGATGGAGGAATAACAGCAATCAGAAGATTCGAATTTTGATAACAATACATCAACCAACCAACATCAAAACATCTCAAAATCAACCAATCGGAATCATGTAGTTACCATGGAAACGGCAGTTGAAGACGAAATTACCGTTGGAATAGAAAGAAGCGAAGCGTCATTAAGCGAATACAGATGCCAATATTTGGAAGAACGTTTTTTCAGTGAAAATAATGCAAACAAGTATGAAAAGTTATTAACCATGATAGTTTGAGAAGCAGACGAACGTTTGTAGCAGCCAATTCAAGAGCCAAGGCCAATTAAACAGAAAATATACTTGAAAAGAACATCTAGACCCATGACGAAAAAGACGCTCAATCTATTGAACACCAAAATCCATGAAAACTGAACTTATGCAGCCACATCCTACCCGATTAAACAACGAAGGCACGCTGAGGTGTTAAGTACCATTAAATTATTTATTTTCCAAAAACCCTAATCACTTTTAATATTTTTAAAAGGTAAATTTACCTCACTATAGAACCAATATTTCTCTTTCGTAGAATATTTAAGCAAAATAACACATAATAGAAACTTGTTAACGTTGAATATAACCTATGAATTAAACACGAACTTACAAAACACTTTTACGACACAACAGAACAGATTGTAACAGCACACATTATTATTTATGTACACATAGAATAAGGTAATATATATTTTTATTGTAACCATTGGAGTTCTTTAACTCATAGTCACAAGAATCCACGATTTTGGAAACAGAAATCATTGTAATATTTTAACGTACACAGCAATGCAAACGCTGAATGTTTCCTTGATCATATTCGCCGAACCCTAGAGGCAAGAGTCGAATGTAAACAGTCGGTGCAAATTTATTATTGTATTATTGTCAATGTGAATGTTTTCAATTATCACCTATTAAAAAAATAACTATTACAGGGAGTAACCGTCGTTATCATTTCATACGGAGTGCTATATATAAATTACTTGTGTTTAGTTAAGAATAAATTGTACGAGCAGCGAACAAGTTGTCAGTCACACAGCAGTAGCGACAATTGTGACGTCCGTGCGAGCGGGAATTATTTGAATGCCCAATACCGCAACGCTGATAACTCGTCTAACAATAATTTTAGTTGTTTTATAAAACGACTTGGCGCCACCCGGGATTTTCACACCCCTATAAATAACAGGTAAGGTTACTGCCGTATCATACAGGTGATTACATCAACGCTACGAACATCGCTAGCCACAAAATTACTGTAACGATCCGGTGCGAGGCGAACGCACTAATTATAATAACACATACAAACTGTACACATTTTGCAGGTACGCGCAGATCTATTCGTTACAGATTGACGAATACCACGTGAGGCTTGAACGGAGACGAGGACGTCTTCTATTGATACGTTACAATAGTTATGTAATGTAACACGTATATCTTGTGACATCGCATGGCATAGCAGTTGGCTTGGGCGCAATTCAAAGACGACTGGGGTAGGTTTTGTGGCCGTGAGTAGGGATCTGGCGTAGTTTACACATCGAGAGAAAAGTAGTTCGTTCTTTTATTATTAGTATTTTACCTTTAATTAGCTACTATTAATTATACCACAGCTTCTTTATTTTCGTCAGTATTTTATTTGTAACTATCACGTTTTTTAGAGATCATTACCATGATTATTTTAATTAGCGTAACAACTGTATAATTTGCGTGTCCGTACTGGCTTTTTACTTGTTTGTACAGGTATTTGCTATAGGGGGGTGGATTATTTTATTATGTGGTATTACGAACAAAAAAAAATTTTTGCTTTGTGCTATTTAAAATTTTTTTTAAATCGTCATAAGTTGCTATTTGCTAAATGAGAAAATTAATACACAGATTTTGGAAACTATAAGTTAGACGTGATACACTTGTGTTTTTGAACGCATCGAATTAAAGAAAAACAAACAACTTAATCAAATTTACATTCCACGTTTGTCATTGTACTGCTAACTTCCAACTATATTTAGGTTATTAATAATCTCAGTACTATCATTGTTTCTAACAATAATTCAACCAACAAGGACTGTCGGATGATAGGGTTTTATTATGAAAACAGAAAGCCTTAATCAGTTTAAGATGAAAATAACTAATGAGTTTACTGTTCCCATTATTGGCTATTATCATGTTGTACAAAGCAGATTTACAGTTTTTAATAAATTTTTAGTGACTTCGTCTTATTCTGAACAGTGTATACTTGGACTATATTTACAGCGTAGAAAACTTACATTCATTACAAAACATTAAATTGTTAGTCGTCTATAAAGTACAGTTTGCTATATTCTGCTTATAAAGATGATGGTAGGTTTCATAATTTGGAATTTTTAACGAAACTTGATTTATATTTATACGCATAGGGCTAAAATAACCGTAGTCAGATAACAAATGAAAGAACGCTTCAGCTACACACCAATCACATTCCCCATTGGTTGTCATTACATGCCGTAAATTTAGTAGATCGTCCATAGTTACACATTTATAAATTTGTAGTGTAATATTATTTGTATCCAAAAGTTGGAAAACTAATCTCCGTACTTCCTTATTTAAAAACATTCTACTTAAGTTGTGTAAGCCGGCCGTGGCTATCCAGTAGTCTTCCAAATGCTCAGTCTGCAGGTAGTTCATAACTGACCAGGTGTTGTACATACTGTCTCCAGAGCCCTGTACTTTGTAGCCGTTGTAATAATTCTTCACATCTTCGTACCTCTCCCCAATGTTGAAGTAATTTAATTTTTCTCTTACCTCATCCTCTGTCAGTCCGTAATACTTGACAAGTGGATGGTTTCCTAGAAAAGGGAAATGAACAATACAAGGCAATGTCTTCAAAAATACATTTGCAAACTGCAAGCAATCGTTAATCAATCCTTTTTCAATGTATGTCTTACTCTCCGAAAGTTGAAACAAGAACGATTTAATGAGGAAGATTGTTTTGGCTACATCATGTACTGGAAAATAATTGCTTTGAGGAACCCGTGACAATAATAGCCAAACCAAAGCATCAAAATCATCGATTAAAACAACTGTTTTCTTGTTGAAATGATAGTACAATACTTCTGATTAATATACAAAGCCATCAATCAGTATTCGTTGTGTTAAGTGTTTGAACGGTTTATCTGAATAAAATCCAATATATTTTGAAATAGTGTTTTTCTCAATAACGCTTAGTCGAGTACTGCTTCGTAGGTACACGTGTTCTAAATATAAATCAAGTATTACATCTCTGAACGCATCAACAATCTCATTAAAACTAATTCCTGTTATTTTTTTAAAGTCAATATAAATTACTGGGTATTTACCGCAATGTAAGTGAAAAAACGTGTTATTCCACGTAAAAATATTTAGATTGTATTTTACAAATAGACTGCAACCCTCAGTCTTATTGGATGTTACCAATCCGTTATCTGGCTGCAGGAAAGCCTTCAGGATTTTTAAATTCAGTGTTTTACCGAAGCGCCTAGGAGCAGTTATACGAGCAATGTGTGATTTCATCCTCAAAAAGTCTCTTATGATCAGCGATTTGTCAACGAAGCACTCTGACTGTAAGAGATCTTCCAAATCTGATTCATGTATAACGCATCTTCTTCTCATTGTCGCCTACAACAAAACAGTGAAACCAATAGTTTAAAATTTTCGTTTCGATTTATATTAAATTATATTATTTATAATCAATGTAATAATATCTGAATTGAATTGTTTTCGAACAACCATTTGATTATTTATATACTAACAACAAGTTTGTCATTTAGGCCTTAAAAAATATACACAAGTACGCATACCAATAGCTCTCAGAATATTTTAGAGCTATGAATTACTCTAACTAGAGCAAAATGTTGATTCAGTCGTAAAACAAAATTACTCATTTCCAAAAATGATTTGTCAGTTCAACTTTCACTGTAGCTCACTAATGAAGGATATGTCTAAACTTAATTGCTTGAATTAGACCATGTGACCATTTTACATCAAATGAAAAGACTTAGGTCAGCTTATAACCTCCCAAGTAGGCATACTTTAACGAATACCCAATAAAAACAGCACATTTTAAATGTATTTTTCTTGCGAATTTATGCAATTTTATAAAACCTTTAAATATTAAAAAAAGATGTAAAAATCATCAAAAAAATATATTAATATAATAAGAACGATTTGTTCCTCAAGAAACAAAAATATTACATCAACATGAATAGAATTAAATAAATTCATGCCGGTATAAATGTAGGCATTTTATAAGTTTGTTAGAAATATAAAAGAACATCAAACTTTCTATTACAAAATCTGTAGTATTACTCATAAAATTATCAAATTAATATTTTTCATTTTCTTAACGTTATTAGTAAAGTCTCTTGCATTATATTACTTTTTTAAACTCTAAAATTTTCACAAACTATGGCCTATTACTATTCCTTCTTTTTTTCAATTTTCTTTTCTGCAACTTTTGTCCGTCAAACGTAGGTTACCTTCAACCACTTCAGTTACTGCCGTCTATCGTGCGTTAGTCCCTTAATTTCTAACATGGTGTTCTCGTTAAATTATCCAGTTTCATAACACAGTCGAGCCATTCCAATCTTGGTCTTCCTGTCCCGTTTCAGTATTCAAACTCTACTTTCTTTCGGCTTTCTTCTTTACATCACCTAACCATTCCTGTGGTCTTCTCTCTCCTATCTGGACAACTGTTTAGTAAAAATTTCTAATGGTACATTCCTATTTCTTTCTCTCCTAGCCCTTACAGTTGCCTGCCTCAATAATCTCATTTTAGTTGTTTGCAATCTGCTGTTATGTTTGTGTTGGCTGAGGTTTTTTGTATCGTATAGTAGTAAAGGTAATAAAGTAGTCTTCTAAACGCATAGTTTAACTTCGTCCCTAATTTTATTGTTAACCCTGAATTAAATTATAAATCTGCTTATGTTTCTCGTTTGCAATGAATAAACTTTAAATTAATTTTTTCATGCTTAAATACTAAAAATACAAAGCTAATCAATTGCCGCCTTAATGTTATAAGAATGTGTGATTAAATACCACCACGCGCAGCACACGTTGGATATCGCATTAAACGTATTTACAAGAGGCGATTCCCCGTAAATCAGCTATTAAGTCTGTGATAGCGGTGAAGAAATGCCTCAACACTGAGTCTTGCTCCATGCTTAGCAGGAAGCGCCTTGATCACAGTCGCAATGCAATAGACACCAACGTCACTATTACAACTAAACAATGCAGTGCTTACTGTATTACGCAATAATTTTTTGTCTCTAGTCTATATTGTCTACAATGAGAATATCAATTAATGATAAGACTGAAATATGACGTATAAGGTATATATACAATGACTAGATTTATAAGGTTCCACAAAGATAGTAATATGTTTAACTTAGAATTATTTAAAAATGAATTCATGTACGTTTAGATAATGTGATACTGGTGATAGTTTTGAAATTATAAAAAAATTGAAAAACTTGTGGCAGTCGAGGTAATACCATGCACAGAGAATGATTATGAGCTTACCTTTGGTCCCTTCTCCGTTGCGTTAATAAGTGTTGCTATAACACGTTTTTCATTAACAAGTGTTGGTTTGACTAATTTTTCATTAACTCGTGTTGCATTAACAGTTGTTTCATTAGCGACTGTTGAATTAACAATTGTTTCATTAACAAGAGCTCCATTAGCATGTATTGCGTTAAGAAGTGTAGCGTTTTCAAACGTTGCATTTACAAGTGTTGCACTAACATGTGTTTTATTAACAGTTTTTTGATTAACATGTGTTTCATGAACAAGTGTTTCATTACCAAGTATTCCGTTAAGAAGTGTTGCGTTTTCAAACGTTGCATTTACAAATGTTGCATTAACAATTGTTTCATTTACAGGTTTCTCCGTAATGAGTGCCACATTATCTGTACTATTTGTACTGCATTGAACTGTACTGCATCTAATGTAACTGCTTGAAGTTATGAAGTAATAAAGAAAAATTAAAACTATCATCTCTATAGTACAATCAAAACTATATGAATAACTGTTTCACACAATAATACTTTCAAACAATGAATAGTGCTAACTTGCAAGAGCCGACAGTATAGTATCGATACACAATAAGTAATAATTAATACCACGATAACAATATATCCCTTGTATTAATAAAGATAAACGTTATTTCAACATATTTTAATTTCCATTAGAATAAATTTTAATTTTTACTGCCAAGAAACATTATTGTTAAAGTCGTTTTATGTAAATTTTTATTCGCCTGAAGTGTTAACAGCGAAATAACGATTTGTCAAAATATAGTTTACAAAATTAGTGGCATTCTATTATAACTAGTAGGTACTTGAATTTCTACGATTTTCTAAACAAAGTAAATAATTCTTTTTACCCATCCCCACATACGTATTACGTACAAACTATTGCTGCATATTGCAATACTTCCTTGTTCCAGTGTTCCCAAACGATTTGTTTCGCTTTTCCTTCATTTTTACTTCTGATTTTCATCATCATCATCATCATCATCATCATCATCATCATCTTAACCCCCCCCACCACCACCACCACCACCACCACCACCACCACCATCATCGTCATCATCGTCATCATCGTCGTCGTCGTCATTGTCATCATCACCATCAACAACATAATTATCATCATCGTTTATTACAATAATAATTGCTCTACTGATAAAGGAATACAGTAATTACGTAAGTCAAAATAAAAATACCAAAATAAAGAATGTTAAAAATACAATTAACATCCAAACAGAATACATGCAACAATTGTTAACTTATAATTAATTAAAAATGAATTAATGTACGTTTACAGCTTGTGATGGTAGAGCTGCATCTGAGATTACAAAGAAACTTTCCAAAAAATTGTGTCATTCGATGGAATACAGTGTACATGTCAGAGAATAATTATGAGCTTATTTTGGTCCCTCCTCCGTTGCATTAACAAGTGTTTCATTAACAAGTGTTGCAAGCATCACAAGCATCACAACTTAGATTTAATTAAAGATGAATTTATGTCAGCTCATTGCTTGTGATAGTAAAGTTAGTTCTGAGATTATAAACGTTGTTTAGTCTCTGGATGTCTTTATTTTATTTCTCTCTTCCACGGTCTCAACTTGTCTCCCTCACTGGATGTCAATTTTTATCTCTTTATCTTTTTCAGCTTTTATTTAATCTGGATTTTTAGGTAGATTTAGTAAGTGATATATATTGTATGATACTTTTAAACTCGATTTTTTAAATAGTTCCTACTCTTGATTAAACTCCTTGTAATTTGATAGCCCACATAAAATTAAAGAAAAGCAAGCATTTCACAAGAGTTTAAACGAGGACTTATAGTACACCAAAAAAAAAAAACAATTTTTTTGCCATTTTTAAATTTTTGTTCAATATTGTAGCTTGGAATGTTTTGAACAAAATTACATGTAACATGTCCAAGTTAAGAAATTGTAGCCTTACTAAAAAAAATATTAAAATGACTCGTGCGTCGAAAAATGTGTGTAAAATCTCTGAACCTATGGTGTGCTGCCTCACGAATTTGCCTCATTTTTATATGTACTTATTTAGGCATACAATTGTGTTTACCATTACCTTTTTGAAACAGTTTTATTTCAAATAAAACAAACTTTTAAAGAAATTTTGGTTAATATTAAAGTCAATTTTGAATTGTTATAACGCCCGGGGCTGGGGCCTCACAAAGTGAAAGCTTCAGTCGTGCGGACAAGATAGCTGTGGGAGTGGCTCGTTATTAAATAAAGCATTTATTTAGAATAACAAAATTTCTTAAATTCATCAAAGCGACAATGTTCGTTATGTCTAATGAAAAGTTTTATCTTAATGAACAAAATGACAATAATTGTTCTCTATAGATTAAAGTGACACTCTCTCGTTACAATAATTCGATTTCTTACTTGAATATTTTCAATAACACATAATATTACATTATATATATATAAAAAAATAACATTCATTATATACTGAATATTCTTATTAAAACATTATAAAAGCTTTACTGACCATATTTCTGAATTTAGGACATTACTACTTTAAAATAGACATAAATGATTTAGATGTCAACCATACATAATTCTTAACAAACTTAGAACACTACTGAGCATTTCTGAGTACAGATAATTCATTTGTGAAAATCGATTAATGCTTTAAGTTTTAACAAAGTAAAACAAAAATAAAGTTGTAATTACGCTTTCGATGTGGTTCCATCGTTGACAGAAGATGTGCGTACAGTGCGCAGAGAAGCCAAAAAGTGAACAAGTGTGTAAGTGAACCTTTTTCCCAGTGCTCTCGTCAGTTTTATACTCCTCATGACGCAAAAGTCTCCTATCATGAGTTAACGCCCAAAATTCAGCCAATCAGAACTGGACTTTGCACGTGTCTCGAAACTTATCAGGTCACGCAAGAGGACAATTTGACATTGACTTTTGTAATCCAAAGCGGAACTCGTTCAAAAACACTGATAAGAAGACTATTCTTAGCTTATTTGGTTGATAACTCACTACACGGGCCACGATAAAATATGGTCAGCACACTTCCTCACAATCGCTCAGTTTGTTCCTTAAAATAATTCTTTCCTTAAATAAGATAAAATAAAATAATACATTGAGTAGTTTGAGTATGAGTAAAATCCTCATTTACAATTATATATATAAAATCATAATGTGGCGTGTGCTGGGCACAACACCCCTCCCTACTTTACAAAAGGAAAGTACGGGACGTACTTTGCTTTTCAAAATTGATCCAAAGTGTAAACAAATTACAGCTTTACTCAAGCTCAATGTTCCAACACCTACTCTGTTTACATGTAGATAAGCAAACCAACAAAACAAAAATGTAAGACTGTACCGTCTGCGGTCAGTCATTATTGTTATCGCTAGACAGCTGCACACGGTCAGCTGTGTGTAGATATCACATTGTGTCGATGTACACAAATTTTTGCGTACATATTTACAAACAAAATTTATTATGTCCAAATTCCTAATACACGTCTCTTCTCTTTTCTATTCAAACATAGTTTTATCAGTTACATTCAGCACTTCTTGCTTTTCTTAGGTAAGTTCACAACTATTATGATAATAATAATGATACATTTTTTGTTTGTTTACATTTTCCTTACGTATTTCTCAATTCTTTATATAGATTCAATATAACGCTTTGTCAAATAAACAAACACAACAAACTCTTTAATTTATAATTGAGAATGGGCAAGTCTAACGCCTGGTTTAGGTAGACTGCTGTAGCATTCATTCCGTCTGACGAATTTACCTCTGGAACTTCCTCTGTTTCTTCTTGTGTTGCCTCAGCACTCGATCTCGTTGCTTGTATTAGAGTAGCAATTTGACATTTGGAGACTGACTTGGTTCGGTAGACGAGATATAGTAGCAATGCTGCTCCAATAATTATGACGGTAAACCCACCGGGGCATAGCGAATAGATTGTTCGTTACGTGATTGTTGCTTTTCTCGTTGTATCTCTTGGATACCGTTAATAAGTCGGTTCAGTGAAACGTCATCGAAGTCGTTGTGTATCCAATCCAGTACTTCGTGGATATTCAATTCTGTAATATCTGAAATCTTCATGTGACTGACATTAATTGTTAAAATTTTAGCTTCGAAAGGACTAATCAAAGAGGATATTGGCGGCTCAATCATGATAGGCTTAGTAAGGTTATATATACTTGGAATATATATGACAATGGTGTGGATTAAGAAGAACTCCTCTCTCCTTAAGAATCTCGGTCTTAGTATCTTGCTCGCATCTCCAGGTAACTCGTATCGGTTCTGGTGCACTATATATCCACGCATCCTTGTTCGGCATCTGATGTAGAATTGGACGGCTGGAATTCTGTATAACCGTTTCCTCACATTGGACACGAGCACTGCTGGTCTCTCCAACAAATAATACATAGATACAACTGTCGTTATGGTACGAATACAAAGGTAGGCCTATATTGGCTGGACATACGTGGAACCTCTACACGCAATTACATCTTTGTGTGTAAGTTCAAGATACTCTTGTCGCGTTTTAGTTAATGCTAAGTACTCAGTATTGCTCTTTACATATATAAACTTATTGGTAGAAGGTTCTCTATACTGCAAGGACTTTACAGAATAGGAGTCTACTAATCTGTTTTCTGTTTTTAAAGGAATTTCTATAACCAGTTGAATATATTTCGTTTGAGATATAGCATGAACATTCATTTGAATTAGCAGATGTTAATTCATAATAAATATACATCTCTTCCAATTTAGTACGTATATTATAATTATACACCGCGTTATCATTATTAGCATGTACATATTTCTATTTTTAACATATTTGCGACAGTACGCAAGCGACTGACTTCGAGTTAATGGAGTCCTTGGCTCTCTAAAGGAATAATCGCTATTGTATGAAAAACAATAGTAATTACATACGTGGTAATCTAGGTCGAAGGCTGTAAGATGAAGATGGAGATTAAGACAAGGATATTGGTCGATTAGGATGCCATTCAGGATCGTTAGGTGTAGGTGGTGAAGGTGGAGATAGTGCTAAGTTATCTTCAAATTCAATAGGCGTAATATCTATAATTGGTTCATTTTCTTCTTCAATCGTTACTATACGCATCGATCTCTCCACTTGTCCCTCGGTTAAAACGTTCGTATCAAAGGTTTCAATGTCATCAAACCTTGACCCTGTACTTGATTCATTATCACTATTTTCGAATGAAACAGCTGTTTTTCTTGTGCGTTGCTGATTCCGTGGTTTCTTATCTCAACCTATACTACGACGGGAGATAGGTATGTCTACTTAATGCATCACAATTTGTATGACGCTTACCTGGCTTGTGAATCACTTCGTAATCAAACTCTGACAATCTCAATGCCCACCTGGTTAATCTTGAAGATGGATCCTTCAGATTTGACATCCATTTCAACGCTGCATGATCCGTGATGGCTGTGAACTTCCTACCATACAAGTAACAGCGGAAATGTTTAGTCGCCCATAACAGTACTAAAAGCTCTCGTTCTGTCGTCGAGTAATTCCTCTCTGCGTTATTAAGCTGACAGCTTGTATATGTTCTTGTCCATCGTGTACCTGAGATAAGATATCGCCAATAGCCGTTCCGGATGCATCTGTGCTCAGTAAAAATGGTAGTTGAAAATCAGGATATTTCAAAATTGGTTCCATACACAAAATTTCTCGTAATGTGTCGAAAGCTGTACTTTGTGCCTTTTCCCAATTAACCTTTTCGAGTTAATTTAGTTGAAGGTTTAGCCAAATCTGAAAAATTTGTAATAAATCTTCTATAATAACCTACAAGACCTACAAAAGATCTTACATCTCTTGCTGTTTTAGGTACTCGATTATTCTTTACAGCTTGAACTTTCTTCGGATCAGGTTTAACCCCCTCAGAAGAAATAATATGTCCTAGATATTCAACCTCTTTAGACCCAAAAACACATTTTTCTAATTGCATACGTAGGTTAACTTCTTTACGTCGAGAAAATACACTATTTAGTCTGTCAGCACGACTATGAATGTCACGCCTAAACACAATTATATCGTCAAGATATACCAAAGCTTCAATACCTTTAATACCAACTAAAACGCTGTCCATTAAACGCTGAAAAGTAGCAGGTGCATTGATAAGTCCGAAAGGCATTTTTGCAAATTATTAATACCAACTAAAACGCTGAAAAGTAGCAGGTGTATTGATAAGTCCGCAAGGCATTTTTGCAAATTCAAAATGATGTCCTGGAATAGAAAACGCGGTATTCTCCCCATCTTGTTTATCCATATGTACTTGGTGAAACCCACTAGCCAAATCTAGCATAGTAAAATATTTAGAATTTCCCAAACAATCTAACGTCTCAACAATATTTGGTAGCGGATAAGCATCCGCTTTTGTTATACTATTTAACGCTCTATAATCAACGCAATACCTGTACTTAGGTATACCGTCTGGACTCTTTTTCGGAACTATCACAACTAGACTACTCCACGGTGAGTTTGGAGGTTTTATTACATCTTTCTCTACCATCTCGGTTATATGACTCTGTATCACACTCTTCATAGACTCATGAATTCTGTAAGGTTTCTTTTTAATCGGTAAACTATCACCAGTATGTATTTTATGATTTATGTTTACAAGACACCCTCTATGCTCCGGATCCTCACGGAACTAGTCTCTGTATCATAATAACACTTGTTTCAAAACTTCGCTGTCACTCTCAGACAAGTGCTTTAATTTCCCTAATATTAATTCATCAATATTCTCATTACTACCAAAATTATCATCATTATTATGTTTCTCGTGTTCTAGAACATCAACAACTCTTACACTTCCGTAAACTTCAGCCTGGTATTCCTCTGCCAGAACTAACATAATTCGCTTTTTGAATTACAAGTGGTTCTCCACTACAATTAACAACTTTAACAACTATATTGTTATCGGTGTCTACAGTACTCAGTACATGGACAACTCTTATACCCTGCACATCTAATTCTCGCGGTTCTACAAAAACCTCTCGTGGCACCGGAATGTCACGTAGACCGACCATTCAGCAATTTACTAATACGTCACTTAAGGGTGGTAAATCTTGCTCGGAAGCATTCATGACACGCCAAAATTCTGCATCATATCCGACAAAATTACAAGGAGTTATAGGTTTATCAGGCCCACAACCGTTAGTGATACCAGTGCAGACTACACTGCATTCCTCTACACCGGAGTCGAGTGATATGACTACCGAGTTATTATTCAAACTCAAACGTCGGGATGGCAAGTCGATTATTGCACCCAGTGACTTTAGTAAATCGAGGCCTAGTGTACGGTCGTAAACATGAAAAGATCTATCATCCCTTGGCACTACATGAAAAGTGTGTACAACTTCAACGCTTCCCAGACGTAACCTAAAATTTGGTGTCCCTTTTACGAATAAGTTACTCCCGGTAAACCCTTTAGCATTTATAGCGGTTTTACGTGTGGTACATCTACTGATACCTTCCTTAATTAAAGAAATACTAGATCCAGTGTCTATTATAAATTTACATAATTGCTTTTCAATTTCACCCATAATTGGTAAATCATTTAAACCGTTAGAAGAGATTGTAGGTATAAAATAACTCGTCCGTTCGACCCTGCCGTGCCCTAACAAGTCGAACTGCTGGCGTTTGGGTGTGTAAAAAAGCCGACCAAGGAATCAAAAGTATGGGCTTTGAACTTTGATATTCTTGCTAGTGACGTAAGTTTTGAACATGATGATGATAAGAATAACAAAGTAAATAGGCATCAGATGGTGTGTAGTACAATACAACGAACACTATAAAAACACAACAAGATACTAAAATGAAGTTCTATTAATTAATGGCGATAACTGTTCTTACATATGCTAGTTAAACATTAATGATTACTGGGAAAGTAAAGCAGCATATATTATACAAACCGCTGAAATGAATTAAGTCACGTGGGCGGTTATCGTCTAAGGGATTGAATGTGTAATGAACATTATAAGGGCCGAACTGGATACAATCTCAATCAACGATAAGACAGCACGGCTACAGAATGGACCACCAGAGGCTAGTAAATCTCGGTTTGAACTACAATTCTGTTGGCAGAAGATCTGTGGGTAGTCCCTGGAAGAGATGGCTGCAGTAAAGACGGATCACAACTCTAACTGTTGATGCACACACTTATGTTCAGAATTCCGACATCCACACGAATTGTAAGGCTTAGTGGACATAAAGCAAGGACTCTGTGTTGGTCCAGACCTTTAGGTGATAGAGGTCGTTACTCGGCTACCCATGTCCGACGCGTCAGCGCGAGGTTTTGTTACTGTAACTAGGAAACACAACTCTGACTGTTGGTGCACACACATATGATCAGAATTCCGACACCGATACCAACTCAACAAATAACGGACTGGAATATTATTAGTACGAAGTTTGCGTATGTCTTGCGATTACGTTTTAACTTAGTGGTTAATAAGCTACAGTATGTTCCTAACTATATGTTTTGTCGGAAAATCATACAACTCTCTCACTCCCTCTACCTTTGATACATCCTATGATGTAATGGTCGAATTTCTCTCCCTCTCACTTTCTGTCTCTCTCTCACCCCTCTTCCCCTCAGACAATCTCTCTCTCTCTCTCTCTCTCTCTCTCTCTCTCTCTCTCTCTCTCTCTCTCTCTCTCTCTCTCTCTCTCTGTGTGTTTCTGCAAACTAGTTTTTACTATTTACATTTGTTTAATTTTTTTTTGCATTCAATAACAGCACTTTTAAGGAACATAACACGCACGGCCCGAGTTTCGAATCTGAGACTTGTTTACGGGGAATTTTGATATTTCACTTATACCATTATTTTTTCACGTGCTTTTTCAATTTTGTGACACTTGTAGTTGTCGGGAACCTTTTCTTTACGTTAACTTCTTTATTTGAACAAAAGAAAAATTACCTCTGCGCAACAGTGCGTAAAGGACCAAGGGATACCGCGTGGCTTTTGTGTTTAGTGGGACGGTTGCGTGGCTAGTACAACGCGTCGCCAGCTGCGAGTTGCGGTATTCACAGCTAGGAGGCGCCACTACTATCTCTGACGGCTACTCAGTTTACTTCTTTATTTAGTAGTTTATAAACTTTTACATTCAGAATAAAATAAATTGTTTTAGTAGGCACATTGTATGTGAGACAGCAGTAACAAGGGAATTTATGACAGATACCGTAAGAGTTGAGAAATGTAATAAACGACACACAGATACAGTGTCAAAAGAGAAAGTCAGTGAAATTGTTGACGGAGAATGTGAGTAATAAAGGATTGTTATACGGGATTATCACAGTGCTGGAAGAGAGGGATCGTGTTTACTGCGTATCCCCAGTGAACTACCTGGATAAACTATTAAACCGTATCGACTCCCTCAAACGCTTTATTCTAATAGGGTTTCATTAAACTGGCAAACTACCGCACTGTCTCTTTGATGGTGTAATCTGGTTAAGTGAAGCTGAGGGATGCAGATAATACAGGCTGCTGGGGTTCAACTATGCAGATACGTGTATTGACGCGAGGTCTTTATATATTTCGTGTTTACATTCAGGCGTCTAAGCACAGAATATTTTTATTCAGAATTTGCCTCAGTGGTGACGGTCTTCTACGTAACACTTAGTGAAGATGTAGAGCCTTTCTATATCTAATTATACTACTTCACTCTCTAATCATTATCAGTAATCCTTTGTCTCCATTTTTATCAACTAGTCAGTAAGTATCCATTTTAAACTGATACATTACAAATACAATATTTTTTTTGTTACAATACAAGTTAGTGTGGAGTGCTAACATACAACGTTTCGCGCCAATTTGTTTCCGCTTTACAGAGTTTAAATTACTTTCGTCAACTCAGTTAATACAAGTTCGTAATCATCAAACTGTAAACAATGTCTCGCTTCGCTTTGTTACCTACAAAATTTGAATACCCACTCTTACAAGAACAATATATATTATGAAAGTTTGTTAACAGGAAAATTGAACTTCACTTAAACTTTGAACATCACTTTCAGGTAAATTGAGGCACTGAGTGAAGTTCAGTCGAACCATTGTGAATAGTTTATCTTATTCTAGCAGATCGTTTAGTGAATATAACTATGCCAAAGAAAACGAGTCTATATTAAACATAAGTATGCTGTGTGCTTTAAATGAGAAATATACAGTAGCATCCGTCAAGCCGACCATCTAATAATATTCATATGTAAATGACATAAACGAAGGCTGTACAATGTGGTTGAATAGTGATGTTGTCTTTTTCTTCTTCTTCAGCAGTGAAGCCCAACGTAAGCTTTCCAACACCAGTTCTTCCGAAAGTCTTCTGTCCACTGGCATCTCAGTGCAACACCTCACATCCATTCTTCTCACATCTTTTAGCACATCATCCAACCACCTTATCTTTCTGGTTTTATAGACTTGCACCTTCAAAATTTTCTTTAGCATAGGTTGGTCATCTGTCCGCTCTAGGTGACTTAAATTTTTTGTTAGTTGAGGTTTTATCAGTCTTACAATGTCTTAGTGACTCAACAGCTCATCAATCTCCTGGTTACTTCTGATTCTGTATTTGTTATCTTCTGTAACTGAGCCGTAAAGAAGTCTTTAAGATCTTTCTTTTAAAGATCGTTTTGTTCCTCTTTTATCATTGTCCATGTTTTGCCTCCATAAGTAACAACTTGTTTGATAAGTGTCTTATATATATTTATTTTTGTGTTACGACCCAATGAGTTTGCTTCTCAGTATTCTCAAAAGTCTGTTGTTAGCACAGTATGTACTATTTTCTATTTGTATCCTATCATGTATTGTCGTGTTAGTGAACTCTTCATTATCTGTGATGTTACCCAGATATACGAACTTAATAACTGCATCAAATAAATTATTTTCTATGCGAAAATTATATAGATTCCTTCTCCTTTCTAATGGAGAAATCAGTATGCATTTAGTTTTGCTGATACTTACATTGAGTCTCTTATTTCAGCCGATTTTTGATTTAGCTGTTTCGATTCCTCAACTAGCCGTTGTCTTGATCTGGCTACTATCACAACATCGTCAGCGTAAGCACTTAGTGTTGTTGTCTAAGGCTGTCAAATCTAGCAACTGAATACACGACTTGAAGAGAAGTTGAGAACGGTTGAAATGAATTTCTGGCCCAGAGCGGCAAGAAGGTTAAGTATGTAAAAAAAAAAAGAACGGACTAAATAAGAAAATCATGGACGTCAACATTAGCATAAAAGTGGACACTTGATAAGGATACTACGGTAGCATAGAACGTTGTGTGTCGTAATTGGTGTAGAGGACAAGGCGGTACCTAGAGTATGGATACAGGTAGTTACTAAGAATATAGTGGACTAAAAAGTAAAAGTAGAATTCTTGGATTTCGTTGTCCATGACGTGTCCGTTGATTAACTAAATATAATTATGTCACTACCGATTTGGAATACAAAGTTTTTTATTGCTAAATACGTAAAAGTTTTACCTCATAGCCTTAACCAGTGTTCGCTTAATATACAGTAAGCTTTGCCAGAGGATGCCACTGGGAGCGCTGTCCATCTTGTTCTTTGCGACGGCGTCGACTTTTGAAGGATCGATGTTGTGTGTGTGGGATGTTATATGTTCGAATAATACGTGAGATTTGAATTGCGTTTGTTCGTTTAGGATGTCGATTTTATGTTTTTTTTTTGTGTTTGTATATTTCCAGTTATTCAAGAGTGTCGAGTTTTTGGCCTTTTGTGTGTACGTGTAGAATATCCATGTTGTTCACGATGTTTGTGTATGTGTGGTTTGCTTCAATGAGGTGATTTGCAAAGGTGGATTTGGTAGTGCAGTGTAGTGCCTTTGTGTGTTCAGTGTATCTTTGTTTGAAGCAACGTCCTGTCTGGCCTATGCAGAAATTGGTGCAATATGAGCAATTTAGTTTCTAAACACCAGGCAGGTCAAATTTGTTTTATGCTTTGTGTATGTGTTTTGATAGTGTGTGTTCTGTTTTGTTAGTAGTTTTGTAGCGATTCTGTATGCTACTTTTTTGAATTTGTGGGCTATTTTTTTAGTGCGGTTATTGATGTATGTTAGTATTATAAATTTGCTGTTTTATGTCTTTATTTGTTGTTTGTTTTGTGGTTTCTGTAGGAGTTTATCGAACTAAACAGGATAAAATATCTAGCAGAATTCAACGGATACTTCAGAATAATAGTCAATAAAAAACAGAAAAATGTAATTTTAGATCTGGTATATTAATATATTTATTAATTAATTAATATATATTAATTTATTGTCATTGATTCATTATTTCAAATCGATTAGTATTTATTCAGTGTTTTTTTTAAAGATTACAGTTGTTTTAAACTGTGCTGAACAAAGGACTCCTAAAACTGTTTCTTAGCGAAGGGGATAACTACAGACAGAACTTGCGCAATCTACGGGATGTGACGTGTACTACTCCCGCTCGCCATTTAACAACATTGAATCACCTGTAGGCTGGTTTCGAGCGCTACGCATGCACTGCATTATAGATTTCAATGCTACAAGCCTAGGGATGAGCATCGCCAGAAAACCATCGATGTTTAACATCGATGTTAACATCGTGAAAAGTACATCGATGTTAAAAAAACATCGGTATGAAAACATCGATGTTTTTATGCCAATGTTGCAATTCAAATAAAAATCTATGCTTTTTACATGTTTGTAATAGTACAAAAATTGGGGATGAATAATAAATAAATATAATTAAAGAGAAGAATAATATACCCCGATACTTTACTCACTTACCTTATCAGAAGATTCTGAAAAATCAAAAGCCCTTGGGTCACCACCACATTTTGACAGGCGGAATGCTGAAACCTCAACACTGTACCCGAGAAAACAATTTAAATACATCTAACTTCCCCGTATCAGAATTTCCAGGGCCGTTGACGAACTCGTTGAGAACAGGTTAGGTAAAGGCGAGGTGACGTTAAAATAATTTAACTCACATTCATAATTAACTAAATCTGTTCATTATTATTTATTATTATAATGATTATAAAGTGTTGTGAGCAAACATACATAAACCACCTCGTTTAACAAAAACAGAAACTTCTTTAGATCTATGTCAGGTTTGTTTACTCCTAGTGAAAGTTTATATTAGTATTCCCAAAGAGAGATAGGCCTATAAATTCTCTTATTTTCTTTTAAACAGTAAAAGCTTAATAAAATCACAGTGTAAAGAACACTGTTAATACTTTTAGTTTCAATTTATTTATTATAACAAATTATACAGGTATATGTATAATAAGTATATAATAAGAGGTCTTCGTAATTCGTACTTGTTATTTTTTTGGAACGGTTACGTTGGTACCTGTAACTTTCAAATACTAGTTTAGCCCACCTCTAAAAAGAACAGAATATGAGATAGTGTAATACAAATAGGGTACATGGAAAGAAGTGTAATTCATTTTAAAAATACCTGTAACGTTGCAATTTATCTTTTGGGTGGCATAATTAACGGGTAGAGAATTATGAACGATGCCGTTGATATTAAAAATTCAATTGTAAAATATTTAAATTATGTTCTAACACTATCACAATTAAAACAGAAAAACGCTATACCCAGTATGAAAAATAATTCAAAAATCTAAAACTAAATCTGAATGAAAACTAAATACGACTAACGTAAAGTGTAAACCGTTATTTCGTACGTATGTCACGTATGTAAGCTAAAACTAACTTTGAAACTGTTGAAACCTATGTAACGGTCTCCTATAAAGTGGTTTTGTTTAGTTTTACCATATTATTACGTCACTACGCTACTACGTAGCTCATATACATGGTACTTATTGTTTACCTAGTTTAGGGAGCAAACTACGTAGCCATTAATATCTAAAATAAAAATTTGTTGATTTAAAATAAACTAAATTTAACTGTCTACTTAAAAAAGTCTTCATTACAAATTAAAAAAAGTGTTCAAAGAAAACATCGAAACGAAACCATCGATAGTATGAAAACATCGCAACTGAACCATCGATGGTAAAAACATGGAACATCGAACGTTAACCATCGATGTTTTTGGAACATCGGACATCGATGCTCATCCCTACTACAAGCCCGTTTCCCTGCACTTATCATCATAGTTTCTGTAATTCGGTCATTCATTATTACTTTAAAATTACTGATATTGTTATATAATGAGTGAACAGTATATGAAAAAAAAAACGTAAGCAAAGCAACTGACCAATCGAGTGGGCCTACAAGGTGGTGGAATTACAAACAAACTCTCATCTTACAAAATTGCACTTTACGTGTACTAAAGGCTTTATCAGAACACAACGCGACCAGGCATAGCCAGGATGGAGTGACTCCAAACATGGTATTACCAATTTTTTGAAGCCTTGGTTGACAAGGCACAAAAGATATGACATTAACACGGTATTATAACATGTTGCTCTACTCTAAGATTTAAATGGCCAGAATAAGCAACAGAATACTGCAGAAAAAATGTAAAAAGGTTATTACTTTCAAAGTAACAACCCTTGAGGGTGCAAGGAGAATCGATATAAAACGAATATAGAGCTGATGATTAGAATAATTTGTGATTGGACACACATACTTGCAAACATGTTGTGTTTAATAATTATACTACTTCGTTATGTTACAAAACTGTTCTACGTATAGAATGTCTTTATTATCTCTACTATTGTTTATATCGTTTAATTGTATAATATTAAGATATCAGTGTAGACGCTAATTGACACATTAAGTAATGAATGTATTGTCTTAACTGACGGAAACATTGTCCAAGCTACACAGCAGCGTTTGTCCGTAACCAGTAGTACACGATATTGTCATTATCAGTCACAGATAAGTGTACCGATATTGACGATGCGGCAGCCGCGTTATCAGCTAGAACTCACTGCATGTGTAGACAGCGTTTGCTGCGGAATACGATAACAAAACACATAACATTTCACATCTATTATATCCGTAAACAGCAATGGATTCTGACAGATAATGAATAAAATTAAATGCCGCAAGTGAAAGAAGTCTTTTGTCCCTTTTAAAAGGTAATCAAATATTAAATATAGCCAAGTAAAGATGACAGTTATTCACGATTTCATGAGAATAATGAGGGGCGTAAGAATGTAAAGTTTCAACGTACAACAACAACTTACAGTGTTGAAACGAAACATTTAGGTCAAAAAGTTTGCGCAATTTTTGTTTATTTAAACAATTTAGCATTTATTTGTGTACAATTATAATGCTCCCTTCAACATAGCATCAATCGATTATTACACGACTATGCCAACGTTATTTCAGTCTCGAACGCAATTTTATGCGTAGACTTCAGCTCGCTCAGCGATTTTCTTTTTACGCCTTCAACAGTCGCGAAACGTTGTCTTTCGTCCAGAAGAAAGATCGTATTTGGGCAAATACGGCGGTTTCAGCGTTTGTCAGTACAATGTTTTTTTCCTAAAATTCTTGAAGAAGCTATGACTCGTGCATTATCGGCGTGCAATTTCCACAAACTGCCCTTCCATTTCGTCGTTCCCTAAGAATAGCTTCACACATGTGTGACGTGAAATGTCAGATAATTTTTTTTTTTTAATTTATCGTTGCACCTAATGATAGAAATTGATGGAAAACAAAACTACACTCTCTTCATACGATTACTATAATCTTCAGTTTGTTAACGACATTCTTTGAAGATTTTACCTGCTTGTTCATGCATGCCAGAAGCCTTTTGCAACAATTTGTCTACAATGGAACAGTTTATTTAATTCTCTACACAACGTTTACTCCATATTTTTTGATCTTGCGTTGCGGAATATCAAAAAATTGCCAACTACTCTAAAACATAACTTACTCAATCAGTCCGAAATCTATACTATTCGTTCAATAGCATAACAATTTTAGGCAATTGTGACAATGATGGGTATAAACGTCATATAAAAATAATTTTTCAAACATGTTTCAAATAAATGTAGTCATTTTACAAAAGTAGTTTTTCCGTACGCACAAATTTATTATAATATTTCACGTTCTACATCGGGGACCTCCCGGTTAGAAGCCAAAAACTATTAGTAGCCACTCTACTATGCAAGTGATTTCCTGTCGGTGCATAATTTTGAGAACTGTAATATTGACCACCCAGATTAAGTAGACTCTGATCTGAAAGAAAAAGATATAAAATAGACATCCAGAGAGGGAGAAACAACGTGAGACCGAGGAAGGAAGAGATAAAATAAAGACTTCCAGAGAGACAAACAAAGTGTAGTAACGTGGTTGATTCAGCAAGCCAGACGGTTTCTGAGCTCATAAAACTCATAACCGTATCTCATAAAACGTAGCATGTTTCCACACTTTTACACTTTCAGATTGAACGTTTAAGAATAGAGGGTCAGCATGAACAAAATTCGAGAATTCGAAAAAATTGCGGAACTCATGATGAAGTCTTAAGTTACAGGTAATTTTAACCAAACTCTATATATATGAGTTTCAAGTACTGCCATTTCAAAATATTGTAACACAAGCAACAGTAAACTGATCAAAATTGGCAAAATTCTGTAATTGCACGTCGGATATTGTTAAACAGAATTTTAACAAATATTTAATATAATATCGTTTTAAAAATTTGAAAGTTTTAGGACCAGGTCACAAATAAGTGATCGAAATTGTAAAAAAATTAATAACCTCTTATAAAAATCTTATACGATCAAGACCGTATAAGAGAACAAAAGAATTTTTAACCTTATACAACCTTATACGTGTGGATTTGTTATTTTGAAATAGGCTTCAAATTTCTGTCAAATGGTTCGATTCTAATTTTAATTCTGTGTGAGCCATTAGATTTCAAAGAGTTTTGTATAGAGTACAAACTCCGTATAATATCGAGATTTCAAATATCTTACAATTAATATCACTTACTAAATCTACCTAACAGTCCAGATTAAATACAGGCTGACCAAAAGATAAAGAGATAAAATTTACATCCGGAGACTAAACAACATTTATGAGCTCAGAACTAACTTAACCATCACAAACTCTAAATGTATATGAATTCATTTTTAATTTATACTATGTTAACAAATTTTGCGTTAACAAGTGATGTGACACTTGTTAATGAAACACTTGTTAATGCGACACTTGTTAATGCAACGCAGGAGGGACCAAAGGCAAGCTCATCTGTCATGTATTCATTCGAATGACAATTTTTTTGCACAATTTCTTTATAATCTCAAAACTAACTCCAATATTACAAGCTCTCAATGTACACAAACACATTTCCAATTAATTACAAGTTAACAAGTGTTGTATTAATAAGTGTCGCATTAAAAACTGTTGCATATGTTCTGTATTGATGTTACTTGTATTTTTTTATTTTAGTTTTGGTATTTGTAATCTGATTTACTTAATTACTGCATTCCTTTGACAGGAACACAATTATCATTTTATCAAGTGATGGTGATGATGATGGTAACGATGATGAAAATTAGAAGGTAAATGAAGGAGGAAAGAGACAAGTCGTATGGGAACAGTGGATCAAGAAAGTATTGCAATATGATGCATTATGTATATGGCGATGGCTAAATAGAATTATTTACTTTGTTTAGAAAATTGTAAAAATTCAAGTATCTACCCTATTTATAAAAGAATGCCACTAATTTTGTAAACTATATGTTGATAAATTGTTATTTCGCGCATAACATTTCACGCAAATAGTAATATAGATAAAACGTCTTTGATAATAATGTTTGTTGTCAGTTTAAAATTAAAATATATTCTACTGACAATTAAAATATATTGACATAACATTTATCTTTATCAATATGAGAGGTGTAATGGTGTCAGCCTATCAATGATTACTTACTGTATATTGGTACTAAACTGACGGCTCTCGCAGTTTACTAGCATTGTCTGTTTGTAAAGTATCACTGTGTAAAACAGTTCCACATATAGTTTTGATTTTACTATTGAGATGATGGTTTTAGTTTTTCTTTATTACTTCATAACATTAATCAGTTACTTTATATGCAGTACGGTTCAGTACAGTACAAACAGTACAGATAATACAACACTTGTTACGGAGAAACCTGTTAATGCAACACTTGTAAATGCAACGTTTGAAAACGCAACACGTCTTAACGCAATACTTGTTAATGCGACACTTGTTAATGAAACAATTGTTAATGCAACAATTGTTAACGCTGCACATGTTAATGAAACACTTGTTAATGCAGCATTTGTAAATCCAGCTTTTGAAAACGCAACAATTTTTAACGCAATACTTGTTAATGGAACACTTGTTAATGAAACAATTGTTAATGCAATAGTTGTTAATGCTACACTTGTTAACGAAACAACTGTTAATGCAACACATGTTAGTGAAACACTTGTTAATGCGACACTTATTAATGCAACGGAGGTGAGACCAAAGGTAAGCTCATTATCGTTCTCTGTCGAAGGTATTCACTCAAATGCCACAACTTTTTCTGCATAATATCTTTATAATCACACACCTAACTCCACTATCACAAGCTCTAAACGGACATGAATTCATTTTTAATTAATTCTAAATTAATAATATTACTATCGTCGTGTAACCGTATAAATCTAGCCATTGTATAAATACCTTATACGTCATATTTCATTCTTAACATTTAATTGCTGTTATCATAGTGGACAATACGTTTTTGAGCTAAAAGTTATATAGTCTGATTTTGCACATTCCAAAATCAGGAGTCGTATACTGTATCTCTAACATACTAATTATTTTCTTCACATGCGGTTTTCGTTACCATAGCTGGCAAACGTTATGTCAAAAGGCGTCATGTCGTCATGTACCTATAACGAACGGGTAATATAAATAAAGATGAATGCTGGTGCAATTATACGACACGTGTGTCGTATTCTTCCAATACACGTTTATCGCATAAGATATTATACGAATGACCTACATACTGATGTTTTCGCCATTGAATTGTTAATATAAGTTCATTCTTATTCCTTCCTCTTATTAGCAATTCCATTTTCTAGATTTTTTCAATAATTATGTCCACTTATTTCTTTATATAGTTATAGCTTAAAAGCCTCCATTTTCTTAACACCTGCTCCTTTCATCGTTCAGCACAGGTAAAACATAGCATCTCATTAGCCTATTATAATTTATTATGTCATTACCATCTCACTATAGTTTTTCTAGCAGAATTTCATCATCGGCCACCATCAAGATACTGGCTGGTTTGCCGGTTACCTAAGTTTACATTAGCTATTGCCTTGCTAATAAAGTGTACTGAGTTAAAAGAGGGTATTTAAGATGATTAGAAAAAACACCTTCTAATCTTACACCTCGCTTTATCTCAGTTAATCGGATGTATTCTTTTGTAAATGTTTGTCATTTCTATTTTATTGTACGACTTGGAGATTATTCTGTTATTACTGTAGTTCTGATTAATTCTTAAAGTAGTCTCTTGGGAAGTCTTCTTGTATCTTACCAAAGGCTTTATAATAGTCAGTGAAGCATGCGGAGACAAACTGTTTGACATCGGTAATTTTTGAGATATAAGATTCAGTGGAAATAAAGTTTTACCGGCTACAAGGCTGTTCAAAAGCCCTATCTGCATTTTTCCTGAGCCCTGTTATTGTTTTCTCAATACACAAGTTTTAAAAATATATTCATTGAGCGTCGCATGCAAGAGTCACAAATGTTGGTAATTATACCAGTCTTGTATAATTCCAGATCTGTAAACGCTATTAAACAAATCGATTAATAGGTGAATCTGCTTTTCTTCTGTCAGTTGGAGCACATCGGACAGCAACATATCTTATTCACGTGCTGCTTTACAGTCATGCTCATTCAATGTTTTTTTTTTTCTGAGCCCAGTTACGTAACTCTTTTTTCTGGGCCTCCCCGCATAACCTTTTTGGGCCTATGCTTTACCCTTACTGAGATTATATTATTGTTCCCTCTTGTATGTCACTGACCTGTCCTTATACCTGTGGTCGCCAATAAAATTATATTACGTAAACAGAATTCGTTCTGCTCAGGACTGTTTAAAATACACATTGTCGTCTAGGCTTAGGGCAGTTTATCGGTTATACCTATAAATCGTAAGTAGCTTTCATTAATTTTGAATTTGTGGAGTTTTCTTCCTTCTTCTTCGGAAATTGAGAGATTTTTTAAATTAGATAATTTTTTCTGTTTAATCTGAATGTTGCTAGGAATTTTTCAATTGTCAATACACAACAAAATAATGATTTACTACGGGCGACTTAAACCTATATGAACTTGCGGCACTCAGTTGTGGTAGTTGTGCACGTCAGTGTCATATTGAACAAAGACTAGTGACAAAACAGTATTGTTTAACACAGTAAGCACTGAATTGTTCACTCGCAATAGTGACGTTGGTGTCGATAGCATTGCGCGGTGATCAAGACGGTTTTTCCTAACCATGAAGCAAGACTCAGTCTTCAGTGACTTCTTCACCGCTATCACAAACCTAACAGCTGATTTACGGGGAACAGCCTCTTCTACCTGGGTTTAGTGACAGTGCAACGTTGTGCTGTGCGTGGTGTGATTTAACCATAAATTCTGATAACTTTAGGGAGACAATTGTTTAGCTTTATATTTTTAGTATTAAGCATGAAAACAATTACTTTAAAGTTTATTCATCTCAACCGAGAAACATAAGCAGATTTATATTTTAATTCAGGGTAAAAAATAAAATCAGGGACGAAGTGAAGCTATGCGTTTATAACACTACTTTAGTACCTTTACTACTATACGATACATAAAACCTCAGCCAACACAAAACATAACAGCAGGTTGCAAACAAATAAAATGAGATTATTGGGGCAGGCAACTGCAAAACCTAGAAAAGAACGCAATAGGAATGTAAAAATTAAGAAATCTTTACCAATCAGTTGTCCAGATAGGTGAGAGAAGACCACGGCAATGGTTAGTTGATATAACGAAGATGCAGTGCTTGAACACTGAAAAGGAACAGGAAGACCAAGGTTGTTCGACTGTGTTGAGAAACTGTATAAATTAACGAGAACATCATGTTAGAAGTAAAGCGACTAACGCACGATAGACGGCAGTAACTGAAGTGGTGGAAGGTAACCTACGTTTGACGGACAAAAGTGGCAGAAAAGAAAATGGAAAATAAGAAGGCCGTACTTTGTGAAAAATTTAGAGTTTAAAAATTAATATAATGCAAGAGATTTTACTAATAACGTTAAGAAAATGAAAGTAATAATTTTATAATTTTATGAGTAATACTACAGACTTTGTATTAGAAATCTTGATGTTCTTTTATATTTTTGTAATAAACTTATAAAATTCCTACATTCAGACCGGCATGAATTTACTTAATTCTATTCATGTTGATGTAATATTTTATTTTTTGTTTAGGAACAAATCATTCTTATTATATTAATATCTTCTTTTGATGAGTTTGACATCTTTTTTAATATTTAAAGGTTTCACAAAATTGCGTAAATTCACAAGAAAAATATGTTCCAAATATGCTGTTTTTATTGGTCATTCGTTTTAGTATGCCTACTTAGGAGTTTATAAGCTCAACTTAGTCTTTTCATTTGATGTAAAATAGTCACATGGTTTAATTGAAGCAATTCAGTTTAAACATTTCCTTCATTAGTTGGCTACTGTGAAAGTAGAACTGACAAATCATTCTTGTAAATGAGTAATTTTGTTTTACGCTTCATCAAAATTTTGCTCTAGTTAGAGTAATTCATAGCTCTAAAAATTCTGAGAGCGATTGATATGCGTACATGTATATATTTGCTAAGGCCTAAATGACAAACTTGTTGTTAGTATATAAATAATCAAATGGTTGTTCGAAAGCAATTGAATTCAGATATTATTACATTGATTCTAAATAATATTATTTAATAAATCAAATTAACAATTCAATAAATCAAAACGAAAATTTTAAACGATTGTTTTCACTGGTTTGTTGTAGGCGACAATGAGAAGAAGATGCGTTATACATGAATCAGATTTGAAAGATCTCTTACAGTCAGAGTGCTTTGTTGACAAATCACTGATCATAAAGGATTTTTTGAGGATGAAATCACATATTGCTCGTATAACTGCGCCTAGGCGCTTCGGTAAAACACTGAATTTAAAAATGCTGAAGGCTTTCCTGCAGGCAGATAATGGATTGATAACTTCCTATCAGACTGAGGGTTGCAGTCTATTTGTAAAATACAATCTAAATATTTTTACGTGGAATAATACGTTTTTTCACTTACATTGCGGTAAATACCCAGTAATTTATATTAACTTTAAGAAAATAACAGGAACTGGTTTGAATGACATTTTAGGTGCGTTCGGAGAAGTAATACATGATTTATATTTAGAACACGTGTATCTACGATACAGTACTCGAATAAATGTTAACGAAAAAAAATTGATTTTAAAATATATTGGATTCTATTCAAATAAAACGTTTCAAGATTTAACACAACGAATACTGATTGATGGTTTTGTATATTTATCACAAATGTTGTACTGTCATTTCAACACGAAAGCAGTTGTTTTAATCGATGATTTTGATGCTTTGGCTTGGCTATTATTGTCACGGGATTCTCAAAGCAATTATTTTCCAGTACGTGATGTACGCAGAACAATCTTCCTCATTAAGAATTTCTTGTCTCAATTTTTGGTGAGTAACAGATACATTGAAAGAGGATTGATTAACAATTGCTTGCAGATTACAAATGTATTTTTGAGCAATTTGCCTCGTATTGTTCATTTCCCTTTTCTAGCAAACCATCCACTTGTCAAGTATTACGGACTGACAGAGGATGAGGTAAGAGAAAAATTAAATTACTTCAACATTGGGGAGAGGCACGAAGATGTGAAGAATTATTATAACGGCTACAAAGTAAGGGGCTCTGGAGACAGTATCTACAACACCTGGTCGGTTATGAACTACTTGCAGACTGAAAAGCTGGACGACTATTGGATCACTACGGCCGGCTTACACAATTTCAGTAGAATGTTTTTAAAGAGAGAAGTACGGAGATTACTTTTTCAACTTTTGAATTGGAAATATATTACAATAGAAATTTATAAATTGGTAAGGCTGGACGATATACTAAATTTACAGCATGCAATGACAACAAATGGGGAGTGTAATTGGTTTGAAGCTGAAGCATTCCTTCGTTTGTTATCTAACTACGGTTATTTTAGCCCTATGCGTATAAATATAAGTCAAATTTCGTTAAAAATTCCAAATTATGAAACATACCATCATCTTTATAAGCAGTATGTAGCAAACTGTAATTTATAGACGACTAACAACTTAATGTTTTGTAATGTATGGCAGTTTTGTATGCTATAAATATAGTCAGAATAAGACGGAATCACTAAAAAATTGTTTAAACTGTAAATCTGCTTTGTACAACATGATAATACCCATTAATGGGAACTAAAGTCCTTGTTGTTAAATTATTATTAGAAACCATGATAGTACTGACATTATTAATAACCTAAATATAGTTGGAAATTAGCAGTACAAGTACAAACGTGGAATGTAAATTTGATTAAGTTGTTGGTTTTCTTTAATTCAATTTGTTCAAAAACACAAGTGCATCACGGTCTAACTTATAGTTTCCAAAATCTGTGTATTAATTTTCTCATTTAGCAAATAGCACCCGATACTAGCATTTCGTTACTGTGTGTAACTGTTTTACATGAAATTGACATTGTTGTCTGTTTAACTATTATGTCTATTATGTAACATATACCGAAAGTGTAAAATACCAATTGGTATTGACTGAGTTGTCCATAGAATCGACAACGATTTTAAATTCAGTCACGGCCATTACTATTATTATATAATAAATTTTAAAAAACTATGTTCAGTAGTATGTGTCTTTTTCTTTGTAAACTGTTGCTAGTCGAGTTTCAAATGAATTTAATTATTTTATAAAAATAATATTTCCTGCTGCACAAATGTATTAGATTATTTTACATTCTACGTGTGCTGTGATATGTAACAGTAATATAAGAGTTTTTGATTGTATAAATGTGATAGTCTCTTGAATTGTTAAAAAACTGGTTAGTTGTTCAACACACAGACACATTCAGTTGGTCTACAAGTCATAGTTCAAGTACAAGGTTAACAATACAAGGGTAAGAAAAATAAAAATGCTTAACTAATATTTGATTAACAATGTTGCCTTGTCTATAACAAGTTTTTTATAACAAGGTTTTACGTTTTTTTGTGTTTATTTTCTTTTTAGCAAAAGGACATGGATTTTAACAATCTTCAAATGTTTTACTATAACAGTAGGGAAAGACTTGAAAAGTTACCGATTTTTGATAAATATGTCTGTTCATAATTATTCGTTGTTCTATTCTGTAATTATATGTCTGTTCATTTTAATATTTACGCTGATCACACAATCTTATCGAAATAAAGTCAAAGAATTTGTATATCACTGAATTTATTAAATGTAAATAACCATTACGATCACCTTCCTACTAAACTTTGAATATTATTGGTAGTACTATTAGTAGTAGTAGTGGTCGTAGTAGTATTAGTAGTAGTAGTAGTAGTAGTAGCAGTAGTAGTAGTAGTAGTAGTAGTAGTAGTAGTAGTAGTAGTAGTAGTAGTGGTGGTGGTGGTGGTGGTTGTAGTAGTAGTAGTAGTAGTAGTAGTAGTAGTAGTAGTGGTGGTGGTGGTGGTGGTGGTGGTTGTAGTAGTAGTAGTAGTAGTAGTAGTAGTAGTAGTAGTAGTAGTAGTAGTAGTAGTAGTAGTAGTAGTAGTAGTAGTAGCTGCAGTAGTTGTAGTTGTTGTTGTTCTGGTTAACCTCCTATAATATTAAAATTTTGGATCTTTTTTGCCAGCAATGTACTTTAAGAGTGAGACAGTATAGTCTGCCTGATGGTAACTGTTTGCCATGGAACGAACAGTATTGTGGCTAGCACTACGTCTCGGCCGCTCATTACTGCTCTACGATGCTATTAAAGATATAGAGTTCTACAACTCTAGTCGACCTGCAGCCTAATAAACCCACCCTAACTGTACGATGCGCCTGGTAATTGAACCCGATACTTCTAGATTGGCCGTCTTAGATAATAGTGGCGCCTCCTAGCTGAGAATTCCGCAACTCGTAGCTGGCGACGCGTTGAACTAGCCACGCAACCGTCCCACTAAACACAAAAGCTGTGCGGTATGCCTTGGTCCTTTACGCACTGTTGAGCAGAGGTATTTTTTTCTTTTGTTCAAATAAAGAAGTTAACATAAAAAAATGTTTCCCGACAACTACAAATGTCACGAAACTGAAAACACACGAGACAAAATAGTGACATAGGTGAAATATCAAAACTCCTCGTAAACAAGTCACAGATTCGAAAATCGGACCGTGCTTGTAATTTTCCTTAAAAGCACTGTCATTGAATGCAAACAAAAATTTAAAAAACTGATATGTTAAAATCTGGTAGATTGAAACAGAGAGAGAGGGAGAGAGAAAGATAGTGTAATTGTGAGAGGGGGAGAGAGGTGAGAGAGAGATAGAAAGAGAGAAACAGAGAGAAATTCGACCGTTACGTAGGACATAACAAAGGTAGAGAGAGTGAGAGAGTTGTTGCTTGATGTTCCGACAAAACATATAGTTATGAACATACCGTAGCTTATTAACCACAGTTGAGTTTAAAATTATACTTTAGAACTATAAAAGTTAAAACGTAATCGCAAACATATTAATATAATTCCAGTCCGTTATTTTTTTGAATTTCTGTCTGTTTCGGAATTCTAAACATATGTGTTTAGACACTCAACCGTTAGAGTTGCGTTTCCAAGTTACAGTAACAAGACCTCGCGCTGATGCGTCGGACATGGGTAGCCGAGTAACGACCTCTATCACCTAAAGATCTGGACCAACACGGAGTCCTTGCTTTATGTCCACTAAGGCTTACAATTCGTGTGGATGTCGGAATTCTGAACATAAGTGTGTGCATCAACAGTTAGAGTTGTGATCCGTCTTCACTGCAGCCATCTCTTCCAGGTACTACCCACAGATCTTCTGCCAACAGAATTGTAGTTTAAATCGAGATTTACTAGCCTCTGGTGGTCCATTTTGTAGCCGTGCTGTCTTATCGTTGATTGAGAATGTACTCAGTTCGGCCCTTATAATGTTCATTACTCATCGTCCATCCCTTAGACGATAACCGCCCACGTGACTTAATTCATTTCAGCGGTTTGTATATGCTGCTTTACTTACTCAGTAATCGTTAATGTTTAACTAGCATATGTAAGAACAGGTATCGCCATTAATTAATAGAACTTCATTTTAGTATCTATTCTTTTCTTGTTGTGTTCTTCTAGTGTTCGTTGTATTGTACTACACACCATCTGATGCCTATTTACTTTGTTATTCTTATCATCATCATGTTCAAGACTTACGTCACAAGCAAGAATAGCAAAATGCAAAGTGCATAATTTTTGATTCATTGGTCGGCTTCTTTGTAAATGATTTGAATCTAGAATTATACAACTTAGATCACTTATTAAAGTCCACCTAAACCTCGAGATTAATAACAAGCTAACCTTAAAGGAACAGAGACAAAACTGAGATCGGAGAGGTAGAAACAACCTGAGAACGAGGTAGGTAGATAAAATAAAGAAATCCAAAGAGACAAATAAAGTCTGTAATGTGACTGATTGAGGAAGCAAGACGGGTTCGTAGCTTAACAGCACCGATTGCCATTGGTGTGTTTGTCTCTTTCTCTGTCTATGGGGATGTGTCACGACAAGTTTTGAATTAGTCAACCGCATCTCATAGAACGTAGCATGGGTCCACACTTTTACCTTTTGAGACTGAACGTTCAAGAATTTTGGGTCACCAAGAAAAAAGTGCAAGAATTTGAAAAAATTACGGACCTAATTAGGAAATTAAGTCAAAGGTAATTTTAGCAAAACACCGAATTTCGGGTATTGCCGTTTCAAAACGTTGCAACACCATCAGCTAAAAAGTGATCACGATTGGTAAAAATTCTACAAATACACGCCGAACATGATGAAACACGACTTTAACAAAAATTTAATATGATATCCAGTTTTGGAAATTTAAAGGTTTTAGTACTAGGTCCCAAGTGAGTGATCAGAGTTGTAAAAAAAATTAATTTTTGACCATATAAGAGAACAATGGGATTTTTAACCTAAAAACGAGTGTAGTTTTTAATTTGAACATTTTTGACTTTACTGCAAAATAGACTTAATAGCCTTAAGGGTGGACCTTAAACTCTATTTTGTCCATGTTGTTTTTAGTGTTTTAAGTAACTTTTCCTCAGAAACTATAAAAGACATAAAGTTGAAAGGTTTACAAGTTACGTTTATGACCTTTTCCGCACATGGAAACAGAATTATACTGTGGAGTAATGACTCCGTCAAATGAAATGTGGAGTAATGAAATGTCAAATAAAAGTGGTAACATTTTTAGTGTCCAATAAATTAGCTTTTTTAAGAGTTTAACATTTTTTAATTTCTTTATAGAATACGTTTTACCTTAATTCCACATAATATGTAATCTGGTGAAGTTAGCTACAGTAAATATTTCAAGTCTCTGTCTTTCATAGTTCCTGATAACATCGTACATGTGTGACATAAAAACATAATTTTTCAGGAAACTCGTTTATTTTAAAGAAAATATTCTTAAAACATTCCTGATAAAACATTGGGCAACTAACATTTGAGAACAGTTCTGCTTCATAATCTTTGTGTTTTTCTCTTCTGTCCTCAATTTTTCACGTCTCGTTTGTTTCCTCTCTAGTTTCATTTACGTTTAGTTTTTTATCAGCTTTTCGCACATGCATTCTGTCGATTTGCCGTAATCGCACTTTACAAATTGCACTATATATTAATCACAAAGCACTAAGCACATCCAGTTTTCCCACTGCACTTTTATTAAATGACATAACTGCAACGTACACCCCTACTTTTAGTGTTATGATGCCGACATAAATTGGTTTGGGGGTCTTTTCAAAATTATTGCATTGAATGAGTCTTTCCGAGACAGCATTTATTCAAAATGTGTCTTCAAATTTGTCTTCAATATAAACACAAATTTCCTTAAAAGTTTGATTTATTTTATTTAAGACTGTTTCAAGAAGAGGTAATGGTAACGGTAAAAACAAATGTATGCCTAAAAATGAGGCATACTCGTGAGGCAGCACGCAATAGGTCCAGACATTTGACGCTAATTTTCTGTGCACGAATCCCATTATTATTTTTTTAGTAAGGTTACAATTTCGTAACATGGACATATTACATGTCATTTTGTTCACAACATTCCACGCTATAATATTGAACAAAAACTGTTATTTGAAAATGGCCAAAAAATAGCTTTTGGGTTTACTGTAAGGCCCCGTTTAAATTCGTGTGAAATGCTTGAATTTTTTTTTTAATTTTATGTGGGCTATCAAATTAAAAGTTTTGTCCAGAGTACGAACTATTTAAAAAATCGAGTTTACAAGTATCGTACACTATATATCACCTACTAAATCTACCTAACAGTCCAGATTAAATAAAAGCTGACTGTCAAAATATAAAGAGATAAAAATTGACGTCCAGTGATGTCAGAGAGATGAGACAGAGAAAGGGAGAGTTAAAATAATGACATCCAGAGTCTGAACAACGTTTATAATCTCAGAACTAACTCACTATCACAAGCAATAAACGCACATAAATTCATTTTTAATTAATTCTAAGTTAACAGGTGTTTCATTAATAAATGTTGCAACACTCGTTAATGAAACACTTATTAATGCAACACTTGTTAATGCAACGGACGAGGGACCAAAGTAAGCTCATAGTTATTCTCTGACTTGTAGGCCTACACTGTATTGACTGTAATGCCACAATATTTTGGACAATTTGTAATCTCAGATGTAACTCTACCATCGCAAGCTGTAATCCTACATTACTTCATTTTTAATTAATTCTAAGTTACAATTGTTGCATTATCAAGTGTTGCATATGTTCTGTTTGAAAGTTAATTGTATTATTATTATGAGTTACGTAATGACTGCATTCCTTAATCAGTAATGCAATTATTATTTTAGTAAACGATGATGATAATGATGTTGATGATGGTGATGATGATGATGATGATGAAATTTAGAAGTAAAAATGAAAGAAAGGCGAGGTAAATCGTTTGGGAACAGTGGAATAGAGAGTGTTGCAATATGCAGCAATAGTTTGTATGTATTACGTATGTGGCGATGGGTAATAAGAATTATTTACTTTGTTTAGAAAATTGTAAAAATTCAAGTACCTACTAGTTATAACCGAATGCCACCAAGTTTTTTAAACTATATTTTGACAAATTGTTATTTCGCTCATAACATTTTTCGCAAATAGAAATTTAGATAAAATGTCCTTAAAAATAGTGGTTTTTGTCAGTTAAAACTTAAAATTCATTCCAATGGAAATTAAAATATGTTTAAATAACGTTTATTTTTATTAATACGACGGATATACTGTTATCACGGTATCAATTATTACTTATTGTGTATCGATACTAAACTGTCGGCTGTCGCAGGTTAGCAGTATTCATTGTTTGCAAAGTATCATTGTGCGAAACAGTTACTCATATAGTTTTGATTGTACTATGGAAATGATAGTTTTAATGTTTCTTTATTGTTTCATAACTCCGAACAGTTACATTAGATGCAATACAGTTCAATACAGTACAATGCGTACAGACAATACAACACTTATTACGAAGAAACCTGTTAATGCAACCGTTATTAATACTACACATGTTAATGAAACAATGGGTAATGCAACACGAGTTGATGAAACACTAGTTAAAGCAACAGTTGTTAATCAAACACTTGTTAATGTGGCACTTATTAATGCAACGGAGAAGGGACCAAAGGTAAGCTCATTATCATTCTCTGTACATGGTATTCACTGGAATGCCACAAGTTTTTCAATTTTTTTTTTATAATTTCAAAACTATCACCAGTATTACATGCTCTAAACGTACATAAATTCATTTTTAATTAATTCTAAGGTAATATTACTACTATTGTCGTGCAACCGTATAAATCTAGTCATTGTATAAATACCGTATACGTCATATTTTATACTTATCACTCAATTGCTATTCCCATAGTAGACAATAAGTTTCTGAGCTACAGGAAATATTGCCTGGATTTGCACAGGCCAGCCCTAAGACCCATACGTTATTTCAAGTATACTAATCATTTTCTTCACACGCGCTCTTCGTAACCATGGCTGGCAAATGTCACGATGAGAAGAGTCATGTCGTCAAGTACGTACTACGAAACGGGCATATCACAAAAGATAAATGCTGGTGAAATTATACGACACGTATAATTTTCCAATTCTTCCAATAGACCATTGTCACATAAGATATTATACGAATGACCAACATACTGATGTTTTCGCCTTCGAATTGTTAATATAAGTTCATTCTTATTCCTTCCTCTTATTAGCAATTCCATCTTCAAGGTTTATTTCATCATTAATGTCCACTCAATTCCTTCATTAGCTATAGCTCAAATGCCTATACTTTCTTGACCTCTGGTCCTTTCATCTTTCAACACAGATGAAACATAGAATCTAATTAGCCCATTATAGTTCATTATGTCATTACCATCTTATTGGAGTTTCTCTTGGGAGAATCGCATTATCGGCCACCATTAAGTTACTTGGTGGTATGCCGTTTACCTAAGTTTACATCACCCAATGACTTACTCATTACGTGCACTGAGTTAAAGAGGGTATTAAGGAGGATGAGGAAAAAACACCTTTTCATCTTACAACTGGCTTTATCTCAGTTACTGGGATGTATTCTTTTGTAAATGTTTGTCATTTCTATATTATTGTAGGACTTTGAGATTATTCTGTTATTACTGTGGTCTAGATGATTATTTCTTCAAGTAGTCTCTCGGGAAGTCTTCTTGTATCTTACCAAAGGTTTTATAATAGTCAGAGAAGCATGCGGAGACAAAAGGGTTTGACATCGGTAACTTTTGAGATATAAGGTTCAGTGGAAATAAAACTTTACCGGCAACAGGGCTGTTCAAAAGCCCTATCTGCATTTTTTCTGAGACTTGTTTTTGTTTTCTGAATACACAAGTTTCAGAATTACATTCACTGAGCGTCGCATGCAAGAGTCACAAATGTTGGTAGAAACTAACCGTCTGGTATAATTTCAGATCTGTAAACGCCATTAAAAAAATCGATTAATAGGTGAATCTGCTTTTCTTCTGTCAGTTGGAGCACATCGGACAGCAACATATCATATGCACGTGCTGCTTTACAGTCATGCTCATTCAATGTTTTTTTTCCTGAGCCCAGTTGCGTAACGCTTTTTTCTGGGCCTCCTCGCATAACCTTTTTGCGGGCCTATGCTTTACCCTAACTGAGATTATGTCATTGTTCCGTCTTGTATGTCACTGACCTGTCCTTATACCTGTGGTCGCCAACAGGATTATATAACTTAACCAGCATTTGTTCTGTTCAGGACAGTTTAAAATACACATTATCGTCTAGGCTTAGGGCAGTTCAATCGGTTATTTTATAAATCGTAAATAGCTTTCATTAATTTTGAAGTTGTGGGGCTTTCCTGCTTCTTCTTCGGAAATTGAGAAAAATTTGACTTTTTAAATTAGATAATTATTTCTGTTATATCCATTATAATCTGAATGTTGCTAGGAATTTTTCAATTGTCAATATACAACAAAATAATGATTTACAACCGGAGACTTAAACCTATATGAACTTGCGGCACTCAGTTGTGGTAGCTGTGCACGTCAGAGTCATACTGAACACAGACTAGTGACAAAACAGTATTGTTTAACACAGTAAGCACTGAATTGTTCACTCGCAATAGTGACGTTGGTGTCGATAGCATTGCGACGGTGATCAAGACGGTTTTTCCTAACCATGAAGCAAGACTCAGTCTTCAGTGACTTCTTCACCGCTATCACAAACCTAACAGCTTATTTACGGGGAACAGCCTCTTCTGCCTGGGTTTAGTGACAATGCAACATTGTGCTGTGCGTGGTGTTATTTTCCCACAAATTCTGATAACTTTAGGGCGACAATTGATTAGCTTTATGTTTTTAGTATTAAGCATGAAAAAAGTTAATTACAATTTATTCATCGCAACCGAAAACATAAGCAGATTTATAGTTTAATTCAGAGTAAAAAATAAAATCAGGTTCAAAGTCAAGCTATGCGTTTATAACACTACTTTACTACCTTTACTACTATACGGTACAAACAACCTCAGCCAACACAAACATAACAACAGGTTGCAAACCACTAAAATGGGATTATTGGGGCAGGCAACTATAAGGCGTAGGAGAGATGGGAATAGGAATATAACCATTAGAAATCTGTACCAATCAGTTGTCCAGATAGGAGAAAGATAACCACGGGAATGGTTAGGTGCTATAACAGATAGCCGAAAGAAAGTAGAGCTTGAACACTGAAACGGGACAGAAAGACCAAGATTGGAATGTCTCGACTGTGTTGAGATACTGGATAATTTAATGAGAACACCATTTTAGAATTAAAGTGACTAACGCACGATAGAAGAGAGTAAATGAAGTGGTTGAAGGTAGAAGTGGTTGAAGGTAACCTACGTTTGACGGAGACAAGTGGCAGAAAAGAAAATAGACAATAAGAAGGTATAGTAATAGGTTATAGTTTGTGAAAAACGTAGAGTTCAAAAAAGTAATATAAGGCAAGAGATTTTCCTAATTACGTTAAGAAAATGAAAAATAATAATTTGAAAATTTTATCAGTAATATTGTAATAGTTTCTATGGACGTCGTAGTAGAAATTTTGATGTTTTTTTATATTTATAATTAACTTACAAAATGCCTATATTCAGACCGGCATGAATTTATTTAATTCTATTCATGTTGATGTAATATTTTATTTCTTGAGGAACAAATCATTCTTATTATATTAATATATTCTTTTGATGATTTAGACATCTTTTTTTAATATTTAAAGGTATTATAAAATTGCATAAATTTACAAAGAAATATATATTCAAAATATGCTGTTTTTATTGGTCATTCGTTTTAGTATGCCTAATTGGAAGGTTCTAAGCTCAACTGAGTCTTTGATGATAAAATAGTCACATGGTTTATTTGAAGCAATTCAGTTTAAACATTTCCTTCATTATTTAGCTACTGTGAAAGTCAAACTGACAAATCATTCTTGTAAATTAGTAATTTTGTTTTAGGCCTTATTCAAAATTTTGCTCTAGATAGAGTAATTCATAGGTCTGAAAACATTCTGCTAGCCATTGATATCCATACATGGATATATTTTCTTGTTTTAGGCAAACATTACAAACTTGTTTGTAGTATATAAATAACCAAATTGTTGTACGAAAACAATTCAATTCAGATAAGATTGCATTGACTCTAAATAACATTATTTGCTATAATAAAAACGAAAATTGTAAACGATTGGTTTCACTGTTTTGTTGTAGGCGACGATGAGAAGAAGATGCGTTATACATGAATCAGATTTAAAAGATCTCTTACAGTCAGAGTGCTTCGTTGACAAATCGCTGATCATAAAGGATTTTTTGAGGATGAAATCACATATTGCTAGTGTAAGTGCACCAAGGCTATTCGGTAAAACGCTGAATTTACAAATGCTAAACGCTTTCCTGCAGGCAGATAACGGATTGGTAACTTCCAATCAGACTAAGGGTTGCAACTTATTTATAAAATATAATCTAAATATTTTCAAGTGGAATAACACGTTTTTTCACTTACATTGCGGTAAATACCCCGTAATTTACATTAACTTTAAGAAAATGACAGGAAATAGTTTTAGTAAGACCATAAGTGCGTTCAGAGAAGTAATACTTGATTTATATTTAGAACACGGGTACCTGCATAATAGTTCTCGCCTACAACGTTGGGAGAAAACCTTAGTTTCAAAATATATTGGAGTTTTCTCAGATAAAACTTTCCCAGGCTTAATGCAACGAATACTGATTGATGGTTTTGTATATTTATCAGAAATGTTGTACTATCATTTCAACACGAAAGCAATAGTTTTAATCGATGATATTGATGCTTTGATTTGGCTATTATTGTCACGGGACTCTCCAACCAATTATTTTCCAAAACATGATGTATACAAAACTATCTTCCTCATTAAAGAGTTCTTGTTTGCCTTTTTGGAGGGGAACAGATACATTGAAAGGGGATTGATTAACAATTGCTTGCAGCTTACAAAATTATTTTTTAAGAGAGAAACTAGTATTGTTTACTACCGTTTTCTGGAAAACCATCCCCTTGTCAAGTACTACGGACTGACAGAGGATGAGGTAAGGGAAAAATTAAATTTCTTCAACATTCGGAACAGTCACGAAGATGTGAAGAATCATTATAACGGTTTCAAAGTACAGGACTCTGGAGACAATATCTACAACACCTGGTCAGTTATGAACTACCTGCAGACTGAACGTCTGGACGACTACTGGATCTCCACGGTCGGCTTACAGAATTTAAGTAGAATGTTTTTAAAGAGGGAAGTACGGAGATTAGTTTCACAACTTTTGGATGGGATGAATATTACAATAAATGTTAATAAAATACTAGTAACAAGACACAATTTAATGAATGTACAGGATCCAATGACAACTAATGTGGAGTGTAGTTGTCTTGAAGCTGAAGAGTTCCTTCTTTTTTTATCTAACTACGGATATTTTAACCCTACCCGTATAAGTAGCGATTTAGTTTCGATAAATGTTCCAAATAATGAAATTTACATGAATATTTATAAGCAGTGTGTAGCAAGTGATAGTATATGAAAGACTAATATCTCAAAGTTTTGTAAAGTATGACATTTTTGTATGCTATAAATAAATGTAAATACATTTTTCAGAATAAGAAGGAATTACTGGTAAATTTTATGAACTGTACATCTGTTTTGTACAACGAGACAATACCTAATAATAAGAACTGTGAAAATTTTAGTTACTTTCATCCTAAATTATTTTAGGCTTTCAGTTTTTACAAAAACTTCAATATTAATTGATGACTCGTTGGACCTTTGGTGAAACATTGGTAAGGTGATTATGTAGTAAGCGATGTCTAGAATTTCTAAAAAATCAATTTTTTTACCTTTTTGCATGTTGTGGTGTAGTGTTATGTTTTTTGTATCTATGAAGTGAAGTTACAACACAATCACTTCAGAGATACAAAAAACATAACACTACTCCACAACATACAAAAAGGTAAAAAAATGGATTTGTTAGAATTTCTAGAAATTAAAAAATCAGTAAAAATAACAAAAATTTAACAATTGAACAAACTGAAGTCTGTGTATCAAATTTATTAAAAGCTGTTATTTAGTTTAGTTAATTTTATATTTAATAACATAACTTAGGCGTTATTTTCAACAAACAGGGAAGCAGCAAAGATGAAATTAAAGAGCGTGTTAACAAGGGGCGCACCGTTATAAGAACGCTGAATTCTCTTCTATGGGAAACAAGTATAACAAAAAATACAAAGAAACATATGTATATATATATATATATATATTGTTACGACAGTCTACTCGATCGTCGTAGATACAGTGGAAACAAAATAAGTACAAGACACCAATTAAGTCACTAATCACACATTTACTTTTTACAGTTAAACAGTTCGTAATTAACAACACAGTGTCTACAACAAATCAAATGAAAATTGTTCACACGCTATAAAATGTCCATTAATTTTAAAACTCAATTGTATTACAATTATACCGTCCCAATATAAAACGCAACACTTTACTAATAACTACTTGAACGTACACAGTAATAACTCGAACCGCTCTTTAAATATATCGCACTAATACTCTCGAACCGCACAGTCAAAAATTCGCCTCATACTAAACTGAACGTCGTTTGAGTACCGGTATTTATAGCTAGTCGAATATCTAGACGATTCCTAATTGCGTCGTAGCGTGCGTATGAACTACGTAATTAACTGCGGCCTTGACACAGTCCGCACGGCTGGCGGCATCGAGAACTTTCTCGTAGATGCGTATACAAGCACGTACACCACACGCTTACACTCTGGATCTCTCTAGAACGTTCGATAAATACGTAGATTGTTAGTGATGCCGTAACACTGCCCCTCCTTAAGCCTGTTCGTCCCGAACTGGCAAATCGTCTCCGAAGTAATACACGACCAGGCTATCTAGGTGGTTGTCCTTGCGAAGGATAATTTTCCCGTTCTTCGAATTCAGTCTCATGTGATCCGAACATTACGTTCCCAGGAATGCGAGTCTTTCCCGCAACCACTAGTTTCGCTGGAATCACTCCCGTTGCGTCATGTACTGATGACCTAAATACCACTGGCTGATCCAAGTTTGTTTGATTCTCGTCAACAACCTCTTGCGTAACCTCACCTTCAGCCACTTTACACTCGGGCGCTTCTGTCAGCTCAGGAACAAGCAAGAGTATTGTCTCGACATCCATAGTTGGCGTTCCAATCACTTCTTTTGTCGTTATAATATTTGTACTGCCTCTGCTAGTTCTTCCTCCATTTCTGCTTGACCAGACTTGTTGACTTTTTCTTCGAATAATGCCATTCGCTTAATCTAATGGTTGGTAGACCCTGTCATTTTAGCCATGCAAAGCTTTATCTTCTCTTGGCCAACTTTTAGGACATTCTCTCTTAAGTCCACAACGAATCCGTAGGCATTCATAATGTCCGTGCCAAGAATCACTTCATCGACAATGCCTGCAACGAGCATTTGGTGGCTAAACTCAAGAAGACCCAGGCGTACACGTACGTCTACCTTTCCTACCACCTTGACGGGGTTTCCAGTCACAGTCTGTATTGTACAAGTGCTAATTAGAGGATGACGGTTACAGACTAAGTCAGGGCACACAATAGACACTGTTGCACCCGTGTCAACTGTAAATGATGTTGGTTTACCTTCCGAAAATCCATTAACGATCAAGTTTCCACTGGTCTTATGTAGCGTGGAAACTGTGTGGTGTTCTGGCGCTTCACTTCTCCAATTGGTGTGATCACTACCTTCTCTCGGTATTTTCGTCTCCCAACAGTCTACCTGTAGATGACCACGTTTCCCACAGTTGTAACACTTCGGCCTTCTGTCTTTGTCCTTTGGTTCGAAAGATGGTTGTGGTTCTGCTGACTTCTTAAACTGTTGTTTTTGAATCGTCTCTTTATGCCGTCCGCTATGACGATACTGTGGTATTGGATCCGTTTGGCTACAACGTGATGGCATACTTTGATTAATGTAGGTCGCCGACTTGGCAGCTTCAAAACGGAGAGCATAAAGAAGAGCGTCTGATTTATTATCATGCCATGCCATTCTCAACACTTGTTGTAACTGACTATCTCTTATACCGTCAATAAACATAATGAGAAATCCACTACCGGAAGTCCTCCGATTTTTCGGGATAAGCCAATCTCGTCAGTCGGTCGACATTCGCTTCAAACTCTTCAAGGCTCTCCCCTGAACGCTGTCGCCTCGCTTTAAGTTGTTCACGGTACACTTCGCACAAATGCTGGTCACCGTACCGTAATTCCAGAGTTTTATTTAATTATGCATAGACGTTCTGACTGTCAGATGGCACTTTGTGTATTACCTCTGCGGCAGGTCCTGTTAACGCAAGAATGATTGAAAGACCTTTCTCTTCTCCCGTCCAGTTATTTAAGCGAGCGGCAGCTTCAAATTGGCGATGATATGTTGCCCAGTGGGTGCTTCCATTAAACGATGGGGCCTTTGCAAAAACTGACCCTACTTCAGTTAATAGCGTTCTTTGGTTTCTCTGATATTTTGAATCTTCTAAGCTTGACATACTTGTTTTCATAGTTGACACAGATTTTTCTATTTCAGATATTCTGTCAACTTGTTTGTTCAGCTCACCTTGTAACAGGACGAATTTTGCATTACTATGTTCTTGTATCTGTTTCTGCTCCTGTATTAATGCTTTGATGTCTTCTGCTTCCTGCTTACGTTTTTCATACTGTCGTTTTCCCGTCTGCAACAGCAGCGCCTGTAAATTTTCCATCATCTAACTGGCATCCATTGTTTATCGATTAATTACGAATAAGCTCTTTTTGTACCAACTGTCCACTCTTTCCACTGTTAACCGTTCTATTCCAGTTCTGACACCACTGTTACGACGGTCTATTCGATCGTCGTAGGTACAGTGGAAAAAAAATTAGTACAAGACACCAATTAAGTCACTAATCACACATTTACTTTTTACAGTTAAACAGTTCGTAATTAACAACACAGTGTCTACAACAAATCAAATGTAAATTGTTCAAACGCAATAAAATGTCCACTAATATTAAAACTCAATTGTATTACAATTATACCGTCCCAATATAAAACGCAACACTTCGCTAATAACTACTTGAACGTACACAGTAATAACTCGAACCGCTCTGTAAATATTGTAACGATAATATGTGGGGTTCGTTATCGGGTTCGGGTTACTTACGATCGAGATGTAACCACACCTCGGGTTCGTCTATTTGTAACCAGAGAATATTTCGTTACATACAATGTTATTGTGGATCAGTTTACTTGTATTTATGTAGCGTGCACTTGAATACACCGTCCGTTAGAAATGTCGACTTGTAATATGGATAAATGATGTAGCGACAAACTCGCACTGGAGTCGTCGATGTAAATTATAAATGTATTATGTTGAACGGCGAATGATTTCGTAAATTGCCGCTTACTCCCACTACGCTGCTTCTTTTACGTGACGTCACTCACCGATGCCAACTATCGGGTCAGCTACAACCTGTGAATTCTATTTACTAAATGTAACGGCAATAATAATGACTCACAATTATCATCAAACATATATCCTTGTGGAATCCTTTATTCGGAAAAAACACTGGTTAACTTGTTTTAATAATTTTTAAACAGAATAATCGCAATTGTAGTACAAAATATAAGTCTTCTTTACCAGTTGGCAGCAGTAGCTGTTCAGTATTCCTTCCTTAGATCAAAACAATGCTTTTTGTTAACGTTTTTAAATTAAAATATATCAATTATCTCAGGGCGTATATGGTTCGGGGATTTATAATTATACAAAATATTACACTATTAATCAAAATACAAGTTCACAATCATGGGATATTACAACGTTAGAGTGATAGGTGCACACAGAAATCGTATAGTGGTTGCCAGTTTTAAAAAGGTTATGTCTATATCAGGCTTTGATATTTATTAAGTGAATTAAAGGTTCTTGTTGTGATTAAAAAGGTGCTAATCTGACATGGTGTTATTAGTGGTTGTTTCTAGTGTTCGTGTTATATGGTGTCTGTAATTCAGTTGATTATTGCTTAAAATACGTGTATACAAGTGTATGTGTTGAAGTACGATATAATGAGATGTCAGATCACCAAATCCTCTTCTTGTACTCTTCTTAGTTGTAAATAGGTCCCACGTACACGTCAGGTCTTCTTCTCGTCCCTCGTCCACGTCAAATCTTCTTTCTGGTTATTATTCCTTCTCATCCATCTAATGGGTAGTCTTCTGTTGTTGCAAAACGTTTGTATAGTGTACTTCTAACAGTATTTATCTATTGGTATTGTTTTTTCACACTTTATAACATATAATGTAAGACGATTTAAGAACGCGTCTATCTGCTAAGATCGTTGTCAAAGAAGTCTCCTTTTATTTATCCGAAATTTCTGGTTGCTATGGGTAAACTTGGAACCTGGTTGGTCAATCCGAATAGACATTGTCATAAACTTTTATTATTTCAGAATCTAAATTTGTTCAAAATCTTTAATTTAACGTAACTTTTCTATACTGAATGGGAGTTTAAAACCATTATCAGCATTATTTTGATCTTCACATGTGTTATATTTAGACACCAAACATGCCTGTTTTTGCTTAAGAACTATGGATGTTACAATTTTGTTATTTGGAATTTTCTTAAATAACTTGATATGTGTTATTTTGGTTCTATATTCCGTGTATACATTATTACCTATAAATACATCAACCCTTTCACATTTGCTTTACAAAATTTCTAATATAATTGTTCAAAATTTACTAAATTTGGTTTCACCTGGCCTATGTAATAGTATTATTTTCATCATCATGTTATGAAACCCCTACTTCATTTTGAGTAGTTAAAACAAAAAGAATATTTCCTTTTGTAAAGAGGGGCTACAAGTTAATTAAAACTAGGCTAAGGCCTAGAGAAGCTAAAAATTGCGCTGGATCCAGTAAGACGGGACTTGCAATAAAAACTCAAGCATTAAATAATTAACAATCCCATTTTATTATTCTATCTCATATAATAAAAATAACAAAAAACAACAGTGATTTATAATTCCCCTTTTAAATGGTTAACTAAAGAAGTATACCCTCTCAACAAGGCCACCTGAAAAATATTAACTGAGTCCACGAAAATAATTGCTATGTCACCATCAATGAATTGAAAATTTAAAATAATCATTAACCTCGAAATAAAACTTCCATTAAACTATTTATTAAAATATAAAATTTATATCATATGTTTCTTTTAAAATGCAGTATATATATTGATGCAGGTAAATGATTTCATTCACAGTTACTATTAATAATTAAAATAATTACTCATCCAATTTAAATGAACTTTAAAGGTGACACTTACTATACTTTTATAATAAAATAATTAATTTAAAGAAATGATCAGCCACGATTATTGAGATAGAATACTCGTCTACTGGTGTATATAAATTCTAATAATAAATCCCTATATCCCACCAAAAGTACAGCAATGCATAATATTTATATATATATATATATATCCCCCAAAATGTACACAGAAATATACAGACATAACATGTTCCACAAGACAAATTACATATACAATAGTATACAAATACATAAAGGTCTCTTGCCACGCCCTTTTTTTTATATTACCCTTCTGGTGTATATAAATTCTAAACTTCTTCTTTATAGGAATCCCAATTAGGATTAAAGATTTATTTCTATAAATGTACCCCCATGGTGTGGGTTAATTGCACGTCATGTGTATCATAAACTATTGCATACAAATGTCCCCAGGACATTAAAATTTAAAACCAAGTGCCTAAGTGGCTAAGTGCTAAAATACGTAATTAAGGTGAGAAATAAAAATTGTTTAAAATAATTAACGCCCCCCAGTTACCATGATTAATATAAAGAATTTATATAGACCAAAATAGGGCCAATTATTGAAAAGAGAAAAATTGCACCATATTAGCACCTTATATAAAAAAATACATTTGTGTGTCAGAGACGGACATGTTTCTTCAACTTATAACCAGTCTCAACAACCTTGTTTCGACAAACAAGTTGAAAAGTGTTTCGACAGGCACAGCTTGGTTGAAACTAGTTAAAAATAACACCTACCTCCCCAGTAATCTTTTTATACAAATGACATAACCTGATTTTAAAAATAAGAGAAAATATATGTTTTTATGCCTAGTAAATTAAACTTGAGAAAATTACTAATAACAAAACTGACTTTAAATCTGTAGCGAAAGCTCTATAAAGAAATGAGTGGAAATCTAAGTGGGATGCTGTGTTGTAGACATGTCAGTCTCTGAACTGACAATTTACTATACATGTATTGAAATTTTACAATTAATTCTTAGTGTTCACACTAAACTGTCCCATCAGTTGGGGATCCAAATGAAGGTATACTTGAACGGTGAAAACTGATGATTATGTATAACTGGTGCCATGTTGATTCTACGTGTGAATAATAAATGGATATTTTTCACCTGCTTATATGTGCCCAGAAGGATGATCTCTTATTTGTAGCGTGGCGATCTCATGATTGGCATGTTGTTGTGGTCTTATTCTCTTCGGTGTCGAGTGTGGAGCTTTTAGGATGTCATTCTTTCAGTCGTGTAGCAGGACTTGTCTCTATTCGGTGAACCCTGTTCACACATTACATTTTTAGTGAGAGACCACACACAAATGCCCCCACTGTTTGGACACCCTCCAAAATACATAAATAAAAACAACACCTAGTTATGTTGTACATAATAAAACTTGGTAACATTATTTTGGCCAACATGCCTTACTTAAAAAAAGTTCTCTAACAATGATTCTTTATAACGCTTTATAACTTGAACCTCACTGAATGTGAGTTGCTTTTGCAATACAATAATTTATCTTGGCTCTGTAACATCTTATGAACTTATTACTTTGAGTGAAATTGAGGTTACCACGTGGCGCAGAATTTATTTAAAACACATCGTTTTTTACTCCATAGAATCTGAGAATACTACTACTTTGAATGAGACATGATTTACGTTTAAAACGTGCCTGAGTAAGTTCCCAATTATATATGTATAAAGTTTTACTGTCATTGTAGCAAAACTTTATACCACTTAATGACGACACATTGTGTAACAGGTTAAGTGCTCGACACAATCTCATTACATCCGCGTTAATGAAAGTTCAAAGTTAATTATATTGTGGTTATTGTACTTTAGGTATTAAAGCCGAGATTCTGACACTCCAATAATCAAGTTTTATTGGTTTATAAAAACTTTACGAATAATTACGTCTTTCACCATGCATGATTCAACAAGTGGGCACGCTTACTCAAGCTTACTAAAAAAAACGTTTTCTCCTTTAAAAATTTAGTATATAATTAATATAATGAAATCAAAACTCACCGCAGTCGTTAAGAAACTTATCTCATAGACATAGTTATAATTGTTGTAGTTGGAAATCCTTCCTCTCTACCGAAGAGAAAAAGCGTCCGTCAACCCTGAAGAATTTTGTTAGACAAAACTTAGGTAATTCGGCGTCGTCTACGTTTGCGTACCGCAATTAACGCCAGGGAGCAGCACAGGAATTTTCGTACCACCGAGAGTCGGCAAGTGCCGCCCCCCGACCGCCGTTGTCTAAACTATTAATTTTTCCTAAACACAGGTAGAGCGCAGCACTAATTACTGCCTTAAATTTCGTACTGCCTTTACCGTCAAAACTGCCGATAAATTTACTAAACTCGCGCTGAATCTTTTGACTCAGCACAGTTATAACATCTCTAGCAATTAAATTAACTTCTAACATTCATCAAAATGGTTTAACATATAACGTTATTTTAACAACACAAAATATATATTATTCTAATATTTAAATTCATGTCCACATGGCTATGATTATACCACTTCCTTGTACAAATAATTGTTTTCTACTCAAACTGTATAGGTGTTTGACATTTAACAAAACATCTTTGTATTGTCCATTCTGCTTGGTTAATTAATTTATTTACCATGGTTTATCATCAACTCTGTTGTGATATTTGTTAACACAACATAAACAAAAAATGGAATTAATATCATTAAATTGACATTCCTTAAAATTAATTGTATCCCCTGGTACATACAAAAAACACAACACAAATACTATTATATAAAACACTGTGCTATAACATAAAACATGCACATTTAACAAAACAAATCCTATACTAATTATTTAGTCCTTTGTCAGCTAATTTATGACTTATTCTGACACTGTCCATGTCATATTTACTATTCATATGGGTTTAAACATCCGTATACTTACTGATGTTTTGTGTTACAAAAATTACAATAAAGTGAACACTGTTGCTCTACCTCACACACAGTTCTAATAATCTGGTTACATTTATTGTTTATCTGGGTTTTACTCTTGTTATGAATGTAATTGTGACCATGTTATAATTTGTTGTTTACAGGACAACTCTATGAACTCTATATGTGACACTTTTTGTATGGTTCTTGTATCTATAATCATGTGTATCTATATTTTTGTTACATTGATTAACTTAATTATTTAACAATATTTCTCTTACATAATATTATATGTTTGGGTCTATTATCCCTCACTTTGTATTTTGATTGTCTGGATTTAATGATACATCAACTGAAACCATTTGTTTCTTTATAGTCCTGGTTCATAAACCATTTGTCCTTATAAATCTTTGTTTGGTCAATACTGAAAGTTTATTGTCATAGCTGGGGTTTTGAAGATATCTGCATCACTTAGCCTAAATCATTAATTTGGGTACGGTCAGTTGTCTTATTAGTCAGTCTGAAATTGTTAGTCGTTCTTCTTCACTATCATCCTTGAAGATATTGTTCTCCTTGTCAGCTTCTTAATCAAAGTCTTCATTAAATCAGGTAAGATATTATGTTGTTCTAAATGTCATGTTACAATATATAGCACTAATACTCTCGAACCGCACAGTCAAAAATTCGCCTCATACTAAACTGAATGTCGTTTGAGTACCGGTATTTATAGCTAGTCGAATATCTACACGATTCCTAATTGCGTCGTAGCGTGCGTATGAACTACGTAATTAACTGCGGCCTTGACACAGTCCGCACGGCTGGCGGCATCGAGAACTTTCTCGTAGATGCGAATACAAGCACGTACACCACACGCTTACACTCTGGATCTCTCTGGAACGTTCGATAAACACGTAGATTGTTCGTGATGCCGTAACAATATATATATATATTATTACAAGTGTATTATGTGGGTCTTAAAAAATTAATTAAAGTTTAAATGTTGTTAAACGTGTCAAAATGTATGCTCTCAGTCGTGTACGGGTAAACCGTATTCTGCTCTGCTGCATTCAAACGTTGCCGCCTCGCCACCTGATTGGCGCACAGCTCTCTGCAGTATTACCCAGCTTGCGTCTCGCTTTAACGCCTTCACTTCAATAATTACTAGTCGTAATTCTAAATTAGCTGAATCAAACATACAGCATTGCAGATTGAGAACATTTATTAATCCTTTAGAATATGTCACTTGGTTTATTATACATCAAAATCCGTTTTCTGCACCGGCTATTACAATTGTGCAGTTGGTACTTGCTCAGCTCAGTTGTATACAATCAGTCAGTAACGCTAGTTTACAGTAAAATTATCGTTTTTCTCAGGGGTGTAAAGTTCTTTCGGCTACAGAAATATGTACTTACGGCTAACACACACAAAGTTATAACAATTCTTAGAACTAATTACATAAATAAATCGATATCTCATTACATTTGACTAAGTAATCACCAATGAAAACTTGTGAAGCAATTTTGGGTTATGTTTCGTTTGCCAAAGGTTCGTTATTAAAAGATTGGTTAATTATTTATCATATTTTACTTTCTTAATAATTGTTAATTGGTTAGAGTTAAATAGTGAATTTAAATAAGTATTTATTTTGACTCGGAAATAGTGATCAGTGATTTTGAAATAGTTATATTTAATTCAGACCAAAATTTGTGAATACGATTCAAGGGATAATGTTTATACTCATCGGTTACTTGTTGCTGAAGATCCTGATGTCGTCTTCTTCTATGGATAATTCCTGTCGTCTGTTTCCCTCGTCTCGTCACTTCTCCTTGCTGATTCAGGCCTCGTAATTCTTCAGTTGGTGTCGTCTTCTTCTTTTAGGAGGTTCCACTGATCTTCATATAGTGTCCGTGGTCGTCTTTCTTCGTCACGGCGTCGCTTCGTCTTCTTTGGATCACTACGGTTTGTTAATTTAACTTTTTATAAATAAAATTTACGTTCAGGATTCCCTGTACTGTTGTAATTGTCTTCCATTAGATTTAAATAGTTTTGAAATTACTTGAAGAATAATAATTTAATTTTAATACGAGAGCTACTCGGTCCACTCTCTGGCGTTGGTTAATAATGACTACTGAAAATCTAACGGTTTTTTGGCGTTATTTTTCTTGTTGCTATGGTTATTTAATAAATTATGCTAATTTTTCATTGGTTATTAACTCAGGTTATTGTTAGGATTTATCGTCTTTTTTCGTCTATTTCTACCAAAATATCTTCAACTGAAGATTACTACTTTATTCTAATAGCTAGGGTCATCACATTAGTACCATTCTTCCTAATTTTTCATGATGAACATTTTGATACCCCTCATGCCTACTTTTGGATAGCTAATTACATTTTTACTATTTTCCCAATTTTATATCTTACATATATTTTATTCAAAATTAGTTGTTAATCACATATTTTGGTACTATGAATACCCACTTACATGGTTTAATCATTTGGCTCGTTCTGCCTTAACCTTGGATTATTATTAGTTCTCAAATTAATAAATTTATGTTCAACAGTTTGGCCTAGAGCCTAGATTCCATTCTACTTCCATCTAACATTTCTTACTAACATTTCTGGTAACTCTAATACAATTTACAAACAAAACAAACAATAAACATCAGTATCCCTAACTCTAATTCTTACTATTAAATATTTCTTTTCAGGTTCTACCCTGAAATAACTTTTAATTGCTGTTATCTGCTTACCCTATAATTTACTCTATACTATGATTTTCTGAACACTAACAAAATTCTTAATGCTTAGTTAAAGAAACTTAAAGAAACTCTTATAATACTATTGACAAACTGCTCCTTGCATGACATGTCCTATCTACTATTCCCTTCACTTAAATACAGTGTCAGTCCTTCTTAATTTGCTATTCATTCTAATACCTTAACTCTTACCTTAATATATAATGCTGATATCTTATTACCTAAATTAACAATATTACAATTAGTTCAATCTTACTTACTAATGCACAGTTTATCACAAATTGTTTATCTGTTTTAACATAGTTGGCTTATATAATATTTGGTTCTACACTCCCACTACACTTTTCCTTTCATTAGAAAGTTTCTATAATTACTACCCTGCTCACTTTGTTTCAATCTTCTATACCTATCACTTCACTACTTATTTAGTTTTACACACTTTTGGGCTTATTCACTTGTTTATTCATGGGTTGTCTGATTACTTTAAATCACTGTGTGATTATGGTCATGTATAACTATTTACCTCCAAATCACACTGATCACTTTTGGTCATCATTCTAATATTGCTTTTGTTTTGGGCTCAAAGTATTGTTTATAGCCTTTGGCCATTCTTATTACAATTAGTTTGGGGTATGGTTAGCTTCTAACCCCCCTACATTATATTATACAAGTACATTCTTTAAATAACAAGATACATGTGATACTATTACCCTTCATTAATCTTATTGTCCTAGCTACATCCCATATACTACAGACATCAATTCATTACTAAATTTACAATATTCTGTTCACTTTTTTGGGATGACTTGATTGTACTTAAACTTCTTCTTCACTGTCTCTTGGTTTCTTTGGTGCCTATCCGATCTATTGTGTCAAGTCTGTCAGGTTAATAGTCATTTGTCATTTATTGGGTTACTGGGTTATTGATCTTTAAGTTCATAAGTTTTTGCCTCTTACTCTCATCTTCAGCTGTTTATTTTATAATTAAATACCATTGAATCTTTGCTACCTTATGTCATGTTACAATATATATATATATATATATATTGCAACAATATTGCAGATTATAATTCTCGCATAGGATAATATGTGTGTGTGCAGAAATTACAAACAAGTCTATAATGGAGGTAATGAAGAATTATTTCTTACACAATGAAATAATACTTTATATGCTGTATATTAATTTACATAAGTGTCATGCATTGATATATTTTAAATAAAGTTTATATTGTACGATTAGCTCGATTTTACTTGTAAGATGAATATCAGTAACCTAGATGATCCGTCCTCTGCATGTGCGTATCCTCCTCTCGGCGTCGCTCTCCGTCCTGGTGTCCTCTTTGTCGGTGTCGCTCTCCTTCCTGGCGTCCTCTTCGTCGGCGGGTTGCTCCAGCGCAGATACCTCTGCACGTCTCACTGACGATTCCGTCGAACTGCTAACACCAGGTAGACTTGACACACAACTGTCAATATCACAATAATTAGCGTTCTCGCTCGCAAAAGATATTATTAATTTATAATTTTATAATGTTAATTGTTTTAGATCTCAGGGTTATATGGGTAATTATTTTAGAGCTGTGTATTGAACTTACACCTTCCGTGAAAGCTTGAAGTGTTCACTAATTCCCTATAAGGATAATCTTGACTAACGCGAAAAGCGCTTAAATATAATAATACATTTTGTTTCGGTTGTTTACCCGATTGGTTCTTTACGCAAAGCTCGCAAAGAGTTCCAAGTTTTATTGTAATTTTATATTCCTATACGTTCATACGAGAATAACTCTCGACGACGGACACAATTTCACACTGCAAATGCTATCGAAGAACTGTCTCGATGAGTATCTCACAGAGTACGAATATTAATGAAATTAGTCTCTTCTGATTGGTTAATCCGAAGTCACATGGTTGATATTAGCAAAAGATATCTGAGTTACATGCAAAACTTTGTATAAATCCGCAAGAACTTGTATTGATTTTATCTATGAATTTTATTACTCTATCATTGATAAGAGATAAAAGTTGAGTTTTTCCTATTAAAATACCATACTTATAAAATATTTGGAAACCTCAGAGTATATAAAAACTGTAGTTAATTACAGTAGAGGGAAAATGGGGTTCCTGACGCACAAAGGAATGCCGCCGTTCCCACCGTCCAAGGTTTTTTCCCATGCTCCCCCCACCACCAATGGACCCGCAGCATCCCAAAGGAACAGAGCATCCGCGAATTTCCGCGAATAAAATTTTTTATTTTTTTAATTTGATTTTTCTATTTTCTTAATTAAATTGATTTGCATATCCGCGAATATATGCCGCCTTTCCCACGGTCTAGATCAAAGAGATGCCGCCGTTCCCACGGTCCAAGATTTTTTTCCACGCTCTCCCCACCACCAATGGACCCGCAGCATCCCAATGGACCACCCGCATCCGCGAATTTCCGCGAATACAATTTTTAATTTTTTTAATTTTATTTTTTTATTTTTTTTATTAAATTTATTTGCATATCAAGGGGGAGGGTGGGGGGTTGGGTGGGGTTCAATGGACCACCCGCATCGGCGACTTTCCGCGAATAAAATTTTTTATTTTTTTTTAATTAAGCTGATTTGCATATCAGAGGTGGGTGGGGGTTCAACTTGATGTGTTATAGTGTATATTAATAATATATGATCAGGGTTACCAATCTTGCATTATTGTGTATAGAACAGATCTGCCAACATTTGTCTGTGGTGGGAAATTCAAACTATATGATCATGATTGTTGTCGATATCAATTCTCTCTTTGAATGTAAATAACTATCTCTCTCCCTCCCTCTCTCTCCCTCTCTCTCTCTCTCTCTCTCGCACACACACATTTAGTAGATTACTGTTGCATCTCATTCTCTCTCTGCGTGTTTATGTAACGGGTCTCACTCTCTCTCTCTCTCTCTCTCTCTCTCTCTCTCTCTCTCTCTCTCTCTCTCTCTCTCTCTCTCTACGCCATCGGTTTTACTATGATATCATGTTATCAATTCTCTCTTTGAATGTAAGTAACTCTCTCTCCCTCCCTCTGTCTCTGTCTCTAGATACAGTTATCCATCACGATATAAACTCTCTCTCTCTCTCTCTCTCTCTCTCTCTCTCTCTCTCTCTCTCTCTCTCTCTCTCTCTCTCTCTCTCTCTCTTTATGTCATCGGTTTTACAGTGATATATCATGTCTCTCTCTCTCGCTCGCAGACGTCGGAAGAAATTCCTAGTTTATAATGTAATTACCTGTGCGTATGCTGTTACAGATGACAAATCCATACGTTAACGGCTTCACAATAAATGTTAGCCTATTGTGTGTGTGCTATGTAAATTGTTTGTACATCAATGAATAATATAATCGTGCTAGTTTTATTGTAATGCGTATTGTGTATTGCTGCTGCTGTTGCAAACTTCGGTAGAAATTCATACATTCAAATAGTTGACAGCACCAATAAGGTATGATTTGAATCTTTCGGTGTACCATTTCACATAATTTAATGTACTTTACAAATAATTGCTTACATGTTCAGTGGTTTATAACGAAATAAATTAAAATAAACCATAATTTGTTTTAAATGATTAAATATATATTTACACCACTGGACACTTTAACTGGTTTTAGAAAGTTATATTCAGCGCGGTAATTAGCGATACTAAATGTCATTCAACCAATTTTTGTACCGAGATCTAATATAGAAAGATTAACTATGCACGCACACACACACACACACACACACACACAACGATACAGAATTAGATATAGTTATTATTCACTAACTTAAGCCAAGGGTCATTGACCGTGATTACATCGTCTAAATCGGTGCGTCCTACTTTCTAATTTGACACATGACAGTCATTAGCAGCGGTGACAGTAAGTCGGATTACTTACGGATTAGAAAGTATTTACTCCCAAAACGGACACAAGCTGTCCCCACTACCAGTGTACAATATATACACGAAGAAAATCAGTTGCAATTTCTCATTCGACTGTCTGCGTGTGCTTGATACATCGTGAAATCTATCACTACGTACAACAGCATTTTTTAATAGTTGAAAGACTGTTTTGTATTATTATTGTACGTCTTACGAGTCTTCAGTATACACAACGTTCATCATTAAGGGTGTGTAGACAACACATGCTAGTTTGGTAAGTGTACATGAAACATTTTGAATACGTTAATAAGTGAACATAATTTTATTGTATGTACAGATTTTATTTAAACGTAAAAATTAGTTGCATTAAAACATTATCAAGCGCATTATTTATTGAATTTTATACATGACTCGTTCAATAAGTATGTGTGTATGTGTGTGTGTGTGTGTGTGTGTGATCAAATTACTGTCTGTTAAAAATTCTGAAATTTTTTCTTGTCATGCTTTATACATTACACTACATAATTTTATTGTATGTACAGATTTCATTTAAACGTAAAAATTATTCACATTAAAATATTATCAAGTGCATTATTTATTGAATTTAATACATGACTCGTTCAAATAAGTGTGTATGTGTGTGTGTGTGTGTGTGTGTGTGTGTGTGTGTGTGTATGATCAAATTACTGTCTGTTACAATTTTCAGAAATATATTCTTACCGTACTTTTATATTACACTTCTAATTGAAGATATATATTTTAGGTATAGCTGAATTTAAGCGTGTGAGCTTCAATATACACAACGTCCGTCATTTAAGGGTGTGTAGACAACGTACGCTAGTTTGGTAAGTGTACATGAAACATTTTGAATACGTTAATAAGTGAACATAATTTTATTGTATGTACAGATTTTATTTAAACGTAAAAATTATTCGCATTAAAACATTATCTAGTGCATAATTTATTGAATTTAATACATGACTCGTTCAAATAAGTATGTATGTGTTTGTGATCAAATTACTATGTCTGTTATAAGATTCTGAAATTTATTCTTGTCGTGCTTTTTATATTACACTACATAATTTTATTGTATGTACAGATTTTATTTAAACGTAATTTATATTACACTACATAATTTTATTTTATGTACATATTTTATTTAAACGTAAAAATTATTCACATTAAAACGTTATCAAGTGCATTATTTATTGAATTTAATACATGACCCATTCAAATAAGTATGTGTGTGTGTGATCAAATTACAATTTCTGAAATATATTCTTACCGTACTTTTTATATTACACTTCTAATTGAAGATATATTTTAGGTATAGCTGAATTTTTAGCGTGCGAGCCTTCAGTGTGCATACAACGTCTGTCATTTAAGGGTACGTGTGTGGACAACACTCGCTAGTTTGTTGCAAGTAAGTAAAAAAAAAGATCTATGTACATTATGGGAGTCAGTTATACAAATAATAATAAAGTGTGTACTATATACATTTTTTAAAATACATACACAGCTCGAAGATTATATTAAACTAGTTTTTTTACAATTAAAATACATACACAGCTCCAAGATTATATTGTTACAAGTATGAAAATATATCTAAACTATTATATTGTTACAAGTATGAAAATATATCTAAACTAGTTTTTACAATTAAAAAAAAACATACACAATTCCAAGATTATATTTTTACAAGTATGAAAATATATCTAAACTAGCTTTACAATTAAAATACATACACACAGCTCCAATATTTCCAATATTTTAATGTTACAAATATGAATATATATATATATATATATATATTTAAAACTAGTATTTACAAAATATGTATAAAATAAGACTTAAATAGGTCTATGTACTGTGTTGGACAATGGCGTATATTCTACAAGCGAATCATGTAGTATCATACAGTAGGCAGTATCTGCGCAGGAAAATTCATTGACGATTCAAATTCTAAACGTACATCAACTGCTGAAGACTTAAGTGTATTGTCTTGTTTGCTACAATCGAATACACACAGCGGGGCTTTTGATTTGAATAATTCTGGTGTCAGTAGTGGGCTGACGTCTAGACGGTGGTAATACGAACTTTGAAAACTGGCGTACATATTGTACAATAATGCAAAACGGTCTTTTCCAATATACAAGTTTAAATTATCGTAAGGATAATACTTGTCGTTTAGAAACAGTCTCACATTGGTCACGTTACAGTGATCGAATTCATCGGCGTGTGCTGTCAGTACATTCTTTCTTGCTGTCTGAAACGCTAACACAACAAAGCGTGGTTCTTCTAGCTGGCTCGAGGTCTTGACAATCCAATTCTGCCTTTTAGTCTGTGGTAAGGCAGGATACTCGTGCAACTCCCAGGCCCTAAAAGGCATAGTTATCGGGTGGTCTTTCTCTATGAGTCGTAACAGTGGTAATCTGTACGCATTAGCTACATGTACATAAGGCATTTTCCAGTAAACTTTATCTAGTTCAAGAACACAATTAGCAGCCGTTTGTCCGCTTGCTAAAACCATAGCGTTTATGTCAGTAGATGTGCATAGGAGTATAAGTTCTTATTTCACGTTCAGCACGATGCGTGTATAGTCTTCTGCGAATCCCATTAGCATTTTCAGTGGATTACAAAAGTTGAATTCACCGTCATCATTCACTTTTAACACATTCGCGGCCGGTGCTACCCAACCCGCGTTTTCCATTGCGTCATGTGCGTTGTTGTTGAGTGATAGAAAAGTTTTAATAGTTGACGTAACGCCGACGTTTCTGGTATGGTCCACTACCACTCCGGCCAACTCGTAACGAATCTCTTCAAAGAGAAATGCTATGCATTGTTCACCAGTTCCACATTCAGCTCAGTATCTACAGGCACGCTAGGGTTTTTAACCAACTTGCCTTCGATGTAGAGGAAACTTTCTGACGGTAGTGTAAAGACGTCCTGTTGTTGTATTGGCACGCGTATTTCATCATTGTTTCCATATCTTGTTGTCGCGCACGGCGCGTGTGAGTGAAATGAAAATTGCGTGATACTGTCTTTAAAGAACGGTTGCTGCTCCACAGATATTCCACTCGCCATGTTACTTGTTTACAAAAACAACAAAACCCAGTAAAATCAGGAAAAGTCGGTTAACCGATGTTAATCGTTTCAGTTTCGAACGAGTACTGATGCGTTTCCTAACTGATCTTTCTTCTTCTTCTTCTTTTATTTCTGACGACTGTGGTAGCAGCGGTGGCGAAGAAACAAAGTACAAGCCCATGTCTATAGTCGTTTTAGATGTAAACGCACAGTGATGACTTCTCCGCGAAAATCTATTACGTCACCGTCCTGGTCGTGTAAAGATAATGTTATGTTGTCCAAACGACTCACATTCACAGGTAGGTATATAACGTTTGTAGGTGATTCAATTATTTTGAATCCTGGTTCGACTGACTGATAGAATGAGTGCAGCGTGTGCTCGTTTTTACCGTTCTTGTATGATCCTTGCGCTATATTACACCTTATCAGTATACTGTTCAGTTTTATAATGTTAACTGTGGCGTCAGACGTGTGAGTTTTATTCGCTTCAAGCAGACGCTTTTCCTTGAAACCTAACGTATCACCGATACCACACGCTGTTTGTTGAAAGTCAATATCCAGTGCACAAGTCAGTTCACATTTCAGTGTATTGTTGTTAGGACGTAGACTAATCTTTGAGTCTACTAACTGCTTTTTGAGGAAGGCTTCTATGTCGCCGATTTCATAAGCACCCGTAGGTAAAGTTATCAAGTCCCATGTTGTTCCGTCCCGTAGTACTGGAAACACATTGTTTTTCCCCTCAACCACGTTCGGTATACTGTTGTATATAATAAAGTCCAATAGACCTACATACCATTCACCGTTTGTTAGTTCGAGAGGCGGGAAAAAGTCACATACAAGAGCGGCAGCATTCGTACCTGTTAAGATGACTGACAGCGAAGACATCTTGTCGCTTCTGATCACTCACGCGTTAAGAAGTCCAAACATAAATGCACACAGATGACTGTGTGTGGCGGCTGTTCACGCTCGTAATTGTAGTAAATGTCAGTGTCGGTTCCAAAATACTGTGTCAGCTCAAGAGGTGGCTGCATATTACCATACGCGTCATAGTAGTAAGCTCGATTGTTTCGCTTCTTGTAGCAAACCCAGTGCGTACCAGGTCCTTCTGCACTGTCCAGATTAACAACCGCACTCTCGTTCTTCCAAGGCGGTCTGTGCAGTAAAGTGTTACGCATAAAAACTCCTCTGAAATAAGGTATTTTCAAAAGTTTTGCGTACACATACAAATCGCTGTCGGACAATGCACGCACTGGTATGCAAATTAGTTTTTTTGTCTGTAAGGACGTAGGTATAGACCTGACGCTATTTTATTGTTACGTTTATGCCTTGAGACTGTTTTCCGTTTGGTGTTGTTACGTTTATGTTTGAAGGTCGTTTTGCGTTTGCCCGCGGATTGACGTTTAACCACTGAACCCTTCTTCTTTTTTCTGCAACCACTACGCGAGCTCCCTCCACCCACTGCTGATTTTGCTTTCATTGCGGCTGCTACGGCTGCAGCATACGCTCTTTCACCAACACCAGAATTCCAACCTTTCACTCGTTCCCACGCTTTGTCGGCAAGAACGCGATCAGCTATACGTCTTCGACTGTTGTCTTTGTACCTTGCGTAGGCGATATCGTGTTCGCGACAGGCTTCGTCCAGCTCGTTGATTCCGCGCTCGCCGCGTGCCAATCTCTCTTTGAGTTTTATTCCAGGTCCACAGAATCGGTAGCCGGGTAGGTGTAATTCTACTGGTAATGCGTCCACCGCTCGATTAATCAAAGTAGGTACTGACGAAACGATAGCGGGCACGGTGTTTTTAAGTATTTTTCTAATTACACCACGCCCCATTGTTTTCTTACGAAGTACGTGCATTCTCGTAAACAGATCTCCAATCTTTGATTTCCGTTTCCGTATCGAGAACGTCTATTAAACGTCCCACCTCTTCAATATATTCAGACAGGACTGAACGCTGTGTCGCGCTGTCTTGATATTTATAGACAAACTTTATCAGATTGATTATATGAGAGTGAAATACCTGAGTGACCTTGTACAATTCAGTCTTTATATGTAGTTTTAATTCGTGCATTTGTCCTACAGTGACTGCGTCTGTGTCAGCTACTCCGTCCGCTGTATTCGTAATTTTTCTTTCGCCAGCGTAGAAAGCATTGCTTTGCAAACTGATTGTGTTGCCGTATAAAAATTCCAAATTCACAGCGTCTTTGCTAGCGACTGGCGCTTGCACGTGCGTTAGCCGACAGTCATCAACGATTACGTTACCTGCACGATCTTTTCTCAAACTCTTTGCGTCTACGTATCGTTTTGTGACTGCATCTCTTGATTTAAGCGGATCGTTTAGCATTATTATTCGATGATCTTTTGCGTCTACGGTAGCGTCGTTCTAGTACTGTAAGCACGCATCCTTTACGTACTGTAAAGAAACAACATCGTGCAGCTCTTCGGGATCACCCAAGTTGCGTATCTTTTTGTTTTTCACATCAAAGTGACCGTCGTTAGTCACTCCTAAACCGATATCCTCACGCAGACTTCGGTGAGTTTCTTTTCGCACTCTTACAGTGCTGTCGTGTCTACCGAACTTGTCTACACTCATATTTATGAAGAACTGGTGGTCATAGAACGGTGCGTCTCCTTTTATATGATAATGCCGGCTTCACGTAATTCTTCCAATATCGAAACGATTTCATTCCTATGACCAGTATGGCCACTACTTTGAGAAGCCATTAACATTCTCAATCGATTAACAAACTCGTTAGGATCATCCCAATGTACGTAATCGATTGCAGTGTTCGGCTTCATCTCCATATAGCCACTCCCTGTACGTTTTCGTGCACTCGATGCAAATAATTTAGATATTACTAGTCGGTACTTGACGCCACTGTTACTGTTTATTCGCGTATTGTGTTTATATTTTTGTTTGTGTCCGTTGGTTGCTAGTAGTATGGACTTGTGTCTCCTCATATCGTCCTTATTGTATTTTGTCGGTAGTTTCATAAACAAAAGTTCGTACAGACCGGGCGTACCCTCGTAAATTTTTTCTTTGACATGAAAGTTGTCGTTATCATCGATTTTCACATTTGAATCACCTATCATCTATTTACCGGCCTTGTATCGAACACCATACATACGATCTATAATCCGTTTACAGTCAGTCGATTCGCACAAACGCATATATTTGGTTGCTAATGAATCGTCACTGAAATGTGAAGCGTTAGGGTTCCATGCGCTATCGTCACTGAAATGAGAAGCGTTATGACTCTGTAGGCTCTTCTTGTTTTATCTGTTGCTTCTCCTCCTCCTCCTCCTCCTCCTCCTCCTCCTCCTCCTCCTCCTCCTCCTCCTCCATCATATCACCACCTAACTTTCGTGAAATAGCTTCTAACGGTTCCAGAATCGGTCTGTAATTTTTTCTGAACTTCTCGTCGCTTTCTCTGATGCCGTGTTGTAATGCATGATATTTTTTCCTTATGTTGTCGCTTATCGTATCTATATCATACGTAAGTCGTTCCTCCTTATTCATCGCCATCGCGTGTTAGCAATAGGACTGATTACATTACTAGAGTGCAACCACTTTTATACTTCGCTGGAAACAATTATGAATCGATCAAAGCCGATTCTATATCTACCTTCATTTATTGACGAGTCTTTGTCTATGACTAGAAATCCATAACGATCCTTTCACGCTTCCGTGCAGACGTCTTTGGAAGCATCATATTTCATATCCATATTGACATGATTGTTGTATGCATGCCGTAAATTTAGATCGTCTTGTTTGAACAATATCAACAAGTTAGCGTTGTCACGCACCAATTGTTTCGGTATCTGGCTATATGTCTGACATAGATAGAATGTGTCCACACCGCTATGTCTCCCCATAGCAAAATACTTTCGAATATTGTTTTGTCTTTCACACGATACGTCATCGAATACGATAACAGAGTCGAGACCAGTGATTTCACTCGGTAGTGGGACTTCTTCGTTCTCGCTGTATGCGTGATAACCTAAACCTTCATCAGCTAGTGATTTCATCACTGTTTCTAGCATTGTGTATTTTGGCTGAAATAATGATTTTGAAAACACGTATACGTTGCAGAAACGTAGACCGTTGGCATCAAACAGTAGGTTGAATAGTACATTAGATTTTCCAAAGGAACTTGGGCCCGTAATACAGCGAATACTGTTCGGTAATAGCGGACCATGTTTACGGTCAGCACTGCCTTCGTCACCAGCCAAAATTCCATATCCTTTATTGGTAATTTGTTTGCTTGCTGTACAATCTTCATCTTTGTGAATACCGAAAGCATACTGTTTTCAGCACGTGCTGTGTCACCTTTTTATATTAGATCTTTCTTATGTATCCATGCATCATGTTTACCATCGAAACCAAGCCAACGAACATGCATCCTGTCACCTTTGCGTTGTAACACCTTTTCCACTAGGTATACGTCGCCGACTTTGGACTTACTAATCTCGTGCTCGTAAAAACCACCTTTCAACACTTTGTTCAGATGATCTTTTAGCAGATAAGTGACGGGGATGGTAGTGGATTGTACTTTATCCACAGTGAATATTTCGTATCCATAGTCCAATTTGGTGTATAACCTTTGGGGAACGTCATTTTGTGCTTACTTATACGAACACGGTCACCGACTTTAAATTTGGGTGGTTTCGTTGGACTGATTTTAGGCGCTGTGTTCTTTCTTATTCGTTCCAACACTATATGTTCGTTGGCGTCATTCACTTGACTAGGTTTCATACCAATGGTTCTGTGTATGTTATTGTTGTACGATTTCAGTAATATAGGTGGTAGATCCAGCCAGCGGTAGTGTCCTTGTTCGCTGAAAGCTCGATACATGTCTGTCTTCAGTGTGCGATTAAAACGTTCCACTATGGAAGCTTTTTTCTCACTATAGGTTGAGTAATGTTTCACATTATATTTTTTAGCAACGCTTGTACTGTGCTGTTGTAATACTCCTTCCCGTTGTCCGTCTGTAAATATTTCATTCGATTAGCAGTTAGTATAGGTTCTAGTGCGCGCGTTACTTCTCTTCCTGTCTTTGTTTTCAATGGTACAGCGTACGCGTACTTGCTACACGCATTGATCACAGTCATCGTGTTCTTGTACCCTTTGTTCACTCGAGCGTATGGTATCATCTCCACAAGATCCGCCTGGTACAAGTCGTGTAGACCCTTCAATTCAACCGCGCGCCTAACGAAATTCCTTCTCGCTGCTCTGTTTAGCTATAGAGCTATAGTCTTGCCTGCGTTGTTCATGGTTTAAGATACACTAACATAATACCAGCGTTAAAAAATATACTATATATATGTATAACAGTTTCTTTGTTTTTCAGTATTCACTCTCTCCTCTGAATATTGTAACGTCGCGGTTTGTCTAGAGGTTATAGCGAAAATTTTTGTATGTGGCTTATTGGGTGTTCGTCTTATTTAATTAAGCTCCCAATGTTGTTATGCGCCAATCTTGTCGCGGTTTGAGATATTAAAGTTTCCGCCTCTCCGCAGTCGCCACTTATGAATTATAATAACTGACGTTTTAAAAAATAAATAAAGGATTTTTTCATGTTACTCAATCTAAACAGAAATCGAGAGTGTGTGATTTGGGGTCAAGGAGGGAAGTTGTTCAGCCTTATGAGGAAGAGAGAGTAAGTACCAATTATTTACACTCGGTTTAGACGATTTCTGATTTTTCAAATTGTTCGCTGTGATTTAAATCAGCTGATTGTGAGACAAGTTTCCACGCCTAGTTCAACCAGCCAACACTATAGCAAAATCTGATCCGATGTGTTGATCTCTTCTGTTTTTGTGCTGAAATCTATTACAACTACCCACTACAAAAATTATAACACACTTTATTATTCAATATCATTTTTCAATAATATTATTTATTTATATTATTGGTTTTTGTTTCCTGCCACCAAAATACAAGTATCACAATTGATCTTTCCTTACATAAACATAATATCGACTTCATCGAGTAAACATGGAATTGTCTAAAGAAAAAAAAAACATATATGGTTTTGTTTACCAAATTTTACACTATTTTCAAAACATCAATTAATATATAATTCTTAATAATTCCCCAGGGTTAAGGGTAAGTTCTTTTTGTTATGAGATGGTCAGAAATGGATAATTATTAAGCTTTACAAATACCGAAAAAATATTAAATAAATTTGTTTATTTTTCGTTTAGTATGTAGTTCCAGGAATGTCCGTAAGAGAGCAGCGTGCGTTTGTTTACTTTAAAAACATGTGACTAAATTTGACTAGTTTCGTGTTCTATACCAACATTCGGAATGCATTTTCTTCGTTAACTATTAAACGAAATGTTTATATTACCTCTCTTCGTATGGTTCTTATGGGAATGAAGCTTTTTCTCTGGTGAGGTCCGTCTGGAGTTATAATTTCATTACCGTCTGGCTCATATTCTATTGTCAACTTGAACTATGGCGAAACTAGGTTGAATCATCAGAAGGTTTTCTTTCACTGTTTTTTAAAGAGTATAACCATTTAATTTTGATAAATAATGGATGATTATATAGTGTTCATGTTGCTTGTTAATTTTGTACTAATTTTCACTCCTCCACAGTTCCAGAAAGGTTATTTTATTAGAATTGTAGTAGCATCATTTTGTCAACTCTATGATTTTATTCCAAATTTATTATTATTAACAATACTTGTTATTTCCGTCACTCTTAGTAACCCATAGTATTTTTATTATACAGGCAGTTTGTAATTATTATAAATTTATATTTTATTTACCGAAAAATAATTCTTTTCCATTCCGGTTTCTTTATCAATTTGGTTTACATAATAAGTTTTTGTTCATTTTCTTATGACCTTGTATATAAGTATTTGATAATTTTATTATCTTTAAATAAATTTATATATATTATTTATTTAGTCTCTCATAGTATTCCTACACTGCACTACTTCCTGTTGCCATTTCCCACATAGTATTATTTTAATTTTTTATTATCCTTTGATATTTAAAATTTTTTATGTTTTTTAAAACGAACCCTGGGTTATCTTATATTATAACACAAATATTTGAAAAAATATAACATTAACTTAGGTATAACAATTGGTTGTCCATACAATATAAATATTACAATAAATAAATAAAATACAGAATCAGTTAGTAGTATTATAGTCTACTCTCATAGTTTTATAATTCCCAAACCTACAGCACAATTCTGTAATAAGTTACCTTCACTTTCATTTTTTACCTCAATGGGTACACTATAACTCACTTTGCACCGTATATCACTCGAATTGTTTATCATGTTTAGTGATATACTTTAATTTAGAGCTAGTTATAGGTTACCCATTTCTGACCTTTATGTTCTTACATGATTTAATTTATTGGGACCGGGTTATGTAACGTTACATAAAGCCCCCCCACAAGAACAAATTTATTTTAGTTTAACTCGTTTATAGAAATAAATTGTTGATTGGTTCAATTCTCCTAATAGTCTTGGCTTTATCTTCATAATAGTGTTTCATTTCCGACTGATTATACACTCCCTTTATTCTATTATTGTTAATTGTTTTAATTTCGTAAGTATTATTCCCCTTCACCTGGGTTATGAGGTAAGGGCCAGTATAAAGTAACAGTAGCTTCAGGGCAATACCCTCTATAGAACTGGGTAGTTGTCTATTTTTGATTAGTACCTTATCTCCCATCTGGTATGTATCCAATCTTCTCCTTTTTACTTGATCCCTTTTTTGTTGAAGTTCCACTTTATGCAACACTCTGTTGTGCATTTCCACTTGGTCGAACTCTACTCTCTCTCCTGGAGGGAAATTTATCAATGATGTAATTTCTCTTGGTGGTGGTTTATCGAACATTACCTGATAAGGGCTAGTACCGATAATGTCATGGTATGACCAATTAAGGAAAGTCTCTGCTGGTTCAATATACTGACTCCAGTTTTTATGTTCTTGATGACAGTAGGTACGAAGAATTCTGCCAACTTCCCTTAATACACGTTCAGCAGGATTGCTACTAGGGTGGTACACTGATGTCTTGTAGGTTCTTATTTGCCAATTTCTCAATTCTTCTTTCCACCTTTTTCCCCGAAATTGCGTTCCATGATCAGTTATAATCATTTCCGGTTTTCCCACCTCAGGTAAGTATTTTTTTATAATTACTTCTAGAATTTTCTTCGTAGTGGCTCTACTAATAGCGTAGAGTTTTGTGTATTTCGTATAATGATCAAATAATATGATGATATATTTATATTTATGTCTTCCTCCACTTCTGGGAAAAGGTCCACAGATATCCAAGAATGTCTTTTTAAGTTTATTATTAGATTTTATTGTAATCATTGTGCCCGTTCTCTTCTCATTATTTACTTTTACTAGCTGACATATGTTACAGGTTTTTACTATCTCCCTTACTCTTTTATTTATAGCTTTCACGTAACAATGTTCAGATAAAGCTTTAATAACCTTGAGTGATCCCATGTGGCCATACCTTTCATGATAATCCTGAATCAATGCTACTTCTGTTGCTGCTGGCACATACATCTTCCAGACATGATCCTTAATGGTAGGACGAATAAAAAGGACCTCTTCATAAACACAAAAAAATTTCATTATTATAGGGTCATGTTGTAATATTCGTTCCTTAATTTTTGTTAATTTAGTGTCCCTTTTTTGATCGACTTTTATTTTATTAATTATATCTTGTAACTCCTTTCCCATCTTAATAATGTAATATATTTTTCCAACACTTCCTGGTTCTATTTCACAAGTTCCTTTTTCGAGGTTAATCCGGGATAATCGGTCTGCTATTACATTCTTCTTACCCGGAATATATTCCCAGTGTAAATTATATTCTTGAAGTATTAATGCCCATCTAGTAAGTCTGCCGTGGTTAAGTTTACAATTTTTTAAAAACGAAATTGATCTGTGATCAGTTCTGATGGTCACTGGGTATCCCAAAATAAATGTTCGAAATTTTATACATGAGAACACAACACTCAGCAGTTCTTTTTCAGTTACTGTATAATTTCTCTCACAACTACTCAGTACTCTGCTTGCAAAACTGATAACTCCATGATTTCCTTCTTCATCTTCCTGATATAGCTCACTTCCAAGGCTAATGTTACTAGCATCACAATTTATGAAAAAACGTTTATTAAAATTTGGGTGATGTAACATGATGCTGTCAAGAAATTTATTTTTTACTATCTGGAAATTATTATCTTCACTTTCTTCCCATTTCCACTTGTTTCTCTTTGAAAGTAAACATTGAAATTTAGCTGTTACTTCTGAATAATTCTGTTGAAATTTTCTATAATAGTTGCATATCCCCAAAAAGGATTGTAATTGTTTCAAGTTTCTTGGTTTAGGAAAATCTTGAATAGCCTTTACTTTTTCAGGAGATGGTTTAATTCCAGTAGCAGATAAAATGAACCCTAAAAATGGTAGTTCATGTGTGATAAATTTAGATTTATCCAGTTTTAAAGTTATATTATGTTGCAAAAGTTTATTTAACACTGTTTCCACTCGGTTACAATGCTCCTCCCAAGTACAAGACGTAATTAATATGTCATCCACATATATGGTAGTAAAATCTAAAACTTCCTTACCTAAAATTTGGTCCATGCACTGGATGAACACGGCCACAGAATTTACCAATCCAAAAGGCAAACGCTTAAAATGATAATTTCGTCCTTCGAATATGAAAGCAACATATTGTCTGCTGTTAGGGTGCAACTCTATTTGCCAGTATCCACAGACTGCATCCCAAGTACTCATGTACTTGCAACCATAGAATTTTTTCATTATCTCTTCAATCTCACCTGGAGACGTGCGATCGTTAATGAGCATTTTATTCAACTCCCGAGCATCGAGACATAGTCTGACTTGACCATCTTTCTTCGGTATAGCTACCAATGGGCTGGTATATGGAGAACTACTTCTTTCAATTATGTCTTCTAATATCATTCTTTGAATTTCTTTCCTTGCTGCCTCTTTCAAAGCCTGAGCAATAGGGTACGATCGTTTATTAAAATTTACATTTTCCTTGAACTTTAGTTCACACAAGAAGTTTTTTGCTTTTCCTGGTGATTCTGAGAATACTGATTTATATTTATTATAAATTTTTATAAGTTGTTGTTTCTGTTCTACACTAATTATTTCCGGTGCCTGCCTATTCTGAAACTCCATTATTTCTTCTGTCTTCTCTTGCCAAATCTTTGATTCTGTTACTTCTATATTGTTACCTAGGGTTAATCTATTATCCTCCCTAACAAAAAATGAGCTCGGACACTGAGGGGCACTTTGGCTACCAATTATCTCAGCCGTTAACTCACCATTTTCTGTGCTCAAGGTTACTATACCCCTGGCCAGATTTATAATTGCAGTGTGTCGCCGTAGCATATCACACCCTATTAACACCTTAAACGGTAGCCCTTTCGCTACTAAAAATCCCATAGGTATTTCTATTCCATTAGTGGTAACATTCAAAGACACTTGTTTTTTGATTGTTTTATTTTGTTTCCCGGTAGCACCAACAATTGTTAAATTGTTAATTGGTAAAGTAGGTATTCTCTCAGTAGTTAACTCAGTAATACGATCTAATTCTAATTGATCAATAATTGAAAAATTGGCTCCTGTATCAATCATGGCCTCTGCAGACACTCCATTTAATTTTATTTGTATATAGACTATGTCATTGTTTGGTGATGACTCTTTAATTGCTCTTTCTTCCATTAACTCGGACTGTATATTTTTTAGAAAATTATTTCTGATAATGGTTATTGGTTGATTTAATTTAGTATTATAATTGGGTGTATGGTAAATTCTGTGCCCTGTTGTTTCTAGCAGTGACGGGCAATCACATCTTCTCACTGCTGGTACCCGTTTCCCCTATTTCCATCATTATTGTTGTTTGGTTCAACATTTTCATTATGTTGAATATTGCTTATCGGTCTCCTTTCTTCATCACTCTCTCTGAATCTAGGTTGCTCAGCGTTCATATTCCTTTGTGGACCTTCGTCTCGGTGATAAGAATCATGTCTGTAATTCTGTCGATTATTATTAGGCCATCTTCCTCGATATCTATTATTGAAATAATTGTTATTAGCATGCACATAATTAACTCTGGGCCGATTCTCTCTTGGTGGTTCATTCCTCCGCTCCTCGGTATTCCCTGACCTCCATCTACTTCTCCTATAATAAGATTCCTGTTCATAATTTTCTAGTAGCATTGCCATGCCTCCAATAGTTTTTATTTGTCCACTTAAGCGGGCACTAATGATCTTCTCTTCGAAATGATACGCCATTTTGGTCACTAGACACGCTTCAGGTATCTTAGGGTCTAAATACTTTGCTATACACACCTTCCCCAAAAAGTAAGCAGTAGGTGTTTGTCCCACTGTACGGTCATACCTACCATGACAGATATCGTCCCTAATAATGTTTTGTACTGATTCTGACCAGTACTTAAGTTTGAACATTGTTTTGAACCCCCCATAATCACACACCTCGTTCCTAATTGCTGTCCACCAATTATCATTGATATTTTTGAACGATTCGTCTAATAGACCTTTTATCATATTCCATCGATTCTCCTTTGATCTGTTCAAAATTTCGTCTACTCTCCCTAAAAATTCAAGTGGATTTCTGCGATAATCCCGAAAGTTTACACTTTCCTTACTATCTTGATAAACATGAGGACTGCTGCATGCAGATCTAGCACTTATTCTATCTACATCACATTGAAAATTGGTTTGTATTTGTTGCAAATTATCTAATTTCTCTGCTTGGCTATCACACTGATTTTTTACATTCTCTACTGTTTTATGAAACTCTGAAAATTTACAGTTTAGACTGCTTTTGACACTATCTAATTGGTCATTGTTTTCTTGTCGTATGGCCATTACACGAACTTGATTATTCTGTTCTTCCTTTTCCATTCGTGCCTCGAATCCTGTTTTAATTAGTTCCATCTTCTCTTCAGTTTTATCTAATCTTTGGTTAGTTTCTATTAATGTCTTCTCTGCCTCTTCCTTATATTCATCTACTCTTTGGCTTAGCGTATTACTGACCAGTTCAATTTTACTCTCTAGATTTTCTCTTAATTCCTTGTTGAAACTCTCCATTTTACCCTCAAATTGTTTTAAATTTTCTTCGTTTATTTTCTCAATTTGTTTTAAACTATCCCTCAAAGTTTCATTTTGCTTCCTAGAGTTCTCTTCCTGTTTCTTAAAATTCTCATCTATTTTATCAAATTTTTCTTTCTGTCACCTAAAATTTTCTTTATTTTCCTCATTGGTTCGCTTATTATCTCCCTGGATTTTGTTATTCCCTTCCATTATAATACTTAACATCTCCTGTATGCTTATATCTTCTCTTTGGTTGGATTTATCTGGTTGATCCCTTTGGGCATCCTCTTCAACTATTTCCTTGTCCGTATCTGTGATTGCTTCGGTTTCTTCTTTATCACCCATTGGTTGTTCCATGTCGCTGTCCGTGACTGACTGTATTTCTTGTTCCTGTCCACCTTCTTCAATCGCTTTTTCTTCTGCCCTCTTCTTCGATTTGCCTCGGGTATTATGCATTTCTTGTTTTCTCATAAATGCCGACGATAATTAGATTTTTTGGTATATATTTTTATTAAATATATCAAAATCCTTTTCTAATTACAGCCCTTTTACGTTGAGCGCCAATCTTGTAACGTAAAAGGTCTGATCGCTGTTGTTCAAGCCCCGCGATGGGCGCCAGTCTTGTAACGTCGCGGTTTGTCTAGAAGTTTTAGCGAAAACTTTGTATGTGGCTTATTGGGTGTTCGTCTTATTTAATTAAGCTCCCAATGTTGTTATGCGCCAATCTTGTAACGTCGCGGTTGGAGATATTAAAGTTTCCGCCTCTCCGCAGTCGCCACTTATGAATTATAGTAACTGACGTTTTAAAAAATAAATAAAGGGTTTTTTAATGTTACTCAATCTAAACAGAAATCGAGAGTGTGTGATTTGGGGTCAAGGAGGGAAGTTGTTCAGCCTTATGAGGAAGAGAGAGTAAGTACCAATTATTTACACTCGGTTTAGATGATTTCTGATTTTTCAAATTGTTCGCTGTGATTTAAATCAGCTGATTGTGAGACAAGTTTCCACGCCTAGTTCAACCAGCCTACACTATAGCAAAATCTGATCCGATGTGTTGATCTCTTCTGTTTTTGTGCTGAAATCTATTACAACTACCCACTACAAAAATTATAACACACTTTATTATTCAATATCATTTTTCAATAATATTATTTATTTATATTATTGGGTTCTGTTTCCTGCCACCAAAATACAAGTATCACAATTGATCTTTCCTTACATAAACATAATATCGACTTCATCGAGTAAACATGGAATTGTCTAAAGAAAAAAAAACATATATGGTTTTGTTTACCAAATTTTACACTATTTTCAAAACATCAATTAATATATAATTCTTAATAATTCCCCAGGGTTAAGGGTAAGTTCTTTTTGTTATGAGATGGTCAGAAACGGATAATTACTAATCTTTACAAATACCGAAAAAATATTAAATAAATTTGTTTATTTTTCGTTTAGTATGTAGTTCCAGGAATGTCCGTAAGAGAGCAGCGTGCGTTTGTTTACTTTAAAAACATGTGATTAAATTTGACTAGTTTCGTGTTCTATACCAACATTCGGAATGCGTTTTCTTCGTTAACTATTAAACGAAATGTTTATATTACCTCTCTTCGTATGGTTCTTATGGGAATGAAGCTTTTTCTCTGGTGAGGTCCGTCTGGAGTTATAATTTCATTACCGTCTGGCTCATATTCTATTGTCAACTTGAACTATGGCGAAACTAGGTTGAATCATCAGAAGGTTTTCTTTCACTGTTTTTTAAAGAGTATAACCATTTAATTTTGATAAATAATGGATGATTATATAGTGTTCATGTTGCTTGTTAATTTTGTACTAATTTTCACTCCTCCACAGTTCCAGAAAGGTTATTTTATTAGAATTGTAGTAGCATCATTTTGTCAACTCTATGATTTTATTCCAAATTTATTATTATTAACAATACTTGTTATTTCCGTCACTCTTAGTAACCCATAGTATTTTTATTATACAGGCAGTTTGTAATTATTATAATTTTATATTTTATTTACCGAAAAATAATTCTTTTCCATTCCGGTTTCTTTATCAATTTGGTTTACATAATAAGTTTTTGTTCATTTTCTTATGACCTTGTATATAAGTATTTGATAATTTTATTATCTTTAAATAAATTTATATATATTATTTATTTAGTCTCTCATAGTATTCCTACACTGCACTACTTCCTGTTGCCATTTCCCACATAGTATTATTTTAATTTTTTATTATCCTTTGATATTTAAAATTTTTTATGTTTTTTAAAACGAACCCTGGGTTATCTTATATTATAACACAAATATTTGAAAAAATATAACATTAACTTAGGTATAACAATTGGTTGTCCATACAATATAAATATTACAATAAATAAATAAAATACAGAATCAGTTAGTAGTATTATAGTCTACTCTCATAGTTTTATAATTCCCAAACCTACAGCACAATTCTGTAATAAGTTACCTTCACTTTCATTTTTTACCTCAATGGGTACACTATAACTCACTTTGCACCGTATATCACTCGAATTGTTTATCAGGTTTAGTGATATACTTTAATTTAGAGCTAGTTATAGGTTACCCATTTCTGACCTTTATGTTCTTACATGATTTAATTTATTGGGACCGGGTTATGTAACGTTACATAAAGCCCCCCCACAAGAACAAATTTATTTTAGTTTAACTCGTTTATAGAAATAAATTGTTGATTGGTTCAATTCTCCTAATAGTCTTGGCTTTATCTTCATAATAGTGTTTCATTTCCGACTGATTATACACTCCCTTTATTCTATTATTGTTAATTGTTTTAATTTCGTAAGTATTATTCCCCTTCACCTGGGTTATGAGGTAAGGGCCAGTATAAAGTAACAGTAGCTTCAGGGCAATACCCTCTATAGAACTGGGTAGTTGTCTATTTTTGATTAGTACCTTATCTCCCATCTGGTATGTATCCAATCTTCTCCTTTTTACTTGATCCCTTTTTTGTTGAAGTTCCACTTTATGCAACACTCTGTTGTGCATTTCCACTTGGTCGAACTCTACTCTCTCTCCTGGAGGGAAATTTATCAATGATGTAATTTCTCTTGGTGGTGGTTTATCGAACATTACCTGATAAGGGCTAGTACCGATAATGTCATGGTATGACCAATTAAGGAAAGTCTCTGCTGGTTCAATATACTGACTCCAGTTTTTATGTTCTTGATGACAGTAGGTACGAAGAATTCTGCCAACTTCCCTTAATACACGTTCAGCAGGATTGCTACTAGGGTGGTACACTGATGTCTTGTAGGTTCTTATTTGCCAATTTCTCAATTCTTCTTTCCACCTTTTTCCCCGAAATTGCGTTCCATGATCAGTTATAATCATTTCCGGTTTTCCCACCTCAGGTAAGTATTTTTTTATAATTACTTCTAGAATTTTCTTCGTAGTGGCTCTACTAATAGCGTAGAGTTTTGTGTATTTCGTATAATGATCAAATAATATGGTGATATATTTATATTTATGTCTTCCTCCACTTCTGGGAAAAGGTCCACAGATATCCAAGAATGTCTTTTTAAGTTTATTATTAGATTTTATTGTAATCATTGTGCCCGTTCTCTTCTCATTATTTACTTTTACTAGCTGACATATGTTACAGGTTTTTACTATCTCCCTTACTCTTTTATTTATAGCTTTCACGTAACAATGTTCAGATAAAGCTTTAATAACCTTGAGTGATCCCATGTGGCCATACCTTTCATGATAATCCTGAATCAATGCTACTTCTGTTGCTGCTGGCACATACATCTTCCAGACATGATCCTTAATGGTAGGACGAATAAAAAGGACCTCTTCATAAACACAAAAAAATTTCATTATTATAGGGTCATGTTGTAATATTCGTTCCTTAATTTTTGTTAATTTAGTGTCCCTTTTTTGATCGACTTTTATTTTATTAATTATATCTTGTAACTCCTTTCCCATCTTAATAATGTAATATATTTTTCCAACACTTCCTGGTTCTATTTCACAAGTTCCTTTTTCGAGGTTAATCCGGGATAATCGGTCTGCTATTACATTCTTCTTACCCGGAATATATTCCCAGTGTAAATTATATTCTTGAAGTATTAATGCCCATCTAGTAAGTCTGCCGTGGTTAAGTTTACAATTTTTTAAAAACGAAATTGATCTGTGATCAGTTCTGATGGTCACTGGGTATCCCAAAATAAATGTTCGAAATTTTATACATGAGAACACAACACTCAGCAGTTCTTTTTCAGTTACTGTATAATTTCTCTCACAACTACTCAGTACTCTGCTTGCAAAACTGATAACTCCATGATTTCCTTCTTCATCTTCCTGATATAGCTCACTTCCAAGGCTAATGTTACTAGCATCACAATTTATGAAAAAACGTTTATTAAAATTTGGGTGATGTAACATGATGCTGTCAAGAAATTTATTTTTTACTATCTGGAAATTATTATCTTCACTTTCTTCCCATTTCCACTTGTTTCTCTTTGAAAGTAAACATTGAAATTTAGCTGTTACTTCTGAATAATTCTGTTGAAATTTTCTATAATAGTTGCATATCCCCAAAAAGGATTGTAATTGTTTCAAGTTTCTTGGTTTAGGAAAATCTTGAATAGCCTTTACTTTTTCAGGAGATGGTTTAATTCCAGTAGCAGATAAAATGAACCCTAAAAATGGTAGTTCATGTGTGATAAATTTAGATTTATCCAGTTTTAAAGTTATATTATGTTGCAAAAGTTTATTTAACACTGTTTCCACTCGGTTACAATGCTCCTCCCAAGTACAAGACGTAATTAATATGTCATCCACATATATGGTAGTAAAATCTAAAACTTCCTTACCTAAAATTTGGTCCATGCACTGGATGAACACGGCCACAGAATTTACCAATCCAAAAGGCAAACGCTTAAAATGATAATTTCGTCCTTCGAATATGAAAGCAACATATTGTCTGCTGTTAGGGTGCAACTCTATTTGCCAGTATCCACAGACTGCATCCCAAGTACTCATGTACTTGCAACCATAGAATTTTTTCATTATCTCTTCAATCTCACCTGGAGACGTGCGATCGTTAATGAGCATTTTATTCAACTCCCGAGCATCGAGACATAGTCTGACTTGACCATCTTTCTTCGGTATAGCTACCAATGGGCTGGTATATGGAGAACTACTTCTTTCAATTATGTCTTCTAATATCATTCTTTGAATTTCTTTCCTTGCTGCCTCTTTCAAAGCCTGAGCAATAGGGTACGATCGTTTATTAAAATTTACATTTTCCTTGAACTTTAGTTCACACAAGAAGTTTTTTGCTTTTCCTGGTGATTCTGAGAATACTGATTTATATTTATTATAAATTTTTATAAGTTGTTGTTTCTGTTCTACACTAATTATTTCCGGTGCCTGCCTATTCTGAAACTCCATTATTTCTTCTGTCTTCTCTTGCCAAATCTTTGATTCTGTTACTTCTATATTGTTACCTAGGGTTAATCTATTATCCTCCCTAACAAAAAATGAGCTCGGACACTGAGGGGCACTTTGGCTACCAATTATCTCAGCCGTTAACTCACCATTTTCTGTGCTCAAGGTTACTATACCCCTGGCCAGATTTATAATTGCAGTGTGTCGCCGTAGCATATCACACCCTATTAACACCTTAAACGGTAGCCCTTTCGCTACTAAAAATCCCATAGGTATTTCTATTCCATTAGTGGTAACATTCAAAGACACTTGTTTTTTGATTGTTTTATTTTGTTTCCCGGTAGCACCAACAATTGTTAAATTGTTAATTGGTAAAGTAGGTATTCTCTCAGTAGTTAACTCAGTAATACGATCTAATTCTAATTGATCAATAATTGAAAAATTGGCTCCTGTATCAATCATGGCCTCTGCAGACACTCCATTTAATTTTATTTGTATATAGACTATGTCATTGTTTGGTGATGACTCTTTAATTGCTCTTTCTTCCATTAACTCGGACTGTATATTTTTTAGAAAATTATTTCTGATAATGGTTATTGGTTGATTTAATTTAGTATTATAATTGGGTGTATGGTAAATTCTGTGCCCTGTTGTTTCTAGCAGTGACGGGCAATCACATCTTCTCACTGCTGGTACCCGTTTCCCCTATTTCCATCATTATTGTTGTTTGGTTCAACATTTTCATTATGTTGAATATTGCTTATCGGTCTCCTTTCTTCATCACTCTCTCTGAATCTAGGTTGCTCAGCGTTCATATTCCTTTGTGGACCTTCGTCTCGGTGATAAGAATCATGTCTGTAATTCTGTCGATTATTATTAGGCCATCTTCCTCGATATCTATTATTGAAATAATTGTTATTAGCATGCACATAATTAACTCTGGGCCGATTCTCTCTTGGTGGTTCATTCCTCCGCTCCTCGGTATTCCCTGACCTCCATCTACTTCTCCTATAATAAGATTCCTGTTCATAATTTTCTAGTAGCATTGCCATGCCTCCAATAGTTTTTATTTGTCCACTTAAGCGGGCACTAATGATCTTCTCTTCGAAATGATACGCCATTTTGGTCACTAGACACGCTTCAGGTATCTTAGGGTCTAAATACTTTGCTATACACACCTTCCCCAAAAAGTAAGCAGTAGGTGTTTGTCCCACTGTACGGTCATACCTACCATGACAGATATCGTCCCTAATAATGTTTTGTACTGATTCTGACCAGTACTTAAGTTTGAACATTGTTTTGAACCCCCCATAATCACACACCTCGTTCCTAATTGCTGTCCACCAATTATCATTGATATTTTTGAACGATTCGTCTAATAGACCTTTTATCATATTCCATCGATTCTCCTTTGATCTGTTCAAAATTTCGTCTACTCTCCCTAAAAATTCAAGTGGATTTCTGCGATAATCCCGAATGTTTACACTTTCCTTACTATCTTGATAAACATGAGGACTGCTGCATGCAGATCTAGCACTTATTCTATCTACATCACATTGAAAATTGGTTTGTATTTGTTGCAAATTATCTAATTTCTCTGCTTGGCTATCACACTGATTTTTTACATTCTCTACTGTTTTATGAAACTCTGAAAATTTACAGTTTAGACTGCTTTTGACACTATCTAATTGGTCATTGTTTTCTTGTCGTATGGCCATTACACGAACTTGATTATTCTGTTCTTCCTTTTCCATTCGTGCCTCGAATCCTGTTTTAATTAGTTCCATCTTCTCTTCAGTTTTATCTAATCTTTGGTTAGTTTCTATTAATGTCTTCTCTGCCTCTTCCTTATATTCATCTACTCTTTGGCTTAGCGTATTACTGACCAGTTCAATTTTACTCTCTAGATTTTCTCTTAATTCCTTGTTGAAACTCTCCATTTTACCCTCAAATTGTTTTAAATTTTCTTCGTTTATTTTCTCAATTTGTTTTAAACTATCCCTCAAAGTTTCATTTTGCTTCCTAGAGTTCTTTTCCTGTTTCTTAAAATTCTCATCTATTTTATCTAATTTTTCTTTCTGTCACCTAAAATTTTCTTTATTTTCCTCATTGGTTCGCTTATTATCTCCCTGGATTTTGTTATTCCCTTCCATTATAATTCTTAACATCTCCTGTATGCTTATATCTTCTCTTTGGTTGGATTTATCTGGTTGATCCCTTTGGGCATCCTCTTCAACTATTTCCTTGTCCGTATCTGTGATTGCTTCGGTTTCTTCTTTATCACCCATTGGTTGTTCCATGTCGCTGTCCGTGACTGACTGTATTTCTTGTTCCTGTCCACCTTCTTCAATCGCTTTTTCTTCTGCCCTCTTCTTCGATTTGCCTCGGGTATTATGCATTTCTTGTTTTCTCATAAATGCCGACGATAATTAGATTTTTTGGTATATATTTTTATTAAATATATCAAAATCCTTTTCTAATTACAGCCCTTTTACGTTGAGCGCCAATCTTGTAACGTAAAAGGTCTGATCGCTGTTGTTCAAGCCCCGCGATGGGCGCCAGTCTTGTAACGTCGCGGTTTGTCTAGAAGTTTTAGCGAAAACTTTGTATGTGGCTTATTGGGTGTTCGTCTTATTTAATTAAGCTCCCAATGTTGTTATGCGCCAATCTTGTAACGTCGCGGTTGGAGATATTAAAGTTTCCGCCTCTCCGCAGTCGCCACTTATGAATTATAGTAACTGACGTTTTAAAAAATAAATAAAGGGTTTTTTAATGTTACTCAATCTAAACAGAAATCGAGAGTGTGTGATTTGGGGTCAAGGAGGGAAGTTGTTCAGCCTTATGAGGAAGAGAGAGTAAGTACCAATTATTTACACTCGGTTTAGATGATTTCTGATTTTTCAAATTGTTCGCTGTGATTTAAATCAGCTGATTGTGAGACAAGTTTCCACGCCTAGTTCAACCAGCCTACACTATAGCAAAATCTGATCCGATGTGTTGATCTCTTCTGTTTTTGTGCTGAAATCTATTACAACTACCCACTACAAAAATTATAACACACTTTATTATTCAATATCATTTTTCAATAATATTATTTATTTATATTATTGGGTTCTGTTTCCTGCCACCAAAATACAAGTATCACAATTGATCTTTCCTTACATAAACATAATATCGACTTCATCGAGTAAACATGGAATTGTCTAAAGAAAAAAAAACATATATGGTTTTGTTTACCAAATTTTACACTATTTTCAAAACATCAATTAATATATAATTCTTAATAATTCCCCAGGGTTAAGGGTAAGTTCTTTTTGTTATGAGATGGTCAGAAACGGATAATTACTAATCTTTACAAATACCGAAAAAATATTAAATAAATTTGTTTATTTTTCGTTTAGTATGTAGTTCCAGGAATGTCCGTAAGAGAGCAGCGTGCGTTTGTTTACTTTAAAAACATGTGATTAAATTTGACTAGTTTCGTGTTCTATACCAACATTCGGAATGCGTTTTCTTCGTTAACTATTAAACGAAATGTTTATATTACCTCTCTTCGTATGGTTCTTATGGGAATGAAGCTTTTTCTCTGGTGAGGTCCGTCTGGAGTTATAATTTCATTACCGTCTGGCTCATATTCTATTGTCAACTTGAACTATGGCGAAACTAGGTTGAATCATCAGAAGGTTTTCTTTCACTGTTTTTTAAAGAGTATAACCATTTAATTTTGATAAATAATGGATGATTATATAGTGTTCATGTTGCTTGTTAATTTTGTACTAATTTTCACTCCTCCACAGTTCCAGAAAGGTTATTTTATTAGAATTGTAGTAGCATCATTTTGTCAACTCTATGATTTTATTCCAAATTTATTATTATTAACAATACTTGTTATTTCCGTCACTCTTAGTAACCCATAGTATTTTTATTATACAGGCAGTTTGTAATTATTATAAATTTATATTTTATTTACCGAAAAATAATTCTTTTCCATTCCGGTTTCTTTATCAATTTGGTTTACATAATAAGTTTTTGTTCATTTTCTTATGACCTTGTATATAAGTATTTGATAATTTTATTATCTTTAAATAAATTTATATATATTATTTATTTAGTCTCTCATAGTATTCCTACACTGCACTACTTCCTGTTGCCATTTCCCACATAGTATTATTTTAATTTTTTATTATCCTTTGATATTTAAAATTTTTTATGTTTTTTAAAACGAACCCTGGGTTATCTTATATTATAACACAAATATTTGAAAAAATATAACATTAACTTAGGTATAACAATTGGTTGTCCATACAATATAAATATTACAATAAATAAATAAAATACAGAATCAGTTAGTAGTATTATAGTCTACTCTCATAGTTTTATAATTCCCAAACCTACAGCACAATTCTGTAATAAGTTACCTTCACTTTCATTTTTTACCTCAATGGGTACACTATAACTCACTTTGCACCGTATATCACTCGAATTGTTTATCATGTTTAGTGATATACTTTAATTTAGAGCTAGTTATAGGTTACCCATTTCTGACCTTTATGTTCTTACATGATTTAATTTATTGGGACCGGGTTATGTAACGTTACATAAAGCCCCCCCACAAGAACAAATTTATTTTAGTTTAACTCGTTTATAGAAATAAATTGTTGATTGGTTCAATTCTCCTAATAGTCTTGGCTTTATCTTCATAATAGTGTTTCATTTCCGACTGATTATACACTCCCTTTATTCTATTATTGTTAATTGTTTTAATTTCGTAAGTATTATTCCCCTTCACCTGGGTTATGAGGTAAGGGCCAGTATAAAGTAACAGTAGCTTCAGGGCAATACCCTCTATAGAACTGGGTAGTTGTCTATTTTTGATTAGTACCTTATCTCCCATCTGGTATGTATCCAATCTTCTCCTTTTTACTTGATCCCTTTTTTGTTGAAGTTCCACTTTATGCAACACTCTGTTGTGCATTTCCACTTGGTCGAACTCTACTCTCTCTCCTGGAGGGAAATTTATCAATGATGTAATTTCTCTTGGTGGTGGTTTATCGAACATTACCTGATAAGGGCTAGTACCGATAATGTCATGGTATGACCAATTAAGGAAAGTCTCTGCTGGTTCAATATACTGACTCCAGTTTTTATGTTCTTGATGACAGTAGGTACGAAGAATTCTGCCAACTTCCCTTAATACACGTTCAGCAGGATTGCTACTAGGGTGGTACACTGATGTCTTGTAGGTTCTTATTTGCCAATTTCTCAATTCTTCTTTCCACCTTTTTCCCCGAAATTGCGTTCCATGATCAGTTATAATCATTTCCGGTTTTCCCACCTCAGGTAAGTATTTTTTTATAATTACTTCTAGAATTTTCTTCGTAGTGGCTCTACTAATAGCGTAGAGTTTTGTGTATTTCGTATAATGATCAAATAATATGATGATATATTTATATTTATGTCTTCCTCCACTTCTGGGAAAAGGTCCACAGATATCCAAGAATGTCTTTTTAAGTTTATTATTAGATTTTATTGTAATCATTGTGCCCGTTCTCTTCTCATTATTTACTTTTACTAGCTGACATATGTTACAGGTTTTTACTATCTCCCTTACTCTTTTATTTATAGCTTTCACGTAACAATGTTCAGATAAAGCTTTAATAACCTTGAGTGATCCCATGTGGCCATACCTTTCATGATAATCCTGAATCAATGCTACTTCTGTTGCTGCTGGCACATACATCTTCCAGACATGATCCTTAATGGTAGGACGAATAAAAAGGACCTCTTCATAAACACAAAAAAATTTCATTATTATAGGGTCATGTTGTAATATTCGTTCCTTAATTTTTGTTAATTTAGTGTCCCTTTTTTGATCGACTTTTATTTTATTAATTATATCTTGTAACTCCTTTGCCATCTTAATAATGTAATATATTTTTCCAACACTTCCTGGTTCTATTTCACAAGTTCCTTTTTCGAGGTTAATCCGGGATAATCGGTCTGCTATTACATTCTTCTTACCCGGAATATATTCCCAGTCTAAATTATATTCTTGAAGTATTAATGCCCATCTAGTAAGTCTGCCGTGGTTAAGTTTACAATTTTTTAAAAACGAAATTGATCTGTGATCAGTTCTGATGGTCACTGGGTAACCCAAAATAAATGTTCGAAATTTTATACATGAGAACACAACACTCAGCAGTTCTTTTTCAGTTACTGTATAATTTCTCTCACAACTACTCAGTACTCTGCTTGCAAAACTGATAACTCCATGATTTCCTTCTTCATCTTCCTGATATAGCTCACTTCCAAGGCTAATGTTACTAGCATCACAATTTATGAAAAAACGTTTATTAAAATTTGGGTGATGTAACATGATGCTGTCAAGAAATTTATTTTTTACTATCTGGAAATTATTATCTTCACTTTCTTCCCATTTCCACTTGTTTCTCTTTGAAAGTAAACATTGAAATTTAGCTGTTACTTCTGAATAATTCTGTTGAAATTTTCTATAATAGTTGCATATCCCCAAAAAGGATTGTAATTGTTTCAAGTTTCTTGGTTTAGGAAAATCTTGAATAGCCTTTACTTTTTCAGGAGATGGTTTAATTCCAGTAGCAGATAAAATGAACCCTAAAAATGGTAGTTCATGTGTGATAAATTTAGATTTATCCAGTTTTAAAGTTATATTATGTTGCAAAAGTTTATTTAACACTGTTTCCACTCGGTTACAATGCTCCTCCCAAGTACAAGACGTAATTAATATGTCATCCACATATATGGTAGTAAAATCTAAAACTTCCTTACCTAAAATTTGGTCCATGCACTGGATGAACACGGCCACAGAATTTACCAATCCAAAAGGCAAACGCTTAAAATGATAATTTCGTCCTTCGAATATGAAAGCAACATATTGTCTGCTGTTAGGGTGCAACTCTATTTGCCAGTATCCACAGACTGCATCCCAAGTACTCATGTACTTGCAACCATAGAATTTTTTCATTATCTCTTCAATCTCACCTGGAGACGTGCGATCGTTAATGAGCATTTTATTCAACTCCCGAGCATCGAGACATAGTCTGACTTGACCATCTTTCTTCGGTATAGCTACCAATGGGCTGGTATATGGAGAACTACTTCTTTCAATTATGTCTTCTAATATCATTCTTTGAATTTCTTTCCTTGCTGCCTCTTTCAAAGCCTGAGCAATAGGGTACGATCGTTTATTAAAATTTACATTTTCCTTGAAATTTAGTTCACACAAGAAGTTTTTTGCTTTTCCTGGTGATTCTGAGAATACTGATTTATATTTATTATAAATTTTTATAAGTTGTTGTTTCTGTTCTACACTAATTATTTCCGGTGCCTGCCTATTCTGAAACTCCATTATTTCTTCTGTCTTCTCTTGCCAAATCTTTGATTCTGTTACTTCTATATTGTTACCTAGGGTTAATCTATTATCCTCCCTAACAAAAAATGAGCTCGGACACTGAGGGGCACTTTGGCTACCAATTATCTCAGCCGTTAACTCACCATTTTCTGTGCTCAAGGTTACTATACCCCTGGCCAGATTTATAATTGCAGTGTGTCGCCGTAGCATATCACACCCTATTAACACCTTAAACGGTAGCCCTTTCGCTACTAAAAATCCCATAGGTATTCCTATTCCATTAGTGGTAACATTCAAAGACACTTGTTTTTTGATTGTTTTATTTTGTTTCCCGGTAGCACCAACAATTGTTAAATTGTTAATTGGTAAAGTAGGTATTCTCTCAGTAGTTAACTCAGTAATACGATCTAATTCTAATTGATCAATAATTGAAAAATTGGCTCCTGTATCAATCATGGCCTCTGCAGACACTCCATTTAATTTTATTTGTATATAGACTATGTCATTGTTTGGTGATGACTCTTTAATTGCTCTTTCTTCCATTAACTCGGACTGTATATTTTTTAGAAAATTATTTCTGATAATGGTTATTGGTTGATTTAATTTAGTATTATAATTGGGTGTATGGTAAATTCTGTGCCCTGTTGTTTCTAGCAGTGACGGGCAATCACATCTTCTCACTGCTGGTACCCGTTTCCCCTATTTCCATCATTATTGTTGTTTGGTTCAACATTTTCATTATGTTGAATATTGCTTATCGGTCTCCTTTCTTCATCACTCTCTCTGAATCTAGGTTGCTCAGCGTTCATATTCCTTTGTGGACCTTCGTCTCGGTGATAAGAATCATGTCTGTAATTCTGTCGATTATTATTAGGCCATCTTCCTCGATATCTATTATTGAAATAATTGTTATTAGCATGCACATAATTAACTCTGGGCCGATTCTCTCTTGGTGGTTCATTCCTCCGCTCCTCGGTATTCCCTGACCTCCATCTACTTCTCCTATAATAAGATTCCTGTTCATAATTTTCTAGTAGCATTGCCATGCCTCCAATAGTTTTTATTTGTCCACTTAAGCGGGCACTAATGATCTTCTCTTCGAAATGATACGCCATTTTGGTCACTAGACACGCTTCAGGTATCTTAGGGTCTAAATACTTTGCTATACACACCTTCCCCAAAAAGTAAGCAGTAGGTGTTTGTCCCACTGTACGGTCATACCTACCATGACAGATATCGTCCCTAATAATGTTTTGTACTGATTCTGACCAGTACTTAAGTTTGAACATTGTTTTGAACCCCCCATAATCACACACCTCGTTCCTAATTGCTGTCCACCAATTATCATTGATATTTTTGAACGATTCGTCTAATAGACCTTTTATCATATTCCATCGATTCTCCTTTGATCTGTTCAAAATTTCGTCTACTCTCCCTAAAAATTCAAGTGGGTTTCTGCGATAATCCCGAAAGTTTACACTTTCCTTACTATCTTGATAAACATGAGGACTGCTGCATGCAGATCTAGCACTTATTCTATCTACATCACATTGAAAATTGGTTTGTATTTGTTGCAAATTATCTAATTTCTCTGCTTGGCTATCACACTGATTTTTTACATTCTCTACTGTTTTATGAAACTCTGAAAATTTACAGTTTAGACTGCTTTTGACACTATCTAATTGGTCATTGTTTTCTTGTCGTATGGCCATTACACGAACTTGATTATTCTGTTCTTCCTTTTCCATTCGTGCCTCGAATCCTGTTTTAATTAGTTCCATCTTCTCTTCAGTTTTATCTAATCTTTGGTTAGTTTCTATTAATGTCTTCTCTGCCTCTTCCTTATATTCATCTACTCTTTGGCTTAGCGTATTACTGACCAGTTCAATTTTACTCTCTAGATTTTCTCTTAATTCCTTGTTGAAACTCTCCATTTTACCCTCAAATTGTTTTAAATTTTCTTCGTTTATTTTCTCAATTTGTTTTAAACTATCCCTCAAAGTTTCATTTTGCTTCCTAGAGTTCTCTTCCTGTTTCTTAAAATTCTCATCTATTTTATCAAATTTTTCTTTCTGTCACCTAAAATTTTCTTTATTTTCCTCATTGGTTCGCTTATTATCTCCCTGGATTTTGTTATTCCCTTCCATTATAATTCTTAACATCTCCTGTATGCTTATATCTTCTCTTTGGTTGGATTTATCTGGTTGATCCCTTTGGGCATCCTCTTCAACTATTTCCTTGTCCGTATCTGTGATTGCTTCGGTTTCTTCTTTATCACCCATTGGTTGTTCCATGTCGCTGTCCGTGACTGACTGTATTTCTTGTTCCTGTCCACCTTCTTCAATCGCTTTTTCTTCTGCCCTCTTCTTCGATTTGCCTCGGGTATTATGCATTTCTTGTTTTCTCATAAATGCCGACGATAATTAGATTTTTTGGTATATATTTTTATTAAATATATCAAAATCCTTTTCTAATTACAGCCCTTTTACGTTGAGCGCCAATCTTGTAACGTAAAAGGTCTGATCGCTGTTGTTCAAGCCCCGCGATGGGCGCCAGTCTTGTAACGTCGCGGTTTGTCTAGAAGTTTTAGCGAAAACTTTGTATGTGGCTTATTGGGTGTTCGTCTTATTTAATTAAGCTCCCAATGTTGTTATGCGCCAATCTTGTAACGTCGCGGTTGGAGATATTAAAGTTTCCGCCTCTCCGCAGTCGCCACTTATGAATTATAGTAACTGACGTTTTAAAAAATAAATAAAGGATTTTTTAATGTTACTCAATCTAAACAGAAATCGAGAGTGTGTGATTTGGGGTCAAGGAGGGAAGTTGTTCAGCCTTATGAGGAAGAGAGAGTAAGTACCAATTATTTACACTCGGTTTAGATGATTTCTGATTTTTCAAATTGTTCGCTGTGATTTAAATCAGCTGATTGTGAGACAAGTTTCCACGCCTAGTTCAACCAGCCTACACTATAGCAAAATCTGATCCGATGTGTTGATCTCTTCTGTTTTTGTGCTGAAATCTATTACAACTACCCACTACAAAAATTATAACACACTTTATTATTCAATATCATTTTTCAATAATATTATTTATTTATATTATTGGGTTCTGTTTCCTGCCACCAAAATACAAGTATCACAATTGATCTTTCCTTACATAAACATAATATCGACTTCATCGAGTAAACATGGAATTGTCTAAAGAAAAAAAAACATATATGGTTTTGTTTACCAAATTTTACACTATTTTCAAAACATCAATTAATATATAATTCTTAATAATTCCCCAGGGTTAAGGGTAAGTTCTTTTTGTTATGAGATGGTCAGAAACGGATAATTACTAATCTTTACAAATACCGAAAAAATATTAAATAAATTTGTTTATTTTTCGTTTAGTATGTAGTTCCAGGAATGTCCGTAAGAGAGCAGCGTGCGTTTGTTTACTTTAAAAACATGTGATTAAATTTGACTAGTTTCGTGTTCTATACCAACATTCGGAATGCGTTTTCTTCGTTAACTATTAAACGAAATGTTTATATTACCTCTCTTCGTATGGTTCTTATGGGAATGAAGCTTTTTCTCTGGTGAGGTCCGTCTGGAGTTATAATTTCATTACCGTCTGGCTCATATTCTATTGTCAACTTGAACTATGGCGAAACTAGGTTGAATCATCAGAAGGTTTTCTTTCACTGTTTTTTAAAGAGTATAACCATTTAATTTTGATAAATAATGGATGATTATATAGTGTTCATGTTGCTTGTTAATTTTGTACTAATTTTCACTCCTCCACAGTTCCAGAAAGGTTATTTTATTAGAATTGTAGTAGCATCATTTTGTCAACTCTATGATTTTATTCCAAATTTATTATTATTAACAATACTTGTTATTTCCGTCACTCTTAGTAACCCATAGTATTTTTATTATACAGGCAGTTTGTAATTATTATAAATTTATATTTTATTTACCGAAAAATAATTCTTTTCCATTCCGGTTTCTTTATCAATTTGGTTTACATAATAAGTTTTTGTTCATTTTCTTATGACCTTGTATATAAGTATTTGATAATTTTATTATCTTTAAATAAATTTATATATATTATTTATTTAGTCTCTCATAGTATTCCTACACTGCACTACTTCCTGTTGCCATTTCCCACATAGTATTATTTTAATTTTTTATTATCCTTTGATATTTAAAATTTTTTATGTTTTTTAAAACGAACCCTGGGTTATCTTATATTATAACACAAATATTTGAAAAAATATAACATTAACTTAGGTATAACAATTGGTTGTCCATACAATATAAATATTACAATAAATAAATAAAATACAGAATCAGTTAGTAGTATTATAGTCTACTCTCATAGTTTTATAATTCCCAAACCTACAGCACAATTCTGTAATAAGTTACCTTCACTTTCATTTTTTACCTCAATGGGTACACTATAACTCACTTTGCACCGTATATCACTCGAATTGTTTATCATGTTTAGTGATATACTTTAATTTAGAGCTAGTTATAGGTTACCCATTTCTGACCTTTATGTTCTTACATGATTTAATTTATTGGGACCGGGTTATGTAACGTTACATAAAGCCCCCCCACAAGAACAAATTTATTTTAGTTTAACTCGTTTATAGAAATAAATTGTTGATTGGTTCAATTCTCCTAATAGTCTTGGCTTTATCTTCATAATAGTGTTTCATTTCCGACTGATTATACACTCCCTTTATTCTATTATTGTTAATTGTTTTAATTTCGTAAGTATTATTCCCCTTCACCTGGGTTATGAGGTAAGGGCCAGTATAAAGTAACAGTAGCTTCAGGGCAATACCCTCTATAGAACTGGGTAGTTGTCTATTTTTGATTAGTACCTTATCTCCCATCTGGTATGTATCCAATCTTCTCCTTTTTACTTGATCCCTTTTTTGTTGAAGTTCCACTTTATGCAACACTCTGTTGTGCATTTCCACTTGGTCGAACTCTACTCTCTCTCCTGGAGGGAAATTTATCAATGATGTAATTTCTCTTGGTGGTGGTTTATCGAACATTACCTGATAAGGGCTAGTACCGATAATGTCATGGTATGACCAATTAAGGAAAGTCTCTGCTGGTTCAATATACTGACTCCAGTTTTTATGTTCTTGATGACAGTAGGTACGAAGAATTCTGCCAACTTCCCTTAATACACGTTCAGCAGGATTGCTACTAGGGTGGTACACTGATGTCTTGTAGGTTCTTATTTGCCAATTTCTCAATTCTTCTTTCCACCTTTTTCCCCGAAATTGCGTTCCATGATCAGTTATAATCATTTCCGGTTTTCCCACCTCAGGTAAGTATTTTTTTATAATTACTTCTAGAATTTTCTTCGTAGTGGCTCTACTAATAGCGTAGAGTTTTGTGTATTTCGTATAATGATCAAATAATATGATGATATATTTATATTTATGTCTTCCTCCACTTCTGGGAAAAGGTCCACAGATATCCAAGAATGTCTTCTTAAGTTTATTATTAGATTTTATTGTAATCATTGTGCCCGTTCTCTTCTCATTATTTACTTTTACTAGCTGACATATGTTACAGGTTTTTACTATCTCCCTTACTCTTTTATTTATAGCTTTCACGTAACAATGTTCAGATAAAGCTTTAATAACCTTGAGTGATCCCATGTGGCCATACCTTTCATGATAATCCTGAATCAATGCTACTTCTGTTGCTGCTGGCACATACATCTTCCAGACATGATCCTTAATGGTAGGACGAATAAAAAGGACCTCTTCATAAACACAAAAAAATTTCATTATTATAGGGTCATGTTGTAATATTCGTTCCTTAATTTTTGTTAATTTAGTGTCCCTTTTTTGATCGACTTTTATTTTATTAATTATATCTTGTAACTCCTTTGCCATCTTAATAATGTAATATATTTTTCCAACACTTCCTGGTTCTATTTCACAAGTTCCTTTTTCGAGGTTAATCCGGGATAATCGGTCTGCTATTACATTCTTCTTACCCGGAATATATTCCCAGTCTAAATTATATTCTTGAAGTATTAATGCCCATCTAGTAAGTCTGCCGTGGTTAAGTTTACAATTTTTTAAAAACGAAATTGATCTGTGATCAGTTCTGATGGTCACTGGGTATCCCAAAATAAATGTTCGAAATTTTATACATGAGAACACAACACTCAGCAGTTCTTTTTCAGTTACTGTATAATTTCTCTCACAACTACTCAGTACTCTGCTTGCAAAACTGATAACTCCATGATTTCCTTCTTCATCTTCCTGATATAGCTCACTTCCAAGGCTAATGTTACTAGCATCACAATTTATGAAAAAACGTTTATTAAAATTTGGGTGATGTAACATGATGCTGTCAAGAAATTTATTTTTTACTATCTGGAAATTATTATCTTCACTTTCTTCCCATTTCCACTTGTTTCTCTTTGAAAGTAAACATTGAAATTTAGCTGTTACTTCTGAATAATTCTGTTGAAATTTTCTATAATAGTTGCATATCCCCAAAAAGGATTGTAATTGTTTCAAGTTTCTTGGTTTAGGAAAATCTTGAATAGCCTTTACTTTTTCAGGAGATGGTTTAATTCCAGTAGCAGATAAAATGAACCCTAAAAATGGTAGTTCATGTGTGATAAATTTAGATTTATCCAGTTTTAAAGTTATATTATGTTGCAAAAGTTTATTTAACACTGTTTCCACTCGGTTACAATGCTCCTCCCAAGTACAAGACGTAATTAATATGTCATCCACATATATGGTAGTAAAATCTAAAACTTCCTTACCTAAAATTTGGTCCATGCACTGGATGAACACGGCCACAGAATTTACCAATCCAAAAGGCAAACGCTTAAAATGATAATTTCGTCCTTCGAATATGAAAGCAACATATTGTCTGCTGTTAGGGTGCAACTCTATTTGCCAGTATCCACAGACTGCATCCCAAGTACTCATGTACTTGCAACCATAGAATTTTTTCATTATCTCTTCAATCTCACCTGGAGACGTGCGATCGTTAATGAGCATTTTATTCAACTCCCGAGCATCGAGACATAGTCTGACTTGACCATCTTTCTTCGGTATAGCTACCAATGGGCTGGTATATGGAGAACTACTTCTTTCAATTATGTCTTCTAATATCATTCTTTGAATTTCTTTCCTTGCTGCCTCTTTCAAAGCCTGAGCAATAGGGTACGATCGTTTATTAAAATTTACATTTTCCTTGAACTTTAGTTCACACAAGAAGTTTTTTGCTTTTCCTGGTGATTCTGAGAATACTGATTTATATTTATTATAAATTTTTATAAGTTGTTGTTTCTGTTCTACACTAATTATTTCCGGTGCCTGCCTATTCTGAAACTCCATTATTTCTTCTGTCTTCTCTTGCCAAATCTTTGATTCTGTTACTTCTATATTGTTACCTAGGGTTAATCTATTATCCTCCCTAACAAAAAATGAGATCGGACACTGAGGGGCACTTTGGCTACCAATTATCTCAGCCGTTAACTCACCATTTTCTGTGCTCACGGTTACTATACCCCTGGCCAGATTTATAATTGCAGTGTGTCGCCGTAGCATATCACACCCTATTAACACCTTAAACGGTAGCCCTTTCGCTACTAAAAATCCCATAGGTATTCCTATTCCATTAGTGGTAACATTCAAAGACACTTGTTTTTTGATTGTTTTATTTTGTTTCCCGGTAGCACCAACAATTGTTAAATTGTTAATTGGTAAAGTAGGTATTCTCTCAGTAGTTAACTCAGTAATACGATCTAATTCTAATTGATCAATAATTGAAAAATTGGCTCCTGTATCAATCATGGCCTCTGCAGACACTCCATTTAATTTTATTTGTATATAGACTATGTCATTGTTTGGTGATGACTCTTTAATTGCTCTTTCTTCCATTAACTCGGACTGTATATTTTTTAGAAAATTATTTCTGATAATGGTTATTGGTTGATTTAATTTAGTATTATAATTGGGTGTATGGTAAATTCTGTGCCCTGTTGTTTCTAGCAGTGACGGGCAATCACATCTTCTCACTGCTGGTACCCGTTTCCCCTATTTCCATCATTATTGTTGTTTGGTTCAACATTTTCATTATGTTGAATATTGCTTATCGGTCTCCTTTCTTCATCACTCTCTCTGAATCTAGGTTGCTCAGCGTTCATATTCCTTTGTGGACCTTCGTCTCGGTGATAAGAATCATGTCTGTAATTCTGTCGATTATTATTAGGCCATCTTCCTCGATATCTATTATTGAAATAATTGTTATTAGCATGCACATAATTAACTCTGGGCCGATTCTCTCTTGGTGGTTCATTCCTCCGCTCCTCGGTATTCCCTGACCTCCATCTACTTCTCCTATAATAAGATTCCTGTTCATAATTTTCTAGTAGCATTGCCATGCCTCCAATAGTTTTTATTTGTCCACTTAAGCGGGCACTAATGATCTTCTCTTCGAAATGATACGCCATTTTGGTCACTAGACACGCTTCAGGTATCTTAGGGTCTAAATACTTTGCTATACACACCTTCCCCAAAAAGTAAGCAGTAGGTGTTTGTCCCACTGTACGGTCATACCTACCATGACAGATATCGTCCCTAATAATGTTTTGTACTGATTCTGACCAGTACTTAAGTTTGAACATTGTTTTGAACCCCCCATAATCACACACCTCGTTCCTAATTGCTGTCCACCAATTATCATTGATATTTTTGAACGATTCGTCTAATAGACCTTTTATCATATTCCATCGATTCTCCTTTGATCTGTTCAAAATTTCGTCTACTCTCCCTAAAAATTCAAGTGGGTTTCTGCGATAATCCCGAAAGTTTACACTTTCCTTACTATCTTGATAAACATGAGGACTGCTGCATGCAGATCTAGCACTTATTCTATCTACATCACATTGAAAATTGGTTTGTATTTGTTGCAAATTATCTAATTTCTCTGCTTGGCTATCACACTGATTTTTTACATTCTCTACTGTTTTATGAAACTCTGAAAATTTACAGTTTAGACTGCTTTTGACACTATCTAATTGGTCATTGTTTTCTTGTCGTATGGCCATTACACGAACTTGATTATTCTGTTCTTCCTTTTCCATTCGTGCCTCGAATCCTGTTTTAATTAGTTCCATCTTCTCTTCAGTTTTATCTAATCTTTGGTTAGTTTCTATTAATGTCTTCTCTGCCTCTTCCTTATATTCATCTACTCTTTGGCTTAGCGTATTACTGACCAGTTCAATTTTACTCTCTAGATTTTCTCTTAATTCCTTGTTGAAACTCTCCATTTTACCCTCAAATTGTTTTAAATTTTCTTCGTTTATTTTCTCAATTTGTTTTAAACTATCCCTCAAAGTTTCATTTTGCTTCCTAGAGTTCTCTTCCTGTTTCTTAAAATTCTCATCTATTTTATCAAATTTTTCTTTCTGTCACCTAAAATTTTCTTTATTTTCCTCATTGGTTCGCTTATTATCTCCCTGGATTTTGTTATTCCCTTCCATTATAATTCTTAACATCTCCTGTATGCTTATATCTTCTCTTTGGTTGGATTTATCTGGTTGATCCCTTTGGGCATCCTCTTCAACTATTTCCTTGTCCGTATCTGTGATTGCTTCGGTTTCTTCTTTATCACCCATTGGTTGTTCCATGTCGCTGTCCGTGACTGACTGTATTTCTTGTTCCTGTCCACCTTCTTCAATCGCTTTTTCTTCTGCCCTCTTCTTCGATTTGCCTCGGGTATTATGCATTTCTTGTTTTCTCATAAATGCCGACGATAATTAGATTTTTTGGTATATATTTTTATTAAATATATCAAAATCCTTTTCTAATTACAGCCCTTTTACGTTGAGCGCCAATCTTGTAACGTAAAAGGTCTGATCGCTGTTGTTCAAGCCCCGCGATGGGCGCCAGTCTTGTAACGTCGCGGTTTGTCTAGAAGTTTTAGCGAAAACTTTGTATGTGGCTTATTGGGTGTTCGTCTTATTTAATTAAGCTCCCAATGTTGTTATGCGCCAATCTTGTAACGTCGCGGTTGGAGATATTAAAGTTTCCGCCTCTCCGCAGTCGCCACTTATGAATTATAGTAACTGACGTTTTAAAAAATAAATAAAGGATTTTTTAATGTTACTCAATCTAAACAGAAATCGAGAGTGTGTGATTTGGGGTCAAGGAGGGAAGTTGTTCAGCCTTATGAGGAAGAGAGAGTAAGTACCAATTATTTACACTCGGTTTAGATGATTTCTGATTTTTCAAATTGTTCGCTGTGATTTAAATCAGCTGATTGTGAGACAAGTTTCCACGCCTAGTTCAACCAGCCTACACTATAGCAAAATCTGATCCGATGTGTTGATCTCTTCTGTTTTTGTGCTGAAATCTATTACAACTACCCACTACAAAAATTATAACACACTTTATTATTCAATATCATTTTTCAATAATATTATTTATTTATATTATTGGGTTCTGTTTCCTGCCACCAAAATACAAGTATCACAATTGATCTTTCCTTACATAAACATAATATCGACTTCATCGAGTAAACATGGAATTGTCTAAAGAAAAAAAAACATATATGGTTTTGTTTACCAAATTTTACACTATTTTCAAAACATCAATTAATATATAATTCTTAATAATTCCCCAGGGTTAAGGGTAAGTTCTTTTTGTTATGAGATGGTCAGAAACGGATAATTACTAATCTTTACAAATACCGAAAAAATATTAAATAAATTTGTTTATTTTTCGTTTAGTATGTAGTTCCAGGAATGTCCGTAAGAGAGCAGCGTGCGTTTGTTTACTTTAAAAACATGTGATTAAATTTGACTAGTTTCGTGTTCTATACCAACATTCGGAATGCGTTTTCTTCGTTAACTATTAAACGAAATGTTTATATTACCTCTCTTCGTATGGTTCTTATGGGAATGAAGCTTTTTCTCTGGTGAGGTCCGTCTGGAGTTATAATTTCATTACCGTCTGGCTCATATTCTATTGTCAACTTGAACTATGGCGAAACTAGGTTGAATCATCAGAAGGTTTTCTTTCACTGTTTTTTAAAGAGTATAACCATTTAATTTTGATAAATAATGGATGATTATATAGTGTTCATGTTGCTTGTTAATTTTGTACTAATTTTCACTCCTCCACAGTTCCAGAAAGGTTATTTTATTAGAATTGTAGTAGCATCATTTTGTCAACTCTATGATTTTATTCCAAATTTATTATTATTAACAATACTTGTTATTTCCGTCACTCTTAGTAACCCATAGTATTTTTATTATACAGGCAGTTTGTAATTATTATAAATTTATATTTTATTTACCGAAAAATAATTCTTTTCCATTCCGGTTTCTTTATCAATTTGGTTTACATAATAAGTTTTTGTTCATTTTCTTATGACCTTGTATATAAGTATTTGATAATTTTATTATCTTTAAATAAATTTATATATATTATTTATTTAGTCTCTCATAGTATTCCTACACTGCACTACTTCCTGTTGCCATTTCCCACATAGTATTATTTTAATTTTTTATTATCCTTTGATATTTAAAATTTTTTATGTTTTTTAAAACGAACCCTGGGTTATCTTATATTATAACACAAATATTTGAAAAAATATAACATTAACTTAGGTATAACAATTGGTTGTCCATACAATATAAATATTACAATAAATAAATAAAATACAGAATCAGTTAGTAGTATTATAGTCTACTCTCATAGTTTTATAATTCCCAAACCTACAGCACAATTCTGTAATAAGTTACCTTCACTTTCATTTTTTACCTCAATGGGTACACTATAACTCACTTTGCACCGTATATCACTCGAATTGTTTATCATGTTTAGTGATATACTTTAATTTAGAGCTAGTTATAGGTTACCCATTTCTGACCTTTATGTTCTTACATGATTTAATTTATTGGGACCGGGTTATGTAACGTTACATAAAGCCCCCCCACAAGAACAAATTTATTTTAGTTTAACTCGTTTATAGAAATAAATTGTTGATTGGTTCAATTCTCCTAATAGTCTTGGCTTTATCTTCATAATAGTGTTTCATTTCCGACTGATTATACACTCCCTTTATTCTATTATTGTTAATTGTTTTAATTTCGTAAGTATTATTCCCCTTCACCTGGGTTATGAGGTAAGGGCCAGTATAAAGTAACAGTAGCTTCAGGGCAATACCCTCTATAGAACTGGGTAGTTGTCTATTTTTGATTAGTACCTTATCTCCCATCTGGTATGTATCCAATCTTCTCCTTTTTACTTGATCCCTTTTTTGTTGAAGTTCCACTTTATGCAACACTCTGTTGTGCATTTCCACTTGGTCGAACTCTACTCTCTCTCCTGGAGGGAAATTTATCAATGATGTAATTTCTCTTGGTGGTGGTTTATCGAACATTACCTGATAAGGGCTAGTACCGATAATGTCATGGTATGACCAATTAAGGAAAGTCTCTGCTGGTTCAATATACTGACTCCAGTTTTTATGTTCTTGATGACAGTAGGTACGAAGAATTCTGCCAACTTCCCTTAATACACGTTCAGCAGGATTGCTACTAGGGTGGTACACTGATGTCTTGTAGGTTCTTATTTGCCAATTTCTCAATTCTTCTTTCCACCTTTTTCCCCGAAATTGCGTTCCATGATCAGTTATAATCATTTCCGGTTTTCCCACCTCAGGTAAGTATTTTTTTATAATTACTTCTAGAATTTTCTTCGTAGTGGCTCTACTAATAGCGTAGAGTTTTGTGTATTTCGTATAATGATCAAATAATATGATGATATATTTATATTTATGTCTTCCTCCACTTCTGGGAAAAGGTCCACAGATATCCAAGAATGTCTTCTTAAGTTTATTATTAGATTTTATTGTAATCATTGTGCCCGTTCTCTTCTCATTATTTACTTTTACTAGCTGACATATGTTACAGGTTTTTACTATCTCCCTTACTCTTTTATTTATAGCTT